>CM063523.1:14674680-17074680 GCA_032199755.1 Ambrosia artemisiifolia
TGGAGCCAATATCTCCTGCAGCCACTTCATCATCAGTAGAATTTATCCCGAACGGATTCGTGAAAGGTTCTTCTTCGGTTTCAGTGACCTTTGGTGTGGATGAAGACTGGTTGTTTCCCGAAGAGCTTGTACTTGCATCTGTCTTGGTCTTTTCTGCAGGAATTTGGACTATTGAACGAGGTGAAACAAAGTCATCATCCTCCTCATCAACAATCACTAGTTCTTCTTCCTGTGGTTCTGCATTAAAGGTATGAGGAACATTAAAAGACTTAAAAACAGAGTCATAATCGAACATCCAACTTGGTTCCTGTGCACTATCAGGTGGTGAGTAACTTGTTATTTCAATATTAAAAGCAATTTCAACTACACCCTTTGATTTATTCCAAACACATTTGTTTGGTGAGCCGGGGACATAACCAAGGAAGAATCCTTCGTCTGCCACCTCACCAAATTTTGGTTGGTTTTTATTTTTCAGAATAGTGCAAGGCATCCCAAATGGCTCAAAATCTTTGATGTTGGGTTTACGACCGTTTAAGAGTTCATAACACGTTTTATTGTGTTTCTTAACGGTCAAAACCCTATTCAAGACATAACATGCTGTGTTCACAGCCTCTCCCCAAAAATGAACGGGAAGCTTAGAGTCAGCTAGCATGGTTCGAGCAGATTCAATCAAAGTCCTGTTTTTCCTCTCAGCGACTCCATTTTGTTGAGGCTCATAGGGAGCACTGAATTGATGTTCAATTCCCTTGCGAGTGCAAAAGATTGAAAATATGCTGTTCTTGACCTCCGAGCCATTGTCGCTTCTGATCCTCTTCATTGTGGTGTTGAACAGATTCTCTGCTTGAAGAATGAAATTCGTCAAGATTTCAGCAGTTTCATCCTTCGTACCTAAGAAAAACACCCACGAGAATCTAGAAAAATCATCAGTAATCACAAGGCAATGAAATTTTCCACCAATGCTCCTAACGTTCACTGGACCGAAAAGATCAATATGAAGCAATTCAAAAGGAGCAGAAATAGAATTAACAGTTTTTGGGTAATGAGGCTTCTTGTGTTGCTTTCCCTTTTTACAAGGGACACATTTGTCCTCAATCCCGAAACTTTTTAAAGGAACACCCGTTACCAAACCGTGTTTTACAATGTAGTTTAGTTTCCTGAAATGGATGTGTCCCATCTTTCTATGCCAAAGAAGTGAGTCTGATGCAGATGCTTTGGACAATAAACATGTAGTCTCCGTTGAAGAATCGTCATGCATGCTCATATCCATGATATACGTGTCGTTTCTTCTAGGAGCCCTCATAATTATCCACTCTTTTGGAATTACCACTCCTGGTTTCAACACTAAAGCTTCAGTCTTGGTGAAGTGAACTGAATGCCCCTTGTCGTAGATTTGTGAGACACTCATGAGATTGTGTTTGAGCTCCTCAACATAGTTCACTCCTTCTAGGGTGATCTTGCCATTAGTGACCTTCCCCTTTCCGGAGATGCGCCCGCCTTTGGCGCCAGCAAAGTTTACAAAACCTCCATCACATTTCATAAATTCGATCAACAATCTCAACTCCCCTGTCATATGCCTGGAGCAGCCGCTATCAACATACCACCAGTTGATAACCCTCCTCAGCAGCTCTTGCATTCACAAAGATGATTAGTTAGAGTAGGGGACCCAAGCTGTGAAAGTCTTGGGTCGTCCCATTTCATCAACAACAGTGAACTCCCTCCAATATCCATCACTCCCCACTGGAGTCCTAGATCTTGGTGGACTGTTTCTGTTCATTTGGTTATAATGTCTGTAGGGCCTTTGATTCTGAGGATTGTGATATCCTCCATGATTCATTGTCCCATTATTTTTATTCTGAGGATAACTCCCTCTGTTGAAGTATCCTTGATTGTAGTTATTTCTTGAAAAATGTTGGTTATTTGAATACTGTTTATCCCTATAACCATTTTGATTATTATAATTATTTACAGAATTGAATTTGTCACCTTGTGGACTTTGGTGACGTTGTTGCTTATGAGGTGGTTGGTACTTGTTGGCATTTGCAGGTACTGCCTGCGTAAATGGTTGAGCACCAGATGTGCTTGCCTGGCCAACACTTACCTGTCTAGGGATAAACGCTGGTTTTTCAAAATTCTTGTTTACTGGGCGTTTTCTAGGATCCCTAGACCCACCGTCTGATTCTTTCTCAAGTTGTCTCTGCAAAGATTTCTTTGCAGAGTTGCTTACCTCTTTCCTGCTTTCAGACTTAGCAGGAGTCTCACCTTTCTTGGCATCAGTTGATGAAGTGCTACTTTTCTTCTTGGTAGTACACATGCTAGCTACATGACCTTTTTGATGACATTTAAATCAGGATCGCTTCTCAAGGGCCTTTTTTATTGTCCCCTTGTGGTCGATCCCTCATTGCTACCAGATTTTGGTGAAGTGTTGCCGGAACAATCAGCATTACCCTGTTTAATTTCAGTTTTGGCTTCACCTTTCTTAACAAATTTAGGATTTTGCAAAATCGATTTTGGTTCAGCCTTTTTGGGTTGAGTCTTTGATTCAGTTGAGTTAATTTTAACTAGATTAGTTTTATTAACCCCCAACCCAGCACTGTTCTTAAACACTTCACCTGTTTGTTCATCCTTAGACACACTGGATGAACTACCACTCTCAGTACTAATCTCACTCTCATTCACATCAACTTTCTTCTCATCTATCTTAGGTTTACAGATTTCTTCAGTTACCCCCTTCTCAGTTGGTAGAAACGAATAGTTTCCAGTTGGAGGAGGTGGTACATCTTGGTAACCTAATCCACCTTTTTCATCAATAAACTTCTTGGTGTCTCTTCCAGAATCTATTAAGGCACTTATAAGATATTTTGAGCTGCGAACTTGATCTATCTGCCTATTCAGATCAGCTACCTTAACCTTAAGTTGGTCTATTTCAGCATTTTTCTTAGCAATCTCTTCTTGTTTACCAACTAAGGCCAACTGTGTTATATTAAGGTGTTGGGTTAAAATGAGACCACAGTTACCAGGTTTAACCATGTTTAGTTGTTTGTTAAAGTTGGAGGGTTAAATGTGTAATTATAGCATAGTTGTTGCATGCAAACCCTAGACTGCGCACCTATTTGACGGAGGCTGCGAACTTAACCTTAAGTTCGCAGTCCTCAGGTTTTCCCCTATAAATAGGAGCACATTTGTGCAGCTAGGGTTAGGGTTTTGAATGTATCTTTGAGAGCACAAGTAGTAAAGGTGCGAACTTATTTTATGTAGTGCGAACTTGTATCATCCATGGTTGTTTGAAGCTGAATCTTTAATGGAATCGTGTCTTTATGTTTCTTGTGTGTCGGTTCTTACAATATTCATCTAGTTCTTTTAGTTTTCATAGATTAATCAACTAAAACACCTAACAAATAGGTGTTTCTAGTTGATAACAATCTAGTGCACACTTAAGATCTAGTATTTTGGGACTACAATTTGGTATCAGAGCCTCTGTGCTCGAGATTGTATCTATCTAAAGATATCAAAACCCTCCTTGTTAGTTTTTACTTTCAAGTTTTTCAAAATTTTAGTGTTTATCAAAGTTTGAATATTTTCATTGTTTTGCCTTAAAATCTTGTGAAAAGTGTTTCTAAGGTGTTTAAAAGTTATTATCTTCATTAGAAACATCATTCAAGAGCTTCAAAACAATTGAAAATCTCTTGGACATGTTTTTGAAAAGTTAAAAATTTCACAGCCGTATTTTGCGCACTTAAGTGCGAACTTAGCTCAAAATCTGCGAACTTATTTCTTGATTTTGAGTACTTGTTTCTTGCCTGTGAGTACTTGTCTCAAAAACTGAGTACTTGTTTCAAGCATTGAGCACTTAATTCTGCGTACTTGTCTCATAAGTGTGAACTTGTTTCTTGCTTGTGAGTACTTGTTTCAAAAGTGAGTACTTAGCTCATAAGTTGCATACTTGATATTTCAAGGTGTGCACTTATTAACAGCCACAGCTGCGCACTTAATCCAAAAGTGTGTGCACTTGTGTCTGTGTGAGCACTTAAATTTACACAAGGCTTTATAGCTTTCTCTCTCCTGGCACCACAACTAGGGTTTCTGCATACTTATCTGAAATCTCTAGTTGGTGTGCGAACTTACTGAAAAGGTGCATTTTCTGAGCACTTGGCTAGGGTTACTGCGAACTTAAATCTTAAACGAGAGTTTAAGTGTCTGCGTACTTGTACAAGTGCGCAGGCTGATCAGTCAAGACTGAGTACTTGTGCTGCTCTGACTTGGCTGAACTGCGAACTTAAGCCAAAGTGTGTGTGCAACAGGGACTGCGTACTTATCAGGAGAATCAGGGACTTATCTTTGCTGTTTATCTGTTTCAGGTTTCCAAGATCTGCGAACTTAGACTGCGAACTTGTGCAATCTGTGAACTTAAGCTGAAGTGCGTACTTAACTGCGCACTTGTGGACTGTTTTGACTTTTCAAGGACTTTGGACTATAACTTGCTAATCAATTCAATCACAACCCTAAAATCAATCTAAAATCAACCTAAAATCAATCTTAAATCATGTCTGGTAACAACTCATTCCAAGTTAACCCCATAACTCAAGCTGAACTTGAAACTGGTACTATAACACGTATTCCCAATTTGATGGGTGCAGAAGATTATGGCACATGGAAGAACAGAATGAAAGCTTTCTACTTCGTCAACGATCACACCCAGTGGAACTCAGTCCAGCTCGGACCTCACATTCCCACCAGAACCACTGATGCTGGAGAAGTGTTCAACACTGATCCCACCACATACACTGATCTCGACAAACAACTGCTGCAGAGAGATCACAAAGCCTACGGTGCTCTCACCATGGCTTTGTCAAATGACGTTTACAATATGTTTGAAGAATACGGATCAGCGCACGATCTGTGGTTCGCTCTGAGTGAGTATTATGAAGGCAATGCTGAGATGAGGCAAAACAAACAAGATATGATTCAGAAGGAGTACGATATGTTTGGAAGTATCCGTGGTGAGAGCCTGTCTTCCCACATTGACAGGTTCATGAATTTGCTGACCAAGATGAAGAAAGCGGGTATTCCTGTGAACAACCGCAACTCTATCAAGAAGCTGCTCGATTCTCTCCCAAAGGAGTGGAGTGTCCAGTGTATGTTGATCAAAAAGGACTACTTGGATGCTCAGTCTACTTTGGCAGATCTCATTAACACTCTGAAATCATTTGAGATGGACATCACTAAAAGAGAAATGAATCAGACTGTCCCGAAGGTGACTTCCAGTGGTGCTATGAAGAATCTGGCCTTGATGGCCCCAATCGGTGATATGAGTTCAAGTTCGTTGCATTCGTATGTGGATTCTGCAGGGATTGGTAGTTCAAGTTCTGGGAAAGCTACAATGTATCCTGAAAGGGCTGCAAAGACTCTAACTCCACAGGCTGCTAAACTGGCTGCTGAACATGTGGAACTGTTCAACTCTTTCATGAGCAGTTTTGAAGCGTTGAAGACTGGAGAGATTAAAAATGACATGATGTCCCCAGAGGATATGTATCAGGTTGACCCGGATGACATGGAAGAGATGGATCTGAAATGGCAGATGGCTATGATCACTTTACGAGTGAAGCGTTTTCAAGATAGAACCGGGAGAAGAGTTGGTATGGGAAAGGCTGGGTTTGATAAGTCCAAGATCAGGTGCTACAACTGCAAGGTCCTCGGGCATTTCAAGTACGAATGCCCCACACTGAACCAAGCTGAAATTAAGCCTGCAAAGAGGTTGGTGGCCATAACCGATGGCAATGAAGGAAATGATAAGGAGCCACAAAAGGCCTTGGTTGTTGAAGACTTCGACTGGGGAGAAGAGGCTGCCGCTGCTGAGGTTGAAGTTAACAAAGCCCTGATGGCCACAATCTGCACCAAATCTTCAAGCGGTGCAAACTCTGTTGAAGGATCGTCTGCTGAGGTTCTAAAGGGGGAAATGCAGAAGTATGCCGGGCTGAAGAGTGTGTTGTCTGATGAGAAGGTGAATGATGAGAAGAGAGAGGAGGCGCTGATTGCTGAGAAGACTTCATCTGAGAAGGTCGCTGAGGAGGTGAAGAGTTCCTCTAAGAAAGCTGAGGAAAGGGACATGGTAAATATTCCTTTAGAAATTAAATCTAAACTGTGCTCACCTAGGTGTGTTACAGCTGTCGCATACTGTTTATCACACAACAGACGAGTCTTAAGAGAAATGGATGACATTCGTAAAATAAATACTGAAATGAAAGAAAACGAGTGGGCATATCAGCGAAAGTTAAATGCAACTCTAGCTGAAATGCAAACTTTAAAAGAATTTGTGCTTAAGAAAGATTTTCTGATAAACGATTTAACCTCAAAACTAGAGAAATCTAGAAATGAGACAACTCGTCTTCAAATTGTTGTGGATAAATGGAATGTGAGCAAACGGGCTCAAGCTGATATAATCGAATGTGGAAGACAATCATTCGTAAAGGATGGAATTGGGTATAAGGATAAGAATGGAATCGAAAGATCTCTATTCTTACCCTTGAGCCAAAGTGAATACATACCCATTCCATCACCTCATCCAAAAAATGACCTTTTTGAAAATAGATGTGATGAATCTGAGTCAAATACTAACATAAGTAAAAGTACTGCAGATGTGACCCAACAGGCTCAGGTGGAGGATGATGTGTGTTGTGGTGGCCAGACAGTGGGTTTAGGACATCCGGGTGCCAATTACTCAACAGTGAATTGGTTTATCTGGAACAATGAAAATTCGAAAAACAATTTTATTTTGGATGAATGTAAAACTTTAACTAAATCGGATGACTGTAATAGTTTGCCTAGGATGGATGACTGTAATAGTTTAACTAGGCTGGATGACTGTAAACTTGATTTGAAAGGGGCTATGGCTCCCGATGATAGGAAGTCTCCTATCAAACGATCTAATGTTTGTGTTGACAATGTTATTCCTGTGTGTGTTGATCTTAATGCTGCATTCTCTGATGATAATCATGTGGTCAAACCATCTGTGTTTGTGCCAGAACTTAAGCGTAACAGGTTTGGGAAATTTCTCACTGAGGAAATCCCAGAATTTATCCCCTCATCCACAGATGTATCAGGTTCTGAAGAATCACAAAGTGAAACAGGTACCTCAAGTTCTGAAGAATCACTGAGTGATACAGAGAGCAGCTGCAGCTTAACTAATCTGGACATCAATGAAGAATCAAGTAGCAACAGGGAAGAATCAAGCTCAACCGAAAGCTCAAGATCAAACAAGATCAAGAAAAGAACATCACAACCATCATCATCCAGATCTTCTCCTAAGATCAAGCCTAAGCATTCTAAATGCTTCAGATGTGGAAAAGAGGGTCACGTGGTCAAGAACTGTCACATAAAACCTAAATCACAAAAAGATGTCAAAACACAAAACTCTTTTTCGGATCAATTAAGAAATCTTCAAGAAACCGTAAAAAGTTTTGTTAAAAATACACAAATGTGGAAGAAACAAGAGTCAACTTTGGGAGAAAACCATGACAGATCAAAACTTAAACAAACTTGGATTCCCAAAGTTACTTAAGTTTCAGGCAGAATCTTCACTGTACATAGATTTTCTTTAGTTTAGCTTTGTTTCTCTTTTGTTTTTGTATGTGCAGAATAAATTACAAAAATGGCTGATAGCTCTCATGAGATATCTATGGCATGTCGACAGCGGCGCTTCAAGACACATGACAGGATTGAAAGAACTCCTCAAGAACTATCGGTTCATTGATGGAGAGTTTGTAGCGTTTGCTGGGAATGAGAAGGGTGGAAAGATCGTTGGCATAGGAGATGTAGTCTCTGACGCGCTAACACTTGAGGACGTCAACTATGTTCCAGAACTGTGCTACAATCTTTTGAGTGTATCACAAGTCTGTGACAAAGGAATCTCAGTGTTGTTTAACGACATGGAATGCATCTTCCTAAAGCCAGGATTCAAACCATCCACCGACATGATCATGCTAAAGGCCCCCAGACAAAACAATACTTATGTGATAAACATGAGGGATGCCAAGTCTGAACAACCAATGACTTGTCTACTGTCAAAGGCATCCGAGTCAGAGTCACTGTTATGGCACAGGCGATTAGGTCATGTTAACTTTAAAAATATAAACAAACTTTCTAAACTTAATCTAGTCAGAGGTCTTCCATCTAAGGAATTCCCTTTTTCTGAAAAATGTTTAGCATGTGCCAAAGGTAAACAACATAAGAAATCGCACAAGTCCAAGACAGTGAACTCAATTGACTCACCTCTTCAATTATTACATATGGATCTTTTTGGTCCTATCAGTGTAAAAAGCTTGGGTAAAAAGTCTTACTGTTTGGTGATTACAGATGACTACTCTCGCTTCACATGGGTGTACTTTCTGGAATTCAAGAGTGAGGCTGCTGAGACCTTGATGCTGTTCGTTCCCTTGATCGAGAATATAATCAAGTTAAAAGTAAAGTCAATCAGAAGTGATCATGGAACAGAATTCAAGAACCAAACCTTTGTGTCGTTCTGCAGCGGGAAAGGAATTCATCTCCAATATAGTGCTACAAGGACTCCTCAGCAAAATGGAGTGGCTGAAAGGAAGAATCGTACGCTGATTGAAGCTGCCAGAACCATGCTCATTGACTCTAAGTTACCGATCATCTTCTGGGCAGAAGCTGTGAATACCGCCTGTTATGTTCTTAACAGGGTCTTGATTGTCAAGCCTCGTGGGAAAACAGCTTATGAATTGCTTTTCAAAAGAAAACCTCTCATTGATTATTTCAGGCCGTTTGGATGTTCTTGCACGCTTCTAAACAACTTTGAGAATATCATGAAGTTTGATGCTGTTGGAGACGAATGTTTCTTTGTTGGATACTCGTCTAGTCAAAAGGCTTATCGGGTATACAACAAACGCACCAAGATGGTTCTGGAATCCTTTTATGTTGACTGGCAAGAATCCAACTCCACCAATGTTGGAACCGGTCCTGACTGGTTCTTTGATGTGGATGTTGTGTTCAATCACTTTGTCATTCCTGAACAGCAAGCTCATGCAGAACCAGCTCCTGAAAATCAAGCCACAAGCTCTTCTCCGTTTGGAAATATTCTCTACTCTTCTGATGATGAAGTCGCACCGTTTACCACCCGTTTCTCTCCTCTGGTTGCTGATCCTATTGTTCCTCAACTTAATAATGGTGATACTACTGCTGAAACCTCTAACACTCCTGAAAGCATGTCAAATGCTGAAGGAACACATTCAAATCAGCAGTCTGTAAATGATCCATCCAGTTCTTCTACACCTGGAGATCATCTTTCGAACCTTCCTCTTCAAGTGCAAGAAGAAGAAAATATGGGATTTAAATCTTCTAAGAACCATCCAATTGAAAATGTCATTGGACCAATCAGTGAGGGTGTTCTTACCAGAAATCAGACAGACAAGCTCAACACTGCTCTCTCAGCATTCTTATCTCAAACCGTACCTTTCAGCATTGAAGATGCAGTTAGAGATGCAAGCTGGGTTGAGGCCATGCAGGAAGAACTATTTCAGTTCAGAAAGCTCAAAGTGTGGGAGCTCGTTGATCTGCCTGAAGGAAAATATCCTATTGGGACAAGATGGGTTTTTCGCAACAAGATGGATGAACGTGGGGTGGTAATCAAGAACAAGGCTCGTCTGGTTGTTCAAGGATTTCGTCAGCAGGAGGGGATTGACTATGAGGAAGTTTTCGCTCCAGTCGCTCGACTTGAAGCCATACGCATCTTCTTGGCATATGCTTCATATCGAAATTTTAAAGTCTTTCAGATGGACGTGAAGAGCGCTTTCTTATATGGGAAGATCAAAGAAGAAGTCTATGTGTGCCAACCGCCCGGATTCGAAGACCCTCACCATCCAAACAGATATTACAAATTGGACAAGGCTCTCTATGGTCTCCATCAAGCTCCTAGAGCTTGGTATGAGACCTTGTCCTCATATCTGTTGCAAAATGGATACACAAGAGGGAAGATCGACATGACCTTGTTCACCAAAGAAGTCAACAAACATTCTATCCTTGTTCAGATTTATGTTGATGATATTATCTTTGGTTCAACTGACGAAAATTTGTGCAGGGAGTTTGAAAGCATCATGAAGTCTCAATTTGAAATGAGCATGATGGGAGAACTATCATTCTTCTTAGGTCTTGAAGTCCAACAGAAGGAAGACGGTATTCTCATTCATCAAGCTAAATACACAAGAGACATTCTGGCAAAGTACAACCTGTCGGATTGCAAACCGTCCAACACTCCTTTTGCAGCTCAAACAACACTTGTACCAGATCTTGAAGGACCTTCTGTGAACCCGCACACTTACCGTTCTATGATTGGCTCCTTGATGTATCTTACAGCTAGCAGACCGGACATCATGTGGGCAGTTGGATGCTGTGCCCGCTTTCAGTCAAATCCAAAGCAATCTCATGAGACCGCAGTCAAAAGAATCTTCCGCTACCTCAAAGGAACACCAAAACTTGGTTTATGGTATCCTAAGAGTGACAATTTTGACCTAATTGCGTACTCTGATAGTGATCATGCAGGTTGCAGGATTGACCGAAAGTCTGTCTCTGGTGGCTGTCAATTTCTGGGGAACCGGCTCGTGTCATGGCAAAGCAAGAAGCAGACCACTGTGTCGATATCTACTGCTCAAGCTGAGTACACAGCCGCATCCAGTTGTTGCTGTCAAGTGTTGTGGATCCAAAATCAGCTGTTGGATTACGGTTTGAATATCATGAGAACCCCTATCTACATTGATAATGATGCCTGTCGTGACATCGTGAAGAATCCAATTGATCATTCAAAAACAAAACATATTGAAATTCGGATTCATTCAATTCGCGATGCGCACGACAAGGGGTACATACAGGTGTTGCCTATCGATACTGCTGATCAAAAGGCAGATATCTTTACCAAAGCTTTCGACAAAACCCGTTTTCGTCAGTTGGTGACTTGGTTAGAAATGATCAACTTTGAATGATTTAATTCAAAAAAAAAAAAAAAAAAAAAAAAAAAAAAAAAAAAACTTTACTTTGTGAATAAACTATAGAAAAATCTTATGTTTTAAAATAAAATAAAGATTTTTGGGGGAGAAATAAACCGGTAGATCCCTGAATTTGCAAGTTTTAAAAACTTTTTCAAAAACAATCAAGAAATGATAGAAACTAATCATATTTGTCAGCATGTGAATAGGACCCAGAGGACGTTGTGGCTTCAAGCAACGACATGTCGGTAGATTCAGCCTGGAATTGAGTAAACTGCTAAAAGATGACAAACTAAAAGTCTACACGAGGTGCTGGATTCCCACTGTGCTTCAGGCTTGCACAAGCTGAGTCCGGTCATACACAGGTTGAGAGATCAAAAGACACAGAAAATTTTGTGCATAAGCAATCAAAAGACACCTAAGAGTGCAAGCTACCAAAGCGGGGCTATCAAAATCAAAATGAGCAACAAAAGACACGCAATGTTAGTGACGTGCAAACATATAGATAGCTCAAAAAGCAATCAGATGATCATCTTCTTTGTTATGGGAACATAGACCTGAAGCTCTCATCATCTGATTGACATAATGATCATCTTCTTTGCTTATGGAAACATAGACCTGAAGCTCTCATCATTATATCTCAATAAACCTTGAGGATTGGTAGGCTTACACCTGGCACAAGTGGGGTCCATTAACATGTCGTCAATATTACCAAAACATGATAAAGATCATCATATAAAGTATGTTGAAAGACGAGAGGCATGGATTTAAGTGGACAAATATACCGACAGTTTTTCTTGGGCTACAGCTATCCAACGGAAAGTTGAAACGTGGTCTGGCAGGTATGACTAGTATGATCTTGATGCAAAAGGTGAGAAACGGTTGATCTCTAAACTCAAATCTTTGGTTAAAAAGGCTATTTTCTTGTTTATGGGCCTGCGTACTTAACTGTCTATTAAAATCTTAGTGGGCTTGTGAACTTAACTCATTGAAAACCTTTGTTGGGCCTGCGCACTTGACAAGAATTTTGGGCCTGCGCACTTAAGGGCCAAGTACGCGGCCCAACCTAATTCCTATAAATACGCAGTTAAATCTTTTTTTTTTAACTTTTTACTCTTAATTTTACAAACCCTAAAATTGTTCACCCTCATCAGCCACCATCTCTGCCGTTCTTCTTCCTTCAAACTTCCACAAAACCACCACTAAACCACCGTTGAAAACCTCCTATTGATCTATTTCATCTATTTTCTTTACTCGTTTTTGTGTTTGTTAAAGGTAGTTATGCAGATTCTAACGTGTCTTGCCTTGAATCACAGGATCTGAGGATTGAAATCAGTAAAATCAGTTGACAGTTAGGGTTTTTGATAAACTGCGCACCTATTTCTTTAAAGAACTGCGCACTTGTTTCAAAAAGTGCGAACTTGCACCATATGAAATAAGCCTGAGAAACCCTAATGTGATAGCGTACTTAAGTGTGAACTTGAAATCCTAAACGAGAGTTTAGGTGGCTGCGTACTAGTCTAGTACGCAGACCAGATCACACTTCCCAAGCCGTTACCATGCCCGAGTTACCAGACTGCGCACTTAGGTTACACACCTGACCTGGTGACTGCGTACCAAGCAGCTGGTGCTCAGTCCTGATTTGGACTGCGAACTTAATGTGTGAACTTGATTTTGGACCAAAATAATTGACCTTTGACTTGACTTTTCAGGACATTTGACTGGACTACGTAACTTGAACCGTAACTGGACTTAAATGACTATTAATTTGGAAAACGAAACAAATCATATACACGTTAAAATCTAATCCATAAAATAAGTCACACACGTAAAACCAACTTAAAACCAAACCTAGTCTAAGCACGTCGTCCGTCAAAGAAAATGAAATGTCTGTCATTAGTCAAAATTCAAAATCAAAATTCTAACTTAATTTTCGTGCACGTGTCCAAAACAGATGGCTCTTGAATGGGATCCTCGAGGAATGCATAACCAGGCGATCATTCTGGAAACTGACGATTCAAAGTTTCGGGACGTAGTTGCATGGATCAGGAGAAGCAGGATCGGATATGCAGTTGAGCAGCAAGTTGAAGTCTATAGTTCTCACATTGAAGACTTCTGGAGATCTGCAAGAGTGGAAACAGTGGCTCGAGTCAAGAGAATTAAAGCCACAGTCAGAAACAAGGCAGTCATCATCACAGAAGACACAGTGAGACAGGTTCTAAGATTTCAGGATCGACCAGAAACTGTCAGATCTTTACCGAAGACTGTGATCCATCAAGAGTTCTTAAACTTTGGATACAAAGGAGACTTCGATGCCAGAGGTGATATCAAAAAGAGTCATTTAACCAGAGACTGGAAGCTTATCTGTCATGTATTCCTGATGTCTTTATGTCACCGAAAAGGGGGTTATAATGCACTCAGTCCCGACTGGGCAACAGCCATGATTAAGATCTGCAAGAATGAGTCTTTTAATCTGTCGGGATTGGTTTTTGATTGTATGGTGAGGAATGCCCAAGATACAAAGAAGAAATGGACGATGTATCCGCGGTTTGTTCAGATGATGATTAACTCGCAGCATGAGGATCTGCCTCTTGGTGATAAATATGGTTTTGCCAAGGGTGCACGATTCTTTACTGAATGCAACACACCCGATTGGGAACCGATGCTGGAAAGCATGTACTCTGCTCAACGCTATCCAGTTGTTATGAAGCTATTCAGTGAGATGAAGAGAAGACGACAGTATACTGCTAGAACTCAACAACCAGCTGCAACTGAACCTGAACCTACTGAACCAGCTTCTACTGAACCTGCTCCTACTGTACCTGCTACTACTGTTCCTCAGCACACTGCTGAAGAAGTTGCCCGTGAAAGATCTGTTGGTAAAAGGGCAGCATCTGATCCAGTTCCTCAGAGGCCGACCAAAAGAAACAGGCCTACGGGTTTACTACAAGAAGGGAGAGAATCATTGACTCCCGAGGAACTTGAAATAGCTGAGGCTGCCAGACAGAATGCTGAAATTGCAAAGGCAGAAAGAAGAAGGAGGAGAGAACAGCTGCCCGAGTCTGAAAGACCAAGGGTTATGACTGAAGAAGATGAGGAGAATGAAGCTATTCTGGAACAGATGTTTGGTATGGAGGGTCAACCTGGGCCTTCCACTGCCAGGCCAGGGCCCTCTACTGCTAGGCCTGGCCCTTCCTCTGAAAGACCACCCATTCCCAAGCCTCCAGCAAAGAAACAGTCAGTACCATCATCATCTGTTCCTGGTGCATCTCGTCAAAAACCGGTGCATCAGGAATTGTATGAGAAGTTATCTAAGGAGGTGGGAAAGAATGCCGCCAAGGAAATCTGTATGCTGAAGAATCAAATCTATAACAATCAGGAGTTGAGAAAGAAACTGAAGAAGTTGAAGCATAAGAACCGAAGTCTTGAAAAGGTGGTCAAAGATCAGCGCTATTTGATTAAGTTTCAGACTAAGGTCCAGATGAAGATGTTTGATATGCTTCAGGAATTAAAGACTCAGGGTACCGATGCTCCAAAATTGACGTTTGATGAGGTCTTTGATTTCGGAAAATTTATGGAAGAAGAGAAGGAGAAAGAAAGAAAGGAAGAAGAGAGTGATGTAGATGAGATTAGTGAAGACGAGATGCCTGAAACGTTTGTAGAAATTGGTGCGGGGGAAAAGACAGTGTATGAAATGGATGATGGGTATGTATTGGATCCTGAGAGAGCAAGTTGGTTTCCAAGAAGACCAATCACCATTCCTGCGTTGCACCAGACCATTCACCATACTCGTGCTTCGCATCAAGAAAGAGTTGTCTGCTGGGGATATGATGGGTTTAAGCGTCTTTTCTTTGTGAAGCGAAGGGGAGGCGTCATTCAGTATTTCAAGGGAAGACCGAATTTGAAGTCCCTTCCAAGATGGGACATACGAGAAATGTGCAGAACTCCTTTTCTGAACCACTCTGGGTGTTCCAATGCTAACATGGTGTCTGTGTATATTGAAGATGAATGTGCACGTGATTTCAAAGAATGGAAGCCACAAAAGCCAAGGCGAAGGATGTCGAAGAAAAGAATTGATCCTGCAACCGGACGGGGAATGATAACTTATGTGATAGACCCTCCAGATGTCGTCACTAGGGTTCCAATTCGTCCTGAGCTTCCTGTGCTTCTGGCAGACTTCAAGAAGTGGTTTTACGACAGCAGAACCGGTGAAGCCGTGATTAAACTGAGAGATGACACAGAAGCATTGAGAATAGTTGATCCAGTGGACGTGTTTGCTTTGAATCCATCTGATCTAACTACTCTCTTTGCTAATCAGATAAATGTTGGTGCTGGAAATGTGTTGTTTGAGGAAGCTGTTTTGTTTAGACGGGCTGTGGAAAGAGCACTGAAGAGAAAGCAAGAACTGATCGATCTGGTGGCGAAGATCAACGCAGCTGACAAAGCGAAAGATGACAGAGCGCTAGCTGCTGCTGTTGCTGCTGCTGCTGCAAAGAAATCAGAAGCTGAAGCTACTCCAGAGGTTCAAACACAAGCTTCTCCAGCAACAGTTGATCTTGAACCCGCGCCTTCACAAGTACCACCAGTCTCTCCAAGCACAGCTCCAGAGACTCAGCAAGATCAAACAACTGTAGATCTAGCTGAGTTGTTCATTCAAGAGCCACCACCTGAAGAACCAATCATTGAAGAAAGCATAGTTCAGGCACTCCCGGCACGTCAAGCAAGAGAAGAGGGGGAGTTGAGTGATGTCGAGATAGATTGATAGTGTAGCACTGGTAGCTGTGGTCTAGGGGGAGTATTGTTGGGTTAAAATGAGACCACAGTTACCAGGTTTAACCATGTTTAGTTGTTTGTTAAAGTTGGAGGGTTAAATGTGTAATTATAGCATAGTTGTTGCATGCAAACCCTAGACTGCGCACCTATTTGACGGAGGCTGCGAACTTAACCTTAAGTTCGCAGTCCTCAGGTTTTCCCCTATAAATAGGAGCACATTTGTGCAGCTAGGGTTAGGGTTTTGAATGTATCTTTGAGAGCACAAGTAGTAAAGGTGCGAACTTATTTTATGTAGTGCGAACTTGTATCATCCATGGTTGTTTGAAGCTGAATCTTTAATGGAATCGTGTCTTTATGTTTCTTGTGTGTCGGTTCTTACAATATTCATCTAGTTCTTTTAGTTTTCATAGATTAATCAACTAAAACACCTAACAAATAGGTGTTTCTAGTTGATAACAATCTAGTGCACACTTAAGATCTAGTATTTTGGGACTACATAAGGTAATCTATCTTTTCCCTAAGAGCATAGTTAATTGCTTTTAGATCTTTCTTAGCAGCATTAAGGGAGGTTTTCAGGTTCCCTTCTCTAATCTTATTGCCTATGTTAAACTCTTTCTCTTTGTCTAGAAGTACGACTAACTCAGTATTATGCTCAGCAACTTTATCATTTTCTTTCACAAGTAATAGAATACGCTCAGCATAATCAACACATTTATTACAAGCTTCTACAACAAGAGGTAGAAGAAGGAGTACCTTTTTCTCATTGGAGGACAAGTCTGCCATGTAAGCCATGAATTCTTTAGCAGACATCCCCTCACTTGATGCTGTCAGATCCAGCACCTGTGCAGTTGACTCCTTAACAGCTTCCTCTTCACTCTTGGTTTCTTCATCCTCTTCAGTTGTACTTTCTTTCTCTTCAGTCTCGACACCAGATTCTCCATCACTTTCAGACTTTTCTTCCACAATCTCAGCCATGAATGCCTGATTGCTCGATCCATCAGTACCATCGAGCACACAACTCCAGTCATACGTACCATCAGGTTTTGCTACCATTAGGGCCTTAGGGCTAGTGCTGCTCTGAGATGGCCCGACTGACGAGCTTTGCCTGACGAGCTTTGTCTTCAGTTGTACTTTCTTTTCTACCTCTGATATCCCTAAATGTCGGGCGTATTGCCAAGTTCTTCTATAACCATCCAGATAATGCATTTCAGGTTATTTTTTTAAAGCAACATATGTTCATTTTTTAATCAACTGAAATCAATTACAATGTAAGTTATATCTCATGCAAACCTATTTTGAAGTGCCTGACCTTCATTGGACATCCCTAGACCAGTGCCTGCACACAGGGCAGCGTCACAGCTGCTTGTTTCCCAAACTGTGGGCCTCAAACCACCGCTTGCAGGCTCAGCGTGTCTCCCCTGTATCAAAATTAAATTACATTATAAAAAACAATACCGATTACACCAACATTTCACAACCAATTTAACACCAATAACCAAAGAGACACTAAAACAGGCCAGTAATAAAAGTGCAAACATATCAGTCGAATATCAAATCACGAAATATAATATTACAACATATACATTCATCTCATCTCATATTTCATTTCACGGGTATTAAATCCCCAAAACAATGTATATTCACAACAGTAGTCAAACAATTAATACTTATATACTCAACTCTGACTTCTAAACTAATCTGTAAATAAATTATAAAAACCTGAGTCTCCTTTCCAAAACTCAGGCTCAAATGAATTTAAATTAATGTCACAGACCAGCAAATAAATAAATTTCACATTAGTGATAACAATTTACAGCCTAAAAGTCAAGAAACAAATAATTATCTAATCTAACAAAGTAATATTAAACTAAGCAAATTATTTATGAGTCCAACATGGAACCTCTATAGTCAATACTAAGTAGACACCAATATATTTTACATAGTGTTTGTAATCCTACAACATTATATAATGGAGTGACTCTTAAGTTGGCCTACGTAGTTAACAAATTCTCCCTGAAAGCACAGTCCCCAAAACAACTCACCTTTTGTCAGCCGGATACTTACTCTCCTCCACGCAGTCGGATATTACGATCGCATCACACGCCTTCATAATCCTAAAGGAAAAAATTCATCAATCAAGCTTATGATGTCCATCTAATGATTTAACAGTCACCAAATATGGCCTGATATTAACCGTGGTTCAACGTTATCAAGACAAAACTCAAAAACCAAACATAGCCCAATTATAGAAAAACTACTCACTAGTTTAGCTTGCATCGCCACTCAAAACTTTGCATGACAGAAATACACAACTGCAACCATAGCAACCGCTCCGGTTATGCTGCAATCATCGAATAATCCACCTTCGATTTGCGAATCCCATCCAATCATCACCACTCAAAACATTGCATTTCAACATGTCTATAGACGTATTGTCATAGCCCTGCACCAAGACCTTATGCCCACTGTTTCTTAGCTGGTCCAGCCAATACCTTGTAAGTAAACCTTCCATGCTAGGTAATTTTATAATGAAGGGCTCAATGGACCATCGACTTACGACGGTCGTTGATTTGTATAAATATATGTCAGCTTTTTATTATTAAAAGCTGACTTGAAATGTTAATACGAACAACAACTGCACTGGCACGTAATCATCGTCTTATACAATCGACTAACGACACACAATAACCAATTAATCTTAGTAAGGCTCAGCCGACATAAAACACATCAACCGGTTGCGATGTAGTCACGCCATCACGGTTGACGATCACAGGCGGCGTCATCATTGCCAACAACATTTTGGGTTCATAAGTCAAACATATGCATATATATTGGTTGACAGGCTCAGATAATCCGAACATGCTAAACGTCGACTGGTTACCATATGAACCTATGGGTTGCCCCGCCAAGATACGGAATATCTCATAAGGATAAGTTCGGCATGGCTGCATGCCCATCGATTACGTAGGAAACCACAAGCGATGGCATCATCGTAGCCGACGAAGCAAGAGCAACGACGATGAGAGCAATATACATCAAAGGATTTCATAATAGCTCCAAGACATGTACACAGAAGCGTTTTTTTTAACCAAAGGCAACATTGACGAAACCGCAACGCATATAACACATTCGTATATAATGAAGGCGAATTCATCTTTAATTCCTTATCTTTACCACCTCCTTCAAAGGTAAGAATGATAAATTTATGTCTGTAAAGCTTCACAAAGGTAGGTGCTTTAAAGGCATACCTCCCTTGTTTCTTCAACCTCAGTTGTAACCTGAAAGAATTCTCGAAAGTTGTTATATACACTTATAGCGAAGCCATTACATAAATAGTTGTAGCAATTAGCTAATGTAAAAGGATGCAAACAACGTACGCTGACTTTGATTTCAAATATGATTGCCTCTAGAATAGTTACACTTGCCGTTTTTTATAGAAGCAAAAGGAACAGAGGCATTACGTACAGGCCATTCGCTATGACCCGCCAAACGTACCGTATCCAACCGAAGGCGTACTCTCACTCAATTGTTGGATATAACTATATAACTGACACCTTTCATGCTTAGAAATAGAAACCTAACTATTTAACTAAACATGGTCATCAGTTAGAGAAACAGAAACCCAAACATAACATGGTGTAATAAGCCAGCAAACATGGAAGTTCAATATTGAATAATAACAAACCCAAGTGTGAAAATACTTCAAAAGTGTTGGTTCAAGACAGAACTCATATACATCAATGTGAAACACTAATGATTTAGAAACAGGGTATGTGAAAAAATAGCAATCATGCAAAAAAAGCCCTACCGAAAGCTTTTGGCGCCCTACCAGTTGAACAGTCGGCGCAAGTGATCGGAAAAAACCTCAGTACAAAGGAAAATAAGTCGCCTCAACCAAACATCACCGTCAATACAACGATACCCTAACCGGTATGTACACACAGATGACAAAGATGGGGAGAAACCAACCGGCAACAACAATAACCATACACACAACGCCTTCTTCGTTTCTCACTCCATGTCCCACCTCCCCTCTCTCTTGGCCGATTAACCAGAAAGCCACCACCAAAAATGCCTGAAACCAACTGGCAACAGCAGTAACCGGTGGCCGTAACCATGGCCACCAAGAAAGAAAGGTAGAAAATAGAGGAGACAGAGGTGTAGAGATTTGAAGTTAGGGTTTGCATTTAGCGTTTCCCTAAACCGATAAGATGAGAGCACAGAGGGAAGCAGAAACGTGGAAGCATGTAAACCATCAGATTGCTACAGTAAAGCTCTCTCACGACCACGATCTGACACTGCTGCCACCATCTAAGACCCACATCTGAGCCCAGGACAACAAAGATACGCCCGAGGAGAGTTGCATGTTGGTGAGAACAGGGAGTCATGCGATGGTGGTGGTCCGTGAAAACATCGGGCAACAGTCAACCCAATAGAAGAGAAAACATGGTCATGAATCCGGCGGTGGAAACAGGTAGAGAGGGTGGTTAGAGAGAGAGAAAGGTGGATAGGAATAGAGAGATGAGTTATAGAAAGATCTAGAGAGAGAGAGAGATATTAAGAGAAAAGGTACAAAAGTTGTTAGCTACAGGAATCGAAACGGATCAGCAAAGCAGACACAACAACACCCATACCAACTGCAGCACATCATCCTTTGTTACCATTATCAAATACATTAGTATATAACAACTTTTCAAAACTAAATGGGCAGTATTCATAGAGACTCATAAATAAACATATAGGATAATTTATCCCTGTGTAATAAAGTTGGCCAAATACTATAAAAAACCAAGATACTTTTTTTTTTTCTCACAAAATTTCCTACACTTTTTTTTTAATGTTAAAGTCCCTTTACTTGATAATTTTGAACATAGTTGTGAAATTTCTCTAAAACAAAAATTTTAATATACAAATTAAGTCGTTTATGTTTATGATCATTTATATATCATTCACTTCATCTTCTATTTGTCATCAATAATAATCCCTACTCCATTATAAACACACAAAAGAAAGGGGCTTTGGGTTTTTAACATTATCTTCAATTTGTCCCATAATCAGGCAAACTGAGCTCAGTTTGCTTATTAGTATGGTAATAAAAACGATGAAGCATCATCACTAAAATCAACCGCAATGAACGTCAGCGAAGTTTCATTCAACACAAAGAGAAGGTTGAGAGTTCGTACGACGTCGATGAGGATGAACCGATCGCTACCGGTGCTAAAAACGATGATCCAGAGGCACAATTTAACGGTGACGACGACGACGAAAACGAAAACTGCATTGAATACGGATTGAGCACTTTACAATCATTTTGGTTTTGCGGGTCGAATCAAAGATGAGTCTGAATATAGATTGAGATTGGAAAAGGGTACGAATAGTCGGTGTCCTAGCTTGTAAAGAATCAATTTCAAATACATCAAAGTTCCTAAATTCTTCTTCGTTTCTAGAATGAATTATGAAATGATAAAGAAGTGCATTTTTGGTTAAGTGTTAAGGGTAGGTGTGATTTATATGGGTGAATACTAATCATCAGGATTTTTTTTTCTCATGGGAAGGTGGGATAATCGTAATTTTGGTGAGTTAATTGAAGTGAATGATTCGTTTAATCTTTATTACCTTATTAAGAAGTAAAATGGCTAACGTGGTAAATTTATCACATTTTTAAGTTGAGAGTCTAAAGGTCTCATGGTTAACATTTCTTGTGTTTAATCTTTTTTAAATCGTTAACGTTGGGGGGGGGGGGGGGGGGTTGAAAATAGATTTCAAATTCAAATAATAAACGGTTTTCAAACCGTGGTCAAACATATGTGTCAGCATCACGGACCCACAACTCGTGCCATCGACAGCATGTTGTCATGGGGTAGTAGGTAATTGCTAGGTACCCTTAGGCTTTACGGTAAGCACCCCGTCACACATAAGATGAAAGAAATCACGTTTAGTACAACCTTGAAATATGAGTGACTTTGATTAATCATTGTATGCCACACTTGTAACAATCGATGTATGATTAAAATTGACAAGACAAGCATGTTTATCGTTTCATGACAAAATCTATCATGTTAATTTTTTTTTGAACGGTCAACGGTACACACCCATAATGAAGCCTCGCACCCTTCAAGTTTGGTCCCCATGCCCCCCTAAGGTTTAGCCCC
This sequence comes from Ambrosia artemisiifolia, assembly GCA_032199755.1. Lineage (NCBI taxonomy): Eukaryota > Viridiplantae > Streptophyta > Magnoliopsida > Asterales > Asteraceae > Ambrosia > Ambrosia artemisiifolia. Next base: position 14,696,597 of record CM063523.1, read on the forward strand.
TCATTTCAGAATAACCCCACTCTGAGTAGGATTCGAACCTGTGACCTCCCATGACAGGAACCCCACAAAGTGGGTAAACCTTCTCACCTCCATTACAACCACTACGCTACAACATCATTGGCGTTAATTTAGTTAATTTAAGTATTTATATCTTATATACTTATGTATTTATGTCTTGTATGCAAAGTTTGATCTCTAACTAAAATACCCCCGACTTAGGTGCATATACAAATATATATAAACAATTCATAGACAAGATAATGTGTTCTTTTTGTAAATTTAAACACACACACATATATTGTGTTGGGATCTATTGCGAGAACTCGACGTAAAATGCTATTTTTTTATTTTTTATTTTTACACACTGGTGTAAAAACACGTAAACTTCGCTGTAAAAAAAACAATACATGAATTTACGCCGAATTACACCGGTGTAACGGATTTTTACCCCCTTGTAATTATATCAATATTTTATTATTATTTAATTTTGAACCACATATTAATTTTTTATTAAAATAAGTGTGGTTATAAAGTTAGTTTCTATGGTTCTCACAACTCAATGGAGTTCTCAAATGATCCCAATCATATATATATATATATATATATATATATAGGTTTAGGTTCCTGTACAAAGGATCTATTTCAATCCAATGTATTATAGTCATCAAATTTATAAAACAGCTAAAACACACTAATTAACACTTAAAACACACTACTTAATGTTTTTAGCATGGTGTTTTAACTTTTAAGCCTAAAATACATTGTTTTCGGTTTTTAATTGTTATGTTTGCTATTTTTCTAGGCAAAACAATCCAAAACAACATAACTAAGTTCAAAAAATGATGCCTACATATCAATTTTTAATCCTTCTCACACTTCTCACGAAATATTGCCTTTGTACAGGAACCTCACCCTATATATATATATATATATATATATAAAATAGAAACCCCCTTGAGTTGGAGAAACCCATGAAACTCATTTATAGCCATAGATCAAAGACAATCAAAGGTGGAGATCTAATATTGTGTTTTATAATAAAAAAAATACTTTGTTTAGTTAACTAAAGATACGTTCAAGGGAAATATTGTCCAACAAAACTGAGGATGGATTAAAAAAAGAATATGCATGCAGAGTATACTGTTGTTGACATGACAAAACCGTCAAACACTTCTTCCTCTTCTCTCTCATTAATATGTGTTGGATTTTGAAAAGATTGTCTCATAATAAAACCCAAAAATCAAATTCTCTCTCATCCCTCTCACAAAATCAGATGTATGTTCTCTGTGTTTTTCCACCCCCAATTCAAGCTTCCATCGGTACGACAACTTGAGGTTTGTGATTAAAGAGTTTTATGTTGTGCAAATGTAACTTTTTAGTAAGTGTAAACGTTTCATTGATTTTTTTTCTTTTTATTTTGCAGATCTAAGAAGTTAATGCTGTATTTACATTCTAAAAATGAAGCAAACTTTGAAGGCTTTAAAATCGTCCAAAAAACGTGGAAGCAAAGGCTAAAGGTTATCGGAGGTATGCTTGAAACCCTGGTTTTCAATTTTGCCCTTTAGATATTTAAGGGGTTTGTTGAATCAATTTATTGTAAGGAAAAAAGGGTGTAATTTACTGTTGTACAGTAAATTGGTTTTAAAATTTTAATTTATTTTGAAGTTTAGGTGTATTTATGGACATTTTTATGTAAATCGTTTAAGAAGGTTTTTTTTTAATTGTTCTAACAAAAGGGAAAAATTGTGTCAATTAATGGCAAAAAAGGTCATTTAAATTATATATTTTTTATTGGAAGGGTTATGTGTGTCTAAAATGAGGTTGTAAAGAAACTTACAAAAGAGATTTGGATTAGGAAAATAGAAATAGACAGAAAATTTTAATAACTAAAATGGTGTATCAACGCCAACCCCTCAAAAAAACCCAAACAAGAAAAAGGATCATTATCATGCAAAGATGATGAATGTAGGAAAAATATAAAAATGCTTTCATAGGAGCCTGTTCTGATATTACATTATAACATGTTAGTGTAGGGTGATAAAACAACAACTTATCTTAAACATTGTTATTGTATATAGGCTTAATTGGGTTGTTAAACAAATTATTAAGTTATAAACAGAAAAAAGATAGTTGAATGTAAATGGGTGCTTGTTTTATTAGTATGACAAAATAGTTAAAAAAGTTAGTCTAAAATGGAAATAAAGAAGTTAGTCTAAAATGGAAATAAAGAAATGGACAGAAAATGGTATGAATTAAAATGGTTTATCAACCCCCACTCTCCCAAAAAAAAACCACACAGGTCCGGAGAAAAAAGATACTTGAATAGGTTGCTTTAAAAAACGGTTATAGGAATAAAAAATGGAATACGGTAGTTAGAACAAAATTTGTTACACATATGATAAAAGTGTAACAATCTTAAGAATTTTGCAGGCTTGTGCCACAAAGCGGAAGGTTTGCACGAGGTATGCTTAGTTGTGTTAAGATTCTATAAGTAAAATGTACATGTAAAGCAACTTTTAAAATAATCATTTACGTGTTACCTTATTATGATTCGGGCAGGAAAAGCCCTCGTATAGCAAGAAATAATTTCAAGAAGTTAACAAACACAATAGAGACTATCATAGATCTTGTACATGAGGATGAAACAAACAATGAAAAGAAGAACAATCCACGGAAAAGGAGGAAGTTAATAGGTAACATGCATACGGTTATGAAAACATATTATTATAACCTTTCAACATAGTGATTCTATCAAAAATACGGATTCATATTCTATGATTATTAACGCAGGATATGAAGATGATAAATCCCCCAACAATGAGACTACGGACTGTAATCTAATATCTGGAAGAAAGCTTAGAGAAAAAGGTAACTACTTTTATATTCTTGAGTGAGTAAAAATGTTATTTTGACTAAACGATTTTCTGATACAAATTAATAATGTAAATAAATTTAAAACAGTGCCTGCTGACAGATCATCAGATTGTAAGATAGTATCGTCGTGGAAGGGCAAAAAAGGTTAGACATGTTAAAATTAATGTTATAATTATGCTGGGAAAACAATGAGTTAAAACAATGATTTAAAAGTATTTCTTTTTGGTTGAAAAAAGTAATTGGTTGAATTAATCTTATAATGATTATTCAAAAACAATGATTTAAGAAACAGAAAAGCAGCAGAGTGTGGTGAAGTTCCAGATTGGAAGCTCAGAAAAGAAAAGTAATCAAGGTATAGACAAAAAACTAATAACTAAATACACTAGTTACATATGTATAAAAATATAAAACATTATATTATTTCAAAATTTTATGCATAAAAAGGATTTAAAAAAAAAAAAGAAATCATAAACAGGGAAGAAGATGAAAACTGCAGAAAAGGAAGATATGGGAGAAACTGGTGCAGCTGGTAAACGAAAAGAAAGCTCCATAAAAAAGAAGATTAAAGGTACAGATTATTAATTAATAAGAATTTTGGCTGCCTAAACTATATAAACCATATAACATATAATTACATTAGAAGTTCTTTTGGCGAAAACAGATAATTAATTAAGAATAAAATCCTTTTACTTTAAAACAGGGAAAGCGAAGAAAGGTGCCAACAAGAAAGATATAGTGGAAACGGATGTAGTGGAGAAGCCGATAGGAAGCTCGTCAAAGAAAAAAAGTAAAGGTAGTAAGTTACTACTAAGAATAACATTAGCCTGTTACATAATTAAAATATTGACAATGGCATTTTTGCGAAATGGACAGAGCGAAAAAAGAAAAGTGCAAATAATGAAGATATGGAGGAACCGGAACAAGTGGATAAAATGTTGGAAAAGAAAAGGAAAAGAAAGTCAAGTGAGAAAGAAAGAGGATCAGATATTATCGAAGAAAATAATGAAGAGGACGAGGTTCTGGGAAAAAGAAACGACTGGTTTGGTATAAGGACACGTTCGTCACCATTACAGTTCTTTAAAGGGATAAGGGCATTGCAGGAAAATCAGAAACAGGCTGTTAGACGTATGGGGTTTGGAAAGTTAATAAAGTTGAAGGTGGATGGTATACCGGCAAAATTGGCGCATTACATGGTGGATAGATTTAAATAAAAAAAATGCAAATACGGGTGCCAAGTGGGAAAATAAAGGTGGATAAAGAATCTATTTTTAAGTTACTGGGAATACCAAATATGGGGATGAAGATACATGACATAGAGGAAATGGATGAGAAGGAGCAAGAGGTAGCAGAGTGGAAAGACAGATATCCAGGACGTTTTGTCGCCCCAACAGAAATAGTAAAAAAGATAAAAACTGCCGAAGATGAGGACACCTTCAATTTCAGGCTTGATTTCCTAATGTTGTTCCTTGCGGCTATGGTGGAATGCCATCAGCAAGGCAGATGTAAGCTGAAGATCTTACAGAAATTAAAAGATGATATGGATTTCAAAAACATAGATTGGTGTGATTACATACTAGAAGCATTGAAAAAATGCAAACGAAAGTGGAGAAGGTGTGACAATAGCAAGACATTCGCAGGACCACTTACAATTTTAACAGTATGTTTCTCAACTGTTTATGTATATTACAGTTTTGAATAAATACAAAATGAGCATTAGTACAGGACACAAAACATTGGGACTGTGGTTGTGGGATGAATGCTTTTAGAGTCTAATTCTTTTATCCACGTCGTGCAAAAAAAAGATCTACGGGTTAGGTTGATTGAATAACATAAACATACTGAAAACATTAATGTAGGTGCAATTTGTTATAACCAAAAACTTAGTTCAATTAAATTTTTGTATGTAAACGTTTGATGAACCAATATTAAAGCATGATATCTTTCAAATGACACGATGCAGTTACTTTACGTGGAAAGTATTGAGTGCAAAGGAATGAAGTTGGAGAATGCGTTGAGCCCAATAGAATATTGGGACAAGAATAGGCTTAAAAAAAGAGACACTTTGGAAATTAAAGGCGGTGGGTTTGGTAGAGGAAAGTTTATGCATTTTTTAGAAAAGAATTCATCAACGGTGGATGAGGCTGATTATAATGAAGAACAGTTTGTGCTAGCGGTAACTTATCTTTCAAACATTGTACAAATTGTAGTTAGTATATTTTTTATGGGTTCTTAATGTTGGGACAAAGAGGATTGAAGAAACCACCTTTTGATAACCTTAGTCCAAATCATATTCTGCCTAAGTATAGAAGAAACTGCTGAAGAAGAAATCAGAAGTACTGAAGAACAAAATAGCAAAGTACTGAAGAGTTAACCATCAGAAGTTCTGAAGTCTAACCAGACACTACACTGAAGAACTACTGAAGACAAACTACTCATCAGCAGTTTGTCACTCATCAGCACTTTGACATCAGAAGCTTCTAACCGACTTAGACTTCAGTAGTTTTAGTATTATATTGTTTTGTTAAAGTCTTTGATTCAAGTTTCAATGTACAGACTGTTGTAACCTTATCTTAAGGATAATATCTTAGCTAAATATCTTAGATTACCTCAGACAACAGTTTAGTATGTTGGTCTATAAATAGATGAGTTTGTTCATCTATTTTACATATGTGATTTACTTTGAAATCAATTGAAAACCTTCAAGGCTTTTAACTTATAATCCATTTCACATCTGAGAAACATAAACTGCTTTTACTGCTTTATACTTGAACTGTATTTATTGTTTCTCATTAACTGCTCAGTCAAGGGGGAGTAATAACTCCTCTTAAAAGTGATCTTTTAATCTTAGAACACTTATTATTCCGCTGCTTAATAACTCTCATATAAATCTGTAAACACATAAGTGTTCACTAAAAGAGGCCACTGATCCAACAATTGGTATCAGAGCACTGGTTAATCTGATCAAATATCAATCTAACAAATTGAGAATCAGACACAGGCTCTTATTGATATCCAATAAAGGATTAAAAGGCTCACTTTTTCATCCATCACTTTAAAGAAGCATTGACAAATCCAAACTTCTTAAAAATGGACCCCTATAATACTGGATCTGCCAACAAACCTCCTATGTTAGTCAGAAATGAATATAACATATGGTCAAAGAGGTTGGCACACACTATTTCTCAAACAAATACTGGTTGCTGGAGGTCTATAGTTTTTGGACCTCACAGACCAGTTATTACTGATCCAGAGGGAAAAACTGAGAGACCAAAAGATCCAAAAGACTACACTGAAGAAGATTTCCAAAAATTTGAGCTAGATGAAAAAGCTTTTTCTATGTTGGCTATGGCTCTCCCAAATGAAATATATGCTGGGCTTTTACATTGTGAAAGTGCCAAAGAGCTGTGGGATTGCCTAAAAGAACAGTTTGCAGGAACTGCAGAGGTGATAGCCAACATCAGAGAAATCCTGGCTCAACAATATGAAACTTTTACTCACATAGATGGTGAAAATTTTACACAACACTTTGAAAGATTTTCTTCACTCATCTCTGAGTTAAAAATTAATAATCAGACTATACAAATGAATCTATGTTACATAGATTTTTAAGGTCTTTACCTTCAAAATGGGAATCTTATTCTATAGTCCTCAGAACAAGTTCAGATTTTAACACCCTGAACCTAACAAGGATACATGGAAAATTACTAACTTTTGAAAGAGAAATCAATCAAAAGAAAAAGTTACAAGAATCTGGTAAAACTGCTGATGACTATACTCCAGGTAGCACAGCCTTATTAGGACATGACTCACCATCTTGTTCTAATAATTTTGGTTCTTTTGACCACATTGACATAACAACTGGGATCTCATCAGATGGATCTTTCCCAGCTTATGACAATGAAGAACTAAGTCAAACTGCTGACAACATGTGTTTCATCATGGATGATTTAAACTATTTTAGCAGTGATGACTTGGAAGAAATGGAGATATTACACCAACTGGCCTTGTTAAGCTTAAAAACTAACAAATTTTATAAAAGGTCAGGAAGGAAATTTCCAGGACTTAACAATTCAACAAAAGTTGGTTTTGACAAATCTAAACTGAGATGTCACAAGTGTCAAAAGTTGGGACACTTTGCTAGAGAGTGTAGAAGCTCTAGCTACAACCAACCCATGTCTGGAAATCAATGTAACCCCTCTTATAATAGGAATAATGGAACTCAAGGGAGTGCTCATTTTGTACAGGCACAAGCTCCACAAGTCCAATACGTGCCACAAGTACAATATGTCCAGATGCCTGCTCAACAACAACAGCAGCTGATGCCTCCTTTTCCAACTGCTCAACAACCTGCACAAACTCAACAACCCCCTCAGCAACAAAGCTTATTTACATCAGGGTATGTTGACTGGAGCAGTCTTCCTTATGACATATCTGAATGCAGTCAGGATGCAGACAATAAAGTCTATGATGTCAACTGGGGAGAACCTGATAATGGCAGAAAGAACTTTGCCTTAATGGCTTTTGAAGGATATTCTTCCAATTCTGCACTCACTCAGGTATCACAGCAGTCTCTTTTAAAGCTTTGCTCTAAATCTTGCAAAGAATCATTTGCTTTAATAAGAGAAACAAATGTGCATTTACAAGGCAAATCCAATGATATGGAAAGAAAATACACCCAAATGAAGTGTGATCTAGAAAGAAAAATTGCTTTGAAAAATAAAGAAATTTCTAAATTGACTGATAAATCCATAGAAACCCAAGCACAAATTAAAACAATGATAGACAACCTAGGAAATCTCAGACAAGAGCTTGCTGACACCAAGATTGATTGTGAAAAATGGGCTGAGTCTTGTAAAGGGTACCAAATGCTGCTTAACAAACAAACTGCAACAAATGTTAAGTTTGGCATTGGGTATACCCATACTGAATCACCAACAGATTTCACCCACAAAACTGATAATGATGGGAAGAAATTGATTCAAACTTCTGACATGGAGGAATGCACATCCTACCATCAGAACTTTCTCAAAAAGGAAAGTACTGCAGAAGTTAAAACAACTGACAATAAGCCATCAGTAGTTTCAACTACATCAGGAGTTGAGATCCTGAAAACTGCTGATGACCTATTTCAAAATGCTGAGATTGTCAGTAAATTGCCTTCCAACTCTTTTGACTTATCTAAAAAGAAAGGGAAGGCAAAAGCATGTGAAATATGTGGTCTGTTTAACCACTTAACTGAACTTTGTAGATATAGAAAGGTAAATCAGTTAAACAAGAAAAGACAACAACTGATTGTAGGAAAACAGATAAAACAAAATTTTGAAAATACTTTCTTTCCCAACAAACAACAATCATACAAAATCTTTCTAAGAAGAAGTTTTTATCTCAACAAAAGTCTTCTTCTCAAAGTTCATCTTCAGAAGTTACACCTAACTCATCAGTAGTTTCACAAACTACTGAAGTTAAAGATTTGATAAACTTGGTTAAACTTCTGATGACCAAAGTTGATGGTGGACACCAAAAAGAACCCACCATTGTTCTTAATGACAAATCCATTGCCAAAAAGACATGGATTTCTAAAATTGGTCCACAACAAGCTGCACCTGTTCTCAAGAGCAAACCCAAAGCCAAATTGGCTTGGGTTGCCAAAACTAACTAATTTGCTATCTTGTGCAGAGGGTCTCCAGAGGTTTGAATAGCATATGGTATGTTGATAGTGGAGGCTCAATGCACATGACTGGATGCAGATACCTGATAAACAATTTTATCAGTCAAAGAGAAGGATCTGTGTCCTTTGGGAACAATGCCAAGGGATATGTGCTAGGATATGGCAATGTATCCTCAGGCAAAATGCAGTTTGACAAGGTCAATCTGGTTGAAAACCTTGAGTACAACTTGCTGAGTGTCTCACAAATGTGTGACAAAGGATATTCTTCCTTTTTCACCAAGACAGCATGCAAGATCATATCACCAGAAGGCCAGAAGTTGATAGAGAAGATCATTGAAGATCATACTTTGCTGATTGCCAAGAGATGTGGCAATGTCTATGCAGTGGACATTGAAAAAGACAAAGTATTGAACAAAACTGCCTGTTTCTTCTCAAAGGCATCAACTTCAGAAAATGATCTCTGGCACAGGAGACTTGGCCATGTGAACTTTAAAACCATCAATAAAGTCACTAAAATGGGCTTGGTCAGGGGTCTACCTTTGAAGGAATATCAGTGTAAAGAACACTGTGTTTCCTGTCTTAAAGGTAAACAGCATAAGTCCTCCTATAAGTCTATTGAAGAATCTAAAACAACTGCATGTCTTCAACTACTCCATATGGACTTATTTGGACCAGTCAAGATTATGAGCCTTGGTAAGAAGATGTACTGCTTGGTCATCATTGATGACTACTCAAGATTCACATGGGTCTTCTTCTTATATTCCAAGGATGAGGCAGCTGAAATCATCAAATTCTTCATTCTACAAGTTGAGAAGCAATATTCTCTTTTTGTGAAAGTCATCAGGAGTGACAATGGGACAGAGTTCAAGAACAAAACTCTTGATGAATTCTGTCTGTCTAAAGGGATTGTTAGACAGTTCAGCATTCCCAGAACTCCTGAACAAAATGGTGTGGTAGAAAGGAAGAACCGAACCTTAATAGAAGCAGCTAGAACAATGTTAGCTGATTCAGGCCTGCCTTTGTATTTTTGGGCTGAAGCAGTCAACACAGCTTGTTATGTTCAGAATAAAGTTCTTATCAACAAGAGACATGCCAAGACTGCCTATGAAATTCTTCATGTCATAAAGCCCCCGATCTCCTTCTTCAGGGCTTTTGGATGTCAATGTTTTATCCTCAACATCAAAGACTCTATCTCAAAATTTACTGCAAAAGTTAATACAGGTTATTTTCTTGGTTATTCTCCTTTGAGAAAAGCTTACAAAGTTTTTAATTCAAGAACCAAGATAGTAGAAGAAACACTGAATGTCAAGTTCAATGAATCAAAACACACTCTTATTCCAGCAAATCCTGCTGAATTATTTGATCTTGACAACTTTCATTTCGGACCTGAAAAGACTGTTGAATCATCCAAACCTTCAGAAGTTTTAAAAGCTTCAACTTCAGGAAGATCAACTTTTAAACCTTCAGAAGTTTTAAAAGCTTCAACTTCAGGAACTACTGATGAACATTTTGAAAGTACTGATTCAGCTGAACCTAAAACTCCTGAACCTCAAACAACAGCTGAACCAGATATTATCAATCTCAGTGGTTTGTTTGAAGAAACAGTAGAGACATCCTCTAGTACAGGTCTACAACAACTGATTGAACACAAGGATCATCCATTGGATCAAATCATGGGTGATATTGCCTCAGGGGTACTTACAAGAAACCAGCTTTCCAACTTTTGCCTTTTCTCAGCATTCATTTCTCAGTTGGAACCAAAGAAATATCAAGAAGCCCTCAAAGACAACAATTGGGTGCAAGCAATGCAAGAAGAGTTGCTTCAGTTCAAGAAACAACAGGTTTGGGAAATCTGTCCCTTACCTCAAGACAAGCAACCAATTGGTACAAGATGGGTCTTCAGAAACAAACCAGATGAGGCTGGTATGATCATCAAGAACAAAGCAAGATTGGTGGTACAAGGTTATTCTCAAGAGGAAGGAATTGATTATGATGAAACGTTTGCACCAGTTGCAAGACTTGAAGCTATCAGGTTATTTTTAGCTTATGCAATTTCCAACAACATTAAAGTTTATCAAATGGATGTCAAGAGTGCATTTTTGTATGGAAAAATAAAAGAAGAAGTGTATGTCTGTCAACCTCCAGGGTTTGAGGATCCTTCTCATCCTGACTGGGTTTACAGACTTGACAAAGCTCTTTATGGGCTAAAACAGGCTCCAAGAGCCTGGTATGAAACACTTTCAAACTTTTTACTTAAGAATCACTTCTCAAGGGGATCCATTGATAAAACTCTTTTCATAAAACATGTTGGAAAGCATGTCTTACTTGTTCAAATTTATGTTGATGATATCATATTTGGTTCAACAAACTCAAAACTGTGTGAAGATTTTAAGAAACTCATGCAATCAAAATTTGAAATGAGCACAATGGGAGAATTGCAGTACTTTTTGGGACTGCAAATCAAGCAACAATCAAATGGAACATTTATACATCAATCAAAATATGTTAAAAAATTATTAAACAAATTTTCTTTACAAGATTGTAAATCATGTTCCACTCCCATGACACCAATCACACAAGTTTAACCAGATGATCAAGGGAAACATATTGATCAAACCATGTATAGATGTATGATAGGTTCTCTTTTATATTTAACTGCTTCTAGACCAGATATTATGTTCTCAACTTGTGTCTGTGCTAGATACCAATCTGCACCAAGAGAATCACACCTAATTGCAGTCAAAAGAATCTTCAGATATCTGAAAGGAACTCCTACTCTAGGAATTTGGTATCCTGCTTCAAGCAATACCAAGTTAACAACTTTTTCAGATAGTGACTATGCAGGGTGCAAAATGTCAAGAAAATCAACATCTGGTGGTTGTCAATTTTTAGGAAACTGTCTGGTGTCCTGGCAATCAAAGAAACAAACATCTGTAGCAACTTCAACAGCTGAAGCTGAATACATTGCTGCTGCAAGCTGTACTTCACAGATACAATGGCTCCAATATCAACTGCTTGATTATGGAATCAAAGAGACCAAGACTCCACTTTTAGTAGACAACAAATTTGCCATTAGCATCATTCAAAATCCTGTTCAGTTTTCAAAAACTAAACATATTGAAATCAGGTATCATTTCATAAGAGATTGCTATGAAAAAGGCAAGATTGAGGTGAAGCATGTCACAACTGTTAATCAAATAGCTGACATTTTCACCAAACCCCTTGATTCAACAACTTTTCAGAGGTTAGTATCCATGCTTGGGATGTTAAATTTGGAAGAAAGTCTGTAAGTGTTTCACTTTTTAGTTCTGCACATATTTTTTTTTTCACTTACATACTTATCTGTCACAAACCTCTGATGAACAATTTTGAGAAAGAGAAACTACTGATGAACATCAAAAAATGGGAAATTTTTAAAATGGAAATAACTACTGATGATAATCAGAAGTTATTTAAGTGTTTTAAAAGTCATTCTCATCAGCAGTTGAAACTGCTGAAGAGATGACCAAAACCACTGATGAAGAAACCTTCTTCATCAGCAGTTTCATTAAAAAGGGTAAAACAGACTTTTCACTCATCAGAAGTTTGACCTAGTCGGTTAAAAACTTCTGATAAATACCTTTTTCAAACACTTATCCATTCAAAAAGCAAAATTCCCACACTCTCTCTCAAAGCAAAACCAAAACCCCCTCTCTAACCTAAAAATACTGTTCGATCAAAACAACCATGGCTCTCGTTCTAAAACAAGGACATAATCAAAGAGGCTACTTTGAGAAAGATGAAGCCTGGTCCCAGTATGATGAAATCATTAATCTAATCATGAAATCCCAATATTATGAAGCTTTCACCATTGATCCTCCCATACATGAAGAAACTCTCAATGAGTTCTGGGCTAATACAGAGACGGTGACTGTTAATAATGAAGTGATTTCCCTCAAATCATCTATAAAAGGGAAACTGATGGCCATATCACCAGAAACTCTAAGCATAAGACTTGGTTTGAAGGATTCTAATGCTCCTGAGGACATCTCAAATTCTGATATTCATCTGACCATGACAGAATGTGGCTATCAAGGTACTTTAGCACAAGCTACAGTTTATAAGAAATATTTTGATCCAAAATATAAACTGTTATTTCATTATATCATTATGTGCTTAAGTCCAAAAACTGGATCTATTGATTAGATGCCTTCATTTTTTCAACCTATTTTTCATTCAATAATAAATGAAACACCTTTCAAGGCATCAAAACTGTTTTTCAATGAGTTGGTTCTGCACCATCAAAATGACAAAAAGAAGTTTTTACTGTACCCAAGATTTGTTATGCAGTGCATAATCAAAGAACTTGGTGAGGGAGTACTTGTGGGTGAGTCAACAACTTTAAATCCACTGACTTCACAAGTATTCTCAAGGCACAATAAACCAGCACTTTTGCTAGAAGATGACCAAAGGGAAGAACAACCAATCCCTGAGGAACACACATCTTCCAAACCCAAAACAAAGAAGTCCAAAAAGCCTAAACAGCAAAAACAAAAACCAACCAAACCAAAGAAAAAGACAGTTCAGGAAGTGGAGATCCCTGAAACTGCTGATGTGCAATCTGCACTTGATAAGGATGTGGCTGAAACATCCTCTCAGCACACACCTTCTCCACCTCCTAAAAGAAAACCTGTTACAGTTATTTTCAAAAGAAAAAGATTTAAAAAGGCTGTAACTACTGACCCAACCTTTGAAACTGCTGACCCTGAACCAGAACAAACTACTGAACACCAACCCCTTACAACTACTGAACCTGAACCCTCACACACAACCATTGAAATAGCCCAACTTCTCTCAGGACTAAAAGGATCCCATCCAACACATGTCACTCCCCCAGCAACACATCAAATTGGGGAGATACCTTCAGAACTTGACATGGATGTGGACCTTGTTAGCCCAAACCAGGGAGATGAGGATGGACCAGAGTTTATAAGCCCAAACTTAGAAACTCTTGGTACTTTTGAGGCTGCTACTACTCATTTATCACCCAGTGGGGAACCTGAGGATAGTAGTAACATAAATAAGACCTCAAATTTGGCAACTACTGATGAAGGCCTAGTGCTTGAAGTAGGAAAACCTCAGTTCCAAGAAAAAGAGGTTCATGAGAAGACTTGTTTGGTGCTAGCTCATGATACAACTGATCCTGCCCTCTCTGAGGACAATATCAGGGATTCAGATGATTCCATTAGTTTGGATGATGAATCAAGCATTCCACAGAAAGAATTGACGGTTGATGTTGAAGATCCAGCATCTAAGGTCTCCAAGCTCAAGAAGCTGGTCACCAAGGATCAGGTTAAAGTCCACTTAGCCAAACATTCCCCAAAAGTGGCATCTTTAGACAAATCTGAAGATCACCCAAAAACACCCCCTTCACAAAAACAACCTACCCAATTCACTGGGCTGTCAAGCATAGACTTGAACCAGCTATGCAGCCCAGATGGTCCCCTGTTCCAGACAATGAAGGACATCATCACTGCTCAACTCAAAACATTTACAACTGCTTGGGAGTTGAAAGCCAACAACCAATTTGGGTTGATTAACTCAAGACTTGCAGAGCTGAACAAGAAGATGGATCAAACACAAGATCAGCTTGCAAGATTGTCTGCTGCAACTTCTGACTCTCTAAGGCTTCCAGAAGTGGATGAAGCCAAAAAGGGGGAGAAGATTAAGGAACCAACACCTGAAGTTACTACCAGAGAAAATCCTGAAGTTGAAAAGCCTATTCAAAGACCAGGAAAAGAAATATTTCAGGAGTTCTCATCATCTAAGGCAACTGAACAAACTGCTGATCCTACTTATCAAACTGCTGAAGACAATCCTTCAGTAGTTGTGAAGACAGTCAAACCATCAGAAGTTTCATCTTCCAAACCAACACAAGAAGATTCTAAGGCACCTGAAAGAGAACCAGCTTCCATTCCTAAGCCAACTACAACTTCAACAACTATTTTGAACCCTACTCCTATTGCCATGTCTAAAGAATTATTGGAGAAGAGTTTGAAAGAGGCACAAAAGAAGGCTAAGGAAGACAAAGTGTGGAGCAGCCTGGAAGCAAGAGATGATCTGAACTATCAAGAGAAATTGATCAAGTATCAAGAGAAGCTTGATGAACTTGAAGCAGAAGAGAGAGCACTTGAAGCTACTGCTGAAGAAGACAAAAGAGCACAGCTGATTGCATTCATAACCAAGAACTCCAAATCAAAACAAGTCTCTCTAAAAAGACTCTCTACTGAAGAACTTACCAGAAGAGCCCAACTGTTATCTGATAGGTTGGCAACTGAGAAAGAGAGGAAACCCAAAAGAGCAGAGATAGTAGAAGAACTTGTGGCAAATGGCTATGGTTCAAAGGCCTCAGTATCAAAGTGGAAAGAACAAACTCTGTATGAAACATACAAGAAGTTTAAGGCCAGTAAAGCTGTAGAGCCAGAAAGATTCGAAACTCCTGAAGTCTAACCAACTTCAATTATTAAGAGATCTTCTGATGTACTAAGAAAGCCAGCTGCAAAGAGAAAAGCAGAGGGAGAACCCATTGTGAAGACTGATTTCAAGATGGTACTCTTGGAAGGAAATCAGTTGGTACATGGTGATTTTGATGTAGAAGAAAAACCCTTGCTTACACAATTCAGAGATCGTGCTACCTATGCCTATCAACTACAACAATCCATTCAAGAGAAGACACATACAAGAGTTGTAACAGAACATCACTTACCCAACATTCCTATTCAAAGTGGTGTTGACTTCCAAGGTAGTCAAGAATCTCAACTGAGAGTCACTGAAGTAGAAGATATTCCACAATCATCCTCAGGTTTACCCCAGGAAACAGGCTTGGTTTCCTATGCCTCTGACTTTGACAGGTCAAAGGTAAACATAATCAAATGGTCTTTTTCTGATTCCAACTCAGTATTAGTGACCAGGAGAGATCGTTCAAGGTCTACAAAAACTCAAAGGAGTTGAGTGTTTTATCTTCCAAAGACCTTCTTACAATTCAACATCTTACACCTGAATTAGGATCTCTCACTGAGCAACAAAGATGTACTCTTACTACCCGGATGTCAGCAGAAATCTGGAGGATACTAGAAGAGAGAAAGAATCAACAATAAAGATTGGATAAGGTTTTGGCTTCATCAATCCAGGGGGAGATTGTTGGGACAAAGAGGATTGAAGAAAGCACCTTTTGATAACCTTAGAACAAATCATATTCTGCCTAAGTATAGAAGAAACTGCTGAAGAAGAAATCAGAAGTACTGAAGAACAAAATAGCAAAGTACTGAAGAGTTAACCATCAGAAGTTCTGAAGTCTAACCAGACACTACACTGAAGAACTACTGAAGACAAACTACTCATCAGCAGTTTGTCACTCATCAGCACTTTGACATCAGAAGCTTCTAACCGACTTAGACTTCAGTAGTTTTAGTATTATATTGTTTTGTTAAAGTCTTTGATTCAAGTTTCAATGTACAGACTGTTGTAACCTTATCTTAAGGATAATATCTTAGCTAAATATCTTAGATTACTTCAGACAACAGTTTAGTATGTTGGTCTATAAATAGATGAGTTTGTTCATCTATTTTACATATGTGATTTACTTTGAAATCAATTGAAAACCTTCAAGGCTTTTAACTTATAATCCATTTCACATCTGAGAAACATAAACTGCTTTTACTGCTTTATACTTGAACTGTATTTATTGTTTCTCATTAACTGCTCAGTCAAGGGGGAGTAATAACTCCTCTTAAAAGTGATCTTTTAATCTTAGAACACTTATTATTCCGCTGCTTAATAACTCTCATATAAATCTGTAAACACATAAGTGTTCACTAAAAGAGGCCACTGATCCAACACTTAACAATTAACAAAAAAATTAATTACAGGATAAGATTGACGAGATAGGAAACTTCATTGATTCAGCTTTTAAGACTAAGGTGAAAGTTGAAAAGAAACTTAAAGAAGTTTACAATAAAGAACCAGAAAACAAAAATGTCTTGTCGTTAGTTGCAAGGTATGATTCAGTATTTGAGGTTGGTTTCAAAAAAAACAAAAGGAAGGTGTTGAAGGTACTAATGCAGAAGCTTAAGTAAGAGAGGTCGTTAGCGATTTGGCAAATGAGTTAAACGTTCATGATATGGATAATGAAGGTAAGAAATTATACATGGCAGGCTTGTTATTTGTTGATTAATCCCAGCATAAATACAGATATGTAAAAAATGATTTGAATATATTAATTAAAAACGTATTAAATGTAGATGGGTATTCAAGTGAAAATGATGACATGGACGACATGGGCGAAGGAAATGATGGTATCAATGTTGATAAAATAGGGGGTGCCAGGAAAGGTAAGCACAATACATTGCCAAGATAGGTGTATATATATGTAAAAAAACTTATAATATTAAAGTGTTGATGTGGATATTTATGTGAAAACAGGACACGCTGAAGCTAGTGAGCAGTTGCCTGTAAATGCGTATAAGACAATGCGTGTACAAGAATTATCAAAAGGCAAAACTGGTGAAAAGAGGAAGGAGTTACATGATAATGAAGTGTTCGTAGCGGATATAACCAGAACGGAACCTGAAAAAACAAAAGGTGCGTTTTTTACTATCATTTATGTAAAAAATGGGATTTGTTTAATAAAAAAACTGATGGTTTTCTTATTTAGAAGTAGCTGCGAAAGGTGTGGAAACGGATGGTAGTAGTGTTGGCCACATTAAAAGATCTAGACTTTGTCCGAGCCAGAGTGGAGTAAAAAACAAAGATAATGAAATAGGTAAAAAAACTTATAGATATATGTATACCTAAAAAGTGTACATTAAAATATTTGCAAAATAATCATTTGTTGTTGTGATTTCTAAGAGAAACAATCACATGGTGAAGCGACAAAGAAGTTATGTACACCTGTGGGGAAAATAGTTGTTGCAGGAAAATTACACAAAAAGAAGTGTCATACAGTGGGAATGGAGTTCCAACCTTTATGTACACCTGTGGCGAAAACAGTCGTGGAAGGTGGTGGGCAAGAAAATGAAACAGAAAACATAGAAGGTGTGGGTCTTTTTGCTTTAAAGTACTTATCAAATTCAGAGTTCTTCTATAAAAACACTAAAGGTTGTAACAATGACTAGGTGGTGTTGATGACATGCAAAAAGGGACTACTACTATTGACGACATTCCAAGCTTTAGTCTTGGTGTAAGCCAAATAGAAGTTCAGAAAAAAGTGGATGAATCAGGTTAGTGTTATGTGTATAGTAATAAAAGTTGTATAGAAATATGTAAGTTATATTGATTTGATGAAATGTATGTGTATGACATAAAACATGCCAAACTGAACAACTAATGACTGCTCTGGAAATTGAAAATAACAATGGTTGATGGATGCATGTTCGTTATCAAACAACAATCCAGAATGTATGCGAGTGGAGTTTGCTGTTAATGAAGGTGTGCAACATGAGGTAACAGAAAGAGTTACTCATGACAAAAACAATGTACTAAAGGAAACCAGAGCAAACATAGAAGGTAACTTTTTTTGGGTAATGGTTAGGTTGGTTTTCGAATGTGGTTTGATAAAAACACTTAAGGTTAGGTTATTATTCAATAGGTGATCCAAAACTATGGTCAAAGGAAGAACTCATGTTGACGACTGTCCAAGCTTTAGCCTTGGTTTAAGCCAAATAGAAAATAAAACCATAGTTGCTGAAACAGGTTAGATTGTCGATCAGCTTACACATATACTCACATACACTGTTACATATGTATTAGTATAAATAATTGATATGTAACATACTAACAAGGAAAATAACATTGTAATGTTAAGCAGGTGCTAAAAGTGGTAAGGACAAAGAAGTATATCATTCCCAATTTATACCAGATTTCATGTTTGAAAAAGAAGACATAAAAAAATTATCAGACAAAACTAGGAATGTGAGTGAAAAAACAAACACAAAAGCAAAAGGTATAGAAAAAACTGATTACTTGCTTTACTACTTCGTAAACAAATAATATAAAATCCTAGGTCGCAAAAAAATAAAACTGATGATTGTTATTTATTATTTCTGAAAACAGGGGGAAGAATGAAACATCTCTTCATGCTCCAGAATTGGTTGACAATTCAAAAGATTGTGGAAGCCCGACGGTTGATCTTGGTTTGACGCAATCTGAGAAAAAATCATTGAATGAAATAGCAAAAGCTAATTTATATAATATATCTAAAAATGTGTCCTGCAAAGTATTTTGTTTTCTATAATGATCGTACACGCTATAAATGTTTACAGATGATGGTTGTGAAGGGTCAGGGGACAAGTCTTCCTCAGCGTACGGAAAAATTAAGTTTCAGTCATTTAATGAACAAATTGCAAAGCAGCGAGAGATTTGTATATCAATGATGGAAAGCGCTAGAAGAAACCTATTCACAGAAGAAGGCAAAAGGATTGTGAGACGTGTGGATATAGCATCGAATGTTACAAAAAAGGAAGACAATGTTTGGCATTTTATTTTCAAAAATCAGGCTGTGGAAGCTGCGGATGGAAGTCAGATGAAATCTACACAAAAAGGCAAAAGATACATTTGTAATTACCGGTTTAAACAAACCATTCTATTCATGCTATATCTGAAATATATATTTAACAAATGTAATTGCTGATTTTGTACGGTAATAATAGGAAGGTGGAACCAGTTGGCGTAGCTAGCAATATTTCATGCGGGGAGCAGGAACAACAAAGCAATCCAGACTTGTAAGTGATGATCTAAAACAATTTATATATTGAATAGTTATGTAGATTTTAATATGTGGCATTTAGTAGAAATGTTTTAGTATTTATAAGAACCGTTTTGCAAAATGTATAGTGAGGTGTTGTTTAGAAGTGCATACGATGTTGAAGCTAACAGATCAATGTTTCAAAGCTTAGCGGCAAAAACACGAGTTATAGATGAAGTGATAAATTGTTGGGTGGAGGTTTTGAACTATGAAGAAAGATACAAAGAGCCAGGATCAGTAAGTAGGCTGTTTGTGGGAACGAAGGCAATTGTAAGTAATCAAAAAGGCATATGATATTAACTTATTACTAACTTATTACTTTTGGAAATTTACTGAATTTGGAAAAAGACGCATAAGTAACTTATTATTTCTTACGCGTAGATTGACTGGATGCTAAACGACGAAAATGCAACTTAGGAGCAAAGAATAGAAAAATTTAGCAACAGCATGAAGGCAGCTGTGTACGGAGACGACAACCTGGTGAGCCTACAATCCTTTGAATTAGTTTTCTTCCCGATAGTTGAATTTGAGCACTACTACCTGATCGTGTTTGATTTGGAGAATGCAATAATCAAAGTGATTGATAATTGGGGAGAAATGTACCCGTTGGTTCGGTTAACTGACAACAAAGAATACTTTTCAAAGGACTCAGCGTTCAAAGTGGTAAGCAATGTCTTTCTAGCCTATATATTATGTAGCAAACACGCATATCGATTTTTATCCGAGAATTTTTACCAAATGAAAAAAAATTGCTAAATCATTTGCAGAAGCATTTGTTTGTGAAGTACCTGTATCAATTGAACCATCCGAAAAAAGCTTAAATGGAAGTGGCGACTATCACTAAAGAAAACATTGGGTGGGCCACAAAATCGAATTTGCACGACTGCGGATTGTTTGTGATGCGCCATATGGAGAGATATATGGGCCATGGCAAACCATTCGATTGAGGCTTTAGTAGGAATGGTCAAAACAAGTTAGCGGAGCTGCGGAGGCTGAGAACAAAGTACGCTGCACATATTTTGCTATCGGATGCAAATGTTTTAAAGGATAAAATTGCAGGTACGGCAGCTGTAGATGCATGAAGTGCGACTAGTGATTGGATTAGCTTGTTAACATGTGTTAGTTTGTTTGTCTGATGGGCCGAAGGTGAAGAAATGGGGCGAAGGAAGAAGAATATGGGCGAAGGTGAAAGACAGGATTGTGAAGATACACATTCGTACCTTGTAAAGGGGCGAATGTGCAGTGTGTATAAATAGATTTTGTGTATTTTCAAGTTATAGAGAGTTTTAGTTCGTGTGTGTTTTGAGGTCAGGTTCAGGTTAAGTTTGTGATAGTGTGTGAGTTGATTAGATTGACTAGGTGATCAATTGTAACATGTTTTTATCAAAGTTAATCTATGAAAAAGCCTTTGAAATGATGTTTTACGTGTTTTTGATCCGAGTATTATCATTTTGTTCATATCTAGGGTTTCCGCACCTAGATTTGTGACTTGTATGATCATATCATCCTGTTTTAGCTAAATTCTTTCAACTACAAAGTGGTATCAGAGCCATACGGATCATACAACAACAAAATTGATAATCTCAGAGCTGATTTGGACATAATTTTGGTCAAAATACATCTGTTTTTGATTGAAAATGGTTTTTGAGTGTTTTTGATTGATTTAGAGTTGAATTTGTGGATAAAATCAAGTTTTCCAAGAATTAAAGTTGTTCCAAATCAATTCCGAATCAAAACCTGATAAAGTTCATCCAAATCCATAAACTTTTGAAAATCAGAGATCAAAATAACCGTTTTTCAAAGTGTAACCGTTTTTCAGAAGTAAAATGGGCGAATGTACTGTGTAGTGGGCGAACCTGACCTAGAGTGGGCGAACGTGTGTGTTTTCTGGTCGAATCTAGCTTTAATCTGGGCGAACCTGGAATTTTGAGTTTGAAGTTTTCACTTTCGGGTATATTTTTCCACATTCGATTGATCGGGTGGGCGAATGTGGAATTAGATTGGTCGAACCTGAGTTAGTTTGGACGAAAGTGGAAATTGATTTAGGGTATTCTACATTCTGGTGATAGTTTACCTTCGATCATCACTGTTTTTGGACGAAAGTGACTATTTTGGGCGAACCTAGATCTAAGTTTGGAAAATTTTCTAAGTGTTGTGATTTTCGAAGTTCGTGAACATCATGTGGAATTTTCCGACTACCCCGAGACCAGCAACAACACAACCACAACAGCAAGTGATGGACCCATGGACAGTGGCAACACAAAAGACGAGCACACAGTCTTCGCAACCGATCAATTACATAGCGATGACTAGCTCGATGCCTTAGAGTGTTGCACCTCCAGCACCACAACCTGACTATTGGGGAGTAGCAGCAGCGGTGGTAAATACTCAAACTACCAATGCTATTTCCACACTAATAAATGACTTATCTTCAGGTAGTGGGAATCGGCCACCTAAGCTCATGGATATGCAAGAATATAATCAGTGGCAGAAAAAGTTTAAGATCCATCTGGAAGGCATGGGAGTGGAGGGTGCAGAGGCATGGAGGATGATTGCTAGAGGTTACACTGCACCAGTTTTGGAGAACACCGGTGAAACAGTTCCTTTGGAGAGTATGTCAGAGGAGGAGAAAAAGAAGTTTGCTGTGGAGAAGAAAGCTTATTCCCAGTTGACTCAGGCGATTACAAACGACTTAGTACATCAGTTTGGGACTTGCACTACGTCTAAGCAACTATGGGATGTGCTCACGAATAGGCATGATGGAAATGAGAAGACAAGAAGGTTGAGGATGGAAGAGTTGCGAAAGGAGTTTGAGAATTTTACTTATGTTGGAAATGAAACTCTAAAAGAACTAACTCCTAGATATTGTCATTTACTAACTGAGTTGTCTAGTTATGGTATACAGATTCCTATGACAGATTTGGTGGACAAGTTTGCAGATGCTCTACCACCTTACTGGGATCAGCATGTGGAAGTTCTCAAAGAGAAGGATGCTTACAAATTCTGGACTATTAATGAGTTTGTGCAGAAGCTGGAAAACAAAGAGCTTGAAGAAAACAGGAAAGCTAAAAGATCACAGATTCCTCAGAATCCAAGTTTATATTTTGGAGGCACTTCAGTACCAGTTGGAAACTCGAGTTCAGGAGTAGTGGCACCGCATGTTGCATGTATTTCCAATGTTATGGAATCACCAAAACCAACCATCAATTACATCGCACAAACCTCATCCTACTCACAACCATCATACACACCACCACCACAACAACAATACAATAATTCCTACATTTCACCGTTCTCTCCAATGTAGCAAGCAGCATTCTATACTGCAAGCCAATCACAACAACCACCTCAACAAACACAATACATGAATTAAATGACTCAACCCAGTCAACAACCGGTGGTTTTGGAAACATCTAATCTGGGAAATGTAACCGTTGAAGTTGCTCAGCAACATATTGCACTAGTCTCAGCAATGGTTTCATCTTATAATGGGTTGGTTGCAAGTCAAATTGGGAATAACAACTTGACCAATGAGGACTATGCACAGATTGATAAAGAAGAGATGGAATTGATTGATATTCAGTGGGCTTTTGCGAGTATTATGAGAAGGGCAACGGAGTTTATTGAGAAGACGGGTAGAACTGATTTGGGAACTTCTCCAAATACAACCTACGGGTTCAACAAGGAGAAGGTGACTTGTTTTAATTGTGGAGAGAAAGGTCACTTCAAACGGGAATGCACCCAGCCACCAAAACAAGGTAACAGAAACCCTTTCAATGCAAGCTACCAGAACCGTCAACAACAAAACCAAAACCAAGTTTCTTACCAAAGTAACAACAACTATCAAAACCAAAATAACTACCAAAACCGACAAAACAACTCTTAAACAACCAGAACAGACAACCAAACACACCAAACCAGACTCAAAACCAATCACCAAACAACACTAACCGAACAGTCATACCGATTACTACACCAAATGAAACCCAATAGAACACGAATCAAAATCAAGCATTGGTGATTCAACAGGATTAACGGTTTGACTGGTCTGGGATGCAAATTGGTGTTGAGGAGATTACATCTGGTGGAAATGTGGCTTGTGTTGCCCGACAGGTTGAAACTGAGGAGTCGGTGATAGTTAATAAGAATGAAGAAACTGAGGTTGAAGTTGATGAATCTGAGGCAGAACTGGAAGTGGAAACAGAGCCTGTTGAGGTTAAAGCTAAGGAGGCAAATCCTGGAGTGGTGATTGACACAGCTTCTGATGTTCCTGAGGAGTGTGAATCAGTTTATTCAGATTCAGACAGTGAATCAGATGCAGAAGCGAGTGTTACATCCTTGGATGATGATATTGACCAGTTGCTAGCAGAAGCAGATTTTCTAAAGACAAGGAAGTCGTGCATTGCTGATGATGCTTTCACCAGAATTGATTATTCCAAGTTTTTCGCTGGAAAGGAAGCTCATTTTGCTTTGATGGCCATGACAGATCCTCCTAAACCTGTAAGTTCTGAATCTAGCACTGATGTTACTAGTGATAAATATTGTGGAACTTGTGATAGATTGACAGAGGAAAACAAAGAACTTCGCGTTCAACGTGATAGTGCTATCATCAATTGTCAATCTACTCGCAAAGAGTTGAATGCTTTCAACAAGGTACTAGATGGCTATAAAAAGGACATTTCCGATCTTAAAAATACTCTTTCATTAAAACAACTTGCAATTAATAACTATATAAATGAAATTGAGAACACTAAGTTGGAAATGGCCGCCATTAAGTGCTTTGCTGAAAAAGTCAATAAAAAGTTGGAAAGTTATAAGCACATTGCTTATGTGGTAGACCACATCATTGATGATCAAACCACTAATTACATGTCTGTGTCTTCTCCGGTGCTCTTTGAAAATCATAACTGTCATCAAGTGACACCGGAGAGCTCGGTAAAATCAGACTCATCATCGGAAAATGAATCTAATACCTCGAGTATTGGTGATCCACATTCCGATGTGAGGCCGATTTTAGGTTTGAATGATGAGGGTGTTACAGCTGAGAGTGTTGATTCAGACTCTGAGAGTGATGATTCTGGTAGTCACCAAAGTGCTAATGCATGTGAAATTCCAAAAGAAAATCACATCATTACCAATGAACCAGTGTCATCATCTCAGCATGTGCATCCGATGACAAATGCTCATCGTGAGAAAAAGTCTGAAAAGAATGTGATTAAGAAAGAAGTTGAGAAAATTGTTAAGAATGAACCTTGTGACAAACCAGTCAAGGTGTTTTATCGGATGGAAGGATCCGATAAGATCATCTCTGACGAGGAATTTCCAATTAAACATGCCAATTATGCTAAAATTGATAAAATTTGGCAAGAAAGCACCATTTGGTTCCCAAAACATGAGAGAACAAATGAAATTCCACCGGCCATTTTAAAGAAATTGTTTTTGGATGTTCCTCAAGAACCAAAGGTTCATGTCACAGAGTTCATTAAACCCAAAAACAAAGCAAACGGTTTTCATGAGCCTGCTTACTCAAAAGGGCCACTCCCTGAGAGTTTGAGGAACAAACAGTATAATGATCAATATCCTGTTCGATCATTTGCTCAACCGAATGCTCCTAATGTTTTTGAGGAATACCGTGCATGTTTTAAATGCGGGGAGAGAGGGCATTTACTTGCTCAATGCCCGTATGTAAGGCATAAAAGGCACGAAGTTGAAGTGAGGAATTCCATGAGGAAACCGATTGATCATTACATTCCACCTCATAGACGAGTTGTTCCTCAACAACAACAGTTTTATAATCAAAACAATTTTTATCAAACGAGGAACAATCGTCCATTTCAGTATGATCGCAGAAATCGGATTGCTATGGAACATTCATGGAGAAAACCAGTGGTGAACACAACAAATGATAGACAAAGGGTTCCACCAAAACCTATTGTCAAGTCAAATGTTGGACCTAAGTCTGTTAAGTCAGATAAGGTAACCAAGAAAGTTTCCTTTGCAAACAATGTTCAGAAACCGACTGAGAACCCAAAGTCTCAGATTCGTATCTTGAAAAGAACTGAACAATCTTGGACACCAAATGGTTCTCCAGGTGCCTCAACTTCAAGATCCAATGAGAAAAAGGAAAATGTTTTGAATAATCCTAAAAAGATTGATCCAAAACAAAGTGTTGATGAGAATGTTTGTTTGAACAATGATATTCCAAGACCCAAGACTCAGGCTTGGGTCCCCCGAAAGAACTAACAGTTTTACTTGATGTGTGCAGGGAGCTTCAGCTGGCCCTATTAGCAGTCTTTGGATTGTTGATAGTGGAGCTTCAGGCCACATGACCGGGGATCTTGTGTTGCTGTTCGACGTGAAGAATATTAATGGTGGATATGTTGCATTTGCTGGGAATAAAGGCGGATATATCACTATGGAAGGGAGCGTGAGTAATGGGATTGCGAGCTTTGAGAGGATTTCATATGTGAAACAGATAGATTATAATCTGTTGAGCGTCAGTCAAATCTGTGATAAACAATTCACTGTTCATTTTGATGACAAATCCTGTTATATTCTCAAACCGGGCTTCAAAATTCCAAAGGAGTGGGTAATGTTGAAGGCACCTCGCGTCAACAACCTCTATATTCTTGATATGTCCAAGGCGATGACATCCCAGGGGCAAATAACATGTTTTCTATCCAAGGCAACCGAGAAGGAATCGATAATGTGGCACCGAAGAATGGGACACATTCATCTGAGAAAAATGAATCATCTTGTGAAGAATGGACTTGTCGATGGAGTAAACGTGAAACATTTCCATCTGAATGACAAGTGTGTAAGTTGTAAGAAGGGGAAGCAACACAGACAGTCCCACAAAGTGAAGATAGTTAACTCTGTTGAGATGCCACTCGAGCGATTGCATATGGATCTATTCGGACCGGTCAAGCGCAAAAGTCATCTTGGGGAGCTTTATTGTTTAGTTGTCACTGACGACTACTCAAGATTTTCATGGGTGATGTGTTTGCAGAATAAAAGTGACACCTTTAACAACTTGAAAGTTCTGTTCACTCGATTGGAGAATCTCTACAACTTGAAGATAAAGAGAATTCGGAGTGATAATGGGACCGAGTTCAAAAACGCCAAGATGGATGAACTTTGTGAAAACAAAGGAATTCATCATGAATATTCGGCTCCGTACACCCCACAACAGAGTGGTGTTGCTGAACGCAAAAACAGGACTCTAATTGAAGCGGCTAGAACAATGCTCGCAGACTCAAATCTTCTAGTAATGTTCTGGAACGAGGCGATTTATGCAGCAAATTATACACTCAATCGGGTTTTAACGGTGAAGAAGTTTGGTAAAACTTCTTATGAACTGTTACACCGACGAAAGCCGAACTTAGAGTATCTAGAACCTTTTGGGGCACCATGCACGATGTTGAATCCAAGCGAAAAGTTTAGTCCTAAAGCTGAAGAGGGATACTTTGTTGGATATGCAACCCCACTCAAACGGGTATACAACAAACGAACTCGTCGGGTGGAGGATTGGGCTAACGTGGAAGTTCAACGGTATACACAAAATGTGCAAGGGATGGGTCCTGATTGGATGTTTGATTACAAAGTTTTCTTTGAATCATTCAATCTAGATAGCTTGGTTGAAGAAGCTGTTATCATATTACTTTACGAGTGTGAAAACGCGGCGACTTCACCGTTGGTGCGTCCGATCACCGTGAACCCCCTACCAGCTTCTAATGATACCAATGTTCCTGTACCAGAGGAAGAAGTGTTTCAGGAGGCTTCTACTTCGTTAGACTCTTCAGAATCTGAAGATGAACAATTTGAAGAAGTTATTCTTGAACATGCAGAAGAACCAGAGGCACCGCCAGTGAACCCAACTCCAACTCCAGATGTTGCTTCATCATCAAATACGGGTCATGATCTGGATGCTGTAGAAAACTTGACTATTCAGACGGGAGTTACTGTACCTGAACATCCGGAATCTCGGATTCATCGTATTCACCCGCTGGAGCAAGTTATCGGTGATCCTGGTAGCAGTGTGATGACCAGAGGGCAGCTGCGAAGTGTTAATTCGCCAGAGAGTTTTGGTGCTTTAGCTTTATATGCCAAAATACAAAAATCTGGTAGTCAAAATGATTGGTCGTTTGCGTGTTATGTGTCGCAGGTAGAGCCAAGGACATACAAGGACGCTTTGCTGGAGGACGCCTGGGTTGAAGCAATGCAGGAGGAGTTATTACAATTTCAGAAATTGGGGGTTTGGACGCTCACTGATTTACCGCTTGGAAGAAAGAAAATTGGCACTAAATGGGTGTTTAAGTGCAAGAAGGATGATCGTGGTGTTATAGTTCGTAACAAAGCCAGATTGGTCGTGCAGGGATTCCATCAAATCGAAGGGATTGATTATAATGAAATCTATGCTCCTGTAGCACGCATTGAAGCTATTCGGATGTTTCTTGCGTTTGCTTCCTATAAGAAGTTCAAAGTTTATCAGATGGACGTCAAGAGCGCATTTCTGTACGGGAAGGTCAAAGAAGAGGTTTATGTCGGGCAGCCACCAGGCTTTGAGGACCCAATCCACCGGGATAAGGTCTATGTGCTGAACAAAGCTTTATATGGCTTGCACCAGGCTCCGAGACAGTGGTACGAAGAGCTAAGTACATACCTCATGGTAAAAGGATTTAAGTGCGGACTCGTCGACTGTACCCTATTCACGAAGAAATCACGGGATGATTTGCTTCTGGTGCAGATATACGTTGATGATATAATATTTGGTTCAACTAACGAGCTTTTATGCAGGGAGTTTGAAACTGTCATGCAGGAAAAGTTTGAGATGAGCACAATGGGGGAGATGCAGTTTTTCCTAGGCTTGCAGGTGGACCAAAGACCCACGGGGATCTTCATTCACCAGACAAAATACGTATCCGAAGTCTTGAGCCGGTTCCAGATGGAGGATTCCAAGCCGATGGATACCCCGATTCAACCCAATCACGGGATTGGAGTGCACGCTAAGGGGGAGCTGACGGACCCATTTACATACAGAGCAATCATCGGATCTCTGATGTATTTGACGGCATCTCGACCAGATATTATGTTTGCAACGTGTCTCTGTGCCCGCTATCAATCGAAGCCGAAACAAAGTCATCTGACGGCGGTCAAGCGTATCCTTAGATATCTGAAGGGTTGTCCCTCGAGAGGACTTTGGTACCCTAATGATGATGATTTTGATTTCATTGCTTTTAGTGATGCAGATTGGGGCGGCTGTGACAAGGATAGCAAATCCACTACAGCTGGTTGCCAGTTTTTAGGGAGCAGGTTAGTCACCTGGCAATGCAAGAAGCAGACTTCCGTGGCGCTGTCTACCTGTGAAGCCGAGTACATTGCAGCCTCGAGTTGCTGTTCGCAAGTGCTCTGGATCCAACAGCAGATGGTGGATTACGGTTTGCAGTTTCTTAAAACCCCTATACACTGTGACAACGAAGCCGCTATCGCATTAACTAAAGATACAGGCAATCATTCTAAAGCGAAACATATCCGGATCAAATACCATTTTATCCGTGATTGTTACGCTAAAGAATTGATAGATATGGTCAAAATCCATACTGACTATCAACGTGCAGATTTGTTTACTAAAGCTTTTGACAGATCCCGCTTTGAATATCTTTTAAAAGTTAATAACATAAAGGAAAAACAGGACTAATCAGCATCTCGGTTTATTGCTTTTTAGTTTAAAATTTTCTTTAAAGTTTTTATTGTTTTTCAGAAAAATTAAAATAACCCAAAAATATGTTCTTTATTTTAGGGGGAGTCATTTTATCAGAAAAACCAAAAACATTGAAAAATTCAAAAAGACCTAAAAATTAGAAAAAACCAAAAATGATTTCCTGGTTAAAAAGAGGAAATGATAGTACATCAGTGGGGATCTGACACAGGCTAAAGATTTGAATAAGTATAATGAGGCGTGTGTTGCCTACGTGTGATATGCTGATAGGCTTCGTAGACTAAAAATTGCGTGCATTAGTGATACAAACATAACGAACTACGCGTTCGTGGCTGAACACCTCATGGGCATATGGTCTTAGTACCGTAATTTCGTTTGATAGGATTGCCAAAATCTGAGGTTTCGGGTCGTTATGTTATGGTTATCCGGGATATTCTGATTAAACTTTTGTCGTATTGATTTACGGACCTAGTTTTATCAGAATATTTGCTAAAAGAGCTTAAATGCCAAAACCGAAAGTTACCGAATTGAGGAACTTAATGTTTTATTGATCAAAGATCATTATTACATCGTATTGACTTACTGATGCAAATCAGTAGTTGATATCAGCCTCAACCTAGTGTATATGCACATGTTACTCTGCTGCATTCATTTGCTGACCTGTACACCTCTGTGCTATATACTTTGTAACTTTAACGGATAACTCTGGCATAATCACGCGTTACGACGAAGCTTTGTGCAATTACTTGATACGGGAGTATGTCGTGTGTGTGGGCACCACAATGTGTTAGTCTAATACACCTAACTCGTATCATTTTAAAGCATTGCGTAATAGTCTGCATGTGAGCTTAAGTGGACCACAATATCAGCAATTGCCATGTCACATACTGCTTCTAATGATAATATTAAACAAAAAGATCAACGCTGTGATCAGATTTCTCAGTAAACTGATATGATCCTCTTACCGGATATCACAAAATGTTTACTGTTTTGTTTACTTTGATGCATTTTATTTTTATTGTCAAAAAGATACAAAATCCAAAAAGATTTTAGGTTTGTTTTGATAAAATTTCAGAAAATCCAAAAGTTTTTGCATTTCTGCTTTATTTTTGATAACCGACGCTGTTTGATGGTCAATTTCTGAAATTTGATGAAATCATCTGGGCTTTGTATCATTCAAAAAGTGAAAATATGAGTTTTTGAGACTTAACGGATTGAAAAAAGTTGAACGGGAATCGAATTCGTGATTTGGCAAAATTTTCACATTCGGGTGTTTAGGGTTGGGCGAATGTGGGATTTTTAAACAAAATCCACTTTCGGGTGAACAGGCTTCACATTCGTGCCATTCAATTGGGGTGAATGTGGATTCATCCCACCTTCGACCACATAAACGGACGAATGTAAACCTCTATTTAAGCAACATCACAAGTTCGACCAGTTTATTGCAAATTTTTCAAAATTCTTCTAAATAGCCAGACCTTGTTGCTGTGTTTTTCCTTGATCTTGTCTATTGTTCCTAGTCGTTTACTGATCCTTTAGCACTAATTTTTACAGGTAATGAAGCCAAAAACAGATCACAATTCGAGTTTTTGTTTTCGAACCTAGGGTTTCTTATCTGTGATTAATGGATGGTTTTTAATGTTTGATTTTGATACACATTCAATCTACATCAGTTTTAGGGGGAGATGGTATTAGGAATTAGGTTAATAACATCAGTAGATCACTAATTGATTGATTGAAATATTCAAACCCTAATTCTTCTTTAAAACAGATGTAAATTGAATGAGAATAACAATTGGTTGTACACGAGTGATAATCGGCCACATTAGAACAGGTTTGAATCAAAATCAGTGTCTAAAAACAACTTTGACAAAATTTTAAATTTAGGGGATGAACAGTTTTCACATTCGTCCATTAAAATGGACGAATGTGGAAATAGATGGGCGAATGAGACTTAATTCTGGGCGAATGTAATTTTTGATATATACATGTTCACATTCGTACCAAATGGTTCACATTCGTACCAAAATATTCACATTCGACCTTATAAAATGGGGCGAATGTGGAAAATGAAAATCTTAAAAATTTCAATTTTTGTCGTTTTTGTATTTTGACGTGTTTTTCTGATTTTGATGTGCAGATGGCTGAGCAACCCGAACACGTTGAAGCACCAGTGGAAAATGCTGTACCAGATCCTGTTCAGGAAGCTGAAGTAGTGGTTCCACGTGGTTGGCCATTCGAACCGTCACACAATTGTTGTGCTTATGTCGGAGACGTTGAAAAGAACACTGAGTTTGCTGGAATTGTGGAGTTTCTGAGGCGAAGCAGAATTATTCATGCCTTAGCTACACCAACAATCATTTACAGAGATATAGTTGAAGATTTTTACAAGAATGCTAAGTATGATTTTTGGGAAAATCAAACGATTATCAAGAG
Source organism: Ambrosia artemisiifolia (assembly GCA_032199755.1). Lineage (NCBI taxonomy): Eukaryota > Viridiplantae > Streptophyta > Magnoliopsida > Asterales > Asteraceae > Ambrosia > Ambrosia artemisiifolia. The sequence continues at coordinate 14,728,073 of CM063523.1, forward strand.
CAAGATTCAGGGAATGGAGATGTTCTTGACAGAATCAGATATCAGGGAAGCACTGCAGATAAAGTTTGAAGTGAGTGACGATCCCATAGAACTGTCTTGGACTGAACAGAAAGCTTGCTTTTTGAGGATGAAGTACAAGGGTCCGATTACTGATGGATCAATGCATAAAGGGAAATTGAGTGTGCAGTTCAAGTATCTTACACATGTTATTATTCATGTATTCGGATGTGTGAGCGGTGGATATGACGTGATGAGAAGAAGTTTGAGTTCATTGATGGTTGCGTTAACTCTTAACAAACCATTCAATGTATCCGGTATGATTTTAGATCACATGCTTGAGATGTTAAAGGGTTTGAAGAAGAAGCAATTTATGCTGTATCCGAGGTTTCTCATGATGATCTTTGACCATAAGTATCCTGAATTGAAGAAGCATCCAACTATGATCCTAGGTCAAGATCACAGGAACATTCGTACACTTGTGAGGATGAAAGGATATAAGGGTGTGCCAGACAATGAAAAGCCACCTCACAGGAGACTATTTGGAGCTTTGGCAAGTCAGGATTACACTGATCCTGGCAAGAACAAAGCAAGACATGACAACAGTGATTCTGATAATGATGATCCTTTAGTGTATGCTGATGCAAACACTAAGAGGAAGAGGCAGGTAGTCAATGCTGAAGCCAAAGGGAAGGGCAAGGCAATGACTGATCAGGGAAGTTCTAAGCAACAGGTTATTAGAAAGAAAACAACAGCAAAGAAGGGAACTAGTCTGGTTGATGAAGACTCAGTTGACTCAGAGGAAACAGAGGTTGATGAACAATGGGATTCTGATGAGGAAAGAGTAAAGACCACCAAACGTAAGGCCACTATGGTTGGTGAGTCCGAATCTTTAAACAAGTCGATTGAAGAAGTTTCTCAGAAGAAGACTGTAGATGTGGATACAGGTCTGAGTATAAATCTGGATGAGTTGGAAACAGGTGAGACTGTGGTAGTGAATTTGCCTAAACCCAAGCATAAGTCAATGGCAAAGAAATCTAGTACTAAGCAGTTGAGAGAGAAGGAAATAGCTCAGTTGCTGAAAGGGAAAAAGATACCTGATGCAGGTACATCATCAAAGCTATCTTCACCGGTTGCTAAGAAACAAAAGAAAAGTAAAGAAGCTGAAGCATTACCAGTTGATGATTTCAATGTTGCACTGGATAATGTTCTAGACATGTTTAAGAATCCTCAGAAGCAGAATGTAAACGAAAGAATTCGGCTAAAACAGGATTAATTGATCATACAAGTAACAAAACCAGGTGCGGAAACCCTAGTTATGAACAAATTGATTAAACTCGGATCAAAACACAGTAAACATCATTTTCAAAGCTTTTTCATAGATTAACATTCATAAAAACTTGATACAATAGGCTTCCTAGTTAATCTATTCAGTACACACACTTTCTCAATTACACCTAGAACCTGACACAAACACACACTTCAACTAAAACTCTCTATAACTCAAAAACACACAAATTCTATTTATAGTGTCTTCACATTCGCCCAGTATAGATGGTGGAATGTGGACTTCTTCCACATTCGCCCACTCTAGGGTACAAATGTGTTCTTCTGTTCAGGTCCCTTCTACCTTCGCCCAGTTACATTCTACCTTCGCCCACTTTCTTCTACTTTCGCCCAGTATTTCCACCTTCAACCCATCAGCAAAACTTTTAACACATGTTAACTTTGTAGATCCAATCACTAGTCGCACTTCGTGCATCTACAAACTCCCCCTCGACTATTGATTGGATCGTTTTCTGTCTTCGTCCATTGCTTTGTTCAACAAGTAAATTCTGAGCTGCTTCTTTTGCTCTTTAGTCATTTCAGGCTCCAACTTTCTCTTCACTGGTTTTGAAACATTAGCCATCTTCACCATTTTACCAAGCTTAGCATCCAAATTACTCCCCGATTTTATGTCATATGCAAAACAAACTCCTACAACTTGAGTATACTTCTTTGCTTGTTCAGCATCGTTAGGCTCATGATGAATCGGATTGTAGAAAAGCATGATGATGTCTTCAAAGGTACAGTTTATCAACCACATAGGATCAAATACATGAACATGCTTGTATTTGTCCTTTCCATCTCTCAAAACAATCACAGCTTCAGCCTTCCTCCAATCATAGTACCAAAATATAAAGTCAGCACTGAAATGTTGTGGCATAGGCATCAAAGGTATCTTTCTCATCACTTCAGGTGCTTTGTAGATCAAAGTTACCCTCTTCAGACCAGTTCTAGAATCAATATCCCTATGCACTTTCCTTCTTGGATATTGAGGCTTGAATCTGTTCCACTTTGTTCTACTTTCCCAAACTAACTTATCTGCACACCAACCGACATGTGTATTATTCACGGAAGCTCCAGACATTGGGAATCTGCAAAGATCTCTGACCGCCCAATACGGTAGAGTTAGCAAATCAATGAATCTGTAGAAGTACAGAATTCCTGATTCCCATTTGGCAGCTAAACACTTCAGTCTACTCAAATAAGTCCACCCGAGAGCTCTGCCTTTGAACTTAGCATTGTGAAATCTATAGAAACTTCCTTGAGCTTCAGGCTTTGGTCGGTTCTCATCCATTTCCCTCAACTTCTGCAAGTATGTCTTCAATTCATTAGATTGACTTGAAGATTGTTGCTTATCAGCTCCAAACACCTTCTCAACAAATTCTTCACTTCTTTTCTTTGCTTTCTTCTTCGCTGAAGTATTTGGAATCTCAGTGAAGTCAGGAAATATAACATTTTCATCATTTTGTCTGAAGTATTGTGGATATTCCTCATGTGTAATATCTTCAATCTCCACTTCATCCATTTCTGGAGTATTCTTATCATCTGAGTGATTTCCAATATCCTTTTCAGGAATATTTGGAATCGACTCATCCATCACAAACTCCTCAAAAGATTTCCCTACTCTCTGTGCAAGGCCATCAAGAATTTCCTTAGCCACAGTAGCAGGTACTTCACCTTCTTCTAGATCAGGATCGTTATATTCCAGTTCATATCTCATATCATCAATCTGGAATATCTCAGCAAAACGACCTGTGAACTCTATCGTCCATTCTCTTTTCTCTAACATATCTCTGTAAACTTTCTTCGCATCATCATTTAAAGATCTCACCTTCTCATTCCAAAAGATACTTTCATCTGAATCTGTGTTCCCACCTTTCTTCTTTTTGGAACTTGATTCTCCAGCATCCTTCTTCTTTGGTGTTCTCTTCTCGAAAGTAAACTTACTTGTGTCATCTCCTCCTTCATCATCACTACTATCACTACTATCATCATCATCTTTACTCCCAGACCCCTCAGCATCATCATCATCATCTTTATCGCTTTTCTTAGAATCCTCATCATCAATTTTCTCAGACTCATCATCTTCCTCATCATCATCTTTTTCTTTCTCAGAATCAGAAGGCTCAAAGTCTACCTGTTCTTCTTCTTTTTCCTTATCTTCTTCACCTTCTTTCAACTTGGGTGCTTCATTATACAAACTGTCTAACAAATCACTAAGGCGTTTGTTTTCAGCCTTTAGTTCTTTGTTATCCTCTTTGATCACCTTTATCATACTCTTGTTTCTTGAACATTTACCCTCAAGCTTCTTATTTTTAGCTTCAAGTTTCTTTACCTTCTGCTCAATCTCATCTTGATTAGACTTTGAAGCAACCACAATCTGAAGCATTTTCTCCTCATTCTGCTTAAACTTAGCAATCTCTGCTTGTTGAGCTACAATCATCTTCATCATCTCATCCATCTTCTTATTCACTTGCTTCATCACATCATCAGCAACAGTGACTTTCTTAGATTTGGATGGCTCAACTTCTTTTGCTTTCTCTTTCTGAGGCTTCCTGAACATATCTAACACATTATCCAGTGCAACATTAAACTGATCTACTGGTAATGTCTCAGCCTCCTTAGTCTTTTTCTGCTTCTTTGTTACTGGTGAAGACAGCTTTGATGATGTACCAGCATCGGGTATCCTTTTAACTTTCATTAGCTGGGCAATCTCTTTCTCCCTTAACTGTTTAGTGCTTGACTTCTTTGCCATTGATTTGTGTTTCTGTTTTTGCAAGTTCACTACAACAGTCTCTCCAGCATTCAATTCATCCATATCAACACCTAAACTTCCTTCTTCAACATCAACAGACTTTTTCTGCTGTTCTGCTTCTTCAATAGTCTTGTTAAGAGATTCAGACTCACCAAACATAGTGGCCTTACGCTTGGTGGTCTTAACTCCTACTTCATCTGAATCCCATTGTTCATCTATCTCTGTTTCTTCTGAATCCACAGAATCTTCATCAATCAAACTCGTTCCCTTCTTTGCAGTAGTTTTCTTCCTCACCGCTTGTTGCTTGGAACTTCCCTAGTCTGTCTTTCCCTTGCCCTTCCCTTTGGCTCCAGGATTGACAACCTGCCTCTTCCTCTTAGTGTTTGCATCCGCATACACTAAAGGATCGTCATTGTCTGAATCACTCTCAGTGTGTCTAGCTTTGTTCTTTCCAGGATCAGTGTAATCCTGTTTAGCTAGAGCTCCAAACAATCTCCTGTATGGTGGCTTATCTTCATCAGGCACACCCTTATAGCCTTTCATCCTCACCAAAGTACGGATGTTCATATGATCTTGACCGATTACCATGGTAGGATCCTTCTTCAATTCAGGATATTTGTGATCAAAAATCATCATCAGGAATCTCGGGTATAACATGAATTATTTCTTCTTCAAACCCTTAAGCATCTCAAGCATATGATCCAGTATCATCCCAGACACATTGAATGGTTTGTTGAGAGTCAACGCAACCATCAATGAGCTTAAACTTCTCCTCATTACATCATATCCACCGCTCACACATCCAAACACGTGAATTATGACATGTGCAAAGTATTTGAACTGCACACTCAGCTTCCCTTTGTGCATAGAACCATTAGTAATCGGTCCTTTGTACTTCATCCTCAGGAAACATGCTTTCTGTTCAGTCCATGATAATTCTCTGGGATCTTCACTTACTTCAAACTTAATCTGAAGTGCTTCTCTAATATCAGACTCTGTCAAGAACATCTCCATTCCTTGTATCTTGCTCTTGATGATTGTCTGATTCTCCCAGAAGTCGTACTTCGCGTTCTTGTAAAAGTCTTCAACAATGTCTTTGTAGATAATCGTCGGTGTAGCCAACGCATGTACAATTCTGCTCCTCTTCAAGAACTCAATAATCCCAGTGAACTCTGTATTCTTTTCCACGTCACCAAGATAAGCACAGCAGTTGTGAGATCGTTCGAATGGCCAACTGCTAGCAACTGATGCTTCAGCCTCCTGAACAGTCTCCTGAACTGGATCTGGAATGACATTCTCCACTTGAGTCTCAATCAGAAAAATACGTAATCCTCAGCCATCTGTACATCAAAATCAGAAAAATACGTCAAAATACGAAAACGACAAAAATTTAAAAATTTTAAGATTTTTCAGATTCACATTCGCCCCTTTTTATCAGGTCGAATGTGAGTTTTATGGTACGAAAGTGAGAAATTCTGGTCGAATGTGAAAATGTGTTGATTCAAAATCACATTCGCCCATAAAATGCTTCTTTCGTCCGATATTTTCCACCTTCGCCCATTTTATGACCCGAAGGTGAAACCTGATAAACCCTAAATTTCAAAATTTTTCCATTTATGTTATTAGACTCTGATTTTGGTTGAAATGTATTCTAAAATGGCCGACTAACATTCGTGCATAATCAATTGTTCTTATTATTCAATCTACATCAGTTTTCCCAAGGAATTAGGTCTCGTTTGATATGAACAATCAATTAATCCCTTAAATGTTGTTATTAGACTAATTCCAGGATTATTCTCCCCCTAAAACTGATGGGGATTGAAACGCAATCAACATCAAACATTAACAAACACTCTAAAATCACAGAATTCAAAACCCTAAGTTCGGTCCTAAAAACGACGATTCTGATCGTTTCGTTGCTCCATTACCTGTGTATTAAGTATAGAAAGGATCAGTAAACACTCAGGAATAAAATGCACAAGGTAAAAGAAATCCAGCAACAAGGTGGGGAATCGAAGAAAAATTTTGAAGAACTGTTGAATGAGGGATCGAATGTGGCTTTGGCTTATATAGAGAGTCCACCTTCGCCCGTTTTCCTGGTCGAATGTAGGATATATCTACATTCGCCCAAAGTGAATTGGCCGAATGTAAATAATGTTTACCCGAAAGTGAAGTTTGTTTAAACAAACCCACATTCGCCCAGAATTAACAACCGAAGGTGAGGATTTTTCCACATTCGACCCAATTAAGGGGCGAATGTGAAATGGAAAAATCTGAAAATTTTGCCAAATCACGAATTCGAATCCCGTTCAACATTTTTCAATCTGTTAAACTTCAAACACTCATATTTTCACTTTTTGAATGATACAAAGCCCAGATGGTGTTATCAAATCTCAGAAATTGACCATCAAGCACCGTCGGTTATCAAAAATAAAGCAGAAATGCAAAAATTTTGGTTTTTCTGAAATTTTAGCAAAACACACCTAAAATCTTTTTGGATTTTGTATCTTTTTGACAATAAAAGTAAAATGCATCAAAATAAATGAAAGCAATAAACATTTTGTGATGTCCGGTAAGAGGATCATATCAGTTTTTTGAGAAACCTGATCACAGCGTTGATCTTTTTGTTTAATATTATCATTAGAAACAATATGTGACACGGCAATTGCTGATATTGTGGTCCACGTAAGCTCACATGCAGACTATTACGCAATGCTTTAAAATGATACGAGTTAGGTGTATTAGACTAACACGATGTGGTGCCCACACACACGACATACTCCCGTATCAAGTAATTGCACAAAGCTTCGTCGTAACGCGTGATTATGCCAGAGTTATCCGTAAAAGTTACAAAATATATAGCACAGAGGTGTACAGGTCAGCAAACGAATGCAGCAGAGTAACATGTGCATATACACTAGGTTGAGGCTGATATCAACCACTGATTTGCATCAGTAAGTCGATACGATGTAATAATGATCTTTGATCAATAAAACATAAAGTACCTCAATTCGGTAACTTTCGGTTTTGGCATTTAAGCTCTTTTAGCAAATATTCTGATGAAACTAGGTCCGTAAATCAATACGACAAAAGTTTAATCAGAATATCCCGGATAACCATAACATAACGACCCAAAACCTCAGATTTTGGCAATCCTATCAAACGAAATTACGGTACTAAGACCATATGCTCATGAGGTGTTCAGCCACGAATGCGTAGTTCGTTATGTTTGTATCACTACTGCACGCAATTTTTAGTCTATGAAGCCTATCAGCATATCACACGTAATCAACACACGCCTCATATTACTATACAATTCTTTAGCCTGTGTCAGATCCCCACTGATGTACTATCATTTCCTCTTTTTATCCAGGAAATCATTTTTGGTTTTTCTAATTTTTAGGTCTTTTTGAATTTTTCAATGTTTTTGGTTTTTCTGAGAAAGTGGCTCCCCCTAAAATAAAGAACATATTTTTGGGTTTTTAATTTTTCTGAAAAACAATAAAACAAAAATTTGAAACAATCCACTCGAAAGCATCAACTTCTTTGAGGATTAAACAATTCCCTCGAAAACATCAACTTCTTTGAGGATTACGATAGTAAAGAGAAATTCCCAATTAGCAAAAATAAGAAAAATAATAAAACTAAAAAGCGATAAACCGAGGTGCCGATTAGTCCTGTTTTTCCTTTATGTTATTTACTTTTAAAAGATATTCAAAGCGGGATCTGTCAAAAGCTTTTGTAAACAAATCTGCACGTTGGTAGTCAGTATGGATTTTGACCATATCTATCAATTCTTTAGCGTAACAATCACGGATAAAATGATATTTGATCCGGATATGTTTCGCTTTAGAATGATTTTCAGTATTTTTAGTTAATGCGATAGCGGCTTCGTTGTCACAGTGTATAGGGGTTTTAAGAAACTGCAAACCGTAATCCACCATCTGCTGTTGGATCCAGAGCACTTGCGAACAGCAACTCGAGGCTGCAATGTACTCGGCTTCACAGGTAGACAGTGCCACGGAAGTCTGCTTCTTACATTGCCAGGTGACTAACCTGCTCCCTAAAAACTGGCAACCAGCTGTAGTAGATTTGCTATCTTTGTCACAGCCGCCCCAATCTGCATCACTAAAAGCAATAAAATTAAAATCATCATCATTAGGGTACCAAAGTCCTTTTGAGGGACAACCCTTCAGATATCTAAGGATACGCTTGACCGCCGTCAGATGACTTTGTTTTGGCTTCGATTGATAGCGAGCACAGAGACACGTTGCATACATAATATCTGGTCGAGACGCCGTCAAGTACATCAGAGATCCGATGATTGCTCTGTCTGTAAATGGGTCCGTCAGCTCCCCCTTAGCGTCAACTCCTATCCCGTGATTGGGTTGAATCGGGGTATCCATTGGCTTGGATTCCTCCATCTGGAACCGGCTCAAGACCTCGGATACGTATTTCGTCTGGTGAATGAAGATCCCCGTGGGTCTTTGGTCCACCTGCAAGCCTAGGAAAAACTGCATCCCCCCCATTGCGCTCATTTCAAACTTTTCCTGCATGATAGTTTCGAACTCCCTGCATAAAAGCTCGTTAGTTGAACCAAATATTATATCATCAACGTAAATCTGCACCAGAAGCAAATCATCCCCTGATTTCTTCGTGAATAGGGTGCAGTCGACGAGTCCGCGCTTAAATCCTTTTGTGATGAGGTATGTACTTAGCTCCTCGTACCACTGTCTCGGAGCCTGGTGCAAGCCATATAAAGCTTTGTTCAGCACGTAGACCTTATCCCGGTGGATTGGGTCCTCAAAGCCTGGTGGCTGCCCAACATAAACCTCTTCCTTGACTTTCCCGTACAGAAATGCGCTCTTGACGTCCATTTGATAGACTTTGAACATCTTATAGGACGCAAACGCAAGAAACATCCGAATAGCTTCAATGCGTGCTACAGGTGCATAGATTTCGTTATAATCAATCCCTTCGATTTGATGGAAACCCTTCACGACCAATCTGGCTTTGTTACGAACAATAACTCCACGATCATCCTTCTTGCACTTAAACACCCATTTAGTGCCGATCTTCTTTCTTCCAGGTGGCAAATCCGTGAGCGTCCAAACTGCCAATTTATGAAATTGTAATAACTCCTCCTGCATTGCCTCAACCCAGGCGTCCTCCCCCAAAGCGTCCTTGTATGTCCTTGGCTCCACCTGCGACACATAACACGCAAATGACCAATCATTTTGACTACCAGATTGTTGAATTTTGGCATATAAAGCTAAAGCACCAAAACTCTCTGGTGAGTTAACACTTCGCAGCTGCCCTCTGGTCATCACACTGCTTCTAGGATCACCGATAACTTGCTCCAGCGGGTGAATACGATGAATCCGAGATTCCGGATGTTCAGGTACCATAACTCCCGTCTGAGTAGTCAAGTTTTCTACAGCATCCAGATCATGACCCGTGTTAGACGATGAAGCAACATCTGGAGTTGGAGTTGGGTTCACTGGCGGTGCCTCTGGTTCTTCTGCATGATCAAGAATGACTTCTTCAAATTGTTCATCTTCAGATTCTGAAGAGTCTAATGAAGTAGAAGCCTCTTGAAACACTTCTTCCTCTTGTATAGGAGCATTGGTATCATTAGAAGCTGGTAGGGGGTTCACGGTGATAGGACGCACCAACGGTGAAGTCGCCGCGTTTTCACACTCGTAAAGTAATCTGATAACAGCTTCTTCAACCAAGCTATCTAGATTGAATGATTCAAAGAAATCTTTGTAATCAAACATCCAATCAGGACCCGTCCCTTGCACATTTTGAGTATACCGTTGAACTTCCACGTTAGCCCAATCCTCCACCTGACGAGTTCGCTTGTTGTATACCCGTTTGAGCGGGGTTGCATATCCAACAAAGTATCCCTCTTCAGCTTTAGGACTAAACTTCTCGCTTGGATTCAACATCGTGCATGGTGCCCCAAAAGGTTCTAGATACTCTAAGTTCGACTTTCGTCGGTGTAACAGCTCATAAGATGTTTTACCAAACTTCTTCACTGTTAGAACCCGATTTAGTGTATAATTTGCTGCATAAATCGCCTCATTCCAGAACATTACTGGAAGATTTGAATCTGCGAGCATTGTTCTAGCCGCTTCAGTTAGAGTCCTATTCTTTCGTTCAGCAACACCGTTCTGTTGTGGGGTGTACGGAGCCGAATATTCATGATGTATCCCTTTGTTTTCACAAAGTTCATCCATCTTAGCATTTTTGAACTCCGTCCCATTATCACTCCGAATTCTCTTTATCTTCAAGTTGTAGAGATTCTCCAATCGAGTGAACAGAACTTTCAAGTTGTTAAAGGTGTCACTTTTATTCTGCAAACACATCACCCATGAAAATCTTGAGTAGTCGTCAGTGACAACTAAACAATAAAGCTCCCCAAGATGACTTTTGCGCTTGACCGGTCCAAATAGATCCATGTGCAATCGCTCAAGTGGCATCTCAACAGAGTTAACTTTCTTCACTTTATGGGACTGTCTGTGTTGCTTCCCCTTTTTACAACTTACACACTTGTCATTAAGATGGAAATGTTTCACGTTTACTCCATCGACAAGTCCATTCCTCACAAGTTGATTCATTTTTCTCAGATGAATGTGCCCCATTCTTCGGTCCCACATTATCGATTCCTTCTCGGTCGCCTTGGATAGAAAACATGTTATTTGCCCCTGTGATGTCATCGCCTTGGACATATCAAGAATATAGAGGTTGTTGACGCGAGGTGCCTTCAACATTATCCACTCCTTTGGAATTTTGAAGCCCGGTTTGAGAATATAGCAGGATTTGTCATCAAAATGCACAGTGAATTGTTTATCACAAATTTGACTGACGCTCAACAGATTATAATCAATCTGTTTCACATATGATATTCTCTCAAAGCTCACTATCCCATTACTCACGCTCCCCTCCATAGTAATATATCCACCTTTATTTCCTGCGAATGCGACATACCCTCCATTGATATTCTTCACGTCGAACAACAACGCAAGATCCCCTGTCATGTGGCCTGAAGCTCCACTATCAACAATCCAAAGACTGCTAATAGGGCCAGCTGAAGCTCCCTGCACATATTAAGTAAAACAGTTAGTTCTTTCGGGGGACCCAAGCCTGAGTCTTGGGTCTTGGAATATCAGCTTTCAAAGAAACATTCTCATTAACATTTTGTTTTGGATCAATCTTGTTAGGATTATTCAAAACAGTTTCCATTTTCTCATTTGATTTTGAAGTTGAGGCACCTGGAGAACCATTGGGTGTCCAAGATTGTTCAGATCTTTTCAAGATACGAATCTGAGACTTTGGATTCTCAGTCGGTTTCTGAACATTGTTTGCAAAAGAAACTTTCTTGGTTACCTTATCTGGTTTAACAGGCTTAGGTCCAACATTTGACTTGACAATAGGTTTTGGTGGAACCTTTTGCCTATCATTTGTTGTGTTCACCACTGGTTTTCTCCATGATTGTTCCATAGCAATCCGATTTCTGCGATCATATTGAACTGGACGATTGTTCCTCGTTTGATAAAAATTGTTTTGGTTATAAAACTGTTGTTATTGAGGAACAACTCGTCTGTGTGGTGGAACATAATGATCAATCGGCTTCCTCATGGAATTCCTCACTTCAACTTCGTGCCTTTTATGCCTTACATACGGGCATTGAGCAAGTAAATGTCCTCTTTCCCCGCATTTAAAGCATGCACGGTACTCTTCAAAAACATTTGGAGCATTCGGTTGAGCAAATGATCGAACAGGATATTGATCATTATACTGTTGATTCCTCAAACTCTCAGGGAGTGGCCCTTTTGAGTAAGAAGGCTCATGAAAACCGTTACCTCTGTTTTTGGGTCTAATGAACTCTGTGACATGGACCTTTGGTTCTTGAGGAACATCCAAAAATAATTTCTTTAAAATGGCAGGTGGGATTTCATTTGTTCTCTCATGGTTTGGGAACCAAATGGTGCTTTCTTGCCAGATTTTAACAATTTTAGCATAGTTAGCATTTTTTATTGGAAATTCCTCGTCAGAGATGATCTTATCGGATCCTTCCATCCGATAAAACACCTTGACTGGTTTGTCACACGATTCATTCTTAACATCCTTTTTCTCAAATTCTTTCTTAACCACATTCTTTTCAGACTTTTTCTCACGATGAGCATTTGCCATCGGATGCACATGCTGAGATGGTGAAACTGGTTCGTTTGTAATGATGTAATTTTCTTTTGGAATTTCACATGCACTAGCAGTTTGAACATTACCAGTATCATCACTCTCAGAGTCTGAATCAACGCTCTCAGCAGTAACACCCTCATCATTCAAACCTAAAATCGGCCTCACATCGGAATGTGGATCACCAATACTCGAGGTATTAGATTCATTTTCCGATGATGAGTCTGATTTTACCGAGCTCTCCGGTGTAACTTGATGACAATTATGGTTTTCAAAAAGCACCGGAGATGGCACAGACTTGTAATTAGTGGTTTGATCATCAATGATGTGGTCTACCACATAAGCAATGTGCTTATAACTTTCCAGCTTTTTGTTTACTTTTTCAGCAAAGCACTTGATGGCGGCCATTTCCAATTTAGTGTTCTCAATTTCATTTATGTAGTTATTAATAGCAAGTTGTTTTAATGAAAGAGTATTTTTCAAGTCGGAAATGTCCTTTTTATAACCATCTAGTACCTTGTTGAAAGCTTGCAACTCTTTGCGAGTAGATTGACAGTTCATGATAGCACTATCACGTTGAACACGGAGTTGTTTGTTCTCCTCTGTCAATCTATCACAAGTACCACAATATTTATCACTAGTAATGTCAGTGCTACACTCAGAACTTACAGGTTTTGGCGGATCAGTCATGGCCATCAAAGCAAAATGAGCTTCCTTTCCAGCGAAAAACTTGGAATAGTCAATCTTGGTGAAAGCATCATCAGCAATGCACGACTTCCTCGTCATCAGAAAATCAGCTTCTGCTAGCAACTGATCAATGTCATCATCCAGAGATGTAACACTTGCTTCTGTATCCGATTCACTGTCGGAATATGAATAAACCGATTCACACTCCTCAGGAACATCAGAAACAGTGTCAATCACCATTCCAGGATTAGCTTCCTCAGCCTTAACCTCAACAGGTTCAGTCTCCTCCTCCATTTCAGCCTCAGATACATCAACTTCAACCTTAGTTTCTTTCTTCTCATCAACTATCACCGACTCTTCAGTTCCAACCTGTTGTGCAACACAAGCCACATTGCCACCAGTTGTAATCTCCTCAACACCTATTTGCAATCCCGACCAATCAAACCGTTCATCCTGTTGAATCATCAATGCTTGATTCTGATTGGTATTCTGTTGTGTCTCATTTGGTGTAGTAATCGGTATGACTGTTCGGTTAGTGTTGTTAGATGATTGGTTTTGAGTCTGGTTTGGTTGTCTGTTTTGGTTGTTGTTAGAATTATTTTGTCGGTTTTGGTAGTTGTTTTGGTTTTAGTAAGAAACTTGGTTTTGGTTTTGTTGTTGACGGCTCTGGTAGCTTGCATTGAATGGGTTTCTATTACCTTGTTTTGGTGGCTGGGTGCATTCCCTTTTAAAGTGACCTTTCCCTCCACAGTTAAAACAAGTAACTTTCTCCTTATTGAACCCATAGGTTGTATTTGGAGAAGTTCTCAAATCTGTTCTACCCGTCTTCTCAATAAACTCCGTTGCTCTTCTCATAATGCTCGCAAAAGCCCACTGGATATCAATCAATTCCATCTCTTCTTTATCAATCTGTGCATAGTCTTCATTGGTTAAGTTGTTGTTCCCAATTTGACTAGCAACCAACCCATTTTAAGATGAAACCATTGCAGAGACTAGTGCAATGTGTTGCTGAGCAACTTCAACAGTCACATTTCCCAAGTTAGAAGTCTCCAAAACCACTGGTTGTTGATTAGGTTGACTGATTTGGTTCATTGGGTTCATGTATTGTGTTTGTTGAGGTGGTTGTTGAGATTGGCTAGCAGTATAGAAAGCTGCTTGTTGCATTGGAGAGAACGGTGAAATGTAGGGTTGTTGAGGTAGTGGTGTGTTTGATGGTTGTGAGTAGGATGAGGTTTGTGCAATGTAGTTGATGGTAGGTTTTGGTGATTCCATAACATTGGAAATACACGCAACATGTGGTGCCACTAATCCCCCTGAACTTGAGTTACTAACTGGTACTGAAGTGCCTCCAAAATATAAGCTAGGATTCTGAGGAATCTGTGATCTTCTAGCTTTCCTCTTCTCTTCCAGCTCTTTATTTTCCAGCTTCTGCACAAAATCATTAATAGTCCAGTATTGGTATGAATCCTTCTCCCTGAGAACTTCCACATGCTGATCCCAGTATGGTGGTAAAGCATCTGCAAACTTATCCACCAAAGTTGTCATAGGAATCTGTATACCATAACTAGACAATTCAGTTAGCAAATGACAATATCTAGGAGTTAATTCTTTTTGAGTTTCATTGCCAATATAAGTAAAATTCTCAAACTCCTTTCGTAATTCTTCCATCCATAAACTTCTAGTCTTCTCATTCCCATCATGCCTAGTTTTAAGCATATCCCATAGTTTCTTAGATGTAGTGCATGTCCCAAACTGATGCAACAGATCGTTTGTGATTGCCTGAGTCAACTGGGAATAGGCTTTCTTCTCCACAGCAAACTTCTTTTTCTCCTCCTCAGACATACTCTCCAATGGAACTGGTTCACCTGTATTCTCCAAAACTGGTGCAGTGTAACCTCTAGCAATCATACTCCATGCCTCTACACCCTCCACTCCCGTGCCTTCCAAATGGATCTTGAACTTCTTCTGCCACTGATTATATTCTTGTATTTCCATGAGCTTAGGTGGCCGATTCCCGCTACCTGAAGATAAGTCATTAATCAGTGTGGAAATAGCATTAGTGGTTTGAGTATTTACCACTGCTGCTGCTACTCCCCAGTAGTCAGGTTGTGGTGCTGGAGGTGCTACACTTTGAGGCATTGAGCTAGTCATCGCCATGTAGTTAATCGGTTGCGAAGACTGTGTGCTCGTCTTTTGTGCTGCCACTGTCCATGGGTCCATCACTTGCTGTTGTGGTTGTGTCGTTGCTGGTCTCGGGGTAGTCGGAAAATTCCACATGATCACGAACTTCGAAAATCACAACACTTAGAAAATTTTCCAAAAACAGTTCTAGGTTCGCCCCTTTTATCTTACTTTCGTCCAATCTGAGTACACCCGAATGTAGATCTTCAACAGAAAGTAAAATATCCTAACACACTTTCCACTTTCGCCCAAAAGTCTTCAGGTTCGACCAGTCTATTTCCACTTTCGCCCGCCCGACGAATCGAATGTGGAAAATCTTACCCGAAAGTGAAAAATTCAAACAAAAATTTCCAGGTTCGCCCAGAAAATAGCTACGTTCGACCAGAAAACTCACACGTTCGCCCACTCTATGTCAGGTTCGCCCACAACATTCCAGGTTCGCCCATTTCAGGTCTGAAAAACGGTTACACTTTGAAAAACGGTTATTTTGATCTCTGATTTTCAAAAGTTTATGGATTTGAATGATCTTTATCAGGTTTTGATTCGGAATTGATTTGGAACAACTTTAATTCTTGGAATTTTAGACTTTATCCACAAATTCAACTCTAAATCAATCAAAAACACTCAAAAACCATTTTCATTCAAAAACAGATGTATTTTGATCAAAATTAGGTCCAAATCAGCTCTGAGTTTATCAAATTTGTTGTTGTATGATCCGTATGGCTCTGATACCACTTTGTAAACGAAAGAATTCGGCTAAAACAGGATTAATTGATCATACAAGTAACAAAACCAGGTGCGGAAACCCTAGTTATCAAAACACAGTAAACATCATTTTCAAAGCTTTTTCATAGATTAACATTCATAAAAACTTGATACAATAGGCTTCCTAGTTAATCTATTCAGTACACACACTTTCTCAATTACACCTAGAACCTGACACAAACACACACTTCAACTAAAACTCTCTATAACTCAAAAACACACAAATTCTATTTATAGTGTCTGCATATTCGCCCAGTATAGATGGTCGAATGTGGACTTCTTCCACATTCGCCCACTCTAGGGTACGAATGTGTTCTTCTGTTCAGGTCCCTTCTACCTTCGCCCAGTTACATTCTACCTTCGCCCACTTTCTTCTACTTTCGCCCAGTATTTCCACCTTCAACCCATCAGCAAAACTTTTAACACATGTTAACTTTGTAGATCCAATCACTAGTCGCACTTCGTGCATCTACACAGAAGGCAAAAGAAGCTGAGCCATCCAAATCGAAAAAAGTTACTGTTTCTGATGATGTGATGAAGCAGGTTAACAAACGGATGGATGATATGATGAAGATGATAGTAGCTCAGCAGGCAGAGATTGCCAAATTTAAACAGAATGAAGAAAAGATGTTACAAATTGTGGTTGCTTCTAAGACTAACCAAGATGAGATCGAGCAGAAAGTGAAGAAACTTGAAGCTGATAATAAGGATCTTGAGGTTAAGTGCTCCAGAAATAGAAGTATGATTAGAGTGATTAAGGCTGACAACAAAGAACTAAAGGCTGAAAACAAACGTCTTAGTGATTTGTTGGACAGCTTATACAATGAAGCACCGAAGTTGAAAGAAGGTGAGGAAGACAAAGAAAAAGAGGAAGAACAAGTTGATTTTGAGCCTTCTGATGATGAAGAGGAAAAGGATGATGAGGAGGATGATGATTCTGAGAAGAGTGATGATGAAGAAAGCAAGAAAAGTGATAAAGATGATGATGATGATGCGGAGGGATCAGGTAGTAAAGATGATGATGGTAGTGATGAAAGTGATGATGATGACGGGGGAGATGATTCGAGTAAGTTCACATTTGAGAAGAGAACACCTAAGAAGGATGCTGGAGAGTCTAGCTCAAAGAAGAAGAAAGGTGGGAATGTAGACTCAGATGAAAGTATCTTCTGGAATGAAAAGGTGAGGTCTCTAAATGATGATGCAAGGAAGGTGTATAGAGATATGTTAGAGAAGAGAGAATGGACCATTGAGTTCACGGGCAAATTTGCTGAAATATTTCAAACTGATGATATGAGGTATGAGCTCGAGTACAATTATCCAGATTTAGAAGATGGTGAAGTACCTGCTGCTGTTTCCAAAGAAATTCTGGATGGTCTTGCACAGCGAGTAGGGAAATCATTGGAGGAGATTATGATGGATGAGTCGATTCCAGATATTCCTGAAAAGGATATTGGAAATCACTCTGATGATAAGAATACACCTGAGATGGATGAAGTGGAAATTGAGGATATTACTCACGAGGAATATCCACAATATTTTAGACAGAATAATGAAGATGTGGTTTTCCCAAACTTCACAGAGTTACCAAACACATCAGCTAAAAAGAAAGCTAAGAAGAGAAGCGGGGAGTTTGTTGAGACTGTGTTCGGTACTGATAAGCAACAATCTTCAAGTCAGACTGATGAATTGAAGACACATCTACAGAAGTTGAAGGAAATGGATGACAAACGACCAAAGCCTGAAGCTCAAGGTAGTTTTTACAGATTTCACAACGAGAAGTTCAAAGGCAGAGCTCTCGGTTGGACATATCTGGGAAGATTGAAATGCTTAGCTGTCAAATGGGAATCAGAAATCTTGTACTTTTACAGATTCATTGATTTACTAACTCTACCGTACTGGGCGGTTAGAGACATTTGCAGATTCCCTATGTCTGGAGCTTCAGTGAATAGTACTGCTGTTGGTTGGTTTGCAGACAAGTTGGTTTGGGAAAGCAGGACGAAATGGAACAGGTTTAAGCCTCAATATCCCAGAAGGAAAGTTCACAGAGATATTGATCCTAAAACTGGATTGAAGAGGGTGACACTGATATACAAGGCACCTGAAGTGATGAAGAAGATACCTTTGATGCCTCTACCACAACATTTCAGTGCTGACTTTATCTTCTGGTATTACGATTGGAGGAAGGCAGAAGCGGTGATAGTGCTGAGAGATGGAAAGGACAAATACAAGCATGTTCATGTATTTGATCCTATGTGGTTGATAAACTGTACGTTTGAAGACATCATCATGCTTTTCTACAATCCGATTCATTACGATCCCAATGATGCAGAACAGGCTAAGAAGTATACTCAAGTTGTCGGAGTTTGCTTTGCTTATGATATAAACTCCGGTAGCAACTTGGATGCTAAACTTGGTAAGAAGGTGAAGATGGCCGATGTGCCTAAACCGGTGAAACGAAAGTTGGAGCCTGAAATGACGAAAGAACAGAAAAAGCAACTGAGGATCTATTTGATGAACAAGGCTATGGACGAAGATCGAAGACAATCCAATCAATAGTCGAGGGGGAGTTTGTAGATGCATGAAATGTGACTAGTGATTGGATTAGCTTGTTAACATGTGTTAGTTTGTTTGTCTGATGGGCCGAAGGTGAAGAAATGGGGCGAAGGAAGAAGAATATGGGCGAAGGTGAAAGACAGGATTGTGAAGATACACATTCGTACCTTGTAATGGGCGAATGTGGACAAAGTCCACATTCGCACCATGAAAAGGGGCGATTGTGCAGTGTGTATAAATAGATTTTGTGTATTTTCAAGTTATAGAGAGTTTTAGTTCGTGTGTGTTTTGAGGTCAGGTTCAGGTTAAGTTTGTGATAGTGTGTGAGTTGATTAGATTGACTAGGTGATCAATTGTAACAAGTTTTTATCAAAGTTAATCTATGAAAAAGACTTTGAAATGATGTTTTACGTGTTTTTGATCCGAGTATTATCATTTTGTTCATATCTAGGGTTTCCGCACCTAGATTTGTGACTTGTATGATCATATCTTCCTGTTTTAGCTAAATTCTTTCAACTACAGCAGCTGGGAAGAAATAGTGTTATTTTAGTTGGACAAATGGTTGTTGTAGGTTCTTAACTTAATACAGTTTAGTCTTATTTTGTAATGTAATGAAATAGTGATACTTCTATTGCTAATGTAACTGTGTTACAAAAAGCATGGCAGTATTTTAGAAGGCACAAATAGTGATACTTCTATTGTTTGTGGAATTCATTATTTGAAAATATTTTTAAAGAAAAAGAGGTTTCTGACAGCCTTACTATAAAAAGTCAAACTATATTTTATAAAAAAAATTGAATCTTTAAAAGCAAAAATGGGGCCCACAAACACCACCTCCTCTCTGCACATGTGTCATATAATAAATAACCCCAACCCCCCAACCAAAACACAGTATATAAATTCACAATACCAAACCAACATTACACATTACACATGCAATAATCAATAAGAACCAAAAGATGAAACCCACACCAAGCACACCTCCAGAAATTGAACTTCGAGGCAGAAACTTTGCTCCAATCAATTATTACCTTCGACCTAGAAACAACCATCATGTCCATGTTCATGCACAAGTGGTACTTGTTGAACCTGTAAACATCCAGCCTGAACGTTTGCCCGTAGTTGCTCCTGTAGAAGAGAATCAACCACAACAAGATATAGATGCAACTCACGTTGTCGAGGATGACTTCGAACATCAGGAAGTTTTACTTACTCAACAGGTTTTTGTGGAACACCAATGAGGTGAGGCAGTTGGGGAGGAAGATTACATACGTAACGGTGGTTTGCAACAAGGCAGTAATGCGGATGCTGGGGAAGATGAACTTGATTGGAATTTGGCTTATGAGATGCTTTACCCGGGAGACAAAAACCAAACTGAGGTAGACGTTTTATCAGAAGAATACCAGGTAAATTTAGATGATGATAATGACCATATAAGTACTTTTCGACCAACTATGGTTACACCAGAATGGGCAAAGGGTTATGAAACGGATCCTGGGGCAGAGTATGTGGACTTGTCTGATGGGGAAAATACCCGACGAATGGAGTGGGAGTGGGCAATGCATGACCCATGGGAGGATGAGCGGGGCACGGATTCTGATTGTTCCTTTGTTTTGATTTTCAGTTACTAGGAGTTTTTAGGTGTTAACTACGTCGGGTTATGTTTATTTAGGAGGTCTAGGGTTCTTGGTTTGATATATTTTGTATGTTTGTGTTCCTATTGTGGGTGAAATATGTATGTCTTGTTGTTAGTTATTAGATTTTCAATTTGGACTGTGTTTATTATTTTGAAAGCTATTTTATTCTTTTAAGTCATGTTGTCTTGTAACATGAAAATAACATGATGCTTAAAAAAAAGAGAACAAAAGATCTCATGAAAAGGAGCTTTTAATGAAAACAAAAGAAAGTAAACAGACGACCTAAAGCTCAAAACCAAAAAGGTAAACAATAGTAATGTAGGTAAACAACTTTTAATGAAAACAAAACAAAATTGAAAGTAAAAGTAATAATCTAGTAGTAGGTGGTGGGGGTTGGAAGCTACATGAAACCTGACATAAAAGAAGTATTAAAAAAATGGAAAGCAATGTCATTTATTATGACTAAATTCAATAAAAAAATGGGACAACTTTATTGTCTTTAAAATAATAAAAGTTTATTGGAAAAAAAAAACAAAATAATTAGAACAGCATTATTGTCTTTAAAAAATAATAATGGAGCTCACTAATTTATAAAAAGTTAAAAAGGAAAAAATTTTTAATACAAAACGTGGAACTAACAAAAAAAACAAGATTAAAAAAAACACAAAAAAAGTGGAAATCTATATTATACAATTTTATTAATGGGGGATGGGCTGGGGGAATGTGTAAGAAAGGATGTGACATGCATAAAGATACAAAACTACTTTATGTAACAGCCTTATGTAACATCAACAAATGACCTTAATCAAAAAAGGTTTTGACAATTTAAGGGTATGGGTAACAACATAATATCGTAAAATATGATAGCCTCTGATATAAAATCTTTTGTCCTAAAATTAAATTTCTGATGTAAAACTGACAAAACAATAAAAGGATGAAAAAGAAAATAACAAAACACTACAAAAAAGTTAATAAAAGGAGTGTTACATAGCATAGTAAAATAGAAAGAGGAATATGTAGGAATAAATGAAAATGGTAAGCATGGTAAGCTAATGTAAACAAGTACACACCTAGCATTTATTTTGCTAACCTACAAAAAAGATATATAAATGATGTTTCAATACCAATATCCATGATCCATATAGTTTAAATAATGAAACTTGAAAACACAAAGGGTGTTATAGAATATAGATAGAAAATACAAAACAAGAAAAATGTCAACTTGGCAAAGACGTGGGAAGCAAAAGGTAAAAGAAGAGGAAAGCGATGAGAAACCGAACAAGCCAACATACGTTATGGTTGGCAAAAGACTACGAAAACTAGCAACACCATGTGCATCTACAACTACAAAATCAAGCCGAAAGTCTAGTTCTAGTTCTTTCAATACAAAGGTGAAGGTTAGTATGTCTTCAATTCAACCAACAAAAAACAAATTAACATATTATTAGCATGAATTTTTTCTTGTTTATTTTTATAGGTTGTGAAAAGAGAGGAATACTCATCTTCAGGTTTTGACAATAATAACGTTAAGGTTGATCAAGACAACATTACGTATACTCATCTTCGAAATGAGAAAAATGTAAGTAAGTGGTGCCACTATCAAAAAAAAAAAAGTAGGACCTACGAATTTTTTATTTTGTAACAAAAGTTTTTGCTTCTTTGTAAGGTTGTTAAAAAAGAGCAGCAAGGATTAGATTGTGATAAAATGAGAGAAATAAGTGAAGAGGATGATGAATGGTTCAAGCATATTGAATGGGATTCATATTTCCCGAGATTCATATCATGCACACATGGCCCTACAAACGTACATGTGCCGAAGATTTTTACCGCAACCAAAAGGTATAGCAAAAAAAATAAGGCAACTGAAGAAAACAACGAAATTATTCGACCAATTTCTCCGGATGGTCCTTTATGGCATGAGGGACTTAATGATGTAGATTGGGATTCATATTTCCCAATATTCGTATCCGCCACACGTGGTCCTACAAGCCTTAACTATCTTAATTAATTTCTAGAATAAGTGGTAAACAAATGATAAAGTGATAGATCATATGCGGGATACGCTTTAGTTGTTTATCACGACTTATGTTTAATAGTTAACGTTTTTTTGGTTTAGATGATAATGTTTGAATTATTATGTAGAATTATTATGTTTCCCTAGTTACAATTAATGATATAACATATGTATGCTTGGGTGATGTTTCTTAGAGTTTGTTAATGCGTGCAATAAAATAAGGTGGCAAAAGAAAGGACATGTTTAACATATCTATCATGGTGTCAAATATAATTTTTTACAAAATAATATGGCACAAATGGTCTGCAAAAATTTTTAGGATTGAAAAAAAGAACTTAGTTATACGTATGTTACAGTAGTTTTAGGATTGAAAACAAATAGCTTATCAAGATTCTTGGGAAAAAAAATATCGAATATAAGAATTTGTATACTATATACATATACTATATTATTATATTATGAATAGACACATGAGGTGACAACACAAAACAAAAAAGTAAGATTTCTTTTATTATTATATATAACATAAAAAAGCTTGGCTTCACCTAAAACTTAAACCCACGTGAATAAATGTACTTGATGTACTATGCTTCATTTATTAAACTTTCACCTACCTACTTTTATTCACTAAATTCCAAAAAGTGAAAAGAGTTTATAAATATTTGCACACTAGAGTGTTCATAATATCTCCCACTCAAGTTAATTGCTTCTCCTTCCTTTTATCAAAAGCTTACCCTCATGGAGATGTGCCATTGTGGTTTAGAAGCAATTGTAAAAACTTCATGGACAAATGAAAACCCAGGAAGACGATTCTACACTTGTCCGTTAGAGGTTTGGCAAAAACTTACGTTTCTTTATTATTTTTATGCTCTTAATTAATAGATTAGCAAAAAAGATAATTTCATACTAAAAAGTGTGCCTAATGTAAACAACAGAACAACCCTGCCAGTAATTCAACTGGCTTGATCCCCCGATGTGCCAACGCTCGAAAATGATAATACCGGGGCTGCTAAGGTCAAAGAATAGGCTGGAACAAGAAGTTACTTATGTCAGAACTGAATTGCGACGAAAGAATACAATAATATGGTGACTGGTGATCGCGTTGTTATTGTCAAAGGTCATTTGGGCGCAACTCGGATTTTCTTCGGAAACTTAAGATGTAGTATTTGTATGTTTGTGTTAAGATTAACATGGTGCAACTGATGTTGACGAATATTTCCAGATAAACAAAGTGTGTGGTTTAACAAAAATCTGCTTGTATTTGGAGCTATAATATCTATGTTATAAACCAATATTAAGGTTTACTAAAAAAATGAGAGATCTTTCTCTAGTGTGTGTACCTATGGTTGTTTTTGTAAAAACGTTTATAAGAAACATAAAACAAACTTAAAAAAATAAAGACACATACCAAAAACATAAGATAGTAACCAGACTATACTAAGCCCAAAAAAACGAGCACACAAACCATCATGCAGTAGCAATTGTTACAGACGTAACATACTGAGTAGCAAAATGTTACAGACGTAACAAAGTAGTCAGAGTTAGTGAAAACATACTTTCCAAAAGATAAAATGGCTTAGTGATAGTCGATAGAAGTATCCCTAAGTGGCTGGAGATGCGTCCTGACTTTGGGAGCTACCACCAGGAGCGTTTGCGCCACCACTTGACATCTTCCTGCAATTACGAGAGTCATGGTTTATCATGTATTTCTTGCAAGTGCGACAGAGCCTTGGAGCTTTCGGGGGCTTCGCGGCCTTTGATTCAGCAATAACAGATTTCAGGCGACGATTCCTTCCACAACCTTTAGTACGACCAACCTCGGGATTGTTACATGAGATCTCAACATCCATTGGTTGCCCAACCAACTCTTCCACAACAGCCTCATTCGATTCAACAACAGGGGCTTCAATAGACCTATGATCAACAAGGTTAATTTTGATAGCTTTCAAACGCTCAACCAAGTTAGAGAGCAGATCGGTGTCAGTCCGGACAACATCGACACAATCAGTAACCAAATCCAAAATCTGGTTACGCAAAACAGCTTGTGGGGAGAGGTCAACGCCATACCGATTCTCAATAGAAAAAACCCGCTTTGGCAGTGCATCGCGTAGCCACCTATCAGAAACATACATGGCTGGAATTTTCTGAATATTTTTTACACGATAAACACAGAATACATGACGGCACAAATAGCCAATACGGATAAATCCCCGACAAGAACACTCAGCAGACGAATCAAACGGGTTAAACTTGACCTGTGCAAAAAATAATAAGTTCATAAATCACATAAGGAATAGATTTACAAATTGGGGAGACATAATGATTAGTGGGATATGTATCAGCATATTAAAAAAAACATACCTCAAATACATTAACAAAACCATTCATTCGATCAAGGTGAGTGACTGAAAAAACCACAATGTCATTAACAGTCTTTGTGTTTGAGACATAACAGCATTCCTTTCCCTTAGCAATCTCTTTGAGTACTTCCATAAAAATCGAATGCGTATACAACTCAAAAGCGTGTCTCTGAATAGCTAAACTGGTAGAATTTGGAAATTGTGTAGAAGAGGTTTTATACTCAGCCTGTCTTTGCCGATATCGTTGTGCATCAATTCTGGTTTCATAAACTGAACTAGTGTATTGGTGCTTGTAGAATTAACTTTGAAAGAGACATTGGAATTCTCACAACGGGACGTAGTTTTCATCAAGCAACACATAGGGATCTCACGAAAGTAAGCAGGTACCCAACGATCCCTAATTTCGTACATTTCATTCAACCAAGAGTGATCTTCCAAACCAAAATTTCCCAGCATCTCCTCCCAACGACTCTCGAAGGTAGACGGCTTGATATAAACATTCCATACCAAACGATGGATGCATTGTCTAAAATCGGTGTTTTGTAACAAATCGCCAGAAATCTTCATACATGGTAATTTATAAAACAAAACTGTGACACCCTGCATTTTCAGGTTAACTCTTTTACTGAACTCTAGTTAATTTTCCATGATTATACGTGGTTAAACACTTAGCTAGGGTTAGTTGAACAAGTCTTTCAGAATTTAGGTAACATTAACATACGTTAAGTGGCATTAACATACGTATAATTAGGAAGACGGTTGTCTTGACACACACACAAATCCTATAACCCGAACGTTGGTGATTTGTTGGACATGCATGATTATGTGAACAATTGAGTATTGATGTATGTGGAGTAACACGTGTATGTAAGTTGCATGCTTATGTGAACTACTGCGTATTAGTTAACTTGTACGTAAACGTTATGAGATACATGCACTTATGATAAACATAATATGTATTGATAAAACAGTAGTTTTATATATGCTAGTATGACTATTATTGTCGGGATTGATCTCGAGAGTTAGTTAGGGCTAATGGGCTCACTTATCAGACAAAAACCACTAAAGCCCGAAAACCTTGGCCCATGATCTTAACCCTAGCTTATCATTTATAAAAAAAAAATAAAAATAAAAGAAACCCTACCTATACACCTTGCGCCGTGGACTTAGAACCCCCACACGCACACTTTTCAATTTCAATCTTCATCAAATTCTCACTAGTTCAAGTTGATTCGGGTGATATCTTGGAGTTTTAAGGAGTCTAGCATTGCAAAGTATATTGTTTATGTGTTATATGATTGATTATGATGCTTGAAAAGTTGTAAAAACCCTAAGAATTCTATATATAAAAATCGCAAATCATGATAGGTTTAGTTATCTTGATTGTTTGTTGAGATTGTTGATGAATATGGTGAATAGAAATCATATCTAGGGTGTATGGTATGTAAAAACCTGAGATTGAATGTGTTAATATGAATGTTATTGTGTTAATAAGAGGTTATTGCATGATTATGGGGTATGGAGGATGGTTAGGGTTTATAAGTGTCATGTTGATAAAAATTCTGATTTCTGGCAGATTACTTGTAACGATTTGCATGGCTGTTATATGATTGTTAACATGATTAATTCGGTTATTTTCTGATTCTAAAACATAACTTATGATGTTAGCTTTCCAAAAAGTCCAAAATCATGTGTTTTGGACTTGTTTTGATATGTATTCCAGATTTTATAAGTTTAAAGGTATAATCAGATTTTCGGATGTGAAAAATGGACCAACTTTAAAGGGCTGTAACTCGAGTTTTACAAATCCGTTGATCATGAAATTTGGACAGGAGTTGAGTCTTTGAGTATACGAGCTTTTTCAATTGGATTCACCTCGTTCGGATGAGTCTATGATTTTTAATGAATTTTTGTGTAAGCTGCTGTCAACAACACTATTTTCTGAAGTGGCTGGACTAAAATAATTTTTATAAAAATATTGAGGCATTTTTGATAAGAAATAAGAATAGTAGGGTCATCGATAAACTTATGAGACATCTCTGTAAAATTTTGGGAACTTGAGAATTTGATTTGATATTTTATAAAAATTGGTTTTCATACCCTAAAATCTGTCCAGAAAACGCAGATTTGCAAATGATTGATTATGTGATAGTTTGAGTGTATTAATGAGTTATAGGTTATGAAATTCTATATGAAAACATGTGTATATGTTATTTATATGGTGTAGATGCCATGATAGGTTAATGGTATGCAATGTGTGATGTGAACTAGTTGTGTTAAAAGTCTTAACATGTTGCATCATTTACTAATCACCAACGATTGACGGGTTTGCATGGTTTCATTACGTCAAGTACAATTACGTGAGACGTCACTTGAGTCTTTGTGTCAATACACTCAAACACTTGCAACCTTGTATTTGATAGGTTTTTGGGTAGGCGAGTAGTCTTCCACACTTACTTACTATGCGGTTTATTTTTAGCACGCAACCTAGGGTGAGTTTCACTACTTTTCGCGAAAGCATGTGTCTCGGGTTGAGACATGGTTAAGTAAAACTGTTCTACTACTTTTCCATTCCAAGTTTTGGGATGCTATGACTCCTTGTGTGGGTCGGGTTTTCGATCTTTACGAGGATCACACCTTTATCAGTTTTGTATTTTAACTGTCCTTTGTGAACTAAACACTCTATCTTGAAAGTCCTTACTATTTTATTGGGTTAATCGCTGAATGTGAACGGGGTAGTAGTAAGTAGCGCTATTAGGTTGTGCAGCAACCTCATGCCTGAGGTGCTTCGGTCACGGGCATGAACTTCTGACCACTTTTTCTTACTGGTGTTGATAGACACCAGTGTTAAGGCACTATAACATCTGTATGTTTCCCAATAACCATTGTTTAGTTACATTGAGCGGGTTAGCTACCCCTGACAAGCTTAAAACTGATGTTTTATTTACAACTGTTGAAATTACAATTGTTTCCATACTGTGAACTCACCAGCTTTATGTTGACACACTTAGTATGTTTTCGCAGGTCGCTAGAAAGGAGCACGTCTAGGTTCATGCATGATGTCTCTTGGGAACTATAACTTATTAAACTTTTACGTACTTACTTTCATTTTGGTTTTTGGGTGCGTTGTGTTTGCGCATCATAACTTAATTTACTAAACTGTTTTCGCTTCCGCACTTATTTAAACTTATGGTTGATAAACTTTTAAAAATAAAAGCGAATTTTATTTGAAATGAACTAAATGGTTTGGGCATTTAGAGTCGTTCGTATAACTTATGGCTATGAGATCCTGGTGTGTCACGCGCCTCGCGGTTAAACCTCGCAGGGGAAATTTGAGGGTGTGACAGATTGGTATCAGAGCCAATGGTTATAGTGAACTCGGACTTTGTGTCGAGTCTAGTCTATAACTGTCATAGCATAAGTACTGCATTAGTTACACTCACATTAGAAGCACATATTTAACTATTTCTCTTGAGATGGTATACTAAACTTTTGTGTTGCAGGGAACCATGTCTTCCTCTTCTGACCCTAATTCTGAACCAAATTCCCCTCCTATGGATGACAAACTGGAGAAAGAGTGGGGATGGTACCTTGCTTTGCTAAACTACACCGTGGAAAAGTACGGGGTGCCTGACAATGTCCCCACTATCAGGGACTCGTGGGAAAAGACATTTGCTGGTTACGTGAGTTACGTGCAAGACAAGATGAGTGATGTGATCGAGGCTGGTCGTCGTTTGGAACTTGTTTGGAATTTGCGTCACACACTGACCTACAAGTACTCTGCCTTAGAGGAACGTGTCGACACACTGACCACTCGTCTCGCAGAGACCAGACTTATTGTTGAGGAGCAGCAGGAGCAAATACAACTCCTGGCGGCCAACCAGCAACCCCCTGTGATACCACAGGAGGAACAACCTAAAGAGGAGCCAGAAGAGGAACCTGAAGAAGATCCCGAGGAAGAGGCTGAGGAGGAGATCGAGCCTTTGGACGTCGATGAGAGTGATGGCGATGATTCATGCACCACTATGGACAGCAACTGATTTTTCTTTTGCTTACTATTTTATACATTATTATGTCTTGACTATTATTAAGTAACATTGTGATTGAGAACCACTTTGGTATTTCGTTTGAGACACTATTATTTATGACATTTTTGGATTGGCGGTTTTGTTCTTTTTCTTATGTTTGCTTGTCATGTTGTGTTCTAGTTTACTTGTACTGTGTGAACAATTATATGTTTAGCATATTATCGTTTTCTCATGGGTATATTGTAAATGTAGAATTACGATGGCGGGAAGAGGATTTGGAAGGGGAAACGTGAACATGTCACAGGCTGAACTTAATGCACTCATCAACGCCAGAGTTGTTGAAGCTCTAGCAGCCTTTCAAGCCGGTAACCTCATCTCATTCCATCCTTCCCATATCTTCTTATTCTAAGCTCTCATCCTTACTCGTGTTTCCTACTTTCCGTGTTTAGGCCAACCTGCTCATAACCCATCGGTGTGCACCTACAAGTCGTTTATGGACTGCAAACCTCAGACTTTTGGAGGTTCGGAGGGGGCAGTCGGATTACTGAGGTGGTTTGAAAAGGTAAAGTCCTGCTTTGCCATGTGTAACTGCCCGCAGGCAGATCGGGTTAAGTATGCAACCCACACACTTAAGGATGCGGCCCTGTCTTGGTGGAACGCACAGGTGCAGATGTTAGGGATTGATGTGGCCAATGCGACACCATGGGCCGATTTTAAGGAATTGATAAAAGAAGAGTATTGCCCGCGTGATGAAATTCAGAAGCTGGAATCGGAGTATTTCACTTTGAAAATGGTGGGATCGGAGATCGAAAAGTATACCACCAGATCACATGAGTTGGCTACGATGTGTCCTAACTATTCAAACCCACCCTATAAGCGGATTGAACTTTACATCAAAGGCTTGGTGCCCCAGATTAAAGGAATGGTTACTGCTGCAAACTTGGATAACATCCAGCAGGTCATCCGCCTGGCACATAAACTAACAGATCAGAAAATGGACGAGCGATTGCTACCCCCTCGTGGTGCTTCGTCTTCAGGCACTAGTGACAACAAAAGAAAGTGGGAGAATGCGGCGGGTAAACACTCAGGTAGTAGTAATCAGCAACAACCACAGCAGAACAAGAGGCACGACAGCAATGGAGGGAACAACAATCGTAATCAGTCTTAGGGTGGTTACCAAGGAACCCATCCGAAGTGCAACAGGTGCAATCTTCACCACTCTGGATCGTGCAACAAAGTTAAGTGTGAACGCTGTAGTAAGTTGGGGCATGTGGCAAAGGATTGTCGGGTTAACATCCAGGGAAATCAACCAGCGCAGCAAGGGCAACAGCAGCGGGGTGGTAAGGGGTGTTACCAGTGTGTTAGTGTGGATCACTTTAAGAGGGATTGTCCACAACTGAAGGCCAATGGAAACAACAATACTGGGGGAAACAACAATGGAGGTGGTAACAACAATAGGAACAACAATAACACAACCAACACAGGCAACAACAATGGGGCTCGGGGGAGAGCATTCGTGATCGGCTCGGGGGAAGCCAGAATAGATAATAATGTTGTGACGGGTACGTGCTCTTTAAACGATATTCTTGCTTCCGTTTTATATGATACTGGTGCGGATTTTAGCTTTGTGTCTATGAAACTTAGCAAACTCCTAGGGACAGCCCTTAGTCTTCTAGAAACTCCACAGTCTGTAGATCTGGCTGATGGCAAGCCTGTTGAGGCGACTCATGTCCACCGCAGCTGTAAACTCAACCTGGATGGTCACCTGTTTGACATCAACCTTATTCCTATCACCCTAGGAAGCTTTGATATCGTAGTCGGCATGGATTGGTTATCTAAACATCATGCTGAGATTCTTTGTCTGGAAAAAATTGTTCGCATCCCTCTTCCTAGTGGGGAACTTTTGTCTATTCGTGGGGACCAGGGCGGTCATATGGTAAACATCATTTCGTTCTTGAAAGCCCAGAAGTGTGTACGGAAGGGCTATCCAGCTATATTGGCAAATATTTCTGACACTCGAGTTGACGATGGACCAAGCATTGAAGACATTCCAGTGGTTCGTGATTACCCGGATGTCTTTCCCGAGGAACTACCGGGACTCCCACCTGTTCGACAGGTAGAGTTTCAAATAGACCTCACCCCAGGGGCGGCTCCAGTCGCGAGTGCACATTACCGCCTAGCACCAGGTGAACTGCAAGAGTTATCTACCCAACTTCAAGAGTTACTAGACATGGGTTTTATCAGACCCAGTTCTTCTCCATGGGGAGCTCCAGTTCTATTCGTTAAAAAGAAGGACGGGAGTTTCCGCATGTGCATTGACTATCGAGAACTGAATAAAGTCACTATCAAGAACCGTTACCCGTTGCCTCGAATTGATGATTTGTTTGACCAACTCCAAGGGTCAAGTTTTTATTTGAAAATTGATTTGAGGTCGGGTTACCACCAACTGAGAGTCCGGGAGGAGGATGTGGCCAAGACAGCCTTCCGAACTCGCTATGGGCACTATGAATTTTTGGTGATGCCATTTGGGTTGACCAATGCACCCGCGGTCTTTATGGATCTCATGAACCGCGTGTGTACGCCCTATTTGGATAAATTTGTCATAGTGTTTATTGATGACATTCTAATTTACTCCAAGAACAGAGAAGAGCACGAGCAACACTTGCAGATGATCTTGGAACTTCTAAGGAGAGAGCAGTTATATGCAAAGTTTTCCAAATGTGACTTTTGGATTCGGGAGGTTCAATTCTTAGGACATGTAGTGAATGAGGCTGGCATACATGTTGACCCTGCCAAGATTGATGCTATCAAGCGTTGGGAGGCTCCTAAGACTCCTACAGGGATTTTCAAAGATCGCTCAACCCCTCACCGCGGGGTATTATCGCAGATTCATACAGGGATTTTCAAAGATCGCTCAACCCCTCACCGCTTTGACACAGAAAAGTATTACTTACAAATGGGGGGATGCCCAAGAGTCTGCTTTCCAGTTGTTAAAAACAAAACTCTGTAGTGCGCCAATTCTGTCATTGCCTGAGGGTACGGATGACTTTGTGGTGTATTGTGACGCCTCCATCCAAGGCCTAGGGTGTGTACTGATGCAACGTGAT
Source organism: Ambrosia artemisiifolia (assembly GCA_032199755.1). Taxonomy (NCBI): domain Eukaryota; kingdom Viridiplantae; phylum Streptophyta; class Magnoliopsida; order Asterales; family Asteraceae; genus Ambrosia; species Ambrosia artemisiifolia. Next base: position 14,759,685 of record CM063523.1, read on the forward strand.
AAGGTGATCGCGTATGCATCGCGGCAATTGAAAGTTCATGAGAAGAATTACCCCACTCATGACTTGGAATTGGGAGCGGTAGTCTTCGCTCTCAAAATTTGGAGGCACTACCTCTATGGGACAAAGTGCACAATTTTCACTGATCATAAGAGTCTCCAGCACATATTTGATCAGAAGGTGCTGAACATACGACAACGTCGATGGGTCGTACTTCTGAATGATTATGACTGTGCTATTAAGTATCATCCGGGGAAAGCCAATGTTGTAGCGGATGCCCTTAGTCGCAAGGAAACGAAACCCAAGCGGGTGGGAGCCTTGCAACTTACCATACACTCGAACCTTCCAGGTAAAATCCGCGATGCTCAAGTTGAGGCTTTAAAGGAGGAGAATATCCGACTTGAAACGTTACACGGTGCCGATAAACACTTGGAATTAAAGTCGGATGGACTCCAATATTTTTATGAATCGAGTTTGGATCCCACTTTTTGGGGATGTCAGACAGCTTGTGCTTCATGAAGCGCATACCTCTCGCTATTCGGTACATCCTGGCTCGGATAAAATGTACCAAGACCTCAAAACTCTTTATTGGTGGCCGAATATGAAAGCCAAAATAGCAACTTATGTTAGTAAGTGCTTAACTTGTGCTAAGGTCAAGATCGAGTACCAAAAACCTTCGGGCTTGCTCCAACAACCCGAAATCCCCATGTGGAAATGGGATGGAATTTCCATGGATTTTATCTCCAAACTTCCTAAGGCGTCTGGTGGTTATGACAAAATTTGGGTCATTGTTGACCGCCTAACGAAATCAGCTCATTTCTTGGCAATTAAGGAGACAGATACCTTGGAACGTCTAGCTACCCTTTACATCAAGGAAGTTGTTTCTAGGCATGGGGTGCCTACTTCAATCATATCTGACCGTGATCCCAGATTTACTTCCTGATTCTGGACTACGCTTCACGATGCGTTGGGCACTCGCTTAGACATGAGCACGGCTTATCACCCTCAGACAGATGGCCAGAGTGAACGTACCATTTAGACGCTAGAAGATCTACTACGAGCATGCGTGGTGGATTTTGGTAAGAATTGGGATAAACATTTACCCTTGATTGAATTCTCGTACAACAACAGCTATCACACTTCTATACAGTGTGCGCCTTTTGAGGCACTCTATGGGTGTAAATGTAGATCACCGATTTGTTGGGCTGAAGTTGGGGACAGCCAGCTGACAGGCCCTGAGCTCATACATGAAACGTCTGAAAAGATCATCCAAATTAGAAATCGTATGGCTGCTGCCCGTGATAGGCAGAAAAGTTACGCTGATAAGCGCCGAAAACCTCTAGAGTTCCAAGTTGGGGACAGAGTACTCTTGAAAGTATCGCCTTGGAAGGGTGTGATTCGTTTCGGGAAACGAGGAAAGTTAAACCCTTGGTATGTTGGACCATTTGAAATTGTGGAAAGAATTGGTCCGGTGGCGTATAGGTTGAACTTACCTGATGAACTTAATGGGGTGCATAACGTATTCCATGTATCAAACCTTAAGAAGTGCCTGTCTGACACAACATTGGTGGTTGCAATGGAAGAAATTCAAGTGGATGACCAGTTGAGGTTCGTGGAAGAACCAGTAGAAATTCTTGAGCAAGGCGTTAAGAAACTACGACAAAGCACTATACCTATTGTTAAGGTACGGTGGAATTCTCGTCTAGGACCAGAATATACTTGGGAACGCATGGATCAGATGCGACTCAAATACCCACATCTCTTCACAGAACCTGAAATTGTACATAGACCGAACTATAAACGTAAAGCAACTAACTGAAAGTGAATTTCGGGGCGAAATTCCTTTCCACTTGGGGATGATGTGACATCCGGTAACCAAGCACACAAACTTTACTGTTTACTTGCTGAATTTCAGGACGAAATTCTTTTCAACTTGGGGATGATGTGACACCCCGCATTTTCAGGTTAACTCTTTTACTGAACTCTAGTTAATTTTCCATGATTATACGTGGTTAAACACTTAGCTAGGGTTAGTTGAACAAGTCTTTCAGAATGTTAGGTAACATTAACATACGTTAAGTGGCATTAACATACGTATAATTAGGAAGACGGTTTTCTTGACACACACACGAATCCTATAACCCGAACGTTGGTGATTTGTTGGACATGCATGATTATGTGAACAATTGAGTGTTGATGTATGTGGAGTAACACGTGTATGTAAGTTGCATGCTTATGTGAACTACTGCGTATTAGTTAACTTGTACGTAAACGTTATGAGATACGTGCACTTATGATAAACATAATATGTATTGATAAAGCAGTAGTTTTATATATGCTAGTATGACTATTATTGTCGGGATTGATCTCGAGAGTTAGTTAGGGCTAATGGGCTCACTTATCAGACAAAAACCACTAAAGCCCGAAAACCTTGGCCCATGATCTTAACCCTAGCTTATCATTTATAAAAAAAAAAAAAAAGAAACCCTACCTATACACCTTGCGCCGTGGACTTGGAACCCCCACACACACACTTTTCAATTTCAATCTTCATCAAATTCTCACTAGTTCAAGTTGATTCGGGTGATATCTTGGAGTTTTAAGGAGTCTAGCATTGCAAGGTATATTGTTTATGTCTTATATGATTGATTATGATTCTTGAAAAGTTGTAAAAACCCTAAGAATTCTATATATAAAAATCGCAAATCAAGATAGGTTTAGTTATCTTGATTGTTTGTTGAGATTGTTGATGAATATGGTTAATAGAAATCATATCTAGGGTGTATGGTATGTAAAAACCTGAGATTGAATGTGTTAATATGAATGTTATTGTGTTAATATGAGGTTATTGCATGATTATGGGGTATGGAGGATGGTTAGGGTTTATAAGTGTCATGTTGATAAAAATTCTGATTTCTGGCAGATTACTTGTAACGATTTGCATGGCTGTTATATGATTGTTAACATGATTAATTCGGTTATTTTCTGATTCGAAAACATAACTTATGATGTTAGCTTTCCAAAAAGTCCAAAATCATGTGTTTTGGACTTGTTTTGATATGTATTCAAGATTTTATAAGTTTAAAGGTATAATCAGATTTTCGGATGTGAAAAATGGACCAACTTTAAAGGGCTGTAACTCGAGTTTTACAAATCCGTTGATCATGAAATTTGGACAGGAGTTGAGTCTTTGAGTATACGAGCGTTTCCAATTGGATTCACCTCGTTTGGATGAGTCTATGGTTTTTAATGAATTTTTGTGTAAGCTGCTGTCAACAACACTATTTTCTGAAGTGGCTGGACTAAAATAATTTTTATAAAAATATTGAGGCATTTTTGATGAGAAAAAATAATAGTAGGGTCATGGATAAACTTATGAGACATCTCTGTAAAATTTTGGGAACTTGAGGAGTTGATTTGATATTTTATAAAAATTGGTTTTCATACCCTAAAATCTGTCCAGAAAACGCATATTTGCAAATGATAGATTATGTGATAGTTTGAGTGTATTAATGAGTTATAGGTTATGAAATTCTATATGAAAACATGTGTATATGTTATTTATATGGTGTAGATGCCATGATAGGCTAATGGTATGCAATGTGTGATGTGAACTAGTTGTGTTAAAAGTCTTAACATGTTGCATCATTTACTAATCACCAACGATTGACGGGTTTGCATGGTTTCATTACGTCAAGTACAATTACGTGAGACGTCACTTGAGTCTTTGTGTCAATACACTCAAACACTTGCAACCTTGTATTTGATAGGTTTTTGGGTAGGCGAGTAGTCTTCCACACTTACTTACTGTGCGGTTTATTTTTAGCACGCAACCTAAGGTGAGTTTCACTACTTTTCGCGAAAGCATGTGTCTCGGGTTGAGACAAGGTTAAGTAAAACTGTTCTACTACTTTTCCATTCCAAGTTTTGGGATGCTATGACTCCTTGTGTGGGTCGGGTTTTCGATCTTTACCAGGATCAAACTTTTATCAGTTTTGTATTTTAACTGTCCTTTGTGAACTAAAAACTCTATCTTGAAAGTCCTTACTATTTTATTGGGTTAATCGCCGGAGGCGAACGGGGTAGTAGTTAGTAGCGCTATTAGGTTGTGCAGCAGCCTCATGCCTGGGGTGCTTGGGTCACGGGCATGAACTTCTGACCACTTTTTCTTACTGGTGTTGATAGATACCAGTGTTAAGGCACTATAAAACATCTGTATGTTTCCCAATAACCATTGTTTAGTTACATTGAGCGGGTTAGCTACCCCTGACAAGCTTAAAATTGATGTTTTATTTACAACTGTTGAAATTACAATTGTTTCCATACTGTGAACTCACCAGCTTTATGTTGACACACTTAGTATGTTTTCGCATGTCGCTAGAAAGGAGCACGTCTAGGTTCATGCATGATGTCTCTTGGGAACTATAACTTATTAAACTTTTACGTACTTACTTTCATTTTGGTTTTTGGGCGCGTTGTGTTTGCGCATCATAACTTAATTTACTAAACTGTTTTCGCTTCCGCGCTTATTTAAACTGATGGTTGATAAACTTTTAAAAATAAAAGCGAATTTTATTTGAAACGAACTAAATGGTTTGGGCATTTAGAGTCGTTCGTATAACTTATGGCTATGAGATCCTGGTGTGTCACGCGCCTCGCGGTAAAACCCCGCAGTGGAAATTTGAGGGTGTGACAAAAACCATGCACGTGGCAACAATAAAACTGAATAAATAATAGACAGTGAATACCTTGACAGGTAACTTCTTCATAATATGCCACATGCAAAGGCGGTGACGAGATTCAGTAAAGACTTGAAGAATCGCTTGCCTCATCGCCGGGTCTTGATGAGTTAAGACTAATGCGGGTTGCTTTCCATGAGCTTTCAGAAAAGATTGGAGCAACCATTTGTAAGATTCAGTGGTTTCACTAAATAGCAGACCAGCACCAACAGTTACACACTGTTTGTTGTAATCCACACCAGTGAAAGGCACAAATATCATGTTGTACATGTAAAAAAAAAGAGTATGCACAGAAATGTAACTTATGTAACACCTATGTTAAGTACATGCAAACAAAATGCAACAGCTTAGTAAAAACAACTTACTTATTGGTTTGGTAAGTTGCATCGAATGCAACAACGTCACCAAAAACTTTGTAGTTCAGCTTTGAAATTTCATCAGCCCAAAATATAGATTGAAGTTGACCATTTTGAACAACAAAGTCATAAAAGAATTCTGGTAAACTATCAAAACGATCACGCAAACGATCAAGCACTAACTGAGAATCTCTTTCACCAATGAAAATTCTCATTTTTTGACAAAAGTTTTTAAAATCAACTGGTGTGCCGTGCACATTATGATGACCCCCCTTCATGGTAACATAGCAGCTGTGAGCTCTAACATGACCAATCTTGTTCAAACTCATCTGATGAATGAACTACTTGGCAGAAAAGCTAAGCTTACGGCCAGACTTGGTAAGATCACAGTTATATGTGTCAACAAGAGCATGGTTATGGTTCTCCACAAACTTCTGAACAACATAGAAGCCAGATGCTTTGCATAAAATGACACATATTTGTGCATCACAATCAGTTAGTGTAAACGTAGTTTGACGAAACTTCAGCGAATCATCGACTAAGGTGTCAAACGTACGCTTCATTTGAGGTTTACCAGCTTTATTACAACGAAAATACTTATGAGTGACAACACCATTCCATACTTTCGATTGGTTTTTCCTAACTAAAAAACCAGCTTTCTCGGCGTAAGATCCATACAACGTATAAGCATCGTCCAAACTGTCAAATGAACGACCCACAATAGGCTTATCCTTGAAATTAACATTGGGAGTCCAAAGGCGAGTACCATTAGGCGTTTGAAAAACAAAAGCGAGGGGCTGGTTCATTCCTATAAAAATAAAACAAAAGGGAGTAAAAGAATGTCTGGAAAGATATAAAGAGTATGAAAGTTAATAAAACAAAAGCGTTTAACAAATCGAAAAACATGTTTATATGGTAACATATGTAACAAATTGACCAGCAGGGGAATTTTGGGACATCAAAACATTAACAACGAATAAAAGAAATTTTACACAGAAAAAAACATTTAACAAAATAAAAGTATAAAAATGTAAAACAGACAATATTAAGAAAGTAAAAAAATGGAACAAATCTTTATTTGTACCAAAACAAAAAACACAAACCAAAAGACAAAAAAACAAGTTAGTGAAAGATTGGTTGTCTAAGATAAAGAAACATATGTCAGTTATGTACAAGTAAAAAATCTTTCCTCATTAATACAAGTGTACCATAGCTTGAAAGATCTATAGTCAAACTTGTCCAAGTTTCATTGTATGCTCATTGAAAGATATATAGTCCAACCTTCATTAACTAGTATTAAAGATCTACAATTATTTTCAATTAAAAAGGTTAACCGGGTTAAAAAATTTGTAAAAACAAAAGTAGGTTATGGGATCATTAAATAAATAAATTAAACCCAAATGGCTGAATCTACAAAAATTATTTAAATGTATACAAAAGAACACAAGATCAACAGATCCACACAAAACAAACAAACAACAAAACAACATATAAAAACGAAACAAAGATTCTAATGCTACCTACAATTGTGTAAAAAATAACTAAAATAAAAATATAATCTAACAAACAAAACAAAACATATTAACGGATCTGGAAAAAACAAAACCTGGAACATCATGAAAAACAAAAGCATCATTCTCCAAATTAATGAATCTGGGAAAAACATGGTTATTGTCATCTGAAAAAAGAGAACAAAATTAAAAAAAAAATCATTAAAAACATAACAAAAAGGAATTTTGGAGAAAAAACAAACGTCATAAATGAAATAATGAAGTGTAAAACAAAAGTTAGAACCTGGCAGGTTTAACACAACAGATATGGGATCTTCATTAACTTCGAAATCAGAAAGAAGGTTTCGTGGTACGATGTGGTTGGCATGTTCATTTAATTCTATAGCAGAATCAAGGTTATGAGGAACGAGGTGGGTGGGGGAACCAATATGACTGTCATCGTCCATCAAATGAGGGTTTTGTATGATAGAAGTTGCAAGCATTGATGAAGAAGACATTAATGGCTGCACGTTAAGACAAGTTTTATGTAGGGTTGGAGGGAAAGTTTGAGAAGGATAGGTGAAGATCTGTTTTGACTGAATCAAAGATGCTCTATAGAGTTCATGTAAAACCTATACTATCATCGTACAAAAGGTGACTTGGAAAAGGAAGCAAGAAAGTATTGTCAGGAGCTATCAAAAAGAATGTCAATACACTTGATGGATAATTGTGTTAAGTTACGATATTGCCCTTCTAAACCAAAGACAAGAAAGTAGACGTGGAAGGCTTGTGTCCATAAGATGGGTTTCAAGGGATTCTCCAACTCAACCAAGTTTCGTATGGATATATATATATATATATATAGGGTGAGGTTCCTGTACAAAGGCAATATTTCGTGAGAAGTGTGAGAAGGATTAAAAATTGATATGTAGGCATCATTTTTTGAACTTAGTTATGTTGTTTTGGATTGTTTTGCCTAGAAAAATAGCAAACATAACAATTAAAAACCGAAAACAATGTATTTTAGGCTTAAAAGTTAAAACACCATGCTAAGAACATTAAGTAGTGTGTTTTAAGTGTTAATTAGTGTGTTTTAGCTGTTTTATAAATTTGATGACTATAATACATTGGATTGTGTTTTAGATTGTTGTGTTTGGTGTTTTTCAAGTTAAAACAACCTAAAACATCATTCCTAAATCCAAAATATGATGCCTACATGCTAATTCTTAATCCTTCTCACACTTCTCACGAAATATGTCCTTTGTACAGGAACCTAAACCTATATATATATATATATATATATATATATATATATATATATATATATATATATATATAGGGGAAAGTTAATTTGAGAACACCTATATTCCGTGTGAACCGCGAGAACGCTATCTAAAACCATTCAAATCATAGATTTTTTTACACTTATCTTTATTACTAAACTACAATCCCAAAAACACAATTTACGCGTAAAAATTTAAACGTATACGGAAATAAATTGTTTTTACACATGTGTAAATTTACTGTTTGTACATGTGTAAACTGTTTCATTTACTCATGTGTAAAAAGTTAATTTGAAAGTGTTTTTGCAAGAAAAGATGAATTATTTGGAAATAAAATTTCATTTTTTAATGTTGCATTTTGATTATAATTAGGTTTGTATTGAAAAAAAATGATCTTGATTGGTTTTCTCATTTGTTCTCACGGTTCTCGCGATATTTAGCGTTCTCAAGATAACCATCCCCTAAATACACACACACACACATATATATATATATATATATATATATATATAGGATTTGGATCATTTGAGAACCACCATTTAGGGAGAGAACCAAAGAACCAAGTGTGAACACAAAAACCCCTCCACCAAAAAATAAAATAAAAAAATTAAAAAATTATATAACCTAAAAAAATAAAAAATAAAAAAAGTAAAAACACCAAAATGTTTTTTTAGTGTTAATCTTTCTGAAAAAAATACAAAAAATACATGGCTTTTATTACATCATAATTACGTCATGTCTAATGCACATGTGCATTTTGCGATTATATATATACATACATATACCGTATGCACATGTGCATTTCACTATTAGAGCACACTTTTGAATAAATTATCAATTACCATAATGAAATGATCAATAAATGGACGTGATATGATATATAAGGTGGAAAAAATTTATTCAATGATCATTAATAGACGCGAACTGCATTTCACTATTATAGTTAGGTTTTTTTTCATGAGTTTAGCTTTAGGGTTTACTTTTTAGGTATGATGGGAGGGGGGTTAGGTTTTTTGGGGTTAGTGGTGAATAAACTTAAAAAAACCTCTATATAAAACTATAAAATAAGATAATTGTACCACATGCACATGTGTATTTCACTATTATAGTGGGTGAGGTGGGCTGGTGGGTTTAGGTTTTCAGGGGGTGGAGGTGGGGTTTTTAGGTTTTTTTTGTTTGTGTTCACACTGGTTCTCTCCCTAAAGTTAGTTCTCGTATGATCCCTACCCTATATATATATATATATATATATATATATATATATATATATAGGGGGCGGTTATCCTACAAAGTTATACAACCGTGCGAAGGCTGCGAAGTAATCCCAACCGTCGATCTACCTACAATCTTACGTCATTAATTAAAAAGTTACGCGGTGGCAGTTTTGTAAATAAGTGAGAGATTAGACAGTTAATGAGGGTATTATCGTCAATTTTTCTACAATCAAATTATAAGAGACCGTTCCTTCTCTCATTAATCACATAATTTCTCCCCAAAATTACACAATAAACTCTGAAAACCCTACTTAAAATCATCAATAAACTCCATTTCTACGAAAGATTAACCATGAAATACTCAAAAGTATATGAAAGTAAGTACATTACGTTATTCTCTACCAAATTGTACATTGAAAACTATATAATAAACTTACATTATGCATGTTACAGGAAGAAAGAGAGGAACAGAGTATGAGACTGAAAAGAACGACATTGATGAAGGTAAATAAGTATTACGTGAATTAGTATTGTTAATTCTTTGTGAAATTTTACTAAAATACGTATTTGTAATTATCAGGCCCTAGCAAAATTCCGAAAATGACCGATAAAACTGACAAATCAGAGAGAAGAAGTAAAGCAAACCATGACAGGCCAGCAAACACAAACAAAAATGGTACATTACTTTACATTAAGTTATTTGGTACAAATATTACGTATTTTTGTTTGGTACATTACGATTTTGTCATTATTACGCAATTTTTATAATGAAAATTAGTAGTGATTATGTTATTTTAGTAATGCAAATAGTATGTCTGTGTTACGTAATTTTATTAATAGAACTATAAATGATTATGTCTTTGTTACGTTATTTTGGTATTGAAATTTGTAATGATTCTGGCTATAGAATATGATGATTATGTGTTTGTTACGTTATTTTGTTAATGGGAAATCTAATTATCTGTCATTATTACGCAATTTTGGTAAATGAAAATTAGTAGTAATTATGTTATTTTAGTAATGCAAATAGTATGTCTGTGTTACGTAATTTTATAAATAGAACTATAAATGATTATGTCTTTGTTACGTTATTTTGGTAATGATTTGTAATGATTCTTGCTATAGAATATGATGATTATGTGTTTGTTACGTTATTTTGGTAATGGGAAATCTAATTATCTTTCATTATTACGCAATTTTGGTAAATGAAAATTAGTAGTAATTATGTTATTTTAGTAATGCAAATAGTATGTCTGTGTTACGTAATTTTATAAATAGAACTATAAATGATTATGTCTTTGTTACGTTATTTTGGTAATGATTTGTAATGATTCTGGCTATAGAATATGATCATTATGTGTTTGTTACGTTATTTTGGTAATGGGAAATCTAGTTATTCTGTCATTATTACGTAATTATAAATGATTATGTCATTGTTACGTAATTATAACTTTTGATAACGCAGTGAACTATCAAGAAAAGCCTGCAGTTCTTGACGCAGTTGTTGACGACGATTTTGTTGATGCGCCAGAACACCCACAAAATTCACCACCAAGAAAACAGTTTGTTCTATACTCAAATATAAAACTACAAGTCAGGAACACTGTTAATAACATGACTGAGGCGATGGCAAGCTTATCAAGTGCACAGAAAAAAACACTTAAACAAATGGGATTTGAAGCTTTTACATCAATTAACGTTAAAACAGTGCCAACAAGATTAGGGAGATGGTTATTGGTTAATTATGATGATAGACGAGATGAGTTGCAAATAGGACACCACATCATTCAAGTAACAGCCTCTCAAGTACAACAAGTCCTTGGTGTCCCAATGGGTAACCAGACAGTAAATGAAAAGAACAAACCAAGGAAGGGTTCATCTAACACACTTACTGTATGGAAGTCCCAGTTTGAACATAACAAGATTTTACTGACAGATGTGAAGAATAAAATAGTTCAAAGCAAAAGCGGAGACTGGATTTTCAAGTTGAACTTCCTTGTACTTTACAACTCTATATTTAGGCAAGTAACAAAGAGTTCAACAGTGAATCAAATGTTCTTGAAAGGAGTGCCAGATGAAAAATCAATCAAAAATTTGAATTGGTGTGAGTACTTAATTTTCTGTCACAAAAGAACGAAGGCAAGTTGGAATGGAACAGAAGCATATAATGGACCTTTGGCTTTTCTTGCGGTATTTTTTTTACTCATAAATTACGTAATGTGTTCTTGCTAATTACGTAATGAACAAATGTTAACTTTATTCACATTACAGCTACTTTATACACATGAACAAAGGTTATCTCATGCTCCTGAGACAGCACAAACACCAGCACTTAAATACATTAGCACCGAGAGTTTGATGGACATTAATCAACATTTGTATGACAATGGGCCATATTCAACTGACGAAGATGATGATGAGAATGAAGAAGGAAATGATAATGAGAATGAAGAAGATGATGGTGGAAATCAAGCTGCTAGAGATGATGAAGATGATGGTGGAAATGAAGCTGCTGGAGATGATGAAGATGATGCAGAAAACATGGAAGAAGATGGTAAGAAAGAAGCTGGAAATGAAGATGCATTCATTCCGCATGATGAACCGGAAATGATTGTTGAGCAACAAATCATGATAAATTCAGAAGAATTCAACAATGTCTATGAAACAACAAAATCACTATATGACATTGATGAATTCTTGGAAAATTACAACACTCCAGAAGTTCCTAATGTAAGTGCAATAACTGTATAAAATTACGTAACATGAATATGTATATAGGATTTTAAAAAATCACGTAATGTTTGCAGGCTGGTGATGCAAATGATGAAAACAATAATCAAAAGATTACCATAGATGAGGCAACAACAACACCAAAGATACAAAAAGTTGCAACTCAAAAGTCAACAGATGAGAGCATAAGAGGGTCGACAAGGATAAAGACAATCGCAAAGAAGAAAGACAAAAGTCCTTACCCAGTTGATGAGAATGTAAGTAACTGTAATTTATTATAATATAAAAAATCATGTAATTTATTCACGTGTTGTTTGCAGGAATGGCTTTCAAAGATAGAATACAAAATGGAGAAGTTTGAAACATATGTTGCTGAAATAGATGAAATTTTTGAAGAAGCCACTTCAATTTTTTTAGACAGCAACCTTATACGTGAGAAGCAAAGAAAATGGAAGTCATGGGTATCAAGTTACAAATCAAGTAATGAAGAAAACATAGAAGGTAAAAATTACGTAATGTATATTTAAATGATAAAGAAGTTAGTTAAAAATTACGTAATGGATATCAAAAAGTATATTCGTAGTTGCAGGTGAAAAGGAAAACCAGAAACAAAAGCAAGCCACATCACAAAGTGTTAGCACAGGGATGCTAGACGCAATAGTGATTGCAGCTGAAACACTAGAAGGTAAATAAATCACGTAACACAATATTTGTCAAAACTTATTAATGATCAGAATACGTAATTACAGGTGAAAAAGAAGATTTGAATGAAAAGGCAACAACTTCACAGAGTGTTAGCACAGGAATGCTAAATGCAATAATTGCCGCAACTGAACAATTTGAAGAAACAAATAAGAAAGAAGCTGTGAAAGAAGGTAAAAATAACGTAATGCATAGTTACAAAAGAATGCTTATTTATCCAATTAATTGAAACTTATATTGATCTATATATACATTTAATTGAAAACAGGTAATGAGATATCTGATAAACAACCCACGAGAGAAAAGTTCAGCAAAGACATAATGGATGCTTTGAAAGATGCAACAACAAATGATGCCCTAGAGAGTGACAGCACAACTATGGTTGCTGAAATGATCAATGCAGTCGAAAAAGAAGAAAAGAATGCAGCTTTGCAAACTTCAACAACACAAACCTCATCCGAAGCTGTGAGTTCGCAATTCTTAAAAGACTTGAATGAGCTTGAAGAAAAATCTAAAAAAGGAAAAGAAATCGAGAAAGATGATGCATCAAAAAAAGGAACATCAGAGGCAGAAAAAGAAGAAAAGAATTCAGCTTTGCAAACTTCAGCCACACAAACATCATCCGAAGCTGCCAGTTCGCAATTCTTGAAAGAATTGAATGAGTTTGAAGAAAAATCTAGGAAAGGAAAAGAAATCGAGACCGGTTCATCAAAGAAAGGAACATTGGAGGCAGACAAAGTAGAAGAAATACCGAATGAAAGCTATGAAGGACCAAGTTTCGATCTGCATCTCTCCCAAGATGATGCACCTACAGATGCAATTCCAGATCTACCATTCCTACAAACCTCTCAAGATGATGTCGAAACACCAAAAACAGTAGGAAGACTAGTGTTTACTCAGTCACTGGAGTCACCCATAATCGAGAAACAAGTTGAACGTGCAAAAAGAGGAAGGATGTTGGCTGAACCTCTGAAGTCTCCTTACATTCAACGCCAGGTGGTAATGAAAAACAAGATCACTGAGGATGAAAACATAGTTGCACAGTATGTATTTGCAGCAACAGAGGAAACACAGTAAGAAAATCTTATATTAATTAATTTGTTGTTAGAATAATTACGTAATGAATATTTTCAGTACATAGTTTGTTACAAAAAATTACATAATGTGTATTAAAAACTTATCTTCCGCAGTGATATTGTATTCGAGCCAGAAGATGGAACTCCATACTTCAAAGTAGTATTTGAATGCTTATACCCTGGAATAACAATATCATCTAATGTTTTGGATGCATGGACGCATGTGCTGAACCACGATGAGAAGAAAAAAGCTCCAGGTTCACCATTTAGCTTGTTTGTTCAAACAAATATTGTGGTATGCTCCTTAGCTTTTTCGAGTAATACATAAATTATAATCACGTAATGGTTATGCTAAATTACGTAATGAATGCTAAATTTGCAGCCGATTGAGTACTTCAAGCCTGAATATGATGATTTAAAACGAATGGACACCATGACGGAGAACTTAAATATTGCACTTAACAAAAATGAAATAAAATCACTCAATGAGGTGGATTTGTTGTTCATGCCCATCGTATCTTCGGACCACATATATGTAATATGTTTCAACATGAAGACACCGAAGATAGAAATATTGGACAACAGCAAGCTTGGAGCTAATAGCAAATACGACAACATCATACTGCCACTGGTAAAAAAAATATTTTTACTTAATATTATTTTGATGTTAAGTAATTACGTAATGCTTATGGTAAATTACGTAATGTATGCAGAAAGAAGCTCTGTGCAACTACATGATGCTTAATGGACACCCCATTACTTCGAAAATGGTTAGCAAAAGCCCAGTAAGGGTTCAAATGGAATGGAGAACAGCAAAAAACAAAATCGATTGTGGGGTGTTCACAATGAGGCACATGGAGACTTTCATGAGCACGTATAAGAAAAAAATGGGTCAGTGAATTTCAAAAAGAGGGTCCAGGTCAACAAATGCAGATTGATGACCTTCGCTACAAATATCTAGCAAAAATCCTACTCTCCGATGCCAACAAAAATAAAGATTTAATTGATCGTCTGGCAAGGGAATTTCATCAAAAGGAATACAGTGAAAAAGCAAAGTACAAGCAGAACCTGTTCCAAACTCTTGTGAAAAGACAAAATGATCATGTTTGACAAGTTTTAGTGTCCAGTGTCGTAATGTCATGATACAATTTAACATTTGGTTTTTGTATGATATGATACAATTTAACATTTTGCTTATCAGTTACTACATTATATGAATGATGGTATGAATGATTATGTATGTTCTGATTATATGTTAATCATGTATGATACTGATAATGGTTAGCTAAACATAAAATTACGTAACATGTCAAAAAAATGTGAAGTAATGGTTATATGTGAATGATTATGCTATGATACAATTACGTAACAAGTGAACACAATTACGTAATGAAATGCAAAAACCCATCTGTGTAAAAAAAATCACGTAATGAAATGTTTCAATGTCAAATTTAACAAAAAAACATAATCAATCATCGCCAGCTTCATAATCCGAATCTGAACTATTTTCCGCATCTGCTTCATTGACGGGTCCTTTCCCTTTGTTGTTGGCTGTTACAGTCCCTTTAAGAACATCACAGGTACGCCTATCATGACCACTACCCCCACATACTTTGCAATTTCTTGATCTCTTCCCTGCACGACTAATCGCTTGTTCACGTTTTGATTTAAACCTTTTGCGTGACCCACAACCCTTATTCCTAATACCATGAGGGACACGAACAGCAGCCTCAGTTTGATGTGGAGCCCCAATAATAGCTTGAATAGTTTCTTTCTTCTTGGCTGATATCCTCTGAATACCAGCTTCATCTGTCTTCTCTTTCATCGCTTTTAGCTCGTCTCTAAACAGCTTCAACTTTTCAAAATCAGTAATCAACTTATTAACTATATACTCACTCGACTATATTATATCACGAACAACATCATTGACACTTTGATGATCTCCATTTTCATCATTATGCATCACCAACGACAAGCTCGACCGAGAGGGACTATTGCAAATAACATCACTCCTCCAGCGATCAAGAATGTATCTGCTAGGAATTTCATTTATACCACACAACCTTAAAACTGAAAAAGCATGTCGACACAATAACCCATATCGCTCAAAACGCTTGCAAGGACATAAAATTGTCAAATCTTCAAGGTTAAATTTAACCTGCAATACAAAAAAGATCTCCATAAAAAATAAATTACGTAATGAAAACAAATAACCACGTAATGAGGTATATGAAATGTGAAAAACTAATGAAACACATAATTACGTAATGTCTGTTACAATGATATGTAAAAAATTACGTAACATAAAAAATACCTCTATCAAACCGGCACCAAACGCAGAACGATCTTTTATTCGAAACGTCCCTATATCTCCTTCATATGAAAGAAAGACATTTATGCATTTATGCACAGCTCCGTAAATTTCTTCTTGGACATCAAAGAAAATACTTCTTGTATATATTTTCGCAGCTTGCACCTCAATAGGATAATCAGTCCAAAAATCCGGTGTTTTATACCTCGTCTCATGATCATTTTTCCTATGAGTATACCTTTGGGATTCCATGGCAGTATCAAAATGACTAATAAACTCAAGAAGCGTTAATTGAGCATTGGAAACTTGACCAAAGAAATGATTTTCACATTCAGATCTTGAAGTAGTACGCATAAGACCTGACATTGCCTCATCGCGATAAAAAGCAGGAATCCACATTGCTCTATTTGAATAAATGTCACACAACCAGTCATGATAAAACAGATTAAAATCAAAAACAAGTTGCTCCCATCCCTTCTCAAACTCTTCTGGGGAAATAGAATCTGTCCAAACAATGTCGCAGATACGCTGTTTAAAATCATCATTGTTGCATAATGCAGTACCAACCTATAAAAAAACAAAACACATATTGTTAAAAATCACGTAACAAAAAGACTTGAAATCACGTAACATACACAAATCAAAAATCATAGCATAAAAATAATCACGTAATAAAGCCTTGAAAATTACGTAACATGCAAAAAATCATAGCAAAAATGACATACCTTATCAGCAACCATTTTCATGATGTGCCACATGCACAATCTATGCCTACTATTAGGTAAAACTGATGCAACGGCTTGTTTAATAGCAGGATCTTGATCGGTAACTACAACAAGCGGTTCTTTACCAAAACACTTCTTGAAACAAGTTAACAGCCATGAGTAAGATTCAATTGTCTCTGAACTCAGCAATCCAGCACCAAGAGTTATATTGTTGCAGTGATTATCGATACCGGTAAATGGAACAAATACCATCTTGTATCTAAAAAAGCAAATAAAAATAAATTAATTAAACTGAAATAATTACGTAAAATGAATAAAATAATTACGTAATAAACTTACTTGTTAGAATTGAAAGTAGCATCGAATGAAACAACATCACCAAAAACTTTATAACTTCTTCTTGCATGCTCATCAGCCCAAAATAAACCAGTTAACTGTCGTTTAGTGTCATGACTATACTCAAAATAAAAATCAGGAAGAAACTCTTTCTTCTTCTGCAGCATATTAACTACCATATCAGCATCATACTCGCCAATATATAAGTTCAAATCCCTTTTAAAATTTTTGAAATCTGCAGCAGTAGCACCCACTTGTTCAAAACCACCATAAATCGTCCTCATTAGATTAAAAGCCTTAACAGGACCCATGTTTACTTTGGACATATTGCATAACACTTGCATTTGTTGATATGTCAAATTACGTGATAATGGAAGAAATTGCATATCTTCTGGAGACACCAAGTAATGGTTATGCTCCTCAACAAATCTGAAAACTTTAAAATTCTGTCCATCCTCTGACGAAAAAGCTATATAAGCATTACAACCTGTTCTCTGCGACTGCTTATTCCTACTTTTACCCTTTTCAAGACTATCAAACGCTTTACAAGTTTTGAATCCTTCCTTTGAACAAACAAAGTACTTCAACTTAAGAATCTCACCATGTTTGTAATGACCTCCTTTTCGAACACTAAATCCAGCATTTTTTGCATATGTTACATAAAACTCATACGCATGATCAATAGATGGAAATACCATATCAGCTGATGGTGTCATAGAAGCTGCAACTTGTGGCTTATAAACTGTTGAAACAGCCTGAGTAGAACTACTTTCAGCTATGTCATTGAAAATAAAACCTGCAAATCACGTAATAACTATTAAAAAATACAGTAACATAATGGCTTAATAAGCATAAATATAATAACGTAAATGAAATTACGTAATAAAAAATCACGTAATAAACACTGAAAACACAGTAATATAATGCCTAATAAGAATAAATATAATAACGTAATGAAATTATAGTAACTTATTGAACTAATAAGAATAACTATAATAAAGAAACAATAAAACGTAATAATATTGGCCTAATCAGCATAAATCATGTTAAACATTAATTCAAAACCTGTAAATCACGTAATAAATATTGAAAAACACAGTAAGATATGAAACAAAAAAAGATGAATTTAATAACACGTAAATTGTGATATTGTGATATGAAACAAACAAAAACACAAAAAAAACAACGTAAATACTATCATGAATCCAAGAAATTAATAAAAAAGATGAATTTAATAACAAAACAAAGAAAAAAATAACGTAATGCTTTCATAAATAGAAAAACAAACAAACAATCAATATAACAGGCTGAATTTCATTCTAATTCTAATAACAGAAACGAAATCTTTAAAAAGAAATCGATCGAAAAACATTACGTAACAGATAGCTCAAAAATCATACCTGGACAATCGTTATTAGCCATCTTTGATGAATGAATAAAGGAAAATCGTTTGGAGATATAATCGAAAGAGAATGAACTGATTTATGATTGAATGAACTGAATTATGATTGATCGTATGAATTATGATCAATATTTATACTGATTTCAAAATCTAATACCGACTAAATAAGAATTTGAATCTCTGATCCTTTTATAAAAGATATGGATTTAAAATCTCAAGTAAAATGACGATAGTACCCTTCAATAAAACGCGGGTAGAAGCCTTCGCATCCTTCGCACGAATTTAGACTTTGTATTTGAACTGATCCCTATATATATATATATATATATATATATATATATATATATATATATATATATATATATATATATATATGGAAAGGATATTTTGGAAACCCACTTGAGTTGAGAAAACCTTTGAAAACCCATGTAAAAAACCATTATTTTTTTTGGAAAAAATAACCAATGTAAAATACATGTTTTTAAGCATTTTGGACAAAAAAAAATAACAAAAGCGCCGATGGGATTTTTTTTAAAAAAATAAACAAAGTTGCTAAAAAAACATATGTTTTCAGCTATTTACCTATGTTTTTAGCAACTTTGTTTATTTTTTAAAAAAAATCCCATCGGCGCTTTTTTTATTTTTTTGGCCCAAAACGCTTACAAACATGTATTTTACATTTGTTATTTTTTTCAAAGAAAAAAATTGTTTTTTTACATGGGTTTTCAAAGGTTTTCTCAACTCAAGCGGGTTTTCAATTTATAATTGACCTACCTATATTCATATATATATATATATATATATATATATATATATATATATATATATATATATATATATATATATATATATATATAGGGAAGGGTTATCTTGAGAACGTTAAATATCGCGAGAACCGTGAGAACAAACGAGAACTCCAATCAAAATCAATTTTTTCAATACAAACTTACTTATAATTAAAATATAACATTAAAAATAAATTTTCTTTCTAAATAATTCATCTTTCCTTGCAAAAACACTCTAAAATTAACATGGCTTTTATTACATCATAATTACGTCATGTCTAATGCACATGTGCATTTTGCGATTATATATATACATACATATATAGTATGCACATGTGCATTTCACTATTAGAGCACACTTTTGAATAAATTATCAATTACCATAATGAAATGATCAATAAATGGACGTGATATGATATATAAGGTGGAAAAAAATTATTCAATGATCATTAATAGACGCGAACTGCATTTCACTATTATAGTTAGGTTTTTTTTCATGAGTTTAGCTTTAGGGTTTAGTTTTTAGGTATGATGGGAGGGGGGTTAGGTTTTTTGGGGTTAGTGGTGAATAAACTTAAAAAAACCTCTATATAAAACTATAAAATAAGATAATTGTACCACATGCACATGTGTATTTCACTATTATAGTGGGTGAGGTGGGCGGGTGGGTTTAGGTTTTCAGGGGGTGGAGGTGGGGTTTTTAGGTTTTTTTTGTTTGTGTTCACACTGGTTCTCTCCCTAAAGTTGGTTCTCGTATGATCCCTACCCTATATATATATATATATATATATATATATATATATATATATATATGGAAAGGATATTTTGGAAACCCACTTGAGTTGAGAAAACCTTTGAAAACCCATGTAAAAAACCATTATTTTTTTTGAAAAAAATAACCAATGTAAAATACATGTTTTTAAGCATTTTAGACAAAAAAAATAACAAAAGTGCCGATGGGATTTTTTTTAAAAAAATAAACAAAGTTGCTAAAAAAACATATGTTTTCAGCTATTTACCTATGTTTTTAGCAACTTTGTTTATTTTTTAAAAAAAATCCCATCTGCGCTTTTTTTATTTTTTTGGCCCAAAACGCTTACAAACATGTATTTTACATTTGTTATTTTTTTCAAAGAAAAAAATTGTTTTTTTACATGGGTTTTTAAATGTTTTCTCAACTCAAGCGGGTTTTCAATTTATAATTGACCTACCTATATATATATATATATATAGGGAAGGGTTATCTTGAGAACGTTAAATATCGCGAGAACCGTGAGAACAAACGAGACCACTAATCAAAATCAATTTTTTCAATACAAACTTACTTATAATTAAAATATAACATTAAAAATAAATTTTCTTTCTAAATAATTCATCTTTCCTTGCAAAAACACTCTAAAATTAACTTTTTACACTTGTGTAAATGAAACAGTTTACACATGTATAAACAGTAAATTTACACATGTGTAAAAACAATTTATTTTCGTATACGTTTAGATTTTTACGCGTAAATTGTAGTTTTGAGATTGTATTTTAATATCAAAGACAAGTGTAAAAATAAATTTTGAATATGAATGATTTTAGATAGCGTTCTCACAGTTCGCACGAAATATATGTGTTCTCAAATTAACCTTCCCCTATATATATATATAGACCACACAAACTGATCTTACACTCTAATGATTGAGATTTAAGTGGTCAACAAATTGAGCAATCACATGTAAGAATACTTAGTGAAAAGGCAAAATAAGAAGAACCACTACAAATGACTTTTAAACTCGCTTTGCGATTCTGAAACGCCAATAGCTATTTCAAACCTAAATATTTTTTCCATTTCTATAGTTTTTTATTTTTCTATAAGTTATTTGATTACATATTTTTGAGTAAGGTTACGTGAATATATAACTGTATGTAATTAAGTATAATTATGTTTTACAAGCTATGTGATTACATGTGTTTGTATAATATACGTATTGCGTTTAACGTTATGGGAATTTGTAAAAGTTGGTAATTTTCGTAATATAAATTTTATTTAAAAACAAGTATAATGTTACATGATTTTGTAACATTACTTGTTTATGTAACAGTACGTAATTACGTAATATTACTTGACTATGTATCATTATGTAATTACATAACACTACATGATTATGTATTTATTGGATAGAGTTTTGTGGCTTCCTGCTATATTTTTATATTTACATGGAAGATTATACCTCTAGCTTGAAGAACATGTTTCAGTTTTTTTTGTGATGTTTTACATTTCTCACATATAATGTGCACTTTGTATGGTAGCATTCCCTTATATATTTAATAATCAATTATTTTGTGTCCTGTGACGTGCTCCTCTCATAACACCATTCAGATTGTGACTTTTCCTACACATTTAACTTAAAGATATATCTTGATGTCGCCGTTCATGAGATTTTTATTTTGTCTTGTAATAGTTAGAGAAACGTTTTTGTAAGTATAAATAATGGTATATAAGGTTAGGATCAAATACACAGTGAAAGAAAAATATGAAGTCGTAGGAAGGGTATTAAACAGACTTCGATTTAACTCATTCAAGAGGCATTTGAACTGTCTTATCGAACCATACGACGTTAATTTTTAGGTCTTCGATTTTTAGGGTTTTGGCTTGTAGTTTTAAGTATATGCGTTATATCATTGTGTCTTTTATGTACCACTGTGTCTTTTTCTTATTTTCATCATATTGTCATTTTTTCAATTCATTGTGTCTTTTTTTTCAGCATTGTGTTATATTTTTTTGGCACTGTGTTATATTTTGTGACTCATTGTGTCATATTTCATGATCTATTGTGTTTTGTGTGTCCTCATTTTTTTCATTTTTGTTACACTGTGTAGAATAACTTAACCCATGGCATATAATGAATTAAGCGCATTCTACATTGATGATAAGAAATGCCATGTTAGTATACATCCTACCTACCTTATTAGATTAAATAATTAGTTCTAACATACTTATATGTAGAGATAATATGTTTAAGCACAATCGATAATCGGTTAATTGAAACGTGCACAGATGATGTGAGCCCTAGACATATTTTAAGAGTCGCTTCAATTCTATATTCAAGCAATTCCAATTCTCCACACTTGAACTCTTCTTTTGCAAACATTAACTTTCAATTTTAAAATGTACATGTGGAGTATACTATATATAATTCTGACGCTTATGGTGCTTGTTCACTAAGATAGTGATTTGGATTGGACACACCCGCTAAGCTCGGTCTGTAACTCAGCCATACGTGCAATAAATAATAAATACGGATCTTATGGCGATTGTACACTGGGATAGTGACTTGGATTATACATGCCCACTAAGCTATGTATGAAAAAAGGGGTTTTCGATATCTGTCCCTACCCTGACTGAGATTAATTCAATCTCGTGTCTTGTAAACGGATGGTCATGGCTTACTCACCCGATACGACGAAGCTTTGCACAATGCCTGATACGGGAATGTGTCATGCGCGTGAGGCATTGACCGCAAGTATAAATCTTACCTTAACGTATCTAAAGTGCCAGGAAGTAATCCTGATTTTTTAGGTTTAAGTGGATCAATATATTGGTAATCGCTTGTTTATTGATTATCCTAATCTGAATTAACTAAACAACGGTTGTCATGACAGGTCCGTAAATTGAGATGATTCTCTGCCCTGCAAACTCACGGAAATATTGTTTGTGAATATTCCATTCAATACCTTTCTTGATTTTCTTCTCTTTCTGTCAAAAATACCAAAAATCCAAAAAAAGATTTTCAATTTCTGTTTTATTTATCAAGAACCGATGTAGGATGTGCGTTCAATGCTTTGTGTTATCTCTCTTTCAATAATGTCGGAGTCAAAAGAACAGCTAAATGGACTTTGAAATTCAAATGGTTAAACTAACGGATTTATTCTAAAACCAACAAATTTTCAAAATCCAACGTCCGTAGTGCAAGTCTGGCGTTGGTTTAGATAAGTTCGAGGTATGAAAGATCGAATCTCAGTATGACTGTTGGTTCCAGTTGTGTGTGAGTAGCTGATCATAAGTGAATGAAACGACCCACTTAGTCAAAGTTTAATTAATTGTGCATTTTAGTGGAAGAATGTGTCGAAGGATGATCGATCCTCACATTTTCGGGTTTCAAGGGTAAATTTGTCCTTTATGAATGTTTAAAATCATTTTCTGAGCTTGAAACCAGGTCCCCGTGCATTAAAATGAGTTTTTGAGAGCATAGGGGAAAAATAGTAGATTTTCTGAAAATTTCAAGAGTTCATACGCCTAAGTCTTGTTGATACACGTATGAGATCATACGTGTACATACCTACACGTATGTAAACAGGCGTATGAATACTCAATAATTGTGCCATTTTGTGAAATCTTTAAAAGTTGAGGGACTAGAGTTATCATACGCATATAACTATCATACGCGTATGGATCTTCATACGGGCAAAGGGCTAATGCGTATGGGAAGACCTATATAATAAAAAATTCATCATTTTCTTTTCCATTCTTCCATATGCCTCTCTTAAAAACCCCAAAACCCTCAACTGTTGACCATCATTTGACCTTTCAATTTAGTTAATCCCTATGTTTTTCGTTCTTCATCCTAGATTCAGATTTGAAAGGTGGTTCTTTTGTGCTAAAAATCAATTGATTTCATCCATAAATCAGTTCCTTTTGATCGATTTATATGGCTCGAACTTAACCGACTTTCAAATCTAAAATAAACAATCAAAATATGAAAGTTAATCAAAATGGTTTTATGGGTTTGTTATTCCCCCCCCCCCCCCCCTTAGACTTTATCTACCAAAATAAGAGCCTTGAATCGATCAAAATTGAAGTTTTAAAGTTTGAACTTGAACAGATACGTATGAACTCATACGTGTAAGTCTGAACACGTATGAACCTCCATACGCCTGCAAGTTTAGAATTTTGTTGATTTTGATCAATTTTTAGCCATTTTCAATGTTCTTATGTGTTGTGTATGAGCATATGCATATATGGAGTTTACCATTGGGCTGAAACACAACATTATTGCGCATCTGGACCCAAACTGAAAGAACGTGGCAGATTATGTTAAAGTAATCTATTTCTTTCGGTGTTCACGAATCTTCTACGCCATCTCCACTCCGTACATGCCTTATCTATGCCACCAGAAGCAATTTTGGGAATCAACGGTGTTAGATTGCGATCGTAATCCAAAAAGCGCTCGTTGGATGTGTTAATGGACGTGAAGTGGTTATTTCTTAACAACGTAATCGGGAAGCTTTGCATTTGGATGATCGAGATGACTGTCCTATCCAGTTTCCAAAGTATCTGATTAGAGGATTCGTTAAACGGCTTAAGTATGCAGACAACATCTAAGATTCTATGTTTCTGAAGTCTAGTCTATCCCATTATTACCAATATTTCTTACATATTTTGATCCATTGCCTATCTGTTCTACAATGGGGGCCCTGATTTTGAACAAAGCGTTCAATTTCTCGGGTATGTTTTTTCACCATTAGAAGGAGAACTTGAGTGCCAAATACAGAGACAAAGACAAGAGATTTATCATGTACCCGAGATTCTTGCGAATGATCTTCGATGCCCAGATTCCAGATCTTCCAAAGGCGAGAGGAGATATTATGAAGCTAGAACATATGAATGATGTGGGCATGTCAAGGATGAAGACGTATAAGAAGAGCAAAGAACCAGCCTTTAAGAGGTTTATTGGACATATTCAGATAGAGGATTATCCAGAACCACCACATGATTGTTGAAGAAACTCTAAGATTTAAGTTGGTAAATTATAATTTATACACATATTTGCACACATCATAGGCACTACTTTATCAAAACATATATAAAACCATTCACTGCGCACTATTTACTGGTTTCTTGTTCCGATTGATGTTGTAATTCTCTCCATTATCTAGTTTCAAATCATGGATTTAACTCAAAGTTACCAACTTTCTATCTCTAAAACCCTTACATCCTATCTCTAGCTTGATGAAGAAGATGATGAAAATGAGGTCAGGGTTTCCATCTTTTTCTTATATAGTAAGGATTAGAGCCCATAACCCCCTTCATCGACTTTCCATTTTGATCCTAATCTATCCATAAAACTAAAACCCATTGTTAAACTCACTTTATACATTTGAACCTACATTTAAACTTACTAATTTTTTAGGGTGTTACACTTTAGCAATTGGAAGTATTGATCAAATATGATTTATGGTTGGTATTGGTTATCTCACAAAGTGGCTTTAAACAATTACATCGACTTCAAATTATTTATCAATCAAAATCATGATAATTGGCTTCATCTGAACCAAACAAGGTACATTACTTTAAATCCATTATTACTTCTTTGTACGGAGAGATCAACTCTTAGTCTGACTTCTCAACTTTATGAGAGTGATTTCAGTGTTTGCTGAATAGGTTTGTGTTACCTAAATATCAAGGAATTCAAGTTCATGAATTTAACATCATATTTACAATTTAATTATCAAAATTCGTCTATGGCTTTGATTTCATGTTGATTAATTAGGGCAAGAAGAACACGAAGAAGATCCTCTAGATTTTTTGTTTTTATCATAAACAAAGAAAACAATAAAATACAAATATGTAACTCATAATTTACACATATGTAAGTTATTAATTTATAAAGTATGATGAGTTATAAAATCCAGAAAGTAATTGCACTACATACATGTATACTTAGTGCATAGCTGAACCATTCAGCAGTTAATCAATCAGAGTCTCTTAACCATTTAGACCTTTTAATGATTCATCACTTAATCAACCAAACATATTCTTAATCTAAATGATTTGGGGGGGGGGGGTCTTGGCTCCAAACCGACCACCCTAACTATAAGCAATCGCACACTTATATAGCTAATGTTTTTTTTTTACTTTAGAGATTTTTTTATTCTAATTTTTATGGTTTTCGCTCAACGGTAATGCAGAAAAAGATTCGAACTAAAGTTGGATTAAAAAATTGGTTGTTATAGGGGTGTGAATTTCCGAAAACACGACCCAAACATAAAACGAAATTAACGGGTTTAGGTTTAGTCTAAATGGGTTCGGGTCAGGTTCGGGTCAACCCGGGCGGGTTGGCAGGTTGACCCGTTTAACATATTTATACTATATATTGTTTTTTACAATATGTTTTATGTTATAAATTAAATTGGTTAGGTATTTTATGCTACACTTATAACTTATAAATAAAACATAAATGTTTTATATATGTTTGTGTTTTTTGTAGTAAATTTTAATTTTAATACATTAGTTTGCGAAAAAATAAAAAAAAAATCAGGTTGAATGGGTCGGGTTTGGGTCAACCCAAGAATATTCAGCTCGGGTTCGGGTTCATATGTATGTCAAAATTATCAGGTTCGGGTTCATGTAAAATTTTCGGGTTTGGGTCGGTTTGAACCCGCCAACCCGTGAACCCGACCCGTTAAGCACCCCTATTCAAGTATGTTGCCCGTTCCAAGTAAATTCCAACTAATAATACAACCCATCTTATGAGTTATGATTATAGGTATGATTGTTCAAATAAATATCTAAATTTCACATGTTAGAAAAACTGCTATAATATTTTTCCCTTAATTATTTGGGCAGGGGTCACTACAATTAAACCGAGCCAATAGAATTTTGGTGGTCGTTTGTTGCCTTGGCTCTAAAAATACCGGTATTCTTATGACGTCTAGTATCTGGTCGATCTGAATTCTCATGATCTACAGTCAAAACCCTCGACACCCTCTCAGTCTCTCCTAATCTCCCGCCCCTCACAGATAGGCCCCACACCCTACGAAATAGCCCACATCACAATGTATAGGTATTTTTTAAAGAGAAATTGGATTTTAACACTCTGAACTATTGATTATTGGCCGCTTACATACTGAACTACAAAATTGTTCACCACCACACTGTACTTTCAACTTCTTGGCCTGTGTCACCCTTGGACTAACCATTGTTAGTTTTTTTTTGCTGACGTGGCCATTTTTGTTGATGTGGCATAAATGGTCACGTCAGCAAAAAACTGACCACATCACCATGCCACATCAATGAAAAATAGCCACGTCACCATGCCACATTAGCATAAATGGCCACGTCAGCAAAGAACTAACCATGGTTAGTCCGAGGGTGACACAGGCCAAGAAGTTGATAGTAAAGTGTGGTGATGAACAATTTTGTAGTTAAGTGTGTTAGCGGCTAATATTCAATGGTTCAAGGGTGTTAAAAATCCAATTTCCTTTTTTAAAATATATATATTTTTTTAAAAAAATTGGGCGCTCGGGAATTTCAGGTCTGACGCCATCGCCTGCATCACCCTTATTAAGGGCCCGGCGTTGCATGGAATGCACCTGAATTGAAAGACATATAGATGCATACCTGTACAAGTTTTTGAGTAAACCACATTATAATCATTCACGAGCAATGGCGGATATACAATATAATGAGGGGTGACGCTCGTCACCGCTCAACTTTTCCTGCGTAGTGTAAATTTTTACGATTTTTGTATTACGTTACCTCTAAAAATTATGCAACGTTACCTCTCAAAAAATTTTAAAACCCAACACACCCTTAAAGGTTTTATTATAAGCCTAAAAGAAAAAAAGAGAGAAACTTAAAGGCATAACTAACTCCATTTGTAATTTCTCAAATAAAATTTACAAGCCCATTGACAATGGTTAATAAAAACTCGAAACGAGGCGAGCCTTATCGGGCCCGAGCTGAGCTTGAGCCCAAAACACAACTCATTTATTTTTCGAGCCTGAGAACAAGCCTGCCAAGTGGAACTCGTTTATTTTTTAAGCCTGCGAGCCTAAACAAGTATATTATTTATATTACTTTTATTTAATATACTAACTACTAAATGAGCCGAGCTCGAGCTTGAGAAATTACCAATGAGCCGAACCAACCTTTTCACTTATCGAGTTTGCGAGCCTAAAAAGTCTATATTTATATTATTTTTATTTAATATATTAAGTAATAAATAATAAACGTTTCGAGCTCGATTTTGAGAAACTACCAACAAGCCGAGCTCGAGTTTGAGAAACTACCAACGAGTCGAGCTCGAGCTTTAAAAGCAAAGCTCCAACTGAGCCGGGCTCGAGCCTGATAGAGCTCAGGCTCGGTTCGTTTGCACCCCTAGTTTCAAACAGGTAAAAATAAAAGAAAAAAATCAAGAATGGGGAAAAAAGAAGTAACAGAGAACTAGACCACCCATTAATAGTTATCACCCTAATCAGATAGACGACATAAGAAGATCCTATCTTGTTAAAAAGGTTTTTCAACCACGAGGTGGTCAATTTAAATGGACAAACTATCTTAATGTGCAGTGACGTGTTGATGTAAAATGGTTTGATAAATCATTGGTTAGAATATAACACTAAACAAGAAAAAATATATTGATTATGAAATTATGCCAAAAAAAAGTGAACATTATTTATTATCGTGTTTTTATTTTTGTTTCGTGTACATTGCATGAAAGTACGGAAAAAAAAAATTTAAACGTTATCCTGAAATTTTAGTTTTAATCCGCCACTATTCACCGGTATACTTATGCCAAGCAAATAATTGTAAATCTACCAACGAATTTGCATGTTCGAATCCTTTTACGGTATGTTGATGTATGAGCTTAATTGCTCATATTGTTTACCATTTCGGTTTCTAATCCGTACAACCCGTATTACAAAAATCGATAGTTCAACACCAAACCTTGTACATTATTGGCCTCTTCTTTTGGACTTCTCTTTTGGTCATATGTTACGATTTGAGGAGGGGTGGGTGGTGGGGGTACCTTTTTAATTGGGTAGTTGTTTGATGGTATCTTTTTGTTTATTTTATATTTCAAAAATTATTGTGGTGATATACGAAAGTAATGTCACAAGCTGAAACAACATCATTATATCTGAAATGTGACAATTCACAACGATTTCAAATATGAATATAAGATATTATTATATATGAAATCTGACCAAATGCAACGATTGTCGGCATGATAATACGATATAAATTATTATATGAAAAACTAGCTTTTATCCCGGGAGTGTCCCGGGGTTGAAATATCTAATATAACATAATAAAATATTTAATATGACAACATAATTAATTATTATTATTATTATTTATTTTAAACAAATTTCTGCCATAAGTTATAATTTTCAAATATAAAAAAAAAAGAATCTCTGCCTATGAGGTTATGTTTATCGTTTGTGATTTATTAGTAGAGTAAAATATATTTGAAAACAAAACACCACAAAAATAATTGTTTTTTTCTCCGTTTTTTATATAGCACTATGGTACTCGTTGGAAAGATAATAAAACGCTCGTTAATTTGGTGTAATTTTTTTCTTTAAAAAATCTCGTATATAAAAGATATTAACGTTTAAAAGTTATGGAAGGAAAAATTAGAGAGAAAATTTAATTTTGTTTTTAAATTCTTATCTTTTCCTAAAATAATTATAATATATATAGATTTATTAAAAAAACTCAAAAATTAAAAAATCCTACATGATGCCACGTGGCACATTCAAGGAGGGTTTGAGACCTCCATTGAATGCCACATAATCAAAGTTCAATTCTTTTATTATAAGTTATATTATTATAGATTATAGATGCGATAGCTTAAATAATTGTGTTTTTCTTATAGCATGATAAGTATTTAAGATATAACAATTGATTTACAACACAATTTAATAAATATTTTTATAAATCTATAGATATCAAAAATACTTCTTACTAATAAAGATAAAATAATGCAAAGTGATCATTTAAATAATAAAATAGCAATATCAAGTGATTTTCTCAAGTATTTTTCTTAGTAGTATTGTTTACACTATAAGGCTACTCGGTGTGAGGATCGTTCCACACCTTGTCCCGATCTGTCCTCGTCCCCAACGTCCTGGAGAGAACATTCAAGACAGACCAAATTAATCAATTTTTTAATATATGGACCAACGAGAAGGGGTGTTTTGGGTTGTCTTGGTTTGTTAAGGATGGAGCACACCGCTCCCTTGGATTGTCCCAAAAAGGAGGACAACCCCCTTTACTTACGTGGTAGCTTATGTGGCATGGGGGACGACCCATTAACTGATTTAAGTGTTGTTCACGTTGAGTGCACTTGCTATTTTGACGACCATAACTGATTATAACAGTCACTTAAAGAAACATGTCGGTTACTTTGAATATAATAAGTACTTTTATTGTGTTTAATTATAATCATACAAGGTTACATAGTTGTGGTCGTCACCATACAATCAAACAGGGGCGGACCCAGGCCAGCCGAAGGTGGGCGGGCGCCCCCCTTGAAAAGAATTTTTTTAGTGTTATATACACGCGTTAATCCTGTCCGCACCCCTTGAAAATTTTTAATCACACCCCTTGGACTTTTGAAACCAGTGTTTTCAAACCCAAACCGAAGCCGCTTACTTGTTTGTTGACCCTTCAAAATGCATC
This sequence comes from Ambrosia artemisiifolia, assembly GCA_032199755.1. Taxonomy (NCBI): domain Eukaryota; kingdom Viridiplantae; phylum Streptophyta; class Magnoliopsida; order Asterales; family Asteraceae; genus Ambrosia; species Ambrosia artemisiifolia. The sequence goes on from CM063523.1 coordinate 14,790,286, forward strand.
TAAAGGTGCTGTAAATTAAAAAAAAAAGAATGAAAAATATCATTTTCTGAGTTTTCCGACCAGTCACGGTGGCCTGTGTGTAACAAGAAGCATAGAGGAAGAAGATAACTATATAAAGACTTGATTTTTATTTGAATAAATAATACATAAATTCGTACATGGGAAGATGGAAAGTCTACAACTCTTTTTTATATTTATTTATTTACTTTGTCTTCTTCTTTTGTTAGTTTAATATTATATATATATACAATTCGTAAGTTTGGATGTGAGGAGCGAATACTATTTCGCTCAATACAACCGGCCAATGCATAGGTACAACCCCTGTGATGCATGGCTCTCTTCCCCAAATTGCTTCGTATTCCCCGTACATGTTCACCTTCTCCCCTCTCTGCAACCACTTTGTCTCTGTTTATGTTCTCTGTTCATCCGTTTGTCCAGGCGATTGACTTTAGACTGGCCAGATCAGGGTCGCACTCGGTTTACCGTCGTCATGCCGCTGACTTCGGATTTGGATGAGGGTTATTGGATGCTTCGTCATGCTTTACGCCGCCGCAACCTTTTACGGTTACGGGAGGTGGCTGGTGGCGACGGTTGCCGATCTGTAAGTTTTTGTCTTTGGTGGTTACTATTGGTTCATGGTAGTCGCTGTGGTTGCCGGATTTGAATCACGTTTACGGGGTGCCCTACGCCTTCAAATTTTCGGATTCGGACCTTTGTTGGTCCCATTAGCATCTAACCCGTTAGGGTTTCCATTATCTGAGCGCGTTGTTTTAATGTTATTGTTTTTTTATGTCGTGGATCTGCAGACTGCATCTTTAGGATGCTGTTTGGTTGGTAGCCTGGTAGGTGGTATACTATTCACTGTTGACGGTGGTTTGATAGTATGGTGGGATGGCAATGGGTTATGGGTATGAAATTTTCATAGTACTCAACACCCTTACAAAGGTTTCATTTCTATCCACTTTATGATGTGAAATTACTAACAATTTGCTGGTTATTATTGGTTCATGTTAGGCGCTGTGGTTGCCAGATTTGAATGACGTTTAGTGGGTGCCCTACGCTGCCTTTACCTATGTCGGTTGCCTGCGGTGGATGGTGCCGGCGGTTTCCGATGTGGCAATTTGGTGGCTAACCGACGCCCACGCCGCCTACAACCTCTTCCTGATCCGGGTTTGTTGCGTACCGTTATAGTTTCGTTGCTCACTTTTCTTGGCTGTGATGAGTTAGAAGTTTCTCCCGATAATTGATGACGAGATGGCATGGCAAGATTGTGGATGGTAGGTTAACCTACAACCCGCTTTGCAGCCATAGTTCTTGAAATCTCTGAGCCATTGTTTTCTTCAGTTAGAATACTTTTGCTGCTATCACTAATTAACTTATCTGACAACGCGTATAATCTGTTGCTCACATTCACTTTACTGAAAACATGTTTCATGTGTAATTTTATATGGCCAGGGGTTTAGTAGATCCTATTGGCAAGAATTTTACTCAATGTGCAGGCCCAAAACTTGAACCTTTTGAAAGCGGCATGTACAGTTTCTGTAGTATTATTGTTTTGAACGGTATGCATAGTGCAGGCCCAAAACTTGAACCTTTTGAAAGCGGCATGTACAGTCTCTGTAGTATTATTGTTTTGACCGGTATGCATGTTTCATGTGAGGCGATGATGATTCAATATATCTGATTGTAAAATTGATGTCGGGATCGCCTTGGCGTGGCAGGATTAAGGGATGGCAATCCGTTATTTGCAACCTTTCCAGCAGCCATGGTTGTATCACGTCTTCTAGAGTCTGAGCCTCAAAGATTGTGCTACACCTGACAACACAACAATAACATGAACATGAACATATTACCTTATCTTCTCCTGTTGTAGCCAACAGTATACGTCTTCCTTTTTTAAAACCTCCTTTCAAATAACATTTATCAATCAGGTAATAAAAGCTTTTTATGTTCTGCGTAATGTTGGTATTTTCCACCTCATTGCCATGCTGCTTTGGGTGCTCGGCCATGCTATTTCTTTGCGTGTATGTCTGTAAATGCATGCTTCACATTAATGTCCGAATGCATATAACTTATCTATGTGTTTTCATAGGTAAGAGATGATACTACTCACTATGATGCTCTTGGTAATACAGTTGTATCTGGAGTTTGATTTGCATCTGGAGTCCTTTCAGCTGGCAGTAGTGAGGCGCGAGGAAAACGGGCGTAGCAGCGGCAGCACGCCGCTGAAACGCGAGGCTACAAAATCTACCATGAGCCTGCTTACCGTCCTTTTGGCGCATTGTCATTGCGCAACAGGCGACAATGTGTTTTAACCGGTTTGGCGGATTTCTTATATAGCCAGAATGGCCCTTACAACTTGCAAATACTTATTTGTTAAGAATTAATCAGATTGAAGATATAGTGTGGAACCCTAGGCGGCAGAGGATGTTACACACCGATGGGCTGTTGCTTCCGTACGGCGAACCAGGTACTTCTCTTTGTACGACCAATTGTATGTTGAGGATGGGATTTTGTTGTCATGTCTTAGAGTGGGAATTTGTCTTTTATAAACAGGTACCACAGAGTGTTTTAAAATTCAAGGGTTTTACTATTTGTTCGTTGCTACTTGACTGACCTTAGTTGTATCAAGTGGCAAGTGCTGGGAGTTGGATTGAAAAAATGCATCATGTTGTCAAAGGATCACAAATCTGTATACAAATTTTACTTGATCAATGAGCATATTATTATTGTTTAAATATTGATTTATTATATGAGGAAAAATATCAAAACATCATATCTGGCTATAGTCTTACCTGTTTAAGCTCAGGACCTTGAAGGTTAGTCAATATATTATATTAATGTGTACAAAATAGGCAAACATAAAACCTGAACGTGATTACCGAACCCGCCTCGATCCCGCTCGAAGCCTGCGTAAATAACGCCTGAGTTACCCTTAACTCGCTTACCAAACTCAGCCCAACCCTTTCCCAAGAATGCAATTCGCAAACAAAAAGAGTGCAAGGCGATTGCACGCTTCAGCTTTGTCTTTATGGCTGTTAAATCTATTACATACTGCAACTTCAGCTTTGTCTTTGTGGCATTACCCACAATGTGAAAAGCAGTTAAGGAAACATGATCTCCAGGAGGTATGTTGTAATAGGCGAAATAATTATCGACTTCGAAAATTCCATCCCAAAGGGTTGGAGCCGTCAAACAAGCGGGTTCTATATGTATACATATTTTCTTTTTCTCATAAAACATGATGAAACTAATTACTTTTTTTACAGTGCAATAAGAGTGTCTCCTACTGCTATTGCTGCACATCCTTCTGATCCAAATCAACTTGCAATTGGGCTTTCTGATGGTGGAGTTTATGTTCTGGAGCCACTTAATTCAGACAAACACTGGGCAGTTACCCATCCACTGAAACCGGTGCAGGTCTTAGCACCAACCCTGATTTCGATCAGTCAGGTGACTTTATTGGAAGCAAGCATGTCCCTATTTGTGTTGTGGATTAGTGTTCAGCTTAGTCCAGCTTAATCAACTTAAGTTTCTGGTTTGCTTCATGTTTTCTTATAATAAAACTTTGTAATGCATTTCTGTTTTTCAAGTTTTCAATAAGGTACTGTAACTGGATATTCTGTTAGGCCTATCTATGGTTTTAATGTTATATGACTTAAATGGTTTTGTTTGAATTTTGTGTTAGGTGATTTTAGTGTCATCTAGCTATTTTATGTAGAAAGCAAAGATGGATTCTTTATACTTCAGCTGCAGGAATTGTTGTAGAGGACATGGATTTCAGTGTCTTAACTCACAAACGCAACACGTGTAACTCCGATCGCCCCCGCCGCCGCAACGCGCGGCGGGTATAAAACTAGTTAAAAGACATATATTAACTTCCGTTTTAACCTTTTTTTAATTAATCACTACTTTAAATTGCCATTATTATTTTACTATACTTTCAATATATATATTAGATAATTTTCTTATATCTAAAAAAATTCACTTTAAAAATATAATTGGGTAACAAAAACTCTCAAAAGCATAGATGGCTCATCAAAATTATAGTATAATAATAAAAAAATTAGATCGATAGAAAAAATCTATTACGACCCTCCAGTTAAAAAATCCTGCTTTCGTCACTGGCCGGAGCTATTAACCTTCAAACCAACCATCAATATGATCGACCTCCAAGTAACCCTCGCTGCTTCACTGAGACACGAGATGCGAAAAAAGATGAAATAAAGATGAGCCATACTCATGCTTTTTCTGAGAGTGTTTGTTTGATATCTATATATATATATAAAAGAAAGCATATATGCCCATTGAGAGTTCCACGTGGCTTAATAATTGAGTGTTTTTTGTGTTTTGGAGTATTTTTCTAAATTTATCTCTCTATCTCTTAATTCTCAATTACTAAAATTAAATTGAGTTATTTTAGGAAAAAAGAATTTAAAAACAAATTTAAATTTTTCTCTCTTATCTTCCTCCCATAATTTTTAAACATAAATATCTTTTATATTCGAGATTTTTTAAATAAAAAAATTACACCAAATTAACGAGCGTTTTATTATCTTTCCAACGAGTACCATAGTGCTATTTAAAAACGAAAAAAAAAAACGACTATTTTTTGTGGGGTTATATTCATACAGAAAAAAACACAAAGTGTTCAGGTTATTCATTAAACAAATTGTAACATATTTTAATTTACGTGAAGATGATTATATGTTGAAGGTTATCCTTTTAATACTTTATTATGTTTAATATGGTTTATGCTTTTTATTTTTTTAACTTTTTAAATAAATGTTTTTTAACTAAGATTGATTATGTTTAAGTTATTTATTCTTTTCGTGATTTGAGTTTTCTTTTTTTTATCATTTTTTATTAAATCATATTAAATTTTTCAACCCCGGGACCTTCCCGGGGTAATCGGCTAGTTAAAAATATGGAGATGAGGTCTTTTAATGTTAAAAGAATGAGGATGAGATATGATAGAAAAGTGAATAGGAACCGGATGTTCACAACTTTAAAAATATGCTTCTTCTTGAGAGTGTTATTAAAAATAGTAGTTGGCGACCAATTTAATATTAAATTAAATAGTTACTAATAATATAGAAGTTCAAAAAAAAGAAATATTTCTTTAAAAACATGATTGGTGTTTATAAACATTAATGAATAATTATATAAACTTTTTTAAGTTTGTTGTTTATAAATAAACTTTGATATGTGTAAAATTTGTTTGAATAAGTTTTAATATAGTACAACAAATGATTACCCATCATCATGTTACACGATTCAGGAAAAATTCACAATGTTACACGATTAGCCGAGATGTATCCACAACTTTAGATTTTAAAATTTTATTATGCGTATGTAACGACATTTAAATTAATTTTGGCTTTCGCTTTCCTTTTGTTGATTATATAAATTTTTTATTATTTTTGGCATACGAGTCGACCCGACCCGACCTGGGCCACCTGATCGATAAACGACCCAGAGGCTTAGAGATTCCGCACCCCATGAAAAAACTTTCTGGGTCCGCCACTGCAATCAAAAGTCCTCCTTGACTGCTATTGCTGATATAAAACCTATAAATTTGATAAAAGATAACTTATGAACCTCCTCTAAAATGACCGGTATCAGCAAACTTTACTTTAACTCATTATGTATCTATTAAAAGAAAAATGAAATGTGTGGTTATTGGTCCACGTCTATCTGAATCTTGCTCTTCTCACACGTATAAAAAAGGTAAGGCGTCTGGCTTTCCTTCTACTATCTTTCTTCTAAGAGAATGTTACGAAGACACTTGCAATTTTTATCTAGAGAAAGGGAGAATTAGAGAGATAAAGAGTATCTTGGTGGTGAGATAAGAATTAAGGGCCATAAGGTCCTGGGTTCGAATCTCACAAAAGGGGGTTTTCTCATAATTATGAGTTTCCTCCTGAATTGGTGACTTGGTGGTGGAATATGATCGCGTGGCAACACTGGCGGCACGATGATACTCCAGTGTTCCGTGAGTGATTCCAATTTGTTGGCCGTTCAAAAAAAAGAGAGAGAAATTAAATTAATTAACTTCAACTTTAATAATCAACTTAAATAATAAATAATAAATAATTACAAATATAGTATTGTAATTTAAATCACATCAAGGCAATTACACCATTTGTATTATTATTAAAGTTGGAATCGTTTGTAAATATATACTTTACTTGATATTTCAATATAGTGGATTTCTCCTTTTTGGAGAATTTGGCTTGCTAGGAATAAGAAGACGTTCGAGGGCTACTTCGAGCTGGTTCGTGAGACGGTAGATCGGGTGAAAGAATACTCCTTTTTGTGGTTAACTAAGAGATTGAAGTTGGGCTCGATTAATTGGGCTGATTGGGCAGACTTTAATATTTCCTTGGTGTTGTAAAGTTGTAGTGTTTTTTTCTTGTTTTGGTGTATTCCAGCTTCTAGCTGGCTCTTTATATATATATATAGTGTTGGGTTATTTGAGAACTAATGTGAGTTGAGAGAACCATTATAGACCATTGATCTTGTGAAATCAATGGTTGAGATCAAAAGTTTGTGTGTTTTGTCCTTACTTCCTAATTAAAATAGTATTAAGAATATTTTAACTTAATAAAGTACAATTAGGGGTATTAAGGTAAAATCATTATGTGAGAGAAATAATTAATATAATATGATATGATATTTTTATTCAAATAATTCAAAAAATCATATTTTTTAACTATTTTTTATTTTTTAATTTCCTTACTTTTTTAAACAATATCAGAAAAATCTAATGAGGGGGCGATTTTACACTGGTGTAATTTTTTACACCAGCGTAATTCTACCATGATTTACACCGGTGTTATTATTTGCACCAGTGTAAAATCTACCATATACAAACCTATTACACAAAAAACACTGGTGTAAAACCAAAAACAACCTCTATACATTCGTATTACACCGTTGTAAAAATGCCATTAAAAAACATCTATACATTCGTATTACACCACTATAAAAAATGCCCTAAAAAACATCTATACATTCGTATTAACACCACTGTAAAAATGTCCTAAAAACAAACCAAACATTTATACAAATCATGCTACACATTATTATTATAAAAAAACACCTGCTGCTGCAAAAAAAACAAAAGCATCATCAACCATCAAAAAACATCAAACCAAAAACATAATAATAATAATAACAATAATAATAATAATACAACATAATAAATAATAATAATAATAACAACAGAAACTAAAAAAAATAATAATAATAATAACAAATAATAATAATAATAATACCTATCGGACCACCATCGCCACCAGAAAACCTGCTACCACCGTCTCCGCCACCATTCACCCCTCCCCTCCCCTCCGCCCCCTACCCCCCACCAACAACCACCCCTCCGCCTCCCACATCTTCTATAAAAAAATAACAATAATAATAACAATAATAATAATAATAATAATAATAATAATAATAATAATAATAATAATAACAAAATAACAACCACCGCCGAACCCCCAACCATCATCGGACCCCAACCCATCTCCTCCACCCCCATACATCATCGGACCCCAACCCATCTCCTCCACCCCCATACATCATCGGACCCCCAACTATCGACCGCCGCCCAAAACCACCATCGGACCTCCACTCCATCTCCTCCACCCCCTGCCTCCACAGCCACGACCACCGTCCCCATACCACCACCATCCATATCCCACACCACCGTCATCATCTATAGAGTGAGAGAGAGAGAGAGAGAGAGAGAAACGTGTGTGTGGGAAGAGAGAGAGATGGTCATGTGAGATAAGAGAGAGAGAGAGAGAGAGAGCAGTGTCTCTGTGAGAGAGAGAGAGGGCGAGAGAGAGAAAGTATCGTGTGTGTGTTTAGTTTGTTTAAAAAAACAATAATATACAGCCTAATATACAGCTGTTTGAGAGGGGTGTGGGTGGGGTTGGGTTGGGGTTGGGTTAAATTACTATGATACCCTTCCATATTATAATGATAATAGGTATATGTGTCATCATGTTATTGGTTTAAAGAGGTTCTCAAGTTCTCATAACTTAAGGGGGTTCTCAAATGAACCCAATCCTATATATATATATATATATAAAACATTTTGCCGTTCAAAAAAAATAGTGGATTGGCTCCTACCATGCCATAGGTGTCACCAAAGCTTTCATGGAAAGCGCAAGTTAATCTGACATGACTTAAACACTTACTCTCTCCGTCACATTTTAAATGTTTATTTTTCTACGTTTTGTTGTCTCAAATTAAATGTCAATTTCTAAGAATTCTAGTTTTGCTCATAAAAGACAAAAGACAATAAAAGGTTTGAATAATAACTTGAGTATACTATTGTCATTTTACATAAAAGACAAATGACAAAAGACAATCTTAATCTGTGTGTTTGTGGGCCCAATGAAATCTAAAATGGGACAGAGGGAGTATTATTATTGTTGTTGTTGTTGCTGTAGTTGTTGTTGTTGTTGTTGTTTTTGTTGTTGTTATTGTTGTTGGTGGTGGTGTTGCTATTACTATTGCTGCTGCTGCTGTTGGTGCTGTCGCTGTTGTTGGTGTTGCTGCTGCTACTGTTGTTGTTGTTGTTGTTATGATGGTGATGATATTTAGCAATTACATATTTATATATTTAAATAATACAATACTATGCGATGCAGTAGGTGTCATCAATGAGCTTTTGGAGAGTACGATCTAACTCATCATGCGTTAAACACTGTTTATATTTGGTTATTATTATTATGTTGTAATTATATACCAAAGTATTTAAATAAGATAACACTTAATTATATTCGGGTATTATTATTATAGTAGTCTAGCGATATTGGTTTCAAACAGCACGCTGTAATGCGAGGCGACCTGAGGCGCGGCTTCAGGTGCCTTGTGTGACATAAGACGCACAGTATACAAAAAGCGTAAGAAAAACAAGCTTTTTTTGAAAAAAAATCTATGAGGCGCGCAGTTTTCATAAACATGGATGTTTTCGTGCTTCAAAACATTATACATGTAGCTATAAAGGTTGTATATCTATACTATCTTATAAATCATTTCATAAGGACCTCTTAATTTTTAAGTAATACAACTATAAATGCTTAAAGTACAACACATAATGCATATAGTAACTACTTTTTAAGGACATTTATGTCTTTTCAAACATAACTTGCACATATACCCCTTATTAGTTACAATTTCCCTCCTTTATCTATCTATACTATCTTATAATTTTATACAATATTTACATATTTGCCACATCAACTTTACTCAATTTCTATTTATTTAAATACTAACTACACTTTTGCATATTTATTTTAACCAACTACCCCCACGATTTTTAAACGTTCATAACTTTTTCAGACGATAATATTTTCTTAATATTATTACACTGTATAAAAGAGCATTTTATTCTCTTTAATTTGAGTATAGTATTGCTACAGTTTTTTAATTTTTAAAAAAATTATATATTAGGATTAAGCAATAACCGAAACAAAAACAAAAGAAAAAAACGAAAATTAACTGAAATTATCTAAACTTTATTATAATGCATTTCTCATTGATGTCTTAAAATTCAAGTTGTATATGTATAATTACTTAGTGTACAACACACAATGCACTTGTTAACTACTTACACAATACTTACACATTTGTCTCCTCAACTATACTCAATTCCTTTTATTTCAATAATAATTACACTTTTAACCCTTATTGTAACCAACTACCCCATGATTTTTAAATGTCCATAACTTTTTCACACGATAATATTTTTCTTAATATTATTACACTGTATAAACGAGCATTTTTTTCTTTTTAATTTGAATATAGTATTGCTATAGTTTTTTTAATTTAAAAAATGATATGTTGGGGTTAAGTAATAACCGATCTATACTATCTATACTATATTATAACACATTTCCTAATGACCTCTTAATATTTAAGTTTTACAATTATAATTGCTTAGAGTACAATACACCATATGTCTTTTATACAATACGTACACATTTGTCCCCTCAACTTTACTCAAATTTAATTTATTTAAATAGTAATTACATTTTTGCACAATTATTTTAACCAACTACCCCATGATTTTTAAACGTCCATAATTTTTTCATTCGTTAATATTTTCTTAGTATTATTACACCGTATAAACGAGCATTGCAGTCTCTTTAATTTGAATATAGTATTGTTATAGTGTTTTTCAAATTAAAAAATATGTTAGGGTTAAGTAATAACTGAAACGAAAACGACGTTAAATCAACCAACGTATCTGTCTTTTATAAACGTCGAATTAACATTGTTTCACAATTTCAGGTTAGATTATGTATTTCCGGACAATCACCAATGTGTTTACAATTAGGGTTTGTTGTTGTGTGTGTAACTTCCCAGTTCCTTATGATAACTCTAATTTTTTGTTTAGCGTTTCTCACAATTATTGCTATGTATATATTCATGTGCTTGCACTTCCTCTAGCACATAGGATTCGAATGTTTCGATTGTGGTTAATGCAGTTCAAGCTCCGTTAATGATTATGCAACACACTAAAACAAATATGTTGGTTAATTGATTATGGCTTAACGGATCCGTTATAAATGTTGTTTCCCGCCGCAACGCGCGGGCACCCTACTAGTTTAAGTTAAATCATATATAAACCTTATTTATATCTATATTTTAGGTAAAGGATGCTAAAAATCTACAGGGTATATAAAAGAATTATATAATCGTCTTGCGCCTAACGTACGAAAACCCACCGCTTTTGCGCTTTGCGCCTCGTTTTTAGACCTTGTCACTTTTGTGCGCTTCACTCTTTTTAAAACCATGGTATCGATTTAAATAATCTTATGTGCATCAAATAATGTATCACTTAGAATTTGTTAAATGAAGAAGAATTAAGAACTATTGCATGTAACATTTATACCCTACGTTTCAAAAGTGTAACAAACATCCTATTTTTTTTAGTTACCATGTTGTCCATCTAAAATGCTTAAGCTTGGAATCGTTGATAATATATACCTTACGTTATATTTAAAGGGAAGAGATATACGAGCGTCAAAACGTACGAAGCGTAAGAAGCATCCTGGGCCATTGGATTTAGGCAGTGGCAAGATGGTAATTAACAACCCTAATCATACTTCAGTTAAGCTAACCAGGGGTAAATTAGGGAAACCGCGTTTTAATTTGCAAGAAATCGTAACAACAGAGATTCAACAATTGATCGAAACGTAACATCAAAACAAAATTATTTCAACAATTAAACAAATAATTGAAACCGATTAACTGTTCAGAATCATCAAACAATCAAAAACATTGAATTGAATCATAAACAGTTCGTGATTTGCAGAAAAAACAAAAAAACAGAGCCTTGCATTCGATGGTTTAAAGTCACATTAATCCTGTTCAAAAAACACAATCAACACATATAATATTAACAAATACATACGATTTTAATAAATATAATTACAATTACAGAAAAAAATGGATTTAAAAAAGATTCAGATTAAGAACACCTGAAGACATAAAACAGACGCACTCATGTATTATAAGCTACGTCTAAAAAAGTCATTAAATACTGAGTCAAAATACATAAACAGACGCACTCACTGTATGTTTGGACGCACTCTTGTAAATTTAGACGCATTCAATATAATGTTTGGACGCACCTTTATGACAAAAAAAAAAAGATTATGTTTACTTATAAATTTATTATTCAAACAAGTAATGATTAACATATGCAAGTTGCATATCTAATTAATTGTATAAAATAAATCAGTAAAACTTTACATGATTATTTAATTGGTAAAAAACTAAAAAATCTTACTGTGTATTAACTATGATTTGATTGGTAATAAATTTAGATAAATCTTGAAATTCAATATTCAACTACCACCTAATTAACTTTCTATATTTAGTCTATATAAACACTATCATCTAAACATATTGATACAACTAAAAACACAACAAACAAAAATGGTTGAATATCACATAAAAGCAATAAACAACATGCATGTAAAAACAGTTGTAATGGTTGACTGCATTTCTTCACACAGTCTCTGGATTTAGACCGTAAACATTTTCCAGTCGAGTGAACAGAACTTTCAAGTTGGTAAACGTGTCAATTTTATGCTGTAAGCACATTACCCACGAGAATCTCGAAAAATCATCGGTAACCACAAGACAGTAAATCTCTCCGATATGACTCTTACGCTTGACAGGTCCGAATAGGTCCATGTGCAACCGCTCAAGTGGCATATCAACAGAGTTCACTTTCTTCGGTTTGTGGGACTGTTTGTGCTGCTTACCTTTCTTGCAACTCACACACTTGTCATTGAAATGAAAATGTTTTACATTAACACCTTCGACAAGCCCGTTCTTCACCAAATGATTCATTTTTCTGAGGTGAATATGTCCCATCCTTCTATGCCACATGATAGATTCTTTCTCTATAGCCTTCGATAGAAAACACGTCACTTGGCCCTGAGTTGTCATCGCTTTCACATATCAAGAATGTAAAGATTATTAACTCTCGGTACCTTTAACATGATCCACTCCTTTGGAAATTTAAAGCCTGGTTTGAGGATATAGCAAGATTTGTTGTCGAAATGCACAGAAAATTGTTTGTCGCAGATTTGACTGACACTTAACATATTGTAATCAATTTGCTTCACATAGGAAATCCTCTCAAAACTCACTATCCCATTACTCACACTTCCCTCCATGGTGATGTAACCTCCTTTATTTCTAGCAAACGCTACATAACCTCCATTAATATTCTTCACATCAAACAATAGTGCTAAATCACCTGTCATATGGCCTGAAGCTCCATTGGCAACAATCCAGAGACTGCTAACAGGGCCAGCTGAAGCTTCCTTCACACATCAAGTAGAATCATTAGTTCTTTCGGGGGACCCAAGTCTACTTGGTCTTGGGTCTTTGAACATCAACTTTCAAGATTCACTCACAACAACATTAGGCTTTGAATCGACCTTTTCTGATCGTTCAAACCTTTCTCATTTTGAGATTTTTCATTTGACTTTGAGGTAGAAGCACCCGGAGAACCCTTAGGTGACCAAGATTGTTCCGAATGTTTTAGAATCCGGATCTGAGTTTTTGGAGTCTCAGTCGGTTTCATAGTATCGTTCTTAAATGAAACTTTCTTAGTTGCCTTCTCTGATTTAACAGAGACAGGTCCAATAGTCGACTTAACAGCAGGTTTTGGTGAAACCTTTTGTTTATCAACCATTGTTTTCACCATAGGTTTCTTCAATGGTTTTTCCATAGCGATCCTGTTTCGACGATCATAGTTGAATTGTCGATTATCCCTCCTTTGATAATAATTGTTTAGATTGTAAAATGGTGCTGGTTGAGGGACAAAACATCTTTGAGGATAACTATGATTATCAACCGGCTTTCTAACAGATTGCCTCATCTCAACTTCGTGCCTCTTGTGCCTCACATACGGGCAGTGAGCAAGTAAATGCCCTCTCTCCCCGCACTTAAAACACGCACGGTATTCCTCAAAAACATTTTGAGCATGTGGCTTAGCAAATGACTTAATCGGATATTGATCATCCACACATCGGCGTCTTAAACTGTCAGGAGCTGGGTCATTCGAGTAAGCCGGCTCGAGAAAGCCATTTGCCTTTTCTTTAGGCCAGATGAACTCAGTGACATGAACTTTAGGTTCTTTTGAAGTATCCAGATAGAGTTTCTTCAAAATTTCTAGTGGTACTTCATTGGTCCTTTCGTGTTTAGGAAACCAGATAGTACCTTCTTGCCAGATTTTCTCAATTTTAGAATAGTTTGCTAATTTAATCGGATACTCCTCATAAGAGATAATCTTATCGGATCCTTCCATCCAATAAAATACCTTGACGGGTTTGTCAACTGATTTATTGTTAACCTCTTTCTTCACTGATTGATTGACACGATGTACTTTTTCCATCGGATGACAAAACTGAGAAGGTGATACTGGTTCATTTGTGATAATATGATTTTCCTTAGGAATATCACTCACTTTCTCAGTTTCCTCACTCTCTGTGTCAGAATTATCAGTTACTGCAGTTACGCCTTCATCATTTAAACCCAAAATCGGTCGTACATCGGAATTTGGATCTCCAACACTAGAAGTGTTAGATTCATCTTCCGATGCAGAGTCAGATTTGACTGAACTCTCCGGTGTTATTGAGTGGCAATTATGATTCTCAAATAACACTGGTGATGGAACAGCCTTGTAATTTATATTACTGGGTTGTGATGGCTCTTTAATGATATGGTCAACCACATATGCAATGTGTTTATAACTTTCAAGCGTTTTGTTGACCTTTTCTGCAAAGCACTTGATGGTGGCCATTTCTAACTTGGTTTCTTCAAGTTCATTTATGTAACTGTTTATTGCCAGTTGTTTTAAAGAAAGTGTTTTCTTTAGGTCAGAAATGTCCTTTTTATAACCATCAAGCACCTTGTTAAACTCTCTAACTTCCTTGCGAGAAGATTGACAGTTAATTATTGCACTCTCAAGTTGAACCTTGAGTTGCTTGTTTTCATCTGTCAACCTATCACAAGTACCACAATACTTATCACTATGCATATCAGTTGTAGATTCAGAACTTACCTATTTCGGAGGATCAGTCATAGCCATGAGAGCAAAATGAGCTTCTTTTCCAACAAAGAACTTTGATTAGTCAATTCTGGTGAAGGCATCATCCACAATACACGACTTTCGAGTCATAAGAAAATCAGTTTCGGCTAAAAGTTGATCGATCTCATTGTCTAATGAGTTCACACTTGCTTCAGAATCTGTTTCACTCTCCGAATCTGAATAAACTGAGTCATTTTCTTCGGAAACATCAGTACCTGAAGCAATAACAACTCCCGAAGTCTTCTCATCAAGTTGGTCATCTACTGGATTAGCCACAGAACCATCCGTTTCTTCAATCGACTCGTCAATCTCTTATTCAGAAACCCTTTTAGTTTCTTCAACATCCTCAACTATCTCCGACTCCTCTAAATCAATCTATTGAGCAACACAAGCTACATTCCCAGCTTTTACCTCTTCTACACCTAGTTGCATTCCCGTCCAGTCATATCCCTCATCATTTTGAATCACCAACGCCTGATTTTGAGTATCTGTCTGTTGTTGGTCATTTGGTGTTGTGATAGGAATGACGGTTCTGGTTGGGTTATGTTGTGGTGTTTGGTTTTCAGTCTGGTTAGAAGTACTTCGTTGTCTAGCAAAATTGTTTTGTGAGGTGTTTTGTCGGTTTTGGTAATTGTTTTGGTTTTGATAGTTGTTATTGTTTTTGTTTTGATAAGTAACTTGGTTTTTAGATTGACGGTTTTGGTAACTTGAGTTAAAAGGATTTCGGTTACCTTGTTTGGTTGGCTGTGTGCATTCTCTTTTGAAATGACCTTTACCACCATAGTTGAAATATGTGACTTTGTCTTTGTTTAAGCCATATGTTGTATTCGGTGTTGTAGCCAGATCAGTTCTTCTAGTTTTCTTAGTGAATTATGTTGCTCGCCTCATAATACTTGCAAATGCCCATTGTATATCAATAAGTTCCATTTCCTGTTTATCGATCTGAGCATAGTCCTCATTGGTTAGGTTATTGTTACCAATTTGACTAGCTACCAATCCTTTATATGAGGCAACCATTGCTGAAACCAAAGCAATGTGTTGTTGAGCAACTTCCACTGTGACATTGTTCATGTTGGATGTTTCCAATACTACTGGTCTTTGATTAGGTTGTACTTGATTCATCTGTGGAATGTATGGTTGTTGTTGAGGTTGGTTTGTAGTGTAACACGCTGCTTGTTGCATTGGTGAAAAAGGTGACACGAAAGAATTTGTGTATGATGGTGGTGGTGTATATGATGAGGTTTGAGCAAGGTAATTGATTGGGTTTTTGGGTGGTTCCATCACACTTGAAACACAAGCAATACGAGGAGCAACTGTACCACCAACACTTGAGCTACCCACTGTAGAAGATATACCTCCATGATATAACTCTGGGTTCTGAGGAATTTGTGATCTCTTTGCTTTCCTCTTCTCTTCTAGCTCTTTGTTTTCTAATTTCTGAATGAATTCATTGATGGTCCAGTACTTATAAGCATCTTTCTCTTTAAGAAGCTCAATATGTTGATCCCAGTACGGTGGTAAAGAATCAGCAAATTTATCCACCAAGTCTGACATCGGAATCTAAATGTCATAATTGGACAATTCAGTTACCAGATGACAATATCTGGGAGTCAGCTCCTACAGAGTCTCATTTCCAACGTAACTGAAGTTCTCAAATTCCTTCTTCAATTACTCAATCCTTAACCTTCTCGTGTCTCATTACCATCGTGACGATTCTTGTAAGACCCGCAAAACCGGTGTCAAACAGTTGGGCTTATGTTATTAAATATGCAAAAACATGAGTAAAACTTTCTTTCGAAAGAGTAGGTTTGAATCAAAGTATGCGCAACGGAAAATCAATTAAAATAAAGTTTACAAAACATATGAAAACTTCTTATTGTAACTCAAATCTAAAATTTATCATGAGTAAACAAAAGTCGTCTTTAACTAGAAATGCCTTCAATTGTCGGGTAGCTTCTTGCATCGCCAAGCAGTCATCCATACATCTCTCTTTTAACCTGAAATCAATCTAACGTGTATGCAAAAGTCAGCTACGCTGAGTGAGTTCAAGTTTTATAGATTTATATAAACAAGTAATTTGTCAAAATAAGAATTAACAAAATACCTCAACCTTAGAGTTAACAATAAGCGCAATCCGCTAATTTGTTTTCCCTCAAACAAAATCAAAGTCTAGGATAAGCGAAATCCACCTATTTATCCCAAAACTTCAATTAACAAATATTATACGCGCATACCGCCTATAAACACAAAGTACAATAAAGTCTATCTAAGCGCATTCCGCTTACTAGACTCAAACCAAAACTACAGATCAGAGCAGGCACATCCCACTTCCTGTCATAGCTCAGGTTATAATATCAGAGCAGGCATATCCCATCTCTAATAACACATAAAACTCAAATCATATACTAGCACATTAGGCGCATTCCGCCCACTTAGGTTTCATACAAAAAAAAATATGTATGAGCTAATATGTATTTCGATCGTACACAAAAATATTTATAACTTGATAAAAATATTTTGTGACTTCATAAAAATAATGGTTTAGCATGCACGTCAGCCCAAAAACATTTAGAAAAAAATGATAACTAAAAGAGTGGGCGCAAGAACTCACCTCATATGACGTGCAAACCACAAGAGCTAGAGCAACGGATGAAAGTGCAATTCCTAGGATGGTGTTAGATACTCGTTCAATTCAATTCAATTTCATGACAACCTTTACATCCATGCTCACGAGTTATAAACATTATCATCTTTCAAACCATAACATACCATCGTAAAACCAGTGGCGGACCCAAAAAGTTTTTTCATGGGGTGCGGAATCTCTAAGCCTCTGGGTCGTTTATCGATCAGGTGGCCCAGGTCGGGTCGGGTCGACTCGTATGCCAAAAATAATAAAAAATTTATATAATCAACAAAAGGAAAGCGAAAGCCAAAATTAATTTAAATGTCGTTACATACGCATAATAAAATTTTAAAATCTAAAGTTGTGGATACATCTCGGCTAATCGTGTAACATTGTGAATTTTTCCTGAATCGTGTAACATGATGATGGGTAATCATTTGTTGTACTATATTAAAACTTATTCAAACAAATTTTACACATATCAAAGTTTATTTATAAACAACAAACTTAAAAAAGTTTATATAATTATTCATTAATGTTTATAAACACCAATCATGTTTTTAAAGAAATGCTCAAACGTAATGTTTATAATATTTCTTTTTTTTTTTTGAACTTCTATATTATTAGTAACTATTTAATTTAATATTAAATTGGTCGCCAACTACTATTTTTAATAACACTCTCAAGAAGAAGCATATTTTTAAAGTTGTGAACATCCGGTTCCTATTCACTTTTCTATCATATCTCATCCTCATTCTTTTAACATTAAAAGACCTCATCTCCATATTTTTAATATCAAACCAACACTCTCAGAAAAAGCATGAGTATGGCTCATCTTTGTTTCATCTTTTTTCGCATCTCGTGTCTCAGTGAAGCAGCGAGGGTTACTTGGAGGTCGATCATATTGATGGTTGGTTTGAAGGTTAATAGCTCCGGCCAGTGACGAAAGCAGGATTTTTTAACTGGAGGGTCGTAATAGATTTTTTCTATCGATCTAATTTTTTTATTATTATACTATAATTTTGATGAGCCATCTATGCTTTTGAGAGTTTTTGTTACCCAATTATATTTTTAAAGTGAATTTTTTTAGATATAAGAAAATTATCTAATATATATATTGAAAGTATAGTAAAATAATAATGGCAATTTAAAGTAGTGATTAATTAAAAAAAGGTTAAAACGGAAGTTAATATATGTCTTTTAATATTAAACTAACAAAAGAAGAAGACAAAGTAAATAAATAAATATAAAAAAGAGTTGCAGACTTTCCATCTTCCCATGTACGAATTTATGTATTATTTATTCAAATAAAAATCAAGTCTTTATATAGTTATCTTCTTCCTCTATGCTTCTTGTTACACACAGGCCACCGTGACTGGTCGGAAAACTCAGAAAATGATATTTTTCATTCTTTTTTTTTTTAATTTACAGCACCTTTAGATGCATTTTGAAGGGTCAACAAACAAGTAAGCGGCTCCGGTTCGGGTTTGAAAACACTGGTTTCAAAAGTCCAAGGGGTGCGATTAAAAATTTTCAAGGGGTGCGGACGGGATTAACGCGTGTATATAACACTAAAAAAATTCTTTTCAAGGGGGGCGCCCGCCCACCTTCGGCTGGCCTGGGTCCGCCCCTGCGTAAAACCCTCCATCACCCTTTTTAACTACAAGTTTTTACACACATCTCTAAATCCCCATATTCATCACAAGGATAATGTAAATTCTGAGAAAAATCTTAAGTGTGAAATGAGACACTGGCAACTTAAATAAATTGAGTAGTTGTTTACTAAACATTTCCAAAAGTTCAATCCAATTTACACCACAAAATGTCAACGTGGTTTTCCATGCACCATATGGTCATCACCATTTTATTTTAATTATGGATCCCTGTAAACATAAGCATCACCATAATCCTTATTAGACTACAAGGTATGGGGCACGGCATACACATGTGGAGGCCCAACAATGGGTTGATGCTCCTAGCTACACCGCCCCCCTAGGGTGGGCAACGGCAATGGCGGCAATGAAATGCCTTCTATGCCGCGCCTACTTTTGTTTTTTTAATTGATTTTTTTAAATGTTTTTATTATTTTTAATAATTCTGACCAATGAGGAGGCCCGTCATCACAGTGCACACCACCCCCTTGGAGGCCCATCATCAAAATGCCTCTCCCCCACTCCTACGTGGCGGTTGACGTGGCGGCCCATCTTCTTTGCCGGAGCGGCACCACACCTAGTAGTCTTACCATTCTGATTGACCAAACCTAAAACCAATCATTACCTTCCACACCTTCATGCATACATGCATTAATCTACATCTTGCGTGACCATTAACATATTCCAAATCATGACCCCCAAGCTAACTAAAACTCTTGAGAATGGCCTATTAGAACATAACGGTAACCCTCATTATTATCCCTTGCCACTATCGCACGTCTCCAACAACACCGGCATCTTTGTCCGCCAACGATCCGCAGCCGCCTTCCTTACCACCGCATCCGCAACCACCCTAACACCACAACCAAACCCCAACGCCACCATATCCACCGTCGTACACCATCTCGTGCTACACCGGCTACCACACCGAGTGCCCCAACAACCGAAACCATCACCATCAACCACCACTCTCATCACCGATCACACCATTGCCATCTCCCTCCCAGCCATCGTACCTCATCACAACCTCCACAACCATAGCCTACCACTTTTGCACTCCATAACCACAACAAAACCAACCTTTGATATAACCCATGCGAAACGAATGAAGAACAGACATAGTATTACGTAAAACGGCTTCCCTTGACGTGACAGAAGCCGTAGATCAAAACCACCATGAACAACCATGGTGTCGTTTCAAATTTTTCCAGCCGTCGCGTTCCCTAGGTTTTGGATATTTGTTTGCTTCTCTCTTTTTTTTTTAGTACATATCGATTAACATTTCACAACCACCCCCTACACTTTAACAAGGTGATGCTTGTTCCCAAGTTCATCCTTAAAGAATGACAAAACAAGTCCCTCTAATTATGTTAAATAACCTCTAAGCGACAAAACCCATCCACGGATCAATTCGATACAAACCCGGCCGGTTCGCTTCAACTAAAAATCATTTAGCGAAATTTTGGGATGTTACAATTCTTCAACATATCCCACAACTGTTTGGAAGTAGTACAAGATCCAAACTTGTGTAGAAAATTATTAGTGACGGCCTGGGTTAGTTGAGAATACGCCTTCTTCTCCACCGCAAACTTCTTCTTTTCGTCTCCAGTCAAATTCTCAAGCGGAATCTGTTCACCGGTATTCTCTAACACTGGTGCAACATATCCCTTAGCAATCATTTGCCATGCCTCAATACCTTCAAGTCCCATCCCTTCCAAATGAATCTTGAATTTTTTCTGCCATTGATTATACTCTTGCATCTCCATCAGCTTGGGTGGTCTGTTCCCGCTACCTGAGGACAAATCATTTATTTGAGTAGATATATCATTTATAGTTTGAGTGTGTACCACTGTTGCTGCTACGCCCCAGTAATCAGCTGCTAGTTGTTGTGAAGGTGAAGCAACGCTCGAACTCGTCATCGCAAGATAATTGATTGGCTGTGATGGTTGAGTATTCGACTTCTGAGCAGCTACAGTCCAAAGGTCCATGACAACTTGCTGTTGTTGTGTTGTACCAGGCCTACATGTCATCAGAAAACCCCACATATCGTCTTTGAAGTTGGAAATATGAAAACACTTAGAAAAATGTCAAACAGAATCTACGTTCATTCTCTTCTGTGAAATCGTAGGTTCGAATGTGGAAAACCACTCAGGTTCGACCCAAATGTCTAGTACGAATGTAGAATTGTAAAGACAAACTCACTTTCGACCAAAAATAAACCCACTTTCGACCTCACGTTAGGTCGAATGTACAACTTTGACTCGAATGTGAAAAATCAACACAACACACTTCCAGGTTCGACCAAAAATGTTCACTTTCATCCTGAAAACCTTGTTTCGACCCTCAGAAAGACACTTTCGACCCTTGCTCTCTAGGTTCGACCCGACCCATTTGAAAAACGGTTATTCTTTGAAAATCAGTTAATTTGATCTCAATATTTCAAAAGTTGATAAATTTTGATGATGTTTATCAGGTTTTGCTTTGGAATTAATTTGGAACAACTTTAATAAGTCGAATTCTTGATTTTATCCATGAAATCTAATCCAAATCCTTCAATTTTCATCAAAACCCATTGTTCTTCGAAAACAGTAAAATTTTGATCAAATTTGGGTCCAAATCAGTTCAAAAACTATCAAATTGTAGTTGTATCGATTAAGCGAAAACAACTCGGTTTCGGACGGAAGATATGAGAAGAGACAGAAATCGACGACAACAATGTCATTAAAGATTCGTATTACATCAGAAACGGTTACAGACACTTTCATCAGTAGGATAAACTTCTATCTCGGGGCCGGGGGAGGTTGGGCATGACCTCCCCTTTGAGAGCATTCTAAGCACAAACTCAAATCTTAAAATGAAAACCAACACATGAGATTGCTATTTATAGTCCAAAACCAAAACCCACATTCGCCGCTTGAAGGATAAGGTACGAACCAGGACTTTTGTTTTGGTCTATATTTACAAATGCATCAGATCCATAAAATGCCCTTATGGATCACCACAATCTCATATAATACAATACAAGACTCAACCCTAGTCTATTCGATAGTGACGTCCACATAATAGTGCATCAACAATGTTTCTTCTTAACGATCGCTATGCTTCAGTTTTATTTGACCCTGGATTCGATAAGAGTTTCATACCTGCTACATTTAGTCAGTTTCTAGACATTGTACCTACACATTCTCGGGTAAAAACTGTTAAAACTAGAGACTCCTAAACATACGAGGCCCGAAGCATGTTCCAAGGATGTGTAAAGACATTCTCGGGGCTTAAATGACGATAAAATCAGTCCGGGATCGACCAAGCACGGCCACGCACATTAGTACAAGGCCATGCACAATAGAAGACAAAGCAGCCAACTTGGGAGACGAGAAAATCTCACTTTATCTTGTGCACGGTCATGCTCAATCATAGGGCACGATTGTGCTCCTCACCTAGTACAGACAGACTATTCATGCAGTAACAGAACATACGTGGGACAGTTGCAAGGGCTTGCTCACCCATAAATAGCAAGCTCGACTCAACGATTTGGTGTTCCATCTTGGGGTCGATTTCTACCATTCTTGCGAAGTTCATGGGATCTTGTGGAAGGCCTTAGGGCCGACCTAACACATCTCTAGGGTTAGGATCTTTCCTACCTTGCATTCCCAACAAATAAATGTATCAATTGTTTAAAGAATAAATGCTATCTTCACCAGACACAAAAAAAGAACAAATGACAATACTGTGGCTAATATTAGTAAAGCCACATGAAATTTGTAACTTTAAGTGTGACTATTGTGTGACCTTTAGTAACACATATTTTCACAAGATATTTGCTATAATTTCGTCACAATAAAAGTGTCGATAGTGTGACAAATGTTTATGTAAAGCCACATAAAATATTGTAATCTTAAATAGTTGTTATCTAACATTTGGCCACACAAAATAATATATGAGGCCATATGTATTAGCTTTTAGCCACATCAGCAAATGTATAAAGTTTTCGAAGATCACATTTGACAACACTTTTCCAGTGTGGTTACTAAATGTCACAGTTGTTTTTTAAAGTGAGGCTATAAGTTTTGAAAAGATGTGTTTTTGTTCCACATGATACAAATTATGTAGACATAGGTCATATTTGGCCATAGTTTACTAGTATAACTAATAAATGTTATAGTTTTTTTCTTAAAGTGTGGCTAAAGGTTTCGAATACATGTGTTTTTTTGTCAAATTAAACAAATACAGTGACCACATATAACATTCGACCACACTTTTTTCACTCTGTCTAGTAAACGTCATATTTTCTTCTTAAAGTGTGGCTAAAGGTTTTGACCTGTTATGCAATTGTCACATGAAAAATAAAATTAGTGGCAAAAAAATGTTTTGAAATATCATTTATGAGTTCTAGTCACACATTTAATTAAAGGTGTGGCACACCCTTTTGTAAAAGTGTGGCGAAAGCCTTGTTTTAAAATAGTGATTTCTGGTGAAATTGTTGTAACTCTATACACTACTGCTTAGCCAAATGGTTGTGAACGTATAAGTAGGAGGATTCAGTAGTAAAGAGTGGGAATAAAGTGTGTGAAGTGACCTATTTGGTCCACAATGCCTCATTTACAGAGAAAAGGAAAGTAACTGATATGCGAAAATCCAGGTGAGGATCCCAGAATTAACTTGGTCTTCAACTATGACGGTTAAAAGCCATCTCTACACGTTTTCTCCCATAATTTTTGCTCTTTTTGACCCGATGTTGGGACAAAGAGGATTGAAGAAACCACTTTTGATAACCTTAGTCCAAATCATATTCTGCTAAGTTTAGAAGAAACTGCTGAAGAAGAGAAGAACAAAGTACTGAAGAAGAAACTGATTAGTAGTTCTGAGGTCTAACCAGACACTTCACTTCAGAACTACTGAAGACAAAACTACTCATCAGTAGTTTGTCTACTCATCAGTTTTTGTTGATCTTATCCTCAGAACCGACTCAGACTTCAGTAGTTTAGTATAATAATGTTTTGTTAAAGTCTTGGATCAAGTTTCAATGCTACAGCCTGTTGTAAGCATTATCCTTTAGTATAATATCTTAGATAAATATCTTGTATTACTTAGTACAACAGTCTTGTAACTTCGTCTATAAATAGATGAGTTTATTCATCTATTTTAGACATGTGATTTACTTTGATTTTAATTGAAAATCCTTCAAGGCTTTTAAACTTATTATCCATTTCACATCTGAGAATCATAACTTGTGCATATTGCTTTATACTTTCAATTGCTTATTGATTCTCATAAACTGCTTAGTAAAGGGGGAGTATTAACTCTTGTTAAAAGTGATACTTTAAACTTAGAACATTTACTATTCCGCTGTGCAAATAACTTTGATATAACTGCAAACACATAAGTGTTCTAAATACTTAAACTGATATAAAGAGGCCACTGATCCAACAATTGGTATCCGAGCTCTGGTTTATCTGATCAAATATCAATCTAACAAATTGAGAATCAGATACAGGCTCTTATTGATATCCAATAAAGGATTAAAAGGTTCACTTTTTCATCCATCACTTTAAAGAAGTATTGACAAATCCAAACTTCTTAAAAATGGACCCTTACAATAATGGATCTGCCAATAAACCTTCTATGCTAGTCAGGAATGAATATAACATCTGGCAAAGAAGGTTGGCACATACAATATCTCAGACCAACACTAGTTGTTGGAGGTCTGTAATCTTTGGACCTCACAAACCAGTAGTTACTGATCCAGAAGGTAAAACTAAAAGACCAAAAGACCCTAAAGACTACACTGAAGAAGATTTCCAAAAATTTAAGCTAGATGCAAAAGCTTTTTCTATGTTGGCTATGGCTCTCCCAAATGAAATATATGCTGGACTATTACATTGTGAAAGTGCCAAAGAGCTGTGGGATTGCCTAAAAGAACAGTTTGCAGGAACTGAAGAGGTGATAGCCAACACTAGAGAAATCCTAGCCCAACAATATGAAACTTTTACTCACATAGATGGTGAAACATTAACTCAACAATTTGAAAGATTTTCATCACTCATCTCTGAGTTAAAAATTAACAATCAGACCTATTCAAATGCATCTATGTTACATAGATTTTTAAGGTCTCTACCTTCAAAATGGGAAACTTATTCAATAGTCCTCAGATCAAGTTCAGATTTTAACACCTTGAACCTAACAAGGTTACATGGAAAATTACTAACTTTTGAAAGAGAAATCAATCAAAAGAAAAAGTTACAAGAATTTGGTAAAACTGCTGATGACTATACTCCAGGTAGCACAGCTTTATTAGGACATGACTCACCATCTTGTTTTAATAATTTTGGATCTTTTGATCACATTGACATAACTGCTGGGATCTCATCAGATGGATCTTTCCCAGCTTATGACAATGAAGACCTAAGTCAAACTGCTGATAACATGTGTTTTATCATGGATGACTTAAAATATTTTAGCAGTGATGACTTAGAAGAAATGGATATTTTACACCAACTGGCCTTGTTAAGCATTAAAACTAACAAAATTTACAAAAGGTCAGGAAGGAAATTTCCAGGATTAAACAACTCTACAAAAGTTGGTTTTGACAAATCTAAACTAAGATGTCATAAGTGTCAGAAGTTGGGACACTTTGCTAGAGAGTGTAGAAGCTCTAGCTATAACCAACCCATGTCTGGAAATCAATTTAACCCCACTTATAATAGGAATAATGGAACTCAAGGGAGTGCTCATTTTGTACAGGCACAAGCTCCACAAGTCCAATATGTGCCACAAGTACAATATGTTCAAATGCCTGCTCACCAACAGCAGAAAATGCCTCCTTTTCCAGCTGCTCAACAACTTGCACAAACTCAACAACCCCCTCAACAACAAAGTTTATTTACATCAGGGTATGTTGACTGGAGCAGTCTTCCGTTTGACACATCTGAATGCAGTCAGGATGCAGACAACAAAGTCTATGATGTCAACTGGGGAGAATCTGACAATGGCAGAAAGAACTTTGCCTTAATGGCTTTTGAGGGATACTCCTCGAATTCTGCACTAACTCAGGTATCACAACAATCTCTTTTAAGCTTTGCTCAAAATCTTGCAAAGAATCTTTTGCTTTAATAAGAGAGACCAATGTGCATTTACAAGGCAAATCAAATGATATGGAGAGAAAATATACACAAATGAAGTGTGATTTAAAAAGAAAAATTGCTTTGAAAAATAAAGAAATTTCTAAATTAACTGATAAATCCATTGAAATCCAGGCACAAATTAAAAGTATGATAGACAACCTAGGTAATGTCAGAAAAGAGCTTGCTGACACTAAGGTTGATTGTGAAAAATGGGTTGAGTCTTGTAAAGGGTACCAAATGCTGCTTAACAAACAAACTGCAGCAAATGTTAAGTTTGGCATAGGGTATACCCACACTGAATCACCAACAGATTTCACCCACAAAACTGATAATGATGGGAAGAAATTGATTCAAACTTCTGATATGGAGGAATGCACATCCTACCATCAGAACTTTCTCAAAAATGAAAGTACTACAGAAGTTAAAACCAGTGACAATAAACCATCAGTAGTTTCATCTACATCAGGAGTTGAGACCCTGAGAACTACTGATGACCTATTGCAAAATACTGATGTTGTCAGTAAATTGCCTTCAAACTCTCTTGCTGTATCTAAAAGGAAAGAAAAGGCAAAAGCATGTGAAATATGTGGTCTGTTTAACCACTTAACTGGACTTTGTAGATATAGAAAGGGAAATCAGTTCAATAAGAACAATCAACAACTGGTTGTGGGAAAACAAATAAAACAAGATTTTGAAAACACTTTCTTTCCCATCAAACAACAACCAAGTAAAAATCTTTCTGAGAAAAAGATTTTATCTCAACAAAAGTCTTTTTCTCAAAGTTCATCTTTAGAAGTTACACCTAACTCATCAGTAGTTTCACAAACTACTGAAGTTAAAGATTTGATAAATTTGGTTAAACTTCTGATGACCAAAGTTGATGGTGGTCACCAAAAAGATACCACCATTGTTCTTAATGAAAAATCCATTGCCAAAAAGACATGGATTTCAAAAATTGGTCCTCAACAAGCTGCACCTATTCTCAAGAGCAAACCCAAAGCCAAATTGGCTTGGGTTGCCAAATCTAACTAATTTGCTATTTTGTTCAAAGGGTCTCCAGAGGTTTGAATAGCATTTGGTATGTTGATAGTGGAGGCTCAATGCACATGATTGAATGCAGATACCTGATAAACAATTTTATCAGTCAAAGGGAAGGATCTGTGTCCTTTGGGAATAATGCCAAGGGATATGTGCTAGGATATGGCAATGTATCCTCAGGCAAAATGCAGTTTGATAAGGTCAATCTGGTTGAAAACCTTGAGTACAACTTGCTGAGTGTCTCACAAATGTGTGATAAAGGATATTCTTCCTTTTTCACAAAGACAGCTTGCAAGATCATATCACTAGAAGGCCAGAAGTTGATAGAGAAGATCATTGAAGATCATACTTTGCTGATTGCCAAAAGATGTGGCAATGTCTATGCAGTGGACATTGAAAATAACAAAGTATTGAACAATACTGCTTGTTTCTTCCCAAAGGCATCAACTTCAGAAAATGATCTCTGGCACAGGAGACTTGGCCATGTGAACTTTAAAACCATCAATAAAGTCACAAAAATGGGCTTGGTCAGGGGTCTACCTTTAGAGGAATACCAGTGTAAAGAACACTGTGTTTCCTGTCTTAAAGGTAAACAGCATAAGTATTGGTACAAAGAGGATTGACGAAACCACCTTTTGATAACCTTAGTCTATTTCATATCTGCCTAAGTATAGAACTGCTGAAGAACAAAAAGAAGAAGTACTGAAGAACAAACACAAAGTACTGAAGAGTAAACTCATCACAAGTTCTGAAGTCTAACCAGACATTTCACTGAAGAACTGCTGAAGACAAACTGCTCATCAGCAGTTTGTCACTCATCAGCACTTTGCATCAGAAGCTTCTAACCGACTGAAAGATCAGCAGTTTGATTATAATATAGTTTTGTTAAAGTCTTGATTTCAAGTTTCAATGTACAGACTGTAGTAACCTTATCTTAGCATAATATCTTTGTTAAATATCTTAGATTACTTCAGACTACAGTTTAGTACATTAGTCTATAAATAGATGAGTTTGTTCATCTATTTTGACATGTGATTTTGTGTAAAATCTTTGAACTTATATTGAAATCCTTCGGGCTTTAAACTTATAATTCCATTTCACATCTGAGAAACATAAATTGCTATTACTGCTTTATACTTAAACTGTTTATTGTTTCTCATTTATTGTTCAGTCAAGGGGGAGTAATAACTCCTCATCAAAGTGATCTTTTAGACCTTTGAACACTTGTATTTTCCGCTGCCTAATAACTCATATACAAATCTGATAAACACATAAGTGTTCATAAACATAGCCACTGATCCAACAATTGGTATCAGAGCATCTGGTTAATCTGATCAAAATCAATCTAACAAATTGAGATTCAGACACAGGCTCAATATTGATATTCAATAAAAAGGATAAAAGGCTCACTTTTTAATCCATCACTTTAAGGAAGTATTGACAAATCCAAACTTCTTAAAAATGGATCCCTACAATACTGGATCTGCCAACAAACCTGCTATGTTAGTCAGAAATGAATATAACATATGGTCAAAAAGGTTGGCACATACTATTTCACAAACAAACACTGGATGTTGGAGGTCTGTAGTTTTTGGACCTCACAAACCAGTTGTTAGTGATCCAAAGGGTAAGACTGAAAGACCAAAAGACCCAAAAGAATACACGGAGGAAGATTTCCAAAAGTTTGAGCTTGATGCAAAAGCTTTCTCCATGTTGGCTATGGCTCTCCCAAATGAAATTTATGCTGGCCTTTTACACTGTGAAAGTGCCAAAGAGCTGTGGGATTGCCTAAAAGAGCAGTTTGCAGGAACTGCTGAGGTGATAGCCAACATCAGAGAAATATTGGCTCAACAATATGAAACTTTTACTCACATAGAGGGTGAAACTTTAACTCAACAATTTGAAAGATTTTCTTCACTCATCTCTGAGTTAAACATAAACAATCCGATCTATTCAAATGAGTCTATGTTGCATAGATTTTTAAGATCTGTAGTCCCAAAATTACTAGATCTTAAGTGTGCACTAGATTGTTATCAACTAGAAACACCTATTTATTAGGTGTTTTAGTTGATTAATCAAGACAAGTAAAGAACTAGATGAAGATTGCAAGAACCGACACACAAGAAACATAAACAGATCATTCCATTAAAGATTCAGCAGTGAAACACCATGGATATTACAGACAAGTTCGCACCTTTTATTTGTGCTCTCAAAAGATATAACAAAAACCCTAACCCTAGCTGCACAAATGATGTTCTATTTATAGGCATCCTGATGGACTGTGCACTTAACATTAAGTGCGCAGTGCCCGTCCATTAAGTTCGCAGTCTAGGGTTTCACTAATACAACTATGCTATAATTACATAACCAACCCTCCAACTCTAACACACAACTAAACATGATCAAACCTGGTAACTGTGGTCTCATACTAACCCAACAATACTCCCCCTAGACCACAGCTACCAGTTCTACAAAATCAGTCTATCTCCACATCACTTGACTCCCCCTCTTCTCTTGCTTGGTGTGCCGGGAGTGCTTGAACTATGCTTTCTTCAACAGTTGGCTCTTCAATACGTGGTTCTTTAGTATGTGCTTCTTCAGTGTGAGGTTCTTCAGTGTGTGGCTCTTCAGTGTGTGGCTCCTGGATGAATAACTCAGCTAGATCTACAGTTGCTTGATCTTGCTGAGTTTCTGGGGCTGAACTTGGAGAGACTGGAGGGGCTTGAGTAGGCTCAATCTCAGGATCAGCTGTTGCTGGAGAAGTCTGTGTTTGTACCTCTGGAATAACTTCAGCTTCTGATATCTTCGCAGCAGCAGCGGCAGCAGCAGCAGCTTTGACTCTGTCATCTTTAGCTTTGTCAGCTGCATTGATCCTGGCCACTAAGTCGATCAATTCTTGCTTTCGCTTCAAAGCTCTTTCCACAGCCCTTCTGAACAGAATAGCCTCTTCAAACAGCACGTTACCAGCACCCACGTTGATCTGGTTCGCAAAAAGAGTAGTTAAATCTGAGGGATTCAAAGCAAACACATCTACTGGGTCAACTATTCTCAGCGCCTCTGAATCATCTTTTAGCTTGATCACAGCTTCACCAGTTCGGCTATCATAAAACCACTTCTTGAACTCTGACAAAATCACAGGAAGCTCTGGACGGATGCGAACCCTAGTGACAACCTGGGGAGGGTCTATTACGTAGGTTATCATTCCCCGTCCGGTGGCTGGATCTATTCTTTTCTTTGACATTCTTCGTCTCGGCTTCTGTGGTTTCCAGTTCTTGAAGTCACGCGCACACTCGTCTTCTATAAACACAGAAACCATGTCAGCTGTGGAGTCTTGAGAGTGGTTGATGAAAGGTGTTCTGCATGTCTCTCTAATATCCCATCTTGGGAGAGTCTTCAGGTTCGGTCTGCCCTTGAAGTACTGAATCACACCTCCTCTTTGTTTCACAAAGAATAGTCTTTTAAACCCATCATAGCCCCAACAGACAACTCTTTCTTGGTGAGATGCACGAGTGTGGTGGATGTTCTGGTGCAAAGCAGGAATGGTGATTGGTCTTCTTGGAAACCAGCTTGATCTCTCAGGATCCAATCTGTACCCATCATCCATCTCATAAACTGTGTTTTCTCCCGCACCCATTTCTACAAACGTCTCCGGCATCTCATCCTCACTGATCTCGTCAACATCACTTTCTTCCTCTTTTCTTTCCTTCTCTTTCTCTTCTTCCATAAATTTCCCAAAATCAAAGGCTTCATCAAACGTCATTCTCGGAGCATCTGTACCCTGATTCTTCAAATCTTGAAGCATATCAAACATCTTCATTTGCACCTCTGTCTGAAATTTGATCAGATAACGCTGATCCTTAACCACCTTTTCAAGACTTCTATTTTTGTGCTTTAATTTCTTCAGCTTCTTTCTCAATTCCTGATTATTGTAGATCTGGTTCTTTAGCATGCAAATTTCCTTTGCTGCATTCTTTCCCACTTCCTTAGATAGTGTCTCATATAATTCTTGATGCACCGGTTTTCGACGTGGTGGACCAGGAACAGATGAGGATGGTACAGACTGTTTCTTCACTGGAGGCTTGGGAATGGGAGGTCTTTCAGTGGAAGGGCCAGGCCTGGCAGTGGAGGGCCCTGGCTTGTCAGTGGAAGGCCCAGGCTGACCCTCCACACCAAACATGGATTCCAGTATCTCTTCATTTTCCTGATCCTCTTCTGTCATAACCCGTGGCCTTTCAGACTCGGGCAACTGTTCTCTCCTTCTTCTTCTCTCTGCCTTTGCTAGTTCAGCATTCTGTCTGGCAGCTTCAGCCATCTCTAGTTCCTCAGGAGTCAATGATTCTCTCCCTTGCTGCAATAAACCAGTAGGCCTGTTTCTTTTAGTTGGCCTTTGAGGAACAGGATCAGATGCCACCCTTTTTCCAACAGTTCTTTCTCTGGCAACTTCTTCTGCAGTATGCTGAGGTACTGTAGCAGCAGGTTCAGTAGGAGCAGGTTCAGAAGGTTCAGGTTCGGTTGTAGTTGGTTGTCGAGCTCTAACAGCAGCTTGTTTTCTTCTCTTGATCTCATTGTACAGCTTCATTATGACAGGATACCGTTGAGCAGCATACATACTTTCCAGCAGGGGTTCCCAATCAGGTGTGTTGCACTCAGTGAAGAATCGTGCACCTTTGGCGAAATTGTATTTATCACCAAGGGGCAGATCCTGGTGTTGTTAGTTGATCATCATCTGAACGAATCTGGGATACATCGTCCACTTTTTCTTTTCAGCTTCAGCATTCTTCACCATACAGTCAAACACCAATCCAGACAGATTAAAAGGTTCATTCTTGCAGACTTTAATCATGGCAGTTGCCCAGTCAGGACTGAGTGCATTGTAGCCACCTTTCCTGTGACACAGAGACATCAGAAATACGTGACAAATAAGCTTCCAATCTCTGGTCAGCTGGCTCTTCTTGATATCACCCCTTGCGTCAAAATCTCCTTTGTATCCAAAATTCATGAACTCTTGATGAATTTCAGTTTTTGGAAGAGATCTAACAGTTGCTGGTCGATCTTGAAATCTCAGAACATTTCGCACTGTATCTTCTGTAATTACTACTGCCTTGTTCCTCACTGTGGCTTTAATCCTCTTGACACGTGCCACGACCTCTACTTTAGCAGATCGCCAGAAATCTTCGATGTGAGAGCTGTAGACTTGAACATGCTGCTCTACAGCGTATCCAATTCTGCTTCTTCTGATCCATGCAACAACGTCTCGAAACTTTGTATCATCAGTCTCAAGAATCATCGGTTGATTGTGCATTCCTCTTGGATCCCATTCAAGAGCCATCTGTGTGGGACACGTGCACGAAAAGTAAGTTAGAACTGTGGATTTTGAATTGACTAATGACAGACATCTTCATTTACTTTGACGGACGACGTACTTAGACTAGGTTTGATTTTAAGTTGGTTTCACGTGTGTGATTCATTTTATGGATTAGATTTTCTAGTGTATATGATATGTTTCGTTTTATCATTTTAATAGTCATTTGAGTCCAGTTAAGGTTTACGGATGAATGAGTCAAGGTACGTAGTCCGGTCAAATGTCATGAACAGTCAAGTCAATGGTCAAAATTTTGGTCCATCATTAAGTTCACACAATCTTAAGTTCGCAGCCCGAGTCTGATGTGCATCTAAGTGCTCAGCCTTGACTGAGTACTTGTTGCTTGGTACGCAGTCAGCAGGGCAGGTTAGGATACGGGTAACCTAAGTGCGCACTCAGTTTACTCGGGCATGGTAACGGCTTGGAAGGAGTCATCAAGTCTGCGTACTAGTCTAGTACGCAGACACTTAAACTTCCGTTTAAGATTTTAAGTCCACACTTTTGGTACGCAGTCATTTAGGGTTTTAGATCCTTGAATCACATGATGCAAGTGCGCAGTCATATGAAACAAGTGCGCAGTTTCTTAAAAGATTTAGTGCGCAGTTCTTCAAACCCCTAAATCTTCAATCAGTGATTCCTCAGATTTCACTATAACCCTGTTAATACACGAAGGACTTGTCAGAATCATTGAAATACCTTAAACAAAACACACAAGCAGATAATGGAATACAAGTGATGGATTAACAGGTGTTGATTAGTGGTGGTTGCACGGTAGTTTGGTGGTGGTATTACGATGAAGACGGTGGTGATACAAAGTTAGGGTTTTTTGAATTTTTGATAAAAAGTAAAAACAAAAGTTACTGCTGTATTTATAGGGTGAAATGGTTTTGGGCCGCGTACTTAACCTTTAAGTGCGCAGGCCCAAAAGCCCAAGTCAAGTACGCAGGCCCAACAAAGCTTATCAATATGTTAAGTTCGCAGGCCCAATAACAAGAAAATAGCCTTTTTAACCAAAGATTTGAGTTTAGAGATCAACCGTTTCTCACCTTTTGCATCAAGATCATACCTGCCAGACCACATTTCAACTTTCCGTTGGATAGCTGTAGCCCAAGAAAAAACTGTCGGTATATTTGTCCACTTAAATCCATGCCTCTCGTCTTTCAACATACTTTATATGATGATCTTTATAATGTTTTGGTAATATTGACGACATGTTAATGGACCCCACTTGTGCCAGGTGTAAGCCTACCAATCCTCAAGGTTTATTGAGATATAATGATGAGAGCTTCAGGTCTATGTTTCCATAAGCAGAGAAGATGATCATTATGTCAATCAGATGATGAGAGCTTCAGGTCTATGTTCCCATAAGCAGAGAAGATGATCATCTGATTGCTTTTTGAGCTATCTATATGTTTGCACGTCACTAACATTGCGTGTCTTTTGTTGCTCATTTTGATTTTAATAGCCCCGCTTTTGTAGCTTGCACTCTTAGGTGTCTTTTGGTTGCTTATGCACAAAATTTTCTTTGTCTTTTGATCTCTCAACCTGTGTATGACCGGACTCAGCTTGTGCAAACCTGAAACACAGTGGGAATCCAGCATCTCGTGTAGACCTTTTAGTTTGTCATCTTTAGCAGTTTACTCAATTCCAGGCTGAATCTACCGACATGTCGTTGCTTGAAGCCACAACGTCCTCTGGGTCCTATTCACATGCTGACAAATATGATTAGTCCCTATCATTTCTTGATTGTTTTGAAAAAGTTTTTAAAACTTGCAATTTTAGGGATCTACCGGTTTATTTCTCCCCCAAAAATCTTTATTTTATTTTAAACATAAGATTTTTCTATAGTTTATTTACAAGTTTTTTTTTATTTTTTTATTTTTTATTTTATTATTATTTTTTTTAACATTCAAAGTTGATCATCTCTAACCATGTTACCAACTGACGAAAACGGGTTTTGTCGAAAGCTTTGGTAAAGATATCTGCCTTTTGATCAGCAGTATCTATAGGCAACACCTGTATGTACCCCTTGTCGTGCGCATCGCGAATTGAATGAATCCGAATTTCTATATGTTTAGTTTTCGAATGATCAATTGGATTCTTCACAATGTCACGACAGGCATCATTATCAATGTAGATAGGGGTTCTCATGATATTCAAACCGTAATCCAACAGCTGATTTTGGATCCACAACACTTGACAGCAACAACTGGATGCGGCTGTGTACTCAGCTTGAGCGGTAGATATCGACACAGTGGTCTGCTTCTTGCTCTGCCATGACACGAGCCTGTTTCCCAGAAATTGACAGCCACCAGAGACAGACTTTCGGTCAATCCTGCAACCTGCATGATCACTATCAGAGTACGCAATTAGGTCAAAATTGTCACTCTTAGGATACCATAAACCAAGTTTTGGTGTTCCTTTGAGGTAGCGGAAGATTCTTTTTACTGCAGTTTCATGGGATTGCTTTGGATTTGACTGAAAGCGAGCACAGCATCCAACTGCCCACATGATGTCCGGTCTGCTGGCTGTAAGATACATCAAGGATCCAATCATAGAACGATAAGTGTGCGGGTTCACAGAAGGTCCTTCAAGATCTGGTACAAGCGTTGTTTGAGCTGCAAAAGGAGTGTTGGACGGTTTGCAATCCGACAGGTTGTACTTTGCCAGAATGTCTCTTGTGTATTTTGCTTGATGGATGAGAATACCGTCTTCTTTCTGTTGGACTTCGAGACCTAAGAAAAATGATAGTTCTCCCATCATGCTCATTTCAAATTGAGACTTCATAATGCTTTCAAATTCCCTGCACAAATTTTCGTCAGTTGAACCAAAGATAATATCATCAACATAAATCTGAACAAGGATAGAATGTTTGTTGACTTCTTTGGTGAACAGGGTCATGTCGATCTTCCCTCTCGTGTATCCATTTTGTAACAGATATGAAGACAAGGTCTCATACCAAGCTCTAGGAGCTTGATGGAGACCGTAGAGAGCCTTGTCCAACTTGTAGTATCTGTTTGGATGATGAGGGTCTTCGAATCCTGGCGGTTGGCACACATAGACTTCTTCTTTGATCTTCCCATATAAGAAAGCGCTCTTCACGTCCATCTGAAAAACTTTAAAATTTCGATATGAAGCATATGCCAAGAAGATGCGTATGGCTTCACGTCGAGCGACTGGAGCGAAGACTTCCTCATAATCAATCCCCTCCTGTTGACGAAATCCTTGAACAACCAGACGAGCTTTGTTCTTGATTACCACGCCACGTTCATCCATTTTGTTGCGAAAAACCCATCTTGTCCCAATAGGATATTTTCCTTCAGGCAGATCCACAAGCTCCCACACTTTGAGCTTTCTGAACTGAAACAGTTCTTCCTGCATGGCCTCTACCCAGCTTGCATCTCTAACTGCATCTTCAATGCTGAAAGGTACTGTTTGAGATAAGAATGCTGAGAGAGCGGTGTTGAGCTTGTCTGTCTGATTTCTTGTAAGAACACCCTCACTGATTGGTCCAATGACATTTTCAATTGGATGGTTCTTAGAAGATTTGAATCCCATATTTTCTTCTTCTTGCACTTGTAGAGGAAGGTTCGAAAGATGATCTCCAGGTGTAGAAGAGCTGGATGGTTCATTTATAGACTGCTGATTTGATTGTGTTCCTTCAGCATTTGACGTGCTTTCAGGAATGTTAGAGGTTTCAGCAGTAGTATCACCATTATTAAGTTGAGGAACAATTGGATCAGCAACAAGAGGAGAGAAACGGGTGCTAAACGGTGCGACTTCATCATCAGAAGAGTAGAGAATATTTCCAAAGGGAGATGAGCTTGTAGCTTGATTTTCAGGAGCTTGATCTGCATGAGCTTGCTGTTCAGGAATGACAAAGTGATTGAACACAACATCCAAATCAAAGAACCAGTCAGGACCGGTTCCAACATTAGTAGAGTTGGATTCTTGCCAGTCAATATAAAAGGATTCCAGAACCATCTTGGTACGTTTGTTGTATACTCGATAAGCCTTTTGACTAGACGAGTATCCAACAAAGAAACATTCGTCTCCAACAGCATCAAACTTCATGATATTCTCAAAGTTGTTCAGAAGAGTGCAGGAACATCCAAACGGCCTGAAATAATCAATGAGAGGTTTTCTTTTGAAAAGCAATTCATAAGCTGTTTTCCCGCGAGGCTTGACAATCAAGACCCTGTTAAGAACATAACAGGCGGTATTCACAGCTTCTGCCCAGAAGATGATCGGTAACTTAGAGTCAATGAGCATGGTTCTGGCAGCTTCAATAAGAGTACGATTCTTCCTTTCAGCCACTCCATTTTGCTGAGGAGTCCTTGTAGCACTGTATTGGAGATGAATTCCTTTCCCGCTGCAGAACGTCACAAAACTTTGATTCTTGAATTCTGTTCCATGATCACTTTTGATTGACTTTACTTTTAATTTGATTATATTCTCGATCAAAGGAACGAACAGCATCAAGGTTTCAGCAGCCTCACTCTTGAATTCCAAGAAGTACACCCATGTGAAGCGAGAGAAGTCATCTGTAATCACCAAACAGTAAGACTTTTTACCCAAGCTTTTTATACTGATAGGACCAAAGAGATCCATATGTAATAATTGAAGAGGAGATTCAATTGAGTTCACTGTTTTGGACTTATGCGATTTCTTATGCTGTTTACCTTTAGCACATGCTAAACATTTTTCAGAAAAAGGAAATTCCTTAGAAGGAAGAACTCTGACTAGATTTAGTTTAGAAAGTTTGTTTATATTTTTAAAGTTAACATGACCTAATCGCCTGTGCCATAACAGTGACTCTGACTCGGATGCCTTTGACAGTAGACAAGTCATTGGTTGTTCAGACTTGGCATCCCTCATGTTTATCACATAAGTGTTATTTTGTCTGGGGGCTTTTAGCATGATCATGTCAGTGGGTGGTTTAAATCCTGGCTTCAGGAAGATGCATTCCATGTCGTTGAACAACACTGAGATTCCTTTGTCACAGACTTGTGATACACTCAATAGATTGTAGCACAGCTCTGGAACATAGTTGACGTCCTCAAGTGTTAGCGCGTCAGAGACTACATCTCCTATGCCAACGATCTTTCCACCCTTTTCATTCCCAGCGAACGCTACAAACTCTCCATCGATGAACCGATAGTTCTTGAGGAGTTCTTTCAGTCCTGTCATGTGTCTTGAAGCGCCGCTGTCGACATGCCATAGATATCTCATAAGAGCTATCAGCCATTTTTGTAATTTATTCTGCACATACAAAAACAAAAGAGAAACAAAGCTAAACTAAAGAAAATCTATGTACAGTGGTGACTCTGCCTGAAACTTAAGTGACTTTGGGAATCCAAGTTTGTTTAATCTTTGATCTGTCATGATTTTCTCCCAAAATTGACTCTTGTTTCTTCCAAATTTGTGTATTTTTAACAAAACTTTTTACGGTTTCTTGAAGATTTCTTAATTGATCCGAAAAAGAGTTTTGTGTTTTGACATCTTTTTGTGATTTAGGCTTTATGTGACAATTTTTGACCACGTGACCCTCTTTTCCACATCTGAAGCATTTTGAATGCTTAGGCTTGATCTTAGGAGAAGATCTGGATGATGATGGTTGTGATGTTCTTTTCTTGATCTTGCTTGATCTTGAGCTTTCGCTTGAGCTTGATTCTTCCCTGTTGCTACTTGATTCTTCATTGGTGTCCAGATTATTTAAGCTGGAGCTGCTCTCTGTATCACTCAGTGATTCTTCAGAACTTGAGGTACCTGTTTCACTTTGTGATTCTTCAGAACCTGATACATCTGTGGATGAGGGGATAAATTCTGGGATTTCCTTAGTGAGAAATTTCCCAAACCTGTTACGCTTAAGTTCTGGCACAAACACAGATGGTTTGGGCACATGATTATCATCAGAGAATGCAGCATTAAGATCAACACACACAGGAATAACATTTTCAACACAAACATTAGATCGTTTGATAGGAGGCTTCCTATCATCGGAAGCCACAACCCCTTTTAAATCAAGTTTAGAAATACAGTCATCCAACCTAGTTAAACTATTACAGTCATCCATCCTAGGCAAACTATTATAGTCATCCGATTTAGTTAAAGTTTTACAGTCATCCAAAATAGAATTGTTTTTTGAATTTTCATTGTTCCAGATGAACCAATTCACTGTTGAGTAATTGGCACCCGGATGTCCTAAACCCACTGTCTGGCCACCACAACTTTCATCATCCTCCACCTGAGCCTGTTGGGTCACATCTGCATCGCTTTTACTTATGTTAGCATTTGACTCAGATTCCTCACATTTATTTTCAAAAAGGTCATTTTTTGGATGAGGTGATGGAATGGGTATGTATTCACTTTGGCTCAAGGGTAAGAATAGAGATCTTTCGATTCCATTCTTATCCTTATACCCAATTCCATCCTTTACGAATGATTGTCTTCCACAATCGATTATATCAGCATGAGCCCGTTTGCTCACATTCCATTTATCCACAACAATTTGAAGACGAGTTGTCTCATTTCTAGATTTCTCTAGTTTTGAGGTTAAATCATTTATCAGAAAATCCTTTTTAAGCACAAATTCTTTTAAAGTTTGCATTTCAGCTAGAGTTGCATTTAACTTTCGCTGATAAGCCCACTCATTTTCTTTCATTTCAGAATTGATTTTACGAATATCATCCATTTCTCTTAAAACTCGTCTGTTGTGTGATAAGCAGTATGCGACAGCTGTAGCACACCTAGGTGAGCACAGTTTAGATTTAATTTCTAGAGGAATATTTACCATGTCTCTTTCCTCAGCTTTCTTAGAAGAACTTTTCACCTCTTCAGCGACCTTCTCTGATGAAGTCTTCTCAGCTATCAGCGCCTCCTCCCTTTTCTGATCATTCACCTTCTCATCAATTAACACACTCTTCAGTCCCGCATTCTTCTGCATTTCTCCCTTCAGAACCTCAGCAGATGACCCTTCAACAGAGTTCACACCATTGGAAGATTTGGTGCAGATTGTGGCCATCAGGGCTTTGTTAACTTCAACTTCTGCAGCAGCTGCCTCTTCTCCCCAGTTGAAATCTTCAACAACCAAAGCCTTCTGTGGTTCCTTATCGTTTCCTTCATTTCCATCTGTTATGGCCACCAACCTCTTTGCGGGCTTGATTTCAGCTTGGTTCAGTGTGGGGCATTCATACTTGAAATGCCCGAGGACCTTGCAGTTGTAACATCTGATTTTCGACTTGTCAAACCCAGCCTTTCCCATTCCCACTCTTCTACCGGTTCTGTCTTGAAAACGCTTAACTCGTAGAGTGATCATTGCCATCTGCCACTTCAGATCCATCTCTTCCATGTCATCTGGGTCAACCTGGTACATATCCTCTGGGGACATCATCTCATTCTTAATCTCTCCTGTCTTCAAAGCTTCAAAACTGCTCATGAAAGAGTTGAAAAGTTCCACATGTTCAGCAGCCAGCTTGGCAGCCTGTGGAGTTAGTGTCTTTGCCGCCTTTTCAGAATACATTGGAGCTTTGCCAGAACTTGAACTACCAATCCCTGCAGAATCCACATAAGAATGCAACGAACTTGAACTCATATCACCAATTGGGGCCATTAAAGCCAGATTCTTCATAGCACTGCTGGGAGTCACCTTCGGGACAGTCTGATTCATTTCTCTCTTTGTGATATCCATCTCAAAAGATTTCAGAGTGTTTATGAGATCAGCCAAAGTAGACTGAGCATCCAAGTAGTCCTTTTTGATCAACATACATTGGACACTCCACTCCTTTGGGAGAGAATCGAGTAGTTTCTTGATGGAATTGCGGTTGTTTACAGGAATACCAGCTTTCTTCATCTTAGTCAACAAATTCATGAACCTGTCAATGTGTGAAGACAGACTCTCACCACGGATACTTCCAAACATGTCGTATTCCTTTTGAATCATATCTTGTTTGTTTTGCCTCATCTCTGCATTTCCTTCATAATACTCACTCAGAGCAAACCACAGATCATGCGCTGATCCGTACTCTTCAAACATATTGTATACATCGTTTGACAGAGCCATGGTGAGAGCACCGTAGGCTTTGTGATCTCGCTGCATCAGTTGTTTGTCGAGATCAGTGTATGTAGTGGGATCAGTGTTGAACACTTCTCCTACATCAGTGGTTCTGGTGGGAATGTGAGGTCCGAGCTGGACTGAGTTCCATTGGGTGTGATCGTTAACAAAATAGAAGGCTTTCATTCTGTTTTTCCATGTACCATAGTCTTCAGCACCCATCAACTTGGGGATACGTGTTATAGTGCCGGTTTCAAGTTCAGCTTGGGTTATGGGGTTAACTTGGAATGAGTTGTTACCAGACATGATTTAAGATTGATTTTAGATTGATTTTAGGTTTTGATTAATTAGATTAGCAAGTTACAGTCCAAAGTCCTTGAAAAATTAAAACAGTCCACAAGTTCGCAGTTCCACAAGTTCGCAGTTACTAAGTACGCAGCAAGATCAAGTTCGCAGTTCCTTAGAAACCTGAAACAGTAAGAAACAAAGATGATAAGTTCTTGATTCTCCTGTAAGTGCGCAGTCCCTGTAGCACACACCCTGGCTTAAGTTCGCAGTTCAGCCAAGTCAGAGCAGCACAAGTGCTCAGTCTTTGACTGATCAGCCTGCGTACTAGTGTAAGTACACAGACACTTAAACTCTTGTTTAAGATTTAAGTTCGCAGTAACCCTAGCCAAGTGCTCAGAAAATGCACCTTTTCAGTAAGTTCGCACCCCAACTAGAAATTCCAGATAAGTATGCAGAAACCCTAGTTGTGGTGCCAGGAGAGAGAAAGCTGTAAAGCCTTGTGTAAATTTAAGTGCTCACACAGACACAAGTGCACACACTTTTAGACAAGTGCGCAGTTGTTACTGTAATAAGTGCACACCTTGAAATGTCAAGTATGCAACTTATGAGCTAAGTACTCAACTCTTGAAACAAGTACTCAGAAGCAAGAAACAAGTACTCAGTTTATGAGCTAAGTTCGCACTTTAAGTGCGCAAATATGGCTGTTACGACCTTTAATCTTATCAGAAACATGTCCAAGAGATTTTCAATTGTTCTGAAGTTCTTGAATGATGTTTCTACTGAAATTAATACCTTTTAAACACCTTAGAAACACTTGTTCACAAGATTTTAAGGCAAAACTAATGAAAATATTCAAAGTTTGATAAACACTAAAATTTTTGAAAAACTTGATAGCAAAAACTAACAAGGAGGGTTTTGATATCTTTAGATAGATACAATCTCGAGCACTTAGGCTCTGATACCAAATTGTAGTCCCAAAATTACTAGATCTTAAGTGTGCACTAGATTGTTATCAACTAGAAACACCTATTTATTAGGTGTTTTAGTTGATTAATCAAGACAAGTAAAGAACTAGATGAAGATTGCAAGAACCGACACACAAGAAACATAAACAGATCATTCCATTAAAGATTCAGCAGTGAAACACCATGGATATTACAGACAAGTTCGCACCTTTTACTTGTGCTCTCAAAAGATATAACAAAAACCCTAACCCTAGCTGCACAAATGATGTTCTATTTATAGGCATCCTGATGGACTGCGCACTTAACATTAAGTGGGCAGTGCCCATCCATTAAGTTCGCAGTCTAGGGTTTCACTAATACAACTATGC
This sequence comes from Ambrosia artemisiifolia, assembly GCA_032199755.1. Classification (NCBI taxonomy): domain Eukaryota; kingdom Viridiplantae; phylum Streptophyta; class Magnoliopsida; order Asterales; family Asteraceae; genus Ambrosia; species Ambrosia artemisiifolia. The sequence goes on from CM063523.1 coordinate 14,832,388, forward strand.
TATAATTACATAACCAACCCTCCAACTCTAACACACAACTAAACATGATCAAACCTGGTAACTGTGGTCTCATACTAACCCAACAAGATCTTTACCTTCAAAATGGGAAACTTACTCTATAGTCCTCAGAACAAGTTCAGATTTTAACACCTTGAACCTAACTAGGTTACATGGTAAATTACTAACTTTTGAGAGAGAAATCAATCAAAAGAAAAAGTTGCAAGAATCTGGTAAAACTGCTGATGACTATACTCCGGGTAGCACAGCCTTATTAGGACATGACTCACCATCATGTTCTAATAATTTTGGTTCTTTTGACCACATTGACATAACAGCTGGGATCTCATCAGATGGATCTTTCCCAGCTTATGACAATGAAGAACTAAGTCAAACTGCTGACAACATGTGTTTCATCATGGATGATTTAAAATATTTTAGCAGTGATGACTTAGAAGAAATGGAAATATTGCACCAACTGGCCTTGTTAAGCTTAAAAACTAACAAATTTTATAAAAGGTCAGGAAGGAAATTTCCAGGACTAAACAATTCAACAAAAGTTGGTTTTGACAAATCTAAACTGAGATGTCATAAGTGTCAGAAGTTGGGACACTTTGCTAGAGAGTGTAGAAGCTCTAGCTATAACCAACCAATGTCCTCTGGAAATCAATATAACCCCTCATATAATAGGAATAATGGAACTAATGGGAGTGCTCATTTTGTACAGGCACAAGCTCCACATGTTCAATATGTGCCACAAGTACAATATGTCCAGATGCCTGCTCAACAACAACAGCAGCTCATGCCTCCATTTCCAACTGCTCAACAACCTGCACAAACTCAACAACCCCCTCAGCAACAAAGCTTATTTACCTCAAGGTATGTTGATTGGAGCAGTCTTCCTTATGACACATCAGAATGCAGTCAGGATGCAGACAATAAGGTCTATGATGTCAACTGGGGAGAACCTGATAATGGCAGAAAGAACTTTGCCTTAATGGCTTTTGAAGGATACTCTTCAAATTCTGCTCTCACACAGGTATCACAACAATCTCTGTTAAAGCTTTGCACTAAATCTTGCAAAGAATCATTTGCTTTAATTAGAGAAACTAATGTGCATTTACAAGGCAAATCCAATGACATGGAAAGAAAATACACACAAATGAAGTGTGATTTGGAAAGAAAAATTGTTTTGAAAAACAAAGAAATTTCCAAACTAAATGATAAATCCATTGAAACAGAAGCACAAATTAAAACAATGATAGACAGCCTAGGAAATGTCAGACAAGAGCTTGCTGACACCAAGGTTGATTGTGAAAAATGGGTTGAGTCTTGTAAAGGGTATCAAATGTTACTTAACAAACAAACTGCAGCCAATGTTAAGTTTGGCATTGGATATACCCACACTGAATCACCAACAGATTTCACCCACAAAACTGATAATGATAGGAAGAAATTGATTCAAACTTCTGATATGGAGGAATGCACATCCTACCATCAGAACTTCCTCAAAAAGGGAAGTACTGCAGAAGTTAAAACTACTGACAATAAGCCATCAGCAGTTTCAACTACATCAGGAGTTGAGACCCTGAAAACTGCTGATGACCTATTTCAAAAATCAGATTTTGTCAGTAAATTGCCTTCCAGCTCTCTTGATCTATCTAAAAGGAAAGAGAAGGCAAAAGCATGTGAAATATGTGATCTGTTTAACCACATAACTGAACTTTGCAAATTTAGAAAGGTAAATCAGTTAAACAAACAAAGACATCAACTGATTGTGGGAAAACAGATAAAACAAGATTATCAAAATACCTTTTTTCCCAACAAACAACAATCAAACAAAACCCTTTCTAAGAAGAAGCCTTTATCTCAACAAAGGTCATCTTCTCAAAGTTCAATTTCAGAAGTTTCACCTAACTCATCAGCAGTTTCACAAACCGCTGAAGTTAAAGATTTGATAAACCTGGTTAAACTTCTGATAACCAAAGTTTATGGTGGAAACCAAAAAGAACCCACCATTGTTCTTAATGACAAATCCATTGCCAAAAAGACATGGATTACTAAAAATGGTCCACAACAAGCTGCACCTGTTCTCAAGAGCAAACCCAAAGCCAAACTGGCTTGGGTTGCCAAAACTAACTAATTTGCTATCTTGTGCAGAGAGTCTCCAGAGGTTTGAATAGCATATGGTATGTGGATAGTGGAGGCTCAATGCACATGACTGGATGCAGATACCTGATAAACAATTTTATCAGCCAAAGAGAAGGATCTGTGTCCTTTGGGAACAATGCCAAGGGATATGTGCTAGGATATGGCAATGTATCCTCAGGCAAAATGCAGTTTGACAAGGTCAATCTGGTTGAAAACCTTGAGTACAACTTGCTGAGTGTCTCACAAATGTGTGACAAAGGATATTCTTCCTTTTTCACAAAGACAGCATGCAAGATCATATCACCAGAAGGCCATAAGTTGATAGAGAAGATCATTGAAGATCATACTTTGCTGATTGCCAAAAGATGTGGCAATGTCTATGCAGTGGACATTGAAAAAGACAAAGTATTGAACAAGACTGCCTGTTTCTTCTCAAAGGCATCAACTTCAGAAAATTATCTCTGGCATAGGAGACTTGGCCATGTGAACTTTAAAACCATCAATAAAGTCACAAAAATGGGCTTGGTCAGAGGTCTACCTTTGAAGGAATATCAGTGCAAAGAACACTGTGTTTCCTGTCTTAAAGGTAAACAGCATAAGTCCTCCTATAAGTCTATTGAAGAATCAAAAACAACTGCATGTCTTCAACTACTCCATATGGACTTATTTGGACCAGTCAAGATTATGAGCCTTGGTAAGAAGAAGTACTGCTTGGTCATCATTGATGACTACTCAAGATTCACATGGGTCTTCTTCTTATATTCCAAGGATGAGGCAGCTGAGATCATCAAGTTCTTTATTCTACAAGTAGAGAAGCTATACTCTCTATCTGTCAAAGTCATCAGGAGTGACAATGGGACAGAGTTCAGGAACAAAACTCTGGATGAATTCTGTCTGTCTAAAGGGATTGTTAGACAGTTCAACATTCCCAGAACTCCTGAACAAAATGGTGTGGTAGAAAGAAAGAACAGAACATTAATTGAAGCAGCCAGAACAATGTTAGCTGATTCAGGCCTACCTTTGTATTTTTGGGCTGAAGCAGTCAACACTGCATGTTATGTTCAGAATAGAGTTCTTATCAACAAGAGACATACCAAGACTGCCTATGAAATTCTTCATGGCATTAAGCCCCTTATCTCCTTCTTCAGGGCTTTTGGATGTCAATGTTTTATCCTCAACATCAAAGACTCTATCTCTAAGTTTGCTGCAAAAGTTGACACAGGTTATTTTCTTGGTTATTCTCCTTTGAGAAAAGCTTACAAAGTTTTTAATTCAAGAACCAAGATAGTAGAAGAAACACTGAATGTCAAGTTCAATGAATCAAAACACACTCTTATTCCAGCAAATCCTGCTGAATTATTTGATCTTGACAATTTTCATTTCGGACCTGAAAAGACTGTTGAATCATCCAAACCTCCTCAAAATGGTTTTCAAGGATTTGAAGATGATAGTCCTGCACCATGGACTCCAAACACAGTCAGAAGATCAACTATTAAACCTTCAGAAGTTTCAATAGCTTCAACTTCAGGAACTACTGATGAACATTTTGAAACTACTGATTCAGCTGAACCTAAAACTCCTGAAGTTCAAATAACAGCTGAACCAGATATTATCAATCTCAGTGGTTTATTTGAAGAACCTATAGAGCCATCATCCAGTACAGGTTTACAACAACTGATTGAACACAAGGATCATCCATTGGATCAAATCATGGGTGATATTGCATCAGGGGTACTCACAAGAAACCAGCTTTCCAACTTTTGCTTATTCTCAGCATTCATCTCTCAGTTGGAACCAAAGAAGTATCAAGAAGCCCTCAAAGACAACAATTGGGTGCAAGCAATGCAAGAAGAGTTGCTTCAATTCAAGAAACAACAGGTTTGGGAAATCTGTCCCTTACCTGAAAACAAGCAACCAATTGGAACAAGATGGGTCTTCAGAAACAAATCAGATGAGGCTGGTATGATCATCAAGAACAAAGCAAGACTAGTGGTACAAGGTTATTCCCAAGAGGAAGGAATTGATTATGATGAAACCTTTGCACCAGTTGCAAGACTTGAAGCTATCAGGTTATTTTTAGCTTATGCAATTTCCAACAACATTAAAGTTTATCAAATGGATGTCAAAAGTGCATTTTTGTATGGAAAAATAAAAGAGGAAGTGTATGTCTGTCAACCTCCAGGGTTTGAGGATCCTTCTCATCCTGATTGGGTTTACAGACTTGACAAAGCTCTTTATGGGCTAAAACAGGCTCCAAGAGCCTGGTATGAAACACTTTCAAACTTTTTACTTAAGAATCACTTCTCAAGGGGATCCATTGATAAAACTCTTTTCATAAAACATGTTGGAAATCATGTCTTACTTGTTCAAATATATGTTGATGATATCATTTTTGGTTCAACAAATTCAAAACTGTGTGAAGAATTTAAGAAACTCATGCAATCAAAATTTGAAATGAGTACAATGGGAGAATTGCAGTACTTTTTGGGACTGCAAATCAAGCAACAGTCAAATGGAACATTTATACATCAATCAAAATATGTTAAAGAACTATTGAACAAATTTTCTTTACAAGACTGTAAAACATGTTCCACTCCCATGACACCAATCACACAAGTTGAACCAGATGATCAAGGGAAACACATTGATCAAACCATGTATAGATGTATGATAGGTTCTCTTTTATATCTAACTGCTTCTAGACCAGATATCATGTTTTCAACTTGTGTCTGTGCTAGATACCAATCTGCACCAAGAGAATCTCATCTAATTGCAGTCAAAAGAATCTTCAGATATCTGAAAGGAACTCCTACTTTAGGAATTTGGTATCCTGCTTCAAGCAATACCAAGTTAACTGCTTTTTCAGATAGTGACTATGCAGGCTGCAAAATGTCAAGAAAATCAACATCTGGTGGTTGTCAATTCTTAGGAAACTGTCTGGTGTCCTGGCAATCAAAGAAACAAACATCTGTGGCAACTTCAACAGCTGAAGCTGAATACATTGCTGCTGCAAGCTGTACTTCACAGATACAATGGCTCCAATATCAACTGCTTGATTATGGAATCAAAGAGACCAAGACCCCACTTTTAGTAGACAGCAAATCTGCCATTAGCATCATTCAAAATCCTGTTCAGTTTTCAAAGACTAAACACATTGAAATCAGGTATCATTTCATAAGAGATTGCTATGAAAAAGGCAAGATTGAGGTGAAGCATGTCACAACAGCTAATCAAATAGCTGACATTTTCACCAAACCCCTTGATTCAACAACTTTTCAGAGGTTAGTATCCATGCTTGGGATGTTAAACTTAGAAGAAAGTCTGTAAGTGTTTCACTTTTTAGTTCTGCACATATTTTATTTTTCACTTACATACTTATCTGTCACAAACCTCTGAAGACCAAAAATTTGAGAAAGAGAAAGAGAAAGTTCTGATGAACAAATTTTGAAAACTACTGATAAACATCAAAAATGGGATATTTTCAAAATGGATATAACTACTGATGAAAATCAGAAGTTAGAAAAGTGTTTTAAAAGTCATTTGCATCAGCAGTTGAAACTGCTGATGAGATAACTAAAACCACTGATGAAGAAACCTTTCTTCTTCAGCAGTTTGACTAAAAGGGTAAAACAGACTTTTCACTCATCAGAAGTTTGACCTAGTCGGTTAAAAACTTCTGATAAATACCCTGTTCCAACACTTATCCATTCAAAAAGCAAAATTCCCTCTTTCTCTCTCAAATTCAAAGCAAAACCCCTTCTCTAACCTACAAAATCACTGTTCGATCAAAAACATCCATGGCTCTCGTGTTAAAACAGGGACACAACCAAAGAGGCTACTTTGTTAAAGATGAAGCCTGGTCCCAGTATGATGAGATACTTGATCTCATCATGAAATCCCAATACTATGATGCTTTCACCATCGATCCACCCATTCATGAAGAAACTCTTAATGAGTTCTGGGCAAATTCAGAGAAGGTGAAGGTAAACAATGAAGTGATTTCCCTCAGATCATCAATAAAAGGGAAAATGATGGCCATCTCACCAGAAACACTAAACATCAGGCTTGGTTTGAAGGATTCTGAGGCACCTGAGCATATTCCAACCTCAGATATTCATCTGACCATGACAGAGTGTGGCTATCAAGGTACTTTGGCACAAGCAACAGTTTACAAAAAATATTTTGACCCACAATATAAACTGTTATTTCATTATATTATTATGTGTCTTAGTCCAAAAACTGGGTCAATAGATCAGATGCCTTCAACTTTTCAACCTATTTTTCATTCCATCATAAATGAAACTTCTTTCAAGGCATCAAAACTGTTTTTCAATGAACTGGTTTTACATCATGAAAATGATAAAAAGAAATTTTTGTTGTATCCAAGGTTTGTTATGCAATGCATAATAAAAGAACTTGGAGAGGGAGTACTTGAGGGAGAAACAACAACTTTAAACCCTTTAACTGCTCAAGTATTCTCTAGGCACAACAAACCAGCACTTTTGCTAGAAGATGACCAAGGGGAAGAACAACCCATCCTCAAGGAACCCACATCTTCCAAACCCAAAAAGAAAACTAAAAAGCCTAAACAACAAAAACCAAAAACAACCAAGTCACTGAAAAGGAAAGTTCAGGAAGTGGAGAAACCTGAAACTACTGATGTGCAATCTGCACTTGAAAAGGAAGTTGCTGAAACATCCTCTCAGCACACTCCTTCTCCACCACCCAAAAGAAAACCTGTCACAGTTATTTTCCAAAGAAAAAGATTTAAGAAACCAATAACTGTTGACCCTGCCTTTGAAACTACTGAAACCATCCCTGAACCCATACAAACTCCTGAACACCAACCCATAACAACTACTGAACCTGAACCCTCACACACAACCATAGAAATTGCCCAACTTCTCTCAGGACTTAAAGGAACCCATTCACCACATGTCACTCCCCTTACAATACATCAAATTGGGGAGATGCCTTCAGAAGTTGACATGAATGTGGATCCTCTTAGCCCAACCCAGAGAGATGAGGATGAACAAGAGTTTGTAAGCCCAAACTTGCAAACTTTTGATACTTTTGAGGCTGCTACTACTCACTTATCACCCAGTGGTGAACCTGAGGACAGTAGTAACATAGCTAAGACCTCAAACTTGGCAACTACTGATGAAGGCCTAAGGCCAGAAGTAGGAAAACCTCAGAACCAAAACAAAGAGGTTCATGAGACTACTGGTTTGGGTCCAGCTCATGATATAACTGATCCTGCCCTCTCTGAGGACACTATCAGGGATTCAGATGATTCCATTAATTTGGTTGATGAATCAAACATTCCACAAACTGAATTGACGGTTGATATTGAAGGTCCTGCATCTAAGGTCTCCAAGCTCAAGAAGCTGGTCACCAAAGATCAGGTTAAAGACCAGTTAGCCCAAAAATCCCCAAAACTGGCATCTTCAGAGCAATCTGAAGATCACCCAAAAAACACCCCTTCACCAAAACAACCTACCCAATTCACTGGGCTCACAAGCATAGATCTGAACCAACTATGCAGCCCAGATGGTCCCCTGTATCAGGCACTCAAACAAATCATAACTGATCAACTCAAACCATTCACAACTGCTTGGGAGTTAAAAGCTAACAATCAGTTTGGGTTGATCAACTCGAGACTTGCTGAGTTGAACAAGAAAATGGATCAAACACAAGATCAACTAGCAAGGTTGTCTGCTGCAACATCTCATTCTATTAGGCTTCCAGAAGTGGATGAAGCCAAAAAGGGGGAGATGATTAAGGAACCAACTGAAGTTGCTACACAAAGACAAACTCCTGATCAAGAAGCTGATAGACCAACACAAAGACCAGGAAAAGAAGTAGCACCAGAGTTCAAATTATCTAAGGCATCAGAGGGAACTGCTGATTACATTTCTCAAACTACTGAAGACAATCCTTCAGCAGTTGTGACCCCAATTACCACATCAGCAGTTTTACCTCCTAAACCATCATCAGAAGTTCCTAAGGCAACTGAAAAAGAACCTGCTCCCACTCCTTTGCCTACAACAACTTCCACAGCTGTCTTAAACCCTACTCCCATCATCATGTCAAAAGATTTATTGGAGAAGAGTTTAAAAGAAGCTGCAAAGAAGGCAAAAGAAGATAGAGTATGGAACAGCCTAGAAACCAGAGATGACTTGAGCTTTGAAGAAAAATTGATCAAGTACCAAGAGAAACTTGATGAGCTTGAGGCTGAAGAGAGAGCACTTGAAGCTGCTGCTGAAGAAGACAAAAGAGCACAGCTTATAGCATTCATTACAAAGAACTCCAAATCAAATCAAGTGGCCCTCAAAAGACTCTCAACACAAGAGCTGACCAGAAGAGCACAAATGCTATCTGATAGAATAGCAACAGAAAATGAGAGGAAAGCCAAAAGAGCTGAAGTGATTGAAGAATTAGTGGCAAATGGCTATGGTTCAAAAGCCTCAATCAGCAAATGGAAAGAACAAACTCTCTATGAGGCTTACAAGAAATTTAAAGCAAAGAAAGTTGCTGAACCAGAGAGATTTGAAATTCCAGAAGTCCAAACAACTTCTATTGTCAGGAGATCATCTGGTGCATTAAGAAGGCCAGCCACCAAGAGAAAAGCAGATGGAGATCCCATTGTCAAGACTGACATCAAAATGATTTTGCTAGAAGGAGATCAGCTTGTACATGGTGATTTTGATGTTGAAGAGAAACCCATCTTGACCCAATTCAGAGACAAGGCTACCTATGCTTATCAGTTACAACAATCCATCCAAGAGAAGACACATACAAGGGTTGTTAAAGAGCATCACCTGCCCAATATGCCAATTCAAGGTGCTGCTGAACTACAAGGAAGTCAAGAATCTCACCTGAGAGTCACTGAAATAGAAGACATTCCTCAATCAGGTCAACCTAAGGAAACAGGCTTGGTTTCCTATGCCTCTGACTTTGACAGGTCAAAGGTAAACATTGTGAAATGGTCATTTACTGAATCCAACTCAGTACTTGTGACCAGGAGAGACCGTTCAAGTAAGGTCTATAGAAACTCAAAGGAGTTGAGTGTTTTATCGTCCAAAGACCTTCTGACCATTCAACATTTAACACCTGAACTTGGTCCTCTCACTGAACAACAAAGATGTACTCTTACCACCCGGATGACAGCAGAGATCTGGAGGATGCTAGAAGAGAGAAAAGGACAACAATAAAGGATAGATAAGGTTTTGGCTTCATCAATCCAGGGGGAGATTGTTGGGACAAAGAGGATTGACGAAACCACCTTTTGATAACCTTAGTCTATTTCATATCTGCCTAAGTATAGAACTGCTGAAGAACAAAAAGAAGAAGTACTGAAGAACAAACACAAAGTACTGAAGAGTAAACTCATCAGAAGTTCTGAAGTCTAACCAGACATTTCACTGAAGAACTGCTGAAGACAAACTGCTCATCAGCAGTTTGTCACTCATCAGCACTTTGCATCAGAAGCTTCTAACCGACTGAAAGATCAGCAGTTTGATTATAATATAGTTTTGTTAAAGTCTTGATTTCAAGTTTCAATGTACATACTGTAGTAACCTTATCTTAGCATAATATCTTTGTTAAATATCTTAGATTACTTCAGACTACAGTTTAGTACATTAGTCTATAAATAGATGAGTTTGTTCATCTATTTTGACATGTGATTTTGTGTAAAATCTTTGAACTTATATTCAAAATCCTTCGGGCTTTAAACTTATAATTCCATTTCACATCTGAGAAACATAAATTGCTATTACTGCTTTATACTTAAACTGTTTATTGTTTCTCATTTATTGTTCAGTCAAGGGGGAGTAATAACTCCTCATCAAAGTGATCTTTTAGACCTTTGAACACTTGTATTTTCCGCTGCTTAATAACTCATATACAAATCTGATAAACACATAAGTGTTCATAAACATAGCCACTGATCCAACAATAAGTCCTCCTATAAGTCTATTGAAGAATAAAAAACAACTTCATGTCTTCAACTACTCCACATGGACTTATTTGGACTTGTCAAAATTATGAGCCTTGGTAAGAAGAAGTACTGCTTGGTCATCATTGATGACTACTCAAGATTCACATGGGTCTTCTTCTTATATTCCAAGGATGAGGCAGCTAAAATAATCAAGTTCTTCATTCTACAAGTAGAGAAGCAATACTCTCTCTGTCAAAGTCATCAGGAGTGACAATGGGACAGAGTTCAGGAACAAAACTCTGGATGAATTCTGTTTGTCTAAAGGGATTGTTAGACAATTCAGCATTCCCAGAACTCCTGAACAAAATGGTGTGGTAGAAAGGAAGAATAGGACATTGATAGAAGCAGCCAGAACAATGTTAGCTGATTCAGGCCTACCTTTGTATTTTTGGGCTGAAGCAGTCAACACAGCTTGTTATGTTCAGAATAGAGTTCTTATCAACAAGAGACATACCAAGACTGCCTATGAAATTCTTCATGGCATGAATCCCCTTATCTCCTTCTTCAGGGCTTTTGGATGTCAATGTTTTATCCTCAACATCAAAGACTCTATCTCAAAATTTGCTGCTAAAGTTGATACATGTTACTTTCTTGGTTACTCTCCAATGAGAAAAGCTTACAAAGTCTTTAATTCAAGAACCAAGATAGTTGAAGAAACATCGAATGTCAAGTTCAATGAATCAAAACACACTCTTATTCCAGCAAATCCTGCTGAACTATTTGACCTTGACAACTTTCATTTCGGACCTGAAAAGACTATTGAATCATCCAAGCCTCCTCAAAATGGTTTTTAAGGATTTGAAGATGATATTCCTACACCATGGACTCCAAACACATTCATTAAATCAACTTTTAAACCTTCAGAAGTTTCAAAAGCTTCTACTTCAAGAACTAATGATGAACAACTTGAAACTACTGATGCAGCTGAACCAAAAACTCCTGAACCTTAAACAACAGCTGAACCAGATATTATTAATCTCAGTGGTTTATTTGAAGAAATACCAGAGCCATCCTCAAGTACAGGTTTACAACAATTGATTGAACACAAGGATCATCCATTGGAACAAATCATGGGTGATATTGCATCTGGGGTGCTTACAAGAAACCTGCTCTCCAACTTTTGCTTTTTCTCAGCATTTATTTCTCAGTTGGAACCAAAGAAGTATCAAGAAGCCCTCAAAGATAACAATTGGGTGCAAGCAATGCAAGAAGAACTTCTTCAATTCAAGAAGCAACAGGTTTGGGAAATCTGTGCCTTACATCCAAACAAGCAACCAATTGGCACTAGATGGGTCTTCAGAAACAAATCAAATGAAGCTGGTATGATCATCAAGAACAAGGCAAGATTGTTGGTACAAGGTTATTCTCAAGAAGAAGGCATTGACTATGATGAAACCTTTGCACCAGTTGCAAGACTTGAAGCTATCAGGTTATTTTTAGCTTATGCAATTTCCAACAACATAAAAGTTTATCAAATGGATGTCAAAAGTGCATTTCTGTATGGAAAAATAAAAGAGGAAGTGTATGTCTGTCAACCTCCAGGGTTTGAGGATCCTTCTCATCCTGATTGGGTATACAGACTTGACAAAGCTTTGTATGGGCTAAAACAGGCTCCAAGAGCCTGGTATGAAACACTTTCCAACTTTTTACTTAAGAATCATTTTTCAAGAGGCTCCATTGATAAAACTCTTTTCATAAAACATGTTGGAAATCATGTCTTACTTGTTCAAATTTATGTTGATGATATCATTTTTGGTTCAACAAATTCAAAACTGTGTGAAGATTTTAAGAAACTCATGCAATCAAATTTTGAAATGAGTACTATGGGAGATTTGCAGTACTTTTTGGGACTGCAAATCAAGCAACAATCAAATGGAACATTTATACATCAATCAAAATATGTTAAAGAATTATTAAACAAATTTTCTTTACAAGACTGTAAATCATGTTCCACTCCCATGACATCAACCACACAAGTTGAACCAGATGATCAAGGAAAACAGATTGATCAAACCATGTATAGATGTATGATAGGTTCTCTTTTATATTTAACTACTTCTAGACCAGATATTATGTTCTCCACTTGTGTCTGTGCTAGATACCAATCTGCACCAAGAGAATCACACCTAATTGCAGTCAAAAGAATCTTCAGATATCTGAAAGGAACTCCTACTTTAGGAATTTGTTATCCTGCTTCAAGCAATACCAAGTTAACAACTTTTTCAGATAGTGTGACACCCGGCAAACTCAGGTTGATAACATTGTTTGGGTCAAAGTCTACCTTAGCGAGTCACGCGTATATTATACTTAACTAGGTCGGTTGAGTCGTGTTATGGTTCGGGAGTCGTTACTAAAGCCTAGAGGATCGTTAGATGTCAGTCATTAACCAGGTACGCAAGGATTGACGATTCGTAGAATCGTCGAACCTTAGTAAACACACAAGTCTCGAGTCCCGGGAATTGGTGAACGAGTGTGAACGTATTTGTTTCCATGAATTATGTGTTTATAATCTTTATGTGACTTGTCGGTATGTGTATACGTGTTTACATATGTTAAAACGGTGATTACGCGTAATTGCATGATGTCACAAGTGATTACGCGTAATTGGATGATGTTACAGGTGATTACGCGTAATTGCATGATATTAGAGGTGATTACGCGTAATTGCATGCTGATGGGGGGTGATTACGCGTAATTGCATGTTGATAGGGGGTGATTAGCCCTAATCGCCTGTAGGGGAGGCGATTAGGAGCCCTAATCGCCTGATTTGCTGCGTAATCGCCTGACGTGTTTTAAACGACTAGAAACGCCTATAAATACCACCCTTGACTTGTAAAACATCATTTGTGCAACCCTAGCCATCCCATAACCTATCCCAACTCACAAACACCCTCTGGAACACGTTTTTGCATCAAAACACACATTTCCAAGCTCTACACATCATTTTCTCATAAATCCAAGGTGTGTTCTTCATTCCCAAACCTTTGTATGATTATGTTTTGTTCCCTAAAGGTCCAGACCTGATTTCTAAACGTTTTTGTCTTTGAAAACTTGTTAAAAACAGATTCTAAACAAACCCACACCTTCATGCTTGTTCTATGTTATGTTAACATGCAAAGATGAGATTTTTGATATTAAAACGTGTTTGTTTCCATGTGTTTAATATGTTTCTGACTTAAATGAATCATTAGGATGATTGTCTATGACATTGGGAGCATATGGTTGTGTTTTGATGATATTTGATATTTTGACCCGTTTGGGTGATTTTGGGAGACTTAGTGTGATTTAATAGGTTTTGATGATTCTAGAGGATTAGGGTTTGCTCTAGGATGATGCTAGAACAATAGGAAAGGATTGGACAACATTGTTATGTGATGAAATCTGAGTATTTGCTATTTAGGGTAAGTTTTACATGATGATGTGATGTTTACATGATGAATATGCTATTTTAGGAAAACGCTTGCATTCGGGACTGTTAGAGAGATGATAAATTCGGGGTTTTTGCTTGTAATAGCTTGGTAATTGATTTGGGTTTGATATTGGGTGTTTCCACTTGTTTCGGATCTGATTTGGAGGATTAAACGCGCGAAAAAGTGGCATTTGCTGCAGGGAGCGATTAGGAAGCTAATCACCTGACATAGGGGGCGATTAGGAGGCTAATCGCCTGATATAAGGGCTGATTAGCCCTATCCATGTGGTATGGCATGTGATTAGCCCTATCCATGTGGTATGGCATGTGATTAGCCCTATCCATGTGGTATAGCATGTGATTAGCCCTATCCATGTAGTATAGCATGTGATTAGCCCTATCCATGTGGTATGGCATGTGATCAGCCCTAATTGCATGTTTGACCATCCTAATTGCTAGTTGACTTTCCTAATTGCATGTTTGACCATCCTAATTGCTAGTTGACTTTCCTAATTGCATGATTAATGTCTAATCACGTGATTAGCTGATTTAAGCATAGCTTGACATCCCGAACATAAAATGACACCTAGGAACATGCTAGAAACCCCGTAACATGCCTAGTAACATAGTAACACGTGTTTGACTTATTTATGCGTTATTTGATCTATGTGTTAGACTCGTTGAACTTTAACACGTGTTAAGTACTGGTTGCATGATTTGTATGTGTTAGTGTATGAGATGAACACGTGGGATGTCGGGTCACCAATGGGATGTCGAGTCTTGTACATTTGGTCAGTTTAACAGTCAACGAGTTTTCAAACAAACCTGGTTATGGCCTGGACATCTAGGGACTAACTAACCTACGGGTTATTAGTCTAAGTATTTGTAATTGTCATGTGTTAGGTCACCGCATTACGGGACTAGCATAGCTTGCTGATTTTTAATTACTTTCAAAGTAACGCAACCTAAGGTGAGTTCACGGCCCCACTTTCTCTGGTTTTACTTTTGGGGGAGAAAACATGCGTTGAACTATGTTTTGAGAACTTTTGTCATACTGTGAGTTATTTAGAGTTACTATACGAACTTTTAAGTCCCGGGGAAACCATGAATATGCGGTGTAGCACAACAGGGGAAATGTGAATAGATCTATTGGGCGTGACCTGCCCCACTCGTCGGCTTGGAGGGCCGGGCGGGTGCATGTTGTCTCGACCTTGTAACTTGTAACATTATTCGGGCTGTAACATTGGTAACTTGTGACGTGTCCAGGAATGGTTTCCAGTCGTAGTAGTAACAAAACATACGCCTAGCTAGCGTACTTTGGTTGAACATTTCATAGTATTGACAGGTGGAACTTGGTAACTTTTATTAAAACCTGTGAACTCACCGGCATATTGTGCTGACGTAACTTTTGGCATGTTTTTTTATCAGGTCGCTAAGGTAGCATCCCAGGGCTTAGGCGCACGTGTCTGCACGGCGTCTAGTTTAGGGTTCATGTTTTCGTATGTTGAACGATTCGGAATACTTTTGGATTTTGGATTGAAGACAAAGCTTCCGCTACTATTTTATGGATTTAAACTTATGTTTTTAAATTTGCATGTGTTCATATAGTATTGTTTATTGTGATCGTTGACTTGGATCCTGGTTTGTCACGCGCCTCGCGGTAAAACCCCGCATGTGGAATTTGTGGGTGTGACAGATTGGTATCAGAGCCAATGGTTATAGTGAACTAGGACTGCATGTAGAGTCTAGTCTATAGCCGAGTCGCACACACTAGACGGTCACATGGTACTAGACGTCATAGTGGGTAACATATGGGCTTGTCGGGGTGTCTTTAAATCATCAAACTCTTTGTGTTACATCATCCGCTCTTCTGTGTGTTGGGCTGCTAATTTCTTAGGCAGTGTGTTATATTGGAGTGATTTGTGTACTTTTGAGATCTGTCCAAGGCTCGGACATCTCCCCTTCGTACTCCAATAAACGCACTCGCCCATGAACTACCTTGGCATTTATGTCACTACGGTGTACGGCTAAGCGTCCGTGTCCGGTGACTTGAACTTTAAACTAGGAGGACACTAGGAGGACCATGTAGAGCGGTTAATCATTTCGGGTGCACACGAAATCATAAACCAAAATGCATGAAAGTCCTAGTGAGCTCTGGGTTTGAATGGATAGTTCTGGATTGGATCTAGCTTTAATTATGTGAACAGTAGTGGTTGCCACTAGCTGAGAATCTGAATTTTCCCTCGCTCTTGTTGCCAGAATCATGTCTGGAGTTCGTGGAGGACGTAGAGGTGGCCGTACTGGTAGACGTGATGGTGGCGGTGGTCGTGGAGGTGTGAACCTAACGCAGGAAGATCTGAACAACTTGCTGCAGGCTGCCTTTCAGGCAGGACACAATGCTCATGGCGGTGGTGTTGTTAATCCACCCCCAGTTATGTGCACGTACAAGATGTTTCGGGACTGTAAGCCCCATGACTTCTCTGGCCCTGAGGGGGCTGTGGGCTTGCTCAAGTGGCTGGAGAAGGTGGAGTCGGTGTTCTTGATGTGTAACTGTCTTCCTGAGGATCGAGTTAAGTATACTGCCGCGCTCTTCCAGGATGTTGCTTTGACCTGGTGGAACTCTACCACTCGGAACATGGGTTTGGGAGAAGCTTACGCTATGCCATGGGAAAATTTTGTCCAACTCTTGAAGAGGGAGTACTGTCCCAGGGAAGAGATCCAGAAGTTGGAACATGAGGTTTGGAACCTCAAGATGGTTGGGTCAGAAATTGAGGAGTACACTGTGAGGCGTAATGAGTTGGCGGTGCTGTGTCCTGATTTGCATGTACCAGAATACAGGAGGATCGAGCACTACATTTCGGGGCTGGTACCAGAGATAGCAGGGTTGGTGGCTGCGGGAAATCTTCCTACTTATGCAGATGTGGTTCGGTCGGCTCATAGGATGACTAACCTGAAGGTGAATGAGGGTATTCTTCTTGCCCGTGGTTTGACTGTCAAAGCTCCGTAGAGTAACAAGCGCAAGTGGGATAACGTTGGTAAGGGTTCAGCGCCAGCTCCGTCACAGCAGGGTAAGAAGTATGATGTCAGGGGTTCTTCTTCTTCGGGATCGAAGCAGGGTGGTTATACTGGGAAACATCCAAAGTGCAACAAATGTGGGTATCATCATCCGGGGAATTATGATAAGGCACGTTGTCACCGTTGTCAGCAGTTGGGGCATCATGTTAAGGACTGTAGGGTGAATCTTTCGTCTTCTCACGGTCGTACTGTGGTCCCTACTCCTGCTGCTCAGGGGACTTCAGGGAAACAGGGTTGTTTTAACTATGGTGAGGTTGGTCATTTCAAGAAGTATTGCCCGAAACTGAAGCAGGGCGGATATGTGAAGAACAGGAACGGTAACGGGAACAACGGGGGCAGCGGCAGGAATGCACGCGCCTTTGTCATTGGAGCCGTGGAGGCTAAACAAGATCCCGACACGGTTACCGGTACGTTCCTTCTCAATAATCGCTCTGTTACTGTTTTTGTTTGATTCCGGTGCCGACAAAAGTTTCATATCTTTGGAAGTTAGCCGATTGTTAGATTTAGTGCCCATCCCCTTAGAGGCTAAGTATTTGATCGAGTTGGCTGACGGTAAGAAGATTGAAGCGACTTGTGTCCTTTGGGAGTGTCACCTAGAGTTGTCGGGTTTGTCTTTCCCCATCGACCTTATGCCTGTACCCTTGGGTAGTTTTGATGTCGTTTTAGGCATGGATTGGTTATCGTTGTATCGTGCGGAGATCGTTTGTTTCGACAAGGTTATTCGGATTCCTCTCCCGGATGGAGAATTTCTTTCGGTACATGGTGAGAAGAGCGGTGCTCCGCTAAGTCTCATCTCCAACATGAAAGCCCTTAAGTATCTTCGTAAGGGTTATTCGGCCGTTTTGGCACTTCTTTCTATTCCCTCTACCGATGAGAAGAAGATCGAGGATATCCTTGTGGTTCGCGAATTTTCTGATGTTTTTCCCGATGATCTACCTGGTCTTCCTCCCCATCGTCAGGTTGAGTTCGGTATTGATCTTGTACCGGGCGCTGCTCCTATTGCTCGGGCCCCCTACCGTCTTGCACCTCCCGAGATGCAGGAATTATCTAGCCAGTTGCAGGAACTCTTGGATAAGGGTTTCATCAGACCGAGTTCTTCCTCTTGGGGAGCCCCGATTTTGTTCGTGAAAAAGAAAGATGGAAGCCTACGGATGTGTGTGGATTACAGAGAGCTGAACAAAGTGACCATCAAGAACCGTTATCCTCTCCCCGTATAGATGATCTCTTTGACCAGCTCCAGGGTTCTAGCTACTATTCGAAGGTCGACTTAAGGTCCGGCTACCACCAGTTGCGCGTGCAGGAAGCTGACATTGCGAAGACTGCCTTTCGTACACGTTTTGGCCATTTCGAGGTCTTGGTCATGCCTTTCGGTCCCACTAACGCACCGGCGGTGTTCATGGATTTGATGAACCGCGTTTGCAAACCTTATCTTGATAAGCTCGTCATCGTGTTTATTGATGACATCCTGGTTTACTCTAAGAACAAAGCTGAACATGAGGAATACTTGCGTTTAGTTTTGGAACTTTTGCGACGGTAACAGCTTTATGTTAAGTTCTCGAAATGTGACTTTTGGCTACGCGAAGTTCAATTCCCAGGACATGTGGTTAATGAACTAGGGATTCATGTCGATCCGGCTCAGATCGAAGCAATCAAAGACTGGGAAGCACCAAAGACGCCATCTGAGGTGCGGCAATTCCTAGGTCTTGCGGGTTACTACCGTCGTTTCATTCAGGGGTTTTCGAAGATCGCTCAACCCCTCACCTCCCTTACTCAGAAGGACAGAAAATTCGACTGGGGTGAACTGCAAGAATCAGCATTCCAAAAGTTGAAGTCCAAACTTTGTTCTGCTCCTATCCTATCCTTGCCTGAGGGCACTGAGGACTTCGTTGTTTACTGTGACGCTTCGATTCGGGGTGTCGGTTGCGTGTTAATGCAACGCGAGAAATTGATTGCCTACGCTTCTCGTCAACTCAAGGTTCACGAGAGGAACTATACCACCCATGACTTGGAGTTGGGTGCAGTAGTGTTCGCGTTGAAAATTTGGAGGCATTACTTGTACGGTACCAAATGCACCATCTACACCGATCACAAGAGTCTCCAGCATATTTTCGACCAACAACACATGAACATGCGACAGCGTCGCTGGGTTGAACTCCTGAACGACTATGACTGCTTCATTAAGTACCATCCTGGCAAGGCGAATGTGGTAGCAGATGCCTTGAGCAGGAAGGAATCGGCAAACCCTCGTCGCGTTCGGGCGTTACAACTCACCATCCACTCTTCTCTACCTGACCAGATTCGTTCTGCGCAGCTAGAAGCTTTGAAGGAGGAAAACCTTAGAGCTGAGACCATGCACGGTGCTGACAAGCACCTTGAGCAAATGCCTGACGGCCTACGCTACTTCGCAGAACGCGTATGGGTTCCATTGTTCGGAGGATTACGGGAGCTTGTCTTGGATGAAGCTCACAAATCCCGGTATTCCATTCACCCTGGCTCGAACAAGATGTACCAAGATCTAAAGGTACTCTACTGGTGGCCAAACATGAAGGCTGATATAGCCTCCTACGTGAGCAAATGCTTGACCTGTGCCAAGGTCAAGGTGGAGTATCAGAAGCCTTCTGGTCTCCTGCAGCAACCCGAAATTCCTGAATGGAAGTGGGAACGGATCACGATGGATTTTGTCACGAAACTACCTAAGTCACCTAGTGGGTGTGATAAGATATGGGTGATTGTTGATCGGTTGACAAAATCAGCCCATTTTCTTGCCATTAAAGAAACCGACACTATGGATCGTTTGGCTCGCCTCTACCTTAAGGAAGTTGTTTCTAGGCACGGAGTGCCGGTTTCTATCATTTCGGATCGTGATTCCCACTTCACTTCGCATTTTTGGAAATCTTTGCACAAAGCTTTGGGTACCCAGCTGGACATGAGTACAGCTTATCACCCGCAAACTGACGGCCAGGGTGAACGAACGGAAATGTCGGTCTCCTCTTTGTTGGGCTGAGGTGGGTGAGAGTCAACTCACTGGGCCTGAGCTAGTGTACGAAACTTCGGAAAAGATCGTACAGATTCGTAACCGTTTGGCAGCGGCACGGGATCGGCAGAAGAGTTATGCTGATCGACGTCGCAAACCATTAGAGTTCCAGGTTGGGGACATGGTACTTCTGAAGGTTTCACCATGGAAGAGCGTCATACGCTTTGGGAAGCGTGGCAAACTTAACCCTCGGTATGTTGGACCGTTTGCAATCCTGGAACGGATTGGACCGGTGGCATATTGACTTGATTTACCGGCGGAGCTCGGTAGTGTGCACAACGTCTTCCATGTGTCTAACTTGGAGAAATGCCTGGCTGACGAATCTCATATTGTTCCACTGGAAGAGATCAAGATTGACGATTGTCTTCGCATTGTTGAAGAACCTATTGAGATCCTTGATTACAATATTCGTAGCCTTCGCCGGAGTAAAATCCGTATTGTTAAGGTTCGCTGGAACTCGAACCGTGGACCGGAATACACTTGGGAACGCGAGGATCAGATGAAGTCTAAATATCCTCACCTTTTTCCTAAGCGCGCTTTTGAATCGAGGCATGTTACTACTGCAGCTGAATGAATCTCGGGGCGAGATTCCTTCTAACGTGGGGATGATGTGACAACTCTGGTAAATTCTCTCTCTTGGTTTATATCTGTTGGGTCTGCTGACCTGGAGAAGAACAGATGATTGAAAGCCAAAATATACTAAGTGTTGATCAAGAATAAATAACAGAGTTTACAAGAAAGCTTCCTCCAAAGAACTGCTGACTCCAAACTGCTGATGCTTAAACAACTGATACAAGACAACTGCTGCTGATGAAAGGTCTGATGAAGAAAGTCTGAAGAGCAAAAGTCTGATAAAGAACAAGTACTGATCAAGATCTGAAGAACAAAGGTCTGTTGAACCAACAGCACTTTGGTTCAACAGATGTTAAGAAGACATCAGAGTTTATAGCTTAACAGAGTTTCCCTTCAGTAGTTTCAATGTAACAGTAGTTTATTGTTTATCAGATGTTGTAGTTTGTTAGTCAGTTAGGGGTCGCTTTCTAGGTGACGTCAGCTATGTGATCATCAGAGGTTTGTACTTGTCTATAAATAGAACAGTACTTGTACTGTTCTATTGGTCACTCGTCATTCTCTCTAAGACAAACAAACTCTGAGTGATCAGGCTGAGGGGGAGTGATAATTGTACCTTTGTAATCTTTCAACTTTAATGAAAGCTTTCGATTGATAACGATTATTCTCTATGTTTTGATTATTCTTTATTCCGCTGCACTTTCCATTTATACTTCATTCATATTACATCATTAATCAAAACAATCCAATACTCAGATCCTAACAATTGGTATCAGAGCTAGGTCAATTAAATCTGATCTAATCAATCAGTTTAATACACAGATCAGCTCACAATTATTGATATCGTTTGTTTGTCGGGTTAAAACAGAGTAATAGTTTATTTTCGTTTCAACAGTTAGTAAACAGACTTTGTTTTTGAAAAACCAAGAGAATGACTTCACTTAATCAAGATCCACACAACACTGGCACACACAACAAGCCACCGATGCTTGTCAGGTCAGAATACAACATCTGGCAGCGTCGGGTAGCTCATGTGTTAGCACAACAGAACACAGGATGCTGGAAATCGGTAGTATTTGGACCACATGTTCCAATGGTACCGAGTGCCGAGGATCCAAAGATCCAAGTACCAAAGAGTGTTGAGAACTACTCAGAGCAAGATTTTCAAAAAATCGAGCTAGATGCCAAGGCTTTCAGCATAGTAGCCATGGCACTGCCGAATGATATCTATGCCGGTCTCTTGCACTGCAATAGTGCTAAAGAATTGTGGGATGCTCTTAAAGAGCAATTCGGGGGAACTGATGATGTGATTGAAAACAACCGTGAAATACTTAACCAACAATATGAAACGTTTAGTCACATAAAAGGGGAGTCATTAACACAACAGTTTGAAAGGTTTAACTGTCTAATTAGTGAACTAAAACTGGTTGGTCTAACTTTTCCTAATTCAACACTGAATCATAGGTTTCTTAGATCACTTCAGGACAAATGGGACACTATAGCTATTGTTATGAGAAACTCTATCGGATTCAAAGACCTAACCCTGACCCAGCTTCATGGTAAGCTCCTGACTTATGAAAGGGAGCTTAACCAGAAAAAGAAGCTCCAGGACTCTGGCAAAGTGTCAGATGACTATGTATTTGGTAATACTGCACTGTTGGGTCAGGATGATGGTTCTGGAAGTAGTAAGGATCAGAGTTATGATCATTACATTGACATAACAACTGGTTTCAATAATGATTCTTACTCATCACCAAACAACTGTGCTTTCACAGCCAGTGGTGACATCCAGGCTTCTGATAATACATCTTTTGTGTACAATGACTTGCAATACATTGACCCTTTGGACCTAGAAGAAATGGACATCTTACATCAGGTTGCCCTGCTCAGTATTAGAACAAATAACTTCTATAAGAAAACTGGCAGGAGGTTCCCAGGTTTACATGGTGGGTCAAAGGTTGGGTTGGATAAATCAAAGATGAAGTGTTACAAGTGTCATAGAATGGGTCATTTTGCTAGGGAGTGTAGGAGTCAAAATGGAGTTCCTATGATCACCTATCCAAATCAAAGACCACAGACCAACACTTATCAGACCATCCCTAATGTACCTAATGTGCAAAACACTGCTCACTTTGCACAGACCCAAACCACTGTTCCTGTGCACTATGTCCAAACCACTGTTCCTCAGTATCACTATGTCCAAACACCTGTTGCTCAGGCCCCTGTGCCAATGACTGTTACTCCACCCTCTGCTCCTGCAGAGACCAGTCAACCAGGTCAACAGAGTTTCTTTACTCAAGGCTTTGTTGATTGGAGCAGTCTACCAGATGAGATAACAGATGACAACATTGCCCTAGTTGCCAACACTGAAAAGGATTTTTGTTTTATGGCACTAGAAACAATTGTTGAAGAGACTGATTCTGAGGAAGTGGTGTCTATGTCTGAAAATGTGACTGATGGTGTTGTTGGTGAGATTGTTTCAGCTGAAGAATCTGAAGTGGAGGTTGTGAATCTATCAGACCCCTGGGGTAGTGATGACTGTTACTGCCAGTGTAACTGTGCCTTGATGGCTGCTGCTAAGGTATCTCCTCAAATCTTAAATGACTTGTGCTCAGACAAATGTATTGTAGCATTTGCTAAGATAAAAGAGGTGAATGAAAACTTTAGAAAGAAAATTTTGGATTCAGAAATTCAGGTTGAAAAATTAACAAAAGAGTTAAAATCAAAAATATCTGAAAAAGAGTCTGAAATCAGTAGTCTAAAACATGAAGCAAGCATAACCAAAGACCAGCTTCAGACTATGATAACAAAATATCATAGTTGTAAGAAGGAGCTTGAGTCCACCCAAGTTGAATGTCAGAAATGGGTGGAATCATCAAAGGGTTTTGAGATGATTGTCAACCAACAATCTAAAAGTCATGTGAAATTTGGGTTTGGTTTTAAAACCACTGATCAAGTTTCACAAACAACTGACAAAAAGGAACCACAGTTGGTTGAGGTCATCCCTACAAACTCAAAAGGTCAAGAAATCAAGGTTACTGAACCCAATGGCAAGAAAATCATTCTTGAAAAGTTGGAAGGTACACCCTCATTTGATGAAATTGAGAAATATCAATTCAAACCAACATGGTCAGATGAGTGTGAAGTCCTTGAAAATTTCAAACCAATGACCTTCAAAACCTCTGATGGCAAAATGGCACCACAAGCCAAGGTTATCCCTCTAGTAAGTCTTCCAACAGATGATGAAACATCTGTTGAAAAGAAGAAAGAAAAAGGGAAAGCAAAGAACAACTTGTTTTGTGATTTTTGTGAAAAGAAGAACCATGTCACCAAAAACTGTTTTCTTCTAAAAGCATATGACATCAACAAAACAACAAGTTTAAATGATTCAAAATCTAAAGAATGTGCAATCTGCAAGAAAAAGAATCACAAAACAAAAGAGTGCTTATATCTCAAAAATTTTGATGAAAAGATAAAAGAGTATAAAGCTAAAACTCTGGAGAGTCAAGTGATGAGTACTTCAAAAGGAAAATCCAAACAGACTTTTGAATCTGTCCAAACATCTGTTACCCAAAGTCTGAACAAAAACTCTGCTCCCAGAGAGGTTCAGGTAACAGATGCTCCACCTGTTAACAGATTACCAAGAGGATATGGACAACCCACTTGTCATCGTCTGCCACATGTTTATGATGAGCCCAAGAGGCCTTCAAAACCAAAAGTGAACAGACATCCTCATGGTTTTCATCAACTGATAGGAAATGATCAAACCTCTGCTGGACCAAGTGTTGACATACAAGCACTGGCAAATGGTCAAATGCAGCTGTTGAATCTAGTTCAAAAGCTAGTCCAAACCACTGATCATTCTTCTCAACTTAAGGCTGAGACAGCTAAGGACCCATCCAAAGCCAATTTGGCTTTGGACACTCACCAAAACTAAAATCCTTACTGATGTGCAGGGAGCTTCTGCTTGTTTAGACAGTTTATGGTATGTAGATAGTGGAGGCTCCAGGCACATGACTGGATGTAGAGCCCTTCTTCTGGACTTTCTTGCTCATGGAGGGGGTGATATATCCTTTGGTAATGATTCTAAAGGTAAAGTGTTGGGTTCTGGTACTGTCAAAGCAGGGAGACTTAAGTTTGAAAATGTTAATCTAATAGACAATCTAAAATTTAATCTACTTAGTGTATCACAAATGAGTGACAAAGGCTTTGGGTCATTCTTCACTAAGCAAACGTGTAAGATTGTTGGCCCAGAGGCTGTTGAAAAGATTAACACCATCATTGCTGAGAGCAAAGCACAACTTGTTGCTCACAGAAGTGGCAATGTGTATGTGGTTGATATGTTGAAGGATAATCCTACTGCAAATGTCTGTCTGTTCTCAGCTGCCTCTACAAAAGAGACAGAATTGTGGCATAGGAGACTTGGTCACACCAACCTTCAAACTATCAACTCACTCTCCAAACAAAACCTTGTCAGAGGTTTACCATCAAAAGAATTCAAATGTGATGAGCATTGTGTTTCCTGTTTAAAAGGCAAACAACATAAAAGCTCTTACAAATCCATTGATGAGTCCAAAACCAGTCAATGTCTACAAATGTTGCACATGGACTTGTTTGGCCCTGTAAAAATCATGAGTCTAAGAAGGAAAAGATTTTGTCTTGTCATAGTTGATGATTTTTCTAGGTTTACATGGACTTACTTTTTACACTCTAAAGATGAGACTGCAGGTATCTTGAAGGACTTTGTTACCAAAGTTGAAAAACAATATGACTTGCCAGTAAAAGTCTTTAGGAGTGACAATGGAACAGAGTTTAAGAATAAGGAGTTAGATGATTTCTGTGTGTCAAAAGGGATTGTAAGGCAGTACAGCATCCCAAGAACACCAGAACAGAATGGGGTGGTTGAAAGGAAGAACAGGACTCTCATTGAGGCTGCAAGAACAATGCTAGAAGATTCTGGTTTACCTCTGTCATTTTGGGCAGAAGCTGTAAACACTGCTTGTTATGTTCAAAACAGAGTTTTAATCAACCCTAGACATCAAAAGACTGCTTATGAAATTCTGTTTAAAATCAAACCACTGATATCATTTTTCAAAGTCTTTGGCTGTCCATGTTTCATTTTAAATCTTAAAGATTCCATTTCAAAATTTGCAGCCAAAGTGGATTGTGGATATTTTCTGGGGTATTCTTCTATTGCAAAGGCCTATAAAGTGTTTAACACAAGGACTAAAACAATAGAAGAAACTCTGAATGTAAAGTTCAATGAACTTTCTACTTTAAAAATCCCAGCAAACCCTGCTGAGTTGTTTGATTTAGATAAATTCAAATTTGAAGATATTACTGTCAAAACTAACCCTGCAGGTACCCCACAATCTTCACAACAAGATTACAGAATAGATGTTGTGGTTCCAGACCATTACAATGTCTATCATGTATCAGAGGAAGCAGTGGTTCAAAACAACTGTCAAAACTCTGTCACAGCTGAGTCAGCCACTGTTGGCCAGTCTTATCTTCAATCCACTGATTCACCCAGCCAATCCACTGTTCAATCATCTGTTGACAAGAGTCAATCATCTGTTGACAAAAGTCAGTCCAATCTTACACCACTTGGACCCATTCCTCCACCTCCATTTCAAACATCTGTTGCCTCTTCAGAAGTGCCAACAGATGTTATGTCAACAGAGTCTCCAAACCTCTGTCCTTCACCACAAAATGCCATCATACCATATCAGGGAGATTTAATCTACCTAAGAGCTCATCCACCAGATCAAATCATTGGCAACATCAGAGAAGGTGTGCTCACAAGGAGCCAATCTTCAAACATCTGTCTTTTTGCAGGTTTTCTATCCCTTACACAACCTGTCAAGTACCAAGAGGCACTAAAAGACAACAGTTGGGTGGAAGCCATGCAAGAAGAACTCCTTCAGTTTAAAAGACAACAAGTATGGGAACTTGTACCACTGCCTAAGGATGCCTATCCTATTGGCACAAAGTGGGTCTTCAAAAACAAAACTGATGAAAGGGGTATAGTTGTCAAGAACAAAGCCAGGCTAGTGGTTCAAGGCTTCAGACAGGAAGAGGGGATTGACTATGATGAAACCTTTGCCCCTGTAGCAAGGCTAGAGGCAATCAGACTCTTCTTAGCCTTTGCTGTCAACCACAACATCAAGGTGTTTCAGATGGACATCAAGTGTGCCTTCCTATATGGCAAAATTCAGGAGGAGGTCTATGTATGTCAACCACCTGGTTTTGAAGACACATTCCATCCTGATCATGTCTACAAGCTTAACAAAGCATTGTATGGACTCAAACAAGCACCAAGAGCCTGGTATGAAACTCTCTCTACTTTTCTCTTATCCATTGGTTTCACTAGAGGTAAAATTGACAAAACCTTGTTTTTAAAATGGAAAGGAAAAGACTTAATGATTGTTCAAATATATGTGGATGACATCATTTTTGGATCCACATGTAATAAAATGTGTGAGGAGTTTAGGGAACTCATGACAGCAGAGTTTGAAATGAGTGCTATGGGTGAACTTCAGTGCTTTCTTGGTCTCCAAGTAAAGCAACTGCAAAATGGTACTTTCATTCATCAAAACAAGTATGTGAAAAACTTGTTAACAAAATTTGAGATGAATGATTGTAAGCCATGTAGTACACCCATGAGCACTGTCAAGCCACTCACTGATGATGAAAAGGATGAACTTGTTGATCAGACACATTATAGATGCATGATTGGGTCTTTATTGTACTTAACAGCATCCAGGCCAGACATTATGTTTGCAACCTGTGTGTGTGCTAGATCTCAGGCTTCTCCTAGAAAGTCTAACCTTATTGCTGTGAAAAGGATCTTCAGATACCTAAAAGGTGCTCCCACACTTGGTATCTGGTATCCTGCTAATGGAAACATTGAGCTTTCAGGTTATTCAGATAGTGATTTTGCTGGCTGCCATACCACAAGGAAGTCCACATCAGGAGGGTGCCAGTTTCTAGGGAATGCCTTAGTTTCTTGGCAAAGCAAAAAGCAAGCAGCTGTTTCAACATCTACTGCTGAAGCTGAATACATTGCTGCTGCAAGCTGTACAGCCCAACTTATGTGGCTTCAAAATCAACTACTGGACTTTGGGGTAACAGCACTTAGGACTCCACTCATGTTGGATAGCCAAGCTGCTGAAAATATCATCAAAAATCCAGTCTCACACTCAACCACCAAGCACATAGATATCAGACATCATTTTGTCAGGGATAGCTATGAAAAAGGTTTGATTTCTCTGCACCATGTTCCAACAGAGGATCAGTTGGCAGATGTGCTGACAAAAGCTTTAGATACATCTACCTTCACAAATCTGATCTCTCGAATTGGAATGTTAAACATGGATTAAAAACAACAAAAATGTTTTCAATAAAACATTAAAATGTTTCAGAAAATCAAATTTTGCTAAAATAACACTTTGGTTGAAAAATCTGTTTTAAAACCACTGATTCAGATAAAACAACCACTGTTTTATTAAAACCACTGTTAGTTGAAAAATCTGTTTCAAACATCTGATCAGGTAAAACAACCACTGTTGGTTGAAAAATCTGTTTCAAACATCTGATCAGATAAAACAACCACTGTTGGTTGAAGTCAGACTCTGACTTCAACCTATCTCAGGGATTGTTTTCAGACTTGGTATCAAATGTGAAAGCCATAAAATCTGGCTCAAACAATGCTTTTCTGCTCTACCCTAGAATTCTAAGTGTAATTCTACAAAAGCTTTTACCTGAAAAGGATTTTCAAAAGGGAGAGTCATTTAAAATGAAAAGTTTAACTGATGAAACTTTTACTAGAATGCTGGGTTCTTCAACCCAAGAAAAAGCACAAAAAGTTCAAAAAGTTTCCAAAACACAACCAAAGAGGACAAAGACAACAACTGTTGTTGAAACCTCTGTTGGTGAGCCCACTGCTCCTGGTGATCATGGCACTTCATCCAGTGCTGTGAAACCCACACCAGCCACCAAAAGAAAACGTCCATCCACCAAAACAACCACCAAACCCAAAAAGGGACTTCTGGAAGATGAGATACCAGAGGCTAACCCTGTTGCATCACCAATGCAACATGAAACCACTGTTGTTACTTCCTCACAACAGTTGGAGATATCTCAACCCAAGCAAACTCCTCAAGATTCCTCACAAAAGGAACTTGTTGTAAGCCAAAGGGAACCTCAAACTGAGGCATATGAGTCACTTGATCATATGTTTACAAGCCCATCTCCCAGGGCTAATCAGCTTGTTACTCCACCTACATCACCACCACATGTCCCACCAACAATGCAACCCCTGTTTGAGGCTATTGATAAAACTCAGGACAACCCCAGTTCCTCTCAATCACCTATCACTGAGAGTATGCCACTACCAGTGACTGGGACTGAGGAAAATCAATCAGCCATCCCACAAACAGATGAGGAGGTTATACTCCCAGAAGTACATGTTACTTCTGATGAGGTTTCAAGAGAAGCAGCCACTACTGCTGTTGAGACCATTGTCTCACAGCAGGACAGTGGTTACATTGCTAAGACTTCCTTGAAGGCAACAACTGCTGAAGACACAATTGTGTCTCCAAAAACAGTTGGAAGTCCCCAGAACCAAGACCAAGGGGCAGCAGGTTCTTTCTCCATGGACTCACCTCCTAGGACTGAACCAGCTAAAACTACCTCTGGTAGGGACTCAGATGATCCTATTAATTTAGGTGATGAGTCAAAATTACAAGAATTGACGGTTAAAGTTCAAAACCTTGAATCCTCTGTTGCTGACATCAAATCTGATGTCAAGTCAATTTTGGAAACATTGAATAACTTTACAAAGAGTCAACCATCAACTGCTGATGTTGCTAATGAGCTATGGAAATCTGTTTCCCCCATCATCATAGCTCATCGAAAATTAGCAGATCAGACACAAGAAACCTACATGACTGTGATCAGAAACATGGTTGATGCCAGATTCAATGATACAAAGGCTGATATCAAGGTGATCAAAGACCACTTGCTGAAGACCACTGGCTCTGCCCCTACCACAATTCTCAGAGATGAAGATGATGATGAATTCACTGCTGATGATGCCAAAAAGGGGGAGAGTGGCAGAGATAGGCTACCAAAACTAAAAACACAAAAAGGGAAGAAGCCAACTGCTGACAAACCAGGGTCACCCAAATCAGCTCCACAAACACAACAACCAAATGTTCAGTTCCCTGTCTCTGAACCAGCTCCAGCATCAAAGGCAAAAGAAGTTGACACTTCAGCTAATGAAAGAGCTGAAAAGGCTGCTGAAGACAAAATGAAAAGGGCTGACACATTGGAGGTAAAGGCAGAGAGGTTGGTACAACTGAAAAAGGAACAGCAACAGGAAGTGGAAGATGTGGGCACTTCAAAGAGAAGGAAAATGCCAGCCAAACACACTAGAAAACCACCTTCCAAATTAACTGCTGAAACTCCTGTTGTACAAACACCTGTTACCACAACCACTGCTCCACAAACCACTGCCACCACAACCTTTGTTACCCAAACCACTGCACCTAAAACAACTGAACCTAAAACCACTGCTAAAACATCTGCACAACCCAAACCAGTAACCAAACCAACCACAACTCAACCAACTCCCAAACCTACTCCAACACACACCACTACCAAACCTACTTCAACACAACCTAAAACTCAAACAACTGCTGGTTCCACAAAAGGACCAACAGATGTTTCTCAATCCACTGCTACATCCTCATCCTCACCCAAAATCTTGTATAGCAGAAAAAGGAAATCCACCTTTGTTATACAAGATGAAAACATCCACAACACACCACCTAACACCCCAATCACATCCACACCAGTCAATGCCATTCCACTCTCATCTTACTCACCACACACTGACCAATTCAGATCACACAGACCACCACCAACCATCACCCCATTGGCTGAGAAGTATCCCCTTGAGTTGGATTTAATCAAGGGGGAACTTCAATCCTTCTATAATACTGATCAGCCATCAGAAAGATCCTTCCCTTCTCTTAAAGGCTTCCCTGTTCCACCTAATCTAGACACATATCTCAAATACAAGGGTGAACAGGCTGATGCTGTCATCAAAGAGAAGTGCAAAGGGAAGGATGACAGGACTGCTCAGGGCATCCATTCAGCAGAGCTTAGCAAACTCAGAAGGATTGAAGATTATGCTAAGACCCTGAGCAACTCCATGTCAACCATGCCTCTCAGCAGACACTTGGAGATGGAAGTAAGGGATTCACTGCTGGAACAGATCTTGGCATCCAAGCCTTATAAAGCAACAAAGAATCAATTTACAGGCTGGACCACACATGCTCTAAGAGAAGAACTAATCAGAATAGAGAACATGGCCAAGAATCCTCCTGCTAAGGTCTCTGCCCCTGATTTCAAAAAAGGGAGAGATGAAGCTAGAGCCTTGAAATTCAGAAGAATGAGACAAGAGCTTGTAGCAGCTAAGTATGGAGAGATGAAATCTGTTGCCAGATGGTCAGAAATCAGGCTAATTGAGACATATAAAAAGCTTGAACAAGAAAGAAAGACCAATCCTGATCTTCCAAGAAAACCAGTGTATGATGATGCTCCCAAGAAACCCTCTCAGGCCTTTACATTAGATAGCTTGCTTGCAACCTCTGATCTATCTATTGCTGCTCAAAGGCAATACAAGAAGCAGAAGGAAATGTCTGAAGAAGACACAAGGAAGTTCACTAATACTTATGTGAAAGAGGGGATCTTGAACCAAATCAGATCTTTTTCTGATCCTGTGTCAGACAGGCTCAGAGAACTCATTGGAAGGCCACCATCACCAAACTCATCCAAAATAAAGATGCATCCCAGTCACTCCTCTGATTCTAAAATTCTAAAATGGAAGTCTGATAAAGAGACCCATGAATTGACATTGCTCAGATCAGATGGTAGTGTTCAGAAGTTGAGCATGGATGAGGCACCTGGCCTAAGTGCTGAAGATCTCCAGTCACTTCTAAACTTGACACTGGATAGAGATGCTGAAGACCTCTTCTCTCTGCACTTTGAATTGCAACTAAAAGGGCAAATTAGAGAAAGTCTGATGAGGAATAAAGATCAAGAATAAAGCAGAGTTTTGGCATCATCTGTTCTAGGGGGAGATTGTTGGGTCTGCTGACCTGGAGAAGAACAGATGATTGAAAGCCAAAATATACTAAGTGTTGATCAAGAATAAATAACAGAGTTTACAAGAAAGCTTCCTCCAAAGAACTGCTGACTCCAAACTGCTGATGCTTAAACAACTGATACAAGACAACTGCTGCTGATGAAAGGTCTGATGAAGAAAGTCTGAAGAGCAAAAGTCTGATAAAGAACAAGTACTGATCAAGATCTGAAGAACAAAGGTCTGTTGAACCAACAGCACTTTGGTTCAACAGATGTTAAGAAGACATCAGAGTTTATAGCTTAACAGAGTTTCCCTTCAGTAGTTTCAATGTAACAGTAGTTTATTGTTTATCAGATGTTGTAGTTTGTTAGTCAGTTAGGGGTCGCTTTCTAGGTGACGTCAGCTATGTGATCATCAGAGGTTTGTACTTGTCTATAAATAGAACAGTACTTGTACTGTTCTATTGGTCACTCGTCATTCTCTCTAAGACAAACAAACTCTGAGTGATCAGGCTGAGGGGGAGTGATAATTGTACCTTTGTAATCTTTCAACTTTAATGAAAGCTTTCGATTGATAACGATTATTCTCTATGTTTTGATTATTCTTTATTCCGCTGCACTTTCCATTTATACTTCATTCATATTACATCATTAATCAAAACAATCCAATACTCAGATCCTAACAATATCTCTTTGTCGTTTTGTTTTTGAACTTGTGCAATTTTCGGGACGAAAATTCTTTTAACGTGGGGATGATGTGACACCCGGCAAACTCAGGTTGATAACATTGTTTGGGTCAAAGTCTACCTTAGCGAGTCACGCGTATATTATACTTAACTAGGTCGGTTGAGTCGTGTTATGGTTCGGGAGTCGTTACTACAGCCTAGAGGGTCGTTAGATGTCAGTTATTAACCAGGTATGCAAGGATTGACGATTCGTAGAATCGTCGAACCTTAGTAAACACACAAGTCTCGAGTCCCGGGAATTGGTGAACGTATTTGTTTCCATGAATTATGTGTTTATAATCTTTATGTGACTTGTCGGTATGTGTATACGTGTTTACATATGTTAAAACGGTGATTACGCGTAATTGCATGATGTCACAAGTAATTACGCGTAATTGCATGATGTTACAGGTGATTACGCGTAATTGCATGATTATAGAGGTGATTACGCATAATTGCATGCTGATAGGGGGTGATTAGCCCTAATCGCCTGTAGGGGAGGCGATTAGGAGGATTTTGGAGGCAATTAGAGCCCTAATCGCCTGTAGGGGAGGCGATTAGGAGCCCTAATCGCCTGATTTGCTGCGTAATCGCCTGACGTGTTTTAAACGACTAGAAACGCCTATAAATACCACCCTTGACTTGTAAAACATCATTTGTGCAACACTAGCCATCCCATAACTTATCTAACCTCACAAACACCCCCTGGAACACGTTTTTGCATCAAAACACACATTTCCAAGCTCTACACATCATTTTCTCATAAATCCAAGGTGTGTTCTTCATTCCCAAACCTTTGTATGATTATGTTTTGTTCCCTAAAGGTCCAGACCTGATTTCTAAACGTTTTTGTCTTTGAAAACTTGTTAAAAACATATTATAAACCAACCCACACCTTCATGCTTGTTCTATGTTATGTTAACATGCAAAGATGACATTTTTGATATTAAAACGTGTTTGTTTCCATGTGTTTGATATGTTTCTGACTTAAATGAATCATTAGGATGATTGTCTATGAAATTGGGTGCATATGGTTGTGTTTTGATGATATTTGATATTTTGACCCGTTTGGGTGATTTTGGGAGACTTAGTGTGATTTAATAGGTTTTGATGATTCTAGAGGATTAGGGTTTGCTCTAGGATGATGCTAGAACAATAGGAAAGGATTGGACAACGTTGTTATGTGATGAAATCTGAGTATTTGCTATTTAGGGTAAGTTTTACATGATGATGTGATGTTTACATGATGAATATGCTATTTTAGGAAAACGCTTGCATTCGGGACTGTTAGAGAGATGATAAATTGGGGGTTTTTTGCTTGGAATAGCTTGGTAATTGATTTGGGTTTGATATTGGGTGTTTCCACTTGTTTCGGATCTGATTTGGAGGATTAAACGCGCGAAAAAGTGGCATTTGCTGCAGGGAGCGATTAGGAAGTTAATCACCTGACATAGGGGGCGATTAGGAGGCTAATCGCCTGATATAAGGGGTGATTAGCCCTATCCATGTGGTATAGCATGTGATTAGCCCTATCCATGTGGTATAGCATGTGATTAGCCCTATCCATGTGGTATAGCATGTGATTTGCCCTATCCATGTGGTATAACATGTGATTAGCCCTATCCATGTGGTATGGCATGTGATCAGCCCTAATTGCATGTTTGACCATCCTAATTGCTTGTTGACTTTCCTAATTGCATGTTTGACCATCCTAATTGCTAGTTGACTTTCCTAATTGCATGATTAATGTCTAATCACGTGATTAGCTGATTTAAGCATAGTTTGACATCCCGAACATGAAATGACACCTAGGAACATGCTAGAAACCCCGTAACATGCCTCGTTGAACTATGTGTTAGACTCGTTGAACTTTAACACGTGTTAAGTACTGGTTGCATGATTTGTATGTGTTAGTGTATGAGATGAACACGTGGGATGTCGGGTCACCAATGGGATGTCGAGTCTTGTACATTTGGTCAGTTTAACAGTCAACGAGTTTTCAAACAAACCTGGTTATGGCCTGGACATCTAGGGACTAACTAACCTACGGGTTATTAGTCTAAGTATTTGTAACTGTCATGTGTTAGGTCACCGCTTTACGGGACTAGCATAGCTTGCTGATTTTTAATTACTTTCAAAGTAACGCAACCTAAGGTGAGTTCACGGCCCCACTTTCTCTGGTTTTACTTTTGGGGGAGAAAACATGCATTTAACTATGTTTTGAGAACTTTTGTCATACTGTGAGTTATTTAGAGTTACTATACGAACTTTTAAGTCCTGGGGAAACCATGAATGTGCGGTGTAGCACAACGGGGGAAATGTGAATAGATCTATTGGGCGTGACCTGCCCCACTCGTCGGCTTGGAGGGCCGGGCGGGTGCATGTTGTCTCGACCTTGTAACTTGTAACATTATTCGGGCTGTAACATTGGTAACTTGTGACGTGTCCAGTAATGGTTTCCAGTCGTAGTAGTAACAAAACATACGCCTAGCTAACGTACTTTGGTTAAACATTTCATAGTATTGACAGGTGGAACTTGGTAACTTTTATTAAAACCTGTGAACTCACCGGCATATTGTGCTGACGTAACTTTTGGCATGTTTTTCTCAGGTCGCTAAGGTAGCATCCCAGGGCTTAGGCGCACGGGTCTGCACGGCGTCTAGTTTAGGGTTCATGTTTTCGTATGTTGAACGATTCGGAATACTTTTGGATTTTGGATTGTAAACAAAGCTTCCGCTACTGTTTTATGGATTTAAACTTATGTTTTTAAATTTGCATGTGTTCATATAGTATTGTTTATTGTGATAGTTGACTTGGATCCTGGTTTGTCACGCGCCTCGCGGTAAAACCCCGCATGTGGAATTTGAGGGTCTGACAGATAGTGACTATGCAGGGTGTAAAATGTCAAGAAAATCAACATCTGGTGGTTGTCAATTCTTGGGAAACTGTCTGGTGTCCTGGCAATCAAAGAAACAAACATCTGTGGCAACTTCAACAGCTGAAGCTGAATACATTGCTGCTGCAAGCTGTACATCACAGATACAATGGCTCCAATATCAACTTCTTGATTATGGAATCAAAGAGACCAAGACTCCACTCTTAGTAGACAGTAAATATGCCATTAGCATCATTCAAACTCCTGTTCAGTTCTCAAAGACTAAACATATTGAAATCAGGTATCATTTCATAAGAGATTGCTATGAAAAAGGCAAGATTGAGGTGAAACATGTCACAACTGTAAATCAAATAGCTGATGTTTTAACCAAACCCCTTGACTCAACAACATTTCAGAGGTTAGTATCCATGCTTGGGATGTTAAATTTGGAAGAAAGTCTGTAAGTGTTTTCACTTTTTAGTTCTGCACATATTTTATTCACTTACATACTTATCTGTCACAAAACCTCTGATGAAAAATTTAAAGAGAGTGAAACTACTGATATTTTGAAAAACATCAAAATGGGAAATTTCAGAAAAGAAGTAACTACTGATGATTATCAGAAGTTATTCAAGTGTTTTGAAAGTCATTCTCATCAGCTGTTTCAAAACTACTGAAGAGATGACTAAAACCACTGATGAAGAAAACTGCTTCATCAGTAGTTTCATTAAAAAGGGTAAAACTGACATTTCACTCATCGGAAGTTTGACCTAGTCGGTTAAAAACATCTAATAAATACCTTTTTCAAACACTTATCCATTCAAAAAGCACAATTCCCTCTCTCTCTATCTCAAAGCAAAACCAAAACCCCCTCTCTAACCTAAATTTACTGTTCGATCAAAGAAACTATGGCTCTTGTTCTAAAACAGGGACATAATCAAATAGGCTACCTCGAGAAAGATGAAGCCTGGTCCCAATACGATGAAATCATTGATTTGGTCGTTAAATCCCAGTATTATCAAGCTCTCACCATTGATCCTCCTATTCATGTAGAAACTCTTAATGAGTTCTGGGCAAATGCAGAGGCGGTGACAGTGAATAATAAAGTGATTTCCCTCAAATCAACAATTCAAGGGAAACACATGGCAATCACACAAGAGTCACTAGGAATAAGGCTTAGCCTAAATGATTCTGATGCTCCTGAGCATATTCCTACTGATGATATTCATCTAACCATGACTGAGTGTGGTTATCAAAGTACTTTAGCACAAGCAACAGTTTATAAGAAATTTTTTGATCCACAATATAAACTGTTATTTCATTATATTATCATGTGTTTAAGTCCTAAAACTGGACCATATGATCAGATGCCTTCAACCTTTCAACCTATTTTTCATTCAATAATAAATGAAACATCTTTTAAGGCATCTTCATTAATTTTCAATGAGTTGGTGTTACATCACCAAAATGATAAGAAAAAGTTTTTACCGTACCCAAGATTTGTTATGCAATGTATAATAAAGGAACTTGGTGAGGGAGTACTTGTGGGGGAGTCAAAAACTTTAAATCCATTGACTTCACAAGTATTCTCAAGGCATAACAAACCGACACTTTTGCCAGAAGATGACCAAAGGGAACAAGAACCAATCCCTGAGGAACCCACATCTTCAAAACCTAAAACAAAGAAAGCCAAAAAGCCAAAACAACAAAAACAAAAGCCCACCAACCCAAAGAAAAAGGTAGTTCAGGAAGTGGAGATCCCTGAAACTACTGATGTGCAATCTGCACTTGAAAAGGTAGTGGCTGAAACATCCTCTCAGACCACTCCATCTCCACCACCCAAAAGAAAACCAGTTACAATCATTTTTCAAAGAAAAAGACTTAAAAAGACTGTAACTACTGACCAATCCTTTCAAACTACTGAACCTGAACCATTACCAACTACTGAACCTGAACCCTCCCACACAACCATAGAAATTGCCCAACTTCTCTCAGGACTAAAAGTATCCCATCCAACATATGTCACTCCCTATACAACACATCAAATAGGGGAGATGCCTTCAGAAGTTGAAATGGATGTGGACTTTATTAGCCCTAACCAGGGAGATGAGGATGAACCAGAGCATCTAAGCCCAAACTTAGAAACTCTAGGTACTTTTGAGGCTGCTACTACTCACTTATCACCCAGTGGTGAACCTGAGGACAGTAGTAACATAGCTAAGACCTCAAATTTGGCAACTACTAATGAAGGCTTATTTCCTGAAGTAGGAAATCCTCAGTACCAAGAAAAAGAGGTTCATGAGAAGACTAGATTGGAGCTAGCTCATGATTTAACTGATGCTGCCCTCATTGAGGACACTATTAGCGATTCAGATGATTCCATTAGTTTGGATGATGATTCAAAAATTCCACAACTTGAATTGACTGCTGATGTTGAAGATCCTGAATCTAATGTCTCTAAGCTCAAAGAGCTGGTCACAAAGGATCAGGTTAAAGACCACTTAAACCATGATTCCCCTAAAGTGGCATCTTCAGTACACACTGA
This sequence comes from Ambrosia artemisiifolia, assembly GCA_032199755.1. Classification (NCBI taxonomy): domain Eukaryota; kingdom Viridiplantae; phylum Streptophyta; class Magnoliopsida; order Asterales; family Asteraceae; genus Ambrosia; species Ambrosia artemisiifolia. Next base: position 14,869,925 of record CM063523.1, read on the forward strand.
AGATCACCCAGAAACACCCCCTTCATTTAAACATCCTACCCAATTCACTGGGCTTTCAAGCATAGATCTGAACCAACTATGCAGCCCAGATGGTCCCCTGTACCAGATGATGAAGGATTTTCTCACTGATCAACTCAAATCATTCACAACTGCTTGGGTGTTGAAGACCAACACACAATTTGAGTTGATAAACACAAAACTTGCAGAGCTGAACAAGAAAATGGATGAAAACCAAAGACAGCTTGCAACATTATCTGCTACAACTTCTAAACCTTTAAAGCTTCCAGAAGTGGATGAAGCCAAAAAGGGGGAGAAGATTAAGGAACCAGTAGCTGAAGAATCTCTTGATGCTGAAAAGACAACTCACAGACCTGGAAAAGAGATCCTTCAACAGTTCAGACCATCACCAAGGCAAACTGAAGAAACTCCTGAAGACATTATTCAAACTGCTGAAGACAATCCTTCAGTAGTTGTGACAAGAACCAGTACAATCAAACTTTCAGAAGTTTCAACTTCCAAGACTGATCAAGGACAGTCTTCCAAGGCAACTAAACAAGAACCAACTCCAATTCCAAAGCCTGTGCATACAACAACAATTGTTTTAAACCCTTCTCCAATCTCAGTATCCAAAGAATACTTAGAGAAAAGTTTGAAAGAGGCTCAAAAGAAGGCTAAGGAAGATAAAGTATGGAATAGCCTGGAAGCAAGGGATGATCTGAGCTATGAAGAAAAACTTATCAAGTATCAAGAAAAACTTGATGAGTTAGAAGCTGAAGAGAGAGCACTTGAAGCTGCTGCTGAAGAAGACAAGAGAGCACAGCTGATTCAAATGTTTACAAAGAATTCCAAGGCAAAACAAGTCTCTCTAAACAGACTCTCAACTGAAAAACTAACAAGATGAGCTCAACTTATAGCTGATAAGTTGGCAACTGAAAAGGAAAGAAAAGCAAAGAGAGCTGAGATAGTGGAAGAACTTGTAGCAAATGGATATGGTTCAAAGGCCTCAGTGTCAAAATGGAAAGAAGAAACACTATATGACACTTACAAAAAGTTCAAGGCCAGCAAAGCTGCAAATCCAGATAGATTTAAAACTCCTGAAGCTCAACAAACTTTAGTCATGAGAAGATCATCTGGTGCATTACAAAGACCTGCTACAACAAAGAAGAAGCCAGAGGCAAATGTAAAGACTGATTTCAAGATGGTGTTGTTAGAAGGAAGTCAGTTAGTACATGGTGATTTTGATATTGATGAAAAACCTCTGATTACACAATTCAGGGATCCTGCTACATTTGCTTATCAGTTACAACAAAAAGTTAAAGAAAAATCTCACACCAAAGTTGTAACAACACATCACTTACCAGACTTTGCAATACAAAGTGGTGTAAACCCTGAAGAAAGCAGGAAATCCCACCTGAAGGTCACTGAAATAGAAGATATACCCCAATCTTCAGGACAAACCCAGGAAACTAGCTTTGTTTCCTATGCCTCAGACTTTGACAAGTCTAAGGTAAATATTGTCAAGTGGTCATTCACTGATTCCAACTAAGTGTTGGTGACCAGAAGAGATCGTTCAAGCAAGGTCTACAAGAATTCAAAGGAGTTGAGCATATTGTCAACTAAAGACCTTCTCACCATTCAACATCTTGAACCTGAACAAGGATCTCTAACAAAGCAACAAAAAGATACGCTTACTACCAAGATGACTGCAGAAGGCTGGCGAATATTAGAAGCGAGAAAGAATGAAGAGAAATAAAGATTGGATAAGGTTTTGGCTTCATCAATCCAGGGGAGATTGTTGGGACAAAGAGGATTGAAGAAACTACTTTTGATAACCTTAGTCCAAATCATATTCTGCTAAGTATAGAAGAAACTGCTGAAGAAGAGAAGAACAAAGTACTGAAGAAGAAACTGATCAGTAGTTCTGAGGTCTAACCAGACACTTCACTTCAGAACTACTGAAGACAAAACTACTCATCAGTAGTTTGTCTACTCATCAGTTGTTTGTTGATCTTATCCTCAGAACCGACTTAGACTTCAGTAGTTTAGTATAATAATGTTTTGTTAAAGTCTTGGATCAAGTTTCAATGCTACAGCCTGTTGTAAGCATTATCCTTTAGTATAATATCTTAGATAAATATCTTGTATTACTTAGTACAACAGTCTTGTAACTTCGTCTATAAATAGATGAGTTTATTCATCTATTTTAGACATGTGATTTACTTTGATTTTAATTGAAAATCCTTCAAGGCTTTTAAACTTATTATCCATTTCACATATGAGAATCATAACGTGTGCTTATTGCTTTATACTTTCAATTGCTTATTGATTCTCATAAACTGCTTAGTAAAGGGGGAGTATTAACTCCTGTTAAAGTGATACTTTAAACTTAGAACATTTACTATTCCGCTGTTCAAATAACTTTGATATAACTGCAAACACATAAGTGTTCTAAATACTTAAACTGATATAAAGAGGCCACTGATCCAACACCCGACCAAGTAAGTATAGCCGTTGTGAATGACCTACAACGTTTAGTCAAAGATAATAGAGCAAAACTTGTATTATTTGTATGTATTAACGTCACTGAACTTCCTCGGGATACTAACCCAACTCGTGATCCTGAACCTATTCTGGATCTTGGAATCCAGATTACAGAGTTTCACCCACAACGATGTGTGTGTGTATATATATATATATATATATATATATAATTGTTAAAAATAATGATGTTTGAGTTGTTGTGATGGATATATTAAAGTTTTTGTTTTATGTAAAGGAAGATAACACAACGACCACAACGTTACTAGAAACAAGTTTTACTATTTATGCAACAACAAATTGAAAAGCATACTATTTTTCTGAATAACGGAAGACATTAATAAAAAACGTTTTACTATGGTTTTATAATTTCGATTAATTTTCTATGTGGTTAATACTTTTCATTTTAGTATTATTTAAACAATTTGAATTCTATTATTATAATTCTATCGTTATATTGTATGTTGACTTTTTCACACTAAGACCCATATATATATGAAAACAAAGAGTCCAATACCACCCAACATAAATAGGGCTGTTCACGAGCCGAGCCGAACCGAACGGACCTTTGCTCATGCTTGGCTCATTTATAAACCGAACCGAGCTGAGCTGCTCATATACAACCGAGCTGAAAAGCGAGCGAGCATTGTTCGAGCGCAAATTTTTTCGAGCGAGCGTCGAGCAAGAAACGAGCGAAAAGTAATTTGGACAACCATGAAATTGGTATGTTATCTTCAATGTTTTCGTTGTCGAGTGACAACTAAGGTGGAACTGTCCGATGAGGACACTAATATTGAGGTCCGAGTGTCCAAGAATGAGGCATAGGTTGAGGCAATGAGCATACTACAGAGAACAATTGTCGCATTGTGACATATTGTGATATCAAGTGACGACCAGGGACGGGCGACTAATAAGACAAAGAAGTCAAGGCTGTCACGTTATAACTTAGGGTTTTACTATTAAACTTAGTATTAAATTTTATTTGATAAACCGGGCTAGTCATACTTTATTTACATATATTTGGCCAAATTTTATGTATAATGCTATATATATTACTATGATTTGTGGGTATATATATAATTATATATAAAATAGATAAATAATAATTTATTCGAGCCGAACCGAACCGAGCGGACCTTTGCTCGTGCTTGGCTCGTTTACAAACCGAACCGAGCCGATCTGCTCATTTACAACCGAGCGGACGATCGAGCGAGCATTTTTCGAGCACTTTCCGAACGAGCGGCGAGCGATCCACGAGCGACGAGCGATTTGAACAGCCCTAAACATAAAAGAGATTTAATCAACTTTTGTATCAAAGTATTATATCGCAAACCTATGAAGAGACATCTTTAATTTTTTTTAAACCAATAATATATACTTTGTGTTTAATTCTTGCTACTTTTTATATTTTAAATTAAATGATTTCATATCACAATCATATTATATGGCATTCAATCATATTTATGGTGTTATAATCATAATCAACACAACTCGTTAAAAAGGGATATTTGCATATATACCCTTACAAACTTGTGAAATATCATATATTCTCCAGCAATTTCTTCATCAATCTGTTCGAAAATTTCTTTAAACGAGGAGTTCAATATCAAAACCATTAATGGTAGATTAATTAGAGTAAAAGAAATAGGAAAATACTAATACCAATTATTCATGTACTATAATTTGACGTTGATTCTTTTTTAACTTTAAAAAAAAACTTTAAAAGTAATAAATATAAAAAGTAAATAAATTTATCAAGTCCCCGTAATTATAAAATAACCAAAAATGAATATATGTCACATGTAATATAACTCTTGTTCAAATATTCCTTTATAACATCTCTCAAGCATTATATAAGAGCACATAGCCAGCATACTTGAATACACTTTTCTCACAATTGAAGAACTTTGCCAATCAATTAATCTTCTCTCAAAAATGAGCTTCTCTACCACAATAACCATCTCACTTATCCTCCTTTTCTTCATCAACAGTAGCCTCGCAATGGCACCTTGGCTCAACAAAAATAATTTAACCAACCAGCCGGAATACACACAACACCATCACGACATTGTAATAAATGTGACATACCATAATGGTCCTATTCTTACCTCTGAAATCACGGTAAACATCATCTGGTACGGAAAATGGGCTATAGCCCAAAAAGAAATAATCCGTGAGTTTATCAACTCCATTTCCGGCTCGAAACACCAATACCCCTCGGTTTCGGGCTGGTGGAAAACTGTCCAGCTTTATACGGACAAAACCGGTTCCAATGTTTCAGCCACAGTCCGTATCGGAAAAGAAACAGACGACAGGTTAATGTCTCATGGAAAAAACCTTACAAGTCTTTCCATTCAGTCCGTGATAATAGCGGCCATGCAAGCAAAACCACACCGGCAACTCATAGACACCCAAAGCGGAATATACCTCGTTCTCACAGCGGATGACGTGTTTGTTGAGAATTTATGTGACGAATGCGGGTTTCATTACTTTATTTCCCCTTCTCAGTATGGGTACAGGGTACCCTATTTATGGGTTGGGAATTCTGGTAAACAGTGTCCGGAAATATGTGCATACCCCTTTGCGACTACAATACCAACAAAGTCACCTAATGGTGACGTCGGGGTTGATGGAATGATTAATATAATAGGTAAAAATATGGCAAGCGTCGCAACAAATCCATTATTCAATGGCTGGTATGATGGTCAAACCGTTCCATTCGAGATAGTCGATCCGTGTACAATGACTTTCGGGAGCGGTGCTGTTGGGGGCAGCATAGGGCAGGTGTTGCATGGTGAAGATGGTGCCGTGTATAATATGTATGGTATCCGTCGAAGGTTTTTGGTGCAATGGCTGTTTGATTCAATGAAAGGTCATTGTACTGGTGGTCCGAATGCGGTTCATTTAACCCATTAATACAATTGTTGTTATTCTGGAAAGTTAATTAACAAATAATAAAATTTTTGTTATGCATTGAAGTGTAAGGTATAGTATTAGAAGTAAGGATATATATAAATATATGCGTGTGTGTATATATATATAATTGTTAAAAAAATAATAACGTTTGAGTTATTCTAATGGATATATTAAAGTGTTTTTTAGGTAAAAGAAGAAAGATGAAAGTATTAATAACATGTTGGTAATAGTAATAGTAGTAGTAATAATAACGCTACAACAAAAGAAAAAAAAAACATTTTTTGCAAATAACCGAATACATTAATAAAAAATGTTTTACTATGTTGTATAATTTCGATTAATTTTCTAGGTGGTTAATACTTTCCTTTTCTAGTATTATGTAAACAATATGAATTCTTTTATTTTAATTCCATCGTTGTGTTGTTTATTGACATTTTCACACCAAGAGCGGTGTATATATGAAAACAAAGACTACAAGACCACCTCAACATAAAAGAAAGTAAGAGAGTCCATCAACTTACAAAGAGACATATGTTCAATTTTTTTTTAAAAACCTATAATATTTACTTAGTGTTATTTCTTTCTAATGATATATTTTGAATTAAACGATTTAATCATATCAGAATCACATTAAATCGTGTTTTATCATATTTATCTATACTATCTTATAATATATTTTATAAATACCTCTTAAAATTTAAGTTTTACAAGTATAATTGCTTATAGTACAACACATAATGCACATATTAAATACTTTTTTAGGCCAAATATGTCTTTTATACAATACTTACACATTTGCCCCTCAACTCTACTCAACTTTTGTTTATTTAAATAATAATTACACTTTTTACCATTATTATAACCTACTATCTCTCACGATTTTTAAGCGTTCGTAACTTTTTCATACATTAATATTTTCTTAATATTATTACACGGTATAAACAAGCGTGTTTTTCTCTTTAATTTGAGTATAGTATTGCTATAGTTTTTTTTAATTTAAAAAATTGACATGTTAAGATTAATTACTAATCGAAACGAAAACAAACGAAAATGAACCAAAAGCTACTATATCTATACTATCTTTAATACATTTTCCAAGGACCTCATATAATTTAAGTTTTACAAGTATAATTGGTTAGAGTACAACAAACAATGCATATATTAACTATTTTTTAGAGTAATTCCTTTATACAATACTTACACATTTGCCCCTCAACTTTTATTTAATTAACTCGGTTAGTATAGATTTATTTTGTGACAATATGATATCGACACTTGATAAAACAAACGAAAACAACGAAAGTCGACCCGTGATATGCGTTGCCGTTAACAAAATAGATAAAAAAACAGTTGAATTAAGTTTCTATTTTTTTTTTAACTTTTACCTCTTATCTCAACTTATGGAGTTATGGAAGTAATATCTTATATTCAACTCATTCACATAATGGATCGATAATTGTTGATTGTATTATATTGGGCAGTCACTCATTCTTTCACACACAGACACACAAATAAACACACATCTCTCCACCAAACTCACTTCTTCATCTCTTGGTTGCCGCCCCGTCGGCCAACATAGAACACCGGAGCACGGGCAAACGACCACCAGCGCAACACTACTGCCACCTAAAAAAGCCGTTGTCCCCCGCCACTTGACTCTCTGATTCACCCCAAGCATCGTCGTCTGCCTCGCCGTCGTCAACCGGCAGTCTCCGCACCGCGCGTCTACTGGCGACATGTCTGCTGTAGTTGACGGAGTGATGGCAGGTTGTGGTAGACCGATTGGTTACCGAAACAACACATGGCTTGTATCTAACGATTCAACCTCGTGGCAATGCACCAGCGCCGCCGATATTGACTTCGTTAACGCCGTTAGTCCGTCCCGTTAGTACTGTTCTCTAAGACGATGTCCTTTAATATATAGAGTAATAACAATTACACTTTTTCACTCTTATTACAACTAACTACTCCCATGATCTTTAGACACCCATAACTTTTTTCATACATTAGTATTTTCTTAATATTATTATACCGTATATATGAACATTTTGTCCCGTTTAATTTGATTATAGTATTACTATAGTTTTTTAATTTAGAAAGTGATATGTTAGGGTTAAGTAATAACCAGAACCAAAACAAAGGAAGTGAGAATTTAAATTCGCACATGAAACTACTCACTTTCTCACAGTCACCCTATTTTTTTTCTTTGCGTATCACATAAATTATTGCTATATATATATATATATATATATATATATTCATGTGCTTGCACTTCCGCTAGCACATAGGATTTTGTGGCAAAAAAAGTATTTTTATTTATTGAATTCAAAATGAGTATGCCCCCCATATAATTTTACCAAAAATGCAGTCAAGCCCCCGCTAATGATTATACCACACAACAAGACAAATATTTCGGTCAATTTATTATTGTTTAACCTAATCAATCTAAATGTTGTTACCCGCTGCAACGCACGGGCACTCTACTAGTCGTGTTATAAACATAATCAACACAACTTGTATTATATAATATAATATCATATCGTATTATAATTTATCATGTCGTAACCATACTTATCATGTATAATATTGTTATTAGTATTTCTTATACTACTACTAGTACTGCTACTGCTACTACGGCTGCTTCAGCTATCACTACTACTTCTACTGCTGCTATAAATTTCTACTAATGCTACTAGTGCTACTATTTTTGTAGTTAAAATTACAATGCGAGATATCATAAAATATCCATCCAAACATATTTTGCTAAAACATTAAAATTTTATATCTTTTCTTGTAACCATTAAAAATATTTATAACCGTATCAACAATATTTTCCTTAAATTATGAAATGTAACAATTTTATTAAAAACATTTTATTTCTAACATTCTTAGTGGTTTTTTATATACTTGTTTCCTGTGACAGCCGACAAACACATGTTAATACTTTTTACAAACATTTAAGTCTGCCATAGCGGAACATTTTATAACATACTTAAGTTGGTTAGTTGAGTCGGTTTGATGATTCGGGGAATCATCGGGAGTTGGTTCATGCTTGCATAGTGTCTATCAGGGAATCATTGGGGAAACACACACTGACCAAGTAAATATAGCCATTGTGAATGACCAATATTGTTTAGTCAATGATTATAGAGCAAAAATTGTATTATTTGTTAGTACTGATGTCACTGAACCTTTTCGGGATCCTAACCCAACTCGTGATCCCGAACCTATTCCGGATCCTGGACTACAGACTGCAAAGTTTCACCCACACCAATATATATATATATATATATATATATATATATATATATAATTCTTAAAAATTATGGCATATAAAATAGTATCGTATCATTTTGTTATGACATGATATGATTATAATACGATACGACATTATTTTATATGTTATGGGTGATGTTGATTATGATATGATCAAGTCATTTAATTGAAAATATATAAAATAAAAAGGAATAAACAAGGAGTAAATATTCTGGGTTATTTGTATTTATTGTCGTTGTTGTTATTACTATTAATATTACTATTTTTATAGTTACAGTTATTATCTTAATTTTATATTAATATGATTTAATATAGGAACCAATTAAACCTGATCTAGTGGTGGAAACAATAAACCAAGTCGTTGTTAGTCATGTAGATTTTAGGGGAATGATAAACAAAGCAAAATAACAATCACATGAAAATTCGAAAGCACTTCGACATATATCCAATTAAGAAGAAAAACTTACAAAATTAAAACCTAAGTCCTCTTTATATAGGCATGCTCATGAGCCTGACATAGATTAGGTGTATGGACCTCCAGACGTCTATGATCCCAGGCGTATGTTGCTATACACCTGGTCCACATGAGCTTGATGCGTTCAACATATAAGACATACAATTTAACTGTCAAATGATATCAAAACATCTAGAAATCAACCAAAATGACAATGTAAACCTAGGACCTAGCTAGGGACATACACGTAGTGTATTTGTAGACTCCCCCTCGCACCAAGCTAGACAAAACATGTCACACCATGTCAACGGCATAAACACGTGGCTTGAACGTGAAAGAGAAATGTTTCATATGTGATTTTAATTTGGAGTTTTCAATTATGGTACTGGTGTTCCAAAACAAAGGGTATTTTAACAAAGTATATTTCATAAAAATACCCTTTGTTTTATATCCCAGGCATTCGAGATCATTTTCGTTTTGAGTCATTAATCTAGTTTATTCTTATGTAATTCCTCCACATTTCTAATTAAACTACGACATTCCAATGCCATCCAGTGGACTCCGCTATTTTCTGAATACTAAATTAAACTTAATTGATATTAATTCTTCCCTAAAACGGTTAAATTACATATAAAAATTATGTATGGATTTACCTCGATTTTGCTGAATGTCCAAAAACAAATCTTCAAAAATCTTCTTCAACCAACAACATTCTTCGCACGATCAATCTTCAATGTGTGACTCGAGGCAACTTTGACCAGTCACAACTTGAGTGTACGTTGTTGATAAAGCAGAAACACACGACTCACTTAAATCGAATCGCTTGGACAAGTTCCACAGCATCAAATGAATTAATTTTGATGCATATTCACAAGTACTTAGTGTTCACTTTATCAAATTATACAAGTGGTTAAAGAAGGTTTAGCATATTATACTTGTAGTACAGTTTTCCATTGGTTTGTTTTATTACTTGTTTTCTTCAAACTACATGTTGACACTTACCGCTCAAACATGTAGTTATCATCTGCTTATTCATTTAAGTTTTAAAAATATATTGTGTTTTAAAATTACAATATACCATGACAACGTGTTTGTTTTGGTGTAATGTTATTCAAAACCGAGATGTGCAACTCTTTGAAGCGCAAACGCACTAGTCATCAAACTTTTCTTTGAGGTTTCATTATTTTTGTTTTTTTATATTCTTATATCCATTAATTAGATTATTTTTAAAGTTTTCAAATTTGTTGTTTCACTATGTTATTTTTATTAATATTTCGAATTTGATTATTATTGTGAGGTATTAATAATAATGTACAAACCATCAAAATTAAAAGTGATAAATACAAGCAATAAATAAAGATATCAAGTTCAAATATAATAAAACAACCAATTAATGAATAATTAATGAATATATGTCACATGTAATATCACTCTTGTTTAAAATATTTCTTTATAACATCACTGAAACATTATATAAGTGAACATAGCCAGCATCCTTGAATACATATTTTCACAATTGAAATGCCTTACCAACCAATTAATCTTGTCTCTAAAATGTGCTTCTTAACCGCACAAACCCTCATGCTTACCCTTCTTCTCTTCTTCAAAAGCAGTCTCACAATGGCACCATTTCCCGACCAGATTAATTTTACCGGCAAGCCAGGATACACAAATAATGCCTTTAACATTACATACCATAATGGTCCTATTCTTAGTTCTGAAATCACTGTAAACATCATCTGGTATGGAAAATGGGCTATAGCCCAGAAACAAATAATCCGTGAGTTTATCAACTCCATCTCAGGCTCGAAACACCAATCCCCCTCGGTCTCCGACTGGTGGAAAATTGTACAGCTTTATACAGACAAAACCGGTTCCAATGTTTCAGCAACGGTCCGTATCGGAATAGAAACAGATGACAGGTTAATGTCTCACGGCAAAAACCTTACAAATCTATCCATCCAGTCAGTGGTAATAGCGGCCATGCAAGCAAAAACACACCCGCTACTCATAGACCCCCAAAGCGGAATATACCTCGTACTCACTGCGGATGATGTGCTTGTTGAGAATTTTTGTTATACTAAATGTGGGACTCATGATTTTATATCCCCATCGGTTAAAGGGTACAAGGTACCATACCTATGGGTCGGGAATTCTGCTAAACAGTGTCCGCGTAAATGTGCATACCCGTTTACGGGTGTGAAACCATTAAAGTCACCTAACGGTGATTTGGGTATTGATGGTATGGTTAATATCATAGGTGCAAATATGGCAGCGGTTGCAACAGATCCATTTTCCAGTGGCTGGTACTGGTCCGACCATTACTTTGGTCATCCGCATGTGGAGATTAACCATATATGTGCAGGCACTTTTGGTCCAAGAAGCGGAGTTGGCAACATAGGGAAGGTGTTTCAAGGTGATGATGGTTCCCTGTATAATATTTATGGCATCCATCGGAGGTTTTTGGTGCAATGGGTGTGGGATTTTACGATAAGTGACTGTACTGGTCCAAACGCGGTTCGTTGAACCATTTATTGTTGTTATTGTTATTCTGAAAAGTTAATTAATATATAATAAAATTCTGGTTATGTATTGCGTTGTAAGGTATGCTTCCATATCCAAATTATAGATTGAAGTAAATATAGATACATGCTAAGAAATAAAAATGGTTAAAAAAATAATGATGTTATATTTATCGTGATGGATATGTTATTGTTTTTGTTTTATGTAAAAGAGGAAAGACAAAAGTATTCTTATATTTGTGGTGGTGATAATAATAATAATGCAACAACAAAAGGAAAAGAATACATTTTTTTCCAAATACATAAGGACACTAAGGCCGTTTGGTGTGTAGTCAGTAAGAAGCTCGGTGGGGCTGAGGTAGCTGTGATCGATGGTGGGGGTGGCTATGATGGATGGTGGTTGTGACAATTGAAGGTGGTGGCGGTTGTGATGGATGAAGGTGGTGGTTGTGATGGTTGAAGGTGGTGGCTGTAATGGTTAAAGGTGGTGGTTGTGATGGCTGAAGGTGGTTGTTGTGATGGTTGAATGTCTGTGTGTGTGTGTGAAAGTTAGAAAGAAGAAGAGTGGTGTGTTTGTGTGTGAGAGGAAAAAGAAGAAGAAGAGTAGTGACATGGGTAGTAGTAGCAGCAGTACCAGCAGCAGCAGGAGCAGTAGTAGTAGGAGGAGCAGTAGCAGGAGGAGCAGCAGCAGTAGCAGCAGCAGCAACAGCAGTAGCAGCAGTAGTACTGCAGCAGTAGTAGCAGTAGTAGTAGTAATAAAAGGGAGTGGAGAATTGGGAGAAACCATTTCCAAACTTTAGGTGAGAAAAAGAGGGGAAATGAGGTGTCGTTGATATGGCATTTGGGGGAGGTTGCTCCCACACCATATAGCCTAATAAAGAAAATGTTTTACTTTTGCTTTTGTAATTTCAATAAAATTTCAATTTTCCGAGCGATTAAAACTTTTCGTTTCTAGTGTTATTTAAACAGTTTGAATTCTATTAATTTAATTCCATCATTGTATTATTTGTTAACTTTTTCACCCCAAGACCGAAGTATATATGAAACAAAGACTACTACACCACCTCAACAAAAAAGAAACTAAGAGAATTAATCAACTTTTGTATGAAGGTATTGATATCATAGACTTAGATCATGTGTAGTGGCCCGTTATAGGGCGTTTTGAAGCCCCATAGCGCCGGGGAACACCGCCCCCCAGGCGCTATAGGGCGTTTTGGACGTGAGCCGCTTTATATACAACGGGCGTTGTCCTCTGACCTTTTTTTTATTTTTATTATTATTATGAAGAAGAAGAAGATGAAGATGATGTTGATGATGAAGATGGCTAGCCTCGTTTATTTTTCCGAGCATCTTCTTCAGATCCCCAATTTTAGTTTGCTGTTGTTTATAAAAAGGTATTTAAGTGGTAACAATTTTCTCTTTTTTTCCATTTTTGCTCTTTGGTTTCTGGGAGTTTACGAATGTGGGCGTCAGCTTTGCGTTGCGTAGTGGCTCACTTGGGAATCATATCTTAAGCCGTTTTTTACTCTTTTTTTTTTGAGTTATTTAGAAACTGATTTTGTTATTAGTAAATGTAATTTGTATTTTTATTAACATATAAATAATAATAATAGTAATAAATAAAAAGCAATAATCACCCAATAATTTATAAAGCCCCATAACGCCCCTTCCCACTACACCCTCTTTTTCCATAACGCCCCATAACCCCCCTTCTATTACTTTATAATATTTTAATCCCTATAACGCCCTATAACCCCCCTCCACTACACATGACCTTACAAGGAGACATATCTTATTTTTTCTTCTTTTTCATAAAACCCTATAATATATACTCATCATTTATCTTTAGCTATTTGATATATTTTCAAGTAAATGATTTAATCATATCAAAATCATATGGTATGGTGTTCTATTATATTTATGATATTGCAATCATAATCAACACCACTCAGAAAAACACATTGAAACACAATGGCTAGAAAAATAGATGTGCGGTTCAATAACAACAGGGTATCAAAACTACCAACTACAATTCCCAAAAACACAATGGCCAGAAAAATAGAACGCACGGTACAACAACAACAATAACAAAGAGAACAACAGCAACAGCAACAACAACAATACTTATAATAGTAATAATAATAATAATAATAATAATAATAATAATAATAATAATAATAATAATAATAATAATAAAAATAAAAATATTAATAATAATTAAAAAAGGAAAAGAAGACAATTTTTTCAAATGACTAAGGACACTAATAAAATAAAATGTTTCACCTTGGCTTTATATATTCGATAAAATTTGTAACCGGTTAAAACTTTTCTTTTCTAGTATTATTTATACAATTTGAATTTATAAGTCTAATTCGATCGTTGTATTATAAATACAAAGACTACAAGACCACCTCGGCCTAAAAAGAAAGTAAGTGAATTAATCAACTTTTGTATCAAAGTATTCATATTACAAACTTATGAAGAGACATATCTTCATTTCTTTTTCTTCTTTTTTTTGTAAAACCTGTAATATTTACTGCTCGTTTATTCCTTTTTATTTGATATATTTTCAATTAAATGATTTAATCATATCATCATCATATTGTATCGTGTTCTCTCATATTTATGGTATTACAATCATAGTCAACACCAACTATATCATATTAATGATATCATATCGTATTTTAATCATATCATGACACAACCATACATAACATGTATTTTTATAGTTATTAGTATTTAGTGTTGTTGTTATTATTATTATTACTATTAAAATTACTATTTTTATAGTTACAATTTTTATCTTAACTAGGTGTATTAATACGCGCGTTGCGCGTTTTTACATGACGTGTTAATGCGAATTTTGGTAACCGATAAAGGCATAGAGACTAACTTTGGACAATGAGAAAAATACAAAAGTGGCAGCAGCTACGCAGAGAATACCGGGAATCTCCGGCGGTCCGCGACCCATGGTGGAGATGGTACCCGGTAGATGTGGTCGGTGGGGGGCTGCGTACGTTAGAGTGAAACAGCTATTCATTTCGTGGTCGTTAAATATATAGATAATAAACGGACAAAAACAGAACCCGTGCGAAATCGGGTAAAAAACGTATTATGTCGGGGGTAAAAATGGGAAAAAAAAAACTTAATAAAAAAGTTGGTGACCAAAACGGGAAAAAAAACATAAAGAAAAAGTAAAAAAACATTGTGCGGCCAAAATGAGGGAAAAAAAACTTAACAAAAAAATTAGTGGTCAAAATGAGAAAAAAAAAGAGGTTAACAAAATGTACGAAATTGGGTAAAAAAAACGCATTATGTCGGGGCCAAAACGGAAAAAAAAAAAACTTAATAAGAAAGTTGGTGGCCAAAACGGGGTAAAAAAAACTTAAACAAAAAGTAAAAAAATATTGTGTAGCCAAAATGAGGGAAAAAAACTTAAAAAAAATTTGGTGGTAAAAATGAGATAAAAAAAAGTTAACAAAAAGAGAAAAGGGTCAAAATGGGAAGTGGTTGTTTTGATGGTTGAATGTCTGTGTGTGTGTGTGTGTGTGTGAAAGTGAGAAAGAAGAAGAGTGGTGTGTTTGTGTGTGATAGAAAAAAGAAGAAGAAGAGTAGTGACATGGGTGTAGGGGTGAGAAAAATTAACCATAACCGACATAACCGAAACATAACGGACATAACCGAACCGATTTTAACCGATAACCCACATAACCAATGGTTATGGTTATGAAATTTCTATAACCGACCGAGCGGTTATGGTTATGGTCATGGTCATGAAGATTTGGTTAACCGATATAACCGAACCGAACTTGTATTGTTAAGTTTATGTAATAGATTTATGTTCTATATTAACTGTATAGAGGTTTTTATTACAATAATAAAAGTATGTTATTAACAACATGATATTGATGTAGTATTCTTTTTTATATGATGAATTAAACTTGTAAGTTGTAACCAATGGGTTAAATATGATTTTTTGTTAATATCTTATTAAAAGAGATCTCACATTGGTACTTTAACTAGAAAGTGTAGTCTTGATTAACTTATAAATAATAACCCAAGCTAAGTCTATCGTTGTAGGTTCTGAGTTTTTAAGACCCATGGGCTTTTAATTTTATAATTTAGCCGAAAGTTAGCTTTGGATGATTTTTTTTGTTAATAACCGAAATAACCATAACCGAACCATAACCGATTAACCATAACCGAAGTTTGGTTATGATTATGGTTACGAAAATCTCATAAACAAAATAACGGTTATGGTTACGATTAATGGTAAAAACCGACCCATGCACACCCCTACATGGGTGTGAGTAGTGATAGTGGTAGTGGTAGTGGTAGCAATAAATACAAATAACCCAAAATATTTACTCCTTGTTATTCCTTTTTATTTGATATATTTTCAATTAAATGACTTGATCATATCATAATCAACATCACCCATATCATATAAAATAGTATCGTATCATTTTGTTATGACATGATATGATTATAATACGATACGACATTATTTTATATGTTATGGGTGATGTTGATTATGATATGATCAAGTCATTTAATTGAAAATATATAAAATAAAAAGGAATAAACAAGGAATAAATATTCTGGGGTATTTGTATTTATTGTCGTTGTTGTTATTATTATTACTATTAATATTACTATTTTTATAGTTACAGTTATTATCTTAATTTTATATTAATATGATTTAATATAGGAACCAATTAAACCTGATCTAGTGGTGGAAACAATAAACCAAGCCGTTGTTAGTCATGAAGATTTTAGGGGAATGATAAACAAAGCAAAATAACAATCACATGAAAATTCGAAAGCACTTCGACATATATCCAATCAAGAAGAAAAACTCACAAAATTAAAACCTAAGTCCTCTTTATATAGGCATGCTCATAAGCCTGACATAGATTAGGTGTATGGACCTCCAGACGTCTATGATCCCAGGCGTATGTTGCTATACACCTGGTCCACATGAGCTTGATGCGTTCAACATATAAGACATACAATCTAACTGTCAAAGGATATCAAAACATCTAGAAATCAACCAAAATGACAATGTAAACCTAGGACCTAGCTAGGGACATACACGTAGTGTATTTGTAGACTCCCCCTCGCACCAAGCTAGACAAAACATGTCACACCATGTCAACGGCAGAAACACGTGGCTTGAACGTGAAAGAGAAATGTTTCATATGTGATTTTAATTTGGAGTTTTCAATTATGGTAGTGGTGTTCCAAAACAAAGGGTATTTTAACAAAGTATATTTCATAAAAATACCCTTTGTTTTATATCCCAGGCATTCGAGATCATTTTCGTTTTGAGTCATTAAACTAGTTTATTCTTATGTAATTCCTCCACATTTCTAATTAAACTAGGACATTCCAATGCCATCCAGTGGACTCCGCTATTTTCTGAATGCTAAATTAAACTTAATTGATATTAATTCTTCCCTAAAACGGTTAAATTACATATAAAAATTACGTATGGATTTACCTCGATTTTGCTGAAAGTCCAAAAACAAATCTTCAAAAACCTTCTTCAACCTTCAACCAACAACATTCTTCGCACGATCAATCTTCAATGTGTGACTCGAGGCAACTTTGACCAGTCACAACCTGAGTGTACGTTGTTGATAAAGCAGAAACACACGACTCACTTAAATCGAATCGCTTGGACAAGTTCCACAGCATCAAATGAATTCATTTTGATGCATATTCACAAGTACTTGGTGTTCACTTTATCAAATTATAGAAGTGGTTAAAGAAGGTTTAGCATATTATACTTGTAGTACAGTTTTCCATTGGTTTGTTTTATTACTTGTTTTCTTCAAACTACATGTTGACACTTACCGCTCAAACGTGTAGTTATCATCTGCTTATTCATTTAAGTTTTAAAAATATATTGTGTTTTAAAATTACAATATACCATGACAGTGTGTTTGTTTTGGTGTAATGTTATTCAAAACTGAGATGTGCAACTCTTTGAAGCGCAAACACACTAGTCATCAAACTTTCCTTTGAGGTTTCATTATTTTTTTTATATTCTTATATCCATTAATTAGATTATTTTAAAAGTTTTCAAATTTGTTGTTGCACTATGCTTATTTTTATTAATATTTCGAATTTGTAAGTCCAAGATCTTCTCTATCGGGTATCAAACAAACAATTGAGTGCGGAAAACAAGATTGAATGTGAAGAACAAAAGATTAAAACACAATGAAATCCCTTGTATTGCTGCTTTACCTTGCACGCAATCTCTAGGATTGTCTGGTAGAAGGTGGTGGCCAGAGAATTACCAATGAAAGGTTTTGTTACAAAAATGAAGTGATTAACTTTGTCTAACCCTAAAATAAACTAGAAAATAACATTATATAGGGTCCACTAAAGCCTTGGCCCATATGGCCTAACCCAAGCCCATTAACTAAACTAAGCCCAATTAACACAAACAGGCTTGATAAAGACAAGCGTAAACCTATCCTTATTATGGGCCTTACAATATCCCCCTAGGTTTATGTTGTCTTTATCATGGCTTAGTAGGAAGAATCTTCAGATCTTGATCTTCCAATCTTGGGTTCTTTCATCTTCTCTTGGAGGTAGCCTTACAACTTTAATTATTATCAGCTTCAGCTTGAACATCTTGCTAAAAGAGAACGTGAGAGGAGGATTCTCATAATCTCTTTTCTTTGTCAATCATCTCCTTCAAGCAACTTTTCAGGTACTTCTTCACTTGTACTTTCATCGTCAAAAGATGGTTCACTTCAAGTTCTTCTGACTTAGGTACATCTTCTCAGTGTGGTGATTCATGCTTGTCAGCAACTGGAACTCTTTTACTCTTCATTAAACTCTGTTTCTTGATTCGAATCAAATTCTACAAAATCTCAGAATTTTATAAGCAAACAATTTATGCAACAGAGGGTCCAGTATACACATGAACACCGAGTACATTTGTGTACTTCCATTTTAAATTTTCAAAAACTTAAATTTTGTTCGAGAATCAGTCAAGTCCTCAAGAATGGTCAATTTTATAAAGGAAAGCAAAATAAAGTGAAAATCAAACTATTTACAATGCATCTTTTTGGTGCGAATCATGGCCAAGAAGATCATATCAGCTTTGTGAAAATGCAACACACCGTTAGTATATGTGTTATGATATACTTATTAAAGTGCCAGAAAGCAGTCCAAGACGATTACCAGCATCGTTTATCCACTTAAACAAACATACACACACGTCCTCAAGTCCGATATTTTTCTTATTTTCTTAACGTGTGTTATACTGAAATAACTGTGTGTCTTACATCATGACATACCCTCGCGATCAAGGTATGCACAAAGCTTCTTCATAACAGGTGAGTATATTGCTGTCCTCTGTATGAATTACAAGGTCAAGATCATCGGTGATCAGGTCTGCATATATCTGGATGCAACAGAGAGACCGATAGATTCTCAACAAGGGTTAGGGCAAATACCAAATATTCGGTATGAACATTGCTTTAGGCTTTTGATTTGTGCCTTTAGCTTGAATTCTCTTTGAGAAATTATGGGTTTTGGCATTTCCTTATTGCTCTTTTAAGACGTCCAGACTGTGCCTAGGTCAGCATATATCTGGATGCAGCAGAAGGGCAGCCAGGACATCCCCAGATGTATCAACAATTTAAAGACCTGAAATCTCAGACTTTGGCAATCTATCAACGCAAGATTTAAGATCATAAAAGCATACACCGATGAAAGGGAGTGGGGAATTGGGGGAAACCATTTCCAAAACTTTAGGTGAGAAAAGGGGGAAAATGAGGTGTCGTTGATATGGCATTTGGGGGAGGTTGCTCCCACACCATATAGCCTAATAAAGAAAATGTTTTACTTTTGCTTTTGTAATTTCAATAAAATTTCAATTTTCCGAGCGATTAAAACTTTTCGTTTCTAGTGTTATTTAAACAGTTTGAATTCTATTAATTTAATTCCATCATTGTATTATTTGTTAACTTTTTCACCCCAAGACCGAAGTACATATGAAACAAAGACTACTACACCACCTCAACAAAAAAGAAACTAAGAGAATTAATCAACTTTTTTATGAAGGTATTGATATCATAGACTTACAAGGAGACATTTCTTATTTTTCTTCTTTTTCATAAAACCCTATAATATATACTCATCATTTATCTATAGCTATTTGATATATTTTAAAGTAAATGATTTAATCATATCAAAATCATATGGTATGGTGTTCTATTATATTTATGATATTGCAATCATAATCAACACCACTCAGAAAAACACATTGAAACACAATGGCTAGAAAAATAGAATGTGCGGTTCAATAACAACAGGGTATCAAAACTACAAATTACAATTCCCAAAAACACAATGGCCAGAAAAATAGAACGCACGGTACAACAACAACAATAACAAAGAGAACAACAGCAACAACAACAATACTTATTATAATAATAATAACAATAATAATAATAATAATAATAATAATAAAAGGAAAAGAATACAATTTTTTCAAATGACTTAAGGACACTAATAAAATAAAATGTTTCACCTTGGCTTTATATATTCGATTAAATTTGTAACCGGTTAAAACTTTTCTTTTCTAGTATTATTTATACAATTTGAATTTATTAGTCTAATTCAATCGTTGTATTATAAATACAAAGACTACAAGACCACCTCAGCCTAAAAGAAAGTAAGTGAATTAATCAACTTTTGTATCAAAGTATTCATATTACAAACTTATGAAGAGACATGTCTTCATTTCTTTTTTTTCTTTTTTTGTAAAACCTGTAATATTTACTGCTCGTTTATTCATTTTTATTTGATATATTTTCAATTAAATGATTTAATCATATCATCATCATATTGTATCGTGTTCTATCATATTTATGGTATTATAATCATAGTCAACACCACCTATATCATATTAATGATATCATATCGTATTTTAATCATATCATGTCACAACCATACATAACATATATTTTTATAGTTATTAGTATTTAGTGTTGTTGTTATTATTATTATTACTATTAAAATTACTATTTTTATAGTTACAATTATTATCTTAACTAGGTGTATTAATACGCGCGTTGCGCGTTTTTCACATGACGTGTTAATGTGGATTTTGGTAACCGACAAAGGCATAGAGACTAACTTTGGACAATGAGAAAAATACAAAAGTGGCAGTAGCTATGCGGAGAATACCGGGAATCTCCGGCGGTCCGCGACACATGGTGGAGATGGCACACGGTAGATGTGGTCGGTGGCGGGCTGCGTACGTTAGAGTGAAACAGCTATTCATTTCGTGGTCGTTAAATATATAGATAATAAACGGACAAAAACAGAACCCGTGTGAAATCGGGTAAAAAACGCATTATGTCGGGGGCAAAAATGGGAAAAAAAAGTTAATAAAAAAGTTGGTGACCAAAACGGGAAAAAAAAACTTAAACAAAAAGTAAAAAAACATTGTGTGGCCAAAATGAGGGAAAAAAAACTTAACAAAAAAATTAGTGGTCAAAATTAGAAAAAAAGGTTAATAAAACGTGCGAAATTGGGTAAAAAACGCATTATGTCGGGGCCAAAACGGGAAAAAAACTTAATAAGAAAGTTGGTGGCCAAAACGGGGTAAAAAAACTTAAACAAAAAGTAAAAAAATATTGTGTGGCCAAAATGAGGGGAAAAAAACTTAAAAAAAAATTGGTGGTAAAAATGAGATAAAAAAAGTTAACAAAAAGAGAAAAGGGCCAAAATGGAAAAAAAACTTAATAAAAAAGTTGGTGGCCAAAACGGGAAAAAAAAACTTAAACAAAAAGTAAAACTTAATAAAAAAGTTGGTAGCTAAAACGGAAAAAAAAACTTAAACAAAAAGTAAAAAAACATTGTGTGGCCAAAATGAGGAAAAAAATACTTAACAAAAAAAATGGTGGTCAAAATGAAAAAAAAAAGTTAACAAAAAAAGGAAAAAAAAAGTGGTCAAAATGAAAAAAAACCTAAAACCTAACTATTTAAATCCTAAGGCTTATTATAATTATCTAATTTTGTATAAAAATGTTTAGTATAGCAACCAACACATTCCACGTGTTTTAAACAACGTGTAGCATGTTTAAAACAACAATAAAACTTGAACACAACAAGGTTAACTATGATATATATATATATATATATATGTATTTATATATATATATATATATATATATATATATATAGGACCAATTTCCCAAACAAGAATTTAATTGCACGCGTTAAAACCTGATCTAGTGGTGGAAACAATAAACCGAGCCGTTGTTAGTCTTGTAGTTTTTGGGGGAATGATAAACAAAGCAAAATTACAATCACTTTAAAATTTGGAAGAAAAAAACAAAAGACTTATTTTGACATTCTGTTGTGTAACATTCTAAAATAAATTAAAACTTCTTTGAGTTATTAATAGTATTTTCGTCTTTGAATGCCAACACTTAGACACCGGTTTTGTGGGGCTTACATATTTTACCGAAGATAGAAAAGATGTAGTAACTAAAACTGTTATTAGTTTAGTTTTAGTTAATGTTAATCGACAGGTTAAAAACACGCCTTATGGATAAAACGCATCCGGTAGAGTGATAAGCAGCGTGTTAAAATCAAAATGAGAAAACATAAAGTGTTGAATAAAACTGAAGCTCGGAACCAAGACTAAACAAAGTGAAGAACATCCATAAAAGGTTCCAAATTAAGAGATAAAGATCAAGAAACATTCAAGAACAAGATCTCTTTTGTGACACCCAACAAACTCAGGTCGATAACATTGTTTGGGTCAAAGTCTACCTTAGCGAGTCACGCGTATGTTATACTTAACTAGGTCGGTTGAGTCGTGTTATGGTTCGGGAGTCGTTACTACAACCTAGAGGGTCGTTAGATGTCAGTCACTAACCAGGGGTGCAAGGATTGACGATTCGTAGAATCATCGAACCTTAGTAAACGTACAAGTCTTGAGTCCCGGGAATTGGTGATCGAGTGTGAACGTATTTGTTTCCATGAGTTATGTGTTCATGATCTTTATGTGACTTGTCGGTATGTGTATACGTGTTTACATATGTTAAAACGGTGATTACACGCGATTTCATGACATTATAGGTGATTACGCAGCTTAGGGGGCGATTGGGAGCCCTTAGCAGGCGATTGGCAGGCTAATCGCCTATAGGCCTAATCGCATGCTATTGAGGGCGATTAGGATCCCTAATCGCCTGATAATGCTGCACAATCGTCTGACGTGTTTTAAACGACTAGAAACGCCTATAAATATCACCCTTGACCTCCAAAACACCCTTAGTGCAACCCTAGCCGTCCCATAACCTATCCCAACTCACAAACACCCTCTGGAACACGTTTTTGCATCAAAACACACATTTTCAAGATTTACACATCAATTTCTCATAAATCCAAGGTGTGTTCTTCATCCCCAAACCTTTGAATGATTATGTTTTGCTCCCTAAAGGTCCAGACTTGATTTATAAACTTTTATGTCTTTTAAAACCTATTAAAAATCGTTTTTAAACAAGTCCAAACCCTTATGCATGTTGTATGTGTTGAATATGATTAAAACATGGGATTTTTATGATTTAAAAAGGATTGTTATGGTGTTGTTAAGGTGTTTACAGCTTGCTTGTATTAGGATGATGATGTCTTAGGAGTTTGGATGGTTTTGGTGGTGTATTGTGGATATTTGGTATTTTGACCCATTTGAATGATTTTGAATGATTGAGGATAATATGATGTGTTTTGTTAGTCATATGATGTTAGGCTTTGTTATAGGATGATGCTAGAACAGTAGGGAATGGTCGGACAACGTTGTTACATGATGAAATCTGAGTATTTGCTATTTAGGGTAAAGTTGTGCATGTTGATGTGATGTTTCCATGCTAAGTGTGCTATTTTGGGGAAAACGCTTGCATTCGGGACTGGTAGGACGATGATAAACTAGGGGTTTTGCTTGAAATATGTTTGATAATGTTGTGTGATTAATATGTGGTGTTTCTACACGTTCCGGATCTGATTTGGAGGGTTAAACGCGGGAAAAACCGGAACAGCTCTGCAGGGGGGCGATTGGGGACCCCAATCGCCTATGCTGTAGGCGATTGGGAGCCCAATCGCCTATACAGAAGGCATTTGGGGACCTAATCGCCTATAGGGTAGGTGATTGGTGGCCTAATCGCCTTCATGGCATGCGATTACGATCCTAATCACTAGTGAAGCTCTGAATTGCATGTCTTAGAGCCCTAATCGCCTATAGAGCACTAGAATAGGCCTAATCGCCTATGTTAAGGGGCGATTAGCCTTCCTAATCACCAGTTGACCTTCCTAATCGCTAGTTGACTTTTCCTAATCGCATTTACTGCTGCTGTAAGTATATTTTGGCATTTCGAGGCCCGATTTGACACCTAGGAACATGCTAGGAACCCCGCATCATACCTAGTACTCCCTCCGTCCCATTAGAAGTGTCCATATTACCTTTTTTATTTGTCCCATTTCATGTGTCCACTTTAAAAAATTATTAGTCAACTTCCAAATTTACCCTTAAAAACACAACTAAAATAAACAAAGAATATAATGGACCCACATATAACAAGGGTATTATTGTCATTTGGCAAGTAAAAAAAAGCAATCATTTAATGTGCCTAAAACTTTGTGTTTTTCAAACTAAGACACTTCTAATGGGACGGAGGGAGTAACTTGGTAACACGTGCTCGGACTTATTTATGCGCTGATTGAACTATGTGCTAGACTTGTTGAACTTTAACATATGTTAAGCATGATTGCGTGATTTGTGTGACTTAGAGTATAAGGTTAAAACGTGGAGTCTCGGGTCACCAATGGGATGTCGAGTCTTGTACATTTGGTCAGTTTAACAGTCAACGTGTTTTCAAATGAACCTGGTTACGGTCTGGACATCTAGGGACTAACTAACCTACGGGTTATTAGTCTGAGTATTTGTAACTGTCATATGTTAGGTCGCCGCTTTACGGGACTAGCATAGCTTGCTGATTTTTAATTACTTTCGAAGTAACGCAACCTAAGGTGAGTTCACGGCCCCACTTTCTCTGGTTTTACTTTTGGGGGAGAAAACATGCGTTGAACTATGTTTTGAGAACTGTTGTCATACTATGGGTTATTTAGAGTTACTATACGAACTTTTAAGTTCCGGGGAAACCATGAATGTGCGGTGTAGCACAACGGGGGAGGGCCGGGCGGGTGCATATTGTCTCGACCTTGTAACTTGTAACTTTATTCGGGCTGTAACATTGGTAACTTGTGACGTGTCTAGTAATGGTTTCCAGACGTAGTAGTAACAAAACGCACGCCTAGCTAGCGTACTTTGGTTGAACATTTCATAGTATTGACAGGTGGAACTTGGTACACTTTTGGAACTTGGTAACTTTATTTAAAACCTGTGAACTCACCGGCATTTTGTGCTGACGTAACTTTTGGCATGTTTTTCTCAGGTCGCTAAGGTAGCATCCCAGGACTTAGGCGCACGCGTCTGCACGGCGTCTAGTTTAGGGTTCATGTTTTCGTATGTTGAACAATTTGGATTACTTTTGGATTTTGGATTGTAAACAAAGCTTCCGCTACTGTTTTATGGATTTAAATCGTAAGAACCCTAATTCTCCAATTGGGTTAATTACTCTCAGCCTGGGCTCCTGCGAGTTCGTTTATATTGAAGAAAAATCAAATCAAGTCAAGTCAACCAGGTATAGGAATTCTTTTTGACACAATAAACACAAAAAGAAGAAAAAAGGTTAACCGCTTGAAAATCAAAAATTAAAAATTCATGCGTTTGTAAATGGGATGACAAGGGATTAGTCAGTAAGTAGTCTAGAGATAATGAAAAAAAAATGTATATTTGTATCATTAAGGTGTAACCATCCAACAGCAGAATTACTTTGGAAGGGATTGTTTGTTCTTTTATAGTTGTACCTTTATTTTTTTTTACACAGTATGCAGGTGTAATGTAGGCGGAGGCTACGAGTAATTAATCCAATGGGAGAATTAGGGTTCTTATGATTTAGGTTGGGGAAGATGACTCAGGTTAATATTTATGTAAAATCTTTTCGAAACGAAATATTACACCAAATTTGATGCAGGCCAGATGGTTGTTTGTGTATGCTAAAAGATTTGAACCGGGTTTGATCCTAGGTTCGAATCTAGGCAACCCTTTTAATATTTTTATGGAGTATATGATGAAAAATGATGAGAAATGACCATACTGCCCTTTAATTAACAACATTTTTTAACTGAGTTTGTAAATTGGACGGATTTAGCAATAGATTTGTAACAACAGTGACCCAGATGTCAAAAATTCTTATTTTGGATGGATCTAGCAATATTGACCAAACCTCAGGGACGAATTTGGCCATTTACTCTAAAAAAATATACATATACTTAGCAGAGGCGATCATCTAACAGGATCCTTTCATGAATTGATAGAATTGTGGAAAAGTAAAATTGAAAAATAAAAGAATACGGACAAACTTTTTTATCACGTAATGTCTTTAATTTGTGTAATATGGCCAATTTTTCCGGATGACGAAACATGTCCGGTTTGCCGTAAAGCATGTTTGGATAAATATGGGGAGCATGCCCTCCATTGTAGAGAGTGATAATCCGGTTACGGACCGAACTCGCGGATCGATTAAGCGTAAACAACTCGGTTTCAGACGGGGAATTCGAGACGAGACAGAAACATACGATAACAACGTCATCACAGATTCGTATTAATACAGAAACGGTTACAGACACTGTCATTAGTAGGATAAACATCTATCTCGTGGCCGGGGGAGGTCGGGCATGACCTCCCCCTTGAGAGCATTCAAAGTACCAACTCAAATCACCAAATGAACAATAACACATGAGATTGCTATTTATAGTCCAATACACGATTTCCAGGTTCGCCCCTTTATGATGGTCGAATGTGGAGTATTTCCACATTCGCCCATTTGTGTTGGTCGAATGTGGAAAACTTCCACATTCGCCCAGTTATATAGGTCGAACTTGGCTCAGTGTATTGTCCTATATTTTACAAATGCGTCAGATCCATAAAATGCCCTTATGGATCACCACAATCTCATGTAACACTATACCTAGACTCAACCCTAGTCTATTCGACAGTGACGTCCACATAAAGTGCATCAACAATCTCCCCCTTGGACGTTGCTGGCGAATCCACAAAACTCTTGCACATCAACAGTCAGAATCACAGGTCTCCCCCTCAATGCATGCACCATTGCATTGAGTTAGAAATACAAAATCCTCCGTGAACCGACCAAGTAATGCACTACGGACCCTTAGCATCAATACGCAGGAAGTCAGCTAGACCACGTATATCATTTGCACCAGATCACCTAGTTACGCCAATGTGAAGTCGACAATGTAATGCACTGCAGTCTCGTAGCATCAGCACCCAGGAATGTCATCTTGACCAAGTACATCACACACAATCCAACTAGCCTGATAAGACCCCTACTAGAAGGATTCCATACTGACCGATCAGATATTCAACATAACACGTAGATACCACCACTAATTTACGTCTCATATCTGCACTTAACCTTTGCATCACCCTTCACACCAACTGGAGAAGTCTAACTGTCAGTACCCAATTAAACATCTCAAATGTGACTATGTGCAAAACAATCCACTCGAACATTAGTATTTCTATGAAATTCTTCATCTGTGCTGACTGTGATTGCATTAACACATTCTTCTCTTCACATTCATCTCTTTTCCTAGCATCTTCAGTCAATAATTGTTGAAGTATCAGACACATCGTTACATCAACAGAGAGTTATCGGGGTTTAAGTACAGGCACGATTTCGTTCGAGACGTTTTAATGGATATTCTTAGACGAGCAGGGATCTCGGCAAAGAAAGAGGCCCCGGTTAACTTTCTTACAGACCCGGCAGAAGGGAGGTCCACTTTACGTCCGGCTGACCTGCTAGTGTTTGGTAGGGAAGGTGGGAAACACGCGTGCGTGGACCTTACGGGTGTGTCACCTTTAGCGGGGTTCAGGGAAAGTGGGTTCGTGGCGGGGCAAGCGGTACTTAGAGTAGAGTCGAACAAGGTGGCAAAACACGCTAAAGCGTGTGAGGATAACCAACATGCTTTTGTCCCTTTGGCCTTTGACACTTTTGGCTCATTGGCACCGGAAGCTATTAGATTTCTGACGAGAGTCCAGCGGGTGGTCCACAGCAACTTCTCGACTCCCCAGGGGCGAGGATTTGTTTCCTCTAGATTAGGGTTCTCTATCCAGAAGGGGGTGGCGGCGCAGCTTGTTGCCCGCCTACCTGCTATTCTTATGTAATTTGCCCCTTTTGTTGAAATGAAATACTAGATAATATTATTATATTATTTTTTTTAATAAACTCCCAATTTATCTCAAAAAAAAAATATTATTTAGTATTTTAAATAATAGTATGTTTATGTCGGTACCGATATTCTTTGATTGGTATTGGTTTGATTTGATTTGATTTGTTATGATACCGGTACTAAGTATAGTTTATTATATTGAAAAATACCTTACAACGGTGTATTTAATAATATTGATACATGAATGTTAACAAAAAATATATCATACTGTTACCGAAAGTACCGAAACAAGAAATGAGTAAAAGATAAACCTATCTGCGTACCAACTTTGACACCGTGTTGCCGGTCACGTACCAGTAGTGTAAATATACCAAAACTGACTTATATCAAAAACCAAAAAAATTAATACCGAAATTGCTACAGAGGTTTTTGGTCGATATTGGTTCAGTTCAGTATAAAATAATTTATTTTAAATATAATTCTGCTGTAAAATTTATATAAGAATATTAGAATTTTTTTTATAAAAAACATAGAGAAAAATTTAGGTGTAGGGATGAGCAAATGGTACCGGGTATCGTTACCGTATCAATTTCGGTACCACTACTTGTACCCACATTTTTGTTTTTCGGTACTTGTATACTATCAGTACCGGTTCCAGTGGCGAAGCTTGACCCGAAACTTCGGGGGGTCGGAAATCACAAGTTTCGGGGGGTCTAAAACCAATTTCGGGGGGTCGAAACCGTATATACCAAAAAATTTCTATACGAATACTATATAATCGGAACTTCTGAGCGAAAATTCGCGGGGGTCGGCCGCCCCTCCCGCCCCTTAAAAGCTACGCCACTGACCGGTTCGGTACGGTACCAGTATTTACCGATTTTTACATCCAAATACCGGTATCATACCGTACCGATAGTTTTCAGTACCGGTACCCATTTTTGAAGAACTTTGATATCGATATTTTCGGTACCATTACCATGATTATTTCTAGTTAGGTGGAAAAAAGTTAAATGAAATGGTCACTGATAATAATTTCCAAGTTGTTAAATACGTACATAACAGTCCTTCAATCCTTAGAAAGTGAAAATGACGTTGTTTAAACACTATTAAAGTTTATACCGTAAAATCTCTGTAAAATTAACAATATCAGGATCAAGATATTTTATTTTAAAATTAACAATATTAGGATTAAAATATTATATTAATTTAACGAGACATTATTATATAAATAAATTAATAATTTATTGATTGAAAAAGGTTTTACGTATGACCTTTAAATTTTTAAGTGTAATGTATATTCACAAATTAACTGAATTTCTCAACTTCATTGTTTTTAAATGAGTAAAAAGTTAGTTCATGGTATCAAAAAATAAATTACAAAAACAAGTTTCAATGCACGTTGTTTCTCCATTTACATTAAAAATTGTTAGAAATTGATCACTAGACAATCTTAGAATTAGGTATCTTTTAGTATTTGTTAACTAATAATTTCGTTGGGACAAATATATATACACTGCATTTCAAAAATGTTATTACCTTATTATTTTATCGATTAGGGTCCAATTTTATATTGATCTCAAGTTGAGACTGGAAAAATTATTAATTTTATCGAGTATTAATTAATAGTGGTTTTACTATAGGTGTTATTCTATCTGTAAAACTGCTATCCCAAAACAACTTAAAATTATACTGGTGACCATAGAAAACATGAAACATGTTAAAACCAAACCGATATAGTTTATAATCAATTTTCAAACGTATTGGTTTTCATCCGATCAGGTTTTTTTTCTTTTAATTGGTTTCTAATCTGAACCCGTTCGGCTAATCTGTTTTTAACTTTCTTTGACTTGATCCAAACATCTTTTAAAACCGATCGCCAAAAATCTGGTTTTGTACACTTCTACTTCCAATGTCATATGCAAAAGCTTTTGGCAATCTTTACTACAATGATAATGATAGTAAATATACTACGTGTATGTCCCTAACATCAACTACAACAAATTAACTAGTCCAATGTTTTTTAAACGTACTCTTTCATGATCACTTGATTTCAAAAACAATGTATAGTTATTTGTAGAAAACACATTTAACACTTAAAAGTTGGGCCTAATAACGAATTTAGAACTTATAAATTATTAACCCAATGCGCATAATATTTATAAGCCCAATACCTATTTAACCTATTAAATTAAAAAAAAACAACACTATTCTTTCTATTAGATGACACCTGTAAAAAAATATTGAGATTCTAATTTACAATTGTGAGTTGAATGTTTATCATCCTCTATGGCTATCACCTGTCAATATGTCCACCATCTAGATTGTAATTTAAGTTCAATATTTAAGATTTTAATTATTAAAATTACTTTTATGGTTTTTTTAACTATCAATTGAATGTGATTACTTTGTTGGATACCTGTGTTTTGTATATTTTTTATGTTTGTCAGCAGATTGATGAACTGTTATTGCAATTAGGTGTTTTGCTCTGCCCTAAAATTGGGTGTAATAACTTAATTAGGTAATTTTTACAAATTTGGGGATTTTGTTGAAGCCTAAGGGGCATATTTTTTAATGGCTTAGATAGGGCACATAAATCTTCGGAGACGACTCTGGTTATTTGAATATCATTGTTTGTTAATTGATATAACAATAACTAGTGTGTTTAAAGGCGCGCGTTGCGCGCCTAACAATTTTTTCGTATCCAAAACACTAAAAAACTATTATCAACCAACTAACTACCAATTTTCATATCATAATTTAAGAAGAACATCTCACACAAAAATATTAGATACAAATTCATAGATATATCATCATATTATGTCCATTCAAAACGTTGAACCAAAAACCCAACACTTACAATTCAAAACTTTGTTGAAGGTTATATCAAGTATCCGGTCTGCATCAAAACACTGTAAACATCAACAAAAAAAAACCTCAGTATATAGGGTTATAGAAGAAGAATAAGAACGAACATGTGGTTAGGTTTTTAGGGTTATCGATACATATTGAATGAAGACGAACGTAGACGAATTTGAGTTAAAGATTGGGTGTTGCAGGCGAACGTCAAAATCAGTTGACCCACGGCGGCGACACTACGTGTTCGGTGAAGGCGGCGGAAGAAAAAATGGTGTAAAACCAAACCCAAGAAATCTCCTATAAATATATCACCCTTCACAAAAAATGCACCACAAACCACTCTACCACAAAGACATATTGTGATTTGTTATGAAATCATTTGTATTTATTAGTTAATAACATGTTGTGAATGAAAAACAAAATGGAGCCATACCTCGTCTTCCCTATGTCTCGAACCTGAGACCTCAAACAATATAAATGCACCACAAACCACTCCACCACTAAGTCATCTTGTGATTTATTATTAAATCATATATATTTATTACTAAATAAGTGTTTGAACCTTAAAAAAATAGAAATTACCTTCCCCATGTCTTGAACCTAAGACCTCAAACAATATAAATGCACCACAAACCACTCCACCAATAAGCCATCTTTTGATTTATTATAAAATCATATATATTTATTAATAAATAAGTGTTTGAACTAAAAAAAAGGTGTTTGAATAAAAAATTAATATAGCTACTCTTCAATTGCACCATGTATAAATATATTTTATAATAATAATAATAATAATAATAATAATAATCTATACTATCTTATAAAGTATTTTATAAGGACCTCTTAATTTTTAAGTAATACAATTATAAATACTTAAGGTACAACACATAATGCATGTAGTAACTACTTTTTAAGGGCATTTATGTCTTTTCAAACATAACTTGCACATATACCTCTTATTAGTTACAGTTTCCCCCCTTATCTATCTATACTATATTATAATTTTATACAATATTTACATATTTGCCCCCATCAACTTTACTCAATTTCTGTTTATTTAAATACTAACTACACTTTTGCATATTTATTTTAACCAACTACCCCCACGATTTTTAAACGTTCATAACTTTTTCAGACGATAATATTTTCTTAATATTATTACACCGTATAAAAGAGCATTTTAGTCTCTTTAATTTGAGTATAGTATTGCTACAGTTTTTTAATTTTTAAAAAATTATAAGTTAGGATTAATCAATAACCGAAACAAAAACAAAACAAAAAAACGAAAATGAACTGAAATCATCTAAACTTTATTATAATACATTTCTCATTGATGTCTTAAAATTCAAGTTGTACATGTATAATTACTTAGTGTACAACACACAATGCACCTGTTAACTACTTACACAATACTTACACATTTTTCCCTCAACTATACTCAATTCCTTTTATTTAAATAATAATTACACTTTTAACCCTTATTGTAACAAACTACCCTACGATTTTTAAATGTCCATAACTTTTTCACACGTTAATATTTTCTTAATATTATTACACTGTATAAACGAACATTTTTTTCTTTTTTAATTTGAGTATAGCTGTTGGATCAGTGGCTGTTTATATGAACACTTATGTGTTTATCAGATTTATATATGAGTTATTAAGCAGCGGAAATACAAGTGTTCAAAGGTCTAAAAGATCACTTTGATGAGGAGTTATTACTCCCCCTTGACTGAATAATAAATGAGAAACAATAAATATTCTAAGTACAAAGCAATAATAGCAGTTTATGTTTCTCAGATGTGAAGTGGAAATTATAAGTTTAAAGCCCGAAGGATTTCAATATAAGTTCAAAGATATTACACAAAATCACATATCTAAAAATAGATGAACAAACTCATCTATTTATAGACTAATGTACTAAACTGTAGTCTGAAGTAATCTAAGATATTTAACAAAGATATTATGCAAAGATAAGGTTACTACAGTCTGTACATTGAAACTTGAAATCAAGACTTTAACAAAACTATATAATAATCAAACTGCTGATCTTCAGTCGGTTAGAAGCTTCTGAGGGAAAGTGCTGATGAGTGACAAACTGCTGATGAGCAGTTTGTCTTCAGCAGTTCTTCAGTGAAATGTCTGGTTAGACTTCAGAACTTCTGATGAGTTTACTCTTTAGTACTTTGATGTTTGTTCTTCAGCACTTCTTCTTTTGTTCTTCAGCAGTTCTATACTTAGGCAGATATGGAATAGACTAAGGTTATCAAAAGGTGGTTTCGTCAATCCTCTTTGTCCCAACAATCTCCCCCTGGATTGATGAAGCCAAAACCTTATCTATCCTTTATTGTTGTCCTTTTCTCTCTTCTAGCATCCTCCAGATCTCTGCTGTCATCCGGGTGGTAAGAGTACATCTTTGTTGCTCAGTGAGAGGACCAAGTTCAGGTGTTAAATGTTGAATGGTGAGAAGGTCTTTGGACGATAAAACACTCAACTCCTTTGAGTTTCTATAGACCTTACTTGAACGGTCTCTCCTGGTCACAAGTACTGAGTTGGATTCAGTAAATGACCATTTCACAATGTTTACCTTTGACCTGTCAGAGGCATAGGAAACTAAGCCTGTTTCCTTAGGTTGACCTGATTGAGGAATGTCTTCTATTTCAGTGACTCTCAGGTGAGATTCTTGACTTCCTTGTAATTCAGCAGCACCTTGGATTGGCATGTTGGGCAGGTGATGCTCTGTAACAACCCTTGTATGTGTCTTCTCTTGGATGGATTGTTGTAATTGATAAGCATAGGTAGCCTTGTCTCTGAATTGGGTCAAGATGGGTTTTTCTTCAACATCAAAATCACCATGTACAAGCTGATCTCCTTCTAGTAAGATCATTTTGAAGTCAGTCTTGACAATGGGATCTCCATCTGTTTTTCTTTTGGTGGCTGGCCTTCTTAATGTACCAGATGGTCTTTTGACAATAGAAGTTGTTTGGACTTCTTGGCTTTCAAATCTTTCTGGTTCAGCAACTTTCTTTGCTTTGAATTTCTTGTAAGCCTCATACAAAGTTTGTTCTTTCCATTTGCTGATTGAGGCTTTTGAACCATAGCCATTTGCCACTAACTCTTCAATCACTTCAGCTCTTTTGGCTTTCCTCTCATTTTCAGTTGCTATTCTATCAGATAGCATTTGTGCTCTTCTGGTTAGTTCTTGTGTTGAGAGTCTTTTGAGGGCCACTTGCTTTGATTTGGAGTTCTTTGTAATAAATGCTATAAGCTGTGCTCTTTTGTCTTCTTCAGCAGCAGCTTCAAGTGCTCTCTCTTCAGCCTCAAGCTCATCAAGTTTCTCTTGGTACTTGACCATTTTTTCTTCAAAGCTCAAGTCTTCTCTGTTTTCTAGGCTGTTCCATACTCTGTCTTCTTTTGCCTTCTTTGCAGCTTCTTTCAAACTCTTCTCCAATAAATCTTTTGACATGCTAATGGGAGTAGGGTTTAAGACAGTTGTGGAAGTTGTTGTAGGCAAAGGAGTGGGAGCAGGTTCTTTTTCAGTTGCCTTAGGAACTTCTGATGATGGTTTAGGAGGTAAAACTGCTGATGTGGTAATTGGAGTCACAACTGCTGAAGGATTGTCTTCAGTAGTTTGAGAAATGTAATCAGCAGTTCCCTCTGATGCCTTAGATAACTTGAACTCTGGTGCTACTTCTTTTCCTGGTCTTTGTGTTGGTCTATCAGCTTCTTGATCAGGAGTTTGTCTTTGTGTAGCAACTTCTGTTGGTTCCTTAATCATCTCCCCCTTTTTGGCTTCATCCACTTCTGGAAGCCTAATAGAATGAGATGTTGCAGCAGACAACCTTGCCAGTTGATCTTGTGTTTCATCCATCTTCTTGTTTAACTCAGCAAGTCTCGAGTTGATCAACCCAAACTGATTGTTAGCTTTTAACTCCCAAGCAGTTGTGAAGGGTTTGAGTTGATCAGTTATGATTTGTTTGAGTGCCTGGTACAGGGGACCATCTGGGCTGCATAGTTGGTTCAGATCTATGCTAGTGAGCCCAGTGAATTGGGTAGGTTGTTTTAGTGAAGGGGTGCTTTTTGGGTGATCTTCAGATTGCTCTGAAGATGCCAGTTTTGGGGATTTTTGGGCTTACTGGTCTTTAACCTGATCTTTGGTGACCAGCTTCTTGAGCTTGGAGACCTTAGATTCAGGACCTTCAATGTCAACCGTCAATTCAGTTTGTGGAATGTTTGATTCATCAACCAACTTAATGGAATCATCTGAATCCCTGATAGTGTCCTCAGAGAGGGCAGGATCAGTTATATCATGAGTTGGACCCAAACCAGTAGTCTCATGAACCTCTTTGTCTTGGTTCTGAGGTTTTCCTACCTCTGGCCTTAGGCCTTCATCAGTAGTTGCCAAGTTTGAGGTCTTAGCTATGTTACTACTGTCCTCAGGTTCACCACTGGGTGATAAGTGAGTAGTAGCAGCCTCAAAAGTATCAAAAGTTTGCAAGTTTGGGCTTACAAACTCTTGTTCATCCTCATCTCTCTGTGTTGGGCTAAAAGGATCCACATTCATGTCAACTTCTGAAGGTATCTCCCCAATTTGATGTGTTGTAAGGGAAGTGACATGTGGTGAATGGGTTCCTTTAAGTCCTGAGAGAAGTTGGGCAATTTCTATGGTTGTATGTGAGGGTTCAGGTTCAGTAGTCGTTATGGGTTGGTGTTCAGGAGTTTGGGTGGGTTCAGGGATGGTTTCAGCAGTTTCAAAAGCAGGGTCAACAGTTATTGGTTTCTTAAATCTTTTTCTTTGGAAAATAACTGTGACAGGTTTTCTTTTGGGTGGTGGAGAAGGAGTGTGCTGAGAGGATGTTTCAGCCACTTCCTTTTCAAGTGCAGATTGCACATCAGTAGTTTCAGGTTTCTCCACTTCCTGAACTTTCTTTTTCACTGACTTGGTTGTTTTTGGTTTTTGTTGTTTAGGCTTTTTAGTTTTCTTTTTGGGTTTTGAAGATGTGGGTTCCTTGGGGATGGGTTGTTCTTCCCCTTGGTCATCTTCTAGCAAAAGTGCTGGTTTATTGTGCCTAGAGAATACTTGAGCAGTTAAAGGATTTAAAGTTGTTGTTTTTCCCTCAAGTACTCCCTCTCCAAGTTCTTTTATTATGCATTGCATAACAAACCTTGGATACAACAAAAATTTCTTTTTATCATTTTCATGATGTAAAACCAGTTCATTGAAAAATAGTTTTGATGCCTTGAAAGAAGTTTCATTTATGATGGAGTGAAAAATAGGTTGAAAGGTTGAAGGCATCTGATCTATTGACCCAGTTTTAGGACTAAGACACATAATAATATAATGAAATAACAGTTTATATTGTGGGTCAAAATATTTTTTGTAAACTGTTGCTTGTGCCAAAGTACCTTGGTAGCCACACTCTGTCATGGTCAGATGAATATCTGAGGTTGGAATATGCTCAGGTGCCTCAGAATCCTTCAAACCAAGCCTGATGCTTAGTGTTTCTGGTGAGATGGCCATCAGTTTCCCTTTTATGGAAGATTTGAGGGAAATCACTTCATTATTCACCTTCACCGTTTCTGAATTTGCCCAGAACTCATTAAGAGTTTCTTCATGAATGGGTGGATCAATGGTGAAAGCATCATAGTATTGGGATTTCATGATGAGATCAAGTATCTCATCGTACTGGGACCAGGCTTCATCTTTAACAAAGTAGCCTCTTTGGTTGTGTCCCTGTTTTAACACGAGAGCCATGGATGTTTTTGATCGAACAGTGATTTTTAGGTTAGAGAAGGGGTTTTGCTTTGAATTTGAGAGAGAAAGAGGGAATTTTGCTTTTTGAATGGATAAGTGTTGGAACAGGGTATTTATCAGAAGTTTTTAACCGACTAGGTCAAACTTCTGAGGAGTTAAAAGTCTATTTTACCCTTTTAGTCAAACTGCTGAAGAAGAAAGGTTTCTTCATCAGTGGTTTTAGTTATCTCATCAGCAGTTTCAACTGCTGATGCAGATGACTTTTAAAACACTTTTCTAACTTCTGATTTTCATCAGTAGTTATATCCATTTTGAAAATATCCCATTTTGATGTCTATCAGTAGTTTTCAAAATTTGTTCATCAGAACTTTCTCTTTTCTCAAATTTTTGGTCTTCAGAGGTTTGTGACAGATAAGTATGTAAGTGAAAAAAAAAAAAAAATATGTGCAGAACTAAAAAGTGAAACACTTAAAGACTTTCTTCTAAGTTTAGCATCCCAAGCATGGATACTAACCTCTGAAAAGTTGTTGAATCAAGGGGTTTGGTGAAAATGTCAGCTATTTGATTAGCTGTTGTGACATGCTTCACCTCAATCTTGCCTTTTTCATAGCAATCTCTTATGAAATGATACCTGATTTCAATGTGTTTAGTCTTTGAAAACTGAACAGGATTTTGAATGATGCTAATGGCAGATTTGCTGTCTACTAAAAGTGGGGTCTTGGTCTCTTTGATTCCATAATCA
Organism: Ambrosia artemisiifolia; assembly: GCA_032199755.1. NCBI lineage: Eukaryota > Viridiplantae > Streptophyta > Magnoliopsida > Asterales > Asteraceae > Ambrosia > Ambrosia artemisiifolia. The sequence continues at coordinate 14,907,331 of CM063523.1, forward strand.
AGTAGTTGATATTGGAGCCATTGTATCTGTGAAGTACAGCTTGCAGCAGCAATGTATTCAGCTTCAGCTGTTGAAGTTGCCACAGATGTTTGTTTCTTTGATTGCCAGGACACCAGACAGTTTCCTAAGAATTGACAACCACCAGATGTTGATTTTCTTGACATTTTGCAGCCTGCATAGTCACTATCTGAAAAAGCAGTTAACTTGGTATTGCTTGAAGCAGGATACCAAATCCCTAAAGTAGGAGTTCCTTTCAGATATCTAAAGATTCTTTTGACTGCAATTAGATGAGATTCTCTTGGTGCAGATTGGTATCTAGCACAGACACAAGTTGAAAACATGATATCTGGTCTAGAAGCAGTTAGATATAAAAGAGAACCTATCATACATCTATACATGGTTTGATCAATGTGTTTCCCTTGATCATCTGGTTCAACTTGTGTGATTGGTGTCATGGGAGTGGAACATGTTTTACAGTCTTGTAAAGAAAATTTGTTCAATAATTCTTTAACATATTTTGATTGATGTATAAATGTTCCATTTGACTGTTGCTTGATTTGCAGTCCCAAAAAGTACTGCAATTCTCCCATTGTACTCATTTCAAATTTTGATTGCATGAGTTTCTTAAATTCTTCACACAGTTTTGAATTTGTTGAACCAAAAATGATATCATCAACATATATTTGAACAAGTAAGACATGATTTCCAACATGTTTTATGAAAAGAGTTTTATCAATGGATCCCCTTGAGAAGTGATTCTTAAGTAAAAAGTTGGAGAGTGTTTCATACCAGGCTCTTGGAGCCTGTTTTAGCCCATAAAGAGCTTTGTCAAGTTTGTACACCCAATCAGGATGAGAAGGATCCTCAAACCCTGGAGGTTGACAGACATACACTTCCTCTTTTATTTTTCCATACAAAAATGCACTTTTGACATCCATTTGATAAACTTTAATGTTGTTGGAAATTGCATAAGCTAAAAATAACCTGATAGCTTCAAGTCTTGCAACTGGTGCAAAGGTTTCATCATAATCAATTCCTTCCTCTTGGGAATAACCTTGTACCACTAGTCTTGCTTTGTTCTTGATGATCATACCAGCCTCATCTGATTTGTTTCTGAAGACCCATCTTGTTCCAATTGGTTGCTTGTTTTCAGGTAAGGGACAGATTTCCCAAACCTGTTGTTTCTTGAATTGAAGCAACTCTTCTTGCATTGCTTGCACCCAATTGTTGTCTTTGAGGGCTTCTTGATACTTCTTTGGTTCCAACTGAGAGATGAATGCTGAGAATAAGCAAAAGTTGGAAAGCTGGTTTCTTGTGAGTACCCCTGATGCAATATCACCCATGATTTGATCCAATGGATGATCCTTGTGTTCAATCAGTTGTTGTAAACCTGTATTGGATGATGGCTCTACAGGTTCTTCAAATAAACCACTGAGATTGATAATATCTGGTTCAGCTGTTATTTGAACTTCAGGAGTTTTAGGTTCAGCTGAATCAGTAGTTTCAAAATGTTCATCAGTAGTTCCTGAAGTAGAAGCTATTGAAACTTCTGAAGGTTTAATAGTTGATCTTCTGACTGTGTTTGGAGTCCATGGTGCAGGACTATCATCTTCAAATCCTTGAAAACCATTTTGAGGAGGTTTGGATGATTCAACAGTCTTTTCAGGTCCGAAATGAAAACTGTCAAGATCAAATAATTCAGCAGGATCTGCTGGAATAAGAGTGTGTTTTGATTCATTGAACTTGACATTTAGTGTTTCTTCTACTATCTTGGTTCTTGAATTGAAAACTTTGTAAGCTTTTCTCAAAGGAGAATAACCAAGAAAATAACCTGTGTCAACTTTTGCAGCAAACTTAGAAATAGAGTCTTTGATGTTGAGGATAAAACATTGACATGCAAAAGCCCTGAAGAAGGAGATAAGGGGCTTAATGCCATGAAGAATTTCATAGGCAGTCTTGGTATGTCTCTTGTTGATAAGAACTCTATTCTGAACATAACATGCAGTGTTAACTGCTTCAGCCCAAAAATACAAAGGTAGGCCTGAATCAGCTAACATTGTTCTGGCTGCTTCAATTAATGTTCTGTTCTTTCTTTCTACCACACCATTTTGTTCAGGAGTTCTGGGAATGCTGAACTGTCTAACAATCCCTTTAGACAGACAGAATTCATCCAGAGTTTTGTTCCTGAACTCTGTCCCATTGTCACTCCTGATGACTTTGACAGATAGAGAGTATTGCTTCTCTACTTGTAGAATAAAGAACTTGATGATCTCAGCTGCCTCATCCTTGGAATATAAGAAGAAGACCCATGTAAATCTTGAGTAGTCATCAATGATGACTAAACAATACTTCTTCTTACCAAGGCTCATAATCTTGACTGGTCCAAATAAGTCCATATGGAGTAGTTGAAGACATGCAGTTGTTTTTGATTCTTCAATAGACTTATAGGAGGACTTATGCTGTTTACCTTTAAGACAGGAAACACAGTGTTCTTTGCACTGATATTCCTTCAAAGGTAGACCTCTGACCAAGCCCATTTTTGTGACTTTATTGATGGTTTTAAAGTTCACATGGCCAAGTCTCCTATGCCAGAGATCATTTTCTGAAGTTGATGCCTTTGAGAAGAAACAGGCAGTTTTCTTCAATACTTTGTCTTTTTCAATGTCCACTGCATAGACATTGCCACATCTTTTGGCAATCAGCAAAGTATGATCTTCAATGATCTTCTCTATCAACTTCTGGCCTTCTGGTGATATGATCTTGCATGCTGTCTTTGTGAAAAAGGAAGAATATCCTTTGTCACACATTTGAGAGACACTCAGCAAGTTGTACTCAAGGTTTTCAACCAGATTGACCTTGTCAAACTGCATTTTGCCTGAGGATACATTGCCATATCCTAGCACATATCCCTTGGCATTGTTCCCAAAGGACACAGATCCTTCTCTTTGACTGATAAAATTGTTTATCAGGTATCTGCATCCAGTCATGTGCATTGAGCCTCCACTATCCACATACCATATGCTGTTCAAACCTCTGGAGACTCTCTGCACAAGATAGCAAATTAGTTAGTTTTGGCAACCCAAGCCAGTTTGGCTTTGGGTTTGCTCTTGAGAACAGGTGCAGCTTGTTGTGGACCATTTTTAGTAATCCATGTCTTTTTGGCAATGGATTTGTCATTAAGAACAATAGTGGGTTCTTTTTGGTTTCCACTATCAACTTTGGTCATCAGAAGTTTAACCAGGTTTATCAAATCTTTAACTTCAGCAGTTTGTGAAACTGCTGATGAGTTAGGTGAAACTTCTGAAATTGAACTTTGAGAAGATGACCTTTGTTGAGATAAAGGCTTCTTCTTAGAAAGGGTTTTGTTTGATTGTTGTTTGTTGGGAAAAAAGGTATTTTGATAATCTTGTTTTATCTGTTTTCCCACAATCAGTTGATTTCTTTGTTTGTTTAACTGATTTACCTTTCTAAATCTACAAAGTTCAGTTATGTGGTTAAACAGACCACATATTTCACATGCTTTTGCCTTCTCTTTCCTTTTAGATAGATCAAGAGAGCTGGAAGGCAATTTACTGACAAAATATGATTTTTGAAATAGGTCATCAGCAGTTTTCAGGGTCTCAACTCCTGATGTAGTTGAAACTGCTGATGGCTTATTGTCAGTAGTTTTGACTTCTGCAGGACTTCCCTTTTTGAGGAAGTTCTGATGGTAGGATGTGCATTCCTCCATATCAGAAGTTTGAATCAATTTCTTCCCATCATTATCAGTTTTGTGGGTGAAATCTGTTGGTGATTCAGTGTGGGTATATCCAATGCCAAACTTAACATTGGCTGCAGTTTGTTTGTTAAGTAACATTTGATACCCTTTACAAGACTCAACCCATTTTTCACAATCAACCTTGGTGTCAGCAAGCTCTTGTCTGACTTTTCCTAGGCTGTCTATCATGGTTTTAATTTGTGCTTCTGTTTCAATGGATTTATCATTCAGTTTGGAAATTTCTTTGTTTTTCAACATAATTTTTCTTTCCAAATCACACTTCATTTGTGTGTATTTTCTTTCCATGTCATTGGATTTGCCTTGTAAATGCACATTGGTTTCTCTAATTAAAGCAAATGATTCTTTGCAAGATTTAGTGCAAAGCTTTAACAGAGATTGTTGTGATACCTGTGTTAGAGCAGAATTTGAAGAGTATCCTTCAAAAGCCATTAAGGCAAAGTTCTTTCTGCCATTATCAGGTTCTCCCCAGTTGACATCATAGACCTTATTGTCTGCATCCTGACTGCATTCTGATGTGTCATAAGGAAGACTGCTCCAGTCAACATACCCTGAGGTAAATAAGCTTTGTTGCTGAGGGGGTTGTTGAGTTTGTGCAGGTAGTTGAGCAGTTGGAAATGGAGGCATGAGCTGCTGTTGTTGTTGAGCAGGCATCTGTACATATTGTACTTGTGGCACATATTGGACATTTGGAGCTTGTGCCTGTACAAAATGAGCACTCCCATTAGTTCCATTATTCCTATTATATGAGGGGTTATATTGATTTCCAGAGGACATTGGTTGGTTATAGCTAGAGCTTCTACACTCTCTAGCAAAGTGTCCCAACTTCTGACACTTATGACATCTCAGTTTAGATTTGTCAAAACCAACTTTTGTTGAATTGTTTAGTCCTGGAAATTTCCTTCCTGACCTTTTGTAAAATTTGTTAGTTTTTAAGCTTAACAAGGCCAGTTGGTGCAATATTTCCATTTCTTCTAAGTCATCACTGCTAAAGTATTTTAAATCATCCATGATGAAACACATGTTGTCAGTAGTTTGACTTAGTTCTTCATTGTCATAAGCTGGGAAAGATCCATCTGATGAGATCCCAGCTGTTATGTCAATGTGGTCAAAAGAACCAAAATTATTAGAACAGGATGGTGAGTCATGTCCTAATAAGGCTGTGCTACCCGGAGTATAGTCATCAGCAGTTTTACCAGATTCTTGCAACTTTTTCTTTTGATTGATTTCTCTCTCAAAAGTTAGTAATTTACCATGTAACCTAGTTAGGTTCAAGGTGTTAAAATCTGAACTGGTTCTGAGAACTATAGAGAAAGTTTCTCATTTTGAAGGTAAAGACCTTAAAAATCTATGTAACATAGACTCAGTTGTATAGGTCTGATTGTTTATTTTTAACTCTGAGATGAGTGAAGAAAATCTTTCAAATTGTTGAGTTAAAGTTTCACCCTCTATGTGAGTAAAAGTTTCATATTGTTGAGCCAATATTTCTCTGATGTTGGCTATCACCTCAGCAGTTCCTGCAAACTGCTCTTTTAGGCAGTCCCACAGCTCTTTGGCACTTTCACAGTGTAAAAGGCCAGCATAAATTTCATTTGGGAGAGCCAAAGCCAACATGGAGAAAGCTTTTGCATCAAGCTCAAACTTTTGGAAATCTTCCTCCGTGTATTCTTTTGGGTCTTTTGGTCTTTCAGTCTTACCCTCTGGATCAGTAACAACTGGTTTGTGAGGTCCAAAAACTACAGACCTCCAACATCCAGTGTTTGTTTGTGAAATAGTGTGTGCCAACCTTTTAGACCATATGTTATATTCATTTCTGACTAACATGGCAGGTTTGTTGGCAGATCCAGTATTGTAGGGATCCATTTTTAAGAAGTTTGGATTTGTCAATACTTTCTTAAAGTGATGGATTTAAAAAGTGAGCCTTTTATCCTTTTTATTGAATATCAATATTGAGCCTGTGTCTGAATCTCAATTTGTTAGATTGATTTTGATCAGATTAACCAGATGCTCTGATACCAATTGTTGGATCAGTGGCTGTTTATATGAACACTTATGTGTTTATCAGATTTATATATGAGTTATTAAGCAGCGGAAATACAAGTGTTCAAAGGTCTAAAAGATCACTTTGATGAGGAGTTATTACTCCCCCTTGACTGAATAATAAATGAGAAACAATAAATATTCTAAGTACAAAGCAGTAATAGCAGTTTATGTTTCTCAGATGTGAAGTGGAAATTATAAGTTTAAAGCCCGAAGGATTTCAATATAAGTTCAAAGATATTACACAAAATCACATATCTAAAAATAGATGAACAAACTCATCTATTTATAGACTAATGTACTAAACTGTAGTCTGAAGTAATCTAAGATATTTAACAAAGATATTATGCAAAGATAAGGTTACTACAGTCTGTACATTGAAACTTGAAATCAAGACTTTAACAAAACTATATAATAATCAAACTGCTGATCTTCAGTCGGTTAGAAGCTTCTGAGGGAAAGTGCTGATGAGTGACAAACTGCTGATGAGCAGTTTGTCTTCAGCAGTTCTTCAGTGAAATGTCTGGTTAGACTTCAGAACTTCTGATGAGTTTACTCTTCAGTACTTTGATGTTTGTTCTTCAGCACTTCTTCTTTTGTTCTTCAGCAGTTCTATACTTAGGCAGATATGGAATAGACTAAGGTTATCAAAAGGTGGTTTCGTCAATCCTCTTTGTCCCAACAATAGCATTGTTATAGTTTTTTTTAATTTAAAAAAAGGGAAATGGAATTTAATAATCCTAACTTTGGGGGGTTGGAAGACAGCAGTCCCAACTTGAAAGTTGTAACACAGCAGTCCCAACTTGTCAATGTTTTTATTCTAATGGTCCCAAACTAACCCCAGTTAAGTTTTTCTGTTAAGTGCCACGTGGCATCACACGTGGCAGTCCTACGTGGCACAGTATATGTCCAGCTGGCAAAAAACGTGGGCCCCACTTGTTAAGTGCCACACCACCCCACCTACACCACCACCAACCACCACCAACCACCACCACCAACCACCACCAACCACCACCACCACCAACCACCACCAACCACCACCAACCACCTGCCACCAACCACCTGCCACCTGCCACCACCACCAACCACCAACCAGGAAGAACCCTAATTCTATACTCGATCAATTGACCAACGATTTGAACCTGTTAATCAAATTAATGTTAGGGCTATTATTGAAAAACAAATTCCGAATAAAACCATACTAAATAATCACACTAACCTGTTTGTTTTCGAGGTGTAATCGATTAAAAAGGGGGCTCGGCCACCGAGCATAAAACCAACGAATTGGAGCTTGATTTGGATGTTTTTTATGGGGGTTTTTGCACAGAATGGATCGACTAAGATGCAGGAATGATTATATGACTTTAATTCGTGGTATTTATAAACGATTCGTGGTATTTATAAGTGGGTTTGGTGAAGATGGTAGTGGTGGTGGTGGTGAAGATGCGGTGGTGGCAGGTGGTTGTGGTGGTGGTGGTGGTGGTGAGTAGGAGGGAAACAGAATTTTTAAGGTGGTGGTGGGTGTCGTCGGAGATGGTGGTGGTTGACGGTGGTGGCAGGTGGTTGTGGTGGTGGTGGTGGTGATGGTGGTGGTGGTGGTGATGGTGGTGGTGAAGATGACGGTGGTGGCAGGTGGTTGTGGTGGTGGTGGTGGTGAAGATGACGGTGGTGGTGGTGGTGGTTGTGGTGGTGGTGGTGGTGGTGATGGTGGTGGTGGTGAAGATGATGGAGATGGTGGATAATGGGCCCACCCTTTTTTTGACAGCTCCACACTCTTTGCCACGTAGGAATGCCACATGGGATGCCAACGTGGCACTTAACAGAGAAAACTAACTGAGGTTAGTCTGGGACCAACAAAATAAAAAGGTTGATAAGTTGGGACTGCTGTGTTACAACTTTCAAGTTGGGACTGCTGTCTTCCAACCCCCCAAAGTTGGGATTTTTAAATTCCATTTCCCCTTTAAAAATGATATGTTGAGGTTAAGTAATAACCAATCTATACTATCAACACTATATTATAATACATTTCCTAATGACCTTTTAAACGAGGGTTTGTCGTTATGTGTGTAACTTCTCAGTTCCTCATGATCACCCTAATTTTTTGTTTAGCGTTTCTCACAATTATTGCTATGTATATATTCATGTGCTTGCACTTCCTCTAGCACATAGGATTCGAATGTTTTAATTGTGGTTAATGCAGTTCAAGCTCTGCTAATGATTATGCAACACACCAAAACAAATATTTTGGTTAATTGATTGTGGCTTAACGGAACCATTATAAATGTTGTTTCCTGCCGCAACGCGCGGGCACCCTACTAGTAATAATAATAATAATAATAATAATAATAATAATAATAATAATAATAATAATAATAATAATAATAATAATAATAATAATAATAATAATAATAATAATATTTTGTAAACTTACAAGTTTGAAAATTGAGACACAAGTTTTGTCGTGCAAGTGGGCGTGGCCCATATTAAAAAAATCAGGCTTGACGTGTTATCGTACTCATTAACCAAATCATTTTTCACCATATGATAAGTATATGAGATGTCCCTTTCTCTTAATTAGAAGTCCCTCAGGTTTAGAATACAAAAAATACTTAACGAAAGTGGTGTTATCAGTCATACATAGCGATCAATGGTGCTACCAAACAGTAACTAACTCAATAATATTCCGCTTCAAAAGTTATTATGAACATGGAAAATAATATGCGCTTTTAATTATGAAAGTGTAATATATATATAAAAAAATTAGTTCATACATAAGGGATTCGAAAACAACCCTATCCACTAAGATTAAAAGATAAAGACATGCACACATTTTTATACTTTAATTTGTTATCATATAATAGACTTAAAGTGGTTATGCCAATGATCTCCAGCCTAGCTGGTTTGAGGTGGGAAGGTTTACCTCCTTGGAGGGTTCCTGCCCGGGTTTGGTCTCAGGTTCGAATCTCACGCTCCACCGAAAAAATAGCCGCTTGGGTTTGAAAGAAGAAACCCGTGTGGTGCTATGAGATTCGATTCTGAGCAGTAGTTATCGCTTTGCAACACGAGATTTACCGTTGAAACACTACTCTCCAAAAAAAAGACTTAAAGTGGTTATGTTCAAAGTTCAATAATTAATATTTGTAGTTTACCTTTTATTTATGGAATCCCTAAATTTGAAAGTTGGTTTTTTTATGACATTAGGAAATTCAATCACCAGCAATAAGGTGTTTACAAAAAAAAATCTTAAGATTGACTAGTATATTAAAATGGTTTGAACATTTGAAGAGGAGACAAATAATGTTACCAATTAGAGTATTGGAAAGCTTTATTGTTCAGAGAAGGGGAATTAGAGGCAGACCCAAATTAACTTGGATAAACAAATTTAAAAAAATATTAGAGTTGCATATTCTAAGGATATAATCCAAGATAGGAGTTTACAAGAAAAGAGACCATAAGATACTAAATTATCAGCGATTGGGATTGATATATATATGTCTCAAATATGTAATATCTAGGATTGATTGTCAATTAATAAAAATTTGGATATTGATTTCTACGCGATACATTTAGTATCCGTTAATCAGTCATTAATATCATGTCACCTTATTTAAGAATAAATTTCAGTTACAAATATGTTTGTGCCATATAATGAAAACTTATTCGCTAGTGAACTTTAGTCTCAAATATGTTACCTATATAATGAAAAATGATGTAAATATGTTGAAGACTAGTATTCTATCTCTATTATAGAGGGAACATATTATGGACCGAATATCAGCACTTAAGTAGTTAAGTATGTTTTTTAATGAAAAATTCACACAATCATACGAATATTTCTAGATTACACCAATCACTCATAATTAAATTTATAATCCTAATCAAGTTGATTAAATATCATTGGCTACATGCTCCCTTGAGTTTTCTTCAATAACTAGTATTTTGTTCGCAATCATTGTCCTGTGAGCCTCTAGTTTATCAAGTTGATATAAATACTAACGTGATTAATTATACATTAATGTTATGCAAAATTTGCAATCGCTAATTTTAATTAACATAACTTAAAAGAGTTGAACCTCACACGCACGTTACGGCGTGTTAGCTCGCAAAATTTAAAACGAAATGTTAAACGAAAAAGTTGCGAAAGATGAAAACTATGAGGGACCAAAGTTGCAAGTAAAAAGTGTTGGGGTGAAACTGCAAAAGAGAGTTAACTACACCGATAGTCCTTAAGGTTTATAGCGAGTAACACCTTAGAGTACTAACTTATTTTTTTAACATGTTAAAGGTTTATGGTTTCACTTTTGTAACAAATTGGGGTACTAAGGCTAACTTCGTTAGTTTTTCTAGTTAAGTTTTGTTAAAATGACTAAAATGTCCTATTATAATTTAAGGAGTTACTCTTGTAATTAACTACAATTGATTATACATAATAATTTTACAATTTAATGAAATCAGAATAATCTATTAATAATATTAAAACTTAAAAATTTGAATTATAAAAATATACTATATTAAATAATTATACTCTATACATTTTAATATATGTCGAATGTGGTTTATACTAAAGTATTGTGTTATTGCTATTAAAAAATATTGCTTTTTAAAATATATTATTAATATCGTTTAACGTAGGTTATCATTAAATATACTAAGTTAAAATAATTATATTTTTATCCATTAAAAAGGTTTATTGTTTTATAAAAAATAATAAAATTATTAAAAAAATATTGTTTTGATAAAACAAAACAAAAAATTTTAAATTATAAATATATACCAATAGTATCATTAAAAGTGTCATTGTTTGTGCCACATTCAACACCGTCTACAATGGCCTCTACGACGGTTCTGACATCGCCGGTCAATCTTCCCTTTCTCTCTTCACTCATTTATGCTTGGGTGGTGGTTGATGGCGCAAATACAATCAATGGGTGGTGGCCGGCGTTTGATCAGGCTTACATGTGGTGGTGCTTGATAGGGGAGGTGGTTTAGATTTGCAAAATAATTGATACATCTGAACATAATGACGATGTCAAATATAGGTAAAGTTTGGGAGCAATGACGGTGGATATGAGAAATGATGTGGTGCTTGATTGCAGATACAAATTAGGCTTATCGACGGTAGTTTATATGAATAAAATTTTTGTAAAAAAGATATATTAAAATGTATAGCTTATAATTATTTAATTTTGTATATTTTTATAATTTAAAAATTTTAAGTTCTAATAATGCATAGTAGATAATTCTCAATTCAATAAGTTGCAAAAATTTTCCTTGTAATAAAACATAATTAATTACAAGAAATGGCCATCTAGCTATTATTGATCTTTTAGTCATTTTATCAAAATTTAACTAGAAAAACTAACGGAGTTAGCCTTAGTACCTTAACATGTTACAAATTGAAAACTATAAACCCTTAACATGTTAAAAAAATAAGTTAGTACCCTAAGATGTTACTCTCTATAAACCATAAGGACTATTTGTGTAATTAACTCCTGCAAAAGATGAAATTTTTTGAGTTATAAGCGAAAAATTAAATTAAAAGGGTTAGATTTGCAAATTATGGAAACTTTTTAATGATAAATGAAAAATCAATATTGGGTTAGATTTGCAAAAGATTGTAACTTTTGAATAGATTTGCAAAAGATTATAACTTTTGAATGATAAGTAAAAAAATCTTTTTTAAGAAACCCTCAAATCAAGTTATCCTACACAATTTAACAAAAATAAGAAGGGTGAGAAGGATAAAAAATACAATAGATCACGAAATATAACACAATTAACCACAAAATATAACACAATGCCGAAAAATATAACACAATGCTAAAGAAAAAAAGTCACAATTAATCGCAAAAATGGCACAATGATAAAAATAAGAAAAAAGACACAATGCTACATAAAAGACACAATAATATTATTATTATAATATTATATGTGAAAATAATTGATTGTTGGGTAAGGAATCAGTGGAGTGTTGGCTTCAAAAAACGGTTTCAGTGAAGTGAATCAGTGAAGTGATGTGGTAATGCAGGATTGATAGAAATCAGTGAAGTGAAAACATATTTAGTGGAGCACCCCTTCCACCCTAATAGAAAGATACCCGTGTATTAGAGCATGGGAACTTAACCTGATACATATGACGAATTCTTTGATGGGGATATATGTTTATCACCAACATCATATCATTGAGCATATAGAAGTTTTGAACTGAAGCTAGATTGTTTCATTCGATTATTTTGGTGTCATCAATGATATAAAGTTCATTTCTTACCAATAGGAGTGCGGATTCATGTTTGATGCAATCTTTCGAGTCGACATATTTATTCCATGAGCATCTTCAAAACGCTTAACTAACTAAGTAGGTTTTAAAGAGAAATATCACTATTGATTATATATTTCTTTTACATCCTTGGTTAATAAACACATGTTGACTATGAGAGGGAGAAGGGACAGAGAAATATCACCATTAAAGAAGTGTCTTTACTTTGGTATTAGAAGTCGGTCCAAATTTTATGCCGTCAGTTAGGATAAATATTGGTGTAGTGTTAATTTGGCCAATGTAATTTCTATTTGGGTTGTTATAGCTACTTGCTGGTCCGTTTTCTATATTTATATAGAAGCTTCGTTGTTAAAAAAAAGGAAAAAGAAAGTTAACGTAATTGATACACTGTACATAAACATGTGTTCACAAAGCAATGGTTATGCATGTTTATTTTTAGGTTTTTTAATCCTTTCGACTATTGGCTTGGACAAGGTCAAGAAATAAAACTAATGTGAAGGAATGGCCAACACCACTATAATAAGAACCAATTACTTGACCCTTTTTTTATCACCACACTAATGTGATGCAACTCAAATGGACTTTATTAGCAAATATGCTCACATAATCCCTTAAAGTCTTGCCTAAAAAGTGATATTATTCTAAGGAAGCCATATGTCCATGATGTGGATATACTTTTATTTAACATAATGTTACTTTCCCTAGATTAATATTTGGATCAGTGGTTCACTATAAAAGGTTTGATAAATTAACAAAGTTGCACTTAATTTCGTTTGACGACGATTTAATCACATAAACAACGATACACATTCAATGGACTGAGTTAATCGTCGAGGGTAACATGTTGATATTCTAGAACATTCTTCAAGAGCCTACATATCCACACCTCAGATAAATTTTGTGGCTTTGTTGCTAGGTTGTAAAGGGAGAATTGAAGTATAGTCCAACTCTACAATGATGAGTAATAGACGAGCAATCAAGGTGGCCAAATTTGTGGCTTCAAAACATCTCAATAATGGTGCAATTATTGGTGTGGTCATGTATTTAAGTGAAATATGATTTCGTCTATAAATGGAGGCAAAAGACGTGTCCATGCACAATCAGTTACAGATTTGTTATTATTCATGTTCCTATGGTGGAATGTGGAATGGATTATTATGCATGATATTCAAAGAACCGTACTACACTTGGTGATCAGGGAATTAACATGGGGTTCCACCATTTTTGTAGGGTACTAGTTAGGTCCATGTGCCCCATGACATGATTAACAAGAAACCATACATATGGTCTCTTACAAATTAATTCTTGAGGAAATTGCCAAAATAGCCCTTGACCCGGTGACTTTGCCAAAATAGCCCCCCCAACCGTCTCGGGAAGACGTTTCGCAATTCCCGAGGCGCCCCAACAGACTTTTTTTTGAACTCTCCCACGGACCAACCAAATGATGACACGTGTCCTCAAACTCTCAACCGTCTCCGGAGACGCTTCGGATCTGCCAAGAGGTTTCCGGATTTATGGGAGACGCCTCCGTTTCTGCTCGGCTCATGGCTCAAGCCGTTTATTTCACGGCTCGGCTTACAATCACGAAAGGACTTTAGCCGTTGGTTTTTTTTTAATTTTTTTTTTTTCGAAATGTGGGTATAAATATGGGGTTTAGGGATACGGTTTTTTATAAGACGGGCTAAAAATGTGGAGTTTTTATACTTGGTTGGGTTGTGATGTTTTCACACTACGGATATTCGATTTTCTTTTTCACACTTCCGTGGTATTAAGTTTTTTTTATAAGAGTCAAAAAAGGTTTGGATCGTTGTTACATCTGCGTTGAATTACTTGGATCGTTGTTACATTTGCGCGTGGAATAACACGTGTACAATGTAACTTCGGTTTGGTAATTTACGATATGGGAGTGATCGTGCACCTCCCAAATCTACGTCATGCCAAAGGGGTAGTAGTGGCGGACGCCTACATCTCATCCGGACCGATGTAATGATAAAATGTTTCGGTCGGAGTTAGTGAGAAGGAAACTAGATGTAATGATAAAAGGTTTCCTCTTCAATTATGAGTTTTAGAAATAATGAGCGGGAAAAAGAGGAAACACGTAAACCCATTCGAGGCTATCAGATATAGGGAAATGGGAGTCTTAGAAATAATGAGGGGGAAAAAGAGGAAACCCGTAAACCCATTCGAGGCTATCAGATATAGGAAAATGTATTTATTTTGTCGTTTTTAGATTAACGTCAATTGTATTTCTTAATTTTTGTGTATGTATCGATACAGATTATGTTTTGTATGTTTAGTTATATGTTTTATGATATACATATGTTATATGTTGTATGATATTCGTTAGTTTTTAATTTTGTGACAACAAACCAATGGTTCCGAGAGAAAAGAAGCATGACCAGAAATAATCCGATAACATAACATAAAGAGATTCCGATTACTTCGATTGATAAAACTTAAACATACAAACGATAATTAAAAACATGCAATAACCATGAAAACGAAGACCGGACCATAAAACGACCTAACACGAAATCCTACTCGTTAAGTCTTTCTCTCATCATTTGCCAAGCCGAGATGTGGGTAAACATTTTGTTCTGCTTTTCTTCATACTCGATTTGGGAGACTTCGATGGCCACGTCTTCGGATGTCTCCTGCCCAAGCTCTTGCAGAGTTTGATTGTAGTACCCATTCCAGATTTGACACTTCGCATTCAAATCGGTCCATTTTCGATTTATAGAATCTATTGTTCTGTTTGATCCCCCCACCAACCGATTGAACTCATTGAGGATTCTGTACCACTTGTTTGCATGACTGGTGCTATTTTGGACATGCTGCCAGGCGGCCACCAAAGCGATTTCTTCCTCTTCCGTCCAACGTGATGGTGCCATTTTTTTTTGGGGATCGATGATTTGGGTCGGAGATGGATGATTTTAGACGGTACTTCGTAGTTTCGGTGGTTTGTGACGGTGGCTTAGGACGGGGCAAGGGTTTTTATGGGTTGGGGAGGCGACTTTATGGTAGGGACACGTCTTTTGATGTAAAGTCGGTTTGGGGAGGCGACTTTATGGTAGGGACACGTCTTTTGATGTAAAGTCGGTTTGGGGAGGCGACTTTATGGTTGGGACACGTCTTTTGATGTAAAGTCGGTTTGGGGAGACGTCTTTTGAGAAAACTGGGGCGGCTTTAATTTAAAGCCGGTTGGCAAACCGTCTTTTCCTAAGAGACGGTTCGGAACCATTTTGGGGAGACGTCTTTTGAGAAAGCCGGTTGGCAAATCGTCGTATGGGAACCGTCTTTAGGCACGTTGTTTAATGTAAAGACGGTTGGCAAACCGTCTTTAGAAAAGCGAGGCGGCTTTGAAGTAAAGTCGTATGGGAACCGTCTTTAGGCACGTTGTTTAATGTAAAGACGGTTGGCTAACCGTCTCTTCCTAAGAGACGGTTCTGAACCGTTTGTGAGTAACTTCGATTTTCGGAAATAGGGAACATATAAATGGATGCAAACCATTCCCGTAAAATATTTACCAACTTTTTTTTTAAATTAACCATGTTTTTACAAAATTTTTCAAAATTATTTCTGATGTATTTAAGAAGTTTTTATAAAATTTTCAAACATTTAGTTTATTTCATTCCGGTTGAAACATTGTTTTTGTTTCGTTTATCATTTTGGCTTAAAAAAAAGTTTCTTTATTTTTTTGATTTTTGGATCATTGTTACATCTGCGAAATCTTACTCGGATCATTGTTACATCTGCACGTGGTGTAACACGTGTTTAATGCAACTTTGGTCTGGTAGTTTATAATATTGTAGAGTTGGTGAATCTCCCATATCTACGTCATTAAATGTTGGAAGCCATTTTCCTCCACGTGTACATGTAGGTCGGTGGTGGTTGTGGTAGCAGCAGGCACCGACTGTTATTTAAGTATACGCGGTGTGGGGAGCTATCCTTCATTATTGATGATAGGATATGGGATAACTCGGTTTAAAAATTCACTTCCATATAAACCGTTGTATAAGGAAGGGAATCGTTTCAAACTTGAGTTGTATTCTCCTGCTTGACCGGTTTTCAACCAAGTCATGAGGCAAGGTGTCATATAAAACCGGTTCACCATTGCTGTCTTGGGAAACTTGCTCAGACCGTCACTTGTTACGGGAGATGATTCACCATATAAAGTCGGTACGGACTGAGTTGTGGCCAAATTTGTGGCTTCAAAACATCTCAATAATGGTGCAATTATTGGTGTGGTCATGTATTTAAGTGAAATATGACTTCGTCTATAAATGGAGGCAAAAGACGTGTCCATGCACAATCAGTTACAGATTTGTTATTATTCATGTTCATGTGGTGGAATGTGGAATGGATTATTATGCATGATATTCAAAGAACCGTACTACACTTGGTGATCAGGGAATTAACATGCACTACAAATAAATTGTCATATAGTGGCACACGCAAAGTGCTACAAAAAGCTAAAAAAGTGCCACTGAATGTCATTACAGAAATGTGTGGCATACAAAAAAAGTGCCACTACAACCAGTGCCACTAAAACTTTCAGTGGCACTTTTTTTGTGTGCCACACAATTTCTACAGGCTCTTTAGTGGCACTTTTTGTGTGTCACAATATTAACTACAAAATATTAACACTAGTTTTAGTGGCACTTTTTTTGTGCCATAAGAAAAGTTTTTTTTGCCCAAATTTTATGCGAATAAAAAACTACTTCTACCCGTAAATCATTGTATCATAATTGATATACGATATACAATAAAACTAAAATGAAAACATATAAAATATAATATCATAACTTAATTATAATTTCGATCCAAAATATATCGCAATGTTCAAACACATAAGAAGTTTAAAAAATATCAAGTGTTCACAAAAAAAGAAGCCAAAACGATTTTTCAGAGCTCTTCGTTCTCGAAGAGCTCCCCTTGAAGAAGTGATGCCGAGTTTAGTTGCAGCTTGGTGAAAAGTTTCTAACTCGTTATTCTCACAGCTGTTGTTGAGATTTTGTCCCTCTTGTAGTAATCCAATTATCTCATCTCCGATTTGTTTCTCTAATGGATCAAGTGAAAATTCTATTCCCTTGAGTTCACCTAAAATATCAGCAATCTGGAACATGGGAAATCATAGTTTAGTTTAAAATTAACTAGTGTGCTTAAAGGCGCGTTATAATTTTGTCGAATCCAAAGAAGAGCTTTCGGATAAGGAGCAATGCTTGCAATCCGTCTTCGGCATTATCGCTATCCTGGTAGCTTTCTTTTTAAGCCTTCTCTTCTGTCTGCAGCCTCTTATATTCTGTTGCTTCCTGAACATGTGAATTTAAATAAGTTTCAAGTAATCACATATGGTAGAAAAAGATAAAAAGGTTCATGATGTAGTACCTCATAATAATCTGCTACCATAAGCAATGAATCTTCAATTACAGCACCGGCTGTTTGTGATTCCCAAATTGGCGTTGTAGAAAGCGTCAATTGTACCAATATCTTCCCAGTATCCAGCATAAAGATAAGCTTGAACCTGTCATGATGCACAGGTTGGGTAAAGGGACATAATGAGTTGATGTCAAGTCCACTTTTTATAAATTATTAGCATCCATAATAAATCAGAATAGAAAGTCCTACACAATAAAACAATTTCCCAATGACTTTCAGCCTGCTCGACCTATTCGTCTGATTTCCCTTTTAAACATTTGACAAGTTTAATATAAACACAAACCAAACCATTCATAAGTAACCAAAAAAATAAATGCATACCTCATTGCAGGATGTTTAGTAATGATCTGCTCATAACGAACATTAGACATAGCTCTAAGAAAATGAGCCAAAGGCTGACCATACCAGACACATCCACAGCAGCAGTTGCATCACCGAATTCTACTCGCACAGTCGTTCCCTATAAACGATTGCAAACATATCACCGATAAATGTTCTATGAATCTAAACCACATATCAATTATAAACAAAACAAATAACATGCCAAATGAATAGAAATATCGATGCACATCATTCAAACCACAACCCAAATGTGCAGCTTTGTTGCTGACAAACAGACCCGAATGTGCAGCTTTATTGCTGCCAAAATGGCCCTAAACACGCATATTAATTGCTGCCAAAACAGCCCCAAACGTGAAGCTTAATTGCTGACAAAACAACCCCAAATGCACAGCTTAATTGCTGACAAAACAGACCCAAACGTGCAGCCTAATTGCACATATTTTTATGTGATGAAAGGGGCCTGTATTACTATTCAAAGTATATTATATTGAGCGTATTCAGTAAGTTGCTTAACCATTTTGTTATTATTAGAGTATGTACCTGAAGACTTGAATTACAATCCTCTGATTGCCAAAGAAATAAACACCATAATAAACAGTGTTAGAAAGCAAATATAACTTGCAACCTATGCAACAACATGTCGCAATTTACTTCACCAAGAGCCGAATTCTCAACATCCATTGCTGCTATCGCGTATCACGTCAAACTACCCTGCATATTCATTAAATATATTACACAAATGCACACGGTAAGTAAACTTCCTAGCTATGACTCATTAAGCAACAATTATAATATAACCATATAAGAAAAGGCTTCATATTAGATCTAACTAAACCCATAATGACTAAATCATTAAAACAAAGTTAAACCATCATAACATTTAGAAGGCCTGCAATAACCATAATCAATATTATATCAAACAAAGCAATATAACTTCTGCACGGCTGATTAAAGACTTTTTATATAAACGAACCTTAATAGCTCCCAAGATTCTGCTGAACTCCATCTTATCTTCATTCTTGAATGGAGTCATACACAGAGCTGTTGCAGTCTTATGATGGACAATCTGAAAGAACAAAATGTTTCTTCAGCCCTGGGAACTTGTGAAATAATACAAAGAAGAACAAACAAATTAGGACACTTACGGCTCCTAATCGAGATTTTCCCTACCTCGAAACCACCCCACCAGTTGTCTTCTAGCCTCCACAGCTCTCGAAACCCCATTCATGGGTCTGTAACTACCACGCCACCACAGAGACATATACACACATATAAACATATATCAAACCTCGACTTCAATTTCCCTAAATAAACATTTAATTTAGGAACGGTGATGCAATACCTCTTGGATTATACCCGCTTCAGGATTAGAAACATCAATAGTCACCTGCAACATAAACAATTCAGTGTAAAAATCAATCATTACAACTTACCACCTAACTGTATAAGAAATACCTTGGCTGTTTCAACTTGTGCAATTGGTTGATCAATTTCCACCCTGTCACCAGGTTCTGCTCAAAGAGGAACAATTAAAAAACAGAAGACGACACGATAATAATAAATTTGTAAGCGTTCTAACATACAGAGGAACATACTTTTTAGGAACGTTGCCAATGTACCATCACTTATGGATTCACCCATAAAAGGAACAACAGTATCAACCAGATGACCTTGAAAAAAATAACACTCCTATGTTCTCATAATAGAAAAGAGACAACGTTAATTAAAAAACTTGCAATAAGCAGATGTCACGTACGAATGCAACAAAACTAGGTTAGAAATTAACCAGCCTATATTAACACGTTTTAGTGCTAACATTTCAGAGCTACATTATTGTATAAATGCATGTTCATGTATTGCTGCAAACATATTAAGAAAGGACTATACTAGCAAATGAAGTGTAAGCAAAGGAATACATGAATACTATACCACTGTCAGACGAGAACATTCTATTTTGCAGTTGCATGCTGATAGATGGCTGAAGACCGCTCATGCCATGAAAAGATGTCTAATTAGAAAAAAAAACACACTAGCACGCATCCATAGTTATTTATCATTCTACACCAGATGATAATGCTTATACCAGAAGTAGGTTACGGATAAAGAATTCTAAAATCATGAGCTGAAAAGTTTTGGAACAAGGCCTCAAAAAGTCAAAAGTCTAAACACATGATAGCAATACATAAGGAAAGGAATGAATTTCATTGCATCATACTTTTACATTTTCATCCAGAGACAACAGACAACAAACAATAATTACTACACACTCTTATAAGATATAAAAAAATGGAATAAGCAGTAACCTTAATGGTCTTAGATTAGCTGCAGCACCTGTGAAGAAAATAATTGTGCAAAGGATCAAAACCTCATATAACCACATAATACATAAAAATCAGCTTTCCTGCAAGTACAAACTAAAACATGGGAAGACACTTACCAGGTTGGGCAACATGAGATATACTTCGAACATTGCCAATGCTTCGTGAATGGAGTAATACCTATAAACATTTTAAAATAGTTATCCCAAAAGAAATGGCCTGTAAACAAAGCATGCATCATAAAGTATGTGGTTTAGTAAAACTAGAAGGCAATGCACTTAATTTGTAAATCATTGACAAATCAAAAGTCAAAAACTTCTAGAAACTTTCATTGTCTTTTTACTCACGCATGTAGAGTTGTAGCATTCACGATAGCCAACTAATATGTCAAAAACAAAGTTATAATTTTTTTTTATCATATGTGTATTCCAAGAGCATAGAAAGAACAAAAAAAAATGACCATTTAGGTAACATAAACATGTAGTCATGGGCTACAGAAGTTTACCCAGTTAACGTAATAGACAAGTAGATCATAAATCTATAAATTAAGCTAAACGTATCCTGCAACATAAACGCGACAGTTGAGAAGGCGTGGACTTTACTCAAATCTCAATTAACAAATAACAATATAAGCAATCAGTCATAAATCAACATACCAAAATAAATACAAAAGTTTTGGAAATAATACAGCCACTAAGTTGTTCCCATCCACTAGGACACATACAACTTTAACATCACATCCTCTTTAAGGATCCAAACCGGTTTAAATGATCTATATTCATAAACAATCCCGGTTTTGGAACCTAAAAACCGGTTTTTGTACACCTCTAGCTAATAAATAATAATAATAATAATAATAATAATATTAAGAGGGTGTTTGAGATTGAGTTATTGATAAGAAAGTAGTACAAGTACCCATCCGTCCAGCACATCTATAACAAAGGGGCTGTTGAAATTGTTAACAGAATCATTGGCCACTAATTTTGACTTCATAATAATAATAATAATAAACTCAAAATCAGAAAAGGAGGGCAACAACCCCTAATAAGTTGTACACAAGCCAAAAGCCCTAAATTTACAAATGATTCCACGAGGAGACAAAATAAGAAATCTCGTAACCAACCTACCTCGGTCCACAACATGTAGCCAGCGATGAAACCCTCAATTTACTTCTTGGAAGCCCACCTTGTGATTCAAGCTCACTTATGATACCTTGTACAACTTGATAACAAACAAAACCACCATAAATAAAGTGACATCAAACCTAGGGTGAGGTGAATAGGCATTGCGGTGGTCTGAGTTAGTAGGGTGCAAGGACGTAGGGTTCGCTGTAAATCGGTGGGAAGAGAATGGCGTATTGGCGTGGTCGTCGGTTGTGGAAGAGCAGACAGGGAGGAGCAGTTTTGGGAGAATGGAACTCTTATTTCTTTTCCTTTCGTATAAAAACATTAAAAATGAGTTGGAGGGAAACGAAATTTGGTGTAAAATTTAGGAAATGAAATGGGTGGGAAACAAGGATAAATTGGTGGGAAATGAAATTTTGGGTGTAAAATTTGGCTAAATTTTTTTTCTAAGTGATTATGTTAATTTTATTATATATAATTGTGTTGTTTTTTATAATATTATTAAAATATATATAGTAGTGTTGGGTCTTGTTAACAAAAACTTGAAGATTTTTTTAAACATATATATATATATGTATTCACCTTTAGTTTTAAATCCATAATTTTAAATTTTAAGTTAGTGACTTTTTTGTAACTAGAAAATTGTTTATTTTTTAGTGAAAAAATGTTGGATATATTTAGCAGCATATAAGTAAAAAGCCATAAATGGGTATATTGCGTAAAAGTGGCACACTTAAAGTGCCATTAAAAGATTAATTTTGTGGCATATGTGATATATGCCATTAAAACTATGGGTCAAGCAAATGTAGCACACACAAAGTGCCACTAAAACCTTATATTAGTGGCACAACGTTAAATGACACTAAGAGCGTGTGCCACTACAAGCTTAATTTTGTGGCATAAATGATAAAATGCCACTAAAACCAAGGATCAAGCAATTGTAGCACACGTAAAGTGCCACTAACGCCCTATATTAGTGGCACAAAAGCTAAATGCCATTTAGAATGTGTGCCACTAAATGACATTTTTTTTGTAGTGATGGGGTTCCACCATTTTTGTAGGGTACTAGTTAGGTCCATGTGCCCCATGACATGATTAACAAGAAACCATACATATGGTCTCTTACAAATTAATTCTTTGGTATTCATTCCGACATTTGTATACATGTATTTAATTGTATGTTTTCGTATTAGGTGTATATAAACTTATTTTGTATTCTTTCCGACATTAGTATACACGTATTTAATTATATGTTTTCATATAGGTGTATATCATCATATTTTGTTTTTTCTTTAGTATACATTTCGACAATTGTATACACATTCCGACATTTGTATACACGTATTTAATTATGTGTTGTCTAATAATTAAGTGTATATAATCTTATTTTGAGAAAATATCATTTCAATAGAGAGACCATGCACACAATATGATTTTTTTTATGTTCGATTTGTTGATTAATTGTTAAAAAAAATTTGTATAATGTGTAATTTATGGAATCAAATTGTAATTAAATCAATTATTATTAGCGTTGATCTATTTACGGTGCTAACAAAAACATATATTATAATACTAGGTTATATCTCGAAATCTACTGGTGATAGACAAATCTAATACTAAGACAAAATATACGTTGCCATGTAGCATAGAAATTAATTTACTATAATATGAGAAGACAACGATTTTAATATTAATAAGAATGAATATGTATATTAAAGCGTAAATTTATGTTTGGATGAGGTGCAAACACAGAAGCAACCATTGCAGGAGGTGATTGTGTCAGTGATTTTAAAGTTGTAGCTTTTATATTAATAAAATATTAATGGTTTTTAATAAGATAATATAAAAATATTTTAGTTAAGAAATTAAATATTAAACAAATAAAAGATAGACACGATATGATGATTTAATAATATCATAAGATTTTTATTTATTATGTAGTAAAGTAAGAATAAAGATAAATATAAGATAAAAATCAAAGCTAGTAAATATTGGGTTATTTAGAGCCTAAACTTTTTAGCGAGAATTTAAGGGTGAGAATTGTCTCACCAAGTGCCATGTGTCCCCACCCAATCGTTATATCTATCTATCTATATAATAATTGAGGTTAACTTGAGTTGAATCAAGCCCTTAGAGAGGGTTTGAGGTATCCATATTGAATATGGAGCTCCAACCTACTCACTATAAATACTTTATAATCAACGACAGACGGATCGCACCTCTCTCTCTCATTCTCACTCACATATGTTAAAACCTAAACTCCATATCTATCTTCTATAATCGACACCAGAAGATACAAATGATATCCTCTGTAATCGACTACATCAGGTACTTGCTTCTCTGTTTATCCGCATGTATATCATCGTTTTTCGGTTATAATCTTTCGGATTTAGGCATTGAAAAACTCTAAATCGGATTATATTTAAAGATCTATTTTTTCGATTATAATCTTTCGGATTTAGGCATTGAAAAACCCTAAATCGGATTATATTTAAAGATTTATTTTTCTGTTTAAAATTTCAGGAAGAACATTTAGGGTTATCATTATCGTTATATGTTTAAAATCGGATTATATAAGTATATCATTCAGATCTGATTTTATTCTCACCAATCCTTGAAGCAAAAAGAATCTTCCCTCTTCTATTATTGCTTTTGTATCCTGTAAATCTTTAATCGTTTTGTAATAATGATTTATATTTTCCAGATCCATTCTCATTTGTGGAGGAGCCTGATTTTGGACCTGGGTTTGCTGTTGAAACTGATTGTGTTACTGGAGACTTTGTTTCTAATGTTGAGAATTTAAAAGGTATTGTATTTATATACATGACTGCATGAATAAGTTACTAATAATATTATTTGTGTTATGTTAATTTTCCATATGCTTGCAGTTGTGCTAATATTTGATGTCATGCTGTGTATATGTTGCATACCTTTTTTTCTTTTAGGGTTACCCTCCTGGTGTAAACATCATACCGATGGAAAGCAAAACAGCAAAACCGTATCGTACAACAAATTTGATTGTATTTGCACCTGGAAATAATGATGTCGAGTATGAAAGTAGTCATTTTGTTGCTTAAGTAGATGCGATGATAGTGGATCCAGGATGCCGATCTGAGTTCAATGAGGAGGTATTACTTTAGGTAGTTCTTTCAATATCTGTTTTTCCTTTAAGGAGCCACATTAATCTTTGTAGTGCCATTTAAATATGTACTGAGTATTAGGTTTCATCAGGTTTGTAATGTTCTGGTGGAAACATTGTTATAAGAATTCTCAAATTGAGAAGAGAAATGGATGGAACCGATGGATTTGGTTTTATGCAGTGAATTTTAAGGTAATTGTTTATCTCCATCGCTAAGGTTTTCGTTCTCGCTAGAGTCACTTTAGTTTCTTCAAATGATATATATATATTTTGAGCTCCAAATCAATCTTGCTTTCATGTTGTTTTGCATTTCGAAATAGGTGAGTGACAAGCCGAGGATGAGTTGGGGTTAAATTAGAAACCGATTTGGAGTACTGTATAATGTCGACGATGATGCATACTTTACGAAGCCGGCGTCAGACGAGGTCCTCTTACTGATATGAATCCCAGTCATGTTCTTATTTTCTTTTAGGAATACCTTTTTTTGAAGAATTATTTTTGGTTTATTGTGGCAGGAAATGGACATGCTGGCTAATGCAATCAGACGACAGTGGTAGACACCAATGTATCTATTCTCTCTATTCTTCATAGGTATGATTTCAATAGAATTTTACTCTTCTTTTTTTGCCGAATCTTTTTCAAATAGTTTAAAAAATTAGCATTTTTTTCGTTCGGTATTCACTTTTTTGTACATGTGAGGTTTTTATTTATTGAATTATAAGATCGATTATTTGGGGTGGTTGATAAAATGCTTTATTTGAAAGAGAATTACTCACAACTCACAAGTTTAAATATGAATGTATGTTGTGTAAATGAAAACAAATATATGCTTTCTTATAGTGATGACTCCAGCTGCAGTAGCGAATGGTTCTAAGGAAATCAAACCTAGAGCTAATTTGATATTCTTACACTTAAATATTATGTAGTTGATTAATCCTTGTGTAGATGCACGTTTTGCGACTAGTGATTGGATTAGGTATTAACATATGTTAGAATGAAGTTTAGAAGTGGGCAAATGTGAAGTAGTATGGGCGAAGGTGTTTATAACTGGGCGAAGGTGTTTGAAGACTCAAGGATTTCGAATTGAATTTGTGGATAAAATCAAGTTTTCCAAGAATTAAAGTTGTTCCAAATCAATTCCGAATCAAAACCTGATTAAGATCATCAAAATCTATAAACTTTTGAAAATCTCAGATTTTGATTCGGAATTGATTTGGAACAACTTTAATTCTTGGAAAACTTGATTTTATCCACAAATTCAATTCGAAATCCTTGAGTCTTCAATCACATTCGCCCATATACAAACACCTTCGCCCATACTACTTCACAATTGCCCACTTCTAAACTTCATTCTAACATATGTTAATACCTAATCCAATCACTAGTCGCAAAACGTGCATCTACACAAGGATTAATCAACTACATAATATTTAAGTGTAAGAATATCAAATTAGCTCTAGGTTTGATTTCCTTAGAACCATTCGCTACTGCAGCTGGAGTCATCACTATAAGAAAGCATATATTTGTTTTCATTTACACAACATACATTCATATTTAAACTTGTGAGTTGTGAGTAATTCTCTTTCAAATAAAGCATTTTATCAACCACCCCAAATAATCGATCTTATAATTCAATAAATAAAAACCTCACATGTACAAAAAAGTGAATACCGAACGAAAAAAATGCTAATTTTTTAAACTATTTGAAAAAGAATCGGCAAAAAAAGAAGAGTAAAATTCTATTGAAATCATACCTATGAAGAATAGAGAGAATAGATACATTGGTGTCTACCACTGTCGTCTGATTGCATTAGCCAGCATGTCCATTTCCTGCCACAATAAACCAAAAATAATTCTTCAAAAAAAGGTATTCCTAAAAGAAAATAAGAACATGACTGGGATTCATATCAGTAAGAGGACCTCGTCTGACGCCGGCTTCGTAAAGTATGCATCATCGTCGACATTATACAGTACTCCAAATCGGTTTCTAATTTAACCCCAACTCATCCTCGGCTTGTCACTCACCTATTTCGAAATGCAAAACAACATGAAAGCAAGATTGATTTGGAGCTCAAAATATATATATATCATTTGAAGAAACTAAAGTGACTCTAGCGAGAACGAAAACCTTAGCGATGGAGATAAACAATTACCTTAAAATTCACTGCATAAAACCAAATCCATCGGTTCCATCCATTTCTCTTCTCAATTTGAGAATTCTTATAACAATGTTTCCACCAGAACATTACAAACCTGATGAAACCTAATACTCAGTACATATTTAAATGGCACTACAAAGATTAATGTGGCTCCTTAAAGGAAAAACAGATATTGAAAGAACTACCTAAAGTAATACCTCCTCATTGAACTCAGATCGGCATCCTGGATCCACTATCATCGCATCTACTTAAGCAACAAAATGACTACTTTCATACTCGACATCATTATTTCCAGGTGCAAATACAATCAAATTTGTTGTACGATACGGTCTTGCTGTTTTGCTTTCCATCGGTATGATGTTTACACCAGGAGGGTAACCCTAAAAGAAAAAAAGGTATGCAACATATACACAACATGACATCAAATATAAGCACAACTGCAAGCATATGGAAAATTAACATAACACAAATAATATTATTAGTAACTTATTCATGCAGTCATGTATATAAATACAATACCTTTTAAATTCTCAACATTAGAAACAAAGTCTCCATGTATATAATACAAACTTTTGAAAATCTCAGATAAAAATAACCGTTTTTCAAAGTGTAACCGTTTTTCAAAGTCAAAATGGGCGAATCTAAAGTACAGTGGGCGAACCTGCCCTTGCTAGGGCGAATCTGAAGGAGTTTTGGACGAGCGTACAGTTATTCAGGTCGAATCTAGGTTGTTGTGTTAAGATTTTCCACATTCGGGTGAATATTTCCACTTTCGATTCGTCGGGCGGGCGAAGGTGAAAATATTGTGGACGAAAGTAGTATTTACCGGGCGAACGTGAGGGTCAAGTGTTTTTCTACATTCTGGTGACTAGTCTACATTCGGGTGACACTGTTTGGTCGAAAGTGAAAACTTTTGACGAACGTAGAAGGTTTAAGGGCGAATGTAGATTTGTGTTTGGAAAATTTTCTAAGTTTGTTGATTTTCGAAGTTCGTGAACATCATGTGGAATTTTCCTACTACACCGAGACCAGCAACCACACAACAACAGCAGCAAGTGACGTTGGACCCATGGACAGTGGCAGCCCAGAAAACGAGCACTCAGTCTTCGCAACCGATCAATTACATAGCGATGACTAGCTCGATGCCTCAGAGTGTTGCACCTCAACCACCACAACCTGTGACAGACTATTGGGGAGTAGCAGCCGCGGTGGTAAATACTCAAACTACCAATTCTATTTCTACACTAATAAATGACTTATCTTCAGGTAGCGGGAATCGTCCACCCAAGCTAATGGAGATGCAGGAGTATAACCAGTGGCAGAAGAAATTCAAGATCCATCTGGAAGGCATGGGGATGGAGGGTGCAGAGGCATGGCGAATGATAGCTAAAGGTTATGTTGCACCGGTTCTGGAGAACACCGGTGAACCAGTTCCTTTGGAGAGTATGTCAGACGAAGAGAAAAAGAAATTTGCTGTGGAGAAGAAAGCATACTCCCAGTTGACTCAGGCGATCATAAACGACTTACTACATCAGTTTGGAACATGTACTACGTCGAAGCAGTTATGGGATGTGCTCAAGAATCGTCATGATGGGAATGAAAAAAGACGAGAAGGTTGAGGATGGAGGAGTTGAGAAAAAAGTTTGAGAATTTTACTTATGTTGGAAATGAGACATTAAAAGAGTTGACTCCTAGATATTGTCATTTACTAACTGAGTTGTCTAGTTATGGTATACAGATTCCAATGACAGATCTGGTGGACAAGTTTGCAGATGCTTTACCACCGTACTGGGATCAACATGTTGAGGTTCTTAAAGAGAAGGATGCGTACAGATTTTGGACTATCAACGAGTTTGTACAGAAGCTGGAGAATAAAGAGCTCGAGGAGAAGAGGAAAGCCAAAAGATCTCAGATTCCTCAGAATCCAGAATTATATTATGGTGGTACTTCAGCAACTGTTGGAAACTCGAGTGCTAATGGAACAGTGGCACCTCACATTGCTTGTATTTCTAGTGTCATGGAACCATCTAAACCAACCATCAACTACATCGCACAAACCTCATCCTACTCACAACCATCATACACACCACCACCACAATAATACACTAATTCCTACATTTCACCATTTTCTCCAATGCAGCAAGCAACATTCTACACTGCTAGCCAATCACAACAATCACCTCAACAACCACAATACATGAATCAAGTGACTCAACCCAATCAGCAACCGGTAGTTTTGGAGACTTCCAATTTGGGTAATGTGACAGTGGAAGTTGCTCAGCAGCATATTGCATTAGTCTCTGCAATGGTTTCATCATATAACGGGTTGGTTGCAAGTCAAATTGGGAACAATAATTTGACCAATGAAGACTATGCATAGATCGACAAAGAGGAGATGGAACTGATTGACATTCAGTGGGCTTTTGCTAGTATAATGAGAAGGGCAACTGAGTTTATTGAAAAGACTGGTAGGACTGATTTGGGAACTTCTCCAAATACAACCTACGGGTTCAACAAGGAGAAGGTGACATGTTTTAACTGTGGAGGTAAGGGTCACTTCAAACGAGAATGCACTCAGCCACCTAAACAAGGTAACAGAAACCCTTTCAACTCCAACTACCAAAACCATCAACAACAGAACCATAACCAAGTTTCTTTCCAAGGTAACAACAACTATCAAAACCAAACCAATTACCAAAACCGACAAAACACCTCAAACAACAACTAAAACAGACAACCAAACACAACCAACCAGAATCAAAACCATCACCAAATAACACTAACAGAACAGTTATACCGATCACTACACGAAATGAGCAGCCACAGAATACGAATCAGAATCAAGCTCCGGTGATCCAGCAGGATGAAAGGTTTGACTGGTCTGGAATGTAAATAGGTGTTGAGGAGATCACAACTGGTGGGAATGTGGCTTGTGTTGCCCGACAGGTCGATACTGAGGAGTCGGTGATAGTTGATAAAAATAAAGAAACTGAAAGTGAAGTTGATGAATCTGTGGAAGAGGTGAAAGTGGAGACTGAGACTGTTGAGGTTCAAGCTGAGGAAGCAAGTTCTGGAGTAGTGATTGACACAGTTTCTGATGTTCCTGAGGAGTGTGAGTCTGTTTATTCAGATTCAGACAGTGAATCAGACACAGAGGCGAGTGTTACATCTTTGGATGATGAGATTGATCAGTTGCTGGCTAAAGCAGATTTTCTGAAGACGAGGAAGTCATGCATAGTAGATGATGCTTTCACCAGGATCGATTATTCGAAGTTTTTCGCTGGAAAGGAAGCTCATTTTGCTTTGATGGCCATGACAGATCCTCCTAAACCGGTAAGTTCTGAATCTAGCACTGATGTTACTAGTGATAAATACTGTGGAACGTGTGATAGATTGACTGATGAAAACAAAGAACTTCGCGTTCAACGTGATAGTGCTATAATCAACTATCAATCTACTTGCAAAGAATTGACTGCTTTCAACAAAGTACTTGATGGATATAAAAAGGACATTTCCGATCTTAAGAATACTCTTTCATTAAAACAATTAGCAATTAATAACTATATTAATGAAATTTAGAACACAAAATTGGAAATGGCCACCATTAAGTGTTTTGCTGAAAAAGTCAATAAGAAATTGGAGAGTTATAAGCACATTGCTTATGTTGTAGACCACATCATTGATTATCAAACCACTAACTATAAGTCTGTGCCATCCCCGGTACTTTTTGAAAACCATAATTGTCATCAAGTGACACCGGAGAGCTCGGTAAAATCAGACTCATCATCGGAAAATGAATCCAATACCTCGAGTGTTGGTGATCCTCATTCCGATGTGAGGCCGATTTTAGGTTTGAATGATGAAGGTGTTACAGTTGAAAATGTTGATTCAGACTCAGAGAGTGATGACTCTGGAAGTTATCAAAGTGCTAATGCATGTGATATTCCAAAAGAAAATCACATCATTACTACTGAACCAGTGTCATCGTCTCAACATGTGCATCCGATGGCTAACGCACATCGTGAGAAAAAGTCTGAAAAGAAAGAAATTAAGAAAGAAGTTAAGAATGAACCGAGTGACAAACCAGTCAAGGTGTTTTATCGGATGGAAGGATCCGATAAGATCATCTCTGACGAGGAATATCCAATTAAGTTTGCCAACTACTCTAAAATTGATAAAATTTGGCAAGAAAGCACTATTTGGTTTCCAAAACATGAGAGAACAAATGAGATTCCACCGACAATTTTAAAGAAATTATATTTGGATGTTCCTCAAGAACCAAAGGTTCATGTCATATAGTTTATTAAGCCCAAAAACAAAGCAAACGGTTTTCATGAGCCTGCATACTCAAAAGGGCCATTCCCTGAGAGTTTGAGGAACAAACAGTATAATGATCAATATCCTGTTCGATCATTTGCTCAACCGAATGCTCCAAATGTTTTTGAGGAATACCGTGCATGCTTTAAATGTGGGGAGAGAGGGCATTTACTTGCTCACTGCCCGTATGTAAGGCATAAGGGGCACGAAGTTGAAGTTAAGCAATCCATGAGGAAACCGGTTGATCATCATTATGTTCCACCACATAGATGTTTTGTTCCTCAACAACAACAATTTTATAATCAAAACAATTTTTATCAAACGAGGAACAATCGTCCATTTCAGTATGATCATCGTAACCGGATTGCTATGGAGAATTCATGGAGAAAACCAGTGGTGAACACAACAAATGATAGGCAAAGGGTTTCACCAAAACCTATTGTCAAGTCAAATGTTGGACCTAAATCTGTTAAGTCAGAGAAGGTAACCAAGAAAGTTTCTTTTGCAAACAATGTTCAGAAAATGACTGAGACCCCAAAATCTCAGATTCGTATCTTGAAACGTTCTGAACAATCTTGGACACCAAATGGTTCTCCAGGTGCCTCAACTTCAAAATCAAATGAGAAAGTGGAAAATGTTTTGAATGATCCCAAAAAGATTGATCCAAAACAAAATGCTGAAGTGAATGTTTCTTTGAACGATGATATTCAAAGACCCAAGACCACTCAGGCTTGGGTCCCCCGAAAGAACTAACCATTTTACTTGATGTGTGTAGGGAGCTTCAGCTGGCCCTATTAGCAGTCTTTGGATTGTTGATAGTGGAGCTTCAGGCCACATGACCGAGGATCTAGCTTTACTGTTTGATGTGAAGAACATAAATGGTGGATATGTTGCATTTGCTGGGAACAAAGGCGGATATATCACTATGGAAGGGAGTGTGAGTAATGGGATTGTAAGCTTTGAGAGAATTTCATATGTGAAGCAGATAGATTATAATCTATTGAGCGTCAGTCAAATCTGTGACAAACAATTCACTGTTCATTTTGATGACAAATCCTGCTACATTCTCAAACCGGGCTTCAAAATTCCAAAAGAGTGGGTAATGTTGAAGGCACCTCGCGTCAACAACCTTTATATTCTTGATATGTCCAAGGCAATGACTACCCAGGGGCAAATAACATGTTTTCTATCTAAGGCGACCGAGAAGGAATTGATAATGTGGCACAGAAGAATGGGGCACATTCATTTGAGGAAAATGAATCATCTTGTGAAGAATGGACTTGTCGATGGTGTGAATGTGAAGCATTTCCATTTGAATGACAAGTGTGTGAGCTGTAATAAGGGGAAGCAACACAGACAGTCCCACAAAGTGAAGAAAGTTAACTCTGTTGAGATGCCACTTGAGCGATTGCACATAGACCTATTCGGACCTGTCAAGCGCAAAAGTCATCTTGGGGAGCTCTATTGTTTAGTTGTCACTGACGACTATTCAAGATTTTCATGGGTGATGGGTTTGCAGCATAAAAGTGACACCTTTAACAACTTGAAAGTTCTGTTCACTCGATTGGAAAATCTCTACAAGTTAAAGATCAAGAGAATTCGGAGTGATAATGGGACGGAGTTCAAAAATGCAAAGATGGATGAACTTTGTGAAAACAAAGGAATTCATCATGAATATTCAGCTCCGTACACACCACAACAGAACGGTGTTGCTGAACGCAAAAACAGGACTCTAATTGAAGCGGCTCGAACAATGCTAGCAGACTCGAATCTTCCAGTAATGTTCTGGAACGAGGCGATTTATGCAGCAAATTATACACTCAATCGGGTTTTAACGGTGAAGAAGTTTGGTAAAACTTCTTATGAGCTGTTACACCGACGAAAGCCGAACTTAGAGTATCTAGAACCTTTTGGGGCACCATGCACGATGTTGAATCCAAGCGAGAAGTTTTGTCCAAAAGCTGAAGAGGGATACTTTGTTGGATATGCAACCCCGCTCAAACGGGTATACAACAAGTGAACTCGTCAGGTGGAGGATTGGGCTAACGTAGAAGTTCAACGATATACTCAGAATGTGCAAGGGATTGGTCCTGATTGGATGTATGATTACAAAGATTTCTTTGAATCATTCAATCTACATAGCTTGGTTGAAGAAGCTGTTATTCGATTACTCTACGAGTGTGAAAACGCGGCGACTTCACCGTTGGTGTGTCCGATCACCGTAAACCCCCCACCAGCTTCTAATGATACCAATGTTCCTGTACCGGAGGAAGAAGTGTTTCAAGAAGCTTCCACAACTTTAGATACTTCAGAATCGGAAGATGATGGAGAATTTGAAGAAGTTATTCTTGAAAATGCGACAGAACCAGAGGCACCGCTAGTGAACCCAACTCCAGATGTTGCTTCATCGTCTAACATGGGTTATGATCTGGATGCTGTAGAGAACTTGACTATTCAGACGGGAGTTACTGTACCTGAACATCCAGAATCTCGGATTCACCGTATCCACCCGCTGGAGCAAGTTATCGGTGATCCTGGAAGCAGTGTGATGATAAGAGGGCAGCTGCGAAGTGTTAATTCGCCAGAGAGTTTTGGTGCTTTAGCTTTATATGCCAAAATAGTAAAATCAGGTAGTCAAAATGATTGGTCGTTTGCATGTTATGTGTCTCAGGTCGAGCCAAGGACATACAAGGACGCTTTGCTGGAGGACGCCTGGGTTGAAGCAATGCAGGAGGAGTTATTACAATTTCAGAAATTGGGGGTTTGGACGCTCACAGATTTACCTCCTGGTAGAAAGAAGATTGGCACCAAATGGGTGTTTAAGTATAAGAAGGATGATCGTGGGGTAATTGTTCGCAACAAAGCCAGATTGGTCGTACAAGGTTTCCATCTAATCGAAGGGATTGATTACAATGAGATCTATGCGCCTGTAGCACGCATTGAGGCAATTCGGATGTTTCTTGCGTTTGCTTCCTATAAGAAGTTCAAGGTATATCAAATGGACGTCAAGAGTGCATTTCTGTACGGGAAAGTCAAAGAAGAGGTTTATGTCGGGTAGCCACCAGGCTTTGAGGACCCTATCCACCGGGATAAGGTTTATGTGCTGAACAAAGCTTTATATGGTCTGCACCAGGCTCCAAGACAGTGGTACGAGGAGTTGAGTACATACCTCATGGCAAAGGGATTTAAGCGCGGACTCGTCGACTGCACCCTATTCACGAAGAAATCAGGGGATGATTTGCTTCTAGTGCAGATATATGTTGATGATATAATATTTGGCTCAACTAACGAACTTTTATGCAGGGAGTTTGAAACTGTCATGCAGGAAAAGTTTGAGATGAGCGCGATGGGGGAGATGCAGTTTTTCCTAGGCTTGCAGGTGGACCAAAGACCCACGGGGATCTTCATTCACCAGACGAAATACGTCTCCGAAGTCTTCAGCCGGTTCCAGATGGAGGATTCCAAGCCGATGGATACCCCGATTCAACCCAATCACGGGATTGGAGTGGACGCTAAGGGGGAGCTGACGGACTCGTTTACATACAGAGCAATCATCGGATCTCTGATGTATCTTACCGCATCTCGGCCAGATATTATGTTCGCAACGTGTCTCTGTGCTCGCTATCAATCGAAGCCGAAACAAAGTCATCTGACGGCGGTCAAGCGTATCCTTAGATATCTGAAGGGTTGTCCCTCGAGAGGACTTTGGTACCCTAATGATGATGATTTTGATTTTATCGCTTTTAGTGATGCAGATTGGGGCGGCTGTGACAAGGATAGCAAATCCACGACAGCTGGATGCCAGTTTTTAGGGAGCAGGTTAGTCACCTGGCAATGTAAGAAGCAGACTTCGGTCGCGCTATCTACTTGTGAAGCCGAGTACATTGCAGCCTCGAGTTGCTATTCGCAAATGCTCTGGATCCAACAGCAGATGGTGGATTACGGTTTGTAGTTTCTTAAAACCCCTATTCACTGTGATAATGAAGCCGCGATCGCATTAACTAAAGATACGGGCAATCATTCTAAAGCGAAACATATCCGGATCAAATACCATTTTATCCGTGATTGTTACGCTAAAGAATTGATAGATATGGTCAAAATCCATACAGACTATCAACGTGCAGATTTGTTCACTAAAGCTTTTGACAGATCCCGCTTTGAATATCTTTTAAAAGTTAACAACATAAAGGAAAAACAGGACTAATCAGCACCTCGGTTTATCGCTTTTTAGTTTTAAAATTTTTCTTCTAAGTTTTTATTGTTTTTCAGAAAAATTAAAAACCCAAAAATATGTTTTACATTTTAGGGGGAGTCTTTTTATCAGAAAAACCAAAAACATTGAAAAATCAAAAAGCCATAAAAAATTAGAAAAACCAAAATGATTTCCAGGATAAAAAGAGGAAATGATAGTACATCAGTGGGGATCTGACACAGGCTAAAGATATGTATAGTACTATGAGGCGTGTGTTGATTACGTGTGATGTGCTGATAGGCTTCGTAGACTAAAAATTGCGTGCAATAGTGATACAAACATAACGAACTACGCGTTCGTGGCTGAACACCTCATGGGCATATGGTCTTAGTACCGTAATTTCGTTTGATAGGATTGCCAAAATCTGAGGTTTCGGGTCGTTATGTTATGGTTATCCGGGATATTCTGATCAGACTTTTGTCGTATTGATTTACGGACCTAGTTTCATCAGAATATTTGCCAAAAGAGCTTAAATGCCGAAACCGAAAGTTACCGAATTGAGGAAATTCATGTTTTTATTGATCAAAGATCATAATTACATCGTATTGACTTACTGATACAAATCAGTAGTTGATATCAGCCTCAACCTGGTATATATGCACATGTTACTCTGCTGCATTCGTTTGCTGACGTGTACACCTCTGTGCTATATACGTTGTAACATTAACGGATAACTCTGGCATAATCACGCGTTACGACGAAGCTTTGTGCAATTACTTGATACGGGAGTATGTCGTGTGTGTGGGAACCATAACGTGTTAGTCTAATACACCTAACTCGTATCATTTTAAAGCATTGCGTAATAGTCTGCATGTGAGCTTAGGTGGACCACAATATCAGCAATTGCCGTGTCACATACTGTTTCTAATGATAATATTAAACAAAAAGATCAACGCTGTGATCAGCTTTCTCAAACAACTGATATGATCCTCTTACCGGACATCACAAAATGTTTACTGCTTTGTTTACTTTGTTGCAATTTTACTTTTATTGTCAAAAAGATACAAAACCCAAAAAGATTTTAGGTGTGTTTTGATATAAATTTCAGAAAAACTAAAAGTTTTGCATTTCTGTTTTATTTTAGACAACCGACGGTGTTTGATGGTCAATTTCTGAGATTTGATGAAACCATCTGGACTTTGTATCATTCTAAAAGTGAAATAATGAGTTTTTGAGACTTAACGGGTTGAAAAATACTGCACGGGATTGAATTTCGTGATTCGGCAAAATTTTCAAAAATTTCCATTTCACATTCGCCCTTTAACTAGGTCGAATGTGGAAATTTTTCACCTTCGTGCTTTGCGGTTTGGACGAATGTGGCCTTTAATACCAATCTTTCACATTCGGGTGTTACAATTGTACATTCGGCCATTAAATTTGGACGAATGTAGGATTATCCCACTTTCGTCCATCCTATTTGGGCGAAGGTAGCCACTTATATATTGCCTGTTTCACATTCGAACCTCATACTGTTGTTTTTCAAAAAAATTTCAAACTAAAGAGGACTTGTTGCCCTGTTTCCTTTTGCCTTCGATTATTAATCCTTGCTATTTCCTGATCATTTTAACCTGATTTTCACAGGTAATGGACGTATAATCAGATCAGAAATTGGGTTTTTAGTTTACGAAACCTAGGGTTATTAACCTGGACATTTTGGACTGTTTTTTAATGGATATTTTTTGATGAGGATTCAAGTATTATCAGTTTTAGGGGGAGAATATACAAGGAATTAGATTAATAACTTGTTTAGGATGATTAATAGATTGTTTGAATGTGTTAAACCCTAATTCCTTTTAAAACTGATAATAATTGAATAAAAATACAAATTGGTTATGGACGAGTGTTAGTCGGCCATGTTAGTACATGTTTCAATCAAAATCAGAGTCTAAAAACAAGTTTGACAAATTTTCAAATTTTGGGATTATCCTGTTTCACATTCGATCAAATAAAACGGGCGAATGTAAACATGTTTGGACGAATGTAAAATAGTTTGGACGAATGTGACTTTTAATCAAATCTTTTCCACATTCGAACCAAAATTTATACTTTCGTACCTAAAAGTCCACTTTCAGCCGTGTAAAAATGGGCGAATGTGGAATCTGTGAAAACCTAAAATTGTTAATTTTTGTCGTTTTTGTATTTTGACGTATTTTCTGACTTTTGATGTGCAGATGGCTGAACAACCAGAGAATCTTGAAGTTCCAGTGGAGAACGTTGTACCAGATCCAATTCCAGAAGAAGAAAATATTCCACAAGCATGGCCATTCGAATCGACGCATAACTGTTGTGCGTATGTTGGCGACGTAGTGAAGAATACAGAGTTTTCTGGTATTGTGGAGTTTTTAAGGCGAAGCAGAATCATTCATGCCTTAGCCACACCAGCCATAATCTACAAAGACATTGTGGAGGACTTTTATCAGAATGCAAGATATGATTTCTGGGAAAATCAAACCATTATCAGAAGCAAGATTCAGGGTATGGAGATGTTTTT
Source organism: Ambrosia artemisiifolia (assembly GCA_032199755.1). NCBI lineage: Eukaryota > Viridiplantae > Streptophyta > Magnoliopsida > Asterales > Asteraceae > Ambrosia > Ambrosia artemisiifolia. The sequence continues at coordinate 14,945,004 of CM063523.1, forward strand.
GACAGAGGAGGACATCAGAGAAGCTTTACAGATCAAGTTTGAAACCAGTACTGATCCCAGAGAGCTTTCCTGGACTGAGCAGAGAGCTTGTTTTCTCAGGATGAAGTATAAGGGTCCTATCATGGATGGTTCAATGCATAAGGGAAAATTAAGTGTGCAGTTCAAGTACTTTGCACACGTGATTATTCATGTGTTTGGGTGTGTGAGCGGTGGATATGATGTGATGAGGAAGAGCCTTAGTTCATTAATGGTTGCGTTAACACTTAACAAACCATTTAATGTTTCTGGTATGATATTGGATCACATGCTTGAGATGCTTAAAGGATTGAAGATGAAGCAGTTTATGTTATATCCGAGGTTTCTTATGATGATCTTTGACCACAAGTATCCTAATTTGAGGAAGTATCCGACTATGATTCTAGGTCAAGATCACATGAATATTCGAACGCTTGTAAGAATGAAGGGTTATAAAGGTGTGCCAGATGATGAGAAGCCACCTCATAGGAGATTGTTTGGAGCTTTGGCTAATCTGGGTTACATTGACCCTGGTTTGAACAAAGCAAGGCACGATAATAGTGACTCGGATAATGATGATCCCTTAGTGTATGCTGATGCAAACACTAAGAGGAAGAGGCAAGTGATTAATGCTGGGGCTAAAGGAAAAGGAAAAGCAAAAGTTGATCAGGGAAGTTCTAAGCAACAAGTTTCTCGTAAGAAGACGACTGCAAAGAAAGGCACGAGTCTAGTTGATGAAGATTCTGTAGATTCAGAGGAAACAGAAGTTGATGAGCAGTGGGATTCAGAGGAGGAAAGAGCAAAGACCACCAAGCGTAAGGCCACTATGGTTGGTGAGTCTGAATCATTGAACAAGACTGTTGAAGAGGTTTTACATAAGAAGACTGCTAATGTTGATGAAGGTTTAAGTGTTAACATTGATGATCTTGAAATAGGATCGACTGTGGTTGTTAATTTACCAAAACCAAAACACAAGTCGATGGCCAAAAAGTCAAACACTAAGAAGCTTAGAGAAAAAGAAATTGCACAGTTGCTTAAAGGCAAGAAGATACCTGAAGCAGGTACATCATCTAAGCTATCTTCACCAGTAGCAAAGAAACAGAAGAAAAGCAAAGAGTCTGATGCTGTAACAGTTGATAATTTTAATATTGCTTTGGATAATGTGTTGGAAATGTTTAAGAATCCTCAAAAGCAGAAGGCTAAAGAAGCTGACACATCCAAGTCTTCAAAAGTTACTGTTTCGGATGATGTCATGAAGCAGGTTAACAAGAAGATGGATGAAATGATGAAGATGATTGTAGCACAGCAAGCTGAGATTAGTAAATTCAAGAAGAATGAGGAGAAAATGCTACAGATTGTTGTTGCATCCAAAACTAACCAAGATGAGATCGAAAAGAAAGTTAAGAAACTTGAAGAAGAAAATAAGGATCTTGAGGTTAAGTGCAACAGGAATCGGAGAATGATTAAGATTGTGAAAGCTGACAACAAAGAGCTTAAGACTGAAAATAAACGTCTAAGTGATTTGTTGGACAAGCTATATGGTGAAGCTCCTAAGCTGAAAGAAGGTGAGGAGGATAAAGAAAGGGAAGAAGAACAGGTTGATTTCGAGCCTTCTGATGAGGAAAAGGAGGATGATGAGGTGGATGATGAATCAGAAGAAAGTTCTGATGATGATGATGATGAAAAGGTGATAAAGATGATGATGATGCGGAGGGATCAGGTAGTAAGGATGATAATGATAGTGATGAGAGTGATGATGATGATGGAGGAGATGATACAAGTAAGTTTTCATTTGAAAAGAGAACGCCAAAGAAAGATGCTGGAGATTCGAGTTCCAAGAAAAAGAAAGGTAGTGAGAATGTAGACTCAGATGAAAGTATCTTTTGGAACGAGAAAGTTAGATCTTTGACTGATGATGCAAAGAAAGTGTATAGAGATATGCTTGAGGGAAGAGAATGGACCATTGAGTTCACAGGAAAGTTTGCCGAAATCTTCCAAACGGAAGACATGAGGTATGAACTTGAATATAATGATCCAGACTTGGAAGAAGGTGAAGTACCTGCTGCTGTTGCCAAAGAGATTTTAGAAGGTGTTGTACAGCGAGTAGGGAAATCATTAGAAGAGATTATGATGGATCAAATGATTCCAGATCTTCCTGAAAAGGAGATTGGAAATCATTCTGATGACAAACAGACACCTGAGATGGAAGAGATTGAGATTGAGGATATTACACACAAAGAATATCCACAATATTTCAGGCAAAATGATGAGAATGTGGTTTTCGCAAACTTTACTGAGATACCAAACAGACTGGCTAGAAAGAAAGCAGAGAAGAGAAGTGAGGAGTATGTAGAAAAGGTGTTTGATACTGATCAGCAGAAACCTTCAAATCAGAATGATGATTTGAAGACATTACTACAGAAGTTGAAAGAAACTGATGACAAACGACCGAAGCCTGAAGCTCAAGGTGGATTTTACCGATACCATAACCAGAAGTTCAAAGGCAGGGCTCTTGGTTGGAAGTATTTGGGAAGATTGAAATGTTTAGCAGTAAAATGGGAATCAGAAATCTTGTACTTTTACAGATTTCATGATCTTTTAACTCTATCGTACTGGGCGGTTAGAGACATTTGCCGATTCCCTATGACTGGAGCTTCTGTGAACAATACGGCTGTTGGTTGGTTTGCTGATCGGTTGGTTTGGGAAAGCAGAACCAAATGGAATCTGTTCAAGCCTCAGTGCAGATTTCATCTTTTGGTATTATAATTGGAGGAAGGCAGAGGCAGTGATAGTGTTAAGAGACGGAAAGGATAACTACAAGAAGGTCTATGTGTTTGATCCTATGTGGCTTATCAACTGTACGTTTGAGGATATTATCATGCTTTACTACAATCCGATACATTGTGATCCCAATGATGCAGAGCAGGCGAAGAAGTATCAGCAAGTTGTTGGAGTTTGCTTTGCATATGATATAAACTCTGGAAGCAACTTGGATACTAAGTTGGGTAAGATGGTGAAGATGGCTGATGTACCTAAGCGTTCGGTTAAAGGTAAGCTTGAGCCTGAGATGACGAAGGATCAGAAAAAGCAGCTGAGACTCAAGATACTGAACAAGGATATGGATGAGGAACGAAGACAATCCAATCAATAGTCGAGGGGGAGTTTGTAGATGCACGTTTTGCGACTAGTGATTGGATTAGGTGTTAACATATATTAGAATGAAGTTTAGAAGTGGGCGAATGTGAAATAGTATGGGCGAAGGTGTTTATAACTGGGCGAAGGTGTTTGTATATGGGCGAATGTGATTGAAGACTGAAGATGGTCCAGGTTCGTACCTTTGTAGTGGGCGAATGTGGACATTGTCCACATTCGCACCATGAAAAGGGGCGAACATGCAGCAACTATATATATGTTTTGGTCATTTTGATGTTTAGAATAGTTATTGAATGTGTGTGTGTGTCAAGATCAGGATTCTCTCTAGAGTGTGAATGTTTATGTTTGGTCTAGATTAACTTATAGATTGATTGTATACATGTTTTGATCAAGTTTATCTATAAAATGGAGATTGAAAAGCTGTCTTACGTGTTTTGATTTGCGTATTATCATTTTGTTCAATTCTAGGGTTTCCGCACCTGGAATTGTGACTTGTATGATCATTATATCCTGTTTTAGCTAAATTTCTTCATCTACACCTTAAGGTGATGTGTTTCTCCATATGTTTGGCTGGGTATTCTATAATTATATTATATATAAGATGCCATATGAGTTCCTATATCCGGCATCTGTTGTATAGGCTGCTTCACAGATCTTTTACATGGCTGGTAAACAGCAGCTGTCTGAAAACAGTTGCTGTTAAACAGTGGCTGTCCGAAAACAGCTGCTGTTAAACAGTGGTTGTCTGAAAACAGCTGCTGTTAAGCAGTGGGTACGAGAACGAGTTGCACACTTAATGATGTCAATCACTATTTTAGCTGAATAACATCAATGTTTGCTGTTTCTACAGGGGAGGAATTGGTGGAAATGAGGGTGGTGACGGAGAAAATGGAGTCGTCACTGGAAGGTCTTGTCCTAAATGGCTTTATGGGATATTTTGTGAGGTATATTAGTGCCTTCCCACTTCGGTTTTTTTTCATAATTTTACTTAAGCAGTGTTGTTATGTTTTCCTTGTGTTTTGTAGTTTTTATTTCATTAGTTTACTGTAAGGCTTATATTGGAGCCTTGTGTTTTGTCGTTTGATTTGCACAAAGCTGCTTGCTTGGTTGGAAAATTTGAAGGATATTGAGGATTAAGATGGTTGCTACTGTTCTTTCGAATTATCAGAAGGAGGAGGGTGAGGAAGGTGGTGGTGCACGTGGTCGTAAATGTCTTAGGAAGTGTGTCTACCAGGTGTTTGATTAGCGCCTAACTTATTTATTTTGTTTTTCTTTTTAATGATTTGTTTTAAATTTAAATGATTTGAGTGTTTTAATTGGCTGCTGAAAAGCTCAAAATCACAGCTAATGATACTCAAAAGCTACAAATTTCTGATGGCATCATTGCTGACCATCCCACACGAGTAAGTTTGACGATCTAATATGTTTTTTGTCAAATTTTCAATACATAAACTAATAATATTATCTTCTGGCTTGCTTAGTGTTCTTCATTGTGGCAATAGTGGATGAGGTGCAGGAGAACACGAATGATACTATTAAAGTGTTCTGCGATCCACCTGTGATTAGTATTAACAAGTCCACAGCAAATGTGCAGTATGAATTGACATTAGGGTATGCATCTTGAAACTTTAATTCTTTCAGTAGTCGTATATTTTAATTTATCAATAAGACTTTTAAAGATTCAGAACATTTTGTTTGTGCTCTACCATAGGGTTTTAACGGTTTTCCTCCAACTTTAGGTTGAAATTTATAAATGAACATATGGTGTTTTAACTGTTTAATGATGGTTAAAGGTTTTTTTTATACGTGTTCAGGATGTTCGACCAGAAGAGTTGTATTTCAAGACGCACAAGTGTGAGGCTTATACTGGTGCAAATATTTTTGGGTTTTGTGAGAGGTAGTTCTCGTCAAAATGTTTATTTTATTGATCTGATCTGCAAATTTCATCTTGAAAGATTCTTAGGAACATATAAATTTTGTGGTTTTAATATTTATAGAGAATGATATTTTTTTTTTCTACCAAATTTGAATATTAAAAGAAAATGAAACTGATTATAAGCTTTAAAGAGGTGCAAGTTTAAGACCAACAACCTAATTTGGCCATATAGGATGGGATGGATTGGGTTGGCACATAAACTCCTCTTCTATCCATTGCAACATTATTAGGTAGCTTGCAATGCATTTGAATACGACTTTGATGACTCAACCTAACTATTTTTTTATTCTGTTTCAGAATTGATAGAGAAGACAAATATTTTTGCCATGATACTGTTGAGAAGATAGTGGAGGCTTTAGTAAGTTTCTACCCCCTTTCTCTTTTTATTTTGCATGGTTATGAGTAGATATTATCAACTGATAACCGTTCGGATAATGTTTAAAAATTATTTCTAACTACAAATGTTTAAATTTACTTGTACTGTTATTGGGCAGAAAGCAGGAGAATCACATGATGAATTGTGTTCAACTGCTCTAAAGAAACTGAAGGCAGCCTCTCCTTTGAGCTTAAAGATCACTTTGCAATCTGTGAGTGCAGTTTTTCACATTTTTAAGACATACACATATTTAAATGTGTGTGTATACCGGGGGGAGAGATGTTTGATACAATACCGGTTTTAAGTAAAGAACCGCTATCACCATGTAGACGCTTATACCTATTGCTTTAAATGTGTACATATCATGGTTTTTAATGTCTCGCGTTTCTCTCTCACTACATGTGGTTATCTTCAATGCACTACGTACAAGTGATTATACGGTTCTTATAGATTTTTACTTTAATTTGGTTGTGTTGAACGACCGTGTGTGTGTATTTCCAAATCAAACGACAATTTAAGGTGGTGAATACAGTATTAGTACAATAAAACTGTAAATCTTTGTAAAAACAATTTAAGAGTTTATGTCCTATCAGTCGTGATACATTTTTTAAAGCTTTTAGTCGTACTCAAATCGGGTCCATATATACTGAAGTATTAAATTTTTTTGACAACAGTGTAACAAAATTGATTAATACATGTTACTTTTACCATAATGTTTCTTTATGAAGTAAATAAATGAACTAATCTTCTATGACAACAGTAACATAAGTAGCAGTTTTCTTGGTTTTTTGTATATGTGCAGGCCAAAAGAATTGAAGTTCACAATGGGGGTTTATTTTGTTTTGTTCTGTTTATGTTTACATGCCCAAAAGATCGGTCTTAAATACATAGATGTTGAAAGTCTGTTGATCAACAGCAGGTCTTTTGATCAGCAGTAGACCAGTAGTAGTAGATCAGCAGCAGTAGATCAGCAACAGACAGCAGCTTCAACCGCAACAGCAGTAACAGTAGATGCAGCAACATCAGATGTAGATTCCACCACTGCAACAGCAGCAGCAGATGCAGCACATGCAGCCACAACAGCAAATTCCACCACTGCTACAACAACAGCAGATGCGACAGCAGATTCGACCACTGTAACAATCTTATTAATACATGGTGATAAATCTAATTATTATTATTAGTAGTTCCATCCACTTAATTTAATTTAACTGATCTTGTATTTGATTTTACAGCCAAGAACGGTACGGTTTCTAGAACCTATACAAGATAAAAGACACAAAATGGTGAAGCGGAAGTGGTGCTGTATTGTCATAGCTATAAAGGTATTGTTATCTTCACATGTATTTTAAATAAACACGTACCAAAAACTATCATAGTTTTTCTTCCTTATCAACACTGTGTAAATCTAGAGGTGGAAAATATTTGTTTCAATGTTTTTATTGTTCAGAATTGAGCTTCATACACATAAAAAAGATCCGTTAAAGTTGGGTAAAAGAGGATGAATGTTACAATTGGCAACCGGGTCTGTTACATGGTAAAACCTTTTACAATTGGTAACTAGATCTGTTACAGTTGGCAACAATGGGTCTGTTAAAGAGACCTGTCTAAAACTATTGTTACTAAGACCTGTCTGGAATAGACCTTAGTAACAGCTGTTTGAAGCAACAGCTGTTTCAGACATATGTGGGCCTTTCAAGTACATCAAAGTTTAAAATATTAATATATCTTACATCTCTTAGTACATATGTGGGTCATTCAAGTACATCAAAGCTTAAAATATTAATATATCTTACACCTGTTAGTATATATGTGGGCCATTCATTTATTGGTTTGGGCTGATGTTAATTTAATCTATCTATATAATAATTGAGGTGACTTGGGTTGAATGGAGGCCTTAGAGAGGGTTTAAGGTATCCATTTTGAATATGGAGCTCCAACTAGCTCCCTATAAATACTCTTTCTATATTTTTTATTTTCTACATTTCTACATTCTTCCATTACACTCTCCATTCCTAACTAACAAATCTTCCAATCAACATTCATCACTCTTCTTTTTATTCATTCTTCATTCTAGGTATGTCTCTTTTTCACTTAGATCGAAGGAAGTTCATTCCTTTGTAACGTGTTCCGATTCATAAACGTTAAAAATAGCCATATCATATGATCCTCAAACCTATAAAACTTTTATGTTATCTTAAATGAATAAATTACTTTGATGTAACCCGATTGAATATTGAAGGAATACATCGTGATTTATAAAGGTTAGTGATAATATGGAACCATTTCACGATTTGAGGAAAAAGTCTTCATTGTCATCGTTTTTTATTATATATCGGCCATGTTGAAGGCAATCAGTAATATCTAACCATTTCAGATTTGAAGAAAAAATCTTCATTGTCAACGTTTTTATTATATATCGGACATGTTGAAGACAATCGGTAATATGGAATCATTTCAGATTTGAGGAAAAAATGTTCATTGTCATCGTTTTTATTATATATCGGACATGTTGAAGGCAATCGGAACATATTTAAAGTTTTCCAGATTCGTTTTCTTTATGTCATATATTGTTTATGAATCGGATGGTATATATTAACTCTTTTTGGATCTTTTTTCATTTGAACGTGGAGGGGATTCATTTTCATCGTTTTGTTTATGAGTCGGATGGTATATATTGAATGTTTTGATTGTTTTGTCATTTGAATACTAGACTACCATCCGAAGACAAAGATTCGAATATGGCTTATCACAAGGGAGCGCAATTCTTCAAGGTCATGCATGACCCTTCCGCAAGAGTTTTGGTATGATTGTAATTTTCGTCTTGATAATTATCTTTGTTAACTTCAAGAAGCTAATTATTACTTGTCTTAATGTTGTTTTTAATGTTTAAGATTGCACCACAAGAAGTCATTGATGTACAAATTTAAAACTTTATTTCTTTTTTTTTTTTTTTTCATTTTTAAAGTAATTTATTTGAATTCTTCATGAGGTATTGTATCTTATTTAATATCATTTGCATTTTATATATATATCTCAGATTAAATAAATCAACTACTTTAGACAGCAATACAAACGAATTGATAAGATATAAGTAAATCGCATAATAAATGTTGATTGCTATATACGCCTAATTAATGTAAATCATTACATTCAAGCCTTAATTATAATTCCGTAATCAATTTACTAATAATAATACATATTTACGGTTTGTATTGCATTAACTATGTCATATTTATCAATAAATAAAGCTAAAAATTAGCGCAATTTCCGGATATTGAATTGATTAGGGACTTAAATACGAATTGATTAGCAATCTTGAGTATAAATTCACTATATGGCCTGATTAAAGTCATTCAATATTATTCAAACCATAATAATGTTTTCTTAATCAACTCCTAAAAATCAGTCATTAAATTTATGACATTAATGACTGATTTTAAGCTATTAACATTCTTAATGGAAAGTTACAACTCGAATTTAAGAGTGTGTAATCAATTCAGTAGTAATCCAGAATACTATTTCCTATTTTACATTCTTCTAATCAACTGGAATTTAAGTCGCTAATATATTCAATATTCCGAAATTTTTAAGAATTGATCCTCCAAATCGTATTTTGATTTGGAGTTCGCGGCATACACAAGTAATTTATTTGAATTTTTCATGAGGTATTGTATCTTATTTAATATCATTTGCATTTTATATATATCTCGGATTAAATAAATCAACTACTTAAGACAGCAATACAAACGAATTGATAAGAAGTAAATCGCATAATAAATGCTGATTGCTATATACGCCTAATTAATGTAAATCATTACATTCAAGCCTTAATTATTATTCCGTAATCAATTTACTAATAATAATACATATTTACGGTTTGTATTGCATTAACTATGTCATATTTATCAATAAATAAAACTAAAAATTAGCGCAATTTTCGGATATTGAATTGATTAGGGAATTAAATACGAATTGATTAGCAATCTTGAGTATAAATTCACTATATGGCCTAATTAAAGTCATTCAATATTATTCAAACCATAATAATGTTTTCTTATTCAACTCCTAAAAATCAGTCATTAAATTTATGACATTAATGACTGATTTTAAGCTATTAACATTCTTAATGGAAAGTTACAACTCGAATTTAAGAGTGTGTAATCAATTCAGTAGTAATACAGAATACTATTTCCTATTTTACATTCTTCTAATCAACTGGAATTTAAGTCTCTAATATATTTAATATTCCGAAATTTTTAAGAATTGATCCTCCAAATCGTATTTTGATTTGGAGTTCGCTGCATACAAAAGTGAGTTTCTTATTACCTTATCAATGTATATTGTTTTAAATTAACAATCACGAGTTTAGATAATTATAATTCCGTAATAAACTCCAAAAAATCTTTGGTGTAATTTATGAAATTAATTACACATTGTAAATAATGAACCATAATTAATTCAAAGGTACAATGATGTATTTCGGTTATAGGATTGTAACATTAATTTCTAAAATTAATCGTTTTAAAAGCGGTAATTGATAAACGGATTGAATGTGCCATATGTATCAATATGTAAAGCTAAAATCTATCATTTAATCAAATTTCGGAATTTAAGCCTTTTAAAATATCGAGCAATTTTAGGATATATATTTGGTTCAGTACATAAATTCCAATTGATTAGCAATCTCGAGTATAATTTTCTAAAACTATAAATATGGCCTATTTAATAACATTAAATACATTCAAACCGTATTAGTCATTCCTTAAATATTCGAAATTCAAATCTTAATATTGCATAATTCTATTTCCATTATTAGATAACTAATCACTTGTAATTAACATGTGGGTTGTCAATTCACCATAAAATTAGGCGTAAATTATGTCCACTTTAAAAACATTCCTTGTCAAAATTTCATATATAAATATATGCAGTATAATTTACGTCATTTAACATAGCAACATGTGTTATACAATTGTGTAAAGTCGCATTTCCCATATATTAGTTGATTTAGTGAAAAATAAACAAAAGGTTCACATTCATCATTTCCATGGCGGCAGTCGAAGAACAAGCGTTTACCATGGTTAAACAAGTTGATGTCAACAGAAATGATGTTTCTTTAAAGCTAAAGATTATTCGGGTTTGGCGTCTACCCGACCGTCGCAATCCTAAAGACATTTACTCTATTGAAATGATTCTAACTGACGAAAATGTAATTCTCAAATCCAATTTTTTTTGTTATATTGTTCTATTTGCGTATTTCATTAATTACTATAGTCTTATATTGTACTTGGATATATTATTTACTCGTAACAGTAATCCACTAACAATATTGATATTACTCTGTTAAATAATAATTTACAGGGTGACAGGATTCATGCAAATGTTTTTAAGCAATTGTTTTTTAGATTTGAGAGGTTTTTGTCGGAAAATGCTTCCCTTATTATAAGAAATCCCGGCATTGGAGTCAATTCATCTAAGTACAAGTTTGCATCAAACCCAAGCAAACTATGCTTGAATATGAACACTCATATTTCTGATGATGTCGATTTTCAAGGTCAAGAAGAGATTAAGGCTTTGTTGGAAAAAGAACTTGCATTCAAAATCTTTGTATCCGGCTTCAACTTGAACAAAAAATATGTTGTTTATGGTGTAACTAAGATAAGTGATGATCCAACCATTATCTCGGAGCTTAAGAAAAAGTTGTACGTGGGACAGGTACATTTTCGAAACCTCTTTGTTGTTAAGAAAACTTTTATGTATATCATATATTTTATTTTAATGCGGAATTCAACGTTGTTTTTACAGCCTACTGAATCTGAGTCAATCTACACATCTATGTTAGAAATGCCGTCTAATGATATGTCTGTTGCTAAGGTACAATTTTCTTCCACATTTACATTCATATTACAAGCGTAACATATTTTTTTTACTTAAACATCCATTACTACATTCAACAATATACATTTATAAATGTATTCGCCTTTAGGAATCTAAATCAACCACAGGTGAAAATGAAACGCCAATTTCATTTGCTGATAACTTTGTTGATAAGAAAGTTCATGTTGAAGGCGAACAATGTTCTATCAGTTCGAAGTATCATATGGTTAAGCGTAAACTTATTGACGCAATTGATGATGATGAATGCACACCAATGCCTTTAACTAAGATTGGAAGTGGTGGGAGTAGGGAGAAAGATAAAATGGAATGAAATTTCATCATCTTGCTAAAGTCACATGAAGAGAAGTAATGGTCTTAACCATATTAATGGTCTGCGAGTTTTTTTGCTTTATGTTTGTTTCTAATTATGTTTGGACAAGTTCACTTTGGTATTTCCTATTTTTGTTGATTACCAGTATTTGCTACTATTTCAAAGCTATGCTACCATAATTTTGTTATACTTCTATGTTATGTTTGAATACATTGGGTAATCTTTAATAAAAGGCATTTGGTTGAATGAAAAGTATATTCCATCTATTTGCTATTATGTTTAATCTTTAATATAACTAATTTTGTCCATGTACTCATCTAATCCAATTTTATTCTTATGTTTATAACACTTTTATAATCTAATAATACATGTACATTTCCCATATAAATGGTAACTGCCAACTTACCTTTTACTACACCCTGTTTATATATACACACTAACATTGTTAGATAACTTGTCCAGGCCCAATCACTATTATGTATTCGTGATTTATGATCGTTACATGGATTTGGAGCCCAACTAATGTATGATGTGGATTGTAGGCCCATTAAATGAAGTATGATAATGAGCATATGGACATCTGATTATAAATAACCTAACATTTCACAATTCTAGCTTTAAGGTTTGTTCATATCATCTGTTTTCATTGTTTTCGTATACTTTTATTATTAATGTTGATTTGATATATACAATGGTTATCATAATATTATTATGTTTACGAATACAATGATAGTGGCGATTGTATATTAACAATCTTTGTTTCCGATTGATTATTAAGTTTACAAATAATATGTTAACGTGGATTTTTGTTTTATAGAATCTCGATTCCATGATAAAACTTTTGTTTTGTTTTTATAGGTTGTGATGGATGTTAGATTTTCACACATGTTAGCCAATGGTGCAGTGCTTCATGAAGTTAATTATTGTCAATTATGCGATGTTCAATGTCTTGACACTAATCAATATGTCGAACATCTCAACGGAAAAAAGCATCACGCAAAAGTAATATATGTAAATATATATATATATATATATATATATATATACGTATAATTAAGTAACTTATTTCTTAATTTATTTTTGTATAGGTTGCAGATGTTCTTGGTCAAGATATCTTCTACTGTGGTCTTTGCAATGTTCAATGCACAAGCCAAGCTAACTTGAATGCACATGTTGACGGGAAAAAGCACAAGAAGGTGTTGAAGGCGCATGGGTTTCTTAATTTTATGTGATAATTAATACTTTTTGTTTGTAATGTCGTATCTTTTATATTTCGGATTTAGTAGATTCCTACTATATTTTTCGTCTTTATTATTATCGTTTTGTCGTCTTTATAATGTTTGCTATTTTGTCTAAGTCATTTAGCCGTTTGTTACCTTTTGTATCGTATATCGGTCATTTTATAATTTGTAATGAGATTTCAAAATTTATAACAAAATATTAAATTATATTACCTAAACAATCATAAAAATATAATAACAAGATAAAAAAAATATACGGTATTCACAGAACAAAATAAGATGATCATAACATTAAAGGTTAATGTGCATGACTTGAGAGATATTTTTCAATGGAAGATTATATACTTTTAGAATAAAACCATTAATTCCAAATTTGTATACATGTTATATTAATAGATTGTCCATAAATTACGTAAGCTATTATTGGCACATTTATTGTGACCATTTAAAACATACATAATTTTCATAAACATGATTACAAAAATAAAAAATCTAATTTTATCGAACATTTATAAAACAATTCGTTTTTTTCAAAAGGTTTTAAACAAAAAATTATTCTCTTCACAATTGAAAGTAATGACAATTTAATGGAACCGGCCATAATTTCGTATTTACGTAATTACATAACATAATGTTGACTTTTTCCTAAAAATTGATTGTTAATTGAATTATAAAAATAACAATGTAATAAATGTACAACAATAAACTTAAAATTAATAAAGTTTTATTAATAACTATATCTATACCTTTGCAATGTAGATGTCCTTATTTTAGCAATTATTGTAAGAATTCTTTCTCTTAAATTCAAGATTTCAATCCTACAACAAATCTTTAAAACCCTAAACCTCAGTATGTCTTTAGAACCCACGTTTTATCACATTTGTAATTCATCAACCATTTATATTATATCGACTAACAGAATTCAATTTGTTCAAGGTAATGTTCGATCCCTATTCTTATATCATTCTTTAATATTGTTATGTTTGATTTGATTTTCATTATTAATCGTAATTTTTTTCCTTAATTCACGGTTAATTACCATACAAAATTTCGTGTTAACATCCTTTTTTTATAAATAAATACGTTTTTGATTTGAATGTCGTTAATAATTTTGGTTTATTTATTGGTATGCGCCTACTGAAAACATGAACTATCGTCTTCACCTGTAAAAGCTATTTGCACTTTTGCTTTGTTATGTTGCGATGATTATTGGTTGGTATATATTAATTTTCGGCTTTATGGTGAAAATACGATTTTGTCTAAAATGTTTGACAATTTCAAACCCATAATGATAAATTATTAATCGATATGGTTTATAACATCATAAATGATTTCCTATATATAATCAGGTTCTGAAGATGCTTCCATCCTTTTATATGGAACATGAAATTCCTGACAAGCAGTTTATGGTATTACAAATCTAATGTTATTCGTTGTTTAAACTTTATATTCTTAAAAGTACATGTTATTGTTTGATATATTTTACATATATGCAGGTTTTACCATGTCGGTTTATCAGGCGGTATATCCAAACTATTTCAGAAAATTGTCAGTTTGATATAAAAGTTGATGCTGATCGGTATTACAAAGTACGTGTAACTACACACAATAATGAACCAGTATTCTTCGAAGGTTGGATGAAGATGGTTGAGGAGCTACAATTGAATCAAGGAGATTTGTTGGTTTTTAGCCCATATGATACACATACTTATCAGCTTGATGTTTTCCCTCTTGGTACTGAATGGAATTATGCTGATGATTTCCAAAAGAACAACATGAATATAATTGCTTCACCTTTAGATAACGAGAAACGACATGCTGAGTTATTTGCACATCACGTTTACCAAGATACACCTTACTTCTTGGTATTGTTTTTTTCCAATTAGTTAAACGGTATAATTATTTTAGTCATATACAGTTACTCACTATCTTTGCAGGTCATTCCTGATTCTATAGGAAAAAACATGAATTATGACAAACTGGAAAACAAGGATGTATCAGTGTTTCTGAATGATGTGATTGAGAAGAAAGTGATTGTCGAAAAAATTGAAAACCACTTTGTCTTAATTAACGGTTGGTCAGATTTATTCAAAAGCTTGCCTTTTGTTCCATACCTGATGGTTTTTCATCAAGTTGATAAACTAAAGTTTAAGCTAAAGATTTTTGGGTTTGAAGGTTATCAAACTATAATTACAAAAGAACTTCGTCATGTCAAGGACAGTGATACAGGATATGACCTCTTCCAAAAGATGATTGCTAAATTAAATGATAAACAATATCATGACTTCACTATTATTGCTAGGGATCGCATTGTGAGTATTTTATTTTCCTCTTTATATTAACATTCTTACTAATTTATTCAAAAAGTTTACTTACTCATATGTTAGTTTATATTTCATTATATATGATTATATGTTTATTATTTCATTAGCGTCTGCCAAAGGAAGTTGTTAAGATTGCGGAACTTGAACAAAGCAGTCTGCTTATAACTGTAAGGAATCTTGACGGTATTGAACTTCAGATGTCGCTTCGTATGGAGAAGTCAAAAGAGGATTTTAGGTTTGCTATTGAAAATTGGGGTGAATGGTTGAAGGAAAATGGGATAGAAAATGATAGTTTTGCCACATTGAGGTACATCAAGACTGAAGGTGTGCTTACTCTAACTTCAGTTTACAAATTGGAAAAACGAGAAATTAAGAAGCGCAAGGCCAAAAGAGAAATTTGATAATGTTTGATTTTTATGTCATATTGTCTTTATCCCTCTTTTTTTAGTGATCTTTCTTTGTAATACTGCCTAATATGTGAACTTACCAATGCAAGTATGACATTTTGATTGGTTTTTTTTCATGGTAGTTGATTGTTTGTTTTGGAATTGCATGTTAATATTATGTTGCATATATTGATTGATTTTACTGACACTCTACTTGAATGATACAACTCTTAGTTTAATATTTTTTTTAATTTACTTTGGTTTGCACCGTGGGTCCCCACGGGGCTCTAACCTAGTATATATATATATATATATATATATATATATATATATATATATATATATATATATATATATATATATATATGGAAAGGATATTTTGGAAACCTACTTGAGTTGAGAAAACCTTTGAAAACCCATGTAAAAAACCATTTTTATTTTTTTGAAAAAAATAACCAATGTAAAACACATGTTTTTAAGCATTTTGGGCAAAAAAAAATAACAAAAACGCCGATGGGATTTTTTTTTTAAAAAAATAAACAAAGTTGCTAAAAAAACATATGTTTTCAGCTATTTACCTATGTTTTTAGCAACCTTGTTTATTTTTTAAAAAAAAAATCATATCGGCGCTTTTTTTATTTTTTTGGCCCAAAACGCTTACAAACATGTATTTTACATTTGTTATTTTTTTCAAAGAAAAAAATTGTTTTTTACATGGGTTTTCGAAGGTTTTCTCAACTCAAGTGGGTCTTCATTTTATAATTGACCTAGACCTATATATATATATATTATATGGTTAGGTTTCTGTACAAAGTACATTTTTCGTACAAAGTGTAAGAAGTCTATATAGTCATTGTGTTTTAAATTTTGCCTATAATTTTTTTGATTCCTTTTGCATTGTATTGTATAGAAAAATAACAATTTAAAATACAATCTAATGTATTCTAGACATGAAATTAAAACACGCTGATTATTTTCCTCGTATGGTGTTTAGATTACATGTCTAGAATACATTAATTAGTGTTTTAAATTGTTAGGTTTTGTGTTTTTCTATACAATACTATGTCAAAATAATATAAAACATCATGCCTAAAATGTAAAACACAATGTCTATATAGACTTCTCACACTTTGTACGAAAAATGTCCTTTGTACAGGAACCCCACCACATATATATATATATATATGTATGTATTTATAAGGTTAGAAAATTTAATATACATGAGGTTGATTAATAAAATATTAAATGAGTTTGAGTAAACAAAAATATAAAAAGTATTAGTTAAGAAAATAAAAATGAAATAAATAAGAGATAAACATAAAATTATGATTTAATAATACTATTTTAGAGAGAACTAAAATAATAATAAGATTTTTATTTATTATAGTAAAAATAAAGATAAAGATTATAAAAAATAAATATTAAGTTAATTAAGTTATTTATAACGTAATATTTTTAAAAAATATTAAAGGATGGAGAGGTCTTATCTAGTGACATATGTCACCACCTAATCGTTTTAGATATGAGTAGATTTTTATCAATCACTTGCACTAAACCCATAACACTTACGATAAGAACATCTTTTTACATCATCTTCATAGCATTGGCCCAAAAACCCTTTAGTCGTCAGAACAACTATTGGACAATAAAATAATATACGAAGGTAAAACCCTATAAAATACATTGAAAGTACTAATCCTAAAGTTGAAAAGTTAAGAGGTAAATAAAAGACACGTCATAGGATAGTGTGTGGTATTTTATTCAATTAATTACTTTATTTGTTTTACTAGTTAGACATAGTGATCATCAGTTGTACAAAAATCTTTCTTGACATGACACGACTTAAAGTGAAGATATCTAACGAGTCATATTGGATAAAATCCCGCTTTCTTTCTCTCTCTCTCCCTCTCCCTCCCATCTCTCTCCACCCCCCTCTTCCCTCCCCCTCTCTCTCGCCCCCTCTTTCTCTCATACGCCTATTACCGTATCACATGTATGGCTTCATACGTGTCATCTTGACACGCGTATGAGCCTTCATACGTGTATGAGCCTAACTAAATTACCAAAATACCCCCAAACACCATAATGCAACCCGAACGACTACAGAACAATCTAAACATGATCCTAACCTATATCTACGCTAGGAACATTACGAAAGGTGTGCTGATAGACTCCCCCTTGGACCAAGCTAGATATATACAAAACAAACACAAAATAAAGCCACCAAATCCCAGTCTTCAAACAGCAACATCTTCAGGCTTCAATCACTTGCAACTTCGAACAGACGCATCCCGAATGAATATTCTTGGTAGCATAGTACCTGACCATCTTCTGAAACTGAACAACTTGATCTGCATCTTGATCTTGAAAGTGTATCTAGTTCTTGTTTAGTGTCTGCATATTTGCTTCAGACAGGTTCATCAACCACATAGGATCCTAGACACGAAGCTTTCTATAGATTTTAGGATCATTCTTCAAAACCATGACTCTTTCAGTTGTCAGTGGTCATAATACCAGAAGATAAACTTGTCCGAGAAGTTTTGCTCGATCGACATTAGTGGGACTTTGGTCATAATCTCAGGTGTGGTGACTTTCTGCTTCCAGATCGGCTTACCAGTAACGGGATGAATCTCAGTTGACTGGTAGCTTTTCGGATACTGCGGTTGAATATACACACACTTAGAGTTACTTTCTCTCTCCAACAAGCCTCTGTACATCTCTAGCGTGTTGTTTTCTTGATCGGCTTCAGTCTAGCAAGATCACGAACATACCAATATGGTAGGGACATGATCTTGTAAACACTTGAGAAATATAGAATACTGGTCTCAAACTTGATCCCTATTGCATTTGCCTGAGCCACATACACCCAACTCACGATATTCACAAACATGAGATTCCATTTCTGGTTAACCTTCTTAGCTTGAGTTAGCTCGGGCTTTCTCCTTGAATACCACACTTCACAAGAAGCTTGAACCCTTTTCTTTCTGTCTTAGTTCGATTCTGGTTCAGCTTCAAGTGGTTGATTCTTTAACTATCTGTCAATAACATCAAAATCTGCATGTGTAGGCATAGAGATCTCAACACGAACCTTTTCATTCTCATGTACATACTTCGGATATTCATCTTCTATGATGTCCTCGATCTCGATATCATCTAACGGATCATCTTCATTCAACGTTTCAGTTGTGTCCGTTGGGATCACCGATTCATATGGGAGACTGAAGATTTGAGCAACCTCTTCTCTTGACGGCTCTGGAGGTATTTCACCTTCCTCCAAGTCCATGTATCGCTTTGTGACTGGGTTCCCATCATCATCAGTGAAAAACATGTTGTAGAAAGCTTGAGTCCATTCAAGTGGAATGTCTTTGGACTTCACAACTTCCTTGACTAACCAGAGATCCTCTTCTGTCGGACCAGGCTGCGAGGAAGATTCTTCTGGCCCTATCTTACCACTTACATCCTCATCCTTCTTTGCCCTTCGCTCCCTAAAATGTGCATCGGCCGTTTTAGTCTTTCTGGCCTTTGCACTACCACTACCACTTGGATCCTCCTCATCATCCCCTGATTAATCTTTTTTAGATTCATAATCATCCTCTTCTTCTTCCTCTTCATCATCTTCCTCAACATCACCATCATCACCATCATCTCCATCATCTCCATCATCCCCATCACCATATGTGAGTCTTTTATGCTTGCTGAGGTATTTGTGAACTCGCCTTTTCAACTTCTAATTTTCCGACTCTACAATGGCAAGACCATTTCTATTTTCATCGCGAGATTTTGTCTACAATTTAATCTCTTGCTCATTGCTGGATAGCCTGAGCATCGCCGCATCAAGTGTTGCAGACAGTCTTTCGTTCCCTGACCTTGTTTAATTAATAATGGTCAGAAACTGGCAATCTTTGTTTTCTGATTCTGCTATCCTTTGTTGGCTTTCTAGATTTTAGGCAACCTGCATATGCTCACCAGGTTGTTAATCTGAGATTGGAGTGATGGATCAGCTGATGTGGTTAAGACAGGTAACATGGAAAGCATGAAGGGAGGTTGATCAGTAGGTTGGGATGTTTGGAACTGGGGGACTCCGATTTCAAATAATAATCTCTAAAGCTCAAATTCTATGGATGGTTCAAATGTGGTAGAAGTAACCGAAACCAAAGCTGCAACTGAGACGGACTTAGTGAAGATTGCAGTTCGTCCAGTAGATAGTGTGGGAGTGGATGTTGTGGATGCTGATTTGGTAGATTTGGTTTTTCTGGTTGTTTTGGTTTGTTTGGGTTGGGTGGTTGATATAGTTGGTTCTTGAATGGTGGCTGCTTTCTCTTTATCAGCTTTCTTTCTCTTCTTAGGTGGTCTTGCCACTAAAGACCTGCTTGAACTAATAGCAACACGTTTACATGAAGGTCTGTCTTCCTCTAGTTCGCGGGCCTGCCTAATTCTTTCCAATTCTCTTCATTCTTTAGAAATCCTGGCAAGATGTCTGACTTCAGGATTGTCTTCCTCTGTATCCTCACTGTCAGACTCGTTGCCAGATGGTTGAGTTGGTTGAGCCTTCTTCTGACTGATCACTTCGACTGCAGAAGCTATACCCTTTCCCTTGTCGAGTCTAGATCATGAAGATTTTACTTTTATATTTGTTGTTAAGGCTGGTTCACAAGTAACTGCAACATCATATTCAAGTTCAGTAAAAATAGGCATTGCTTTAGGAACAATTGTGACCTCACGGGTCAGTGAAGGCCTAGGGAGATTCCCCTGGGAAGCTTCACCACCCTTATCACCTCTTGTGTTTCCGTCATCATAATCATCGTCTTTAGCATATATTGGATCTACTATTTCGACGTCAGAGTCACTATTTGCATGTGACACCAGTCAACGATCTTGGTCAACATCCGTACGCATTTCACTTATTACTGTCATTTCATGTGCATAATTAGACATTATTGCACGCATTATACTCCCCACAGTCTAGTAAAGCCTGAATTATTGTAAGAATGCAATAAATGACCCGTTTACGAATACAACACCCGGACTATGCAAGACAATTGGCATTGAATATTCAAGCCAATCACACGCTCAACAGAGAGCAACCAGATACCCGATTACAACACACGAACAAAACAACAATACACGTGACAATACATGTAGATGCACTTTATGCGACTAATGCTTCGGATTGTGATTTTAACATATGTTAGAGGTTTTTCTGGAAGGTCGAATGTGTATAATGGAGGGCGAAGGTGGTTTATAGAGGTCGAAGGTAAGTTCAAGTGGTCGAAGGTAGAAGTCTGGAGGGCGAAAGTGAGAATGGTCTTTGATGTAATGTACATTCGTACTATGTTAGTGGGCGAATGTGGACAAAGTCCACATTCGTACCTTAACAGAGGGTGAATGTGTAGGTATTATAAATAGCTTTTGCTTGTTTGATAAGTTAGACTAGTTGGTTATTGTGTGTGTGAAAGTCAGGTTATAGCTCTTTAGATTAAGTGTGTTTGAAAGGCTATAGATTAACTTGTAAAGCGTTTGTACTGATATTTTGAATCAAGTTATCTATAAAATGATGTTTGAAAAGGTAATCCGTGTGTTGTGATTTGTGTATTATCATTTTGTTCAGTTCTAGGGTTTCCGCACCTGGAATTGTGACTTGTATGATCAGATTTCCTGTCTATTGCTAAAATTCTTAAATTACAAAGTGGTATCAGAGCCGTGGTACCGATTTGAACGATCTAACAGTCGTTTGAATCAATCACAGCTCGTTTTCATGATTTCAGACGTTAAAATCAGATTTTGAATGAAAGGTTGAAACCCTAGATTATTAAGTGAACCCGAAATCATGTGATTTCTCCATGTTTTTGTGAATTCGAGGGTTAGGTTTTCATTTCCGCACCTTTCTGAACAAGTTTCATCATCAAATTCGAAGAATTAGAGTGATTATGGACTGATTCGAAGAAAATATTGAACAAGAACACGTTTGTTTCTGCACATTCGCCCATTGCAGAAAAACGGGAGGGCGAATGTGGAATTCAACTGGGCGAATGTAGGATTTGATGGACGAACGTGGAGTGTAAATGGACGAATGAAGAACTTTTAGGGCGAAAGTGAGAATTTTCTACATTCGTACCTGATTACTGGGTGAAGGTGGAATCTCAGTGGCAATCTTGATACATTCGACCTTACACAGGGGTCGAATGTAACTTCCTTTCCACTTTCGTACCTTCGATATATGTGATGAAAAATTGATATTTTAAGGGGTAAGTTGTTGAAGAATTGATGATGATAAAACGTTTTATTGTGGGGTAGTCATGAGAATCAACAGTATGATAATCAGATTCAAATGTCTATTATGGGCCAGAACAGATATATTTTTATTCCGCATGAAGAGAACAGTCAACCCAGTTCCAGTGTGTTTGAAGGAACTTGTTAAAACAGAGTTGTTATGTAGAAGGAAATCAAGTTTGAGATTTCAATTTTCTGAAAGTAATGAGGTATCCTAGTAGGAGTCATGTGGCACGTAGGTTTAACGAATGTTTCAAGATCACAGTCCTGAAGAATTTCAAGAGCTATTGGTAGATATTGTTGGCCCCGCCGAAAACTTCAGTTTCTGAAGCATTTCAAGTCCTCAATAGTATTGGTAGTTCCCACAGAAATACTTCTGATTGCTTGATCCACTCGTCTACGGCTTGTATTCTGTCAAACAGATGAAGTTACTTAAGAACATGATTGATTGATTATACGGGATCTCAGAGAAACTTGGTGAAGCATCAGTCAAGGGGGAGATTGTTGATGTAACAATGTGTCTGATACTTCAACAATAACTGACTGAAGATGCTAGGTGTGTTTAGGATTCGCCAGCAACGTCCAAGGGGGAGATTGTTGATGCACTTTCTGTGGACGTCACTGTCGAACAAACTAGGGTTGAGTCTTGTATGGTGTTATATGAGATTGTGGTGATCCATAAGGGCATTTTATGGATCTGATGCATTTGTAAATATAGGCCAACAAACAAAGTTCAGGTTCGACCCTATACAAGGGGCGAATGTGGAAAACTTCCACATTCGACCTTTACAAAGGGGCGAATGTGGAAATATTCCACATTTGACCTTCACAAAGGGGCGAAGGTGGCTTTTGTGTGTTGGACTATAAATAGCAATCTCATGTGTTGGTTTTCATTTGTAGATTTGAGTTTGTGCTTTGAATGCTCTCAAGGGGGAGGTCATGCCCGACCTCCCCCGGCCCCGAGATAGATGTTTATCCTACTGATGACAGTGTCTGTAACCGTTTCTGTAGTAATACGAATCTGTGATGACTTTGTTATCGTTAATCTCTGTCTCGTCTCGAATCTCCCGTCTGAAACCGAGCTGAATTCGCTTAATCGATCCGTGAATTCGGTTTCTAACTGGATTCTCAATTGGTATCAGAGCCATAGAGATCATACAACAACAAATTGATAATATCATAACTGATTTGGACCCTATTTTGATCAAATTTTCTCTGTTTTTCAATGAAAATGGTTTTTGATACAATTTGAAGGTTTTGGATTACTTTTCGTGGATAAAATCAACATTTCCAAGAATTAAAGTTGTTCCAAATCAATTCCAAATCATAACCTGATAAAGATCATCAAAATCCATTAACCTTTTGAAAATTTCAGATCAAAATAACCGTTTTTCAAAGTGTAACCGTTTTTTAAACATGTATGGGTCGAATCTGGAGAGCATGGGGCGAACCTGGACTTTTTAGGGCGAACCTGGTTATTTTCTGTGCGAAAGTAGCATTTTACAGGTCGATCCTAGGTGTGTTGTGTTGATTGTTTCACTTTCGGGTACAAATTTCCACCTTCGGGGCATCGGGGGTGCAAAAGTGGGATTGAAAGGGACGAAAGTGGACATTTCCGGACGAAAGTGGAAGTTGTTTGTTGATATTCTACATTCAGGTCATAGATTCTACATTCGGGTGAACTTTTGGGCGAAAGTAGAATTGGACAGGGCGAAAGTAGAAGTTTTTGGTGAAATTTTCTAAGTGTGGTGAATTTCTAACTTTGTGAAAATCATGTGGGGATTTCCAACTACACCGAGACCGGGAACGACACAACAACAGCAGCAAGTGACCATGGATCCATGGACAGTGGCAGCTCAGAAATCGAACACTTAGTCTTCGCAACCGATTAACTACTTAGCGATGACTAGTTCGATGCCTCAGAGTGTTGCATCTTCGTCACAACAACCTGCAACAGATTATTGGGGAGTAGCAGCCGCGGTGGTAAATACTCAAACTACTAATGCTATTTCTACACTAATCAATGATTTATCTTCAGGTAGCGGGAATAGGCCACCCAAGCTAATGGAGATGCAGGCATACAATCAGTGGCAAAAGAAATTCAAGATTCATCTTGAAGGCATGGGGTTGGAAGGAACGGAGGCTTGGCAGATGATAGCTAAAGGTTATGTGGCACCAGTATTAGAGAACACTGGTGAGCAGGTTCCTTTGGAAAGTTTGACTAACGATGAGAAGAAGCAATTCGCGGTGGAAAAGAAGGCATATTCTCAGTTAACTCAGGCGATCACAAACTATTTGCTACATCAGTTTGGGTCGTGCACTACTTCAAAACAGTTATGGGATGTGCTTAAGAATCGCCATGATGGTAACAAGAAGACAAGAAGGTTGAGAATGGAAGAGCTGAGAAAAGAATTCGAGAACTTCAGCTATGTCGGGAACGAGACGTTAAAAGAGTTGACTCCCAGATATTGTCATCTACTAAATGAATTGTCAAGTTATGATATTCAGATTCCTATGTCAGATCTGGTGGACAAATTTGCTGATGCTTTACCACCGTACTGGGATCACCACATCGAGGTACTCAAAGAGAAGGATGCTTATAAGTATTGGACCATCAACGAGTTCATTTAGAAGCTTGAAAACAAAGAACTCGAGGAGAAGAGGAAAGCAAAGAGATCTCAGATTCCTCAGAACCCAGAGTTGTATCATGCTAGTACTTCAGCAACTGTGGGAAATTCTAGTGTTGGTGGAACAGTGGCACCTCATATAGCATGTATTTCAAGTGTCATGGAACCACCTAAACAACCGATCAACTACCTAGCACAAACCTCATCTTATTCACAACCATCATATACACCACCACCACAACAATACACAAATTCTTTCATTTCACCATTTTCTCCAATGCAGCAAGCTGCATGTTATTCTGCTAACCAACCACAACAACCTCAACAACAACCGTACATGATACAAATGAATCAAACCAATCAGAAATCGGTAGTATTGGAGACATCTAATATGAATAACGTGACTGTGGAGGTTGCTCAGCAACATATTGCGCTATTCTCTGCAATGGTAGCTTCGTATAACGGTTTAGTTGCAAGTCAAATTGGGAATAAGAACTTGACCAATGAAGACTATGCGCAAATCGATAACGAGGAGATGGAGCTGATAGACATTCAGTGGGCTTTCGCAAGCATTATGAGACGAGCAACTGAATTCATCAAAAAGACCGGGAGAACTGATCTGGGTACTTCTCCAAACACCACATATGCATTTAACAAAGAGAAGGTTACATGCTTTAATTGTGGAGGAAAAGGTCACTTCAAGAGGGAGTGTACACAACCTCCTAAACAAGGTAACCAAAATCCATTCAACTCAAATTACCAAAACCGCCAATCTCAAAATCAAAACCAAGTTTCTTTCCAAAACAACAACTATCAAAACCAAAACAATTACCAAAACCGACAAAACACCTCTAACAACAACATAAACAGACAACCAAACACAACCAATCAGAATCAAAGTCAACCACCAAATAATACAAACAGAACAGTTATACCCATCACTACACCAAATGATCAGCCACAAAATAACAATCAAAATCAAGCATTGGTGATACAGAATGATGAGAGGTTTGACTGGACTGGCATGCAAATTGGTGTTGAGGAGATAACCACTGGTGGGAATGTGGCATGTGTTGCACAACAGGTTGATATTGAGGAGTCAGTGATAGTTCATCAAGATGAAGAATCTAAGATTGAGGTTGAGGAATCGGTTGAAGAGATGAATGTGGAGACTGAGATTGTTGAAGTTCAGGCTAAAGAGAGAAGTTCAGGAGTGGTGATTGACTCGGTCAAAGAAACTGAGTCAGTATATTCAGATTCAGAAAGCGAATCAGACTCAGAGGCCAGTGTTACTTCTTTGGATGATGACATTTATCAATTGCTGGCTGAAGCTGATTTTCTGAAGACGAGGAAGTCTTGCATAGTGGATGACGCCTTCACCAGAATCGATTATTCGAAGTTCTTCGCTGGGAAGGAAGCTCATTTTGTTCTAATGGCCATGACAGATCCTCCAAAACAGGTAAGTTCTGAATCTAGCACTGATGTTACAAGTGATAAGTATTGTGGAACTTGTGACAGATTGACAGAGGAAAACAAGCAACTTCGCGTTCAACGTGATAGTGCTGTGATTAACTGTCAATCTGCTCGCAAAGAAGTGATTGCTTTTAACAAAGTACATGATGGGTACAAAAAGGACATTTCAGATTTAAAGAAAACTCTTTCATTAAAACAATTAGCAATTAACAATTACATTAATGAACTTGAGAACACTAAGTTGGAAATGGCCACCATCAAGTATTTTGCTGAAAAGGTCAACAAGAAGCTAGAAAGTTACAAGCACATTGCTTATGTTGTTGACCACATCATTGAAGAACCATCTCAAACCACAAGTTATAAGTCTGTGCCATCTCCGGTGCTTTTTGAAAATCACAATTGTCATCAAGTGACACCGGAGAGCTCAGTAAAATCAGACTCTGCATCGGAAAATGAATCCAATACTTCTAGTGTTGGTGATCCTCATTCCGATGTGAGACCGATTTTAGGTTTGAATGATGAGGGAGTTACAGTTGAAAATGATGATTCAGACTTTGAGAGTGACAAATCTGATAATGTGAGTGATATTCCAAAAGAAAATCACATTATTACGAATGAACCAGTGTCACCGTCTCAGCATGTTCATCCGATGGCTAACGCACATCGTGATAAAATTCTGAAAATAAAGATGTTAAAAAGGATTCAGGTGACAAACCAGTCAAGGTATTTTATCGGATGGAAGGATCCGATAAGATTATCCCTGACGAGGAATATCCAATCAAGTTTGCTAACTATTCTAAAATTGATAAAATTTGGCAAGAAAGCACAATATGGTTTCCAAAACATGAGAGATCAAATGATATTCCACCTGAAATTTTAAAGAAACTATATTTGGATGTTCCAAAAGAACCCAAAGTTCATGTCACCGAATTCATCAAACCAAAACAAAAAGCAAACGGCTTTCATGAACCAGCATACTCTAGGGGCCCAGCTCCTGAGAGTCTAAGGATGCGATGTATTGATGACCAATATCCCGTCAATACATACGCAAAGCCGAATGCTCCAAATGTGTTTGAAGAGTACCGTGCATGCTTTAAGTGCGGGGAGAGAGGGCATTTACTTGCTCACTACCCGTACGTGAGGCACAAAAGGCACGAAGTTGAAGTAAGGCAATGCATGAGGAAACCGGTTGACAATCATTACTATCCACAAATACGATTTGTTTCTCAACCATCACCATTTTATAATCAAAACAATTTTTATCAAAAGAGGAATGATCGTCCATTTCATTATGATCGTCGTAACCGGATAGCCATGGAGAAACCGTGGAGAAAACCAATGGTGAACACAACGGCTAATAGACAAAGGGTTCCACAAAAACCTGCTGTCAAGTCAAATGTTGGACCTAAATCTGTTAAATCAGAGAAGGTAACCAAGAAGGTTTCATTTTTGAACGATGTTAAGAAATCGACTGAGACTCCAAAATCTCAGATTCGTATTTTGAAACGTTCGGAACAGTCTTGGACACCAAATGGTACTCCGGGAGCCTCAACTTCAAAATCAAATGAAAAAGTTGACAAAGTTTTGAATGATCCTAAACAGATCGATCCAAAACCAAATGTTGAAGAAAATGAATCTTTGAAGAGTGATATTCCAAGACCCAAGACCACACAGGCTTGGGTCCCCCGAAAGAACTGACATGTTTACTTGATGTGTGCAGGGAGCTTCAGCTGGCCCTATTAGCAGTCTTTGGATTGTTGATAGTGGAGCTTCAAGCCACATGACAGGGGATTTAGCATTGCTGTTTGATGTGAAGAATATAAATGGAGGGTATGTTGCATTTGCTGGAAACAAAGGAGGATATATGACGATGGAAGGAAGTGTGAGTAATGGTATTGTGAGTTTCGAGAGGATATTGTATGTGAAGCAGATCGATTATAATCTGTTGAGTGTCAGTCAAATATGTGACAAACAATTTACTGTTTATTTTGATGACAAATCTTGCTATATTCTCAAACCGGGCTTCGAAATTCCAAGAGAGTGGGTTATGTTGAAGGCACCTCACGTCAACAATATCTATATTCTTGATATGTCTTAGGCGATGACGACTCAGGGGCAAGTGACATGTTTTCTATCAAAAGCTACAGAGAAAGAATCGATTATGTGGCATAGAAGGATGGGGCATATTCATTTGAGAAAAATGAACCACTTAGTGAAAAATGGACTTGTCGATGGCGTGAATGTTAAACATTTCCATTTGAATGACAAGTGCGTGAGCTGTAAGAAAGGAAAGCAACACAGATAGTCCCACAAAGTGAAGAAAGTAAACTCTGTTGAGATGCCACTTGAGCGGTTGCACATGGACCTATTCGGACCTGTCAAACGCAAAAGTCATCTTGGAGAGCTTTATTGTTTAGTCGTTACTGACGATTATTCAAGATTTTCATGGGTTATGTGTTTGCATCAGAAAAGTGACACCTTTGATAATCTGAAAGTTCTGTTCACTCGATTGGAAAACATCTATGGTCTCAAGATCAAGCGAATTCGGAGTGATAATGGGACGGAGTTCAAAAATGCCAAGATGGATGAACTTTGTGAAAGCAAAGGAATTCATCATGAATACTCGGCTCCGTATACCCCTCAACAGAACGGTGTTGCTGAACGGGAAACAGGAATCTCATAGAAGCGTGGAGAACAATGCTAGCAGACTCGAATCTTCCAGTAATGTTCTGGAATGAGGCGATTTATGCAGCAAACTATACACTTAATCAGGTTTTAACGGTGAAGAAGTTTGGTAAAACTTCTTATGAGCTGTTACACCGAAGAAAGCCGAACTTGGAGTATCTAGAACCTTTTTGGGGCTCCGTGCACGATGTTGAATCCAAGCGAAAAGTTTAGTTCCAAAGCTGAAGAGGGATATTTTGTTGGATATGCAACCCCGCTCAAACGGGTATTCAACAAAAGAACTCAACAGGTGGAGGATTGGTCAAACGTGGAAGTTCAACGGTATACTCAGAATGTGCAAGGAAATGGTCCTGATTGGATGTTTGATTACAAAGATTTCTTTGAATCATTCAATCTAGATAGCTTGGTTGAAGAGGCTGTTATTCGATTACTTTACGAGTGTGAAAACGCAGCGACTTCACCATTGGTGCGTCCGATCACCGTAACTCCTCCAATAGCTTCTAATGATACCAATGCGCCTGTACCGGAGGAAGAAGCGGGGTTGCATATCCAACAAAAGAACTCGACATGTGGAGGATTGGTCAAACGTGGAAGTTCAACGGTATACTCAGAATGTGCAAGGAAATGGTCCTGATTGGATGTTTGATTACAAAGATTTCTTTGAATCATTCAATCTAGATAGCTTGGTTGAAGAGGCTGTTATTCGATTACTTTACGAGTGTGAAAACGCAGCGACTTCACCATTGGTGCGTCCGATCACCGTAACTCCTCCAACAGCTTCTAATGATACCAATGCGCCTGTACCGGAGGAAGAAGTGTTTCAAGAGACTTCCACAACTTTAGATACTTCAGAATCGGAAGATGATGGAGATTTCGAAGAAGTTATTCTTGAAAATGCAACAGAGGCACCGCCAATGAACCCAAATCCAGATGTTGCTTCATCGTCTAATACGGGTCATGATCTGGATGCTGTAGAGAACTTGACTACTCAGATGGGAGTTACTGTACCTGAACATCCGGAATCTCGGATTCACCGTATTCACCCGCTAGAGCAAGTTATTGGTGACCCTAGTAGAAGTGCTATGACGAGAGGACAACTAAGAAGTGTCAATTCACCAGAAAGTTTTGGTGCTTTAGCTTTATATGCAAAAATACAAAAGTCTGGTTGTCAGAATGATTGGTCGTTTGCATGTTATGTTTCGCAGGTCAAGCCGCAGACATATAAAGAAGCTCTTTTGGATGACGCCTGGGTTGAAGCGATGCAAGAGGAGTTATTGCAATTTCAGAAGTTGGGAGTCTGGACACTCACTGATTTACCTCCAGGACGGAAGAAGATTGGTACCAAGTGGGTCTTTAAGTGTAAGAAAGATGATCGAGAAGTAATTGTAAGGAACAAAGCCAGATTGGTAGTTCAAGGTTTTCATCAGATCGAGGGGATTGACTATAATGAAATATATGCACCTGTGGCGCGCATAGAAGCAATCCGAATGTTTCTAGCGTTTGCTTCCTACAAGAAATTTAAGGTGTATCAGATGGACGTCAAAAGTGCTTTTCTGTACGGAGTAGTCAAAGAGGAGGTTTACGTCGGTCAACCACCGGGATAAGGTTTACGTCTTGAACAAAGCACTGTACGGGTTACACCAGGCTCCACGCCAATGGTACGAGGAACTGAGCACGTACCTCATGTCGAAAGGATTCAAACGCGGATTGGTCGACTGTACTCTGTTCACGAAGAAAACTGTCACACCCTCAAAATCCACTTGCGGAGTTTTACCGCGAGGCGCATGACAAACCAGGATCCAAGTCAACGATCACAATAAACAAATCTAAATGAACATATGCAATTTGAAAAACATAATTTAAAATCCCCCAAATACAGCGGAAGCTTATTCTCAAAACATAATCCAAAAGTAACCCAAATTATTCAATGTTCGAAAACCATGAAACCCTAACTAGACGCCGTGCAGACGCGTGCGCCCTAGTTCCATTGTGCTACCTTAGCGACCTGAGAAAACATGTAAGAGTTACGTCAGCACAAAAATGCTGGTGAGTTCACAGGTTTGTAATCAAAGTACCAAGTTCAACCTGTCCATACTATAAACAATTGTAAACCAAAGTACGCTAGCTAGGCGTATGTTTTGTTACTACTACGATTGGAAAACCATTACTAACTCGCAAACCAGATGTTGTGCCCGAATAGTAAACCTGTTCCTGTTTGAGACAATATGCACCCGCCCGGCCCTCCAAGCCGACGAGTGGGGTTGGTCACTCCCAATAGCGCTATTCACATTTCCCCGTTGTGCAAACCCGCACATTCATGGTTCCCCCCGGGACTTCCAAAGATCGTATAGTAAACCATAGAAAGCCCGTAGTATGACAGTTGTTACCAAAACATTAGTTTAACACATGTTTTCTCCCCCAAAAGTGAAACCAGTTAAAAGTGGAGCCGTTAACTCACCTTAGGTTGCGTTACTTCGTAATACGAATAAGATCAGCAAGCTATGCTAGCCCCGTAAAGCGGCGACCTAACATATGACTGTTACAAGTACTTAGACTAATAACCCGTAGGTTAGTTAGTCCCTAGATGTCCAGACCATAACCAAGTTCGTTTGAAAACACTGTGACTGTTAAACTAACCCAATGTACAAGACTCGACATCCCATTAGTGACCCGAGACTCCCCGTGTTATACTTGCACTCTCAAACATACAATCATGCAATCACACTTAACATACGTTAAAGTCCAACAAGTTATAGCACATAGTTCAAGTATCACATAAATAAGTCCGAGCACATGTTACCAAGTTATTAGATATGTTACGGGGTTCCTAGCATGTTCCTAGGTGTTAAATCGGGTCCCGGAATGCTAAATTACACTTACAGCAGCAGTTCAGGCGATTAGGAAAAGTCAACTACAATTACGTTGGTCAACAGGCAATTAGGAATGCTAATCGCCTATACTATAGGCAATTAGGGTCATGTGGTATGCAAATCAGGAGTTTATAGGCGATTAGGGTCATAAGACATGCATTTATAGGCGATTAGGGTCATAAGACATGCATTTATAGGCGATTAGGGTCATAAGACATGCATTTCAGGACTTAGCTAGCAATTAGGATCACAATTGCATGCAACGAAGGCAATTAGCCCCCAATCACCTACGCTATTAGGCGATTAGGGTGTCATAGCAGGCAATTAGCCTCCTAATCGCCTATAGCATAGGCGATTAGGGTTGCTAATCGCCATCAACCCAGCTGTTCCGGTTTTTCGCGCGTTTAACACTCTAAATCAAACCCAGAACGTGTGTAAACATCAAATATCAATCAAACAACCATATCAAACATATTTCAATCAAAATCCTTCGTCTAACCTCGTTCTATCAGCCCTGAATGCAACCATGTATCCCAAAAACAATACACATAGCATGAAACATCACATTAACATGCATAACCGAAACCCTAATGAACAATTACTCAGATCTCATCAACATGCTATCATCATCAATCTGTAACTACCTTAATATCATGTTAACAATCCTTCTTGAATCACAAAAACCCTATCTTTTAATTATAAACACACATACAACATGCATAATAGCTAGAATCCAATTAACAACGATTTTTAACGAATTTCAGAAGACACATACGTTTATAAACAGGTCTGGACCATTAGGGATCGAGTAAAAACATTATTAAAGGTTGCATGAATGAAAACCACACCTTAGGTTTATGATAGATTGATGTAACAGGCTTGAAATCGTGTGTTTTGCTCCAAAATCGTGTTCCAGAGGTTGTGTGTGTGTTGGGGCGAGTTGTGGGACGACTAGGGTTGTTATAATGAAGTTTAGGAGGTCAAGTATTGTATTTATAGTCGTTTTTAGTCGCCAGGTACGTTGCAGGCGATTATGCAGCTTTTGCAGGCGATTAGGGCTGCTAATCGCCATCCCTATAGGCGATTAGCCTGCTAATCGCCTAACACATTGCCCCAGTCGCCTACCATGCTCAGCTAATTGCCACCCTATAGGCGATTAGCCCTCCCTAATCGCCTATAGGGGTTGGTTCTGCGTATTTTGCGCGTTAAACCCCGTTTTAACGTATGTTAACACATATTCACATACTGACAAGTCACATACTGATTGTAAACACATAATACTTGCAAACAAACACATTCACACTCGTTCACCAATTCCCGAGACTCGAGACTTGTATGTTCCCTATG
Source organism: Ambrosia artemisiifolia (assembly GCA_032199755.1). Taxonomy (NCBI): domain Eukaryota; kingdom Viridiplantae; phylum Streptophyta; class Magnoliopsida; order Asterales; family Asteraceae; genus Ambrosia; species Ambrosia artemisiifolia. Next base: position 14,977,918 of record CM063523.1, read on the forward strand.
CTTTGACGATTCTACGAATCGTCACCCCTTGTACACTTGGTTAAGGACTGACATCCTATGATTCTCTAGACTGACATCTAACGATCCTCTAGACTAAATTAACAGTTCCCGAACCATAACACGACTCAACTAACCCAGTTAAGTATGATATACGCGTGACTCGCTAAGGTAGACTTTAATCTAGACAACGTTGTTAACCTGAATTTGCCGGGTGTCACATCATCCCCACGTTAAAAGAATTTTCGTCCCGAAAATTGCACAAGTACCAAAAGGAATAACAAAAGAACAGACAAAAGATAGAAACCACGAGAGAGATTTACCCGAGTTGTCACATCATCTCCACGTTAAAAAGGAATCTCGCCCCGAGATTCATTCAGCTGCAGTGGAAACATATCTCGATTCGAACGCTTCCTTAGGAAAGAGATGAGGATACTTAGACTTCATCTGATCCTCCCGTTCCCAAGTGTACTCTGGTCCCCGGTTCGAGTTCCAGCGAACCTTAACAATGCGAATCTTGCTATGACGTAGGCTACGAATCTTGTAATCAAGAATCTCAACAGGTTCCTCCACAATCCGAAGACGATCATAAACCTTGATCTCTTCCAGTGGAACAATAAGAGACTCGTCAGCCAGACACTTCTTTAAGTTGGACACATGGAAGACGTTATGTACGTTGCCGAGTTCCGTCGGTAAATCAAGACGATATGCCACCGTTCCAGGATCGTAAATGGTCCGACATACCGAGGGTTGAGTTTTCCACGCTTCCCAAAGCGTATGACGCCCTTCCACGGTGAAACTTTCAGAAGTACTTTGTTATCAACTTGGAATTCCAATGGCTTGCGACCATGATCGGCATAACTCTTTTGCCGATCCCGTGCCGCTGCCAACCGGTTACGAATCTGTACGATCTTTTCCGAAGTTTCGTACACTAGCTCAGGCCCAGTGAGTTGACTCTCACCCACCTCAGCCCAACAAAGAGGAGACCGGCATTTCCGCCCGTACAGTGCCTCGAACGGAGCTGCCTTGATGCTCGTGTGGTAACTGTTGTTGTAAGAGAATTCTACTAACGGTAGATGAGCTTCCCAACCCTTGCCAAAATCGATCACACATGCCCGAAGCATGTCTTCTAAGGTTTGAATCGTGCGTTCACTCTGACCGTCAGTCTGTGGGTGATAAGCCGTACTCATGTCTAGCTGTGTACCCAAAGCCTTGTGTAAAGACTTCCAGAAGTGAGAAGTAAAGTGGGAGTCACGATCTCAGATAATAGAAACCGGCACCCCGTGCTTAGATACAACTTCCTTCAGATAAAGACAAGCCAAACGGTCCATGGTGTCGGTCTCCTTAATAGCGAGAAAATGGGCTGATTTCGTCAACCGATCAACAATCACCCATATCTTATCATTCCCGCTCGGTGACTTAGGTAATTGTGTGACAAATTCCATCGTAATCCGTTCCCATTTCCATTCTGGAATTTCAGCTTCGGACACTCCTTCTTGTAATGCCCAGTCTCCCCACAGTCATAGCAACCCTGCTTTCCCGAAGTCCCTTGAACGGCAGGAGTCGGAGTAGTAGTTGGGGCCTGGGTCGATGGAAGTGTCGCCCGACAGTCTTTAGCAAAATGTCCCAATCTCTGGTAGCGATGGCAACGATTACGGTCACAGTCCCCTTGATGATGACGCCCACACTTGTTGCACTTAGGTAACTTCCCCGCATAACCACCACCCGGTTCCGACGAAGATGAACCCCCACTGTCAAACCTTTTACCCTGCTGAGTTGGTGCTGGCACAGATCCTTTCCCCTCATTATCCCATTTACGCTTGTTACTCTCCGGGGCCTTGACAGTCGAACCTTTAGCAGGCAAGATACCCTCATTCACCTTCAAGTTTGTCATCCTGTGAGCCGATCGGACCACCTCTGAGTATGTAGGAAGATTTCCCGCAGCCACCAACCCTGCGATCTCTGGTACTAGCCCCGAGATATAGTGTTCAATCCTCTTGTATTCTGGCACATGCAGATCAGGGCACAGCACTGCCAACTCATTACGCCTTAGTGTATACTTCTCAATCTCTGACCCAGTCATCTTGAGGTTCCACACCTCATGCTCTAGTTTCTGTATCTCCTCTCTTGGAAAGTACTCTCGCTTCAGTAGTTGAACAAAATTTTCCCAAGGCATAGCATAAGCCTCCCCTATACCCATATTCTGGGTGATATTGTTCCACCAGGTCAACGCAACATCCTGGAATAACGCAGCAGAATACTTGACTCGATCCTCTGGGAGACAGTTGCACATCAGAAACACTGACTCCACCTTTTCCAACCACCTAAGCAAGCTCACCGCACCCTCAGTGCCAGAGAATTCCTGGGGCTTACAGTCCCGAAACATCTTGTAGGTACACATAGGTGGGGGTGGGTTAATAGGACCACCTGAAATGAAACACATGAGAAACCACGAAGGATGTAAACAAAGTTCACCAATGAGGCAAAAGTTGATGAGTCAACTTACCACCACCATTGTGCCCTAACTGAAAGGCAGCTTGCAGCAAGTTGTTCAGATCTTCTTGTGTTAGGTTTACACCTCCACGACCACCACCACCACGCCCACCAGCGCGGCCACCTCCACGTCCTCCTCGTACTCCAGACATGATTCTGACAAAAAGGACGAGAAAATTTAGTTTCACAGCTAATGATAACCACTAGCGTTCACAAGATCAAGGCTAGATCCAACCCAGGACTATCCATTCAAACCCAGAGCTCACTAGGGCTTTCATGCATTTCGGTTTATGATTTTTTGTGCACCCAAAATGACAAACCGCTCTACATGGTCCTCCAAGTGTTCTCCTAGTTCAAAGTTCAAATCACCGGACATAGACTCTTAGCTATACACCGTAATGCTACGGTAGTTTATGGCAATTGTTTCTATTGGAGTATGAAAGGGAGATGTCCGAGCCTTGGACAAATCTCAAGAGTACACGATTTACCCCAATATACCACACTGCCTAGAAAGCAAGTAAACCGACATAAGAGAGAACGGATGATGTAACACAGGAAGGTCAGATGATTTAGAGACACCCCGACAAGCCCATTCGTAACCCACCATAATGTTTAGTACTATGTGATCATCTAGTGTGTGCGACTCGGCTATAGACTAGACTCCACATGCAGTCCTAGTTCACTATAACCATTGGCTCTGATACCAATCTGTCACACCCTCAAAATCCACTTGCGGAGTTTTACCGCGAGGCGCATGACAAACCAGGATCCAAGTCAACGATCACAATAAACAAATCTAAATGAACATATGCAATTTCAAAAACATAATTTAAAATCCCCCAAATACAGCGGAAGCTTATTCTCAAAACATAATCCAAAAGTAACCCAAGTTATTCAATGTTCAAAAACCATGCAACCCTAACTAGACGCCGTGCAGACGCGTGCGCCCTAGTTCCATTGTGCTACCTTAGCGACCTGAGAAAACATGTAAGAGTTACGTCAGCACAAAAATGCTGGTGAGTTCACAGGTTTGTAATCAAAGTACCAAGTTCAACCTGTCCATACTATAAACAATTGTAAACCAAAGTACGCTAGCTAGGCGTATGTTTTGTTACTACTACGATTGGAAAACCATTACTAACTCGCAAACCAGATGTTGTGCCCGAATAGTAAACCTGTTCCTGTTTGAGACAATATGCACCCGCCCGGCCCTCCAAGCCGACGAGTGGGGTTGGTCACTCCCAATAGCGCTATTCACATTTCCCCGTTGTGCAAACCCGCACATTCATGGTTCCCCCCGGGACTTCCAAAGATCGTATAGTAAACCATAGAAAACCCATAGTATGACAGTTGTTACCAAAACATTAGTTTAACACATGTTCTCCCCCAAAAGTGAAACCAGTTAAAAGTGGGGCCGTGAACTCACCTTAGGTTGCGTTACTTCGTAATACGAATAAGATCAGCAAGCTATGCTAGCCCCGTAAAGCGGCGACCTAACATATGACAGTTACAAGTACTTAGACTAATAACCCGTAGGTTAGTTAGTCCCTAGATGTCCAGACCATAACCAAGTTCGTTTGAAAACACTGTGACTGTTAAACTAACCCAATGTACAAGACTCGACATCCCATTGGTGACCCGAGACTCCCCGTGTTATACTTGCACTCTCAAACATACAATCATGCAATCACACTTAACATACGTTAAAGTCCAACAAGTTATAGCACATAGTTCAAGTATCACATAAATAAGTCCGAGCACATGTTACCAAGTTATTAGATATGTTACGGGGTTCCTAGCATGTTCCTAGGTGTTAAATCGGGTCCCGGAATGCTAAATTACACTTACAGCAGCAGTACAGGCGATTAAGAAAAGTCAACTACAATTACGTTGGTCAACAGGCAATTAGGAATGCTAATCGCCTATACTATAGGCAATTAGGGTCATGTGGTATGCAAATCAGGAGTTTATAGGCGATTAGGGTCATAAGACATGCATTTATAGGCGATTAGGGTCATAAGACATGCATTTATAGGCGATTAGGGTCATAAGACATGCATTTCAGGACTTAGCTAGCAATTAGGATCACAATTGCATGCAACGAAGGCAATTAGCCCCCAATCACCTACGCTATTAGGCGATTAGGGTGTCATAGCAGGCGATTAGCCTCCTAATCGCCTATAGCATAGGCGATTAGGGTTGCTAATCGCCATCAACCCAGCTGTTCCGGTTTTTCGCGCGTTTAACACTCCAAATCAAACCCAGAACGTGTGTAAACATCAAATATCAATCAAACAACCATATCAAACATATTTCAATCAAAATCCTTCGTCTAACCTCGTTCTATCAGCCCTGAATGCAACCATGTATCCCAAAAACAATACACATAGCATGAAACATCACATTAACATGCATAACCGAAACCCTAATGAACAATTACTCAGATCTCATCAACATGCTATCATCATCAATCTGTAACTACCTTAATATCATGTTAACAATCCTTCTTGAATCACAAAAACCCTATCTTTTAATTATAAACACACATACAACATGCATAATAGCTAGAATCCAATTAACAACGATTTTTAACGAATTTCAGAAGACACATACGTTTATAAACAGGTCTGGACCATTAGGGATCGAGTAAAAACATTATTAAAGGTTGCATGAATGAAAACCACACCTTAGGTTTATGATAGATTGATGTAACAGGCTTGAAATCGTGTGTTTTGCTCCAAAATCGTGTTCCAGAGGTTGTGTGTGTGTTGGGGCGAGTTGTGGGACGACTAGGGTTGTTATAATGAAGTTTAGGAGGTCAAGTATTGTATTTATAGTCATTTTTAGTCGCCAGGTACGTTGCAGGCGATTATGCAGCTTTTGCAGGCGATTAGGGCTGCTAATCGCCATCCCTATAGGCGATTAGCCTGCTAATCGCCTAACACATTGCCCCAGTCGCCTACCAAGCTCAGCTAATTGCCACCCTATAGGCGATTAGCCCTCCCTAATCGCCTATAGGGGTTGGTTCAGCGTATTTTGCGCGTTAAACCCCGTTTTAACGTATGTTAACACATATTCACATACTGACAAGTCACATAATGATTGTAAACACATAATACTTGCAAACAAACACATTCACACTCGTTCACCAATTCCCAAGACTCGAGACTTGTATGTTCCCTATGCTTTGACGATTCTACGAATCGTCACCCCTTGTACACTTGGTTAAGGACTGACATCCTATGATTCTCTAGACTGACATCTAACGATCCTCTAGACTAAATTAACAGTTCCCGAACCATAACACGACTCAACTAACCCAATTAAGTATGATATACGCGTGACTCGCTAAGGTAGACTTTAATCTAGACAACGTTGTTAACCTGAATTTGTCGGGTGTCACAAAAACAGGAGATGATTTGCTTCTAGTCCAGATATATGTTGACGATATTATTTTTGGCTCAACTAACGAACTTTTTTGCAGGGAATTTGAACGTGTTATGCAGGAAAAGTTCGAAATGAGTGCGATGGGGGAGATGCAGTTTTTCCTCGGCTTGCAGGTGGATCAAAGACCAACGGGGATCTTTATTCACCAGACCAAATGCGTATCCGAAGTCTTGAGCCGGTTCCAGATGGAGGATTCCAAGCCGATGGATACCCCGATTCAGCCTAATCACGGGATTAGAGTTGACGCTAAGGGGGAGCTGACGGACCCGTTTACATACAGAGCAATCATCGGATCTCTGATGTATCTAACCGCATCTCGGCCAGACATAATGTTCGCCACATGTCTCTGCGCTCGTTTCCAGTCGAAGCCAAAACAAAGTCATCTGACAGCGGTCAAGCGTATCCTTAGATATCTGAAGGGTTGTCCCTTGAGAGGACTTTGGTACCATAATGATGATAATTTTGACTTTATCGCATTTAGTGATGCAGATTGGGGCGGCTGTGACAAGGATAGCAAATCCACGACAGCTGGATGCCAGTTTTTAGGGAGCAGGTTAGTCACCTGGTAGTGTAAGAAGCAGACTTCGGTCGCATTGTCTACCTGCGAAGCAGAGTACATAGCAGCCTCGAGTTGTTGCTCTCAGGTGCTCTGGATTCAGCAGCAGATGGTGGATTACGGTTTGCAATTTCTTAAAACCCCTATACACTGTGATAATGAAGGCGCGATCGCATTAACTAAAGATACGGGCAATCATTCTAAAGCTATACATATCCGGATTAAGTATCACTTTATCCGTGATTGTTACGCTAAAGAATTGATAGATATGGTCAAAATCCACACTGACTATCAACATGCAGATTTGTTCACAAAAGCTTTTGACAGATCATGATTTGAATATCTTTTAAAAGTTAACAATATAAAAGAAAAACAGGACTGATCATCACCTCGGTTTATCGCTTTTTAGTTTTAAAATTTTCTTTAAAGTTTTTACAGTTTTTCAGAAAAATTCAAAAACCCAAAAATATGTTTTACATTTTAGGGGGAGACTTTTATCAGAAAAAAAAACCAAAAACATTGAAAAATTCAAAAAGCCATAAAAATAGAAAAACCCAAAATGATTTCCAGGATTAAAAGAGGAAATGATAGTACATCAGTGGGGATCTGACACAAGCTAAAGATATGTCATGAAATATGAGACGTGTGTTGATTACGTGTGATGTGCTGATAGGCTTCGTAGACTAATAACTGCGTGCATTAGTGATACAAACATAACGAACTACTCGTTCGTGGCTGAACACCTCATGGGCATATGGTCTTAGTACCGTAATTTCGTTTGATAGAGTTGCCAAAATCTGAGGTTTCGGGTCGTTATGTTATTGTTATCCGGAATATTCTGATTAAACTTTTGTCGTATTGATTTACGGACCTAGTTTAATCAGAATATTTGCTAAAAGAGCTTAAATGCCAAAACCAAAAAGTTACTGTATTGAGGAACTTCATGTTATTACTGATCAAAGATCATAATTACATCGTATCAATTTACTGATGCAAATCAGTAGTTGATATCAGCCTCAACATGGTATATATGCACAGGTTACTTTGCTGCATTCGTTTGCTGACCTGTACACCTCTGTGCTATATATCTTGTAACTAAACGGATAACTCTGGCATAATCACGTGTTACGATGAAGCTTTGTGCAATTTCTTGATACGGGAGTATGTCGTGTGTGTGGGAACCACAACGTGTTAGTATAATACACCTAAATCGTATCATTTTAAAGCACTGCATAATAGTCTGCATGTGAGCTTATGTGGACCACAATATCAGCAGTTGCCGGGTCACATACTGTTTCCAATGATAATATAAAAGTTTAGATCAACACTGTGGTCAGGTTTCTCAAACAACTGATATGATCCTCTTACCGGATATCACAAAATGATTACTGCTTTATTTACTTTTGTGCATTTTAGTTTGATTGTCAACAAGATACAAAACTCAAAAAGATTTTAGCTGTGTTTTGATATAAGTTTCAGAAAAACCAAAAGTTTTACATTTCTGCGTTATTTTTAGATAACCGACGGTGATTGATGGTCATTTTCTGAGATTTGATGAAACCATCTGAGCTTTGTATCATTCTAAACTGAAATAATGCATGTTTGAGACTTAACGTATTGAAAAATGTTGAACGGGATTCGATTTCGTGATTTGGTTAAAATTTCAAAATTTTCCAATTCACATTCGCCCCTTAATTGGGTCGAATGTGGAAAATTTTTCACTTTCGTGCTTTTCAGTTTGGACGAAGGTGGATTTTCTTTACAAATTTCACTTTCATGTGTATTTTTCACCTTCGGGTCATTTAGTTTGGGCGAAGGTGGAAACCATTCTACATTCGTCCAACTGATATGGGCGAAAGTGTCTGCCTATATAAACTCTTATTCACATTCGAACCTCATTCTGCATTTTTTCAAAATTTTTCTAAATGCCAAGATCTTGTTGCCCTGTTTCTTTTCACCCTACAGTCTTATTCTCTATACAATTCTCATCAGTTTGCCTATAATTTTACAGGTAATGGACGAGTAATGCAGGCACAATTGGGGTTTTTAAATACGAACCCTAACTGTGATCATATGGACTTGTTTGGACTGTTTTATACAAAGTTTTTGATAAGGATTCAATCCTTATTAGTTTTAGGGGAAAGTATAGAAAGAATTAGGTTAATTCAGTGTTTATGACTGTTAATTGATTGTTTAAAGATTTCGAACCCTAATTGTTTTTGAAAACCAATAAGAATTGAATGATAAACAAAATTGATTGTGTTATAAGCTTAGTCGGTAGTTTTAGGACTAGTTTGAATCAAAATCAGAGTCCAAAACACAACAGAATACAATTTTCAAAATTTTGGGTAAAACAGATTTACATTTCGTCCCATATAAACGGGCGAATGTAGATTCAAGGGGACGAAAGTGGGTTAAAATGGACGAATATACATTTTGTTTAAAGAATTTTCACATTCGGGTCTAAAGTTCACTTTCGAACCACAAAAATCTTACTTTCGCACCTATAAAACGGGCGAAAGTGGAATTTTTTAAACCTAAAATTTTCTTAGTTTGTCGTTTTTTTTTGTTTGTTTTGACGTATTTTTCTGGTTTTTGTGATTCAGATGGCCGAACAACCAGAAAACGTTGAGATTCCTGTAGAAGATGTTATTGTTCAGGATCCAGTTCCAGAAGCTGAAGAGGAAAATGTTCCGAAAGCATGGTCGTTTGAACCTCCGCACAACTGTTGTGCATATGTTGGCGATGTTTTGAAGAACACAGAGTTTTCAGGGATCGTTGATTTTCTGAGAAGGAGTAGAATCATCCATGCCATAGCCACACTAGCAATCATATACAAAGACATTGTAGAAGACTTCTGGATGAATGCAAGATACGACTTCTGGGAGGGTAAAACTGCAATAGTCAGCAAGATACAAGGTATGGAGATGCTGATTACTAAAGAAGACATCCGGGATGCACTCAAGATTAAAGACGAAGAGTGTACTGATCCTAGAGAGCTGTCTTGGACTGAGCAGAGGGTTTGTTTCTTAAGAATGAAGTACAAAGGCCCAATTACTGATGGTGCACTTCACAAAGGAAAACTCAGTGTGCAGTTTAAGTACTTTGCACATGTCATTGTTCATGTCTTTGGGTGTGTTAGTGGTGGTTACGATGTGATGAGGAAGAGCTTAAGTTCGTTAATGGTTGCGTTGACTCTCAACAAACCATTTAACATTGCTGGAATGATCTTGGACCATATGCTGGAGATGTTGAAAGGTCTAAAGTCTAAGAGGTTCATATTGTACCCTAGGATCTGATGATGATCTTTGAGAACAAATATCCTAACTTGAGGAAGGATCCGACGATGGTGTTAGGACAAGATCACATGAATATCAGAACACTAGTAAGGATGAAAGGTTATAAAGGTGTGCCTGACAATGAGAAGCCACCGAATAGACATTTGTTTGGAGCTTTAGTGAATCCGGGTTACACTGATCAAGGATTGAACAAAGCAAGACACGATAAGAGTGATTCTGATACTGATGATCCTTTGGTGCATGCTGATGCAAGTACTAAAAGGAAGAGGCAAGTAAAGAAAACTGGAGCCAAAGGGAAGGGCAAAGCGAAAGCTGATGAGGGTGATTCAAAGAAACAGAGGGCAAGAAAGAAAACTACTGTGAAGAAAGGTACTAGTTTGGTTGATGAAGACTCAGTAGATTCGGAGGAAACTGAAGTAGAAGAACAGTGGGATTCTGAAGCTGAGTTGGTGAAAAGGTCTTCCAAATGCAAGGCCACTGCGGTTGGGGAGTCCGAATCACTTAACAAATCTGTTGAAGAAGCATTACAGAAAGAACCGATTGATTTTGAAGGTGACTTGGGGCTAGATACTGGAGACTTTGAAGGTTCAACAGTGGTTGTTAACTTGAAGAAGCCCAAGCACAAGTCGATGGCGAAGAAGGTTACTACGAAGAAGTTAAGAGAGAAAGAGATAGAAATATTGCTGAAAGGTAAGAAAGTGCCTGAAGTTGGTACATCATCTAAGGTATCTTCACCTGTTGCTAAGAAACAGAAGAAGGCGAAAGAACCTGAAGTAGTTCCTGATTTTGAATCTACTTTAGAGAATGTTCTGAATATGTTCAAGCCTGGGAAAGAAAAGACTTCTGTGATTGAATCTTCCAAATCATCCAAAGTTACTGTTTCCGATGATTTGATGAAACAGGTTAATAGGAAAATGGAAGAAATGATGAAGATGATTGTTGCTCAACAAGCTGAGATTAATAAGTTCAAGAAAAATGATGAAAAGATGCTTCAGATTGTTGTTGCTTCCAAAACAAATCAAGATGAGATTGATAGGAAACTAAAGCAACTTGAAGAAGAGAAGAAAGAACTTGATGAAAAGTGTAACAGAAATAGGAGAATGATAAAGCTTGTAAAGGTTGAGAACAAAGAATTGAAGAAAGAGAATAAACGGATGAGCGATCTACTTGACAAACTTTATGGTGAAGCTCCCAAGTTGAAAGATGGAGAGGAAGATAAAGAGAAAGATGAGGAGCAAGTAGATTACGAAGAATCTGATAAGGAAGATGAAAAAGAGGATGAATCAGAGGAAGGTTCTGATAATGATAATGATGATGATAAAGACGATGATGCTGAGGGTGGATCGGGTAGTAAGAATGATGATGATGAAAGTGATAGTAGTGATGATGATGGAGATGACTCGAGCAAGTTCACCTTTGAACAAAGGAAGACTAAAAAAGGTGATGCAGGACAGTCGAGTTCGAAAAAGAAATCAGGAGAGAATGTAGATTCTGATGAGAGTATATTCTGGAATGAGAAAGTGAGATCTCTATCGGATGATGCTAAAGATGTGTATCGTGAGATGTTAGAGAGAAGAGAATGGACAATTGAATTTACTGGGAAATTTGCTGAGATCTTTCAGACAGAAGATATGAGGTATGAATTAGAATACAATGACCCTGATCTGGAAGAGGGAGAAGTGCCTGCTGCTGTGGCTAAGGAGATTTTAGAAGGTATAGCACAGCGAGTGGGGAAGACACTGGAGGAAATCATGGCAGATCAAATGCTTCCAAATATTCCTGAAAAGGATCTTGGAAATCATTCTGATGATAAACATACACCAGAGATGGAGGAGATTGAGATAGAGGACATTACGCATGAAGAATATCCTCAATACTTCAGATAGACTGATGAAAATGAAGTATTCCCAGACTTCACCGAAACACATCAGAGGGAGGCTAAAAAGAAAGCTGAGAAAAGAAGTGAAGAGTTTGTAGAAAAGGTGTTTGGTGGAGATAAACAGAAAACATCTGAACCGAGTGATGATTTGAAGACTCTGTTACAGAAGCTGAAGGAAACTGATGACAAAAGACCAAAGCCGGAAGCTCAAGGTGGATTCTATAGATATCACAACCAAAAGTTTAAAGGAAGAGCTCTTGGTTGGAAATATCTTGGAAGGCTTAAATGCATTGCAGTCAAGTGGGAAACATGAATTCTGTACTTCTACAGATTCTATGACCTACTAGTTCTACCGTACTGGGTGGTTAGAGACATTTGCAGATTTCCAATGACTGGTGCATCTGTGAATAACACGGCTGTGGGATGGTTTGCTGACAGATTGGTCTGGGAGAGTCGAACGAAGTGGAATATGTTTAAGCCGCAATACCCGAGGAGGAAAGTTCATAGGGATGTTGATCCTAAGACGGGTAGGAAGCGAGTGAGTTTGATATACAAAGCTCCTGAAGTGATGAGAAAGATTCCTTTGATGCCAATTCAACAACATTTCAGTGAAGACTTTATTTTTTGGTATTATGATTGGAGGAACGCAGAAGCTGTGATAGTGTTGAGAGATGGGAAGGATTCTTATAAGAAGATACATGTTTTTGACCCGATGTGGCTCATTAACTGTACGTTCGAAGACATCATCAAGATTTACTACAACCCGATATACAGTGATCCCAATGATGCATCACAAGCGAAGAAGTATCAACAGGTTGTCGGAGTGTGTTTTGCGTATGATATTAACTCCGGTAGCAACCTGGAACTGAAGTTGGGCAAACAGGTGAAGGTGGCCGATGTACCGAAGCGATCGACGAAAAGAAAACTTGAGCCTGAGATGACTAAAGAACAAAAGAAGCAGCTGAGGATCAGGTTAATGAACAAAGAGTTGAATATTCAATATTAACAACAAGACATGTATTCAATATTAACATATGTATGGATAACATAGTTTATATCATTGCCCAATAACACATGTTATTAACTTATAGATCGACCAAATAAACGTGTGTTAGCACTCAAATCCTATTCCTAAAACCTAGATAACTAATGGTTTTCAACAACTCATGAACATACCCACATCTAATATATGTACCCGTAGGTATACACACACACACACATGCTCACGGATTACACACAAAGAACACACAAAAAATATCCATACTTACATATCCTTATCATCTGGATTATGCCACTAAGGAAGTACAATGACCAAGACACCACCATGACAACAAGACTTCTTCTTTTGTTCTTTTCTTTCGGCCGATGACAAACCACTAAACACTACAAACATCCAACCAATATGATAAGATTATATTCCAAATAAACCATTGATCTCCCTTGACAAACCTCCTTCCCATGTAAGATTATATTCCAAATAAACCATTGATTTCCCTTGTCCTTACCCTTCGGCCCATTCCTCACAACTCACCACCAATGTTTTGTCTAAACCTTATACAAAAAGGGAAACTATGCAAGAAGAATGAGGCTTCCCAAGGCATGAAACCATCCCCATCTTTGGCTACCAAACAATCGGCCCACATGGAGTTAAACATAACCATCGCTATCATTCATATATACACGATTTGGTGGGAGCTACACACAAATCCTTGTTCCATGTGTAGTCACTATAAAACCTTGTCATCTCCTCATTTTCGGCTAGCAAACACTCCTACCTAATCAATTCTCTTTGGTTGACTTCCAAAATGGTATAAAACCATGTGATATAATCGGCCACATGAAGGGAAGAACAAGAACATGGTGATGATCATCAACTTACACAAAAATGGATACAAGCCAAACCATGATCAAAACTCCCAAATCAAGTCAACACCACCCTCATTGTCTTGTCCATTCAATCGATCCATATCCCACAAGGAATGCATGACATCATTGCTTATCCATCTCTTACACCATATCTTATACGAAAATGTGATTAATGCCATTAAACACAACACTAGTCTATGCAAGATCACTTACCCCTTGTGTTTTGGCAACACCCCACTCGAACCACTATATATAGACGAGCCAAGGAAGGTGTTGAACATCCATACACTCACACAAACTTCCCACTCTCCACAAAACTCTTCTTCTCTTCTTTCCCACCTTCAGCCGAACCAAACACCCTACCCCACAAGCTTTTAGTTCGGCAATCATCTACCCGAGGAGCCAGAAGAGTCGTGAAGCTATCGAGACCCAAAGGAAGCTTGTGATCATTTAAATTCTTCACCATCATTCTATTATCTTGGTATGTAACAACTCCCTTAAACCTATAGATGTATTCAACCAACCTTTAAAACACCCGACCCTTCGACCCTTGACCATCTAGTAATCGACCATTCACATATAAACCGATGAGTTTTATAGACATTGTTTCCTTTATAGTTGTTTGGTTTCAAACACATGTGGTTCACACTATATGAATTAACCACACATAGGTGACATCAATCGGCCTAAAGCATACACCTCATTATCACCAATGTTCTTAACCACACTCGACCCTTTTAAAAGTGTCAAGGAATCGGATTATGTGTTAAACATACTTATATATATACACACTCAACCCTACACCACAATTGAAGGTTGATCATACTCGATTTTCTCAATAACACACTAGTACACACTTATGATCATCAAAATGTACATTGTTGAACACAAATAAGTCATGTTAGATGTGTTAAACAATCAGATTTTCAATAGAATGTATGAAAAGGTTTCGCCTACATCGTAATTACATGTGTTAAGAAATTCATAACGTATGTTAGTACTATCTTTAGACATTAAAATGCATAAATATATGTTAAAACACTCATTTTGCCATAAAACGACCACACGTGTTAGATTAGGAACACTTTATAGCCCATGACAACATGTGGGGGCCCAGTTTGTTAACAATGGATACCATTTTACAATAAAACGCCCGGATCTCTCGAAACCGTACATTTTACAAAAACAAAATATACATGAAACAGTAATGATTGTCACGTGCACGAAATATGTCCCACATATAACCAGCACAAGGGTCCACAAATCAGGTGAACAACTTGTATGGTAAACGACAAGAATGTACAACTTACTATGTCTTTGATAATCCTAGGGTATCATTTGTCGGGACAGTAGCTATTCCACTTTTCTGCTTTACCAGACCTTATCTACAGTCACCAGGTGAGTTTCACGACCCCATTTTACTGTTTTCCATTTTGGGGGATAAACATGCTACATTTTAGTACATTTCATTTTGGTGTGTTATTCTATCATGACTACCATGTGGAAATGAGACATTCGGTTCATGAGATCTCAATAGTCCTCGTACATACATTACACCGTAACCATTAGCTATCAGTAGGCATGGAACAGTTTAATAGATCTATTAGGTTGACACCTCCACCCTTGGTTAGTCGCTCTAACCAGTTACATACAAAAGAGTGATAGTATTCAACTACACATATGTTGTCTTCATTGTACAATGCACGAGCCACAATAGTCAAGACGTTTGGTTATGGGACTCATGGTTTGCACAGTAATCATTTGCTTAGCTAGCCTATGATTGGTCATACACGAATTTCACGAGCACTTTACAGAGTACATTAAAACCTGTGAACTCACTGACATTACGTTGACAAATCTTTTGTGCATGTTTTTTAGGTAATTTATCATGTGGGGTAGAGACTTGAGAGAGGGGTTAGAGTATGCATGGTGTGGTACCATCATTGGGTGGATTTCATTGATCTGAGTTATGTTGTGTCTTGATAGTTAAGACGATGGTTTTTCAGAAAATTTCATGTTCTCTTAATAATTATGACAATGATTATCTTTTGATGGTATCTATTCAGTTTATATTTATGTGTTACTCGAACCTTGTGCTTAAAAACCTTTCGAATCACATCCCCGTGTTTCCACCTTAGCGGGGTGTGACACTGCATTTCTCTAGTTGTCTTGTGGTGGTTCTGGACTCTGGCGATGTGTCCAATAACTCTCTTGAACGGTGGTTCTGTGCCCTTTTAGTAAGTTTTCATCCGTGACATTCCCACATCATTCATGTGTTCAAGCTTCATAACATCTCCTTGAATTTTTGTGAGATCTGGAATCTGAGCTTCAAAAATCTTCTGCAAGAACCTTGGATACATAATTGATCTTTTCTCCATGTACTTGATACCCAAGTTCTTCTTCATACGGTGATATATCATGCCCAAGAAGTTGAATGGTTTGTTCAAAATCATGGCCACCAATGCTGAGTAGATTGTCTCCAGGGATGCATCAAAATTGGTTATTCTGGTACTTATGCAATGAATGAGAATATGCAAGAAATACCGATAATGACTGCATAAACCAGATTTCAGAAACATGGAAGCTTTGATGTTCTCTGCATAAAAACCTCTTTATTATCCCTCTTATTCCCTCCCTTTTCTTCCTACAAAAAAACTCTGGAACACATTTTTTCTCCACTTCCTTCTCAGTCCTTTCTCTTCTATCCTTTAATGAAACTCTGGAACGGAGTGTCAATGTTGGAAGGCAAAGGAAGGCGACATTTCGCGAAGGCTTTACCTGTTTTATACACTGAAAAATAACATAAAGGGGGTTACACATGGCCTCATTGGAAGAAATATGCCCTCAAGACTCAGCTAGAATTACATTAGATGAGCCACGTCAAGACGAAAATTAAGCCACAGAATCAAGCTTCTGGCAAAAATTGTATGTCAAGCACATTAACTTGGCCAGGTTTTGCGACTTGATTGGTCCAAATAGCTCGGGGATTTTCTTTCTTTCTTTTTTTTTCCTCTCATACTTTTACTTTTCTGTTTTCACAGGGATAAGTGCATCACCCAATTTACTAATAATTCTTTATCTTTATTTGCTTATTTTCTGTCAAGTTCTTGAAATATATTATATCAAGATCCCAAATGGGGGAAAGTTAAAAGGGGCCGGTGGATGTTTCTAATTATTAATGAAAATTATATGGAAAGGGACTTTAATTGAATATCTTTTTATAGTTATGAGTACCAGTGAAATTCCTTGGAGTGATTGCGGTAAAAATTTGGTATACGCATTAAACGTAAAACATAAGATTGACCACATTATTATTCTCAGTTATATATAAATATAAGTTATAAAAAGTTATTTTGTCATACGCTATCGGTATCGGTATCTGTATCTGTATCTGTATGCAAAAATACCAAAATCGATTGCTATTGAAATCAAAAACCATAAAAAGAAATACCCGTACCGATATTGCTCGACCAGTGTTAGTTGAATGTTGTAGCGGTAACAACAGCGATACGATACCTGTACAAGGTATATTTTACAAAATCAGTAATTTTATTTTGAATACAATGTCAATTTCAATAAAGTTTATATCAAATGTTGAGTAGAAGTAAATAAAACGTAAGTGTGTATTTAGTACTTTAGATAAACTTATATATGCACGTGGATAAAAATTAGACATAATTGCTTATATAGAGAATGAACACAAAGTAATAGAGAAAGACTAAATTTGGTGATTAATGAAACATTATCAAAATTGAAAACGTTAAAAATAAATATCATTACTGATGTTTTTTTGAAAGTATCTGTTCACTTCGGTACAACGTCGATACTCACCTCCCGGGTATGGTTTACAATACTCGGCAATACTTTTAGATATTTAAAAATAACAAGTTATTAAATAAAATTAAATTAATAACAAATGAATGTTACTAAAAAATGCATTACTTAGTTCCTGTTCATGGGAGTTAATATTTTTAATGAGTTAATTAATATATATATATATATATTCATGTAACTAGTGTTTTAGTTACCCGTACTTCGTTGCGGAAGCTCCTGTGGTGTTGAGGGTTTGGTGCACGGTTAAGATCGCACTTTGCCGCTGCACCTCTTGTTGCTTTGAGGCAGGGCCGGCCCTGAGCATGGGCCGGGTGGTCACCGGCTCAAGGCCCGACCCATAAATGGGCCGGAACTTTTTAAAAAAATATACATATATATATATATATATATATATATATATATTAAATTCTATATTTATGATATTTTTTTTATACATAAAAGTCTTGTTAGTGGAGTTGGAAAAACCATGCAAATTTAATTTAGAGGTCTCAAGTTCAAGCCTTGGCTCTAGCACCATATTCAATTTTTTTAAAATTCATACCTCTTTATAAAATTTTGGGCCCAAATTTTTTAGCATTTTTGGAGACGGCCATGCGTTGAGGGTTTGGTGGAAATTAAGGGTAACATTAAGTGACTATTATTCTCGCGTGGGCGTAAAAAAATAACTCGCCGCCCATTACCTTGCAGATGACCAGCCTTAACATTACAACAATTGGGTTGCCCATTATTGACTTAGGGTATGTTTGGCAAGGAGCTTTTAAGAGCTTTTATGAGCTTCAAGTTTTAAGCTTTTAAAAAAAAGCTCCTACTTAATAAAAAGCCTTGTTTGGTTGAAGGAGCTGGAAGCTTTTAGGTTGGAGAAAAAGCTCTATAGTGAAAAGCTACTAGTAGTAGCTTTTAAGAAAAAGCTCTACTAGCTACAAGCTTTTAATTAGTAAATGACACAAATACCCATTCTATTTTAAAAATAAAATAAAAACTTTCTTTACAAGCTTTTAATTATGTCCATTTTGGTCATTTTGTACATTTTATTAAAAGCTTCAGCTACTCTGCCAAACACCAAAATACATTTAAGAAGCTTCCAGCTTCCAGCTAACAGCTTGCAGCTACCAGCTACCAGTTTGCAGCTACCAGCCTCCAGCTAGTTTTGCCAAACATACCCTTAATATGAAGCCAAAAGTATTCCAAAAATGACAGACATTAATTGTTCACTTTAGCCCAGAAGTTTCAATTATGGCATACACAAATATTTCAATAATGGTGGCAAATTAGATATAACCGCTAGAAAAACCAATCTTTTATAGTTACTATTCAAATGTCTTACAATTAATATAGATACAATTATGTGAATAGGAATCCGATGTTCAGGTGCATGTATATGAAATGATTTCTGAATTCAAAAATTTCTAGTTTGTCTCGGGTCCGGTCCATCAATCATGTACAAGTTCCATACACAAAATTACGAGAAACACATATTCACATCTACTTATTACTTTAACTGTAATATACATAAGACAGCTATGTAACCACATAACCGCGTATGCTCTTTTACTATAGCTGACGAGCACTTAAGCACTACTACACATGTTTACATGGTTATTACAGTCTCTTCCTACTTAACGCGCTACTTTAACTAGTCCACAATCCTTAAAACTTGGAAACTAAATCCCCAAATTTTTAAGGTAACATTGATCTTGAGAACTAATGAAATTGCATTTCCTCATCAACCAAATGAGCCAAGGCATGCAGGTAGACTTTAATTATGGCTACCAAATTCATTACCATATCCATATCAACATTTAAGCTTAACTACCATCTTGAACCATACTCTGTTGCTTGAGGAATCTCTGCTGCTTTGATATGAATGTTTCGACCGCGATTCGGAACTCTTCATCGCTTAGTTTATCGACTGTCTGGAACGAATTAACCATCGATTCTAGCTCTCCTGAGGCAACCGTCCTCCTCCTCGAGTGAGGCTTAACCGAAATCTTGCTCTTCAAATCGGATTGAGTCCTCCTAAACCTCTTGATTTGCTTCTCCGCCTGCTTGATCGCGGTTACAGCTTCCTTTTCTGGCTCGGTTACCGTTTCGGTTTCTATTATTGTTTTCTCATTCGGAATCATCAGTAGCCGACTCTCCACTGGTGGTTCGGTTACTTGTAACCGAACCGGTTTAGGATTAGGAGAGTCGGGTACTGGTTTCCGAATACTGATAGTTAAATGATCGTCTCTAACGTAGTTGTACTGGATTCCGTAAACGCCAGACTCGTTTCCGGAATCCGTAAAACGAGAAAGGACGTAACATAGAAACACAATTATGTTTCCCATTAGAAAAACAACGTGTTGGTTCATTAAGTAAGAAGCAAATGCGACCAAATACTCTCCAGAGAATTTAAAAACCGAAGGAAGGCGAGTCGAGGACCACGAAATCAACGTGACCGCGACTAACGCCTCCATCAGCTGCACCGCTTTCGCGATGTTCGTGAACATTCTGTAGCGTGCTTGTGCATTCGCCTTCTCGGCTTTGATATTGTGAACAAACTCATAAGGTTCCATAATAGGAGAACTGATAGAAAAGAATAAGAGAAGAAACAAATTGAGTAGGGAGAGAGAGAGTGTGTGTTGGTTTAAGATGTGAGATTTTAAAATGAGGGTACGAATATATATAAAGCCATAAAGGTTGTAAAAGCATGTGAAGAAATAAGGAAGCAAAGTACAAAACAGAACAAGAAGACCGAGCAATTACTACCAGTACCACGCGTGTGGTAGTGGAACTGTGGAAGTGGTCTTGTTTTATTGTTTACCATTTCACCATTTCACTTTCTTTGCAACTATTTGGTTAACCTCTTTTTTCTTGGAGTTTAATAAATAACTAGTGAAAATCATTCGTGTGTTGGGGCGGAAACAATATAGGCAATGGTTTGGTTTAATATGACATAGTTACAATATCGACATTCGCTATTGCAAGTAAAAGGTGAAACTTAAAAAAATAAATATGTTATATGTCCGAAAGAATATCGGCATGTGTTTTACATTGATAAAAAACAATAAAAACAACTATCAATGACGGTTGCGATAATACAGATATTGATCGGTTGAAATCGACGTGGTACCAATATTGATGGGACAATATCAACTTGGTTTGGCACTCAATATAATTGAGGATACAAAAGAGATACTCTCATGAATACATATCTGTTTATAATAAAATTTATATCGAACCCATAAAAACGAATACTAGTATTGCTACTGAATTTCTAACAAGTTTACTGGTCCGGTTCTTCATGATATGGGTACAAATCATCAACTTATAGAAAGGAAAGTAACTGTGGGGTAGTTTGTACGTTTGTGTTTTGATTAGTTGTACATTGCTACTTTCAACTCGGGTTTGAAAAAAAATCTATCAAGATATAGACAATAATAGACACGTCGTAACGATATAGCAAAATTTATAAAACATCATATATTAAAAGATATAACATTTTAACAAAATTGATTATAGTAACAAACTAATTAAAAAATCGAAACTCAAACAGATTATAATAAAATATTACTATAACTTCCATCATCCTGCTAATTCATATGGGTAGAATAGAATAGAATAGAATGTAATTTGAATCTAAACTTCTATATATCATTGGATCAATGATGTATTGTACTATTTCAACACCTTAAAGGCATATTCTGACACCCTCTTATATGCTTTAGATTAGCCAAGAAGGTGAGTATAAGGCTTCTCTTGGACCTATACACTTCATATTAGCTTTTTTGAAAGGTGTAGATCAGTTGGAAACCCATTAGCTTGCTTCAACCCTTTTTTGCGGAAGTCAAGCCACCCGGGTTCGAATCGGCACCCCACCGAAGCAGAGCTGGAATAACACATCCATAGGCCACACCCACATGGGGCATTTATGCCACCAGTGGGATTCGAACTCGGGACCCCGTGCGGGAACCTCCCTTAGGGAGTAAACCCTCACATCCTCAACCAGCTGGGCTGGAATCACGGGACACTTCATATTAGCTAATATGCTAAACGTGTAGGGGCAGCTAAAAGACAAACATTAATCAAAGATCTGGCTTGTGAGACACACATAACGCTTCATATTAGGAAATATAGAGTGTATTGGTGTTTGTGGGACCCTCATATACATTTTATGTTACCCAATATGGAGTGTTTAAGAGTTTGTGGAACCCTCCTATACGAGCATATTGCCAAATATGGCGTGTATAGGAGGTGGCTAGTGTCAGTGTGTAAATGGATTTTGTGGGTATCTTCTTAATAGATGAAGCCTTAACGATGAGAATCTAACGTATGGGTAAGGCGATTGATATGCCTTGTTGGGCTATTTTAACGCCCTTTCTACTTCATCTCTCTCTGTATGTATATATGTATCTATAATCTATATCTATAACATGTACTCCCTCCGTCTCATTAAAAGTGTCTTGGTTTGAAAAACACAAAGTTTTAGGCATATTAAATGATTGCCTTTTTTGTTTGCCATATGACGATAATACCCTTGTCATATGTGGGTCCATCATATTCTTTATTTATTTTAGTTGTGTTTTTAAGGGTAAATTTGGAAATTGGCTATTAATTTTTGAAAGTGGACACATGAAATGGGACAAATAAAAAAGAGAATATGGACACTTCTAATGGGACGGAGGGAGTATTACATTAATAATGTAACATTATAAAAAAGGAAACTTGATAGACAATGTTGTAATTTGTCATTTTTTTAGATGCCTCTTACGTCTTTAAAAAAAAAAAAAAAAAAAAAAAAAAAAAAAAAAAAAAAAAAAAAACCGAACTGTAGCTAGTGTAGCACTGTAGCTACAAGTTGTTCTTTAATATATATAGTAATATGATAGAAGTTTTATATGCATCATACCTAATTTATCCGTAAGTTGGGCAAATACAATAAAAAACCAACATACTTTTTGTTTTTTTTTTCTCACAAAATTCCCTCCACTTCTTTTTAAATTTTTAATGTTAAAGTCCCTATACTTGAAAATTTTGAACATAGTTGTAAAATTTCTCAAAAACAAAAATTGTTAATATAGAAATTAAGTCTTTTATCTTTATGATCATTTACATATCATTCACTTCATCTTCAATTTGTCCTCAATAATCCCTACTCCATTAAAACACACACAAAAGAAATGGGCTTTGGGTTCTTAGCAATGTCTTCTATTTGTCCCATAATCAGGCAAACTGAGCTCAGTTTGCTGATTAGTATGGTAATAAAAACGATGAAGCATCATCACTAAAATCAACCGCAATGAACGTCAGCGAAGTTTCATTCAACACAAAGAGAAGGTTGTGAGTTCGTATGACGTCGATGAGGATGAACCGATCGCTACTGCATTGAATACGGATTGAGCACTTTACAATCATTTTGGTTTTGTGGGTCGAATCAAAGATGAGTCTGAATATAGATTGAAGATTGGAAAAGGGTACGAATAGTTGGTGCCCTAGCTTGTAAAGAATCAATTTCAAATAGGGGTGTTCATCGGTTCGGTTTACGGTTTATTTGGTTTATTCGATTCGGTTTATTCGGTTTTCAAAATTTTGTACCCCAAACCAAAAACCGAACCAAACCAAATTAGGAATATGGAAACCAAACCAAATTCAACCAAATGAATTCGGTTTGGTTTCGGTTTAAACCAAACAAACCAAATTCAACCAAACTGAAACGAAGTTCTTTTTCTCTCTAACTTATATACCTCTGTGTTCCGAAATCCGAATAGAAAGTTAGCAATTAATATAAACCAAAAAATCAAACCACGCAAACCCAAACATCATAGAAATTAGAAATAGTAAATAAGTCTTTGCCAATTCCACAAAATATAAATAAACTTCAAACTTAAATCTTTCTCCAACTCTAGTGAACCTGCATACGAAAAATAAAGAGATACTAATACTAAACATATAAATCGTCTAGCTTGATAATCAGACCAACGGTTGATGCAATCATGGAGAAACATATACTTGGATACTAGACTTATACTCTGAATATTACCTATAAATAGGTGGACTTTATTTTGGGTTGGGCTTAACTTTAATATTTTGGGTTTATGTATTATATATGGCTTATTAAATATTATTTTTTTATTTAATAATTAATTATTTTACCGGTTTATTCGGTTATCCAAATAAAAAAATGTAGAACCAAAAACCAAACCAAACACCGAATTAGCAATTCGGTTTCGGTTAAAACCAAACCAAACACCAAATTCGTTGTTCGGATTGGTTTTTTCGATTACGGTTACGGTTCGGTTTTCGGTTTTTATTTGATTTGCGGTTATTCTGAACACCCCTAATTTCAAATACATCAAAGTTCCTCAATTCTTCTTCGTTTCTAGAATGAATTATGAAATGACAAAGAAGTGCATTTTTGGTTAAATGTGAAGGGTAGGTGTGATTTATATGGGTGAATACTAATCATCATGATTTTTTTTTCTCATGGGAAGGTGGGATAATCGTAATTTTGGTGAGTTAATTGAAGTGAATGATTCGTTTAATCTTTATCTTTATTACCTTATTAAGGAGCAAAATGGCTAACGTGGTAAATTTATCACATTTTTAAATTGGGAGTCTAAAGGTCTCATGGTTAACATTTATTGTGTTTAGTCTTTATTAAATCGTTAACATTGGGGGGGGGGGGATAAATTTCAAATTCAAATAATAAACAGTTTTCAAACCGTGGTCAAACATATGTGTCAGCATCACGGACCCACTACTCGTGCCATCGACGGCATGTTGTCATGGGGTAGTAGGTAATCGCTAGGTACCTGTAGGTTTTACGGTAAGCACCCCGTCACCCATAAGATGGAAGAAATCACGTTTAGTACAACCTTGAAGTATGAGTGACTTTGATTAATCATTGTATGCCACACTTGTAACAATCGATGTATGATTAAAATTGACAAGACAAGCATGTTTATCGTCTCGTGACAAAATCTATTATGTTAATTTTTTTTTGAACGGCCAATGGTACAGACCCATAACGAAGCCCCGCATCCTTCAAGTTTGGTCCCCGTGCCCCCCCTAAGGTTTAGCCTCTCATTTCAGAATAACCCTACTCTGAGTAGGATTTGAACCTGTGACCTCCCAGGGCAGGAACCCCACAAAGTGGGTAAACCTTCCCACCTCCATTACAACCACTAGGCTACAACATCATTGGCGTTAATTTAGTTAATTTAAGTATTTATATCTTATATGCTTATGTATTTATATCTTATATGCAAAGTTTGATCTCTAACTAAAATACCCCGACTTAGGTGCATATACAAATATATATAAACAATTCATAGACAAGATAATGTGTTCTTTTTGTAAATTTAAACACACACACATATATATTGTGTTGGGATCTATTAAGAAGTCGATGAGTTGCGAGAACTCGACGTAAAATGCTATTTTTTTATTTTTTATTTTTACACACTGGTGTAAAAACACGTAAACTTCGCTGTAAAAAAACAAAAAAAAAAAACAATACATGAATTTACGCCGAATTACACCGGTGTAACGGATTTTTACCCCTTTGTAAGTATATTAATATTTTATTATTATTTAATTTTGGACCACATATTAATTTTTTATTAAAATAAGTGTGGTTATAAAGTTAGTTTTTATGGTTCTCACAACTCAATGTAGTTCTCAAATGATCCCAATCATATATATATATATATATATATATATATATATATATATAGATAAGGGTTCTTGTACAAAAGCCAAAATATGTGAGAAGGGTGAGAAGGAACCTGGTGGTGACATGTGGCAGCCAAAAATATTTACTAGAGGGGCATCAAGGTAAATTGCCTCCTAGTCTTATTTTTAGAGATAAATTTGATAATTATGTTTGTTATTAATTTGGAGAATTTTTAGGGATATTATTATGACTTTCAACAAATCATGCTCAATTATTATAAAATCATTCCTGCATTGCATTCATCATTCACATATTATTCAACATCAATTCTCAAAAATTCTTCTTGTTGTGTTTTGTGTTCTTGCTGTTGTGTTTTATGTATAATATGTGTTTTATAAATCAGACGACCCATATGCCTTAATAAAGATTACAAGAACTAAAACCAAACACATCTTTTTAGTTTGTATATTTATTCAGAAAACACAATTAACAACCCATATTGTGTTTTACCTTGTTTAATGGATACTAACAATAGTAGAATAAAAAGCACAACCACTAACTATTGTGTTTTTTTATCAGTCTCATACAGGAGTGTTTGATATTCATCTTACACGCAAAACACATTTCTTAGTATGTGTTCAACAAAGACAATAAAAAACCCCAATTGTGTTTTACCGACTATTGTGTTTTATCTTCATCATATCGAATGTGTTTCATATCCTACTAAAACCCAAAATAAATTTTAATTACCAATCATTCTAGATGATGATAAAACACATTGACTAAAAAGTGTTATATCTTCAAACAATGTGGTTTACACAATAAGGCTTTCTTCCTAGAAAGCTTTAGTTTACAATAATAGCAAAATAAAAATAAGGTGTTTTCTAAAATCAATCACTATATCTTCATCATCATCGGACGTCTTCTTATAATCTAGAAAAAAGTAAAAATTCAAAAACCCATTAATAATAATAACTTGAGAAGTAATTAAAGATGGTGGACATCGATGGTAATCAACTTACGTGGGCAACATGTAGCAGAGTGATAATAAACAATGTGGGGGCATCTTCATTCATTAAAAAAAAAACAATCTGATGATTTTATGTGTTAGCAATGAAGATTTTATGTGTCTTCATCTTCTTTCATAAGAAAATCCCCTTGCTATTGATCATTCTTCGTTCATAAAAAATAAATAAAAAAAAACCCATTTACAATGTTGTTTTGGAAAGAGGCGAAGAATGAGGATGAGAGAGGTGAGAGATGAACTTTATTATGATAAATCATTTAATTATAATGAGTGTTTACTATTATACCCCTAAATGGTTTAATTCATTAATAAAATTATAACAATAATTACAAGATTGCCACTTAATTAATCCACACCCTTGATTAAAGTAATCTAATGGTCATAAAACCTTCTTACCCTTCTCACACAAAACACACTTTGTACAGGATCTTGACCCTATATATATATATATATATATATATATATATATAGGAAAGTTAATTTGAGAACATCTATATTTCGTGCGAACCGTGAGAACGCCATCTAAAACCATTCAAATCATAGATTGTTTTACACTTATCTTTATTACTAAACTACAATCCCAAAAACACAATTTACGCGTAAAAATTTAAACGTATACGGAATTAAATTGTTTTTACACATGTGTAAATTTACTGTTTGTACATGTGTAAATTGTTTCATTTACACATGTGTAAAAAGTTAATTTGAAAGTGTTTTTGCAAAAAAAGATGAATTATTTGGAAATAAAATTTCGTTTTTTAATGTTGCATTTTGATTATAATTAGGTTTGTATTGAAAAAAAATGATCTTGATTGGTTTTCTCATTTGTTCTCACGGTTCTCGCGATATTTAGAGTTCTCAAGATAACCCTCCCTAAATACACACACACACACAAACACACACACACACACACACACACACACACACACATATATATATATATATAGGATTTGGAACATTTGAGAACCACAATTTAGGGAGAGAACCAAAGAACCAAGTGTGAACACAAAAACCCTTCCACCAAAAAATAAAATAAAAAAATTATATAACCCAAAAAAATAAAAAATAAAAAAAGTAAAAACACCAAAATGATTTTTTAGTGTTAATCTTTCTGAAAAAAAATACAAAAAAATGGCTTTTATTACGTCATAATTACGTCATGTCTGATACACATGTGCATTTTGCGGTTATATATATACATACATATACCGAAATGATCATTAAATGGACGTGATATGATATATAAGGTGGAAAAAAAATTATTCACTGATCATTAAATAGACGCGATGTAGTCCCAAAATACTAGATCTTTTAAGTGCACAAGATTGTTATCACCTAGAAACACCTATTTGTTAGGTGTTTTAGGTGATTAATCTATACAAACAAAGAAACTAGATGAAAATGATAGAAACCGACACACAAGATGAATAATACGAAGATTCCATTACTGATTTGAGCATTACAATACCAGGAAATTAGCTAAGTACGCACCTACACAACTTGTGCTATTAAAGACAAATGACCAAAACCCCAAACCCTAGCTGCAGCAAAACATTCTATATATAGGCAAGCTGATGGGCCTGCGCACTTAACCTAAGTGCGCAGAGCCCGTCTACTAAGTGCGCAGCCTAGGGTTTGGATGCTACAACTATGCTATAATTACACAAAAGACCCTCCAACTACTAAACGTCATTACAAACTATCAAAAACACTTAATCCTGGTAACTGTGGTCTCAATCTAACCCAACAATACTCCCCCTAGACCACAGCTACCAGCTCTTCGATCTCAGTCGATCTCCATATCGCTTAACTCCCCCTCTTCTCTAGCTTGGTGCACCGGGAGTGCTTGAACAATACTTTCAACATTTGTTTCTTCAACCGGTGGATCTTGGATGAACAACTCAGCAAGGTCTGCAGTTGCTGGATCCTGCTGAGTTTCTGGGACTGGTTCTGAAGATACTGGTGGGGCTTGAGTAGACTCAACCTCTGGATCAGTTGTTGCTGCAGGAACCTGTGTCTGCACCTCTGAGATGACCTCAGCTTCAGTTGTCTTTGCAGCAGCAGCTTGGGCGGCTTTCTCTTTTTCATCTCTTGCTTTGTCGGCCGCATTGATCCTATCTACCAAATCGAGCAACTCCCTTTTTTGATTCAATGCTCGTTCCACCGCTCTCCTAAATAAGATTGCTTCTTCAAACAACACATTCCCTGCACCCACGTTAATCTGGTTTGCAAACAGAACAGTCAAATCTGAGGGGTTAAGAGCAAACACATCCACTGGGTCTAGAATTCTCAACGCCTCTGAATCGTCTCTCAGCTTGATGACAGCTTCACCGGTCAGGCTGTCATAGAACCATTTCTTAAACTCTGTCAACATCACGGGAAGCTCGGGACGTATGGGAACTCTTGTGACGACCTGGGGTGGGTCAATCACATAGGTGATCATTCCCCGTCCGGTTGCTGGATCGATTCTCTTTTTGGAGATTCTTCTTCTTGGCTTTTGAGGTTTCCAGTTCTGGAAATCAGTCTCACACTCCCTTTCAATAAAGACAGAGATCATGTCAGCTTGCGCGTCCTTCGAGTGATTGATGAATGGCGTTCTGCACATTTCCCTGATATCCCAGCGAGGAAGAGTTTTCAGACTTGGTCTTCCTTTGAAATACTGTATCACTCCCCCTCTTCTCTTCACAACAAACAATCTTTTGAACCCATCATATCCCCATGAGATGATTCTTTCTTGGTGAGCTTCTCGTGTGTGATGGATGTTTTGGTGCAGAGCTGGAATGGTAATAGGTCTTCTGGGAAACCGGGTAGATCTCTCAGGGTCCAACCTGTATCCGTCTGACATCTCATACACAGTGTCTTCTCCTGCACCCATCTCCACAAACGTTTCTGGCATCTCATCCTCACTTCTTTAACTTTTTCCTTAACTCTTGATTGTTGTAAAGCTGATTCTTCAAGGTGCATATTTCTTTTGCTGCAGTCTTTCCCACCTCTTTTGATAATGTCTCATACAGTTCTTGATGCACAGGTTTTCGACGTTGTGCAGCAGGAACAGATGAGGATGGTGCAGTTGGCTTCTTCACAGGGGGTTTGGGAACAGGAGCCCTGGCAGTGGAAGGCCCTGGTTGATCCTCTCCCCCGAACATAGGCTCCCAAATCTCTTCGTTCTCCAGATCCTCTTCAGTCATAACTCGCGGTCTCTCAGATTCTGGTAACTGTTCTCTTCTTTTCTTTCTTTCTGCCCTTGCCAATTCAGCACTTTGTCTTGCAGCTTCAGCCAAATCAAGTTCTTCTTGTGACAATGTTTCTCTCCCTTCCTGTAACAAACCAGTCGGCCTATTCCTTTTGGTTGGCCTTGGTGGAACTGGTTCAGATGCTACTCTTTTCCCCCTAGATCTTTCTCTAGCTATCTCTTCAGCAGTTGGGTGGGCTGCTGTAGGAGCAGGTGCAGAAGATTCGGGTGCAGCTGTGGATGGCTGACGAGCTTCTGCAGCAGACTGTTTCCTCTTCTTGATTTTGTTGCACAGTTCCATGATGATAGGATATCGTTGTGCAGCATACATGTTCTCAAGCATAGGTTCCCAGTCAGGTGTATTGCACTCTGTGAAGAATCGTGCACCTTTGGCGAAATTGTACTGATCACCAAGGGGCAGATCTTCATGTTGTGCGTTGATCATCATTTGCACAAATCTGGGGTACATCGCCCATTTCCCATTTCCCGCTTCAGCATTCTTTACCATATAATCAAACACCATTCCTGACAGATTAAATGGTTCATTCTTGCAAATCTTTATCATGGCGGTCACCCAATCAGGGCTAAGTGCGTTGTAACCTCCTTTCCTATGACATAGAGACATAAGAAACACGTGACTGATGAGTTTCCAGTCTCTTGTCAGCTGACTCTTCTTGATATCCCCCCTCTTGTCAAACTCTCCCTTGTATCCAAAATTCTTGAATTCTTGGTGAATTTCGGCTTTTGGTATAAATCTAACAGTTGCTTGCTGATCTTGGAATCTCAGAACATTTCGAACAGTATCTTCTGTGATGACCACTGCCTTGTTTCTCACTGTAGCTTTGATTCTCTTGACACGTGCCACGACCTCTACTTTGGCAGACCTCCAGAAGTCTTCAATGTGCGAGCTGTAAACTTGTACATTCTGCTCCACAGCGTATCCAATTCTGCTTCTTCTGATCCAAGTAACAACATCTCGAAACTTTGTATCATCAGTCTCAAGATTCATTGGTTGGTTGTGCATTCCTCTTGGATCCCAGTCGAGAGCCATCTGTATGGGTCACATGCACGAAAAGTAAGTTAGAACTTTTGATTTTGAGTTGACGACTGAAAGACTTCTTCATTGACTTTGACGGACAACGTACGTAGACTTAGTTTATTTTATTTGGTTTCATATGTGTGATTCTTTGGTGGAACTGTTTTAACATTGTACACGGTATTTTTGTCTTTCATTTTAATGATCATTTAAGTCCAGTCATAGTTTACGAGTGAATGAGTCAGAGTACGCAATCCGGTCAAATGTCAAGAATGGTCAAGTCAATAGTCATGATTTGTTTCAATGATAAGTTCGCAGATCCTTTAAGTGCGCAGCCCGAGTGCTGAGTACTCAGTCAAGTGCGCACCCAAGTACTCACTTTGACTGAGCACTTGGGTTAGTGCGCAGTCTTGTGATCTATGTGTACACGAATTCATAAGTACGCAAGACATCCTTGACTCGGGCATGGTAACAGCTTAGTCAGAATCATCAAGTCTGCGTACTAGTCAAGTACGCAGACACTTAAACCTTCGTTTAAGATTTTTAAGTTCGCAATCAAGTGCGCAGTGACTTTAGGGTTTCTCAAGCTTGTATCATATGATGCAAGTACGCAATCTATGATACAAGTGCGCAATAACTCAAGGAATAAGTGCGCAGTTCATGAGAAAACCCCAAATCTTCAAACGTCTAAATCCCAGATTTTAGCCACAACTCCTGTTAAACATAACGAAGATTCGTTAGAAACTGTAATACCTTAAACAGATACACAAACACTAAGAAAGAAATAAACGGAAGGATCAACAGGTGTGATTTAGTGGTGGTTTAATGGTGGATTAATGGTGGTTGATGACGGTTTCTGGAAAGAACACGGTGGAAGGTGGCTGATGATAAAAATTAGGGTTTTAGAATTTTTAGATAAAGGTAAAAAGAAAAACTTACTGTGGTTTATGTAGGTAAAGAGGATTGGGCTGCGCACTTAGCTTAAGTGCGCACGGCCCAAAGGCCCAACTAAGTGCACAGGCCCAATAGTTAAGACAAATAAGCTTTAATCAAAGATCAGGGACTGGAGATCAACCGTTTCTCACCTTTCGCATCAAGATCATACTACCCATACCTGCCAGATCACATTTCAACTTTCCGTTGGATAGTTGCAGCTCAAGAAAAACTGTCGGTATGTCTGTCCACTTAAATCCATGCCTCTCGTCTTTCAACATACTTTATGTGATGATCTTTATCATGTTTTGGTAATATTGACGAAAAGTTAATGGACCCCACTCGTGCTAGGTGTAAGCCTACCAATCCTCAAGGTTTATTGAGATATAATGATGAGAGCTTTAGGTCTATGTTTCCATAAGCAGAGAAGATGATCATTATGTCAATCAGATGATGAGAGCTTCAGGTCTATGTTCCCATAAGCAGAGAAGATGATCATCTGATTGCTTTTTGAGCTATCTATATGTTTGCACGTCACTAACATTGCGTGTCTTTTGTTGCTCATTTGATTTAATAGCCCCGCTTTGGTAGCTTGCACTCTTAGGTGTCTTTTAATTGCTTATGCACAAAATTTTCTGTGTCTTTTGATCTCTCAACCTGTGTATGACCGGACTCAGCTTGTGCAGACCTAAAACACAGTGGGAATCCAGCTTTTCGTGTAGATCTTTTCAGTTTATCACCATTAGTAGTTTACTTGATTCCAGGCTGAACCTACCGACATGTCGTTGCTTGAAGCCGCAACGTCCTCTGGGTCCTATTCACATGCTGACAAAATATGATTAGTCCCTATCATTTCTTGATTTTAGAAAAAGTTTAAATTTTGCAGTTAGGGATCTACCGGTTTATTTCTCCCCCAAAAATCTTTATTTTACTTAAAAATAAGATTTTTCTATAAGTATTTTTTTTTTAAGAATCAATTATTCAAAATTGAGCATTTCAAGCCATGTTACCAACTGACGAAAACGGGTTTTGTCGAAAGCTTTTGTAAAGATATCTGCATTTTGATAAGCAGTATCTATAGGCAACACCTGTATATACCCTTTGTCGTGCGCATCGCGAATTGAATGAATCCGAATTTCAATATGTTTGGTTTTAGAATGATCAATTGGATTCTTCACGATGTCACGACAAGCATCATTGTCAATGTAGATAGGGGTTCTCATGACATTCAAACCGTAATCCAACAACTGATTTTGAATCCACAACACTTGACAGCAACAACTGGATGCGGCTGTGTACTCAGCCTGAGCGGTGGAGATAGACACTGTTGTCTGCTTCTTGCTCTGCCAAGACACGAGCCTGTTTCCCAGAAATTGACAGCCACCAGAGACAGACTTTCTGTCAATCCTGCAACCTACATGATCACTATCAGAGTACGCAATTAGGTCAAAATTATCACTCTTAGGATACCATAAACCGAGTTTTGGTGTTCCTTTGAGGTAGCGGAAGATTCTTTTTACTGCAGTTTCATGAGATTGCTTGGGATTTGACTGAAAGCGAGCACAGCATCCAACTGCCCACATGATGTCTGGTCTGCTGGCTGTGAGATACATCAAGGAGCCAATCATAGAACGATAAGTGTGAGGGTTCACAGAAGGGCCTTGAAGATCTGGTACAAGCGTTGTTTGAGCAGCAAAAGGAGTGTTGGACGGTTTGCAGTCAGACAGGTTGTACTTTGCCAGAATGTCTCTTGTATACTTTGCTTGGTGAATGAGAATGCCGTCTTCTTTCTGTTGGACTTCGAGACCTAAGAAAAATGACAGTTCTCCCATCATGCTCATTTCAAATTGAGACTTCATTATGCTTTCAAATTCCCTGCACAGATTTTCGTCAGTTGAACCAAAGATAATATCATCAACATATATTTGAACAAGGATAGAGTGTTTGTTGACTTCTTTGGTAAACAGGGTCATGTCAATCTTCCCTCTTGTGTATCCATTCTGTAGCAGATATGAGGACAAGGTCTCATACCAAGCTCTAGGAGCTTGATGGAGACCGTAGAGAGCCTTGTCCAACTTGTAGTATCTGTTTGGATGATGAGGGTCTTCAAACCCTGGCGGTTGACACACATAGACTTCTTCCTTAATCTTCCCGTATAAGAAAGCACTCTTCACATCCATCTGAAAAACTTTAAAATTTCGATATGAAGCATATGCCAAGAAAATGCGAATGGCTTCAAGTCGAGCGACTGGTGCGAAGACTTCCTCATAGTCAATCCCCTCCTGCTGACGAAACCCTTGAACAACCAGACGAGCTTTGTTTTTGATTACCACGCCTCGTTCATCCATTTTGTTGCGAAAAACCCATCTTGTCCCGATAGGATATTTTCCTTCAGGCAGATCCACAAGCTCCCACACTTTGAGTTTTCTGAACTGAAATAGCTCTTCCTGCATGGCCTCTACCCAGCTTGCATCTCTAACTGCATCTTCAATGCTGAAAGGTACTGTTTGAGATAAGAATGCTGAGAGAGCGGTATTGAGCTTGTCTGTCTGATTTCTTGTAAGAACACCCTCACTGATTGGTCCAATGACATTTTCAATTGGATGATTCTTTGAAGATTTGTATCCCATATTCTCTTATTCTTGCACTTGTGGAGGAAGGTTTGAGAGATGATCTCCAGGTGCAGATGAGCTGGATGGTTCATTTACAGACTGCTGATTTGATTGTGTACCTTCAGCATTTGACGTGCTTTCAGGAATGTAAGATGTTTCAGCAGCTGTATCACCATTATTGAGTTGAGGAGGAACGATTGGATCGGCAACAAGAGGAGAAAAGCGAGTGGTGAATGGTGCAACTTCGTCGTCAGAAGAGTAGAGAATATTCCCAAAGGGAGATGAACTTGTTGCTTGATTTTCAGGAGCTTGATCTGCAGGAACTTGATGTTCAGGTATAACAAAGTGATTAAACACAACATCCACTTCAAAGAACCAGTCAGGTCCGGTTCCAACATTAGTAGAGTTGGATTCTTGCCAGTCAACATAAAAAGATTCGAGAACCATCTTGGTACGTTTGTTGTATACTCGATAAGCCTTTTGACTAGAAGAGTATCGAACAAAGAAACATTCGTCTCCAACAGCATCAAACTTCATGATATTCTCAAAGTTGTTCAGAAGAGTGCAGGAACATCCAAACGGCCTGAAATAATCAATGAGAGGTTTTCTTTTAAAAAGCAATTCATAAGCCGTTTTTCCACGTGGCTTGACAATCAAGACTCTGTTAAGAACATAACAGGCGGTATTCACAGCTTCTGCCCAGAAGATGATCGGCAACTTAGAGTCGATGAGCATGGTTCTGGCAGCTTCAATGAGTGTACGATTCTTTCTTTCAGCCACTCCATTTTGCTGAGGAGTCTTTGTAGCACTATATTGAAGATGAATTCCTTTCCCGCTGCAGAAAGTCACAAAGCTTTGGTTCTTGAATTCTGTTCCATGATCACTTCTGATTGACTTTACTTTCAATTTGATTATGTTCTCGATCAAAGGAACGAACAGCATCAAACTCTCAGCAGCCTCACTCTTGAACTCCAAGAAGTACACGCACGTGAAGCGAGAGAAATCATCTGTAATCACCAAACAATAAGACTTTTTACCCAAGCTTTTTACACTGATTGGACCAAAGAGATCCATATGTAATAATTGAAGTGGAGAGTCAATTGAGTTCACTGTTTTGGACTTGTGCGATTTCTTGTGTTGTTTACCTTTTGCACATGCTAAACATTTTTCAGAAAAAGGAAATTCCTTGGAAGGAAGACCTCTGACTAGATTTAGTTTAGAAAGTTTGTTCATATTTTTAAAATTCACGTGACCTAATCGCCTATGCCATAACAGTGACTCTGACTCAGATGCCTTTGATAGTAAGCAAGTCATTGGTTGTTTAGACTTGGCATCTCTCATGTTTATCACATATGTGTTATTCTGTCTAGGGGCTTTCAACATGATCATGTCGGTGGGTGGTTTAAATCCTGGCTTAAGGAAGATACACTCCATGTCGTTGAACAACACTGAGATTCCTTTGTCACGGACTTGTGATACACTCAACAGATTGTAGCACAGTTCTGGAACATAGTTGACATCTTCTAGTGTTAGTGCGTCAGAGACCATATCTCCTATGCCAACGATCTTTCCACCCTTTTCATTTCCAGCGAACGCTACAAACTCTCCATCGATGAACCGATAGTTCTTGAGGAGTTCTTTCAGTCCAGTCATGTGTCTTGAAGCGCCGCTGTCGACATGCCATAGATATCTCATAAGAGCTATCAACCATTTCTGTAATTTATTCTGCAGAACAAAACAAAAGAAAAGCAAAGATAAACTAAAGAAAATCTATGTACAGTCACGACTCTGCCATTTAATTAAGTGACTTTGGGGATCCAAGTCTGTTTAAGCTTTGATCTGTCATGATTTTCACCCAAAATTGACTCGTGTCTCTTCCAGATTTGTGTATTTTTAACAAAACTTTTTACGGTTTCTTGAAGATTTTTTATTTGATCTGAAAAGAGTTTTGTGTTTTGATATCTTTCTGTGGTTTAGGTTTTATATGACAGTTTTTGACCACGCGACCCTCTTTTCCACATCTGAAGCATTTTGAATTCTTAGGATTGATCTTAGGAGAAGATCTGGACGATGATGGTTGTGATGTTCTTTTCTCGAGCTTGTCTGATCTGGAGCTTTCGCTTGAACTCGATTCATCCTTGTTGTTGTTTGATTCTTCATTAGTGTTGAGGTTATGTAGGCTGGTGTTGCTCTCTGTATCACTTAGTGATTCTTCAGAACTTGAGTTACCTGTTTCACTTTGTGATTCTTCAGAACCTGATACATCTGTGGATGAGGGGATAAATTCTGGGATTTCCTCAGTGAGAAATTTCCCAAACCTGTTAAGCTTTAGTTCTGGCACAAACACAGGTGGTTTGTGTGTATGATTTTCATCAGAGAATGCAGCATTAAGATCAACACAAACAGGCATAACATTTTCAACACAAACATTAGAACGTTTGATAGGTGGCTTCCTATCATCAGGAGCCACAACCCCTTTTAAATCAAGTTTAGAAATACAGTCATCCACCCTAGACAAACTATTACAGTCATCCACCCTAGACAAACTATTACAGTCATCCAAATTAGTTAAAGTTTTACAGTCATCCAAAATAGAATTGTTTTTTGACTTTTCATTGTTCCAGATAAACCAATTCACTGTCGAGTAATTGGCACCTGGATGTCCTAACCCCACTGTCTGCCCACCACAACTTTCATCATCTTCCACATGAGCCTGTTGGGTCACATCTGCATCGCTTTTACTTATGTTAGCATTTGACTCAGACTCATCACATTTGTTTTCAAAAA
Organism: Ambrosia artemisiifolia; assembly: GCA_032199755.1. Lineage (NCBI taxonomy): Eukaryota > Viridiplantae > Streptophyta > Magnoliopsida > Asterales > Asteraceae > Ambrosia > Ambrosia artemisiifolia. Next base: position 15,014,570 of record CM063523.1, read on the forward strand.
GATCATTTTTTGGATGAGGTGTTGGAATGGGTATGTATTCACTTCGGTTCAAGGGTAAGAATAGTGATCTTTCGATTCCATTCTTATCCTTATACCCTATTCCATCTTTTACAAATGATTGTCTTGCACAATCAACGATATCAGTATGAGCCTGTTTGCTTACATTCCATTTGTCAACAATGATTTGAAGACGAGTTGTTTCATTTCTAGATTTTTCTAATTTTGATGTTAGATCATTTATTAGAAAATCTTTCTTAAGAACAAATTCTTTTAAAGTTTGCATTTCAGCTAGAGTTGCATTTAACTTTCGCTGATATGCCCACTCGTTTTCTTTCATTTCAGAATTTGTTTTACGAATATCATCCATTTCTCTTAAAACTCGTCTGTTGTGTGACAAACAGTAAACAACAGCTGTAACACACCTAGGTGAGCACAGCTTAGATTTTATTTCGAGAGGAATATTTACCATGTCTTTCTCCTCAGCTTTCTTGGAAGCACTCTTCACCTCTTCAGCAACTTTTTCTGGAGAAGTCTTCTCAGCTATCAACGCCTCCTCCCTAGTCTGATCTTTCACTTTTTCATCAACCAGCACACTCTTCAGTCCAGCATTCTTCAGCATCTCAGTAGATGACCCTTCAAGAGAATTCACACCGTTAGTGGATTTGGTGCAAATTGTGGCCATCAGGGCTTTGTTGACTTCAACTTCTGCAGCAGCTGCCTCTTCTCCCCAATCGAAATCTTCAACAACCAATGCCTTCTGTGGTTCCTTCTCATTTCCTTCATTTCCGTCAGTTATGGCCACCAACCTCTTAGCAGGCTTGATTTCGGCTTGGTTCAAAGTGGGGCATTCATATTTGAAATGCCCAAGGACCTTGCAGTTAAACATCTAATCTTTGACTTGTCAAACCCAGCCTTTCCCATTCCCACTCTTCTACCGGTTCTGTCTTGAAATCGTTTAACTCTTAGAGTGATCATTGCCATCTGCCATTTGAGGTCCATTTCCTCCATATCATCTGGATCCACTTGATACATATCCTCTGGGGACATCATCTCATTCTTAATCTCTCCAGTCTTTAGTGCTTCAAAACTGCTCATAAAGGTGTTGAAGAGTTCCACATGTTCGGTAGCCAGCTTGGCGACCTGTGGAGTCAGTGTCTTTGCTGCCTTTTCAGAGTACATTGGTGCTTTGCCTGAACTTGAACTACTACCACCCAGTGAGTCCACATATGGATGTAGTGAACTTGAATCCATCTCACCAATCGGAGTCATCAATGCCAGATTCTTCATTGTACTGCTCGAAGTCACCTTTGGGACAATTTGATTCATTTCTCTCTTTGTGATGTCCATTTCAAACGACTTCAATGTGTTTATAAGATCAGCCAGAGTGGACTGAGCATCCAAGTAATCTTTCTTAATCAGCATACATTGAACACTCCATTCCTTTGGAAGAGAGTCAAGTAGTTTCTTGATGGAGTTACGGTTGTTCACAGGAATACCAGCTTTCTTCATCTTAGTTAACAGATTCATGAACCTGTCAATGTGTGACGACAGGCTTTCACCACGAATACTTCCAAACATGTCATATTCTTTCTGAATCATGTCCTGCTTGTTCTGTCTCATCTCAGCATTTCCTTCGTAGTATTCACTCAAAGCAAACCACAGATCATGCGTCGATCCGTACTCTTCAAACATATTGTACACATCATTTGACAGAGCCATGGTGAGAGCACCATAGGCTTTGTGATCTCGTTGCATCAACTGTTTGTCAAGATCTGTGTAGGTAGTAGGATCAGTGTTAAACACTTCTCCTGCATCAGTGGTCCTCACAGGAATGTGAGGTCCAAGTTGCACAGAGTTCCATTGAGTGTGATCATTAACGAAATAGAAGGCTTTCATCCTGTTTTTCCAGGTACCATAATCTTCAGCACCCATCAACTTGGGAATACGGGTTATTGTTCCAGTTTCCAGTTCTGCTTGGGTGATGGGATTAACTTGGAATGAATTGTTACCAGCCATTGATTTAGATTGATTTTAAAATTCTGATTAATTAATTTTAAGGGTTACAGTCCAAAGAAAGGTCCAAAGTCCTTAAAATTTGAAGATCAGTCCACAAGTACGCAGGAACAAGTACGCAGTACACTTTTGAGCAGCAACCTGAAATAGTAATTAAACAGAAGTGTTAAGTTCTTAATCTCCTGATAAGTGCGCAGTCCCTGAAGTACACACAATGGCTTAAGTGCGCAGGTCAGTCAGGGCTGAGCAAGACAAGTACTCAGTCTTTGACTGATCAGTCTGTGTACTTATTTAAGTACACAGACACTTAAACTCTCGTTTAAGATTTTAGTGCGCAGAACCCTAGCCAAGTACTCAAAAACTGCACCTTCCAGTAAGTACGCACCCCAACTAGTAGTTTCTGATTAGTGCGCAGAAACCCTAGTTGTGGTATCAGGAGAGAGAGAAAGCTTGTAAAGCCTTATGAAAATTTAAGTGCTCAACACAAGACACAAGTGCGCACAATTATGAAATAAGTGCGCAGTGTGTTCCTGAGATAAGTGCACAGCCTGAAATGTCAAGTATGCAACTTATGAGCTAAGTACTCAACACATGAAATAAGTACTCAGATTATGAAACAAGTACGCAAGTTTAGTGCGCAACAGCGGCTGAATACACTCAAATCATATCAGAAACATATCCAGGAGGTTTTCAATCAATCTGAAGTTCTTGAATGATGTTTCTACTGAAAATAACTAACTTTAAACACCCTAGAAACACCTTATCCACGAGATTTTGAAGCAAAAACTAAAGAAAACACTCAAAGTTTTGATAAACACAAAAAAAATTTATAAAAATCTTGATAGTAAGAACTAACAAGATGAGGGTTTTGATATCTTTAGATAGATACAATCTAGGGCACAGAGGCTCTGATACCATATTGTAGTCCCAAAATACTAGATCTTTTAAGTGCACAAGATTGTTATCACCTAGAAACACCTATTTGTTAGGTGTTTTAGGTGATTAATCTATACAAACAAAGAAACTAGATGAAAATGATAGAAACCGACACACAAGATGAATAATACGAAGATTCCATTACTGATTTGAGCATTACAATACCAGGAAATTAGCTAAGTACGCACCTACACAACTTGTGCTATTAAAGACAAATGACCAAAACCCCAAACCCTAGCTGCAGCAAAACATTCTATATATAGGCAAGCTGATGGGCCTGCGCACTTAACCTAAGTGCGCAGAGCCCGTCTACTAAGTGCGCAGCCTAGGGTTTGGATGCTACAACTATGCTATAATTACACAAAAGACCCTCCAACTACTAAACATCATTACAAACTATCAAAAACACTTAATCCTGGTAACTGTGGTCTCAATCTAACCCAACACGCGAACTGCATTTCACTATTATAGTTAGGTTTTTTTTTCATGAGTTTAGCTTTAGGGTTTAGTTTTTAGGTATGATGGGAGGGGGGTTAGGTTTTTTGGGGTTAGTGGTGAATAAACTTAAAAAAACCTCTATATAAAACTATAAAATATGATAATTGTACTACATGCACATGTGCATTTCACTATTATAGTGGGTGAGGTGGGTGGGTTTAGGTTTTTAGGGGGTGGAGGTGGGGTTTTTAGGTTTTTTTTGTTTGTGTTCACACTGGTTCTCTGGTTCTCTCCCTAAAGTTGGTTCTCGTATGATCCCTACCCTATATATATATATATATATATATATATTTCACTATTATAGTGGGTGAGGTGGGTGGTTTAGGTTTTTAGGGGGTGGAGGTGGGGTTTATAGGTTTTTTTGTTTGTGTTCACACTGGTTCTCCCCCTAAAGTTGGTTTTCGTATGATCTTTACCCTATATATATATATATATAGAGAGAGAGAGAGAGAGAAATTAAGGATATTTTGGAAACCCACTTGAGTTAAGAAAACCTTTGAAAACCCATGTAAAAAACCATTATTTTTTTTTGTTGAAAAAAATAACCAATGTAAAATACATGTTTTTAAGCATTGTGGGCAAAAAAAAAAAAACACAAAAGCGCCGATGGGATTTTTTTTTAAAAAAAATAAACAAAGTTGCTAAAAAACATATGTTTTCAGCTATTTACCTATGATTTTAGCAACTTTGTTTATTTTAAAAAAAAATTCCCATCGGCACTTTTTTATTTTTTTTGGCCCAAAACGCTTACAAACATGTATTTTACATTTGTTATTTTTTTCAAAGAAAAAAATTGTTTTTTTACATGGGTTTTCAAAGGTTTTCTCAACTCAAGCGGGTTTTCAATTTGTAATTGACCTATATATATATATATGGAAGGGTTATCTTGAGAACGTTAAATATCGCAAGAACCGTGAGAACAAACGAGAACACCAATCAAAATCAATTTTTTCAATACAAACTTACTTATAATTAAAATATAACATTAAAAATGAATTTTCTTTCTAAATAATTCATCTTTCCTTGCAAAAGCACTCTAAAATTAACTTTTTACACTTGTTTAAATGAAACAGTTTACACATGTATAAACAGTAAATTCACACATGTGTAAAAACAATTTATTTTCGTATACGTTTAGATTTTTACGCGTAAATTGTAGTTTTGGGATTGTATTTTAATATCAAAGACAAGTGTAAAAATAATTTTTGAATATGAATGATTTTAGATAGCGTTCTCGCGGTTCGCACGAAATATATGTGTTCTCAAATTAACCTTCCCATATATATATATATAGACCACACAAACTGATATTAGATTATTGAGATTTAAGTGGTCAACAAATTGAGCAATCACATATAAGAATACTTAGTGAAAAGGCAAAATAAGAAGAACCACTACAAATGACTTTTAAACTCGCTCTGCGATTCTGAAACGCCAATAACTATTTCAAACCTAAATATCCTTTCCATTTCTATAGTTTTTTATTTTTCCATAAGTTACATGATTACATATTTTTGAATAAGGTTACGTGAATATATAAATGTATGTAATTAAGTATAATTATGTTTTACAAGCTATGTGATTACATGTGTTTGTATAATATACGTATTGCATTTAACGTTATGGGAATTTGTAAAAGTTGGTAATTTTCGTAATATAAATTTTATTTAATAACAAGTATAATGTTACATGATTTTGTAACATTACTTGTTTATGTAACAATACGTAATTACGTAATATTACTTGACTATGTATCATTACGTAATTACAAAACACTACATGATTATGTATTCATTGGATAGAGTTTTGTGGCTTCTTGCTATATTTTTATATTTACATGGAAGATTATACCTCTAGCTTGAAGAACATGTTTCAGTTTTTTGTGATGTTTTACATTTCTCACATATAATGTGCACTTTGTATGGTAGCATTCCCTTATAAATTTAATAATCAATTATTTTGTGTCCTGTGACGTGCTCCTCTCATAACACCATTCATATTGTGACTTTTCCTACACATTTAACTTAATGATATATCTTCATGTCGCCGTTCATGAGATTTTTATTTTTTCTTTGTAAGAGTTAGAGAAACATTTTTGTAAGTATAAATAATGGTATATAAGGTTAGGATCAAAATACACAGTGAAAGAAAAATAGGAAGTCGTAGGAAGGGTGTTAAACAGACTTCGATTGAACTCATTCAAGCGGCATTTGAACTGTCTTATTGAACCCTACGACGTTAGTTTTTAGATCTTCGATTTTTAGGGTTTTAACTTGTAGTTTTAAGAATATGCGTTATATCATTGTGTCTTTTATGTACCATTGTGTCTTTTTCTTATTTTCATCATATTGTCATTTTTTCAATTCATTGTGTCTTTTTTCTTCAGCATTGTGTTATATTTTTTTTGGCAATGTGTTATATTTTGTGACTCATTGTGTCATATTTCATGATCTATTGTGTTTTTTGTGTCCTTCACATTTTTTTCATTTTTGTTACACTGTGTAGAATAACTTAACCCATGGCATATAATGAATTAAGCGCATTCTACATTGAGGATAAGAAATGCCATGTTAGTATACATCCTACCTACCTTATTAGATTAAATAATTAGTTGTAACATACTTATATGTAGAGATAATATGTTTAAGCACAATCGATAATCGGTTAATTGAAACGTGCACAGATGATGTGAGCCCTAGACATATTTTAAGAGTCGCTTCAATTCTATATTCAAGCAATTCCAATTCTCCACACTTGAACTCTTCTTTTGCAAACATTAACTTTCAATTTTAAAATGTACATGTAGAGTATACTATATATAATTCTGACGCTTATGGTGCTTGTTCACTGGAATAGTGATTTGGATTGGACACACCCGCTAAGCTCGGTCTGTAACTCAGCCACACGTGCAATAAATAATAAATACGGATCTTGTGGCGATTGTACACTGGGATAGTGACTTGGATTATACATGCCCTCTAAGCTATGTATGAAAAAAAGGGGTTTCCGATATCTGTCCCTACCCTGACTGAGATTAATTCAATCCCGTGTCTTGTAAACGGATGGTCATGGCTTACTCACCCGATACGACAAAGCTTTGCACAATGCCTGATACGGGAATGTGTCATGCACGTGGGGACCATTGACTTCAAGTATAAATCTTACCTTAACGCATCTAAAGTTCCAGGAAGTAATCCTGATTTTTTAGGTTTAAGTGGATCAATATATTGGTAATTGCTTGTTTATTGATTATCCTAATCTGAATTAACTAAACAACGGTTGTCATGGCAGGTCCGTAAATTGAGATGATTCTCTGCCCTGCAAACTCACGGAAATATTGTTTGTGAATATTCCATTCAATACCTTTCTTGATTTTCTTCTCTTTCTGTCAAAAATATCAAAAATCCAAAAAAAGATTTTCAATTTCTGTTTTATTTATGAAGAACCGATGTAGGATGTGCGTTCAATGCATTGTGTTATCTCTCTTTCAATAATGTCGGAGTCAAAAGAACAGCTAAATGGACTTTGAAATTCAAATGGTTAAACTAACAGATTTATTCTAAAACTAAAAAAAATTTCAAAATCCAAGGTCTGTAGTGCAAGTCTGGCGTTGGTTTAGGTAAGTTCGAGGTGTGAAAGATCGAATCTCAGTACGACTGTTGGTTCCAGTTGTGTGTGAGTAGCTGATCCTAAGTGAATGAAACGGCCCACTTAGTCAAAGTTTAATTAATTGTGCGTTTCAGTGGAAGAATGTGTCGAAAGATGATCGATCCTCACATTTTCAGGTTTCAAGGGTAAATTTGTCCTTTATGAATGTTTAAAATCATTTTCCGAGCTTGAAACCAGGTCTCCGTGCGTTAAAATAAGTTTTTGAGAGCGTAGGGGCAAAATAGTAAATTTTCTAAAAATTTCAAGAGTTCATACGCCTAAGTCTTGTTGATACACGTATGAGATCATACGTGTACATACCTACACGTATGTAAACAGGCGTATGAATACTCAACAATTGTGCCTTTTTGTGAAATCTTTAAAAGTTGAGGGACTAGAGTTATCATACGCATATAAGTATCATACGCGTATGGATCTTCATACGGGCAAAGGGCTAATGCGTATGGGAAGACCTATATAATAAAAAATTCATCATTTTCTTTTCCATTCTTCCATATGCCTCTCTTAAAAACCCCAAAACCCTCAACTGTTGACCATCATTTGACCTTTCAATTTAGTTAATCCCTGTGTTTTTCGTTCTTCATCCTAGATTCAGATTTGAAAGGTGTGGTTCTTTTGTGCTAAAAATCAATTGATTTCATCCATAAAATCAGTTCCTTTTGATCGATTTATATGGCTCGAACTTAACCAACTTTCAAATCTAAAATAAACAATCAAAATATGAAAGTTAATCAAAATGGTTTTAAGGGTTTGTTATTTGCCCCCCCCCCCCCTAGACTTTATCTACCAAAACAAGAGCCTTGAATCGATCAAAATCGAAGTTTTAAAGTTTGAACTTGCACAGACACGTATGAGTCCATACGCGTGTCTTAGTGAACACGTATGAACTCATACGTGTAAGTTTGAACACGTATGAACCTCCATACGCCTGCAAGTTTAGAATTTTGTCGATTTTGATCAATTTTTAGCCATTTTCAATGTTCTTATGTGTTGTGTATGAGCATATGCATATATGGAGTTTACCATTGGGCTGAAACACAACATTATTGCGCATCTGGACCCAAACTGAAAGAACACGGTAGATTATGTTAAAGTAATCTATTTCTTTCGGTGTTCACGAATCTTCTACGCCATCTCCACTCCGTACATGCCTTATCTATGCCACCAGAAGCAATTTTGGGAATCAACGGTGTTAGATTGCGATCGTAATCCAAAAAGCGCTCGTTGGATGTGTTAATGGACGTGAAGTGGTTATTTCTCAACAACGTATTCGGGAAGCTTTGCTTTTGGATGATCAAGATGACTGTCCTATCCAGGTTCCAAAGTATCTGATTAGAGGATTCGTTAAACGGCTTAAGTATGCAGACAACATCAAAGATTCTATGTTTCTGAAGTCTAGTCTATCCCATTATTACCAATATTTCTTACATATTCTGATCCATTGCATTAGTACCAAAATCACCAGTTTTGATGCAGCTCGTATGACTATCTGTTCTACAATGGGGGCCCTGATTTTGGACAAAGCGTTCAATTTCTCGGGTATGTTTTTTCACCATTAGAAGGAGAACTTGAGTGCCAAATACAGAGACAAAGACAAGAGATTTATCATGTACCCGAGATTCTTGCAAATGATCTTCGATGCCCAGATTCCAGATCTTCCAAAGGTGAGAAGAGATATTATGAAGCTAGAACATATGAATGATGTGGGCATGTCAAGGATGAAGACGTATAGGAAGAGCAAAGAACCAGCCTTTAAGAGGTTTATTGGACATATTCAGAGAGAGGATTATCCAGAACCACCACATGATTGTTGAAGAAACTCTAAGATTTAATTTGGTAAATTATAATTTATACACATATTTGCACACATCATAGGCACTATTTTATCAAAACATATATAAAACCATTCACTGCGCACTATTTACTGGTTTCTTGTTCCGATCGATGTTGTAATTCTCTCCATTATCTAGTTTCAAATCATGGATTTAACTCAAAGTTACCAACTTTCTATCTTTAAAACCCCTACTTCCTATCTCTAGCTTGATGAAGAAGATGATGAAAATGAGGCCAGGGTTTCCATCTTTTTCTTATATAGTAAGGATTAGAGCCCATAATCCCCATCATCGACTTTCCGTTTTGATGCTAATCTATCCATAAAACTAAAACCCATTGTTAAACTCACTTTATACATTTGAACCTACATTTAACCTTACTAATTTTTTAGGGTGTGACACTTTAGCAATTGGAAGTATTGATCAAATATGATTTATGGTTGGTATTGGTTATCTCACAAAGTGGCTTTAAACAATTACATCGGCTTCAAATTACTTATCAATCAAAATCATGATAATTGGCTTCATCCGAACCAAACAAGGTACGTGACTTTAAATCCATTATTTCTTCTTTGTACGGAGAGATCAACTCTTAGTCTGACTTCTCAACTTTATGAGAGTGATTTCAGTGTTTGCTGAATAGGTTTGTGTTACCTAAATATGAAGGAATTCAAGTTCATGAATTTAACATCATATTTACAATTAAATTATCAAAATTCGTCTATGGCTTTGATTTCGTGTTGATTAATTAGGGCACGAAGAAGATCCTCTAGATTTTTTGTTTTTATCATAAACAAAGAAAACAATAAAATACAAATATGTAACTCATAATTTACACATATGTAAGTTATTAATTTATAAAGTATGATGAGTTCTAAAATCCAGAAAGTACTTGCACTACATACATGCATACTATATATAAACATGAGCTATTAAGTGTGGACGGTGTGGGCTAGCGCCCCATCCAGCTCAGCCTGTTAACGCCACGAACACCGTCCTGGGGGGGGGGGGGAATATTGACCCCGTTTTAGAGCCTTGTTGCCCAATCAAGTTAGGGCCTGTTTGGTAGCCTTTTAATGAGGCTCTAAACCATTCAGCTCTGAATGATTCAACATTTATACTATTTGTTTCAACCTAAAAAAGGCTCTGAATGGAATGGTTAAAAGCTGAACCATTCAGACTTAGTGCATAGCTGAACCATTCATCACTTAATCAATCAGAGCCTCTTAACCATTTAGACCTTTTAATGATTCATCACTTAATCAACCAAACATACTCTTAATCTAAATGATTGGGGGAGGGGGGGGGGGGGGTCCTTGACTCCAAACCAACCACCCTAACTATAAGCAATCACACACTTATATAGATAATGGTTTTTTTTTACTTTAGAGATTTTTTATTCTAATTTTTATGGTTTTCGCTCAACAGTAATGCAGAAAAAAGATTCGAACTAAAGTTGGATTACAAAATTGGTTGTTCAAGTATAGGGGTGTGAATTTTCGAAAACACGACCCGAACATAAAACGAAATTAACGGGTTTAGGTTTAGTCTAAATGGGTTCGGGTCAACCCGGGCGGGTTGGCAGGTTGACCCGTTTAACATATTTATACTATATATTGTGTTTTACAATATGTTTTATGTTATAAATTAAATTGGTTAGGTATTTTATGCTACACTATAACTTATAAATAAAACATAAATGTTTTATATATGTTTGTGTTTTTTGTAGTAAAATTTTAATTTTAATACATTAGGTTGCGAAAAAATAAAAAAAAATCAGGTTGAATGGGTCGGGTTTGGGTCAACCCGAGAATATTCAGCTCGGGTTCGGGTTCATATGTATGTCAAAATTTTCAGGTTCGGGTCAGGTTCATGTAAAATTTTTGGGTTTGGGTCGGTTTGAACCCGCCAACCCGCGAACCCGACCTGTTAAGCACCCCTATTCAAGTATGTTGCCCGTTCCAAGTAAATTCCAACTAATAATACAACCCATCTTATGAGTTATGATTATAGGTATGATTGTTCAAATAAATATCTAAATTTCACATGTTAGAAAAACTACTATAATATTTTTCCCTAAGTTATTTGGGCAGGGGTCACTACAATTAAGGGTATATTTGGCAATGAGCTTTTAAGAGCTTTTAGGAGCTTTAAGCTTCAAGCTTTTAAGAAAAAGCTCCTACTCAATAAAAAGCTTTGTTTGGTTGAAGGAGCTGGAAGCTTTTAGGTTGAAGAAAAAGCTCTATAGTGAAAAGCTACTAGTACTAGCGTTTAAGAAAAAGCTCCTACTAGCTGCAAGCTTTTAATGAGTAAATGACACAAATACCCATTCTATTTTAAAAATAAAATAAAAACTTTGCTTACAAACTTTTAATTATGTCCATTTTGGTCATTTTATACATTTTATTAAAAGCTCTAGCTACTCTTCCAAACACCAAAATATATTTAAAAAGCATCCAGCTTCCAGCTACAAGCTTGCAGCTACCAGCTTCCAACTTCCAGCTTCCAGCCACCAGCTAGTTTTGCCAAACATAGCCTAAACCGAGCCAATAGAATTTTGGTGGTCGTTTGTTGCCTTGGCTCTAAAAATACCGGTATTCTTATGACGTCTGGTACTTGGTCGATCTGAATTCTGGTGATCTACAGTCTAAACCCTCGACACCCTCTCGGTCTCTCCTAATCTCCCGCCCCTCACAGATAGGCCCCACACCCTACGAAATAGCCCACATCACAATGTATAGGTATTTTTTAAAGAGAAATTCAATTTTGACACCCAGAACTATTGATTATTGGCCGCTTACATACTAAACTACAAAATTGTTCACCACCACACTGTACTTTCAACTTCTTGGCCTGTGTCACCATCGGACTAACCATTGTTAGCTTTTTTTGCTAACGTGACCATTTTTGTTGATGTGGCATAAATGGCCACGTCAGCAAAAAACTGACCACGTCACCATGCCACATTAGCATAAATGGCCACGTCAGCAAAGAACTAACCATGGTTAGTCCGAGGGTGACACAGGCCAAGAAGTTGATAGTAAAGTGTGGTGGTGAACAATTTTGTAGTTCAGTGTGTCAGCGGCTAATATTCAATAGTTCAGGGTGTTAAAATCCAATTTCCCTTTTTTAAAATATATACATTTTTTTTTTAAAAAAAAATTGGGCGCTCGGGAATTTCGTGTCTGACGCCATCACCTGCATCACCCTTATTAAGGGCCCGGCGTTGCATGGAATGCACCTGAATTGAAAGACATATAGATGCATACCTGTACAAGTTTTTGAGTAAACCACATTATAATCATTCACGAGCAATGGCGGATATACAATATAATGAGGGGTGACGCTCGTCACCACTCAACTTTTCCTGCGTAGTGTAAATTTTTACGATTTTTGTATTACGTTACCTCTAAAAATTATGCAACGTTATCTCTCAAAAATTTTTAAAACCGAACACACCCTTAAAGGTTTTATTATAAGCCTAAAAGAAAAAAAGATAGAAACTTAAAGGCATAACCAATTCCATTTGTAGTTTCTCAAATAAAATTTACAAGCCCATTGACAATGGTTAATAAAAACTCGAAACGAGGCGAGCCTTATCGGGTCCGAGCTGAGCTTGAGCCCAAAACAAAGCTCGTTTATTTTTCGAGCCTGAGAACAAGCCTGACAAGTGGAACTCGTTTATTTTTTGAGCCTGCGAGCCTAAACGAGTATATTATTTATATTACTTTTATTTAATATACTAACTACTAAATGAGCCGAGCTCGAGCTTGAGAAATTACCAATGAGCCGAACCAATCTTTTCACTTATCAAGTTTGCGAGCCTAAAAAGTCTATTATTTATATTATTTTTATTTAATATATTAAGTAATAAATAATAAACAATAAACGAGTCGAGCTCGATTTTGAGAAACTACCAACAAGCCGAGCTCGAGTTTGAGAAACTACCAACGAGTCGAGCTCGAGCTTTAAAAGCAAAGCTCCAACTGAGCCGAGCTCGAGTCTGGTAGAGCTCAGGCTCGATTCGTTTGCACCCCTAGTTTCGAACAGGTAAAAATAAAAAAAAAAAAATCAAGAATGGGGAAAAAAGAAGTAACAGAGAACTAGACCATCCATTAATAGTTGTCACCCTAATCAAATAGACGACATAAGAAGATCCTATCTTGTTAAAAAGGTTTTTCAACCACGAGGTGGTCAAATGGACAAACTATCTTAATGGGCAGTGACGTGTTGATGTAAAATGGTTTGATAAATCATTGGTTATAATATAGCACTAAAAAAGAAAAAAACATATTAATTATGAAATTATGGCAAAAAAAAGTAAACATTATTTATTATCGTGTTTTTATTTTTGTTTCGTGTACATTGCATGAAAGTACGAAAAAAAAATTTAAACGTTACCCTGAAATTTTAGTCTAAATCCGTCACTATTCACCGGTATACTTATGCCAAGCAAATAATTGTAAATCTACCAACGAATTTGCATGTTCGAATCCTTTTAGCGTATGTTGATGTATGAGCTTAATTGCTCATATTGTTTACCATTTCGGTTTCTAATCCGTACAACCCGTATTACAAAAATCGATAGTTCAACACCAAACCTTGTACATTATTGGCCTATTCTTTTGGACTTCTCTTTTGGTCATATGTTACGATTTGAGGAGGGGTGGGTGGTGGGGGTACCTTTTTAATTGGGTAGTTGTCTATAAGATATTATTGTAGAAAGGGGGTGCATGTGTGTATGTTGTACATCACATAAAAAGATATGAAACGCACGTACCTCCAATTAATATCATGTATGATGTGAATTAGTCCATTTTATTGATTGATGGTATCTTTTTTGTTTATTTTATATTTCAAAAATTATTGTGGTGATATACGAAAGTAATGTCACAAGCTGAAACAACATCATTATATCTGAAATGTGACAATTCACAACGATTTCAAATATGAATATAAGATATTATTATATATGAAATCTGACCAAATGCAACGATTGTAGGCATGATAATACCATATAAATTATTATATGAAAAATGCGATAGCTTAAATAATTGTGTTTTTCTTATAGCATGATAAGTATTTAAGATATAACAATTGATTTACAACACGATTTAATAAATATTTTTATAAATCTATAGATATCAAAAATACTTCTTACTAATAAAGATAAAATCATGCAAAGTGATCATTTAAATAATAAAATAGCAATATCAAGTGATTTTTTCAAATATTTGTCTTAGTAGTATTGTTTACGTTATAAGGCTACTCGGTGTGAGGATCGTTCCACACCTTGTCCCGGTCTGTCCTCGTCCCCAACACCGCCGCCCTAAGGCTGTCCTCGTCCCCAAAGTCCTGCAGAGAACATTCAAGACAGACCAAATTAATCAATTTTTTAATATATGGACCAATGAGAAGGAGTGTTTTGGGTTGTCTTGGTCTGTTAAAGATGGAGCACACCGCCCCCTTGGATTGTCCCAAAAAGGAGGACAACCCCCTTTGCTTACGTGGTAGCTTATGTGGCATGGGGGACGACCCATTAACTGATTTAAGTGTTGTTCACGTTGAGTGCACTTGCTATTTTGACGACCATAACTGATTATAAGAGTTACTTAAAAGAAACATGTCGGTTACTTTGAATATAATAAGTACTTTTATTGTGTTTAATTATAATCATACAATGTTACATAGTTGTGATCGTCACCATACAATCATAAGTCCTCCTTGACCGGCAGAGCCGGCTTCAGCATAATCCAAATGAAGCTAGGGCTTTAGGCCCCAAAACTTTAAAGGCCCCTAATTTTACCAAGCTACTATTAAGTATTAACTATTTGTTTAAGTAAATACATCTTCGTTCATGTAATATATGTTTCTAGAAAGAGTGGGAAAGTAAATACATCTTTGTTCATGTAATACGTGATAGCTTGGTGAGTTCCTCTGTTTTTTTCATTGATATATGTTATTTGAAGGAGGTGAACAGAAATAATTAAAGAAGATGACTAGCTGTATTATGAATTGACCTTTTTACCCCTAGCAAAAGATAGTAGTGGTTGTGTGTACGTGGCTAGTAGATGAAACGAAGAACACACTAGTTTTGTCCTTTTGTTTTTTAATTGTTTCATATCTATTATATACTTGGGTATAATAGTCTACTTGGGTATAAACTTCGGTATAATAGTCTCTTGTGTTTATATCTAATATGATATATATTTTTTACTTGAGATATATGGTTATTTATGCTTTTTACATATATTTCTATTCTCGTATCTAAATTCTAAATGTTTATGGATACAAATAAAGTACATAAAATAATGTATTTAAAATTCACTTATAATATAACAATGCAACAAGGAAAGTTAAGGAATGATATACTTTGTGTTATTGCTATGTGAACGAGGACTCTATTAAAAAACACTCCTTAAAAATAAATTATAAAAAGGCCCCAATTTCAATGATCGTTTTAGGCCTTCGAAAACATTGAGCCGGCCCTGTTGACCTGCTATTGCTGATATAAAACCTACAAATTTGATAAAAGATAACTTATGAACCTACTCTAAAATGACCGGTATCAATAAACTTTACTTTAACTCATTATGTATTTATTAAAAGAAAAGTGAAATGTGTGGTTATTGGACCACGTCTATCTGAATCTTACTCTTCTCACACGTATAAAAAAGGCAAGGCGTCTGGCTTTCCTTCTACTATCTTTCTTCTAAGAGAATGTTACGGAGACACTTGCAATTTTGATCTAGAGAGAGAGAATTAGAGAGAGAAATTAAATTAACTAACTTCAACTTTAATAATCTAACTTAAATAATAAATAAAGTTGGAATCGTTTGTAAATATATACTTTACTTCATGTTTCAATATAGTGGATTGGCTCTTTTTAGAGAATTTGGCTTGCTAGGAATAAGAAGACGATCGAGGGCTACTTTGAGCCGGTTTGTGAGACGGTTGATCGGGTGAAAGAAGACTCCTTTTTGTGGTTAACTAAGAGATCGAAGTTGGGCATGATTAATTGGGCTGATTGGGCCGACTTTAATATTTCCTTGGGGTTGTAATGTTGTAGTGTTTTTTCTTGTTTTGGTGTATGTTTGGTGTATCCCAGCTTCTTGTTAGCTCTTTATATATATATATATATATAGGGGATGGATAAAGAGGAAACCCCATCTTCATGAAAAACCCTTTAAACTCCATGGTGACCATTGATCAAACTTGATCAATGGTCCTTAATTAATTGTTTATAATAATAGAAAGCCACTTGCATTTGTGTGGTTGTAATGAGATCAAGGGCAAATGAGTCATTAAAGCAAGTGGGCCAATTTAATTTTCTGAATCCTAGGTTTAAAAAGGTTGATTTGACACTTGTCAAGTCACTTCTTTCCTACTTTATGGCACTTTCTCCAGCACGAAAAATTAACATACGTTAGTGTTGTGATACAAAATTTTGACCTCGTGTGAGACATCGCTAACATGTGTTACCAGACATATACTAAAAGAACATAATAAAAGATCACATAAAATGTGTATTTATTAATAAATGATAAAAACGATCATTACAATCAATACTAAAAATGTATCAAAAAAGTTTTCATACATACATAATTATTTGTGAATGACAAAAAACTATCATAACAACATAAAAAAGATCCAGCTATGTTTTGTTCTTGATACCCATCTTCATCTTTAACACAAAACATCTCTTCACCTACAAAAAAAGATAACACGTGTTAGTTGGGCTCTCCGAAACATATAATGAGACATCACTAACATGTGTAGTGTATTCT
This sequence comes from Ambrosia artemisiifolia, assembly GCA_032199755.1. NCBI lineage: Eukaryota > Viridiplantae > Streptophyta > Magnoliopsida > Asterales > Asteraceae > Ambrosia > Ambrosia artemisiifolia. Next base: position 15,031,305 of record CM063523.1, read on the forward strand.
AAAAACATATGTTTTACTGAAATAACGTATGTCATATGAACCCTAACACACGTTAGTTAGGCATATACTACGTATCTCATATGAACCCTAACACCTGTTAGTTAGGTATATACTAGCATGTGTTAGCATCACTAACATGTGTATAAACAATACCAAATCTGCAATGCCATGTGTATCGTACTCAATTTAAAGTGCCAAGTGTATAATACTCAAACATGTGTATTAACAACACCAAACGCGATTTTTATAACTATGTTAATAAAACTACTCAAATAAGATTAATATGGTTTGAAATCCAATAATATATCAGTAGCATGTGTTAGCATATTCTAAAACATATGTTTTACTGAAACTAATGTATGTCATATGGACCCTAACACCTATTAGTTGGGCATATACTAGCATGTGTTAGCATCACTATCGTGTGTGAGCATACAAGACTCGGACTGCAAAAAATAGACACAATTCTACGTGGTTCCTACTCGACACAAAAATCACGTTGCTTTTAAATAATAATAATAATAATAATAATAATAATAATATATTAATGATAATAAATACCCAAAACTCAAATTGCTTTTTTAAATAATAATAAAAAATAAGCTCGTGACCCAAAATTCTTAAAGCAAAACATCAAATTCTTATAACAAAACATATGTTTAGCATATTCTAAAACATATGTTTTACTGAAAATAACGTATGTCATATGGACTCTACAAATGTTAGTTGGGTATATACTAACATGTGTTAGCATCACTAACGTGTGTGAGCATACAAGACTTGGACCGCAAAAAATAGACATGTACCCTATACGAGTTCATAACAATTCACTTGCCAAAAATTTATTACACAGAATACAAAAATTATTTAAACACCCTATTCACCAAAAGATTAAAAATTTATAATCTTTATAAAAAACATCACTTACCACAGCCACATCACCAATGCCGCCTTGTTCCAATAGCGTACTCGTGAAAACTAACACTGGAACAGATACACATGTTAGTTTGGGATCCTCAAACACATAATGGGGCATCACTAACATGTGTTAGCATATACTAATATAAAAAAGACTACAAATTTATTCATCAATCACATGTGATCTATCAAACTCGTGTCCTCAATCTAATAAAAATCTAACATAAACAAAATAATAATAATAAAAAATAATAAAAAGGTTAACATAAGTTTTTTTTGTCATTCAAGCATTTGATCGAACACTTGGTATGCGAACAAAAACTATCCCCAAAACTATTATTATTATTTTAACAAAACCCAAAACCTAACATTTTATGTTCTGTTTATAATAAATAAAACAAAACCTAATAAAATAAACATCAAAATCAAACAATTATACTATAAAGTTTTAAACTTTAACAAAACAAAGCTAATCTTATAATAACAGCTTAAAAAAACTGACATATTAAAAAATTTCAAAGTAAAAGGAAAAAATCAATAAAGAATGAAATGAAGTAGTAAATCACGTATAAAAAAAAAATGAAGATTTTGTGCGAGAATGAAAATGGTGTTTAAGAAAATACATAACTTTAAAAAAAAAAGTCACGCACATTAAAAAAAAAAGTCAACATACATTAATGCCTCATATATGAAGACCTAATGAGTTTGAAGGCATGTCACCTAATTGAAGTTCTCCCCTGCCTTGAGCCTCATATGATTCCGCTTAACCAGGGTTCACATTTATTGCTACTGCTTTAGCCAATAGGCGATCACCAATCTTTCCTCCTGTTAACTCATATGATGCTATGTTGTGGTGGTGGTGGTTATACAGAGAGTCATAGAGAGGGGAGTGCAGAGAGAGGGTAGAGAGCATAGAGATTTGCAATTTGAACTTGAAAAGAAAAAGAAATGAAGAGAGAGAGGGAGGGGGGGGGGGGGGGAATAATATATATAGGGAGAGAGAAGGGGGGGGAGTGTAAATGTCTAAATTACCCTTAATAATATAATATGGTGAAAATTTGGCTTGGATGATGTGGTAAAATATGGAACAAGTATTGGGTTTTTTTGAGTTTTTCATTTTAGGAGGGTTTTTTGTGTATACTTCCCCTATATATATATATATATATAGGGAAAGGTTAAAATGAAAACCATACTTTCATGCAAGAACCATGAGAACCATTTTAATCCATTGATCTTAGTTGATCCAATGGTTATTATTATGCCACAACTTTTTTTTGTCCTTTAGTGCCCACTTGTCCACCTTTTTGATAAAAATAATAATTAAAAATCTAGGGAGGGTATTATTGTAATCTTAACTCCAATCTCTCTCCTACTTTATCCACCCACTTGTATTTTTATTATAATATTAAAACTCACATTTCTCTCTCCTCCAAAAAAAAAAAATTACTAATATGCACAGATTTTTTTTGGTCCTCCAAAACTCACATTTTTTTGTCCTTTATGCACAGATTTTTTTAATATGCACATATCATTTTCATTTTAGTGCATATCGTTTAATATGCACAAACTATTTTTATTTTAGTGCATATATTTTCATAATATGCTTAGATTTTTTTTAATAGAAAATACAATTACAAAATGTAATAATACAAAATACAATTACAGATTTTTAATATGCACAGTTTCTTTATGGAAATTCATTTACATCAGTGTATACAAAAAAAATACAATTACAACATGTAAAACAAAATTACATATGGAAATCTAAATTACGTCTTTGTTCGTCGAAAACGAAAACTCTACACTACCAACTAAAATTACAAAATGTAGTAATACCTAGTAGGCAAAAGTCCGAAACGCTTTGGTCCTCCATGACATCCCATATTCTCTGTTGGCAAGATCCGAGGTGCTTCTCTTACACCAATATGGAATGAATACATCCATTTTTAACCACCGTTGCCAGCACGCCGTGACGTCACCTCTGTTGCGCATTTGCCAAACACCAATAAAAATATTGCGCACCAGCTGTCCTCCCTCCCTGAAAAATTAAAATAAAAAAAACCGTTACACCAGTGTGATTGGCACATAAAAAACACCAGTGTAAAAAGAAGATAAAAAAACACCAGTGAAAAAAGAACATAAACACCAGTGTAAAAGAACATAAAAAACACCAGTGTAAAGAACATAAAAAACACCAGACTTGGACCCCCTAAAAACAAACACAAAACATTAATGTAAGTAAAATAAAAAACACCGGTGTAAAAATAACATGTAAAACTCGTTACACATGCCACACTTTATACTGGTGTAGCAGAACCCCCCATATAGACCAAAATCTTTTAAACACTTCAAAAACTAAAACTGACCAAAAAAAATAGAGTATATAAACACTCCAACACACCAGTGTAAGAAACCATAGTTGTGTACTGTGGTGGTTTTATACTATACTACGGGTAATAAGTTGATACAAATGACACAACTGTTTACATTTGTGTAAACACCCCCCAATAAACATTGAAACACTAACTGTTTATTATCTAGCTTCAACACTGCCTCGTCTTGTAAATTGTTTTCATAAATAGTTAAACGTAATGACCTAATTAAACAAAACACTTATGTATGAACTTAGGTGATCTTTCTTTTTTTCATACACCAGTGTTTAAACTTCAAAAAACAACATCAAAAACACAAAGTTTACACCAGTGTTTAAACAACAAAAGATCTGCAACACCAAAAACAACATCAAAAACAACATCAAAAACACAAGATCTGTAACACCAAAAACAACATGCATTTGTCCCACAAAACTTGTATTCTGTAAAACTCTTTTTAAAAATAAAAATCACACCCCAAAAAGAAAACATCATACCAGATCAACATCCAACCCATTTTCTTCAACCTTTTTTTTTAACATTTTTGTCCCCCACTCTCCACCCTAAAAACAGAAAAATCGAACCTCTTACACCCAATAAGTAAACCCTTCCCTCTCTCTCTCCCCCAGCCACCTTCAAACAAAATAATAATAATAATAATAACAAAAATAATAATAATTATAATAATAATACCTGACCACTATCGTCACCATCATCGGCCACCATCGAACCCACCACAGCCACCGTCACCATCGAACCCACCACAGCTCGAACCCACCACAACCATCATCGAACCCATCATAGCCACCGTCACCATCAATCTCGTTCATTATCTACAGATCTGTTTTCGAACAGATCTTTGACTCTTTATTTACAGATCTATTCATTATTATTATTATTATTATTATTATTATTATTATTATTATTATTATTATTATTATTATTATTATTATTATTATTATTATTAGGGTTCACCACCACCATCGCAAAGGGTTTTAAAAACAAAAGTGGATCTGGGTTTAGAACAGGGGAACTGGGGTTCTATGCCGCCTCCTTCATTCTTCCACCACCGGGGTCTGTGTCGCCTTCTTCCTTCTTCCACACCGCCCCCCTCACCACCGTCACCACCATAAACATCACCCACCGCCTGCAAACACCGTCGCCCGCCACCGTGTTTCATCTGGACGGCCTTCATCCATACATAAAAAAGAGAGATGTTATTTTGAACCTTCATCCCTGTTTGTGTGTTGTTGTTATTATTATTATTATTATTATTATTATTATTATTATTATTATTATTCATCTTCCTAGATGAATATCAAAGAGAGAGAGAGAGATACAAGAGAGAGAAAGGGTTAGAATTTGAAAAAGGGAGAGAGAGAGAGAGATAGCATCTTATATATTCAGGAAGAAAAGAGAGAGAAAGGGGGGTAGGGGTGGGTGTGGGGTGGGGTTTAGTTAAGTTACCATAATACCCCTCACTAATAAAACAAAAGCAAGACACATGGCAAGATATTATTGGTTAAGATTGGTTCTTTAGTTCTTGCATGAAATGGTGGTTTCTAATAAAACCTAATCCTATATATATATATATATATATATATATATATGTATATATAGTGTTAGGTTATTTTCAGAAGAGAGTTTTATTGCGAGAAGTGCGAGAAGAAACCTAAATCTTAAATTTTATTGGTAATACTTCATATATTTTTTAAGATCTTACTTTTTATATATCATTGTTTATGTTATATATACAAAAACCCATAAAATTAATGCAATCAATTGTTTTTTAAGGTTTAAACTCTTTTCTACACATATGTTATATTATGCATAGGTAATATTCCTACACAGACTTTGTACATGTGTAGGTTATATAAATTAATGAAATTACTTTATATACTTATTTTATTTTTTAGATAGATGAATAAACAACACATTTCAACAATTTTCTTATATTTTTATTTTTTTTAAAATAGTGGATTGGCTCCTACCATGCCATAGGTGTCACCAAAGCTTTCTTGGAAAGCGCAAGTTAATCTCACATGACTTAAACACTTACTCTCTCCGTCCCATTTTAAATGTTTATTTTTCTACTTTTTGTTGCCTCAAATTAAATGTCCATTTCTAAGAATTCTAGTTATGCTCATAAAAGACAAAAGACAATCAAGGGTTTGAATAATAACTTGCGTATATTATTGTCATCTTACATAAAAGCAAAAGACAATCTTAATCTGTGTGTTTGTGGGCCCAAGGAAATCTAAAATGGGACAGAGGGAGTATTATTATTGTTGTTGTTGTTGCTGCTGCTGCTGTTGCTGTTGTTGTTGTTGTTGTTGTTGTTGTTTTTGCTGTTGTTATTGTTGTTGGTGGTGGTGCTGCTATTGCTGCTGCTGCTGTTGGTGCTGTCGTTGTTGTTGATGTTGTTGGTGTTGCTGCTGCTACTGTTGTTGGTGTGATGATGATGATGATATTTAGCAATTATATATTTAAATAATACAATACTATGCGATGCAGTAGGTGTCATCAATGAGCTTTTGGAGAGTACGATCTAACTCATCATGCGTTAAACACTGTTTATATAAACACTGTTTATATTTGGTTATTATTATTATTATGTTGTAATTATATACCAAAGTATTTAAATAAGATAACACTTAATTATGTTCGGGTATTATTATTTATAGTAGTCTAGCGATATTGGTTTCAAAAAGCATGCTCAAAGTGCGAGGCGACCTGAGGCGCCGCTTCATGTGCTTTGTGTGACATAAGGAGCGCAGTATACAAAAAGCGTAAGAAAAGCAAGCTTTTTTGAAAAAAAATCTCTGAGGCGCGCGGTTTTTGTACACGGGATGTTTTCGTGCTTCAAAACATTATAATGTAGCTATAAAGGTTGTATATTTAAGTTAAATCATATATAAACTTTATTTATATCTATATTTTAGGTAAAGGATGCTAAAACTCTACAGGGTATATAAAAGAATTATATTATCGTATTGCGCCTAACGTACGAAAACCCACCGCTTTTACGCTTTGCGCCTTGTTTTTAAACATCTTCATTTTTGTGCGCTTCACGCTTTTTGAAACCATGGTAGCGATTTAAATAATCTTAGGTGCATTAAATAATGTATCACTTAGAATTTGTTAAATGAAGGCGAATTAAGAACTATTGCATGTAATATTTATAGCCTACGTTTCAAAAGTGTAACAAACATCTTATTTTTTTTAGTTACCATGTTGTCCATCTAAAATGCTTAAGATTGGAATCGTTTATAATATATACCTTACGTTATATTTAAATATATGACATTTAACATAGAAAGAAACAATACCTTGTATGACCTCTGTCTTTAACATGTTGAAAAAAAGATAGCTCGAATGTCCGGCACGTATTGTGAACCATTGTGAATAAGCTTAGAAACGATCCATATATAACAAAATAGTTCTCCATAAACAAATTTAAAGAATATATTTTTATTTTATCTTATATGCTTTTGTTATTTATTCTAGAGCGTAGGTTATATGTAGACAAAAACTAATGGTTCAGTTATTTATCTATTTAGACTCTGGTCAATATTTCAGTTGTGTTTTCTATTAAGAGTCTAGTCAATGGTTCAATTGTATTGTTCAGCACAACTTTTGACATATGATAATTATATATATTTCATTTGAGTTTTCTTTTGCTAGAGCATACGAAACTCTTTTATCGCTTTTGTTCCGCGAAATGTGGTATCAAAGCTTGTTAGCATGCTAATAGCTCGTTGAGTTTGAGTGAATAAATTTCCTCATTTTTTATGTTGGAGGTCATGAGGTTAATGGTTTATTGTGCATTAGATGATCTTTATGTTAAGACAGACAAACTCTACTACTCTAGTATCATAGGGTGGCGGAAATCTTCACCAAAATCATAAGCATGGCTACTATTGTGCTACTCGGCATCCCAATCTGAGTACTTGAGACGTTTCCAGCACCACTCGTAGAAATCGACATCATTTTTACGTGAAGAAGTTCACCCCTCATTCTGGTTTTTTTTACTAGTGTGGTCCATCAAAATATTTAGGTTAACAACCATAAAGAAGTCTCAAATCAATGTTGAATGTGGTGATAGAATACATAAGCATGGTGGAGAGTCGACAAATGCAAAGAAAGAAGTAAATATCATCATGTATGATGTATGTCCCTATAGAGGATGTTATTGAAATATCTATTAAAGTGGATAACCTAAACAAGTTATCAGCTAAAACGTTCTACACAAAGAACTTCATGATGAGTTCTTTTCTAGTGTAAAGGAATGATGTGTTGCCGATGATTAAATCGAATGATCGACGTGAATCTAAACAGAGATTACGAAAGAAAGTTAAAGGCGAACCTTAACTCACAAAGTAATAATAATAAAATCTTTTTAATAATTTAATTTCTTTTTTATCATTGTTTTTGTTAAATAAGTTTAGAGTGTAGGTTAGGTCGATCAAAGTTAATGTTTCGGTTATGTTTTATAAAAAAACTAGTCCGTATTTTGGTTATGTTTATGTTAAAAATCTAGTCAATCTTTAGGTTACTTTCACCGATTACTGGTCGAAGAATACTTTTGACTTTTGAGTCTTAATTAAACCTTTCATTGCTCACGTGGGTTCTTTTATTTCACACTTTGTAAATGGAAGAGTTAATGGTCAAAATCGTCCCTAAGGTTTGGCTAGTTTTGCTATATTAGTCTAAAATCGAAATTTTTTAAATCCGGATCCTTCTATTTTAAATTTTGTTGTCAAAATTGTCCCTAAAACTAACCTAGTTAAATATTATCGTTAAGTTATGGGTATTTCTGACTTTTTAACTAGGAATTCGAGGGCATTTTAGGTTTGGCTCGTTTTGCTACATCAGTCCACCATCACTACCATCACCATTCCACTATCAACCACCACCAAACCACCTTCATCTAAACCCATTGCCGCCGCCGCACCACCTCTCTCTAAACCCACCGCCGCCGCACCACCTCCTCCCTAAACCCACCAACACCGTCGCACCACCTCCTCCTTAAAACCACCATCATGCATTTGGGAATATACTCCGTTAATTTGATTAAAATCTAGGTTGAATTATGTAAATTTAGATTCTGTATGTTTTTTTCTTTTTGCATAAATCAAGACATTTTATTATATTTTTTAAATTTTGTTATCCATTTATTTGCTTAACACTTTTTTTTATGTCTGATTATGAGAGTGTTTGGGATTGAGTTTGGAAATGCAAAAGTTTTTTAGTCAGAAATGTTTATTGGTTTATAAGACTGTCCGCTGTGGGTAGAGTTGAGTGGGAGTTTTATCGAATAATATTTTACCACGTCGACGCCTACGTGGCATTGGGTAGCTCGTGGCATGGTGTTGTGGTTCAAGGTTAGCGGGTTTTTTTTTACCAAATATATATATTTACCACAATTTTTTTATAAAAAAAACATTAAACTAAAAATATAAGAAAAAATAGACTAAAATATAAAACATTCCATTGCATCAAAATAAACATTACATAAAAAACATAAAATAAAAACATCAAACCATTATTTAAAACTATAAGAAGACGACTATATTAGAAATCGTCCTCTCATAAGTCTCCAAGTCTCTTCACGTGGGTAGTTATCATTGTGTATGGCTCGGTATTCATTACGAGCCATTTCAATCCAGTCTCCATCCTTTAAACTCGGGTTCTCGTTCATCGCAGTCATGTAGAAATGCTCAAATATGGTGCACTTCGCCTATATGGAACATTATTTTCCATATATCATATCAGTTGAACGATGGTTTCCACCCATTCGTTGGTTGAATCGGGTGACAACCCCTCGCCAAAAACTTTGGCTTCGCTCGACATCTCCTATATCTTGTTGGCAAATATAACAATTCACCAAGGCGAGTTCTTCCTCTACAGTCCACATTGGTGGTCGCACACAGTTGATTGAGGCCGGGATTGGATTTGGATTTGGGTTTTGGTTTGCCATTTGTGATCAAGTGGAAGATAAAAAAAATTGAGATGTTCTTTTTTTTATTAACAAGCACTATATATATATATACATATTATTTTATCAAAATCAAGCAACAATTTAATTAACTTAATTACTTTTGACCGTTAGCTACCTGCCAACGGCAAGAATTTAAGATTTTGACTCGCTAGCTCACGCGAGCTAGGTCGCTTGGGCTCGCTCGCGGCAACGGTCGTTGGGTCTTGTTATGTGCCGAGCTATCCAGGTGGATCACATTGTGGCTCGCGGCAGGCTGCTCGCGGGCCACAACGGATAGTCTAACTTTTTGAAAATGATTTAAAAAAATGTGTTTGGATTAGCTTTTGGGATGAGAAACATCAAAAAGTCAATAGATTTTTTTTAAGTGTTTCGCTTAACTTATTGTGAATATTGGTTGTATTGGTGGTAGATTTGTAATTTTTTTTCCAAAAGCCAAAAGCAAGGATTTCTAATTTTTCAAAAACAGCTTTTCCACCCTTAAAAGTCAAAAGACAAAAGTCAAAACAGAAAGTGTTTTTGGTTATACAAAAAACTTATTGACTTATTGGCTTCATGGAAAAGCCAATAAGTCAATAAGTTGTTTTGAAACTCAATCCCAAATACCCTCTATGAGTGGTTAATGTATTTTGTTCCTAACCCTCATTTTTACCGAAGTGATGGTTTCGTTTACGGAAGGGTTCAACCACTTTTTAAAATATTAGGATACACTTACCAAAATATACAAGATATCCCTCGTCTCTATTCACTAAATTACACTAATTAATATTTTTTTATACGTTAATAATTATTTTTTCTTCTTCTCCACTCACAACCGCATTTTAAAAAAAATATTAAAATATAAATGGGGGGAAGAGTGTCCTCTCAAATATACAGATAAACAGTAATATTTTCATTCTTCTCCACTCACAATTTCTCAGTCACTTTTTATAATATGGGGGACTCACTCACAAGAAAATAAAAATAAAAATAATAATTGATAGATGAAATGTGAATGCTGTAAACCTTTTGGTGGTTGTTTTATATCTTGTTTCTTCCCTAGCCCCTTGCTGGATCTTTAGATTATTGGGTTTTGAAATTATAAATTATAAATAATTACTTTTTAGTGTTTGGAAAAGGTTTATAAAAATTGATTATTTGGGTTTAAAAGGTTACAATTCAAAACGCATAATCTATTTCGAAAAAACAGCCCAAGCTTTAATGAACAAAAACGCATAATCTATTTTGAAAAAGCAATCCCAAACACCAATGTTATAAATTTTATTAATACAGAAAGAGTTAATAGCCAAAATCTTCCCTGAGGTTTGGTCACTTTTGCCACTTCAGTCCAAAACCCAAACCTTTTACATTAGGGTCCTTTTGTTTTATTATTTTTTGCTAAATTCGTCCCTAACAATAACCCAGTTAACTTATCTCGTTAACTCTGAGGGAATTTTTGACTTTTTACCTACAAAATCAAGGGCATTTTAGACATTTTGTATTTAAAGGCTAAATAAATACAAGAAAAAAAATAAAAAAACCCAAAAACCTTTAAGGGAGAGAGAGAGCAGAGATAAACAGAGAGAAAGAGAGAGAGAGAACAGAGATAGAGAGAGAGAGAGAGGAGAGAGATAGAGAAGTTTTGGTGGCTATGGGGTCGGTCCGACAGGTTTTGGTGGCCCGATTGGATGGTGACGCAGGTGGTGGTGACTCCGACTGCTGTGGTGGTTGGGTTTGGTTGCGGTTTGGGTGATGTCGGGTGGTGTGGTTTCAGGTAGGGTACCGGTTGGTTACTCTCGGCAGCGTTTACGGTTATGAGTAGTGGCTCGGGTTGGGTTGGCTTTGGGCCAAATCTGGTTAACTCGAGTAAATCTGGGTCAGATCTGGTTAACTTGGGTTGGGTGTTTGATGGATGTGATATGGTGGTGGTGGTGGTGGGTGTTCGGTGGTGATTCACCTGTGCATCTAGTCGTCTTCTTCGTTGGTGTTCTTCGTTGATTAGATCTGAGGAAGAAGAGGGATTTTAAAAGGGTGGAACCCAAAAAGACAAAAATGCCCCTAGAGTTAACGAGATAAGTTAACTGGGTTAGTGTCAGTGACGAATTTAGCAAAAAATAATAAAACAGAAGGACCCAGATGTAAAAGGTTTGGGTTTTGAGCTGAAGTGGCAAAAGTGACCAAACCTCAGGGACGATTTTGGCTATTAACTCATACAGAAATTGCAGAAACTGAAAATATTTAAAAGTATCCAAAACACAATATGTATAATTTTGAACGACTGTTTCGAAACAATTGTCCAAAACCGTTTAGACCATCTGTTTGTTCCACCACACGCAACCGTATGCCATCCTTTTTTCTCCAGTTGTAGTTGTATGCCCAACGATCGTAACCCATGACCCAACGAATCCACTAACCATTTTGTCTACCTAGAAACTGAGGTGAATGGTTCGTGTGCGTTAAGATACTAATGAGGCTCTTAACCATTTAGTGTTGAATGATTAAGCATTCAACGCGTTTGTTTCAGCTTCTGAATGGAATGGTTAAGGCTGAATCATTAAGACTTGGGATGTTGCTGAACCATTAAGTGCTGAATCATTAAGCACTGAACTAGGCTGAACCTTAATGAAACTCTCATACCAATGTGGGACAAGAAATCTAACCATTAAGAGGTCCAACTTAATGATTTAGCACTTAACCATACAGACCTCTTAATGATTCAGCACTTAATCAACCAAACAGCCCCTAACAGAGTAACACTTTCAATAGGTTTAAGAGGACCACTTTGGGTACATATATAGGCTAAATAGTAAGCCATAATGGGGCATTGTTTTAGTCCATCACGGTGTTTGACCAGCTAATATTTCAGCCCGCTAAGAAATAATTTTGGACCATATATGGTAATCCGTAATGTTAGCACTGTTAGGCCCAACTCTGTACAGTTTGGAAAGAAAAAAATTTGTTGGTGTCGCTTATTGTTTACTCTGTTACAACCAATGTTTTTTAATCCGGTAGTTGAACAAGTGTCTTATTGATAAGTTGGACTGGGATTACATAGATCCGGTAGTTGAATCGGTGACTCTACGGTCCAATTAGAAAACAGGTCGGTCCGACCGAAAATTGTAGTCTTTTTTATTTTTATTTTATTTTGATGACCTTTTTGGGCTGGTTCGTTGGATCAGTTGGACCGGTGAACCGACAGGCCAGTTATGAAAACATTGGTTTCAACATTTTAGTAGACGTTAACTAATGTTGGATTTTCTGTTAGTATTTTATAAAACTAATTTCTTACCCCTCTTATTAAAAACTAACGCATTGAAAAAAAGAACTCAAACGCATCACCCCAAATCCTCTATACGTCTAATATATACATACTCACCTCATCTACTTATATATGCTTCAACCACAGAGAAGAAGCCACAATACAAGGAGAAAATAATTAAAGGATTTGACGAACCCAAATTATACATAGTATATTATAAACTATTTGTGAGAGAGGAGAGACAAGATACAAAAAAATCAAATAGGCTGCAACATATATGTTCATGTCTATGTCTTGGGCTTTTATACGAAGTGATACCAAGTAGAGATGCATAAATCGGGTTTTTTTAATACCCGGTTTCTGGTATGGAACCGGTTCCGGGTATGGAACCGATTCTGGGTATGGTGGGGTATTACATCGACAGGGTATTGAAAAAACCGGTTCCAGTTCCGGTTCCTAGCATGAAAAACCATACCCGGTATACCGGTTTTGGTTTTTCAATACCCGGTTCCGGGTATGGAACCGGTTTCGGGTATATCGGGTATTAAAAAAAATCGGAGACACTGGGTATTGAAAAAACCCGGCTATATCGGGTATTGAATTCTTTTTATACAATCACGTCGAAGGGTAGTGCGACTTAGATGATTACAACGCGGTTATAGAATTCTTTGAGTATACTTTTTGAGTATTCGGAAAATCCGGTTCCGATTTTTTAACGTAATTTTTATGTTTAATCATACTTATTGAAACAAAATCGAAAGTATTCGACAACTATTACGAGCGTTTATTCATAATTGTTCATATGATTATTTTAATCCTCTGTTTTTTATTATTTTTAGATTCAAATACTGATCTTACGTTTTCGTTCATTTGTAATCGCTTTTTTTTTTTTGTTTTTGAATTGTGTAATCATTCTGAACGTGAATCGATCTGAAACGATGAAAAATCAGGGTTCAAATTAGTTCTGTTGTTACGATTTGAAAAAAAATTAGACGGTTTTTCCTATTTTACCCTTGGTTAGTTTTACCCTTATTAATCTAATGACTGAAATTGCTTCTTACGCTTCTTACGTTAAGAAGCTTTGTACGTTAACCTCTCCCTTATTGTTTTATGCTTATTTAAAATTAGAAAGTTTTAATAAAGGTATATATATTTAAATTAAATGAAATTAAACATAATGATTAGGAATTAATTGAATTTTAATCAAAGCACAACACATCGGTTAAAGAGTTTGGCTACTTAAAGCTTACTATCAACATGACAGTGACGCTTTAAGTTGCACTTTGTAATAAAACCATAACAAATGCTCTCTATTTCTCATATCATGACTATTGGTAGACCTGAGTTTCGGACCTCAGTATTGTTATTAGGCTACGTATTGTTCGTTCATTAACTAAACCGTTGTCGCATCACTGCTACATCACTATCAAGTAGAACTTTAAGCAATAACAAATTACTCAATAACTAGGTTTAGTGGAATAACTAAATATAAAATAAAAGAAAATAAACAAATAAAATAAAAACAATGTGATTATCCAAATACCCAAACTATGAAATTACGCCCGCCATCCCAATGGTCGGGGCATTCATTGCCAACCCATAACTATGGGTTGTTGGTTAACTTTAATAATGATGATCTGGTTTGATGAGGTTTAGTTGGACCCAACCCGCTACACATGGAATTCAATATATGAATCTCATATACGGGTTAGGATTCTGTGAAAACCCTTGTTATAGTGAAAACTCTGGAAACTCTGACTTCTCGAGCTTTTTTTATATGAAAATTTTAGGGCATGTAATATACATGATTTTAAGCATTTTGAGCCCAAAAAACAATATAAAAAAAAACGCCGAGCATTTTTTTTAAAATAAGTTTTCGAGTAACACATGTTAAGCGAAATTAACATTTGTTAACAATGTGGTACCCGAAAACTTATTTATTTTTTTTTAGAAAAAAGTGCTTGGCGCTTTTTTGATTTTTTTGGCTCAAAATGCTTAAAATAATGTATATTACATACCCTAAAATTTTCATATAAAAAAAACTCAGAAAGTTTGAGTTTTCAAAGTTTTCGCTATAACAAGGGTTTTCAATATAACCTTATACCCTACTCTCATATACAATCATGATTATGTAAATATTGTTTCTTTGATAATCCATGTTTTGATATTGTATACAGTTTTGATATTTGACATGTGATTGTAATTCTGATGTATGATCAATGATCGTACGGATTTTATTTTTTTTGAACGACAAATTTTATTACACTTTAATTCCACCTCATCTTGCACTTGCAAGGATTTGAACCCACAACCTCATATTTATAAGGGAGACACCATACCACTAGACCAAGAAGTCATGGGTGATCGTACGGATTCTAGATGTAGATATTTCACATGTGATTCTCATATATAGTCATGATTGTTTTGATAATTTAAAAGCACTACCCTATATATTTATTAACCAATTTTAAGAATAATGATCTCTCTTGGTTGGTCCAGATCGTCCTTCACGTGTCTTTTGCTGTCCACTACCGTTAGATAGAGAGGACTAAACAATCTGTGGTGAGGTATAGGTAAAATTATTAAAATGGTTGACACCAAGGTGAAGTGTGTGTTGGTGGTGGTGTTGTGTGTGTGTGGAGGGGGGGGGGGGGGGGTTTCGGAAGGCTTTACAGCGCCATGTCAATGTCACATAGATAGTAAAAAGTATGGGATTTACATATGATTTTAAAACTAATCAAATAAAATAAAAAACTACTAAAATACAAATTAAAAAACTAGTCCATGCTATGCTGTGATATTTAGGTCGGATTTTTTTTTCTTTTTTGATTTGCATTTCCAATTGTACTTCCATTTTATGTTGAACTTCTTGTTCTTTGTTTGAGTGTAATCGAGGTATTTTGTATGCAAAACATTCAACTTGTGATTTCACCTCGGGATCCATTGTAGATGTAGACGAGGAGGAAATTGCTCGGCCTCTCGCCGCCGCATTGCTTTTATCTATATTGGGTGGGCGTTGAAACTCTTTCGGTTATCCAAAATCAAAGTTTTCGGTGTTATTGTTTAAGTTTATATGGGAATGAGTGTCCAAGGGGCCTTGGGACGTATTCGGTTCCACTGTTCCTAAGTTGTCTTGGACAGTTTAATTGACTGAGTTGGCGGCCCTGGTGATACAAGATACCAATTAGGTTATATTCGAAGTAGCTACCAAGAGTTACGCATGTTAAAAAGGGACGGATTTAACCTCTAATCTTGTTCATAAATCTAAAACTGATAGAAAAGGGTAAAATCCATAACGAGCATTCAGGATAAATTGAAAGAATATGATCAATCAATGATTAATTGAACCTAATGTGTCTTCAACTTCAATTATGTAAATCCTAGCTTTCAAGAATCAATGATCCAACTCCAGGGTCGATTTATCCTTGCAAAAAGCCTCTGGATGTCAAATGTTCTAAGATAGGGTCGGCAAAAGTTTCTAAATAAGGAACCCTAAGGTTTTTGCCGACTTAAGGCCTTTTCGCGACCAGCGAAGATCTCAGTCACGTCCCTCGCGCAATGCGAGGGACATAAAAGTCGATACGGATTTTAAACCCACTTGCACCACACGGAAATCCATCCTTCTCCGTTCCGTGAGCCGCAAAGAGGTGTGCCAGGTTTTATAAATATTTCTTTGTTTCTTTCACCAAGTTCCACTTATGTACTTGTAACATGATCGTTTTGACTCGTTTGCTATACAAACACCTGCAAAACATAAACTATATAAATAAAAGCAATAAATGTACCAAAATGACTCAAACCTGTACACAAAAACATACAAAATTATTGCGTTATATAAGAACTGCTAATGATGGAAGCCAAGACCGAATGATTCCATTCATCCTTAACAAAAGAATAAAGATTTTAAGCCATTTGGTCTATGAACTTCTTCTTTGAAAGCTTCAATAACAGGAAGCGCAAAACTACTAGTTCTCCAAACTATTGGATTCAAGATCAAGAGCTGGTTTGACTAGTCAATTGGTGGATAGTTAAACATTTGACTACAAAGACCCAAAGAACTGGAATGCATATACTTGTTAACAAAACTCAACAGGTGGCCTTATTTATGTTGTTTTGATAAACTGCTGGTTCACAATAGCTATTTGTCAAAGCCTACTATATAGTGTTTGTTGAGTCTCAACTGTTTTGTGTAATAACAGTCCAACAGTTTCACAATTGTTGGCCGTTACATCATTCAATTGTTGTTAGGGGTTGCTTTCATGTTGACATCACATGCTATTTCTGGTCTCTCTATAAATAGAATAATATTATGATCATTTTGCAAGTACTCTAAACACCTAGTTAAGATCATTAGAATCCAACAACAGAAAGCCTAAAGTACACACACAGAGAGAGAGGGGGGGGGGGGGAGGGGGAGAAAAAGAGAGAGAGAAAGAGAGAGGGAGAGAGAGAGAGAGAGAAAGAGAAAGAGCAATTGGTGAGAGGGAGTCTAAAACTTTAAATCAAGTGAATACGATTATGTGATGACTTCACCTGAAAACCACCTATGTTTTATTAGTTTTTGATTTGTGTTGATGGTAATTGATGTTATTCATTGCTTAGCTTAAATTGTTTAATCAAATTCAGTTAATCAATCATAAAACACACACAAAAACACTTTCTTAGATCCAATAAAAATACATAGGATAAATGCATGTGTTTGTAACATATCAACTCATATCTACAAGAAAAATCAATTTCACAACCACTTGGAGACAAGCACATCATACACACTTTTCACCATTTTCCTCTTATTCTTATGAATTTGAACCACCCATTATGTGCAATGAAGGTGAAAGTCTCCTTAGGTGTCTTAAAACATTAGAATATCAAATTCTTGAGATGTTTACACAAGAGGACTCCATAAAGGAGGTTATTGTGGAAGAGATTTTCCATCCATCTTCTAAATGAACAGATGCTAAAAGCCTTCTTAAAAGTCTCTAAGCTTCAACTTATTATAATGTCTAAAGTTGGTTGATGATCAATCTTTGGTGTTTGCATGTGTCAAATGTGTAAAATAGCTTTGGTTTGGATTGTATTGTGTTTAGTGATTGAGAGTCTTTATGATTGAAGGTTTAGTGATTAAGCTTAATCACTAAGACATCTCTTAGTGATTCAGCCATCACCTATATATGCGCAATCCATAAGAAACTCTCATAACCTTTAACTTTACTCACAATTTTCCCATAACCTTTAGATTCAAATCCTCTTGTGCATCTGATTAGATCAAAACCATTTGTTAATGTTTTTTTTATTATTCAATGAAGCTTTAGTGTTTGTTCCCTTGATTATGTGATTGTCATATGTGTTTATTTGGATTCCGCACTTATTTATACATAGTTACAGAAAGTAGATTCGTTATTCCGATCCGCCTCATGGACCTTCAGCTTCTTGAAACATTGTAGCCAAAGATGCAACACAATACATAAAAACAAGTTATTGTTGAAGAGCTTTCCGAACCATTGTCTTCTCAAGTGGTTAGTTGCCCCCGGATCAGAAAACTACCATCTCTGAGGATGAGCGTAAAGTTCTACACATTTTCAACATCATTTTAATCCCACTTTTAATTGTTTTCTTGAAAATATAAATGAAATATGTTTAGTTTAGTTTTTTTATTTATTTTTAGGACAAATTAGGCAGAAAGCAAAAAGTCAAAGAAAAATTAACGAAAAAAAGATTTGTACTAAATAGGTCATGCAAGGGTTGAGCCCACCAGGCACACCCCGTGCCCCTTCCACATATGACCAAATGACACTTGTATAACTTTTGAAGATCTTATGGGGCCCACAAGTGCTGACCATGCCTCATGCCGCATTGCCATACTCTGTGCCAGTTGTAGTATGAAGATCTTATAAGATCTTGCACTTGGCACGGTCTATGCCTGGTCACCATCTTTAGCCAGTTGCTTAATTGTTATTTTCTTTTCCCTTACATTGTACTCTCATTCTACCCTCTTTCTACATTGGTTTTGTAATTTTCTGGTTGTAAGAACATCTATAATTAAGTTTCAATCTTGTGATGATTTCTAACATCCAATCAAGTTTCTTAATGAATATCTTCAAAGCCATGAGTGCCTAAAGTTCATTTGGTCACTTGGAGGAAACATCATCTTGATAAGGAATTAACTCTACAGGTTACGAATAAACAAAAGATGTGTGTGTTTGGGATTGGGTTTAAGTAATAAATAACACATTGAAAGTGAGTTTTTTTTTAAATATTTAAAAGCATATCATCAACCTTATGTTGTTGAGTGGCACTTTTTTTAATATGTGTACGTATGACTTGGGAAATTAAATTAACTTGGACTAACATGGCGAGAGTGATATATCATTTCAACCTTCCCATGTCTCAGGATTACAAATACATGTCCAACCATTTCATATGGATTACTGGTACTGTACAATGGCCGTTGGTTTGCGTTTGATAACTATAACTATAATTTCTTTCGTTTGTGCCATGTTCAAACATCCCTATTTTATACCCTCTTTCGCAGTAGCGGATCCACTAAGGCGGGAGGGTGGGCCTGTGCCCACCGTCCGCAACGACAAAACTACAGGCAGATCCAGTAACCCTATGTCGAAACAAAGCTTTTTGCTAATATTAGTATTTAATGAAGAGTCTTTTAGTTTAACCTCTAAATTATGATATGTTGTAGTGTTAAGAGAAGAGAAATTAGAAAAGAAATTGGGTTTTCCAGTAATTTGTTTTGTGTGAAGATGGCCGCGAAAACTACTGAGAGAGATACAACAACAATCATACCCAGTAAATTCCACAAATGACAAATTCGACTGTGAGAGATACATGGTGATAAAAACATATTCAAAATAATTCTGAGAGTGATAAAAGGCTAAAAAGCAAATAAAAAAGGATTAGTACACAAAATAAGCTTGAAGAGGCTACAGTCCTAAAAATACTTTTCATCTTGAGTGTTTGTTTTGTCTTACATTAAATTTTATTTCGTCTTAGGCCAACAGGTGTGGAGACGCCCACCTCCCCCGTCCTCCTTTCTTTTGCAATGTCTTGAACACCAACACCACCCCCTCCCCCTGTCCCATGTCCTCTCCGAGACATTGGAGACGGAGCAATGACATGCTTTCTTTATTTTTTATTTTTTTAAACCTTTCCAATGGACCAATGACATGCTTTCTTTATTTAGAAAAAAATAATAAAATAAATGCTCGAGACATGAGGTGTTGGTGTCTTCACACCCCACTCATGTCTCAAGAAGTTTGAGACACCAAGAATCTAATGTGGCATCCTACGTGATATGGAGACATGACCTTTCTTATGTCTAGTTTTTTTTTAACGGCTTTTGATAATATTTAAACTAGACATTGAATCTTTATGAAACACCAAAAATACAAATAAAAAAAAATTAGGTTATGTAAGGGGCCTATTTTGACTCGACTTGTTTTGAGTCGCGCCTCTTTAGCCTAATCAATTTATCCCCCTATCAAAAAAATTATACATCCGTCACTGCTTCTTGGGTAACTAAAAATGTTAAAATTAGTGGTTTTATAATTAAAATGTTGTGGTGATCCATTGGTAAAACATCTAAAGGTAATTTTGTATCTTTAAACTGCCCATAAAAACTTCTAAGACTACCAGGTATGGGGAGCGGTAAGGGGAGGCAACGCCATGCCGGGCCTAGCTACACCACCTCCTGGTGCGGCAACCTCTTGCCGTGGAAGCCGGGCCAAATTTATTGTTTTTAATTGATTTTTTTTTTAAGTAAAACTAATTATTATCATTCCCAGACAAAGAAAAATACATTAAGATAACGGGCAGGCGGGCAACAAGCTGCGCCGCTTTGGAGGCCCGTCATGAAGATGCCTCTCCTCCCACTCCTACGTGGAGGCCTATCATGAAAATGCCACCCCTCTCCACACCCAATAGTCTAAGTGTATGGTGTCTTTGAAAGGCTTCCTGCTGAACCTTCGGTAACATCTATCAGTAATTCGTTGATTATTTTAACAACGGATCTTTGTTAAATCCGGTCGTCAATAAATATCATTAGTTTCACACTAAAGGTAAGGAAATATGCACAAACTTGGGATCAAGACATAAAGACATAATTCTTTCAAATGAAGTGAATAACTAAATTAGTATACAAGAATTTTGTGTCCGATAAACGATAGCATACGTATTTTCTTCAAATTAGATTGTGCCAATGTTATTCATCCTAATAGTAAATACATAGAACGATTACTGTTATATTTAATTTTTTCCTGAAAATTTAGCTTTGTAGTATGTGTCGACGACCATAAGAGGGAGCAATACCTTAGCTTCAATGGCTTTCCCAGGAATGATTATAATTTTTAAACGCCTTAAAATACACAAAATCCGTCCTTGATCAGGCTTGAGCCCTTGACCACAAGGGGAACAACACTTTAACTCCGATGACTTTTCCAATAGTGATGAATACTTATTTATAGAATGCCTTAATTACACTTTTGCATTTATGAAAAAAAAGCACTATTGAAAAGCCACACTCCTTGGATTCATTTCTAGTAATAGTACTAAGTCCTACATTTGCATTTACTTAGCATCAACATGTGTATTTGTTAAAAACTTTCCACCACAGGAAAGGTAAGCAATTCGAAGGTAAGGACATAGACGTAAACCTTGTCACTTCCTCATAAAAGAAATGACTAAATTGATATACTTCAACTTCCTTTCGGAGAAACAATCATCGATGATTTTAGCATATCTTCGAAACAACTCATCCATTATTCCAGGCCCGAGATGAAAGTGAGTCTCTAACATCGGCTCTACCACAGCTCGAATGGTTTTAGCCACTCGATTACCGCTTGATATCTTGAGACTAGACCAGTCACCATCATCCCATTCTATCTCAAATGCCTCTACATCAACAACTACAAAAGATCCTTCAATCTCAACTTCACGTCTCACTTCTTCCGGACTTGGTGCATAATAAGGGGCATTAAATGAATCAATCTTTTCTTTTTCAATAAGTCCCTACATCATATGTATCAACAGTCAATAACGATGATTAGATCGAGAAAAGTACTACCTAATAACAATCAAACATTTTTTTTTTTTTTTTCATTACATGTAATTATAAGGTTAACATTGTAGCAATAAAAATTTAAAAAATGTATGTAGATTAAAGAACTACAAATATCTAGCTTGCAAAGACACACATATGATGTGTTATATGTATAAATGTAGTACACGAATAATACTAACATATAAAAAAATGCAAAAGTAAAATCTTGTATAAAGAGAGAGAGAGGACACACATCTAATGAAAGGCTCATTAAGGCACGGGCTAAAAGCTCCCATTGATAACAAGCCTCATCCACACATGGGTTTGGGGACCGCCGACCCATTAGTGACAAAACCATCCGACCCTTGCTAACCATTTCTTTGGCCCTTGATCTTAAAAATAACGAGAAATCCTCTTGGAACTGTTGTTGGTATGCTTTTATGACACTCGTTGAGCTACTCTTCGAGATGTATATCTTATCTTTGTTCAAATGAGTTCCACCCCTACTTTCCAAACCCGAAGGTACCTAGTCAAATATGACCATCAATTAATATAAAGTTAGTATTGTACTATGAATGTCTTTTTAAGGCTTTATTATTCATATTTGACCTTTTCTCAATGATTCCAAGAATATGTATTTTTCTTAACAATAAGAACAAAACATAAACCTATAGTGTGATCATAAGTTGATAATAGAGCTAAACAATTATACCTAAATTGTTTATTAACAATGATGTAACCTAAACTGTTGATGTCTTTCACTAAAGCATAAAATAGTCATGCATATCAATTGAAAAACCTTAAAGATACAAACCTGAGACAGCCAATGGAGGCTCGAAGAAGAATGAACAAAGTGAAGACTATGGGCAGGAAATAATCTGCCATAAAATGAACCTGGCCGACCCCAAACAAAGCAATCTTCAATATCATAATCATTCTTCCACCTATTGTAAAGCTCTGGCAACGACTTAAACACATTGTTGAAGTCGTTGCCAGGGAGATCATTCAATGACACCCTTAGTTCTGGTATGGGTAGACCCAATTGATGGCTAGCAGCATCCACTATGTGGATTATTTGAGAGACCGCCGTCAACGCGTTGGGTCCAGAAGAGCACCCTAGGTCCGCAACTCCCATGCTCTTGGGCTGCACCTCCAACAAGATGTTGAAAATGGCAGTTCCAATCATTGAATTACCAACGGATATTATCTTCTTCTGCACTCAAACTTGATTAATGTTAATAAAATGTTTTGATTTCGCAAATGTTATGGAAGTGTGGATCGATGGTTACCTGAAGCAGTGAGTTTTTGGCATAGCTAGTCTCCCCTTCTCCTATGTTCATGTGAAGAACATGCATGATTAGAATCTATGTGTGTGTGTGTGTACTAGCTTGTGTGTATGTTTGTCAATATATGTTTAAGGTTGATCAAATGAACATGTAGGAATGATGGGTATATATAGACCATGATCTTTGGAAACCTGTGGTTCACCTTTTTTATCACATGTTAATAAAAAAAACGAATATTTATTGCCATGGGAATTTACTCGTTTCCATGTTTAAACAATTATCAAAATTGTTTATTACTGATTTGGAATTTAAGCACAAGAGAATACAAAAAATCATCATTGTTTTCAATATTTTTCTTCTATTGTGAAACTAGCCTAATAGCAAACAATATACGAATGAAGAAAAGAACAATATGAAGAGAAGGAGCTAATATTTCACTGATCAAGTGTATAACAAAGAACTATATATAAGGGAAGGAAAGTTGGTGAAAAAGATACTCTATATATGGTGTTAATGACCATAATAATAATACATACTTATAACACTCTTCCTTGGTTATCAACCTAATACGCTTAGGATGTTGCCTCGTTAAAAACCTTGCCAGGAAAACCAAGTGGGACAAAACCATAGCTAAGAGAAAAAGAGTGCAGCGCGTATTGTCTCCCCCTGATGATGTTGCCTCATTAAAAACATTACTAAGAAAACCGAATGGGATAAAGCTTAGTGAAGGGAAAAAGAGTTCAACTTGTGTAATGCTCCCCCTTATTTGAACATCTAGTCTCTAAGTGATTGCTGTGGAGTTTCATAAAACTTGCTCAAAACTTTTCTATCTAATGATTCATTTGCTTGATCCCTTATATGCAATCCTTTATGTTGAGCAATGTTGTATGATCTTCATATGAGACTTTTTGTTACTCCTCTCGTGAGCAAATACTATAATATCCACAACTATGTTGTGTTACATTCCCTATATCTATAAAATTAGCTAAACTTGTTTTTAGGATTAGTCAAATATAATTCCATACCTTACATACATTTGATGTATCAAAAAAGTTGTTTTAACCCGTTTTATTGCCTCATTACTTGACATATGCTATATTATGATAATAAGTACTAATAAAACCTATTCTAATCATGTATAGCTAGTAAGACATATACAATGCACACATGCATTTAACTAATGGTACTTCTAGACTAAGAATCTACGTTGATAGGAGATGAAAGGAGTCATTTTCCATATCAAGTAATTGGACAACCTTTAATGTACTTGAAGTATGAGCTTTGTCTATTGTAATGTTTCCCAACATTTCTAGATATACTTTGATGAATTGATAAACATATCATTACACATATACTTGAATTGTAGGTCGAACAATAATTATAGTATGTCAAGGACTTTAAAAAAAGTACCCCCCCTTTAAAACTTCTATAAAGTCTCTCGATGATGCTGAACATCATCATTCGATGATTATAGTGAACTTTTAAGAGACAACTTATGTTGTAAGGTGAATAATATTATCAAACTTATATTACTCTTTATCAGGACATCTCAACCTTAATATTATCAAACTTGTATTACTCTTTATCAGGACATCTAATGAGTTTTACAACGCTCAACCCCATGATTTTAGTCCATACATATTTTGTTAACTTAACAAAATACTTCTTAAGGTATTGATATCGATGCTTTAGGCATCATCAATCCATCAAGGACATTTTTCATCTTGACCAATTATGCAAATGAATTCACTTTTTAAGAGTTTTGGTACAAGAATTTATCATTTGCAAATCAGATGGAAAAATAAAAAAACATATGTTTCATCTCCAATCTATATTGTACCATTATACATTGAGGTATCATAATCACAAGTTTAATTTATTCCCTTCGCATGTATTAGTACACAAGAATTACATCCTACGATGTTGTATATTACCTTTTAAGCACTCAAATGCTTTAGGATACTCATGAGGTGTTCCAATTACATTCAACTCCATATTCAGATCTGAATCTGTTTATAACAATCATAATGTTCTCAAGAACTACCTTTACATGACTTTGATAATTTAAATACTTCATGTACCTTCATGTAAGCGTTCAGCATCAAGTGAATCATGTTGGGTCAAAGAGGATTGATAAGCATTTCAACCTTAGTCTAATATCCTCTCTGCAAATTTTGTTAGAAGTATTATAAGTGCTGAAGAAGTAAATACAAAGTACTGAAGAAGAAGCTGATACAGGACAAAGTTCTGAAGAGGAATCAGACAGAACATCTGAAGAACAAACTACTGAAGACCAAACTCTGAAGGTTTTCTCATCAGTAGTTCTATACTTGATTAGTAGTTCTGATAGAAGCTTCCGACCACCCTAAACTTCAGCAGTTTATAGTTTTAATAGTATTTTAATATATTTTGTACAAGTTCCAATACTACAGCCTGTTGTAGTAATATACTATTATTTTATCTTTCTATGTAAGTTTTGTGGTCTATAAATAGAAGGGTTCACACCTTCTATTTATTAGACTTGAATAATATAAAAACTTTGGTATCAGAATTTCATTGTCAACTATATGAGAATTATAACTTGTCACACCACGTCAACGGCGGAAACACGTGGCGCAACGCTCGAAAGCATATCAAAGTCAATATTAACACAAACTATATTTAACTAGTTGTTTTAATTTGCGCGCGTTGCGCGCGTACAAATTCGTATTTAAAAAGTGTGTATATTTTCCTCCGCAACATACATACATATGGTGTCCAATATGCAAAGACAAAATTAAACTAAGCTACCATATTAGTATGGTCAACTCGTTTATACTTGAACCAGATTTCGGATGAACTTCAATATGTTCTTTCTAACATACGACGCAACATCAGTTCCACCTTGCCCATCAAAAACCTGTTGACCTCAAATCACAACCATTGATTTAAGGGTATATACACCAAATTAATTGAAAAAAGACGGCATGCTACATACCCCATAGAAAGCTCCAAGGGAAGGTAAACCTTCTAAATGTTCTAACAGGTTGTCAATACATATATGTTCATCTTCCATGTATTCCTTAGGCCCTTTGTCCGTACAACTTCTTGATCAAATTATCACCTGCATATAGCAATGGCATTTATCTCAAGCAATAGTCTCAGGCAACCGACAACCACATCGTATTGCATATAAATAATGGGCTCAGGCAACATGTCGAAAATCATTTATCACATCAGTTGGTTGCGAACGGAAAATCGCCATCACAACGATGCACAAATGTTACCATAAACATATATTGACATCATCGCCCTAAATTAGGTGAAACAGCGAATAATGAAAAGCAACAAATAGAGGCCTCAGCCGAAGCAAAGCATGCCGCTAACTAACCGGTTGCAACATTATGTTGCCGTCACAGTTAGAGGGCACAACCTGTTAGAGTAAGCGTATGTCATCACAACCAAAAGAGCAGGCCATGCCAACCTGTACCACAGAAAGAGAGGCCAGGCAAAGAAGCCAGATATATGTAAACCGAATTAAATGACTGAAATACCCTCAAATACAAAGGAGAAATACGAAATTGCCATCTGTTACTGTTTAAATCCAAAGCCTTATTATTACTATAGTAAAGTATCAACCTCAACCTCAACCTCAACTCAAGTCAAATGCAAATGCTCGCGCGTCATTAGCATGGCATTTATCTCAAGCAATAGTCTCAGGCAACCGAAAACCACATCGTATTGCATACAAATAACGGGCTCAGGTAACATGTGGAAAATCATTTATCACATCAGTCGGTTGCGAACATAAAATCGCCATCACAACGATGCACAAATGTTACCATAAACATATATTGACATCATCGCCCTAGATTAGGTGAAACAGCGAATAATGAAAAGCAACAAATAGAGGCCTCAGCCGAAGCAAAGCATGCCGCTAACTAACCGGTTGCAACATTATGTTGCCGTCACAGTTAGGGGGCACAACCTGTTAGAGTAAGCGTATGTCATCACAACCAAAATAGCAAGCCATGCCAACCTGTACCGTAGCAGTAAACAATCAGAAGAATGTGGTACGAACCTCGCAATCAAGAAATGCATTATACAAATGGCAGGCAATTAGCTAAATGATTGCAATCAGAGAAAAAAACAGTAGTTGGTTTACTTGTTAACTCCCCTCAGTCATGTATATTTTTATTCTTAAAATGATAATATGAAAATTTATAAATTAATATTAATAAATTAATTAAAGATCAAAATGAAACCGTTGATTGGCAAAAGTACAAAAGCGTCACTTTCTCTCACCACAAGTTAGAATTATGAAAGGTGCATTTTCCCCTAAATATAGGGCAACCAAGTTGTGCATGTTTATTTGTTTTCCAATCCCATGCCTAAAAAGAGATTCTGTTTTTGACCTAAGAACAACCCTTATGGATTAAACCATTTAAACTTCAAAACAAACATGGAAAGGAAAACAATGCGCGAAATTAACTTACAACAACAAAAGGTGCAAACATTACTTTCAAATTCATTTTCTTATAAACAAAAACCACCAGAGACCGAACTAAAACAATCTAACATACTTCACAATTTTTTCTCACTTGAGACGTCGAAATATATATACAACATACATGTGTTCGGATTTCAGATTCAACATTTCGTTAATACAAAAATAGTGACCAGAATGATATGCATGATACTTCTGTCCTGCACATAACATATCTTTATAGTTCTTTCAAATCCTTAAACCAACATGTCTACTAATTATCTATGAATATTTTGTTTTATTTGACACTGCAGCAAGAGTATAAGTTGCACACACACAAATTATAGGTATAACTTTACTAAAACTAACTGATGTGACCCACCTAACATTAATCACCTAACAATTAACTAACTGGGGCAATTTCAATATATGTGCTCACATAATAACTCATTATTTACTTAACTATGACTGACATACAATTGTTTGATGTGGATATATTTTATAAAATGCACATTATGAATTCCCAGACCATTTCTAAATGTGACATTATATAGTATTATAGTAACTTGTTTGACTTTTTTTATTACTATATTCACTTGTTGTTTCCTTGGTATTTTAGTGTACTCATCATGGTTGTTAAGATAAACCTTAAATCCGCTGGTAAACTGTGTAACCAAAATGGGCCGTTTTGGAAGAAAAGGTATAATAATGGGTCACCAGCAGATGGCGAGTGGGTAAGCAAATATGTCATTGGTGGCGACCAGTAGGTGGTGGCGACAGACATTGGTCGAGGGTGATGTTGGCCAATTTGAAGTTGAACCATTTTAAGTGAGCAAGTTTTAAAGAGCAACCCATTGTATAATTTGAGTATACCATTTGGACCTTCTGGGCACACTTAACCTTATGTAATTACTAATCTTCATAGATACAAATCATCACCAAGCAGTTATCGACTTAGCGCTCATGAAACAAACAATTCGATCATGCAGTTAACATTTTTTTCCTTAAATAGCAACTCGTACACTCTCTAATTCTAGATTTCTACTACTAAACCACTTGTATTTGTCCACCGTGCGAATTGAACTCTTTCCATTTAGAAAGGTGAAGCCTTATCCAACACCTTGGTACCGCTAGGCCAAAACTTTGGTAATCATGCAGTTCATAGTCCGGTAAATCGCTAATTATGTGAACAATCATGTAATAACAATTATACCAGTAATCTATTATCTAACTTCAAAACTGCAAAGTTATCTTCAGTGGTCCCTTAATTAAAATTAAAGGCATCGATTAAAAACCCTAGGTCTCCTATCTACTTCCAATCAATTTACTCCTAATCATATATTCAAACATCATCATCATCAAAACAACAGAAACTACGATTACCTCCACAGCAGTAGCAACAGGAGAAAATCATAAGAAGATCTCTTAGAACAGTAACCAGACAACCGCATAGGACGACCCCTGCACAAAACAATAACCAACAGTTAAATATAATGAAATACAATAATGGATCTGAGTTCACTGGTTAGTTCAAAAAGAGGTTCGATTACAGGTCGCCGGCCGGAAAAAAAACCCAGCAAAAGCTTCATGCAAAAGCCTCATGCAAAGTATAATAACGAATCAGCATAATCAGTGTTCAAATCCATTGGATTTTGAACTAATGAACTAATTACAAGTCCGATCTAACAAAAACCCAGCAAAAGACTTGCAAACAGAGTTAGAAGCCAGATCTACCAGGCAAAAGAACCGTCGCCATAGACGCCACCAAAGGTAGCCAAAGACGGCCACCGGCGGCGTCATATCCACGACGTTGCAAAGCCCGAGGCATATGGCGGTGGGTATGGCGGTGGCAAAGAAGCCAGAGAGAGAAGAGAGATGAAACAAAGAAGCCACAGAAAGAGAAGCCAGGGAAAGAAGCCACATATATGTAAACCGAATAAAATGACTGAAATACCCTCAAATACAAAGGAGAATTACGAAATTGCCATCCGTTACTGTTTAAATCCAAAGCCCTATTATAGTTATATAATTAGTAAAGATCAATTTATTAAGATGTCGAAACGGAGTATCATATTTCTAACAGTACATAAGACAACGAACATTAAGTTTCAATGTGGGGTGTTTCCGTTTATGTTCCAACCCGATGGTAACAATAGATGAAACCCCGACAAGTGTCCGACATCCCGTATTCCACCGCACTAGCCTCATATCTAAACAGCACTTAGTTACCTGAAAAATATGTTTAAAAAGACGTCAATATATAAAATATTTGTGAGTTCACAGGTTTTAGTTTCATAACAACATCATTTTTACAACATGTGCGGAACATGCACATGTTGTGGCCTTTGCAAGGAGTAGCTAGCTCCTACAAAACTATGATGATGAGCAATCCCTTGAGCCCATAACCAAACCAAGACTAATAAATATGCCCCGCGAGCACAAGTTGTTTCTCGGCAAATAACAACTTAGTTCAGAATACGTGCACCCCAGGCATACACCGATGCATAATCGACGCTATCGATTAAGGGTGGGCCTTGTCAGGCACATTAGTACTATCCAAATATTCCTTCGGTTTCATGCCCCTGAATCAATGGTTACAGTAGCGAGGACTTAACCCCGAGTGGCGAACACACAAAAAAACTCAAGTACTCATCATGCCACTCATCACATTTTAACCTTTGGAAACATTTCAACATGTGACAACATTTGACAAACATATCTTTCCCCCAAATAAAACAGTAAAGAGGGGCTGTGAAACTCACCTGAAGTACTGCGTACAATCAGATTGCAGAGAATAGCAAGTCCGTGGTCAAGCACCTACGAACGTCCTAGTGCGTGTAAGTCACTAAGTCTATAGCGTGTGTTTAATTAAACATATGTTCTAGGTCCGTTGGTGATGGATTACCCTCGTTACAAGTTATACTTATACTTCCATGAATATTAATTAACTTGTATATTATTGTTCACGACTCGACTCACTTGACGTATAATTATTTTCCCATTAAATAATTATACTAAGATCTTGTCGATCGATATAATATATTTTTTTCGACACTCGACTCGACTCACTTTACCGTATAAATATTTTCCCATTAAATAAATATACTAGGATCTTGTCGACTCGATATGACTATTTCAATACTCAATTCGACTCACTTTACCGTGTATTTACTTTCCCATTAAGTAAATATACTAGGATTTTGTCAATTTGATAATATATTTTCATTGTCAAGTTCATATGCTCGTTTTAAACATTTAATCGTTAGATTATTTACGTTATTTTCTCCCACGAATAAGTTTCCAACACTTAGGAAAGTGTTATGTATTTTCACCCAAATTATATATTTTAATCCCTTAAAATATATGTTTTCATTTCTGTATTGGACGTAAGAACACAAATACTTATCCGTCTGTCTTTTTGCCTTTTAGTCCGTTAACACGTCGTAGCACGTCCATATCCGATTCACTTAATCTTGTATATATTTTGTTAAGTTTTCCAAGTTTCCAGCAATATGTATTCTTGAAATTTTTCATCCTTTAATTTCTACATATTTTACTTGGAAGTTTATAAATACATTTGTATTTTTAATACAAAGACTTGGTCACTTACACATAAAAATGCTCCAACACTTTTATATTCTCATTTATATAAAAGTGTCCATTTTTTTATACAAGTTTTCACCAAGTTTTTAATTTATCTAACATTATTATAAAAACCTTTGTTTTTATACTTTTCCAACATGTTAGGAAATTTATATTTTTATAAAACCTTATTTTATAAAAATATTTTTATACAAGATATACACTTGTAAATTTGCTACCATTTACACAACCAACCTTGGAAAGTCAACATTTTGCACTTTCAACATTTTGCACTTTTGTCACCAAACTTTTCAAAATCATATTTTTAGATTCAAGTTTCTAAAAATGACATTTTATGTCCCTCAACTACTAAAGTTACCAAAATAGTCCTTTAACTTCCATAAGTTACACTTTTATCCTTAATCTTCCAAAAATGACCATTTTCTACAAAACTACTAAACTTAGTTTTATCAACTTTGTCATTATAGATTATTAATATGATCCAACATTATCAATAGTCCATAATAACCTTATTAAGTCCATTTTGTCCAACTTGATGATTTTATGTCCATATCTTATAATGTGTAACTTTTGTATTTTTAATTTCTAACAAGATCAAACCTATTTCTTGTTTTAGATGATCATATTATGAAAATCAAAACCACTTTTAGGTGTGTTCGAGTCACATTTATAAACAATGCCTTGGATCATCATTTAAACATGTGTATGTGCATTTTATAACTTACAAAAATAATATAACATCACCATCTAAACCCACGACCCATGTATTCTTTTTAGAGCATCCATTTTGTTAAAAGAAAACCATTATATCTTTTGTTTAAAACCATGTTCCAAACCCTATGTACAACTTGCTTTAATAACATAAAAATATAAACTTTCAAGAACAAAAGCAAGATCAAGAACACTTACAACTAGCACAAGGCTAGGGAAGACAAAAACACTTGATTTTGAAGGGGTTTAGTGTGTTCTTCCAAGGTGGTTAAGCTCCAAGTTTGAAACACACAATTAGGGGTTTGGAAATGGATGTTTATGGATGAATTTAGAGTGATAAGAACTTGAAAATGGGTGTGTGTGGGTGTTGTATGTTCACGACACCAACAAGAAGAAGAAAGGAGTTTCTCTTTGGTGTTTATCATGTGTTGTATCTCATGCATTATATAAATCCATCCAATCTTCTTAAAATCTTCCAAGGATCACATAATATCTAACTTTAGATTTAAATCCCATAAATTATGGAGATGTGGTACTAGAGCAATCTTGTTAGATATGTATGGGTGTGGTTGGCCGATTTTTGAAGGATTTTAAAGGATTTTTATAAATCTTATAAGTACCCTACAATCTTATATAAGATATCATCCATATCCTCACAATATTTCCTAGATTGTTTGTACAAAAGAAATAAGATTTGAGCATGGTTAAGGGGTTGGGGCCGGTTGGGGTTGGGTGGTTGTTAGGATCAGAGGGCTTGCTTGTTGTGATAGTTGATTAGTGTAACTATGAAATGGATGAAGTATGAATGAAAGTGCAGCGGACATTATCACAACAAGTGGAACACTGTTTTGTTGACTTAATACTTTTTATTAATCTTATGAGATTAAACAGTACAAGTACACAGCTCCCCCTCAGCCTGATCACCCAGTAATATCCTTTAATGAATATTGATCTGAGTGATAGATAGAACAGTTGTAAAACTGTTCTATTTATAGAGCTTCAGGATATTAGGAGCGTGATCAAGTTGCTAATAAACTATTACAAATACAGCTAGCCAATCGCACTAAACCATGCTAGACAATGACTGATAAAGTACTGACACAAGAGCACTACTGTTCTATTATATTAAAGTCTGTTGGTGAAACCGCTGTTGCTGAAACTGCTGTTGATTCTTCATCAGCTGTTTGTGAACCTCGGATGGTCTTCAGTTGTTGTAAACTCTGTTGGAGCCTAATAGCTGTTTGACTCCAACAGATCTTCTCAGCAGTTGTTTCCTCAGCAGACCTTTGCTCATCAGCTGTTCAACCATCAGCTTTTTGCTCGTCAGTAGTTTGCTCAACAGCTGTTTGCTCATTAGCTGTTTGGTCATCAGCACTTTACTTATCAGTGGTTTGCTTAACAGCTGTTTACTCAACAGCTGTTTGGTCTTCAGTGCTTTGGCTATCAGCTGTTTGACTCTTCAGCAGTTGTTTGATCTTCAGTACTTTGTAACTGCTGATATCTGTCTTGTAATAGATAGGAACTGTGTATGTACTTATTATTATTATGGATCAATTAAGATAGTCTTGTTTTGGCTTTCCAATCATCTGTTCTTCAAAGGGTTCAATAGCAACCCAACAATCTCCCCTAGAACAGATGATGCCAAAACCTTGACTTTATTGTTGATCTTTATTCCTCATCAATTTATCTCTTATTTGGCCTTTGAATTGCAATTCAAAGCCAGAGAGTATTTGTCTTCAGCATCCCTTTCGAGTTCAAGTTTCAGCAGGTCTTCTAAATCATTTTCATTAAGCCCATAAGCATCATTCATGCTGATATGTTGAACATCTCCATCAGACCTGAGTAGAGTCAATTCGTGGGTGTCTTTATTGCACTTCCACTTTAGAATTTTTGGGTCTGATGGTTTTCTGGGTTGAAGTTTTATTGTTGATGAGTTTGGTGAATGAGGCCTTCCAATCATTTCCCTTAACTGAACACTGACTGGGTCTAAGTAGTATAGAATTTGATTCTTCAGACCCTCTTTTCTAAAAATTTCATAGCTCTCTTTAGTACTTTCTTCAGTGTCAGCAGCAGCCATTTCCCTTTGTCTCTTCAGATGTTTGATTGCAGCAGTGTTGATATTTGAAGTAGACACCAGACTTTCCATTGTTAAAGTCTATTTCGGAAGGTGGATATCTTCAGGGTACACAGGTTTCTTAGGAAGTGTAGGATCTGTGAGCCTAGCTTTTTCAAGCTCTTTGTAGGTCTCAACCAGTCTAAGTTCTCCCCACCTTGCCACTGACTTCATTTCACCATACTTAGATTCCACAAGTTCTGTCCTCATCCTCCTTAGCTTCAGAGCCATACTTGGATTTGTCTTGCTTTTTGACCAATTTGGAGGAGTTGGCTTCTTGACTGGATCTTTTGACATTTGTTCAATTCTGTCAATCTCAGCATTGGGGGCTTGTGTGGTCCAGGCAGCAAATTGTTGTCTAGTGGCCTTGTTTGGCTTGTGAGTCATGATGTGGTCAATGCAGGCTTCCTTGATTTCTTTTTCAACTTCACCTGTGATTCGTTGATCAGACATGCTGTTGCTCAGCTCTTTTGCATAGTCTTCAATCTTTCTCAATTGGCTCAGCACAGCAGTTGTGATGCTTGAAGCTACCCTGTCATCTTTCCCTATGCACCTTGTAACAACCCGGGTCAGACCCCCAAAAATTTTCGCGTCTTATTATTATTATTTTATAATAAATAAGTAACTAAAATAAATATTAAGCGAGACGGTTATGTTCAAGACTGAAACCCGGACTATTGTATACAAATATTATCAGATAACATGTATTACGAGACGGAATTAATACGCATTACGAACTGAAACTGAACCCGGACAAGCTTGATTAGTCACCACCGGGACATGTGTCACCATCTCAAGGTGACACATGCCCCACCCTAGTGTTTAACACCTCCCACCTTTACCCCTTTTATAAACTCACTCACACTAACTAATACATCAGACACACACATAATACATAAACCTCACAACCATTTCTCTGATTAAAGAAAGAGAGAGAGTGAGCCCGAGAGGGAGAAGGAGACCGGTGGGTCTCCGCCACCCAAAGCGGAGCTCCGGCCACCCTACGACGAACAACAACCACTACCGATTCTTATTATAAGAGAGAGAGAGAGAGAGAGAGAAAACGGCGAAGGAGGGGAACCACCGGTCACGACCTCCGACCGGCTGGACCTGTTCTGATTTCAAGAAGCATCAGGGGTGTCTTGTCAACAAGGTTAACGTCGGATCGTGGATGGTTTCTGTGATGGTGCTTCGGTGGTGATTGAGTACTGGGTCCAAAAGTGTTGAGCGGTGGAGGTGGGTCTGTATGGTGGCATGGTGGAGATCAGTGGTGGCTCTCGGATGGTGATGGTTGCTAGTGGCGGCTGATGTAGGTTGAGTGATGGCCAGGTTAGTATTGTTCAGTATATGATGGATTAGGTTGTTGAAGGTGATAATAGTAAGCAATGGTGATGGTAGTTGTAATGTTGATGTTGGAGTTTGGATAAGAGTTGTTGACCAGATAAACTAAAGTCA
This sequence comes from Ambrosia artemisiifolia, assembly GCA_032199755.1. NCBI lineage: Eukaryota > Viridiplantae > Streptophyta > Magnoliopsida > Asterales > Asteraceae > Ambrosia > Ambrosia artemisiifolia. Next base: position 15,066,513 of record CM063523.1, read on the forward strand.
ACTGTGGTCAAGGTTGGTCAAAGCAGTCAACCTTATGCAACCTTGGCAAGATGGGCCACTTTCAAACAACATTAGAGGAGGAGGGATCTGTGAGGTATAACCAAACTCATTCACTAGAGATTATGAACATTTACATTAATAATATAATGTTGCGTGTGGGATCTTGACGAGTATTATAAATAAACCGAACTTAATGGCGATAAATTAAACTCTCGGATTAGTTGTATGGACCTTGGTGTGCACTTGAACTTGTAAATGAGACATGGACTTGAACATTGGGATGAATGGAACATTAGTTCGATAGGAATAGACATTGATTATAAACTCGCATTGGACAACTTGGACTTTCGGACTAGTAGTAGGAACATTAGTTAACTTTGCGGATTAGTTGTAAGAGGATCATATAACTTAAGCATTTGGATTGATCAATCGGACATAATTATAAATACCAACATATATTAGAATATGTTACCTATCGACTTATATATTAAAACGGACGTTAGTCGTAACCTTTGAACAATAAGGTTAAGATGCGACATATGGGAATCAATTATGAATGTACATTGTCGACATTTAATAATAAGTTATAACAACTAGTATTTATTGATTCTAGACATTTTAGATTTGGAATATGGATATGAGATTTAGACGCCTATAGACTCGAACATGTGATGATTAGGTTATAGACTCGACGACTAGGATTCAGATATAGACTGTGGATTAATAAGATGGAATGAAACATAGAATTATGGACACGTATACATGTATGTTAAACCTTGGACGACTAGAACCAAATGGTATAAATAGAATCATACGCTCGAGCTCGTTCCCACGCGCAACTGTGACGAATAAAACTGAACTCTAATAATAATGTGTGTCGACATAGGGCCCAACCAGGAGGATGTCAGTATTCGATACTGAGCACCCGGTTTTTATAAATGAGCTATGCAAACAGGTGAGTTTCGTGAACTCCCCTCTTTTTACTTTTATAAATGTTTTGGGGTGACGCATGCTTCTAAACTGTTTTGTACATTGTTATGGGTGTTGGTTTTACAGAGCGTGATTACCTGCTTGCTTGTTATGCATACTAAACCAGGCACTCATTAACTCTAGGATAGAGCCGACTTAATATATGGGTAGTACTACTTGGGGAATCCCCCACGCACAGTGGTCCGGCCTAGACCCGGAAACCCCTATTGAGACCGACGGGTCGTTGCGGCATATATTTTGCCATTGGGGAACCTATGGGGCAGGGCATAGGTTGAGAGCTATGACAGTAACGGGCATAGTTTATGTTGTTACATCTAGACATGGTTAGGCATGGGCTAGGTGCCAAGGGTTGAGTGGCCAGCTTGTAGGACTGTAACACCATAACTAGAGAAATGTGTTGAAAACTGTAAACTTGTTTGGAATAACTGAAACTGTTTTCATAGACTATTTTGGGCGCCTATGTAACAAAACACACGAACTCACCAACATTATTGTTGACCCAAAACCATTTTAAGCATGTGTTCAGGTACCAGCATTGAAGATATGAAGAACGTATGATTGCAACTCGGAGTCACAGCCAGTGGACAAACCAGAAGACGATCGAGTAGCCATAGAAACCAACCGCGCAAGTACGATCAGGGACTAGATGTAGTTAATGAGATTGTATTATGTAAATATATTCTATAAATTATATTAATAAAGTTAGTTATTTATATGCCGTTTCCGCTGTTGCTTGCATTCGCGTGAATGTTGTACCAAACTGTAATTTCGTCCAGGCCCCCTGTGGCCGGGTTGTGACACACCTTTCCTTTATGATCATGTCAGCCTGTTGAGCCTTAAGCTCCAAATACTTGTCAAGGTTTTTGGGCTTCTCAAAAGTTTTAGGAAGGGAATGGAAGGTGAGTGAAGATATGTCATCTGTGGTGAAGAACATCTTAATCTATCCTTTGATTGCATTAATCTCAAGAGGATATTGAGCTGCTAGGGAAATGGTGATAGGAATGGTTGGTGGTGGCCTTTTTGTGGTAGGTGATTTTGGTGGATGTGAAGAAATGGGGACAGCTGCAATGGGTGATTGGGTTGATGGAGGAGGTTTAGCTGTGTCATCATAAGACTCATCTTCTTGAATAACAAAAGTAGTTTTTCTTCTTTTGTATTGAAGTGTGGGAGATAGTGATCTAGGTGATGATGTGGGAGTGGATATGGTGGGTGTTTCTTGTGGTTGTGCTGTGGTGATGAATGGTTCAGAGGTGAGCTTTTTGGCATTAAGTACAGAGGGTGGTACCCTGACATGTTGGGCAGGTCTTTTCTTCCTTTTAGAAGATCCCACATCCTCTTTTTCTTTTTGCTCAATCTCTCTCTATGCAATCAACTTTTCAGCCTTGGCTTCTTTAGCTAGAAGTCTTGTTGATTTGTGTTGGGCAGCCTCTTCAGCCATGACATTGGCGGATTCATCAATTCCTTTAGCCTTGTCATGTTTGTCTGAAGGGGCAGTGGTTGTGGAGGCAGGAGCAGTGGTTTGGGATGCTGGAACAGACTTTTGCTTTTGCTTGTCTTGACCTTTTTCTGATGGCTTAGTTCCAGCTGGAACAGACTTTTGCTTTTGCTTGTCTTGACCTTTTTATGAAGGCTTAGTTCCAAAGGGATCAAGCTTCTTGAGATGATCCCTTCCACTCTCCCCCTTTTTGGCATCATCCCTTGTGAACTCATGATCATCATCATCACTGAGTATGGTGGTGGGAGCTGAGCCTGTGGTTTTGAGAAGGTGCTCTTTGATAGCTTTGATGTCTGCCTTTGTATCATAGAATCTGGCCTCCACCATATTTCTGATTTCCTTCATGTAAGTTTCATGAGTCTGGTCAGCCAGTTTTCTGTGAGCTATTATGATAGGACTCACTGACTTCCAGAGCTCAGAGGAAATGTCTTCTGTAGAGGGTTGCTTCTTTGTAAGCTCAAGAAGGGTTTGCATGATTGTCTTGACATCAGTCTTTATGTCATTGACTGATGTCTCTATTTTATCAACCCTCTCCGTCAATTCCTTGTATCTTAACCCATCACCTAAATTAATAGGATCAGCTGAGTCCCTACCAGAAGTGGTAGTTTTATCTGGTTGGGTTCTAGGAGGTGAGTCCATAAAGAAACCACCAGATGCCCCTGGTTCTTGGTACTGGGGACTTCCAACTGGTGTAGGTGTCACTGTAGTGGCATCCTCAGCTGTTGCCGTCAAGAAAGTCTTAGGGATGTAACCACTGTCCTGCTGTGAGACTATGGTCTCTACAGCAGTAGTGGCTGCTTTACTTGACAAACCACCTTGAGTTACATGTAACTCAAGGGGTGTAGCCTCCTCTGTTTGTGGGATAGCATCTTGACTTTTCTCTGGCCCAGTCACATGTTGAGGTCTGCTCTCAGTGATGGGTGGTTGAGAGAAACTGGTTTCAGCCAGAGTTTTGTCAATTGCTTCAAACAAGGGTATGATAGTTGGTGGAATTGATGGTGTGGTTTGTGAAGTAATGAGGATAGTAGCCCTGGGAGATGGACTTGAAAACAGATGTTCAAATGAAACATCTGCTGCATGATATGTGGCCCCTTGGCTTACAACATGATCCTTTGGAGAGGATTCATGAGGAGTTTGGCTGGTGTGAGACTTTTCCAACTGTTGAGAGGAAGTATCAACAGTGGTTGTTTGTTGCATTTGGGTTGCAACAGGAATATCCTCTGGTATCTCATCCTCCAAAGTCACCTTTTTGGATTTCTTCTTGGTGGGTTTTTTGGATGGAGTGGTCTTTTTGGTGGTGGCTGGTGTGGGTTTGACAGCACTGGATGTAGTGCCATGATCACCAGGAGCAGTGGGCTCAGCAACAGAGGTTTGGACAGCAGTTGTTGTCTTAACCTTCTTTGCTTGTGTTTTTGAAACTTTTGTTTGTACAGGTTTTTCATAATTAGGACCTAACATCCTTGTAAAAGTTTCAGTAGTTAAGCTATTCATTTGAAGGGGTTTCCCTTGTTTGAATTCCTCTTTAGGTAAAAGCTTTTGTAGGATCACACTTAAAAGTCTTGGATACAACAAGAAAGCATTGTTTGACCCAGCCTGAACCCCCTTCACATTGTGTACCAAATCCAAAAATAGTGCTTGGGATAAGTTGTAATCAGTGTTTGTTAAAATTGCGAATCCCAAGTACTGGACTTTCATTGGTATTTCATTAAAAGATATGGTTTTAGGAGAGAGGCATACCAGCAAAGTATGGAAAAGAAATTTCATTTCTGGGGGGAAATTTTTTTAAGTATTGTAGCCCTAGTAAATTGGCCTTCATAGCCTCTCTCTTGGAACTCTGTGTGGAGTTCATTTTTAGGAAATGATTCACTACCTGTAAGATCATTCAATGAGAAGGTAGTGGAAATGGTGTGTGGGGTAATGGTGACTTTGGTTTTACCAATGAGTGAAGTGATGGAGGTTGGCTTTTTCTCTGTGTATACTACTTCTGCTTTTAGCCAAAAGGCTTGCAGTGTATCCTCATAAATGAGTCCATCAGAGGTTAGGGCATTTTTGTATTTGCAACCGTTTAAAAGATCGATGATGGTGTGGAACTGACTATTGTCATCTGTTTTTGCAAGAAATGGCTTGTAATTATGTGGGGATTTAAACTGAAGTTCCATTGTAATGGAATTAGGGTAATGTGGACGACGAAGGATTTGAATGCTTGACAGTTAGCGGTTTTTAGAAAGTTGAAGACGAAGAGATGGTGAAAACTCTGTTAGGGTAAAATAGGGGTTTATATAGGGTTTTGAAAAAGTAACCGCTGATGTGGCCAAAAGTCTGTTTTTAGAACAGACGTGGCAAACATATGATGGACGTCAGTGGATGGTGGATGACAGTGGTTTGTAACATCTGTTTGACTGAAGTCAAACAGATGTTTGGAAACAAGTTGTTTTATCTGATCACATGTTTGAAACAGATTTTTCAACTTTTGATGGAACATCTGATGACTATAGTCAACAGATGTTTGGAAAACAGTTATTTTACCTGATCAGTTGTTTGAACAGATTTTTCAACTTCTGATGGAACATCTGTTGACTGTAGTCAACAGATGTTTTGAAAACATTTGTTTTACCTGATCAGTGGTTTGAACAGATTTTTCAACTTTTTATGGAACATCTGATGACTGTAGTCAACAGATGTTTGAAAAATAGTTGTTTTATCTGATCAGTTGTTTGAACAGATTTTTCAACTATTGATGGAACATCTGATGACTGTAGTCAACAGATGTTTGAAAAACAGTTGTTTTGTCTGATCAGTTGTTTGAACAGATTTTTCAACTATTCATGGAACATCTGATGACTGTAGTCAACAGATGTGTTGAAGACAGTTGTTTTACCTGAACATAGTTTTTGAAACAAATGTTCAGATTTTTCAACCAATGGGTGGAACATCTGTTTGACTTTAGTCATCAGATGTTTGATAGACAGTTGTTTTATCTGAACAGAGTTTTTGGAACATCTGTTCAGATTTTTCAACCAGGGCTATTTTAGGGATTTTTGAAAAATTTTCTATCATTATGGATATTTTAATCCATATTTAACATACCAATTCTAGAGATCAAACCTTCAAATGTGGATGTATCCAAGGCTTTTGTAAGCACATCTGCAAGCTGATCTTCTGTTGGAACATGGTGCAAAGAAATCAATCCCTTTTCATAGCTGTCTCGCACAAAGTGATGTCTGATGTCAATGTGCTTTGTGGTGGAATGAGAAACTGGATTTTTGATGATGTTTTCAGCTGCCTGACTTTCCAACACGAGTGGAGTCTTTAAGGCAGTCACACCAAAATCCAGTAACTGATTTTGAAGCCACATGAGTTGAGCTGTACAGCTTGCAGCAACAATGTATTCTGCTTCTGCTGTAGATGTTGAAACAGCTGCCTGCTTTTTGCTTTGCCAGGAAATGAGAGCATTCCCTAAGAATTGGCAGCCTCCTGATGTGGACTTCCTTGTGGTGTGACATCCAGCAAAGTCACTATCTAAAAAACCTGAAAGCTCAATATTCCCATTAGCAGGATACCAGATACCAAGTGTGGGAGCACCTTTGAGGTATCTGAATATCCTTTTCACAGCTATAAGGTTAGACTTTCTAGGTGATGCCTGAGATCTTGCACAAACACAGGTGGCAAACATGATGTCTGGCCTTGATGCAGTTAGATACAATAAAGATCCAATCATGCATCTATACTGTGTTTGATCTACTTGGTCATCTCTTTCATCAATGAGTGCTTTGTTTGTACTCATGGGTGTACTACATGGTTTGTTGTCATTCATATCAAATCTTTTCAACAAGTTTTGAACATACTTCTTTTGATGTATGAATGTACCATTTTGTAGTTGCTTGACTTGTAGTCCAAGAAAGCACTGAAGTTCACCCATGGCACTCATTTCAAACTCAGCTGTCATGAGCTTTCTAAACTCCTCACACATATTGTTACATGTGGATCCAAAAATAATGTCATCCACATATATTTGTACAATCATTAAGTGTTTTCCCTTCCATTTTAAAAATAGAGTTTTGTCAATTTTACCTCTTGTAAAACCAATTTTTAGAAGGAAAGTTGAGAGAGTTTCATACCAGGCTCTAGGTGCTTGTTTCAGGCCATACAAGGCTTTATTGAGCTTGTAGACATGATCTGGATGGAATGTGTCTTCAAATCCAGGTGGTTGGCATACATATACCTCTTCCTGAATCTTTCCATAAAGGAATGCACATTTGATATCCATTTGATACACCTTGATGTTGTGGTTGACAGCAAAGGCCAAGAAAAGTCTGATGGCTTCTAATCTTGCCACAGGAGCAAAAGTTTCATCATAGTCAATTCCTTCTTCTTGTCTGAACCCTTAAACCACTAGCCTGGCTTTGTTCTTGACAACAACACCCCTTTCATGAGTTTTATTTTTGAAGACCCATTTTCTGCCTATAGGATAAACATCCTTTGGCAATGGTACAAGTCCCCATACTTGTTGTCTTTTAAACTGAAGGAGCTCTTCTTGCATGGCTTCAATCCAACTATTGTCTTTTAGTGCCTCTTAGTACTTGACAGGTTGAATGAGGGATAGAAATCCTGCAAAAAGACAAATGTTTGAGGACTGCTGTCTTGTCAGCACTCCAGCATTGATGTTGCCAATGATTTGATCTGGTGGATGGGATCTCAAAAAGATAAGGTCTCTTGTATAGGGAACTATGGCATTTTGAGGTGAGGGACACAGATGTGTATCATCTGTGGCAACATCTGTTGGCATTTGTGTATTGCTAACAGATGTTTGAAATGGAGGTGGAGGGAATGATGTGTGAGAGGTGAAATCTGTCTGACTTTTCTCCACTGATGGTGGACTTTTGTCAGCAGAGGTTTGGGGGTGAGACTGATCAACTGTAGTTGATTCAGCAGAGTTTTGACAGTTGTTTTGAACAACTGTTTCCTCTTGAAGTATAGGAGAGACTTTGACCTGTGATGGAATCACAGGGTCCAACCCATAATCCTGTGGTGGAGAATGTGGTGTACATGCAGTGTTAGTTTTAGAAGATATATCTTCAAATCTAAATTTATCTAGATCAAACAGTTCTGCAGGGGCAGAGGGGATTTTCAAAGATGAAAGTTCATTGAACTTAACATTCAGAGTTTCTTCTATGATCTTAGACTTTGTGTTAAACATTCTATAAGCCTTAGATGTAGAAGAATATCCCATAAAGTAGCCACAATCTACTTTGGCTGCAAATTTAGATATTGAATCTTTAAGATTTAAAATAAAGCATGGGCAGCCAAACATTTTGAAAAATGAAATCAGAGGTTTAACATTAAATAGGATTTCATAAGCAGTCTTTTGATGTCTGGGGTTGATCAAAACTCTGTTTTGAACATAGCAAGCAGTGTTTACAGCTTCTGCCCAAAAGGACAGCGGTAAACCTGAATCTGCCAGCATTGTTCTTGCAGCCTCTATAAGAGTTCTGTTTTTCCTTTCAACCACCCCATTTTGTTCAGGTGTTCTTGGAATGCTATACTGCCTCACAATTCCTTTTGACACACAGAAGACATCCAACTCTTTGTTCCTAAACACTGTTCCATTGTCACTCCTGATGATTTTCACTGGCAGGTCATATTGCTTTTCAACTTTGATTACAAAGTCCTTCAAGATACCTGCAGTCTCATCCTTAGAGTGTAAAAAGTAAGTCCATGTAAACCTGGAAAAATCATCAACTATAACAAGACAATATCTTCTCTTAGATAAGCTCATGATTCTAACTGGGCCAAACAAGTCTATGTGCAACACTTGAAGACATTGACTAGTTTTGGACTCATTGGTGGATTTGTATGACACTTTGTGTTGCTTTCCTTTTAAACAGGAAATGCAGTGTTCATCACATTTGAAAATTTTTGATGGAAGACCTCTTACAAGGTTCTTATGGGAGAGTGAGTTGATAGTTTGAAAGTTAGTATGACCTAACCTCCTATGCCAAAGTTCTGTTTCTTTTGCTGAGGCAGTAGAAAACAAACGGACATTTGGCACAGGATTATCTTTCAACATATCAACTACATACACATTGCCACTTCTGTGAGCAACAAGTGATGCTATACTCTCAGCTATGATGGACTCAATCTTTTTAACCACTTCTGGCCCAATAATCTTACAAGTTTTCTTAGTGAAGAATGACCCAAAGCCTTTGTCACTCATTTGTGAAACACTAAGAAGATTAAATTTATGATTATCAATAAGATTGACATTTTCAAACTTGAGTCTCCCTGCCTGAACAGACCCTGAACCCAATACCTTACCCTTTGAATTATTACCAAAAGATATATCACCTCCCCCATGAGCTATGAAATCTCTGAGCAAGGTTCTACATCCTGTCATGTGCCTGGAACCTCCACTGTCTACATACCAAAGGCTGTCTAAGCCAATAGAAGTTCCCTGCACAAGTAATAAATGGGTTAGTTTTGGTGGGTATCCAAAGCCTTTCTGGCTTTGGATGGGTTCTCAGACATTCCAGTCTCAAGTTGTGAGGAAAGGTCAGTTGTTGCACCAGGTCTTTGAGCAAGGTTTAACAACTGCTGTTGGTTGTGACCAAGAGATGTTTGGCCATTTCCTATCAGGTGATAGTAACTATAGGGATGTCTATTCACTTGTGGTCTAGAGGACCTTTTGTGATCTGCATAGACATGTGATGACCTATGGAAAAAATGGTTGACCAGATCCTCTTGGGTTCTGGTTAGGTGGAATGACATTTGTTACCTGGATATCTCTGGGAGCAGAGTTTTGATTCAAATTTCGGGTAACAGATGTTTGAACAGATGTATGCATCTGTTCAGACTTTCCCTTTGGGGTACTTGTCTCAAGACTCCTTTTGGTTTTAGATTTATACTCATATAGTTTATTATCAAAACTTTTAAGATAAATACACTCCTGAGTCTTGTGATTCTTCTTGCCACATATAGTGCAAGGTGGTTTAGGATTACAAATGCTTGTTCCTTTGTTAATTTCAAATGCTTTTAGAAGACAACAATCTTTAGTAACAAGATTCTTCTTTTCACAAAAGCCACAAAACAAGCCTTGGTCCTTTTCTCTCCTCTTCCCTTAGACTATCTTCTTATCATCAATGCACAATCACACTTGCACTCACACTCACTGGGGTTCCATGGGTCAGAGGTATTCACAACTCCTTCCTCTATCTTTGTACCTGAAATCTTTTCATCAACAACATCATTCATCATATCAATATGCACCACTTCCTCTGACTCAGTTTCCTCATCTATTGTCTCTAGTGCCATGAAACAGGAATTTCCTGGTTCATTTGTGGCAACTAGAGCAAAGTTCTCATCTGTTAACTCATCTCGTAAGCTGCTCCAATCAACAAAGCCTTATGTAAAGAGACTCTGTTGAGTGGATTCTGCAGGTGCAGCTTGAGGCATTTGTGCCTGAGCAACATGAGTTTGAACAAACTGAATCTGAGGGATAGTGGTTTGGACATAGTGGATAGGGACAGTGTTTGAGGATTGAGCAAAATGAGCAGTGTTCTGCACATTTGGGGTAGGGGTATTTTGGGAATACTGATAAGAATGTTGAGGTCTTTGATTTGGATAGGAAATCATAGGAGCACTATTTTGGCTCCTACATTATCTAGCCAAATGAACAAGTTTTGAACACTTATAATATTTTATCTTGGATTTATCCAACCCTACGCTTGATCCCCCATGCAGCCCTTGAAATCTTCTTCCAGATTTCTGATAGAACTTATTAGTCCTAATGCTCAGAAGGGCCAGTTGATGCATGATGTCCATTTCCTCTAGGTCCAAGGGGTCAAAGCATTGTAAGTCATTGTACACAAAAGATGTGTTATCAATGGAAGAGATCTCATTGTTAGCTGCAAGAGCATAACTTGGTGAGTTATGATCAGTGTTGAAACCAGTGGTTATGTCAATGTAATGATCATACCCTTGGTACTTTCCACTACTAGAGGTCTCTTCTTGACCAAAATGTGCTGTGCTACCAAAAGTGTAGTCATCAGTCACCTTTCCAGAATCCTGGAGCTTCTTTTTCTGGTTAAGCTCTCTTTCATATGTCAAGAGCTTACCATGAAGCTGGGTCAAACTTAAATCTTTGAAACCAATTGAGTTTCTGGTTACAATTGCTATAGTGTCCCATTTATCAGGCAGTGATCTTAAGAACCTATGATTTAAGGTTGAATTTGGAAATGTTAGATCTACCAGTTTTAGTTCACTTATGAGGCAACTGAACCTCTCAAATTGTTGGGTTAAAGACTCCCCCTTTACATGACTGAATGTTTCATATTGTTGATTTAAGATTTCACGATTGTTTTCAATCACCTTCTCAGTTCCTCCAAATTGTTCTTTTAAAGCATCCCACAATTCTTTTGCACTATTACAGTGTAATAGTCCAGCATAGATATCATTTGGTAGAGCCATTGCTACAATGCTGAAAGCTTTAGCATCTAACTCAAAATTTTGAAAATCTTGCTCAGAATAATTTTCAGGATTCTTTTTTACTAGAACATTTGGGTCCTCAGCACTTGGGACTGTTGGAACATGAGGTCCAAAGATAACAGATTTCCAGCACCCAGTGTTTTGTTCAGCAAGAACATGGCCCATCCTACGTTGCCAGATATTGTATTCAGATCTGACAAGCATAGGTGGCTTGTTCCTTGTGGCAGTGTTGCTCATGTCATTAACTTGAGACATGTTAGGTTGATTTTAAGACAAGGTTTTTGAAAATTTATTTTTAAAATAAAGAAACTTTTACCAAGCTATCAACCTACAACTGAGTATCAATAATTGTGAGCTGATCTTTTACGTTAAATTGATTGTTAGATCGAATTTAACTGACCAAGCTCTGATACCAATTGTTAGGATCAGAGGGCTTGCTTGTTGTGATAGTTGATTAATGTAACTATGAATTGGATGAAGTATGAATGAAAGTGCAGCGGAAATTATCACAACAAGTGGAACGCTGTTTTGTTGACTAAATACTTTTTATTAATCTTATGAGATTAAACAGTACAAGTACACAGCTCCCCCTCAGCCTGATCACCCAGTAATATCCTTTAATGAATATTGATCTGAGTGATAGATAGAACAGTTGTGAAACTGTTCTATTTATAGAGCTTCAGGATATTAGGAGCGTGATCAAGTTGCTAATAAACTATTACAAATACAGCTAGCCAATCGCACTAAACCATGCTAGACAATGACTGATAAAGTACTGACACAAGAGCACTACTGTTCTATTATATTAAAGTCTGTTGGTGAAACCGCTGTTGCTGAAACTGCTGTTGATTCTTCATCAGCTGTTTGTGAACCTCTGATGGTCTTCAGTTGTTGTAAACTCTGTTGGAGCCTAACAGATGTTTGAATCCAATAGATCTTCTCAGAAGTTGTTTCCTCAGCAGACCTTTGCTCATCAGCTGTTCAACCATCAGCTGTTTGCTCGTCAGTAGTTTGCTCAACAGCTGTTTGCTCATCAGCTGTTTGGTCTTCAGTGCTTTGGCTATCAGCTGTTTGACTCTTCAGCAGTTGTTTGATCTTCAGTACTTTGTAACTGCTGATATCTGTCTTGTAATAGATAGGAACTGTGTATGTACTTATTGTTATTATGGATCAATTAAGATAGTCTTGTTTTGGCTTTCCAGTCATCTGTTCTTCAAAGGGTTCAATAGCAACCCAACAGTGGTTTTGTAGGGTCCACAACATAAAATATTTACTAGGTAGCTTGGTTATGTTTCAAACGTAACGTTCGGGTTTCGTTCGGGTATTAATCGGATTTTAATTATGCATTATTCGGACATTATAGTAGCCTCAAATAACCCTTAAACATAGCCTAGTTTAAGTGTTGGTTGGTTAGTTAGGCTTTCGTTGGGTGAAACTATAAGTTATACGTGTACCGGGTGCGGTACGCGCACTTTATTCGTTACCGGGGGATTTCTATTTAGAGTTTTCATTTATGGTTTTGGAGTTTCAAAACACATTATATTTCATGAAAATACCCTTTATTTTATATCCTGGGTGTCCGAGATCCTTTTCGTTTATTTAATTTTTAACGGGTAATCACCAACGTCCGTTCCGGACAAGTTTATTCGCACACTATTTCACCGTGCTTCAACATTAAAAATGTGCATTTCTATGCATCTTATATGGAATTTGCTATTCTCTAAGGCATCAGTTAAATTAATCCAATTAATTTAAATATGCACTTAAACCGTTAATTACATATACTAATTACGTACAGAAACACATCGATTTTTGCCGGATGTTACATTCTCCCCCCATTAAGAGAATTCCGGAATTCCGTCCCGGAATTCAGTTCAAGTTATCCATTACAATAGTATCCTTGAACATGGTGGGGTGTTTGCGCTTCACGAGATCTCCTCTTTCCTAAGCGAACTCAGGTTCACGCTGGGTTCACGCTTAGTGCTCTGACAAACACAATATCATGATCCAGCTACGACTAAGCTCTTGGACCTCCCAATCTGACACATCTATCGGTTTCCCAAAATAGTAGAGCTTAACGTCAACCGGACTTCCCCCGGTTGAAGAATTGACAATGCTTCCTCAGGCCAGACTTGCGGGATTCATCAAGAGTCCCATTAAGCTCTTGCGATAGTTCGAGCTTAATTATCACGAGACCAATTTTGATCGATATCTCCGTGCCACTGGAGTATCAAGAATTTGGCCTACTAAAATCTCTATGCTTATCGACACCCTCTCAGAGTTTAACTCTTAGTGAAAACCTATTACCAGTTCTTAAGGCCTACGCCTTGTCCGTATGACTTCTTAATAGGTTCGCATCTCATCCAAGCAGTCTCTAATCTACAAGATTTATCGGCCATCTCTCGAATAACTCAAACCAGGTTATGTGTCTATCTCTATCTGTCATTCGACGTACTAGAGATGTACACGTATGCCCTCCAAAGGGCTTTGAGCAGTACACCCCGGACGCTGGGATGATAATTCCTATCCCATAGGAAATTCTGGCGATGAAGCACACGAACTCGATGTGCCACGGACATCAATCGTGACAACACGGAACAATTCCGTCAAGTACATTCAATTTGTCCGAGAATGACAAGCCATACTCATCTCCAAATGAGTATCCCATGCTTATGTACAAAGTTTGTTGAACTTGAGGTAGAGTGACTACTACAATCCGATATAATGGAAGTCGGCAATCCAATGTCTAGTCACGACTCTCCAAGAGTGTAGGTAGCTATCCATATGCCTCATCTGGAAGCCACAGATGAGTACAGAATGAGAGGGTTCCAAACGACAATTAATCATCACTTAGGTCACATCCCGACCACGGGACACCTCGGGTGGCATGGTAATGTTAAATATGTGATCTTACTGTAACACATAATAGTTATAAAAGTCCCCTTGGAAACCTCGTCGGGTATTCCATTTTATTTATCCTTCGGCTCGACTCAATTTACCATACATTTACCTCCCTATTAAGATAAATATACTAGGTTCTTGTCGACCGAACAACGACATTCAAAATGGGACTTTATTTCTGTGGAATCCTCTAGGTACTGAATCGCTACTTTCCACCAGAGCAATTGGTTAATGGTACTAGGATGCCTAGTATGGACTGATGGAGGTCAAAAGCTTTTGCGTCGCTTTCACCCCTCAGTTCCCTGACAGTAAGTAGTGCATATACGACACACGGGCCGTACAATTTCCACAATCTGCGAGAGTTAAAAGCCAACTTAATCACAAATGACTAGAGGCTCACGTCACCTCATCACATTGGTTAACACGAGCATGATGCATATGATATGGTTGCGCAACAAACAGGGGACAGGGTTTCGACAACATCTTGACACACTGGTCTCCACCGAAATGGTATACAGAGAATCGGAACCCTCACTCGACTATTAGGTCTTATGCAGAGATTTGGGTGAAAGGAGTCCTGAAACCGGAACTCTCAGTCGCCGAAGGTTCCATCTTTTCGGGATCTTTTGAGGTAAAAGGCGAAATCGAGTCATAGATGATTGCATTTGGCATAGATTTCACATTTGGCTTGACGACTTCATGCACCAAAGTTGTTACTTAAAACAAACGAACGAAAGACTGAGGTCGCACCACAAGCAATAGTCTTGAGCCTTCCCATAAGGCATCCCATTCAACGACTCAGGTAGTCACACATATAGGTGCAATATGTAAGCTTTCAAGCTCATCTTGATTAGTTAGGTACCAAACGCACTGACCTGGAAGCTCACATCACTATGGTGTCTCCAACAGTGTCTGTCAAGGATAGGGGATTTTACTCTAGCGCGAGTAATGCTATTTAAAGGATAACTGGGAACGCCACTATCGACCCAAGCTCGAAAGGGTTCCACTATCCCAAGAACCCACTTAAAGACACCAAGACAAGATAAACCCACCATCAGAGGAATGACAATATTAATCGAAGGGCCGAGACGACCAACCATATCAACATGGTAGGGTAGAATCTTTATAAAATAGACAAGGTCATATGCCCTTCAGGATTCAGGGTTTCATAAAACCTCCGAATAATGTACCAGGGACTCCACCAATATACACGCCATGGGTGGGTCCACTCTGGTATTTCCGTAATCATCAGCATAACACATTAACAGGATGATTTCAAAATAATCCAGTAGGACGAGCACTAGAGAAGTAAGTCTTTTAACATTTGTTAGTCCTAAAAGTATGGGCCATACATTGCTCGCATTCTTCTGATACCTTCAGGGTTCATGGCACATTCGAAGTCCCTTATCAAAAAGATGAGTCTCGTCTTGTCATGTGCGGATCACAAGATTTCTTCCCGACATGGATTTGCATAGCCGATCATGAGTCGATCGAAATGCGCGTAAAAGGATAAGGCTGGACACGGCGTCACTGATGCCTTAGATTCTGAAGGTGTAACACTCACGAAATGCGTGAGCATATCAAGGGGGCGACACATGATTCGGTCAATTACCTAAACAATCACGAGACTCAGAAGAATACATGGGCTAACACTCAGACTAGAGTGTCTTAGTATGACTGCTAGAAAGTCCGTTGGACACCCGAAATCCTACATAATCAATGTCGGCTCTACGCAATCAAACAAATAGAACAATGACAGCGTCGAGGGGGGGTTTAGGTGATGTCTCCATCCCGAGGGAACCAAGAGCGAAGCAAACGACAAGTAATCATATCATCAAGAAAATCCTACAGTTGTAGCAATACGTCCACGGAGCAGCACGACAGTAGAAACAACACCGTAATGACAGCAACACATCCACGAAGCACATCAACTATGGAACAACGCACAGGAGTGACACGACGACAGAGAAGCATGAAGACAAGGCAACACTGCAACAAGATCAACGCGACAACACGGAAACACGACAACAAGGCTACACTACTACATGAGCAGTACAACAACAAGAATGCATAGTCGACCACGCAACTCAACGCAACCACGCAACTCAACGCAACCACAGGGATATGCATTCGACAAACAGTGCAACTATAAGAATGCACAATCGCTAGAGGTACACAACAACGTGAATGCACAACGGCAGGATGACGCTCAATATGGAAAATCCACAGTCCACAACAGCAGAAAGCTCCGTTATGGTGAGCATGCAATCCCCATGCGTCTCAGCTCACTTGTGGGGCGGGATTTGTATCCATGCCTTCGACCTCAAGCCTATCCTCCATAGGCTCAATGGTAGGAACGATTGAGTCAACAAAGGTATCCGAAATCATAACAGACATGGGAACGATGGGTTCCGCATGATTTAGCAGACTTATCAGGCCGCCATCGTCCCTAGGGAGAACGACCGCAGGCTCGATATAAATCACTCGATTAATGGCAACTGTAGCAGTGACAGACTCAACCCGAGCCTGAGAACCATCTCCAACATTAATCTTGGCAGGAGCCAAAGGAATGATAACGAGGGGTTCAATGAAAGCCTCGAGGAAAATGGGGTTAATAAAAACGAACTCCACAGACATGGGCATAGCAGCTTAGCAACGGTCATAGAGACGTCTACGTCAACGACAGTGACCTTAGCAGGAGCCTCCGAAACAATAGCAACATCCAACTCCACAAGCGCCATGGAGACAACACACTAAGCAAGAGCTACTCACTTAGCAACGACAGAGGATTTCGCTTGAGCCATAGAACAATAACAGCAACAACGACGTCAGGCTTGGTCGGAGCCTTAGAGTGGTCGTTGTTATTATATGTGTGGTAAATAGTATCCATAGGACCTAGAAACCAACCTACATCTTTCTCAGTATCAAAGATAGTGGTCACCACGAGAATAGCAAGTAGAGGTAGAAGGATCATGATTTATCAATACACCACGATAATATGAAAACGATACAGATGCTGGCAAATCAGCCGATTCATCCTTCTCATTAGGGTCCTCTTGCATGCTATTTTGGCCCTAGTACCGATAGTCATCAACTGAAATGCCTCTCCACCACCCAAGCGAGGCCGGTGGACTTTCTTCCTGATAGGCCACGCAGTGAGAGTATCGAAATACGACAAGAGATTAGACAGGTCACATTGTCCATAACGAATGGATCTCGCAACCTTAGTTTACAAACTACCGTGACGAGGGGACGTAACGTCTCCGTATCTATGGGGATTGATGGAAAACACTTCGCATCAATTGTCACCCCACAGAGATAACTAGTCTCGTCGTCGTGACGAGGGGGACGAACGTTATTGCAACAAGAGCAATGGAATTGTCGTCCCATGGGTAAGTTTATTTTATATCATGGGTGTCCGGGATCCTTTTCGTTTATTTAATTTTTACCGGGTAATCACCAACGTCCGTTCCGGACAAGTTTATTCGCACGCGATTTCGCCGTGCTTCAACATTAAACATGTGCATTCCTATGCATCTTATGGGGAATTTGCTATTCTCTAACGCATCAGTTAAATTAATCCAATTAATTTAAATATGCACTTAAGCCGTTAATTACATATACTAATTACGTACGGAAACACATCGATTTTTGCCGGATGTTACATAACTTGAACATATTTCAACTGTTTCGATCATTAACTGCTTAGATTCTCATATATTTATTTCACTTTGATTAATCATTTGAGGGGGAGCATTTACTCATACTAAAAGTGAACTGTTAACTTAGAACATTTACTATTTCCGCTGCACATTAACTTTGATAAATACTTGTTCTAAAGAGTCCGTTTAAACACAAAAGAACCTTTCTGATCCTACAATTGGCATTAGAGCTCTGGTTTAGCTGATCAAATATCAATCTAACAAATTGAGAATCAGACACAGGCTCTTATTGATATTAAATAAAAGGATAAAAGTTCACTTTATCAAATCCATTATTTTAATAAATTGTTAATTTATCAATCTTCTTAAAAATGGATCCTCATAATACTGGATCTGCTAATAAGCCTCCCATTCTAGTGGGAAATTAATTCAATATCTGGCAAAGAAGGATGGCACACACTTTATCACAGCAGAACACTGGTTGTTGAAAGTCTGTCATGTATATACCCCATAAACAAGTGACTACTGATCCAGAATCAAAAGTGTCAAAAGAAAAAGAACCAAAAGACTACACAGATGAAGATTTCCTAAAACTTGAGCTAGATGCCAAGGCTTTTTCAATGTTGACAATGACACTCCCAAATGAAATCTATGCTGGACTCTTACATTGTGAGAGTGCAAAAGAACTTTGGGACTACCTAAAAGAACAGTTTAGAGGAACTGATGAGGTGATTGCCAACACCGGAGAGATCTTAACTCAACAATATGAGACTTTTACTCATGTTAATGGAGAAACTTTAACACAACAATTTGAAAGATTTTCATCATTAATATCTGAGTTCAAACTAAATGGTCAGACCTACACAAATCCATCTATGTTACATAGATTTTTAAGGTCCTTACCAGAAAAATTGGAAACGTATTCTATAGTCCTCAGATCAAATGCAGATTTTGATTCCCTATCACTCACTAAATTACATGGGAAATTGCTAACTTTTGAAAGAGAAATAAATCAAAAGAAAAGGTTGCAAAATTCTGGCAAAACTGCTGATGACTATGTTCCTGTAGCATAACTCTTTTAGGACAAGACTCACCATCTTGTTCAAATTACTTTGGTTCTTATGATCATATTGACATCACAGCGGGGATCTCATCAGAAAGATCATATCCAGCCTTTGAAAATGTTGATAGTCAAACTACTGATAATATGTGTTTTATTCTTGATGATTTGAAAATTTTTAGTAGTGATGATCTAGAAGAGATGGATATTCTGTACCAACTGGTCATTTTAATTATAAAAACAAACAAATTTTATAAAAGGTCAAACATAAAATTTCAAGGTTTAAACAATCAAACAAACGTTGATTTTGAGGAATCTATACTTAGATGTCATAAGTGTCAGAAGTTGGGACACTTTGCTAGAGAGTGTAGAAGCTCTAGCTTTAACCAATAACAATCTAGAAATCAACCAAGTCCAAGTTATAATAGAAATCAAGGATCACAGGGAAGTGCAAACTTTGTATAGGCACAAGCTCCACAAATCCAATATGTGCCACAAGGACAATATGTCCAGATGCCTGTTCAACAACAACAGGTTCAACAACAGATGCCTTCCATGGCTGCTCAACCTCCATAACCTCAACAACCCTACCAACAAAGTTTGTTCACATCGGGGTATGTTGACTAGAGCAGCCTTCCATATGACACATCTGAATGCAGTCCAGATAATGACAATAATATCTTTGACATCAATTGAGGAGAACCTGATAATGGAAAAAAGAACTTTGCCTTAAGGGCTTTTGAGGGATCATCCTCCAACTCTGCATTATCTAAGGTATCAACAGAATCTATATTAAAGCTTTGTTCACATTCATGTAAAGAAGATTTAAAACTTAACATTAGGATCATGACAATCAAGTCCTTAACGTTAATTTGTATAATTAAGCCCTTAGCATTGTGATAACCAACATATTATGTCATAATAAGTTAGGTTATTGTTAATAGTTCCTTATGACCCATACATGAGATAGTTATGTCTGCTGATGTAATGATATACCCCAAAATTGACATTTGATTTCCTTTCAATATAACAAATTTAGAATAAGAGTAGTTAATCACCTTATGTTATCACTTCTTCAGATTGTAATCTCTTGTTTCTTAAGGATATTGTAATGTTCCATTAGATGCATTACAATAATCTAGACAAGTCTAATGTTAAGTAATATGAACAATATCATAAACAAACATAGACATAAATTTACATACGGCTTCTAAATTAATGAAGCATAAGGTAATAATCTCGTTTATCTGATTATCCTCTAACGGAGAGCAATGTTGAATGTTACATATGTAAGGACCCGCTTAGAGTAAAACTGATGGGATAAACTAATATCCCGTTAGTTCTATCTCGGTGTATTTTGATTCCTATCACGTAAGAGGAATTCCTGATATTCATCATGTCAAAATTATGCATAAAAATTGCTTTGACTTATGTAACAGTACTTGTCAAAAGAAACGTCATTTATGTAAGGACAAGTTTTCATTAGTTGTTCCCACTCATCTTGAGATACGTGCTTTAATCCACTAAGTTCTTGATGAAGAGAATTTCGTTATGATTCCAAGACATTTTATGCTTTCATCAACCCATACATGGATCTTATTGACTTACAGACTAAGTGTTCTTAACCTTCAGTTTAGAACTTTCAGGTTGTTTAATGAACATGTAGGTCATTGTTATGTAAAGGTGTTTTAATGTCCATCCAACGTGGCTCTTAGTTATTATGAGCTACTAGGACGGTAATGATCCTCAAAGAAAACCTTTGTAAGATAGTTAAAAAAGATTTTTTGATAATTTATTCCCTCTTGAGTATAACCTTTCACAATCAATCGTATCATATAACGTTCTCATTCAGATCTAGTTTAATTATGAATACCATTAGGTAATTCAACCAGAAACGAAACGTTATTCTAATTTATGGAATTCAGTTTTGCGAAGAATAGGTTTGTTCCATTTAGAAGATTGATTGATGCTAATGATTTAATTAGAAGGGGTTGGATCGGTAAACTTTTCAAACATCCATTTTATAATAGTCTGGTAGGTTACATAATCATCAAGTTAGTGGGCTTTTAGACCTAGATGACCTCCTGAGTTGACTATTGGGTTAATTGTGATACAAATTTAGCTCTAGTTAGATGTTTTCATTTTAAGGTATATAAGGAGCAATATTAGTTTCTAAGTGTGTAATAGTTTGTGCAGTAAGGTGTACAAGAGGATTAATCGAAGTTAAATTCAAAGTTAAATTTTATGAGTCTCGAATTTTATGAGACTCTCCCCCGCATCTTGTACTTCCGGAAAGTCATGAGAAGGACTTTTACTGCTCCCACAAACTTGAGAAATCTTATTGAATTCAGCATGCGTAAGGTCTAACATTTGGAAGACCCAATAAATTTTAATAGAGAAAACAACCTAATGATGTTAATTGTCGTTTATCTTGAGATGATTGCTATAAGTTCACTAACATTTAGGCATCCACAAAACTTTGTTAGGAGTACATTAAGTGTTAATTAAGGAGACAAGTTGTGATAGAGCAGTGTCAAGTGCAAGAGGTGTAATTTGAGGATATATCAAATTGTCGTTTCCCCCACCTATGGAATTTTTGCAAGTTATAACTAGGACACATAATATTCCCAGTGATCTTTTAGGTCTCTAGAAACTCCACATGATAAGTTTTAGTGATGCATGTGAACGGGAATATTTCATATATATTAGAGTTGATTTCCTTATCGCACGGAGTTCATAAGATATTTAAGGACATACTTAGAGGGAACCATATTAAGTATACATCTGAATTATTTAACACTTTGGTCGGTAGGAAACGGATTCGATACAACAAGATAAGAATGAAGAATATGTTGTGAAACTAGTCTAATAGCAAACAATATAAGAATGAAGAAAAAAACAGTATGAAGAGAAAGATATAATAATTCAGTGATCAAGTGTGTATTACAATGAGATGGAGAGAAAGATCTAATAATTTAGTGATGAGGTGTGTATTACAATGATATACAAAGAACTATATATAAGAGGGGGAAAGTTGGTGAACAAGATAATTCATATATGGAGTTGATAACCATAATAATAATACATATTTATAACATCTTCATATATAGTTGATAACCATAATATAATAATGGTGTAATATTGAATTGGAATTCTTGTGTATTATTGATTGATCTTAAGCTTTCTTCTTGTTAACTTGAGAAAACAATTATCAAATTGGAATTTTACTCTATTATTGGAATTCTTATGTGATCATGTCACATCAGCAAAAAGGGTTACGTCAGCAACAAAACTAATCATGGTTAGTCTGAGGGTGACACATGCTAAGAAGTTGAAATTACAGTGTGGTGGTGAACAATTTTGTAGTTCAGTTTGTCAGCAGCCAATAATCAATAGTTCAAAGTGTTAAAATCCAATTTCTCTTAAAATTATAGAACATTGCATTGTAACATATCCAAAATGTGAAAAAAAAAAAGAAAAAAAAGGCCGAAAATTTAATGTTGGACATATATCTTTTTAGTTATAGTAAAAGTTTTGACATTTCTTTAATGAAAAATTTGATTGATTTTAAGGTAACATGCACATGATATATTTATTCAAAGTTGTTGAAATTAAATTGATAGATTATATATTTTCAACATGCTTTAATATGTATGAGTGAAGGGTGGACCATTTGCATTACAAGCATATAACATGTGCTTTTTTAGTATACGTGACATGTCCTAGATGGACCACATAGACCACATATGCATCAAAAACCTCAAACTTCTATGATATTAGTGTCTAAAAATGAATGTGATTAACAATTTATGACCGAGTCATGTTTTCTTACTATATTTGTGGCCCATTTGTTGCACTTAATTTCTTTCACTTATTTGGTCGGTATTATTATTATTATTATTATTATTATTATTTTTAAGACTAACATAAATTTTCATTCATAAACACATAAACGCGATTAATTACATCAAGATAGTGGGCAGGCGGGCAACAAGCTGCGCCGCCATCCCCTTCTGGATGGCAAACCCTAATCTACTAAAAACAAACCCATGTCCCCCTGGAGTCGAGACACTGCCATGAATAACCCGTTGAACTCTAGTCAGGAAACGGATGACTTCCGGTGCCAACGAGCCAAAGGTATCAAATGCCAGGGGAACAAAAACGTGTTGATTCTCCTCGCAGGCTTTAACATGCTTCTCAACTTTCTTCGTTATCATATTTAGCTAAGTAATGTGTGCACCACAATGCTTATGTCCTAGATGGACCACATGTGCATCAAAAACCTCAAACTTCTATGATAATAGTGTCTGAAAATGAATGTGCCTCGATTAACAATTTATGACCGAGTGTTTTCGTACTATATTTGTGGCCCATTTGTTGCACTTAATTTCTTTCACTTATTTGGTCGGTATTATTAAATAGAACATAAATTACCACCCACCTTATGGTAGAGTGGTATGGAGGCTTAGTGATAGAAGACCTATGGCTGGAAGGTCATGGGTTCGATTCTTGAGAGTGTCGGGTTTTACCGATTATTCCATTGTCGTGCCTTTGGGTGGGTGGGTGGATGGTCGGGCTTTCTTCAGAATTTGTGGCTGGTGGGCCAAGGGCTCCGTCCATCTGGGTAAAGGCCAGCTAGGGCTCCTTTGGCCATTGGGAACCGCATACGGAGTTACCAGCTTCTGCTTAGTTGTACGTTAAAAAAAATAGAACATAAATTAACCAATTCCTCAAGTAAAAAAAATATATCGTTATCATATCTAGCTAAGTAATGCGTGCACTACAATGCTTATATCTAAGATATCACACATGAGATCAACCGAATTAGAGCCTAGACTTGCAAGAACATCAGCTATGTTGGGATATTTAGAGTGCGAAAACCTTTAGAGTGAGATATGGTAATGATGACAAGTTCACAACTAAAGGGCTGACTCTAAATTAAGGAGGCGGAGAGGGCGACGGCCAGTACCTAATCCCCAAGAGCCTGAGGTTGTTAAATGGTATTTAGGAGTCATACACCTTTTAATTAGGAAACATACATCCTGGTCCACATTAAAGCTCACATACCTCAAAATGTGATGTCACACCCCAAAATGTGATGTCACATGGTGTATGAAACCTAGAACCCCTTTTAAATTTATTGGTATACATTAATTTATACAAATATAAAAATTCATTTCAACTATTGTATAAAAAGTTTTGGTGGCGTCGTCGTCTGCAACATTTGTTCTCTCCTTACAAAAGTTTATTGGTATACTTCTGTTCGATACCCTTCAACTTTTTGTTTGTAGATTTTTATTTCCGGAACATTGGTGTTAGTCTCCATATGTCTTGGTATTTAATTTTAATGGTTTGTTGGTAGATTTAATATTCTGAATCAACAAAAAAATTTTAACTATTTTTTTTAATATCGTTAACATCTAATACTTTTAAATATCAAATATAATACTTCAACTAGAGGAAATCCCGTGTGAAAACACGGGAAGACCAAATCATATCTTAAGGACTATTTAGTGAAAAAAACATTAAAAAACCAATCGTCTGTTGTGATGAAGACCTGTTTAAACAGACCAACTGTTATCTATTGTTAAAAACAAAAACTGTATTTCGTAACATCTATTCCTTTCACGATACCAGTTAATAATACTGATCAGATGTTTAATAGCTGGAACTGCGAACTGTTACAACAACGCAAATATAAATCTACAGACGGATGAAAGCTCTGTTGATATAACACATATTAAAAACAAAAAGAGGATCACCAAATTAAAAAGTCAATCTAATGTTACAAGAAAAACTGTATTTGCTACCGTCTGTTCAAAAGCAGTGCGTCAATTAAGCAGATTTTTTAAAACACCTATTGGTAAAACACTGTTGATTCAAACAGTTGTTAATTCAATGGTTTTTTTTCAAACAGTTGTTACATTAAACAGTTGCTACTAACAATGAAATCACATACATTTTTAATGCTTGTTTGCTAAAGACCAATCCTCTGTTGACTTTAACAGTATACTATTGATATACTCAAATTCGTATTTTTCATCAAATAAGTATAAACCATTATATAAAGATGACATAATATATAAAATAAAATATTCAATATATTTAGAACGATAATAATATAAAATATATTTAAATAACTAATCTGTGGTATTCAACAATTCCTTCAATCTCTTGTTTTTCTCTTTAAGAAAGTTTCTGTAGACATACATATTTTTTGTATGTCTTCACTGAACTTTTCATTTGACCTTATGTTTTCCAGTATAAATGAAGAGGTCATCCATCTTTCAATTGACACATCGGTAACAATGACATGATTAAATTTGAGGTTGGTGTTCCATATGTGATGTCCAAGCAGGCGTGTAGCAGATGTAGGGGGTAGTGTTTGAATACTGTACTATACAAAGAGATGAAAATCGAGTTTTATAGTAAAAACAATGCATTAACTATAATGAATCTATTAACTATAATGAATTAACTATAATGAATATATTAACTACGGTGCACTTTTATTAATCTTGAATACATACTGTATTAATTTGTTTATTTTCCCAATAAAACAACTCTACAAATTCTTTTTTTTTAATTCAAATTTCAAGACAAACACAAATACTATTTACCAATTTTTGTAGAAGTATGAACATGTGATGTTTTACGCTTTTTATATTATAAATAATTGTTTAACTTCTGTCTTAACTAAATTGGACATGAAAATGTTGTTTGATTTTTTGTTTATATAAGTAAGTAGAGATAATAAATATAAGTATAGTATGGTCAATATAATCTTAGTTTGATTGCAAGATACTGAATTCTTACACTTGAGTTTATTTCCAATATACGAATAAAAAAGGATGTATTAGTACATCATTTAATAAAAAGACGTTGTGAGTAACAATGGTTATCTAAAAATCGTTACTTAATAAACGTCCATCAGTATTTCTTAAACGTCTGGTAATTTATATTTAAATTAATTTTAAATGTAATTATGTTGTTATGATTTTAAATTATTACTCTTACGTCTAATTGCAAAATACACTAACCTCAATATCATAATCATTAAATTTGCAATTCACCCCACTAAGGCTGTTACAACCACGAAGAGAAAAATCAACAGATGAATGACAAAATCTGTTGGAACAACATATATTAAAAACAAACAATTAATCTCAACTTTCAACGAAGGTTTCATTACACTGTTTACCAAAATCTGTTGACTAATGAACAAATTTGTCAAACATTTGTTATACGATTCAACCTTATTATCACAATTCCATAATTGGAGTTAAATATTTAATTTAACAAAAATAAATATATAATGGAAAGACTTGTAAAAGAAAAAAAATACAAATATCTCTAAAAAAACTACTTTAATGACATCAGAATTACAATGTGTGGGTTTACAAACTACATAAAAATACAAAGAAACATAAATAAAAGACTTCTAACAACCAAATCCTAGAGAATGATCTTTCTTGCTCGTATATAATATCATCCAGTTCTAGAAACCCCAACGATTGAAAATATGAACTGAATATATATAGTACTAATGGATTGATGTTTTCCTTTGATTATAAGAATCATTGAAAAACATCAGTTCCAACTTCTTTACCAACGGATTGTTGGTAATCTATTTTCCTTTGATTGTAAGAATATTTCAAAAACTTTGTTGAAACACATTTGAAAGTATTATCATTATGCATATGGAATGGAGAGATGTAAAGTGAGAACAGTTAGAATATATAAAGATGGAAAATAAATATTGGAAATTCCTCCCCTTTTATAGCATGAATATACTAACTATTCGTAAAGTTGGTTTTAAACTTTATCAGTTGGATTTCAAGTAAATATAATATTGCAAGTTACTTTTAGTACTTTTTATCTATTTTTAATAGAATAAAAGACGATTGCAACACAAAAATAATAATAAAATAATATTATTAATAAAGTAACTTCAAAACCGTAATGATTATTTTTGGTCCTTTTTATAACATCTGTTGAGTTTTCAACAATTGTTGTCACACAAAAGTCTTTCAGTATTTACCAGCGGATTGTGTAATCTGTAGAAGGAAAAAACCATCAAAAGACTCACTGTAACAACATCTTTTATTACACGATTAAACTTGTTATTAAAGTATCACTATAAAGTTATATTACATAAATTTTTTCAACTTGATTAATAAAATCTTGATATGTGTAATAAATGATGAAGAAAAACAGGCAAAACATTCGTAATTATTCCTTAGAAGTTTTACATATAATAAATATCCAGTTTAACATTAATATACTTTTCAATCACAAACCATAAACATAATAAGCAAAATAACTACATTACAATAATATTCATATTTGAAAATGCAAGCATGTAAAAACATTTAAATTTGATCATCTTCATTAGTTGAACTCCAATAAGAGATTGATTCTTTCATAATTTGGATTGTACACCACTCCCTCCTTGTGTTAAAGGGTATTAAAGAGGTTATGTGTTAACATGTTAACATGGTGTTAAAAGTCTACATTAAATATTTTTTTCCTTTTATGAACCAAAAACCGCTAAAATTAAATAGTTAGGTGAAGTTAATGAGATTAAGCCATTTCCTAAGGGTGAAGTGGAGTCAAATGAGAAAAAATGAATGATATGTCATCTAGATGGAGTTAAGAAGGGTTAAAGCATACCCTAAAGCCTAAAAGAAGTTTTCTAACAAAACACAAAACAAACAAAGTAGGGAATTCAACATCTAACACACTTGCATTAAATATAATCACAACATAGGTTGACAACCACTAATTGCCATTCCTTATATAGATCGAAACATATGGTTTTGCTATATATATGTATTATCTGTCTATAACCAGGACCTGGACGAACCAACATTGGTTGTAAAAATCTTCCGAAAACACCAATTCTAACATCTTTACAACAAAATTATTGGTAAATGATTTTTCTTTGATTGTAAGAATCTTTAAAAAGACTTATTGAAACGAATTTGAACAACATATCATTATGCATCTGAGATAGAAAGTTGGAAACTGACAATGTTTCAAGGAATATAAAGTTGAAAAAAGACTGTTCAAATTCCCTCGTCTTAAATAACGTAAAAAAACAACTGTTAAGATTTCCTCATTTTATATAGATTAAAACAAAATAGGAACAGAAAAATAAGAAAATAAATTTTTTTATAATTGCAAATTTTTGTAACCATTATCTTAATCATTAAGTTGCATACTCTATTTTACAACGTATGTTGACTTATCAACAGATGTTGTCACACAAACTATGTAATGAGGACCTCATTATAATTTATATACTGTTTTACAACATGATCTATTAAGTCGTAAACAACTGTTCTCACACAATTGCCATCCATCAAGAAATTTCCAATAATACTTGACCATATGAAACAGATCTTTAAAACAACTGTTGACTTATGAACATATGTTCATAGACAACTTTTGGACACGTCAACATCACTTTTGATACGTCACCCACAATTTATCATACACAAAACCCCTCTTACATCCAACCAGATATTCCACTAACTTATTCTATTAAAAAACCAGAAAAGCGCTTCAGTATCAATTACGACCTAAATCCATTCGACTACGAAATTTAAAATTTCCTGTCTTATTCGATTCCTAATTTGAATTCAGTTGGTTTGCTTCAATCACTAGTATGGATCTTCAATTCAAAACCCCTGATAAATATCTACCATATCTGGTTAAAACACAACATAACCATCAATTTCTTCTATAGTCGATGTGCTCTGCAAATCAAAATACCTACCAATACTCACCGCTGATGCTCCAATATATGTTGATACTCTAAAAGAATTCTAGAATAAAGCCGAGTGCCGGGAGAAAGACAAAAAGCCTTATGCAGTTGTCTCGAAGATTGGAAATACAGATATCGAGATAACACCTGAATTCATCTGCAACACATTCTTCTTAAACGATTTGCAAGGTAATAATTCTTTTCAGAAAAATGAAGTTCAGACAGAGTTAATTGAGAGAGGGTATGAAGGTCAATTGATTGCATCAACAATGTTTAAAGCAAATTTTCCCCCACCAATGAAGTTTTTTTTTCACACCCTTCTTATATGTCTGTCTGCAAATACAACATCATTTAATAAGATACCATTGAAAACACAGTATCTTGGATATGCAATTTTAACGGACGGTGATTTCAACTTGTCTCATACAGTATTTACTAATTTAGTATCTAATGTAAAGGCTATAAAATCTGGATCTCGTAATGCTTTTTTACTATATCCAAGATTGTTGAGTTTCTGCTTACAAAACCTGTTGCCTGATAATGATTTTAAAAAAGAACTAGCTATTATAGTTAATAGGTTATCGAATGAAACTTTTACAAGAATGTTGGACATTAAAAGTACAGAAAAGGTCATTAAAGGCATAAGTTTTAAAAAACAAACTAACAGTGATGCTTCAACATCTATTGTTGTAACATCTATTGTCAAGCCAACTGCTCCTGGTGAAAATGAAACCACAAACACTTCTATGGAAATCATGCCAGTGATTTCAACAAAGAAGCCACCAATAAAAAAAATAAAAAAGAAGAGAAACACTGTATCTCTGGAGCTTTAGAAGCCAAAGGAAACTACTACAACCACATACGAGCACCAAACAACAACTATTGATGCTTCCTCTGAACCAATGGAAATAACAGCAATGACAGATATTGTCAATTTATTGTGACACCCGGCAAACTCAGGTTGATAACATTGGTTAGGTTAAAGTCTACCTTAGCGAGTCACGCGTATATTATACTTAACTGGGTCGGTTGAGTCGTGTTAAGGTTCGGGAGTTGTTACTATGGTCTAAAGGGTCATTAGATGTCGGTCCATAACCATGGGAACAAGAATTGGCGATTCGTAGAATCATCGGACCTTAGTAAACACACAAGTCTCGAGTCCCGGGAATTGGTGAACGTGTTTGTTTTCATGATTTATGTGTGCATAATTGCTATGTGACGTGTCGGTATGTGAATACGTGTTTACATATATTAACACGGTGATTACACGCGATTGCATGACATTATAGGTGATTACGCAGTGCTGAAGGCGATTAGCCTTGTAATCGCCTGACATGAGAGCGATTAGGGGGAAGATGAGGGCGATTAGGCCCTAATCGCCTACAGCTATACGATTAGGAGCCCTAATCGCATGGCACTGCTGCGTAATCGCCTAACGTGTTTTAAACGACTAGAAACGCCTATAAATACCACCCTTGACCTCTAAAACACAATTTGTGCAACCCTAGCCGTCCCATAACCTATCCCAACTCACAAACACCCTCTGGAACACGTTTTTGCATCAAAACACACATTTCCAAGCTTTACACATCATTTTCTCACAAATCCAATGTGTGTTCTTCATTCCCAAACCCTTGTATGATTATGTTTTGTTCCCTAAAGGTCCAGACCTGATTTCTAAAATATCGTGCCTTTGAAAATCTATTAAAAACCATTTCTAAACAAACCCAAACCTTTATGCATGTAATATGTGTTGTATTTGTATAAAGGTAGGATTTTTATGATTGAAACATGGTTATGCTTGTGTTATTAATGTGGTTCTGACTTAAATGGATTATGATAATGTTAATTTAGGAGTTTGGAGGTCCATGGTTGTGTATTGTTGATGTTTGGTATTTTGGCCCATTTGAATGATTTTGAATGATTAAGGATGATATGATGTGTTTTGTGGGTTATATGATGTTAGGGTTTGCTTTAAGATGATGCTAGAACAGTAGGATATTATCGGACAACGTTGTTACGTGATGAAATCTGGATATTTGCTATTTAGGGCAAGTTTTTGCATGTTGATGTGATGTTTACATGATAAGTATGCTATTTTGGGAAAACGCTCGCATTCGGGACTGTTAGAATGATGATAACTTAGGGGTTTTGCTTGGAATATGTTTGATAATGTTTTGTGATTGATATTTGGTGTTTCCACACGTTCCGGATCTGATTTGGAGGGTTAAACGCGCGAAAAATCGGAACAGCAATACTGAAGGCGATTAGGGAGCCTAATCGCCTATAGGGAGGGCGATTGGGGGCCTAATCGCCTTCACTGAGGGCGATTACGTTCCTAATCACTAGTTAAACTCTGAGTTGCACGTCTTATAGCCCTAATCGCCTATAGTACACTAGAATAGGCCTAATCGCCTATGATTGAAGGCGATTAGAGCCTAATTGCCTTCAGGGAAGGCGATTACACTGCCTAATCACTAGTTGACTTTTCCTAATTGCTAGTTGACTTTTCCTAATCGCACGCACTGCTGTTGTAAGTGTGTTTTGACATTCTGAAGCCCGATTTGACACCTAGGAACATGCTAGGAACCCCGTAACATGTCTAGTAACATGGTAACACGTGCTCGGACTTATTTATGCACTGATTTAACTATATGTTAGACTTGTTGAACTTTAACACGTGTTAAGTGTTGTTTGCATGAATTGTATGTCAAAGTGTATGAGATTAACACGTGGAGTGTCGGGTCACCAATGGGATGTCGAGTCTTGTCCAACGGTTAAACAGTCAACGCGTTTTCAAATGAACTTGGTTATGTTCTGGACATCTAGGGGCTAACTAACCTACGGGTTATTAGTCTAAGTACTTATAACTGTCATAGGTTAGGTCGCCGCTATACGGGGCTAGCATAGCTTGCTGATTTTTAATCATTTTCGAAGTAACGCAACCTAAGGTGAGTTCACGGCCCCACTTTAACTGGTTTTACTTTTGGGGGAGAAAACATGCGTTAAACTTGTATTTGGTAACAACTGTCATACTATGGGTTATTTTGGGTTACTATACGATCTTTGGAAGTCCCGGGGGAAACCATGAATGTGCAAGGTAGCACAACGGGGAAATGTGGATAGATCTATTGGGCGTGACCTGCCCCACTCGTCGGCTGGGAGCCGGGCGGGTGCATATTGTCTCAAACAGTAACGGTACACTATTCGGGCACAAACACTTATGGGTATGCGTGTCAGTAATGGTTCCTAATCGTAGTAGTAACAAAACATACGCCTAGCTAGCGTACTTTGGTATACATTTTACATAGTATGAACAGGGCGAACTTGGTAACTTTTATTACAAACCTGTGAACTCACCAGCATTTTGTGCTGACATATTTTTGGCATGTTTTTCTCAGGTCGCTAAGGTAGCATCCCAGGGCTTAGGCGCACGCGTCTGCACAGCGTCTAGTTTAGGGTTCATGGTTTTGAATAACGAACAAGTTTGAATACTTTTGGATTTTGAGTTGTAAACAAAGCTTCCGCTGTTATGTCATGGTTTAAACTTGTGTTTTTAAATTTTCATGCGTTCATATAGTGTTGTTTATTGTGACCGTTGACTTGGATCCTGGTTTGTCACGCGCCTCGCGGTAAAACTCCGCAAGTGGAATTTGAGGGTGTGACATTTATCCTCTCAACCTGATCAACCTATAAATGAATAACACATACAACATGACCTAGACGGTTCAGTTGTACATTTGTTTAAAAGTCCTTCTCCTCCTGGAGCTGGATCTCTTTTAACACCACCACCGTCCCCCTCACATGCACCAACAAAAATTCCACCTACCTTTAATCCATTGTTTGAGGCAATTGATATATCTCAAGCTGAAAACAGTCCCTCTCAATCACCCATTACTGAGAATACACACCCAGAAGAGAGTGTTCATGAAAAAAATCAATCATCTAGCCCACAGGTAGAGAAGACCACACTCTCTGACTTTCAAGTCTATCCCATTGGTACTTCAAATGAAGTTTCCACTACAAAAGCTGAGACAACTATTTCTGAGTTGGAAACTGATAAGACAAATCAGACATCCTTGCAGCAAAAAACAGTTGACGTAACAATTGTAACTTCTTCTACAGTGAAACTGATAACAACTCACAGAAAGTTCCAGTTGCTGAAAACATTGAAATAAATACAACTGTTTGGAATGCACATCATCCTGTTAATTTAACGAATGCTTCAAAATATCAGAATTTGATGGAAAGGGTAACTAAACTTGAAGCCTTATATACAAAATTTGATGCAATGAAAGAAAAGTTCATAGAGAAAATCACTGAGGCTACCAATGAACTTTGGAAATCTGTTGACCAAATAATCCAGGGTCAACAAAAATTATCAGAGATCAAACACAATTATGAGATGGAGTCGTTAAACATGAAAGTGGATGCTTTATACAAGGATACTAAAACTGATATGAAAGCAGTTAAAGATCATATGTTAAGCACAAGTGCGTCTACTCAAAGTTTTGTTTTTGAAACAGACGTTGATGTTGATGAAACCAAAAAGGGGAACAAAGATCAAACAACTGGTATGCAAACATCTGATAAACCAGTTTCTACTACAGTTGCAACCACTGTTGACGGAGAAGCAAAACAATTCGCTCCTGTTTCTTCTGCCAAAACCACTGAAACCACAAAATCTGTTGGGACATAAAATATCCAAACAACGGTTACAAGTACAACTGTCTTTAGAGACTTCCCAACAACTTACCAACAGGAGTTAACAACAATGAAAACATCAACTATCAATGACACGGCTGTCAAAAAACAAACTGCAGAAGTTTGTAAACTACCCATTGAATATTCAAAAACATCAGTCATCACCACTACAAATCCCTTTACACAAACCACAACATTGCCACATCAATTACTAATCCAAATAACATGTGACACCCGGCAAACTCAGGTTAATAATATGGTTTGGGTCAAAGTCTACCTTAGCGAGTCACGCGTACAGTATACTTAACTAGGTCGGTTAAGTCGTGTTATAGTTCGGGAGTCATTAGTACAACCTAGAGGATCGTTAGATGTCGGCCATTTAACCAGGTATGCAAGGATTGACGATTCGTGGAATCGTTAAACCTTAGTAGAAACACAAGTCTCGAGTCCCGGGAATTGGTGAACGAGTTATAATCTTTATGTGGCTTGTCGGTATGTGAAAACATGTTAACATATGTTAAAACGGAGTTTAACGCGCCGAATACGCAGGAAGAGACCCTATAGGCGATTATGCAGAAGCTGAAGGCGATTAGCCTCTGCAATCGCCTATAGGGAAGGCGAGTAGGGCTTTTCTGAGGGCGATTAGGCCCTAATCGCCTATAGCTATAGGCGATTAGGAGCCATAATCGCCTGAAATAGCTGCATAATCGCCTGACGTGTTTTAAACGACTAGAAACGCCTATAAATACCACCCTTGACCTCCAAAACACCTCTAATGCAACCCTAGCCGTCTCATAACATATCCCAACTCCCAAACACCCTCTGGAACACGTTTTAGCATCAAAACACCTATTTTCAAGCTTTATACATCAAATCCTCATAAAACCAAGGTGTGTTCTTCATTCCCAAACCTTTAAATGATTGTGTTTTACCCCTAAAGGTCCAGACCTGGTTTATAAACATTTGTGTCTTTGAAAACCTATGAAAATCGTTTTTAAACAAGTTCAAACCATTATGCATGTTGTATGTGTTAAATGTGATTAAAAGATAGGATTTTTATGATTCAAAATGGATTGTTATCATGTTATTAAGGTGTTTACAGCTTGTTTATGATAGGATGATGATGTCCTAGGAGTTTGGATGGTTTTGAAGGTGTATTGTGAATATTGAGTAGTTTGACCCATTTGAATGACTTTGAATGATTTTGGATGATAGGAGGTGTTTTGCTAGTTGTTTGATGTTAGCGTTTGATGTAGATTGATGTTAGAACAGTAGGGGATGATCGGATGACGTGGTAACATGATGAGATCTGAGTATTTGCTATTTAGGGTAAAAGTATGCATGTTGATGTGATGTTTGCATGCTAAGTGTACCATTTTGGGAAAACTCTTGCATTCGGGGCTGGTAGAACGATGATAAGCTAGGGGTTTTGCTTGAAATATGTTTGATAATGTTGTATGATCAATATTTGGTGTTTCCACACGTTCCGGATCTGATTTGGAGGGTTAAACGCGCGAAAAAACGGAACAGAGCTGCTGAAGGCGATTGGGGATCCTAATCGCCTATGCTATAGGCGATTGGGAGCCCAATCGCCTGATAGGGAAGCCTAATCGCCTATGGTATAGGCGATTGGAGGCCTAATTGCCTTCATTTCATGCGATTGTGATCCTAATTGCTAGTTAAGTCCTGAATTGCATGTCTTACGACCCTAATCGCCTAATAACTCCTGATTTGCATACCAAATGACCCTAATTGCCTATAGTATAGGCGATTAGCCCCCATAATCGCCTGTTGACTTTCATAATCGCCAGTTGACTTTTCCTAATCGCCTGTACTGCTGCTGTAAGTATATTTTGGCATTCCGAAACCCGATTTGACACCTAGGAACATGCTAGGAACCCCGTATCATACCTGATAACATGGTAACACGTGCTCGGGCTTATTTGTGTACTATTTGAACTATGTGTTAGACTTGTTGACTTTTAACGTATGTTAAGTGTGATTGCTTGATTGTATGCGCAAGTATAACACGGGGAGTTTCGGGTCACCAATGGGATGTCGAGTCTTGTACTTTGGGTCAGTTTAACAGTCAACGTGTTTTCCAACGAATCTGGTTATGGTCTGGACATCTAGGGACTAACTAACCTACGGGTTATTAGTCTAAGTACTTGTAACTGTTATATGTTAGGTCAACGCTTTACGGGACTAGCATAGCTTGCTGATTTTATTCATTAACTGAAGTAACGCAACCTAAGGTGAGTTCACGGCCCCACTTTAACTGGTTTTACTTTTGGGGGAGAAAACATGCGTTAAACTTGTGTTTGGTAACAACTGTCATACTATGGGTTACTTGGGGTTACTATACGATCTTTGGAAGTCCCGGGGAAAACCATGAATGTGCGGTGTAGCACAACGGGGAAATGTGGATAGATCTATTGGGCGTGACCTGCCCCGCTCGTCGGCTTGTAGGGCCGGCGGGTGCATATTGTCTCAAACAGGAACGATACATTATTCGGGCAATGCTTCTGGTATGCGTGTCAGTAATGGTTTGCCAATCGTAGTAGTGACAAAACATACGCCTAGCTAGCGTACTTTGGTTTACATTTTTGCATAGTATGGACAGGGTGAACTTGGTACTTTTATTACAAACCTATGAACTCACCGGCATTTTGTGCTGACGTATTTTTGGCATGTTTTTATCAGGTCGCTAAGGTAGCAAACGAGGACTAGGGCGCACGCGTCTGCACGGCGTCTAGTTTAGGATCATGTCTTTCTTATGTTGAACATTTGGAACTACTTTTGGGTTTTGATTTGTAAACAAGCTTCCGCTACTATTTTATGGTTTTTAAACTTATGTTTTTAAATATGCATGTGTTCATATAGTGTTGTTTATTGTGATCGTTGACTTGGATCCTGGTTTGTCACGCGCCTCGCGGTAAAACCCCGCAGGTGGATTTTTAGGGTGTGACAGATTGGTATCAGAGCCAATGGTTATAGTGAACTAGGACTGCATGTAGAGTCTAGTCTATAGCCGAGTCGCACACACACTAGAAGGTCACATGGTACTAGACGTCATAGTGGGTAACATATGGGCTTGTCGGGGTGTCTTTAAAATCATCTAACTCTTTGTGTTACATCATCCGCTCTTATGGGTATTTGACTGTTAATTCCTTAGGCAGTGTGGTGTATTGGAGTGGCTTGTGTACTTTTGAGATCTGTCCAAGGCTCGGACATCTCCCCTTCGTACTCCAATAAACCCACTCGCCCCTGAACTGCCGTGACGTTTATGTCACTGCGGTGTACGACTAAGCATCCGTGTTCGGAGACTTGAACTTTAGACTAGGAGGACGCTAGGAGGACCATGTAGAGCGGTTTATCGTTTTGGGTGCACACGAAATCATAAACCGAAATGCATGAAAGCCCTAGTGAGCTCTGGGTTCGAAGGGATGGTCCTGGATTGGATCTAGCCTTATTTATGTGAACACTAGTGGTTATCACTAGCTGAGAATCTGAATCTTCCTTCACTCTTGTTACCAGAATCATGTCTGGAATTTGCGGTGGACGTAGAGGTGGTGGTCGTACTGGTGGACGCGCTGGTGGAGGTGGTCGTGGAGGTGTGAATCTAACTCAGGAGGACCTGAACAACTTGCTACAGGCTGCCTTTCAGGCAGGACACAATGCCCATGGCGGTAAGTTGATCCTATCAGCTCTGCCTTGCTGTGAGCATGGTATCTTTCTTTTGTGGTTTCTTACGTGTTTCGTTGCAGGTGGTGTTGTTAATCCACCCCAGCCA
Organism: Ambrosia artemisiifolia; assembly: GCA_032199755.1. Classification (NCBI taxonomy): domain Eukaryota; kingdom Viridiplantae; phylum Streptophyta; class Magnoliopsida; order Asterales; family Asteraceae; genus Ambrosia; species Ambrosia artemisiifolia. The sequence goes on from CM063523.1 coordinate 15,103,368, forward strand.
TGTGCACGTACAAGATGTTTCGGGACTGTAAGCCCCATGAGTTCTCTGGCACTGAAGGGGCTGTAGGCATGCTCAAGTGGCTAGAGAAGGTGGAGTCAGTGTTCTTGATGTGTAACTGTCTCCCTGAGGATCGAGTCAAGTATGCTGCCGCACTCTTTCTGGATGTTGCTTTGACCTGGTGGAACTCTATTACTCAGAATATGGGTTTGGGGGAGGCGTATGCCATGCCATGGGAGGATTTTGTTCAGCTGTTGAAGAGGGAGTACTGTCCCAGGGAAGAGATTCAGAAATTGGAACATGAGGTTTGGAGCCTCAAGATGGTGGGGTCTGAGATTGAAGAGTACACGGTGAGGCGTAACGAGTTGGCAGTGCTGTGTCCTGACTTACACGTACCAGAATACAGGAGGATCGAGCACTACATTTCGGGGTTAGTACCAGAGATAGCGGGGTTAGTGGCTGCGGGAAATCTTCCCAACTATGCAGATGTGGTTCGGTCGGCTCACAGGATGACCAATCTGAAGGTGAATGAGGGTATTCTGCCTGCTCGTGGTGCAATTGTCAAGGTTCCAGAGAGTAACAAGCTCAAGTGGGAGAATGTGGGTAAGGGTTCAGCGTCAGCTCCGGCACAGCAGGGTAAGAAGTATGATGTTGGGGGTTCTTCTTCGTCAGGTTCTAAACAGGGTGGTTATGCGGGGAAGCTTCCAAAGTGCAACAAGTGTGAACGACATCATCTGGGGAACTGCGACCGTGGTCGTTGCCATCGCTGCCAGCAGATTGGGCATTATGCTAAGGATTGTAGGGTGAACCTGTCGTCTTCTCAGGGTCGTGCTGCTGTCCCTACCCCTACTGCTCAGGGGACTTCAGGGAAGCAGGGTTGTTACAATTGTGGTGAGGTTGGTATTTCAAGAAGGATTGCCCGAAACTGAAGCAGGGCGGGGATGTGAAGAACGGGAACGGTAACGGGAATGGTGGGGGCGGTGGCAGGAACGCACGCGCCTTTGTCATTGGAGCCGCTGAGGCTAAACTGGATCCCGACACAGTTACCGGTACGTTCCTTCTCAATAATCGCTCTGTTACTGTTTTGTTTGATTCCGGTGCCGATAAAAGCTTCATCTCTTTGGAAGTTAGCCGAATGTTAGATATAGTGCCTGTTCCTTTAGAAGCTAAGTATTTGACTGAGTTGGCTGACGGTAAGAAGATTGAGGCGACTTGTGTCCTTCGGGAGTGTCACCTAGAGTTGTCGGGTTTGTCTTTCCCCATTGATCTTATGCCTGTACCCTTGGGTAGCTTTGATGTCGTTGTAGGCATGGATTGGTTATCGTTGTATCGTGCGGAGATCGTTTGTTTCGACAAGGTTATTCGGATCCCTCTCCCGGACGGAGAATTTCTTGTGGTACGTGGGGAGAAGAGCGGTTCTCCGCTAAGTCTCATCTCCAGCATGAAAGCCCTTAAGTGTATTCGTAAGGGTTGTTCGGCCGTTTTGGCACTTCTCTCTGTTTCCTCTACCGATGAGAAGAAGATCGAGGATATTCCAGTGGTTCGTGACTTTTCTGACGTTTTTCCCGATGATCTACCTGGTCTTCCACCCCATCGTCAGGTTGAGTTCGGTATTGATCTTGTACCGGGCGCAGCCCCTATTGCTCGGGCCCCCTACCGTCTTGCACCTCCCGAGATGCAGGAATTATCTAGCCAGTTGCAGGAACTCTTGGATAAGGGTTTCATCAGACCGAGTTCTTCCCCTTGGGGAGCCCCGATTCTATTCGTGAAGAAGAAAGACGGAAGTCTCCGGATGTGCGTGGATTACAGAGAGCTGAACAAGGTGACCATCAAGAACCGCTATCCTCTTCCTCGCATTGATGATCTCTTTGACCAGCTCCAGGGTTCTAGCTACTACTCCAAGATCGACTTAAGGTCCGGTTACCACCAGTTACGCGTGCAGAAAGCTGACATTGCGAAGACTGCCTTTCGTACACGTTATGGCCATTTCGAGTTCTTGGTCATGCCTTTCGGTCTCACTAACGCGCCGGCGGTTTTCATGGATTTGATGAACCGCGTGTGCAAACCTTATCTTGATAAGTTCGTCATTGTGTTTATTGACGACATCTTGGTTTACTCCAAGAGCAAAGCTGAACATGAGGAACACTTGCGTTTAGTTCTGGAACTTTTGCGACGGGAACAGCTTTATGCTAAGTTCTCGAAGTGTGACTTTTGGTTACGTGAAGTTCAATTCCTAGGACATGTGGTTAATGAACTAGGGATTCATGTCGATCCGGCTAAGATCGAGGCAATTAAACACTGGGAAGCACCAAAGACGCCATCTGAGGTGCGGCAATTCCTAGGTCTTGCGGGTTACTACCGTCGTTTCATTAAGGGATTTTCGAAGATCGCTCAACCCCTCACCTCTCTTACTCAGAAGGACAGAAAATTCGACTGGGGTGAACCGCAAGAGTCAGCGTTCCAAAAGTTGAAGTCCAAACTCTGTTCTGCTCCTGTTCTATCCTTGCCTGAGGGCACTGAGGACTTCGTTGTTTATTGTGATGCTTCGATTCGGGGTCTCGGTTGCGTGTTAATGCAACGCGAGAAAGTGATTGCCTACGCTTCTCGTCAACTCAAGGTTCACGAGAAGAACTATACCACCCACGACTTGGAGTTGGGTGCAGTGGTGTTCGCATTGAAGATTTGGAGACATTACTTGTACGGTACCAAATGCACCATCTATACCGATCACAAGAGTCTCCAGCATATCTTCGATCAACAACACCTGAACATGCGACAACGTCGCTGGGTTGAACTCCTGAACGACTATGATTGCACCATTAAGTACCATCCTGGAAAGGCGAACGTGGTGGCAGAAGCCTTGAGCAGGAAGGAAACAGCAAACCCACATCGCGTTCGGGCGTTGCAACTCACTATCCAATCTTCTCTTTCCGACCAAATCCGTTCTGCGCAACTAGAAGCTTTGAAGGAGACAAACCTTAAAGCTGAGACCATGCACGGTGCTGATAAGCACCTCGAGCAAAGGCCTGACGGCTTACACTACTTCGCAGAACGCATATGGGTTTCGTTATTCGCGGGATTACGGGAACTTGTTTTGGACGAAGCTCACAAATCCCGGTATTCCATTCATCCCGGCTCAGACAAGATGTACCAAGACCTAAAGGTACTCTACTGGTGGCCAAACATGAAGGCTGACATTGCCTCCTACGTGAGCAAATGCTTGACCTTTGCCAAGGTCAAGGTGGAGTATCAGAAGCCTTCTGGTCTCCTGCAGCAACCAGAAATTCCTGAATGGAAGTGGGAAAGGATCACGATGGACTTTGTTACTAAACTACCTAAGTCACCTAGAGGTTGTGATAAGATATGGGTGATTGTGGATCGGTTGACGAAGTCAGCCCATTTTCTTGCCATTAAAGAAACCGACACTATGGATTGTTTGGCTCGTCTCTACCTCAAGGAGGTCGTTTCTAAGCACGGTGTGCCGGTTTCACTTCGCATTTTTGGAAGTCCTTGCACAAAGCCTTGGGTACCCAGCTAGACATGAGTACAGCTTATCACCCACAAACTGACGGGCAGAGTGAACGAACAATTCAAACCTTAGAGGACATGCTTCGGGCATGTGTGATTGATTTTGGCAAGAGTTGGGAGATTCACCTGCCGTTAGTGGAGTTTTCTTATAACAACAGTTACCATGCGAGTATCAAGGCAGCTCCGTTCGAGGCATTGTATGGGCGGAAATGCCGGTCTCCCCTTTCTTGGGCTGAGGTGGGTGAGAGTCAACTCACTGGGCCTGAGCTAGTGTACGAGACTTCGGAAAAGATCGTACAGAATCGTAACCGTTTGGCAGCGGCGCGGGATCAACAGAAGAGTTATGCCGATCGACGTCGCAAACCTTTAGAGTTCCAGGTTGGGGATAGGGTGCTTCTGAAAGTTTCACCATGGAAGGGCGTCATACGCTTTGGAAAGCGTGGCAAACTAAACCCTCGGTACGTTGGACCGTTTGCGATCCTGGAACGGATTGGACCGGTGGCATATCGACTTGATTTACCGGCGGAGCTCGGTAATGTGCACGATGTCTTCCATGTGTCTAACTTGAAGAAATGCCTGGCTGACGAATCTCTTATTGTTCCACTAGAAGAGATCAAGGTTGATGATCGTCTTCGCATTGTGGAAGAACCTGTTGATATCCTTGATTACAAGATTTGTAGCCTTCGTCGGAGTAAAATCCGTATTGTTAAAGTTCGCTGGAACTCGAACCGTGGACCGGAATACACTCGGGAACGCGAGGATCAGATGAAGTCTAAGTATCCTCACCTCTTTCCTAAGCGCGCTTTTGAATCGAGACATGTTACTACCGCAGCTGAATGAATCTCGGGGCGAGATTCCTTCTAACGTGGGGATGATGTGACAACTCGGGTAAATTCTCTCTTTTGGTTTCTATTCCTTGTCGTTTCCTTTTTGACTTGTGCTAATTTTCGGGGCGAAAATTCTTTTAACGTGGGGATGATGTGACACCCGGCAAACTCAGGTTAATAATATGGTTTGGGTCAAAGTCTACCTTAGCGAGTCATGCGTACAGTATACTTAACTAGGTCGGTTAAGTCGTGTTATAGTACGGGAGTCATTAGTACAACCTAGAGGATCGTTAGATGTCGGCCATTTAACCAGGTATGCAAGGATTGACGATTCGTGGAATCGTCAAACCTTAGTAGAAACACAAGTCTCGAGTCCCGGGAATTGGTGAACGAGTGTGAAAGTGGTTGCTTACATGTTTTATGTGTTTATAATCTTTATGTGGCTTGTCGGTATGTGAAAACATGTTAACATATGTTAAAACGGAGTTTAACGCGCCGAATACGCAGGAACAGACCCTATAGGCGATTATGAAGAAGCTGAAGGCGATTAGCCTCTGCAATCGCCTATAGGGAAGGCGAGTAGGGCTTTTCTGAGGGCGATTAGGCCCTAATCGCCTATAGCTATAGGCGATTAGGAGCCATAATCGCCTGAAATAGCTGCATAATCGCTTGACGTGTTTTAAACGACTAGAAACGCCTATAAATACCACCCTTGACCTCCAAAACACCTCTAATGCAACCCTAGCCGTCTCATAACATATCCCAACTCCCAAACACCCTCTGGAACACGTTTTAGCATCAAAACACCTATTTTCAAGCTTTATACATCAAATCCTCATAAAACCAAGGTGTGTTCTTCATTCCCAAACCTTTAAATGATTGTGTTTTACTCCCTAAAGGTCCAGACCTGGTTTATAAACATTTGTGTCTTTGAAAACCTATGAAAATCGTTTTTAAACAAGTTCAAACCATTATGCATGTTGTATGTGTTAAATATGATTAAAAGATAGGATTTTTATGATTCAAAATGGATTGTTATCATGTTATTAAGGTGTTTACAGCTTGTTTATGATAGGATGATGATGTCCTAGGAGTTTGGATGGTTTTGAAGGTGTATTGTGAATATTGAGTAGTTTGACCCATTTGAATGACTTTGAATGATTTTGGATAATAGGAGGTGTTTTGCTAGTTGTTTGATGTTAGGGTTTGATGTAGATTGATGTTAGAACAGTAGGGGATGATCGGATGACGTGGTAACATGATGAGATCTGAGTATTTGCTATTTAGGGTAAAAGTATGCATGTTGATGTGATGTTTGCATGCTAAGTGTACCATTTTGGGAAAACTCTTGCATTCGGGGCTGGTAGAACGATGATAAGCTAGGGGTTTTGCTTGAAATATGTTTGATAATGTTGTATGATCAATATTTGGTGTTTCCACACGTTCCGGATCTGATTTGGAGGGTTAAACGCGCGAAAAACCGGAACAGAGTTGCTGAAGGCGATTGGGGATCCTAATCGCCTATGCTATAGGCGATTGGGAGCCCAATCGCCTGATAGGGAAGCCTAATCGCCTATGGTATAGGCGATTGGGGGCCTAATTGCCTTCATTTCATGCGATTCTGATCCTAATTGCTAGTTAAGTCCTGAATTGCATGTCTTACGACCCTAATCGCCTGATAACTCCTGATTTGCATACCACATGACCCTAATCGCCTATAGTATAGGCGATTAGCCCCCATAATCGCCTGTTGACTTTCATAATCGCCAGTTGACTTTTCCTAATCGCCTGTACTGCTGCTGTAAGTATATTTTGGCATTCCGAAACCCGATTTGACACCTAGGAACATGCTAGGAACCCCGTATCATACCTGATAACATGGTAACACGTGCTCGGGCTTATTTGTGTACTATTTGAACTATGTGTTAGACTTGTTGAACTTTAACGTATGTTAAGTGTGATTGCTTGATTGTATGTGCAAGTATAACACGGGGAGTTTCGGGTCACCAATGGGATGTCGAGTCTTGTACTTTGGGTCAGTTTAACAGTCAACGTGTTTTCCAACGAATCTGGTTATGGTCTGGACATCTAGGGACTAACTAACCTACGGGTTATTAGTCTAAGTACTTGTAACTGTTATATGTTAGGTCGCCGCTTTACGGGACTAGCATAGCTTGCTGATTTTATTCATTAACTGAAGTAACGCAACCTAAGGTGAGTTCACGGCCCCACTTTAACTGGTTTTACTTTTGGGGGAGAAAACATGCGTTAAACTTGTGTTTGGTAACAACTGTCATACTATGGGTTACTTGGGGTTACTATACGATCTTTGGAAGTCCCGGGGGAAACCATGAATGTGCGGTGTAGCACAACGGGGAAATGTGGATAGATCTATTGGGCGTGACCTGCCCCGCTCGTCGGCTTGGAGGGCCGACGGGTGCATATTGTCTCAAACAGGAACGATACATTATTCGGGCAATGCTTCTGGTATGCGTGTCAGTAATGGTTTGCCAATCGTAGTAGTGACAAAACATACGCCTAGCTAGCGTACTTTGGTTTACATTTTTGCATAGTATGGACAGGGTGAACTTGGTACTTTTATTACAAACCTGTGAACTCACCGGCATTTTGTGCTGACATATTTTTGGCATGTTTTTCTCAGGTCGCTAAGGTAGCAAACGAGGACTAGGGCGCACGCGTCTGCACGGCGTCTAGTTTAGGATCATGTCTTTCTTATGTTGAACATTTGGAACTACTTTTGGGTTTTGATTTGTAAACAAGCTTCCGCTACTATTTTATGGTTTTTAAACTTATGTTTTTAAATATGCATGTGTTCATATAGTGTTGTTTATTGTGATCATTGACTTGGATCCTGGTTTGTCACGCGCCTCGCGGTAAAACCCCGCAGGTGGATTTTGAGGGTGTGACATAACATCTGCTGCTTCTTTGCACACAGAATTGAATGTTCCAAGAACAACTGCCCTTATACCCTACCAAGTACAAACAAGCATCAAAATATCAACACAGCCATCACAACCACAGTATTTAGAACCATTGCCTGCTAAATATCCTCTTGAAATATTAATAATCCAATATGAGATAGACTCTTTCTACTTAACAGACGATCCTTCATCATTAACTTTCACATCTATTGAAGGTTTCGAGAAACCTATGAATGTTAATTAGTATATGGAGGTAAAGTGGCAACAGACTGAAAATTAGTATCAAAGAACTATGCAAAGGCAAAGATAACATGACTGCTCTTGGAATCCAGCAAACACAGCTTGAAAAGCTTAGTAAAATACAAGAGTGTGTATGGGAACTGAGCTACAAAATGCATGAAAGAAATACAACTTCTGAAGTGGAGAGAAGTGTAAGAAAAGAATTCATAGATCATATTTTAAATCTCAAATTTTACAACGTCACTGAAAAACAATTTGCTGGTTGGACATCTGAAGAACTCAAGGCTCACATATACAAAATTGAAGAGTTGCTTAAAGACCATAACAATCAGAAAAAAACTCCAGCTGACTCGACGAAGGGCAAAGAAAGTGAATCTAAAAAAACTTTAAAATTGAAGAGAATGAGGCAAGAGTTAGTTGCGACAAAATATGGTCAAATGAGATATGTTTCCAGATGGTCTGAACTAGTTTTGGTTAAAACCTACATACTACTGGAGATAAACAGAGAAATGGATCCAACTCTGCCTAAAAAGCCAATTTATCCTGATGAACAGCAAGCTCCTGAGAAGAAGATTCAACAGAAACGTAGGTCCTCAACAACCAATCTTACCAGACAGACCATCAAACAAATCAAAAATAGTGAAGACTGAAGATTAATTAACAGTTGAGATTTGAGAATAAATGTCTGTCCAGGATTAAAGTACCGATTTCATAAAAACTCTGTTTGTTTGTAGTAGAATGTTTTTTTAAAATAACAGATGTTATATTTGTGATAATATATCAAAGTTAAAAACTTTGATTAAAACGTTTTCGTATTTAGTGAAACGGCAAAGGTTTGAATAGCAAATTATTATCATAAAAACATTTACTTTCAAACTTTTGAATAAACACATGTTTTACTAATAGTTGTTTCTCGAGAGTACTTTGGTAGTTTGAAACATATGTAATGTACTTGATAAAATATCAATATTAAAAAATCTCAACACTAATTAAATGGAGAATATTTACTTGAATTAACTATTTAAAAACAAAACACTAAATGTTTTACACGTAAACTAATGATAATATTCATAGTAATAAACTTCAAGTCCAAAAGTAATGACTTGAAATTAATTGTTATCTTACAAAATATTAATATTTTCTCCTAAAACTGCATACACATGTTTCAAGTTTAAACATTCCCAAAAATTAAACTTTATACTAAAGTTTCATACAATGTGTTACTCCATAACTACATAATTTTTCATCCTAGATAATCTCCTCCGGGTTCTTTTGGCAGTAGACGATAAAAATATCAGCATCTTCAATACTCCTTTTTTCCATTGGGGCTTGTACACGAATCCTTTAAAGCTTCATCGTTGGAAGAGTCGGTAGAAATACAAAAAACATCCTTGAAAAAAAAAACTACTGAACTATTAAAATGAAGAAAACAAACTTTTTTGATAGCTTAAAGAATTGCAAAAATGTATACCCACCTTTGACAACATTTGGAAAGCACCATCAGAAGATCCATCAAGGTTAGCACACTTGTATTCACCATCATCCGGACTAACCTAAGAAGTGATCAAAAAAAATAAAAAACTAACAGTGAACTTCAAAATCTTTGTTTACCAAATTTAACAACACAACCCAAAATTAATTAAATACCTCTCTAGCATTATCATTTTCATAATTATTGCCCATAACCAACTCAGCAATTATTACAGGATCATCACATATCTTTTGAACAGTGTACACACGGGTCATTTTTAAGATTGTATTCTGAAACTTCAATCTTGAAAGCCAAAAGCTTACCTACCAGCCGAAATAATTCTTGGGGAAATCCTTCGCTATCCTCAAGATTCAACTATCTTTCCCTTATATCACTTGCAGATGAACCAACAATATTGGACACATCTCTATCAAACAACATAAACGACACACTACCACTATGATCCTGAACCCTGACTTGAACCTTAAACCTGAAATAAATAACTTACAATAAGTTGACTGTAATCTTATGAAACTTGAAAAAATTGTAAATAAACATTTTATCTTACTTTGTTGAGATGGATTTACATCCACACATGCATTTAGGAAAAACCAAAGCTGTAACAGGCAAATCGAGAAATTCTTCAGAAACTTTTGCAGCAGTTTGTAAGTACTCTGATTTAGTTTGCACTTTTCTGAAACATTTCCTGCAAGCAACATAACACCAACCAGACCCTTCTTGCACAACTTTTATAGTTGCAACCACAACACAACACATTGCCTGCAATACAACAATATATTGATCATTGTTTTCATTCAGATATAAAAAACAAATTACATGTAATAAAGTAAATAAACAAATATGAAATCTATTAAAAAAAAGATTGAAACCGTTTCTATGTCGCTAAGCTTGTCAACATTTTTCTTTGGAATTGATACAACGAATTCTTGATGCAATAAGTAAACAAACTGGGAGGAACGTAGTGTTTGAGAAGACTAAAAAATGGTAAAAAGAATTAACATAAAAAATGACCTACAAGACTCAAAAGAATGACAAAAAAAGTTAAAAACATTGCCCTATTATGTATAAAATTGTTCTAAATATTATACCTCCTCCTTAATTAGTTAACTTCATCAATTTCTACATTCAGAAATAGTCGAGTTCAATACTTGTCGCTTTGTACGGTAATTTGTTCTATATATAACAATATATATACTTAGTGACTTTGTTTCACGTTAACAATTATTTTAAAATACGAAAAACTAACACAAAGTTAACTTTCCAGTCCTTAACTTTACCATGCTGTATGACAACCATCACATGCTCATTAACAGGGTTATTAGAAATGAAGTTCTTAAACAACTGCATAATCATTCCACATTGTACATCTTAAAATGGTACCTCTACATGCAAACAATAATTTTAAGATTGTAAATACATATAAAAAATAGAACTCAACATTTGATATAGAACATTTATTACATCACTAAATAACATACAAGTCCTTTAATTTAAGAGAATATTCTTGATTACATTTACTACACCACTTCATTAATTCTTACCATTTATTACACAAATGAATGTATGTATTAAGTTTTGAAAACATTACAACAAACAAAATTTATAAAAATACAAGTCAATGCTTACTCCAAATCTAGAAGATCAAAGTTCATCAGTTGCGTTAATTTTGGAGCTTTTTCAAACACATCCAAATCACCATACCAAATAAGACTACCAGCAACATCTGCAGCAAAAATATAAAATACAACTATATCTAAAATCTATACAAATTAAACTATCAATAACCTCAGTAACATAAAATATAAAAATAGACCAACCAACAGTCAATAGTTTATTTGCTTCTCCACTCAGAATATCTTTAAATGGAATGAACCTGAACCCATACTCAACACCTTCCCATCCAACATCATGCTTCACAGTAGTACAACGATAAAAAAACGATTTTAAAAACATGCGCAACAACAGTGTATGGGTCCTTGTTTTCACCAACGCCAAATTTGGAGAGAACATCAACATCATCTTATGAAGTTTAGTGTCAAAAAGTTGCACCAAATGACCTTTAATAGAAGCCTGAATGTTATCACCTTGCAAATAATCATAAACAAAAGATAAACATCAAACACAACAACTTTTTCAAAATACAGATATATGTATATAACATGAACGTAAGATAACAACATTAAACTAAAACAAAATATAAAAAACATAAAAAATCATATCCATGACCGTACCTTCTCATCGATCAATATGAGCTCCAACTTAAAATATTGTTTCCATTTTCGTATAACATGTCCCTTCATACTCCACATATCTTTCCCTGGGTTCAGATGACAAATAAAACTGAGACTATTGTTGACATCTTCCATTGATATGGTTTCAATATATTTATTTATTTATACCAAGATGAGATAAGGGTTAGAAGACACTCTGCAGAAATTTAGAAGGGTTGTATTGTTATGTGCTTATATGATATATTTATAAAGGAAACTTATTGCTATATTTACCACTGCAACATAACTAAGTACCCCACTCCCCTATGTAAATTTAAAAATTCCCTCTTAAAGTTCAAAACTTAGAAACTTAACACATACTTTTAAAATTTTATTATTATTATTATTTATTATTTATGTGGACAAAATGAGACTACGAATAAACTCTATAGTTATAAATCCCAAATTTTCAAAAAAAAAGTTATAAATCACAAAATCTGTTTTACAACATCTGTTGGCTTGTCAAACAGATGTTTTGAAACAACTGTCATCCAATAACTTTTCCCAATTACAAATTACGAAGTGAAACGTAAATAAAGGAACTTTCAAAATTGTAATCATTAAATTTGGACTTTTGGGCCTCTATTTAACCTGATACAGTATTTGATGGTACGAACAAACTGTAAAGAAATTTAAAAACTGATTTTATAGTGGGTTGTATTATTATTTATTTATTTATTAATATTAATTGGAAGATCTACTATACAAATTAATCGGAAGATCTATTTAACCAACACTACAATATTGATCGAACAGACAAACTTTTATATATTTTACAAGTGATTTTATAATTTATTAATCGAAAGATCTGTTTTAAAACAACTGTTGACTTCTCAACAGATCTTCTCAAAACAACAATCATCTAATACAACTTCACATATAATGAAAAAACTGTCATCCAATACAAATTTCACATAGATTTTACAATGTGCCACGTAAATAAATCAATCAATAATAATAATAATAATAATAATAATAATAATAATAATAATAATTCCACTCAAAACTCTTACTATTTGCCACTCAACCCTGTTAATGTTCAAATTCTTAAACACACTTCCCCATGATAATTTAAAACTTTCCCCTCTTAAAAATTCAAAAAATAGGGTTATTATTTATTATCAATCGAAAGATCTGTTTTACAACAATTGTTGACTTGTCAACAGATGTTCTCAAAACAGCTGTCATAAAATACAACTTCAGATGTAATGAAAAAACTATCATCCAAAAGAATTTCACTTAGAATTTGCAATATGCCACGTAAATGAATGAATTGATTAATAATAATAACAATAACAACATTTGCTCTCAAAACTCTTATTATTTGCAACTCAACCCTATTAATGTTCAAAATCGTAAACACGCTTCCCTATGATAATTTAAAGCTTTCCCTCTTAAAAGTTCAAAACTTAGGGCTTATTTATTAAAGATGATTTTAAAATATTTATTAATATTATTTATTTATCAAAATGAAATGATGCTACATAAAAAATCTTTAGAAAATAACAAACTGATTTTCAACAGGGTTATTATAATATAGGTTCTCAACTTGAATATTACTGATCAATGGAACCAAGTATATATATTGATACAATATTATATCTTATATAAATCAATTAATTAATAATAATAACAATAACAATATTTGCTATCAAAACTCTTATTATTTGACACTCAACCCTGTTAATGTTCAAAATCGTAATGACGCTTCCCTATGATAATTTAAAATTTTCCCTCTTAAAAATTCAAAACTTAGGGTTTATTTGTTTAAGATGGTTTTAAAGTAATAATTATTATTGTTATTTATTTATCAAAATGAAATGATGCTACATACAAAATCTTTAGAAAATAACCAACTGATTTTAAACAGGTTTCTTATAAAATAACCTCTCAACTTGAATATTATTGATCAATGCAACAAAGTATATATAATGATACAATGTTATATCTTATATAAATCAATTAATTAATAATAATAACAATAACAATATTTTCTCCCAAATCTCTTACTATTTGCAACTCAACACTGTTAATGTTTAAAATTGTAAACACGCTTCCCTATGATAATTTAAGACTTTCCCTTTTAAAAATTCAAAACTTAGGCCTTATTTGTATTATATTATTAATCAGAAAATTTGTTTTACATCAACTGTTAACTTGTCAAACAGATGTTCTCAAAACAGTTGTCATCCATTACAACTTCAGATGTAATGAAAAAACTGTCATCCAAAAGAATTTCACTTTGAATTTGCAACATGCCACGTAAATGAATGAATTAATTAATTATAATAACACTCACAATATTCTCTCTCAAAACTCTTATTATTTGCAACTCAACCCTATTAATGTTCAAAATTGTAAACACGCTTCCCTATGATAATTTAAAACTTTCCCTCTTAAAAATTCAAACCTTAGGGCTTGATTATTAAAGATGGTTTTAAAATATTTATTAATATTATTTATTAATCAAAATGAAATGATGCTATATACCAAATCTTTAGAAAATAACAAACTGATTTTGAACATGGCTTTTGTAAGATAGGTTCTCAACTTGAATATTACTAATCAATAGAACCAAGTGTATATAATGATATAATGTTATATCTTATATAAGTCATTTAATTAATAATAATAACAATGACAATATTTGCTTTCAAAACTCATACTGTTTGCCACTAAACACTGTAAATGTTCAAAATCGTAAGCACGCTTCCCTATGATAATTTAAAACTTTCCCTTTTAAAAATTCAAAACTTAGGGCATATTTATTAAAGATGGTTTTAAAATAATAATAATTATTATTTATCATAATGAAATGATGCGGCATACAAAATCTTTAGAAATTAACCAACTGATTTTAAACAGGTTTCTTATAAAATAACCTCTCAACTTGAATATTATTGATCAATGCAACCATGTATATATAATGATACAATGTTATATATTAGATAAATCAATTAATTAATAATAATAACAATAACAATATTTTCTCTCAAAATTGTTATTATTTATAAATCGGAAGATCTGTTTTACAACAACTATTGACTTGAAAACATATCTTCTCAAAACAGCTTTCATCCAACAAAACTTCAGAAGTAATGAAAAACTGTCAAAAAACTCGCACAACATCTTTTTACAACACATGTTGACTTGTCAACAGATCTTAAAAAAACATCTGCCATCCAACACAACTTCAGTTTATACTGTACAATATTTAGAAACATGTCTGGACTATAAGCAGACGTTAGGAAAAACTACCAACAGAATGAAGAGAATTCTTCTACTTATAAATTACAACATTTATTTTAAAAGAAACATCTGTTGGTAAATCAACAGATGTAAAGAAACAACTGTAATACAATCTTTGGAAAAGTTGGACAGATCTTCACAAAACAACTGTCATCGAATACAACTTCAATTTATACTATAGACTATTTACAAACACGACTTGACCGTAGACAGACGTTACGAAAAATTACTAACAGAATGAAAATAATTCTTTTACTACTCTTCAGAAAACTTGAAACTGATGTTGTTAATACATTCAAATCAACTTTGAATACAACATGTCTTTATACACCCATCAGTCTTCAACACATATTTGTTTCTTTGACTGGAAAGAATCTCCAATAGATTAACCTTAAATATTCAACATACTCAAAGTGCTTCCTCACATACTCTGCTTGCTAATAGAACAGAAAAAACATTCATGGTTATACTTCAACTACAATCCTTGAAAAACAAACTAAAGAAATAATAAATTCAACAAACATACCTGTTGACAAGCACAACAGCGGGAACCCCAAAAGCGGAAGTAGACGCAAACGTCTTCCTCAAAAGATAAGCATAGTGGCGTAAGAGCATAATCGCAATCAATCTTTTGCCTAATGCCATCCGGAAAAACACTTGATTGCTTAAGCTAACGCCTCTATCTGTTAACGGTCAAATATTCACAAAAATACTAAATCAAGCATGACTCAAACTAATCAATCTCACAAGTTGAACAGAAAAAAAATTAAGACACATTAAACACTCACATAGATGGCTTTAAAAAAGCAAACACATACCCATCTTGAGTTTGACGCTGCCAATCTACAACCGTTGGTAATGGTATAACTAACATTTTCCTTTGATTGTAAGAATCTTCCAAAGTCGACACCTTTTTCAATGTAAATACTCTGGTTGCTAATGGAGCAGACAAAAGACTGAGGGTTATTGAAACCAAAACGATAAATTTTATTCTTATTGATATGATCAATTAGAATTAGGTTACCTGATAGTCGAATCCTAAGACGTGAATGTGAATGTGAGAGAAGCATCTGTTACGATTTCGAAATTATCTGAGAGATTTAAAACATTTTTTGAGAGAAAGAGAGGGACATGATACCTTTATATAGTTTTCTAATGGGGTATCGAATTTGAATTTGGAGCTCAAATTTAAAACCAACAGTCCTAGAAAACTCTGTTGAAGCAAGTGGCAATATTTAATTAATTTATTAACAACCACTGTTGAGGCAAGTGGATTTTTTACAAATTGGTCTTGGAGTCTAGATTCATTTCTTAAAACTTGTTAAGTTACATCAAAAAAGAAGGTAGACGGGCAATAAGCTACACCGCCATCACTTTCTGAATAGCGAACCCTAATCTACCGAAGACAATCCCCTGCCCTGAAGATGAACTATTGTTGTGGATAACCCGTTGAACCCTGATCAAGAAATGAATAGCTTCTGATGCTAGGGAGCCAAAGGTATCAAAGACCAAAGGAACAAAGATATGTTAGTTCTCTGTACAAGCTTTAGCGTGCTTATCCACTTTCTTCTATTCCGCTTTTCTCGATGCTTGTCCAGCTATAAACCCGTTTTCCCTTAAACCAATCAAAGGAGATACCCTCGTGAGGTCAACACATGCATGTTTCCCCCTAGCCCAACCAAAGTCGAGCAGACCCACATGTCGCATAGTAGATTTACCTTCCGTAGGGTCTGTGAGAAAATTCACAGGGGCCTCTTTCTTGGCAGAAATCTCAGCTATTCTCAAGATGTCCCACAAAATGTCTCTCACCCACTCATGACGGTATTTGAAACTTGGGAGCTCTTTGCAATGAATTGCGTGCTCCCTATATTTATCCATACGCCTGGAAGGCGCCAGCGTAGGTGAGACACTCAATAAATATGTGCCCTGTACTTCTCATTTGTAACTTATGCATTGTAGAGAAATCCACGTCGAGGTGTTGTCGAATTTTCCGGTAATCATTTTTACTTATCCTTAATCGTTTCTAACGTGTTCACGCGACTAACAACAATCCGTGTCGTTGATTTCTGCCTTCGATTAAGACATACGTGAGATTCAATTATTGTTGTGAGAAATCGGTCCTACAAATTACTATTGAACGTAAACGTGAAACACTGATGTGAGATGAGGTAGATGAATGATGTATTTTTCATTATGTTTTCATATTTGTTTGTCTTTTAAATTATGTATTATTTTTTATTTTTAATGGAAGTATAATATAGTTACTTTTAGTTATTTAATTTACTTTTATTCAAGAAAAAAAATTCTACGATAATTGAAAGGAGTGATGCTAGTCAACTGTGGTGTTAGAGTAGTTTAGTGTAAAAGTGACATGGAATTTTAGAACTGAATAGAGCTAGGGTAAATGAAAGGAGTGTCTCATACAACCTTAGTTAATCAAACCATTCATATATTTATATATTTTTAACTATTATACTTCTATTTCATGTATTTATATTTATATTTATATTCCTTATTTATATAATTCAAAGCAAAAATTCTAGACAAAGGTTCTTGTTATTAACCAAAATTAACTAACCTGAACTGAAAAGCAACGATTAAACCAATAATTCAAACCAATTATAGACTGGTTAATAAGATCGGTTCACCGATGACTTTCGGGTTTTGTTTTGGTTAACAGTAATAACTAAACTAAACTAAAACACACATGTTGTAGGTCCAACGGTTTCATTAGCCAAAAGAAAATAAAAGTTAACCAGAAAGCAATTTGGAGAGGATTTTAGACTAGTTATTAAATCATTCATTCCCCTAAACAAAGACTTCATGGCTATTTATAACTCAATCGACTAATTAAACACAACTAAATAACGGAAAGCATGCATAAAGAAAATGACCCACGTTGAACTAAAGTGTGTTGGTGACATGGAATATGACACCTAAAAACATACATCATTAAAAGTATTTCACACGCAAGCTTCCTGCTAGTTTAATACAACAGGTGTTTAGTAAAATTACAGCAGGTAGTGCGTTCCAGTTTTGTCAATGTTCACTCACGCTATGATTGGTCGAAGATGAAACGGTTCAGACTCTAAAGATTCCTCATTGATGGTTAGTTGTGAATGATAAAGGTTACTCGTGTTTGGTAGTTCGTTTTGGAAATATAGGTACAATTAGGAGTCAGTAGATGCACCTCCAATTGTGTCCCTAGCTTATTACACTGTCTAGATATGTTTTGTCATATTTTTACATAGTTTCAATAACTTTCTGATGTATTCATAACGTTAAACTGTTGATCCTTGTGAAGGGTCAAGTGTATGGAGACCATAAGCCTGACCCCTCTTAGGTGTAGAAGCCCATAGGCCTGGAAGGCTCCAGCGTAGGGAAGGCACTCTATAAATATGTGCCTCGTGCTTCTCATTTGTAACTTTTGCATCTTAGAGAAATCCACGCCGAAGTGTTGTCAAATTGTCGTGTAATCATTTTTACTTAATGTTTATTGTTTCTAACGTGTTCACGCAACTAACAACAATCTGTGCGGTGGATTTCTGCCTTTGATTTAGAAATACGTGAGATTCACTTATTGTTGTGAGAAATTAGTCCTAAAAATCACTATTGATCATAAACGTGAAACACTGGTGTCAGATGAGATAGATGAATGATGTTTTTTTTTATTAAGTTTCATATTTGTTTTTTATTTTTTTCAATTATGTATTATTTTTATTTTTAATGAAAGTATAATATAGTTACTTTTAGTTACTTAGTTTATTTTTATTTAAGAAAACAAAATATTCTACGGTAACTCAAAGCAGTGATGCCAGTGAATTGTAGTGTAAGAGTAGTTCAGTGTAAAAGTGACGTGAAAGTTTAGAATTGAATGGAGCTAGGGTAGATGTAAGGAGTGCCCTATCCACCCTTAGTTAATCAAACCATTGATATATGCATATATTTTTTGCTGTTATACTTCTATTTCATGTATTTATATTTATATTCCTATTTTATATATTTATAAACAAAAATTGTAGAGAAAGATTCTGGTGACCTGAACTGAAGAGCAACAACTTAACCAAATAAATCAAACCAATTATAGACTGGTTAATAAGATTGGTTAACCGATTCGGGTTTGGTTTTAGTTAAGGCTAATAACCAAACAGAACTAAAACACGTATGTTGTAGTTCCAACGGTTTCATTTGCCAAAAGAAAATGGAAGGTAATCAGAAAGCAATTTGGAGAGGATTTTAAACTAGTTATTCATTCACTCCTCTAAACAAAGCTTTCATAGCTATTTATAATTCAATAAACTAATTAAACACAACTAAATAAAGGAAAGCATGTATAAAGAAAGTAACCCACGTTGAACTAAAGTGTGTTGGTGACATGGAATGTGACACCTAACAACGCACATTATTAGAAGTGTTTGTGTTCTTGTCGCATCATGCAAGCTTCCTGCTAGTTTAATACAATAGGTGTTTAGTAAAATTACAGTAGGTAATGCATTCCAGTTTGTCAACGTTCACTCACGCTGTGATTGGTGGAAGATGAAACGGTTCAGACTTTAAAGATTCCTCATTGATGGTTGGTTTCAAATGATAAAGGTTACTCGTGTTTGGTAGTTCATTTTGGAAATATAGGTACAATGGGGAGTCTATAGATGCACCTCCGGTTGTGTCCCTAGCTTATTACATTGTCTAGATATGTTTTGTCATATACTTACATAGTTTCAATAACTTAATTTCTGATGTATTCGTAACGTTAAACTGTTGATTCTTGTGAAGGGTCAGGTGTATGGAGCCCATAAGCCTGACCCCTCTCATGTGTAGGAGCCCATATGTCTGGAAGGCTCCAGCGTAGGGGAGGCACTCTATAAATATGTGCCTCGTGCTTCTCATTTGTAATTTTTGTATCTTAGAGAAATCCACGTCGAAGTGTTGTCGAATTTTCGTGTAATCATTTTTACTTATTGTTTATTGTTTCTAACGTGTTCACGCGACTAACAACAATCTGTGTGGTTGATTTCTGCCTTCGATTTAGAAATACGCAAGATTCAATTATTGTTGTGAGAAATCGGTCCTAAAAAAACGCTATTGATCGTAAACGTGAACCACTGGTGTCAGATGAGATAGATGAATGATGTTTTTTTATTATGTTTTCATATTTTTTTTTTCAATTATGTATTTTTTTATTTTACAAATTGGTCTTGGAGTCTAGATTCATTTCTTAAAACTTGTCAAGTTACATCAAAAAAGAAGGTAGACGGGCAATAAGCTACACCGCCATCACTTTCTGAATAGCGAACCCTAATCTACCAAAGACAATCCCCTGCCCTGAAGATGAACTATTGTTGTGGATAACCCGTTGAACCCTGATCAAGAAACGAATAGCTTCTGATGCTAGGGAGCCAAAGGTATCAAAGACCAAAGGAACAAAGATATGTTAGTTCTCCGCACAAGCTTTAGCGTGCTTATCCACTTTCTTCTATTCCGCTTTTCTCGATGCTTGTCCAGCTATAAACCCGTTTTCCCTTAAACCAATCAAAGGAGATACCCTCGTGAGGTCAACACATGCATGTTTCCCCCTAGCCCAACCAAAGTCGAGCAGACCCGCATGTCGCATAGTAGATTTACCTTCCGTAGGGTCTGTGAGAAAATTCACAGGGGCCTCTTTCTTGGCAGAAATCTCAGCTATTCTCAAGATGTCCCACAAAACGTCTCTCACCCACTCATGACGGTATTTGAAACTTGGGAGCTCTTTGCAATGAATTGCGTGCTCCCTATATTTATCCATACGCCTGGAAGGCGCCTGCGTAGGTGAGACACTCAATAAATATGTGCCCTGTACTTCTCATTTGTAACTTATGCATTGTAGAGAAATCCACGTCGAGGTGTTGTCGAATTTTCCGGTAATCATTTTTACTTATCCTTAATCGTTTCTAACGTGTTCACGCGACTAACAACAATCCGTGTCGTTGATTTCTGCCTTCGATTAAGACATACGTGAGATTCAATTATTGTTGTGAGAAATCGGTCCTACAAATTACTATTGAACGTAAACGTGAAACACTGATGTGAGATGAGGTAGATGAATGATGTATTTTTCATTATGTTTTCATATTTGTTTTTCTTTTAAATTATGTATTATTTTTTATTTTTAATGGAAGTATAATATAGTTACTTTTAGTTATTTAATTTACTTTTATTCAAGAAAAAAAATTCTACGATAATTGAAAGGAGTGATGCTAGTCAACTGTGGTGTTAGAGTAGTTTAGTGTAAAAGTGACATGGAATTTTAGAACTGAATAGAGCTAGGGTAAATGAAAGGAGTGTCTCATACAACCTTAGTTAATCAAACCATTCATATATTTATATATTTTTAACTATTATACTTCTATTTCATGTATTTATATTTATATTTATATTCCTTATTTATATAATTCAAAGCAAAAATTCTAGACAAAGGTTCTTGTTATTAACCAAAATTAACTAACCTGAACAGAAAAGCAACAATTAAACCAATAAATCAAACCAATTATAGACTGGTTAATAAGATCGGTTCACCAATGACTTTCGGGTTTTGTTTTGGCTAACAGTAATAACTAAACTAAACTAAAACACACATGTTGTAGGTCCAACGGTTTCATTAGCCAAAAGAAAATAAAAGTTAACCAGAAAGCAATTTGGAGAGGATTTTAGACTAGTTATTCATTCATTCATTCCCCTAAACAAAGACTTCATGGCTATTTATAACTAAATCAACTAATTAAACACAACTAAATAAAGGAAAGCATGCATAAAGAAAATGACCCACGTTGAACTAAAGTGTGTTGGTGACATGGAATATGACACCTAAAAACATACATCATTAAAAGTGTTTCACACGCGAGCTTCCTGCTAGTTTAATACAACAGGTGTTTAGTAAAATTACAGTAGGTAATGCATTCCAGTTTGTCAATGTTCACTCACGCTGTGATTGGTCGAAGATGAAACGGTTCAGACTTTAAAGATTCCTCATTGATGGTTGGTTTCAAATGATAAAGGTTACTCGTGTTTGGTAGTTCATTTTGGAACTATAGGTAAAATGGGGAGTCTGTAGATGCACCTCCGGTTGTGTCCCTAGCTTATTACATTGTC
Organism: Ambrosia artemisiifolia; assembly: GCA_032199755.1. Lineage (NCBI taxonomy): Eukaryota > Viridiplantae > Streptophyta > Magnoliopsida > Asterales > Asteraceae > Ambrosia > Ambrosia artemisiifolia. The sequence goes on from CM063523.1 coordinate 15,125,038, forward strand.
TAGATATGTTTTGTCATATACTTACATAGTTTCAATAACTTTCTGATGTATTCGTAACGTTAAACTGTTGATCCTTGTGAAGGGTCAGGTGTATGGAGCCCATAAGCCTGACCCCTCTCATGTGTAGGAGCCCATATGTCTGGAAGGCTCCAGCGTAGGGGAGGCACTCTATAAATATGTGCCTCGTGCTTCTCATTTGTAATTTTTGTATCTTAGAGAAATCCACGTCGAAGTGTTGTCGAATTTTCGTGTAATCATTTTTACTTATTGTTTATTGTTTCTAACGTGTTCACGCGACTAACAACAATCTGTGTGGTTGATTTCTGGCTTCGATTTAGAAATACGTGAGATTCAATTATTGTTGTGAGAAATCGGTCCTAAAAAACGCTATTGATCGTAAACGTGAACCACTGGTGTCAGATGAGATAGATGAATGATGTTTTTTTATTATGTTTTCATAGTTTTTTTTTTCAATTATGTATTTTTTTTATTTTTAATGAAAGTATAATATAGTTACCTTTAGTTATTTAGTTTATTTTTATTTAAGAAAACAAAACATTCTACGGTAACTGAAAGCGGTGATGCCAGTGAATTATGGTGTTAGAGTACTTCAGTGTAAAAGTAACGTGAAATTTTAGAATTAAATGATGTAAGGAGTGCCCCATCCACCCTTAGTTAATCAAACCACTGATATATTCATATATTTTTAGCTGTTAAGCAAAAATTCTAGAGAAAGGTCCCGGTGACCTGAACTAAAAAGCAACAACTTAACCAAATAAATCAAACAAATTATAGACAGATTAATAAGATTGGTTAACCGATGACTTTCGGGTTTCGTTTTAGTTAAGGCTAATAACCAAACAGAACTAAAACACGTATGTTGTAGTTCCAACGGCTTCATTGGCCAAAAGAAAATGGAAGGTAATCAGAAAGCAATTTGGAGAGGATTTTAGACTAGTTATTCATTCATTCCCCTAAACAATGATTTCATGGCTATTTATAACTCAATAAACTAATTAAACAAAACTAAATAAAGGAAAGCATGTATAAAAAAGTAACCCACATTGAACTAAACTGTGTTGGTGACATGGAATGTGACACCTGACAACTTACATTATTAGAAGTGTTTGTGTTCTTGTCGCATCACTCAAGCTTCCTGCTAGTTAAATAGAATAGGTGTTTAGTAAAGGTATTTAATTCCTCTTGCCTAAAGAATTATTTACATAATTTACTCAAAGCTAAAATAAAGGATTATTTATGTAAATCAAAACTAGAAAAACAATTAAAGTTAACATATCCCCACCCTCACCGCTTTAGTCCTCTTCTTTGGGTAGCCAGCGTCCACTTCGCTCATTTTCTTAGTCCATGGATATTTGAAAAAAATATGTGGCGGCAGAAACAGTGATTTAGGGACAGAAAGTCTGGGATCAGTTTGTTTTAGCCAAAATTTGTTTCTTAGGGGTTGTTTGGTTTGCAATAATTCATTAAAATTAGAAATTAAATTTCATTCCTTAGTGTGTTTGATTGACTAAGTGAAGGATTTTGAATTGAAATTAATTCTAACCAAATCCCACACTTGATGGAATTAAAAGTCCTCCCATGCTTTAAAGGATTGCTTAAGAATGTTTCTAAATACCACAAATAGCCCCAAATAAATACAGTTTCATTTTGTTGATATTGGTTGCAGGTGGCGGTGTGGGCTAGATGGAGATGGGAGTTGGGTGATTTGATCATTCATGTATTATTACATTTTAATTTCATAACAAATCTACCGACCAAACATATTTTTGATTTTCAATGGAATCCTACAAATTCTAACTAAATTCCAATTACAAATAATTCTGCGAACTAAACTCGCTCTTAAAATTTTTAAGTAAAAAGAGTATCCCCTCGAAAGGTAGATTTTTGTTTCTTTCCAATAATATATTTCGATCCTATCTTTGGCTCATATATGTTTTTTATATTAATAAAACATTCAATTTGTTGATGGCTCAAAGTTCAAAATTCCCCTCTTTAAACCTGCTAAAAAAGCCTTTTTTTCATGGTCGCTTTTAGGTATTTTTTTTTCTTACCGAAATTTCGCTTTTAGGTATTTTTTTCATGGTCGCTTTTTTTCATGGTCGCTTTCCAATAATATATTTCGATCCTATCTTTGGCTCATATATGTTTTTGATATTAATAAAACATTCAATTTGATGATGGCTCAAAGTTCAAAATTCCCTTCTTTAAACCTGCTAAAAGAGCCGATGATTTATGGTCATTAGAAATTGGGGACAAATTGCAAGAGTTATAGTGCTACAAATTTTAAAAGTTTAGACTATCCGTGTAATTTCTCATACTTATTAACTATTCTCAAAATTTTGTAAATCCATGAGGACCATCCGTGTACCATACACAAAGTTTTAATGTTTAAGGTATTTATTTTTTTATAAGTAAAATGTGAAAATTTTTAATGTTATTTACACAATAAAAAATCTATACAATACAATTTTTTTCTAGAGTAAATTGTCATTTGCGTCCTTGGGGTTTGGGCATATTTACGAGTTCAATCCAAAAAGTTATTTTTTTGCAACTGGACCCTTATGGTTTGGCATTTGTTTTCAATTCCATCCATTTTGTTAACTCCATCTAAAGTTAACGTTAAATCAAGGGTGTATATGTCTTTTCCCTATTTGTTTTTTGCTTTTATAACTTTTTTTCATCCGTTTTTTATTTAAATTTAAATAAAATTAATTATAAAAACCCACCAATCCATCCCTCTCTACATGCATATATCTCTCCATATTGAATCTTAATCCATCAACGAATCACTCATCTGCTATTAATGATGATACAACGATGGATCAGTCTGACGATCAGGTAACAACGATCTAGAAAATACTAATTTGAGACAAAAACGATTTGGATGATGTGGTTCGTATTTTGATTTAGTTTGGATAGATTTCGTTAATTTGTATCGTTGAAGGTTACCATCTCTATAAGGTTCTGACTTTCCATCAGCTTTATTGTGGTTGCAGTTTCACCTGATCGTTCCATCGAGGGTGGTCGGTATTCGAACGGAGATGGGGGAATTGTTTTCACGGAAGAAGTTGTTTAAATGTGTCGTGAAATTAGCGGTCGATGAGCTCGGTTTGCTGTTGGGTTATGGGGACGGAGATGTGGATGGCCTAAAACCAAAATCTTCTGCTCTTCACAATAAAGACCACCATCTTCACAATAAAAAAATAGTTTTCGATGGTGTTCTAATTTTCCAACACCGCAATAAACTGATAAAGGGGTGCTGTCTTGAATTTTTTTTGGGTTGGCATTCAAATTAAAGAGAAGAAGTGTGAGGAGGGGTCTGGGTGGGTGGGTGGGTGGGTTTTTATAATTATTTTTGTTTAAATAAAGAAAGGATAATAAAAAGTTATAAAAGCAAAAACAAATAGGCAAAAAACATATACACCCTTGATTTAACTTTAACTTTGGATGAAGTTAACAAAATGGATGGAATTGGTAAGAAATGCCAAACTTCAAGGGTCCAGTTGCAAATAAATAATTTTTTAGATGAAACTCGTAAATATGTGCAAACCCCAAGGACGAAAATGACAATTTATCAAAACGAAAAAGAATTTCCTTTTCTTTTCTACATCCTATACACATGTGTAGGTGTTAAAGATGGGCCATTTGCATCACATGCGTGTAACCTATGCGTTTGTATATGTGAAATATTAATCAAGGACCACATTTGCATCATGAACTTCAAACTTGAATGACATATTGTGAGAATATGAATGCGCCGCGATTAACTATTTGCAGCCGCGTGTTTTCTTCTTATTGATGTGGCCCATTTGTTGTACTTAAACTTGTTTTACTTTGTTTCGAAACTAGTGATTTTAGGGATGGCAAAACAACCCAAGCCGGACGTGTATACCCGAAACCCGAAGCATTTGGGACGGGTATACCCGATACCCGACGGGTATGAGACGGGTTTGGGATTGGAAAAAAATATTTCGCGGGTATGGGACGAGTATGGTATTAGGCGATATCCGACCCGAATACCCGAAACTAAATACCCGTTTACCCGAAACATATATATACCCGCTAATTTTTAAGTTTTATATATGTTTTTCTTCACTTATTGTTCATTTTAATAGATTCATTATTGAAAAATTTATAGTTTAATGACATTATTATTTATATTTATATGCTACAAAATATAAAAATATTTCTTCAGATACATATTATAATATATATTTTTATTCTAAATATTTCAAATACTAGTATGGTGATAATCATACGTATACAATTTAATATATTATAGATTTCTAAAATATAAAACACCAAAAAAAAGTAAAAATATATATACATGAAAATCCCAACGGGCATACCCGAAACCCGCGGGTATGCTCTATACCCGACGGGTAATCAGATGGGTATGGGATGAGATTTTATAACCAGGTATGGGTATGGTATTAGTCAAACCCGACCCATACCCGACCCGTTGCCATCCCTAAGTGATTTGCCCACCCCGTACGTTGCGGCGAAATCCAACATGTGCCAAACGCATGATAACTGTGGCAAGCATATACCTAGAATTAGTATAAATTATATAATAATAATAATAATAATAATAATAATAATAATAATAATAATAATAATAATAATAATAATAATAATAATAATAAATAAACCATTAATTCTGTATGACGTTTTTCCAATATATATTTTCCATTTCTTTTACAACAGATTAGTTATTGCATATATATTTTCCGTTGATCTAGCAGTGAACTTTTTTAATACAATTCAGAGATTTTTAATATGTATGACCCGTTTCCATTCTAGCTATTTTAACTTTTACTCATTTGAGATCTTGGGGTAAAAATACGGTTGTATGCTAGATATAAAGGGAAAAGAAGAAACATTTCATGCTGAACTAACGGAGTCCTCTATTGCCTTTATAGCCTCCACTTGCACGCTAAGCTCGTTTTTTTCTTCTTGATGTCTGCATATAAAAAATAACTCCAAAGATATTTCTATAAAATAAAAACTCAAGACAAAATAGCCCAAAATTATTTTAAATGATCAAAGACTAATATGATTGTTTAGCACACTTAATCAACTCTAGATACCATACTTTTAACCAACTTTGAGACGTTCCTGGCTTGCATCCACCTCAGGGCACCAATGCCACTAAATTATTTGACACTATATTTTCAGCTATTCAAATAAAAACTGAGTATACAAGATATTCAACATTGGCAAAAAAAAAAAAAATATATCACATCTTCAAGATTAGTATATTAAAAGAAAAAGTTACATTGTTTCAAGATTCATCAACATGAATATCTTGATGATCCGACCTCGAAAACGTTTTGTCACCGGTAGGCATCGAATGGCACTGCCACACGTCTAAACTAATCAAACCAACTGCATTGAAAGGGTCTCCCCTCTCAAATCACCTGCAACGGGTTTGTGTTCCCAGCGACGTTTTTCAAAAGTATAATTTGATCCCATTATCACACTGAATACCCTTGAAAATTCACCATGAAAAATCTAGCGTAAAATTTGCATAATCATAATTGTGCATGAAAAGAACTTGTAGAACATGTACCATATACAAAAGTTGTAAATGGTAATTATTTATAATGGATGCATCTGAAAGATGCATAAAAGGGTGAACATCCTATGTAAACGGGTTTCATTGCTTCTAACTCGATGTGCGTCGAAGGTATGTTGGTTCCTTTTCACTTGTTCTTCCTTTGCCAGTTTGCCCCTTTTTTATTCTTTAAGGTTTTTGGTTACCTAGCCTAAGAATGCCACTCATTATTCTGATGATAATTAACATTGATAACAGACCAAAATTAAATAAACCCAAAATTTATCCATCGTTATTGATTTACAGTGAGCATTCTTGATCTTGGACCAAACAAACAAAAGATGAGATCTACATGATGATAATTAACATGTATGGCGGATAAAATCAAATAAAATTCATGAAAAACCATCGCTATTTCTTTATACAAAGAATTCTAGATCTAGGAACAAAAGAACAACAACTGTGATGATGATTAATAAAGTACCTAACGATTTTTGTAAAGTTGGATTAAAGCATTGTATTTGGTTAATAAGATGTTAGAACTTAAATATAAAATATGAATTGTTGAAGAAAACTGAAGTTAGGAACTCGAAGTTGATTTAAAGAAGAACATCCAGAACAGGTTCCAGTCAAAGAGATCAAGATCAGTAAAGATTCAAGAACAATATCTCTATTAAGAATTAGACATATGAAGACAAGTACAACTCCTATCTGATGAAGTTTGGGAAGGAAGACTGAAATTTGGGACAAATTAACCAGATTTCTGGGAAACACTCTGAGATAGACTAAGTATTCCAATTCTAGATGAAGACCTCAAATTTCTATAAAGAAATCTCGAATCTAGACAAGTGGGAAAGTTAAAATGCATGCAACTTGGACCCAATCAATCATGCATATTTTCTTCACCCTGTTATCCTGCAGAGAGTACAAATTGAGATAAACTAATTGTTTATTCATCAACTTGGGTCAACTCTTCTCTATAAATAGAGGACATCATTCGTTGAAGAAGAGTGCCAAGTGTGAATGTGAAGTGTATGAAAAACAAAACTAATACAGTCGAGTCGTAGATATATCTTTTACATATACTCCATACCACATTCACACCAGCCATAAGAATTCTTTGAGTCATTCTTTTGCAAAGCTAAACGAGATCCTTGTTATGTAAGACCCATGTCAAATATACAAATTTTAGCATAATATTTAGATATCAAAAGTCAGGTTCATCCACATTAATCATATGAGTTTTACAAAACATCAAGAAGCATGTTCATGTTTTAGTAGTTAGGTTTGATTACATGCCATTTGAACCCTAATGCAAAATGTGAGTGTGGAAGCTTGATGGTAGTATGCTTTGATTCTTCATAAAAGAGCTTGATCTATCCTCCTTGAAGCCTTTCTTATACAAACCTAAGGTTTTATCAAGGTTAAATTTGCTTAGGATCAATTAACATATGATAAAGCATGTAAAAATGTATGTTAACAGGTGCATTACACAAAGGAAAATGGCCAAAACGAAACCGTCGTAGCCTACGGCTTGATGGCCGTAGGTGGCTAAGTTGCCTTTCGAATTCATTGACCCGCTATGATTTCTCCTTGAAGAAATGTATCTAGGATACGATCTTTACATGATCAAGAAGTTGCTTAAACTCCCGATTTCGACTCATCATAAAAATATACGTGACAACAAAAATTTGTGAATATTAACATGACTACACAATTATCGTCTAAGCGGTATAGGCCTTCAGTGTCTACCAAGTGACCACATGTAATTTCCAAACGATTTACCCCATTCCATTTCTCAAAATCATGTTTGATTCAAGAGAATATGATTTCATTCAGTTCATTCTACCGTGGTAGCTACGCATTAAACATACAATCTCATCAATTGTCTACCTGACCAATGCGAGCCAGACCCGAATGGCTTATAATGCTTCCTCAACAATGCATCATGGGGCGTTTGGAAACCATAAGGTGCATTCCACATTCAAGACAATACAAACCACATGAAGCCAGAGACTTGTATACGCCTTCGAGTCATGGTGACACGTACCTTACTCGCGGCCTTTTAACTTTGAATCCCTTACCGCTTGGCTCCCTGAGGTTCTTGCTTGGTACCTAGAGAGTAGTCTGCAAGGACATTCATAAAACTTGTGATTAGATGCTAATTCAAGCTATCATATGTGTTCACCAAGTGGCTCATTACAATATATTAAATCAAATGAAGACGAGCTTCATTGTGGCATTTTACCGAACACTTGGTGGGCAAGGTTTTTGACACAATTAAATGTAGGCTATCAAGCCCATGAATAAGCATATCCTCAACAACCTACCACCCATATCATTTTATTATATGAGTTCACCCACAACTATTCCATTTAGATTCACCTACATACCTTTTTAACAACAATTGATTTGCTATTACTAATGATTCCAAAGGACACATAGTTTATTTAACACATTTAGGGACTTCACCATCTAGGTTTCTTAATTGACATGTTTAATACAAAATTTCTCCACATTAAGGTTCCTTTGTACTAGGGACACCTTCATTGGGTATTGGGAGCACCTTGTCACATCATACTGGAAACATGTGTTCACCCCAAAACAGTAAAATAGTAAAAAGAAGGGAAGGTTCACGGAACTCACATTGGTATCGCATCACGGGTTGTCATACGGCTGTACGGTGTTCCAAGTTGGGAGCCCACCTACTATTCTTGTGCAAGATCCTATTACGTTTATAAGCATTAGTGTGTGTAACCAAGCATCGCGGTACACGTGTGGACGGGCTAAGAGGATCTAATATTAATGTTCCACTTCTTGGTTACTGGATGGTGTATGTATTATTTCGTAGGTAATTAACCAATAGAAATGGAAAGGATGTTTATTTTACTAAAACTTAGAAGATAACTATGTTGCTTATAGTTATAATTTATAAAAGTGATACATTTATAATAATAGAATTAGTGGCCGTTCAGGTGCGCGCTGCGCACCTTTAAATTTGTCTTCCGATCACAAAAGTGTAGCTGGTAGAATTAACAAATCTTAGACAAAGTCTTCATAGTAGGATATTGACCAAGTAACTACCAATTTTCATATCAGAATTTAATAACGACATTTGACACAAACATGTTAAATACAAATTCCATACATATATCATCAATATTCGTCATCAACACACTTTAATCCATCAATGTTATGAAATCATCGAGAGTGAAAATCCAAACAAAACAACACACACGATAACAGATAGCTAAATTGTATTGTACCTGACCAGACTCTTCAACCAAACTAAGACCCAAACTGAACTGACCAGACTACACTCCTACAACATGAACCACATTGCACCATTTTTAGCCTTTCAGATACCTAAAATAATGTACCAAGAGATCCTTCTTTTTTTAGTCAAAAAGGCACTGTCACGACTACCTGCATGAGCGCTACACCACCGCTATTCCTCTTTTTTCTCGGAAGCAGCTGTTTTGATAGGGCCAGCTTCTTTAGGTGCCTCGTCTTTGACTTAAACTTCTTGAGTCACTTCCTCTTTAATTTCAATTCTTTTTTTTTATCTTCAACAGTTAACTTATTACTTGTCTTTTTGAGACTCGGCCACCTCTTGGAATGTTTCCATAAAGTTTTTGCAATCTAGAAAATTCAAAAAGTACACCAATTATCAAAGTGAACATGTTACACAATAATGCAGAGCAGAATAAAAGAATATATTATTGAAACTTTACAGGGAATGATCCGTATAAAAAACTTTGATCATATGCAAGAAGTGGGATGAAAGAACGGAGATGTTATTCCGCCTACTGAGAAACTGAAGGCAAAAAATAACATACAATGTATGCGGTGGGACACTTATATTATACAAAGTATAAGCATAGAATATCAATGGTACCCACTAACGTGAAAAGCCGCCTGTTTGGTTCATTCACCACCTACAAACAACACACGGCTATATGAAACTTTTTATAACAAATATCCGGTTCATATTATAAAAACCGATGAATGTTCATTTGGTAAAGTATTTTTTTTTTCATTTATTCAAAAATAGAAGAAGAAGAAGGTGACTGTTGCAACAGATTAATATGTCGGGTGGTAGTGTTCTATATTGTTAATATATTTTTTTATAAATTCATTGAAGATATAAGACCGAGTCATGTCTAAATTGGCCGGAAAGTTAATTGATTTGTTTACCTCCCAAAAGTTACCACTCGTGCATATCTTGAAATCTTCCTCTTTAAGATATACATGATATATACCTGGTCAAACAGACGCAATTAGTCGATAAGCCTCAAAATCTATAAAAACAAATGAGAATCCGGTAAAAACCGAATTCACGGATCGATTAAGCATAAACAACTCGGTTTCAGACGGGAGATTCGAGACGAGACAGAAACATACGATAACAAAGTCATCATAGATTCGTATTAATTCAGAAACGGTTACAGACACTATCATCAGTAGGATAAACGTCTATCTCGGGGCCGGGGGAGGTCGGGCATGACCTCCCCCTTGAGAGCATTCAAAGCACAAACTCAAATCTACAAATGAAAACCAGCACATGAGATTGCTATTTATAGTCCAACACACAAAGCCACTTTCGCCCCTTAGTATAGGTCGAATGTGGAATATTTCCACATTCGCCCTTACCATAGGTTCGAATGTGAACTTTATGTTTTGGCCTATATTTACAAATGCATCAGATCCATAAAATGCCCTTATGGATCACCACAATCTCATGTAATACAATACTAAGACTCAACCCTAGTCTATTCGACAGTGACGTCCACATAATAGTGCATCAACAACAAAACAAGCAATTTCCATAGGGGCCAAAACGGGCCGGATTGGGTTGAGCCTCAACTTTCCCCATAGATTTATTTAACATGAAATTACTTTGGTAAAGATGCTTATATAAATTAAGTATTTCAATAATAATCTCAGTTTTTGAATAAAATGATTTAGGAGCTTATCCGCCATTGCAATTCTTTCTAAAGCAGATGAACACTCGTGAGTGTTAGGACATGAAAAACATATATGCTTGTATGCAAATTTTAGGATATTGCTCTATTCAAACGATTATTCTTGGCCGATTGGAAACTACAAGCTTACCCTCCTTAGCATGAATTGTAACAATAAGCATAAGCTCTTTAAATAAGCAATCACAAACAGCTCCTAAGAATACACTATTTGTGACTTCCAACCCATTTCCTTTTCAGCTAATCCTATAGTGTTATATCTGCGAAAGAATGTATAAATATATAAACGTAGAGACAATACCCGTGCACAGGGATGGAGTGCTTTCTTGCAGCAGATGTAACATCACGATAACGGGCAAGACTTTCACCTATACTACAGTTAATGCTTGACTGTGAAAACGCCTCTGAAGCTGCAGCAAACACCGCCACTTCCTTCAAAAGTTGTGCCATTTTTTTTATTAAAGAATGGCAAACTTAACCTTAAGATTTGGTGTTAGAATAGGGAATCTAGCACCACCGACACTTTTAATTGCTTCAATCACATCTTTTGCACCTGTCAACTACAATTTTGACGCCCATAAAACAATTAATATAGTTGGAATAACATCTCTGTATTAAGTTTAAAGCGCTAAATGAAAACTGCGATAACTAAAACTCTAAAGAAAGAACATAACTCAATTCATTTATTCAAGACGGCTATTTAAACTTCTAAACTGCTATAACAAACTAAAAATAATAACCGACATACGTACTCGCTAGTAACGAAACTGATGAACGCAGAAACACATTCCTGAACAGTATCTTTAGCCTCTTTAGCAATCTTCCCATTAGCAGGCAGGCCCTTCTTCATGATCCGGATTATGTTAGCAATCTGAAGAAACCGGTCTTGCTCCCTAATATTATTAATATTGGATTCACCACCGCTTTCATGACTCCCACCTGCCGGACTCCCTGGTCCATCCGCCATCACCACTAACAGAAACCCTAATTATGTAAAACATCAATTGAAGGAATAATTAATAAGCTCACAGTGTAAGAATTAATAATGATAATAATAATAATAATAATAATAATAATAATAATAATAATAATAATAATAATAATAATAATAATAATAATAAGTTGATGCATAAAATTTGGGGTTTTAAATTTTGATATTATATATATATACACACACACACATACCTATAGAGAGAGAAAATTGGAGGGAGGAGAGAGATTTGTATTGAACTGGTTACAACCAAAACCAATCGGTCATGAACACCTAAAAACCAAAATAACGTTTATAGATTCATTAGCCAAAAACCGAACCAAGTCGACACATGCTCACCACTAATAGACATACAAAGAAGCCTTATTATCACCTGCGGTGTGCCTTCGACTTGTAAGGAATAGCCTTATACGACAATAAACTCTAAGATTCCCTGTTCAAACAACAGACAAGTTGACCGTGAAGAACCATCATTAGACCGTAACCGTAATCGATAAACAAAAGGAATAGTAAACTGAAATTTTACATAATAACAACATATCCATAAAAGGGAGTATACAATTAACATACCTTGAACATAATTAGGCGATACGTATGTGTGCGTGCGTGTGTGTCTGATTGTTCATTTTGAGCTCAGTTTTCTACAACATACTCACCACGTATATGCTTCTCTTTTGTCGGGCGCTCAACATGGTTCGTAGCCTTGACAATGTTAATATTCAATTCATAAAGAATCCAAACCAGGAAAGGAATATTAAAGACAACCGTGTTTCCTGTAGTTGGATACACTCGCCTACCTTGTAGTCACTGCTAACTTTCACTATATTAACAGTTGTGGTGTCCTTAATCACACCAAGCGCTTTCCGCAAACTGCTTTGTGTCCCTCCACCAGACATCCTTCAGATACAGTCTACACCAATCTACATTATGAACCAATTAACTACGTAACACATCATACCCAACATTATAACAAGAAAAAGACATTAAATTACACAAACTCATCATCATCTTTCCGTTTTAAACTTACCCAGCTTCTGAACATAATATGATCATCATCTATTTGGAAGAAAAAAAACACCTAAAAATAGTAAATTGCGAATTAAAAAAAAAACCCTAAAAACAATAATCTGGAAGAAAAAAACTCTTAAAAATAGTAAATTGGGATTAAAAAGAAAACCTTTGTAAAATGGTGGACGCATCTTCTTCAATGATGACACCCTTCTTTGATTTATTACTCATCTTTAAATCTTGATTTATCTACCTACAAAAAGGTCATGAATTTCACCGTAAGATTATAAAAAGTATGGTTTTTATTGTTTGGGATTGAGGAATTGACAAGGGTTTGTAATGGATATGGATTTGGAGTGAAGAATAAGATGGAATGGAATGAATCAATTGGTGTTTTTTGTGAAGAACAAATAGGTTGATGAAAATATTACTGTCGGTCACATACACGCGTAAAAAAAGAGTGAGAGGGATACACGTGTCAAGCCGGAAGGGTGGGAAGAATTGAAGGAAAAAAAAATCCCGTTTGTATGGCTCGAACTCGGGCAGATTGTCAAACACAGCAAGAACTTTACCCACTGAACCAGCGAGCCTTTTGTAGATAATACTGAAACTAAACATACTTATAGAGATACAAAAATCGGAAAAACATAAAAAAAAATAATAAAACTAGTGTTGAAATCAGTTGTATTATTAATATAGTCTAATTCTATTCATGCTGGTAGTTAGGTAAGTAATAATACATGTAAATTATAAAATAATGATAACAGTAATAATGTCGTTAACAATAACTATGTCAATACAATGATTTCATGTGCTAAATCGATATTAATAGTAATGGTACTTCGTCAATATCTGAAGGTCCTATTTGTGTATCTATCTATCCATATAGTTAATACTCACAGTATTATATGTTTTGCTTACTTGTTAGTTCATACAGTATACACATATTATACATATAAGTTTGTTATCTAGTTTCATATGGTCGAGTTGATTCAATACGTTAGTCAAGGTCTCACACGTGTTAATATGGGAATAACATATAATACTACTAGCTTTAATCCCGGGAGCGTACCGGGGTTGAAATATCTAATATGACATAATAAAATATCTAATATTACAACATAATTAATGACTTGCCAATATATGATTAATAAATAAATATTATTATTATTATTATGATTATTATTATTATTATTTATTTTGAACAAATCCCTGCCATAAGTTATCATATTCAAATATAAAAAAACGAATCTCTACGCCGGGGTATAAATTTAGTGCCATTACAAAATATTATATAATGTCAAATGAATTCAGAAGTTTGTAATCGATCATTCTAAAAAGAACTAACATGAAATACGAAAAAAAAGTTATTTATTGAAATAGTATTATAATAACCATACATATATTTTAGTTACATACTATAAAGTTTTTAGTTTATGATGGTGCATGTATATTGCAAATATCGAACGCATTAATCTAAGGGTTATGTGACGCGTTAAAAAATTCATGGGTATATGATCGGGTATGTAGTTCGGGTATTTTGGTATGTGGTTTCGGGTAATCGGGTCGGGTATCACCAATAATCGTTTTTTTTCTCCGTTTTTTATATAACACTATGGTATTCGTTGGAAAGATAATAAAACGATCGTTAATTTGGTGTACTTTTTTTTAAAAAAAATCTCGTACTAAAAGATATTAGCGTTTAAAAGTTATGGGAGGAAACAAGAGATAAAAAATAATAAAGTTTAATATTTATTTTAGTAGATTAGATTTTAGTATATTTTTGATCCATATGTTATTTTATTTCCTTTTAAATAAATTATAATATCAGGTTTTTTTATTAATGATTAAAAATAGATTAAAATAATTAATTCAATAGTATCACCTCAATGTGCCACATGGCACATTCAATAGGGGGTTGAGGCCTCCATTGAATGTCACCTCATACAAACTCAATTCTTTTATTATAAGTTATTATAGATTATAGATTATTAAGAGGGTTCAGTTCTCGTTTTATACCTCATCAACTTCCTAATCCAAAGTTGTCTATGTTGACCGGTTGAGACCCGACCTTCTACATCATCCATCACCATGACCATGGTAAACCATCCCCCTAACCTCGTCTTCCTCGACAGTCACCTTAAACTTCATTAACCATCACCGTAATCATATGTTCAGAACCATCCTACTACCCTCAAACACTACTACTATTATTCATTACCACTACAATCATCTCCATCATCACAGCAACCCTTTATAACCTACCAGCCATGTATTGAATCCCATAATCACTCAATAATACCTAACCGATGGTTGTCTACAAAACTCCCACATAAGATCTGATCTGAACTACAACTGTGGTTACTCCCTTGAAATCCTAGGCATCGCCGTCGTCGCCGTTCCATGTCAACAGAGCCGGTGTTGGAAAATCAGGCCCTTTGATCGAACACAAAACACACTAGATTGAACGAACTCGTTCGACTCTTTTTATTATCTTTTCACTTCTACTATTCGTGGCTGCTATTACTTAAATTGGAAGGTTAGCTTTTACCAATTACTTCAATGAATTATGCAGGTTTTTGTTTATTATTGAGTAATGCTCTTCCTTATTTTCTTTTCACTTCTACTATTCGTGGCTGCTATTACTTACATTGGATGGTGCTCTGTTAATTGTCACCATTGTTTTCATTGAGGTTAGTTATTTTAACACATTTAATATGATTGTGGAGTAGTGATTATTTTTCTATGGTTAAATCTATCCTTATTAATACATGATGCATGATGGTGTTGCATATGTTTAGCCTTTTCCTACTTCTTTAATATGAATACTTAAAAGAGAGAGAACTGACAGTGCTGGTTTCATCCGCTATTTCAATCGCTTTAACTCTGCACAGGTACAAGTTTAGGCTTTGTTTGTTTTCGGTTTTTTTACAACTTTTTGGTTTTAGCGATATTTAGGGTTTAAATTTCAAGTTAATTTTTTTTTTTTTGTAAATAAGTAACAGTTTACTTATATTATAAGCAATTATTATAAGCAATTAACATGAAATTTTGATATCTAATAATTGATGTTTGATTGGTCATCCTCTTTTGTATTGTCTATCAACTGTTCGACGAAATGTCTCTATGATGTTTCAGGTTATTTCAACATCATTTGCTTATGTTAATTGCAGTTGGAGGAGGCATATGACAAACCGATGCTTGTCTAGATATAAAACTGAGAAAAGGTACAGCTGTTATTGAACTTTGACTACAGTTGTGCACTAGCATTTGGTTGCCAGTTATCTTCAAGATCCATTGAAAGGGTGGGAGGGAGTAGATATGTTTCGAACTCATTATAAGACTTTTTATATTTTTTTAGAGCCACACTTTTGTTTAAAAGTTTGTGATTGTTGTAGTTGTTTGCTGATTAGTTGATTACATTTCACACCTTCGTTTGGTTTCCTGTTCGCTTGTGATTAACTTTACTGTTTTTAATTAAAGCTTGTTGTTTGTTTGTTGCTGTTTTAATATTATTTTCCCTTCGCCTTGATCTCTTTTTTTTCCTGGTATTGTTGTATTATTTGCGGTAGTTGTTTCATACTTCTATGTTATTTATCTTTGTCTACAACTATTATTATTCTACTTTATTAGTTGTTTGTTTTTGACTAAAAGATGCAAGAACCCAAGATCTCATGTGTGCCGAAACAGAGACCACTTTGGATAAGGTAGTGTACATTTCCCTCTCAACATTTTCCACATTACTTTAAATGGTGAATAATAGGCAATTATGTGTGATTATCATTTAAATTTTTTTAACCAATTTATAGCAATCACATAAAGAAAAGATACAACCAGTTGCAGCTCTCATGCCACTTTAGGAAAAATTAGAAGAGGAGTTCCAGAATGGAAATGCAAAGAAAGGTGCTTGGCTATTTCAACCTTTTTCAACAATTTGTAGCAGCTAAATAGTAGTTATTGAGTTACCTAATCTTGAAGCTTTCAGGGGTCATAAAATGGAGATGAATAGGTTGAATAATTTAGCAAAAGATGAATTGCTTGTAGCAGGTACAGAGGAACTGGAAGAGAGAAACTTAATGTACCACGTCAATTCAAGTTAAAGAGTGCCAAAGCTGAACTACCATAGGATTATTTGAAGTTTTATTATTTATACTTTTTGTTGCATTATTTCGGCATTAACATATCAACTAAGTTTAAAGTTAATAATTTTTATTTCCTACAATACTTTGATCATTGGCAAATGTTCCCGCCGCAACGCGCGGGCTCTAAACCACTAGTTTGAATTTGAATTACATATAAATTACTAACCAATAAGGACCCATAACTATCCATAAAGAGGCTAGTACCGTACTAAGTATTCATAGTTACCAAGCGCTAATTTATATTGTTACGTAACGTAAACCGTAATAAAAATGCATCCTTATAGAAGCGTAGAAAAATTATAATGCGAAAATGCTAATTTATATTGTCACGTGACGTAAACCGTTTATAAAAAATGCATCTTTATAGTAGTGTATATATAACTGGAAATAAAAAAACTCAATGAAAGCGCGAATAAATTAACCACCGTAAACTCATTTTAAAAACCTGAATAAACACTTAATTATTTTCTATTTGATTCTATTATCTAAGGGAAATAAATTTATGTTCTTTCTATTGATTCAAGGAAAATAACCTGGGTCTTTTAACTTTAAGGTGTACAAAAAAAGACCTGAAAAATACACAAGAATTACAAAAATGCCATGCCTTAGTAGCTCCAATGATTACATGACAATTGGAAGCGTATGTTAGCATGCCTACACTAGTCTTAAGGCCCGATTGTAAATGTAATATTAGATAATAACAACAAAAGATACATATATTATCAAATTTTAAAATACAAACATACGTATTCTTATTCTAGTTGTTGTTATTATTATTATTATTATTATTATTATTATTATTATTATTTTATTTAATTGCCATGTTTTATATAATGGGTTTGGCTTATAAAATGGGTTTAGGTTTTAATCAATTAATAGATTTTGTTATAAAACATGGTTTTATAAAATTTAATTTAATAAATAAATAAAGAGTTTTGAGAAAAAAAATACAAGGGCTAGAATTGACAACTTGAAGAAAGATGAGGGTGACGGATGTCACAGTGCTGGTTTTAGTTTCTCGTATTTATCGTTTACTTATAAATTTAAAACTTGTTTAACGGTATAGTAAAATCAATCCTTTTCCCAAAACCACTGTTTTGGAATTAAAACGACAAGTTTTTGGCACCGGGAAAATGATATCTTCTTAAATTACTAAAACCAGGCATATCAGCATTCTGCTGGCTTTTCTCCTATCTGCTATATCTTTATTATCCAGCTTTAGTAATAACTCACTGACTGTCATCCGCTCAAATGATCCCATTTCTTTTAATACCTCGAGATATTACCTCCACTGTGTGGGAAGAGCATATGTAAAACATTCAATTAGCTCAATAGATGTATAAATCAAACCAAATTTATGACTTTCATTCATTAAGTGATAATATTGGGTGGATATGTCCTTTAAGGACTAGCTCCCGATGTAACAGAAAGCTAGAAACTCCTTTTTTATTGATCTTGATGGGTCATCTTTGCTCTCTCATCTCCCTTACATCTCATCTTCAATACATTCTATAACTCATAAAGAGATTAGTATATGCTTCAAATTAATGTAGTATATCTTTTGGAAGTGTCTGGATAAGCATGGAAAACGCCTTTCTCTCTTGATCATATTATTTCCGATCTTCATCACTAAGCTTGGAACTTCAACCGGTAGATTTGAGTTATCCTGTAACGATCTAACATATGGTTCTTCTACCCTAATCCAAAGATTGGCGTCAATTCCCCCTATATGTCTTTGAATCTGACCCTTCCACGGATAATACTCATGCTTATAGTTTAACTTTGGAGAATTGTTGCTACTCCCGATTTCATTGTCGCTCATGAGAATGCTTTGGACACTTTGTGCTTGATTTGTGGTAGCAACAAGTTCCTAAGGGTTCGTTCCAGCTAAGATATGTTGTTGGGCAATCAATTGATTCTGAAGTGGTTGATTGTATACATCCCATGAAATAGTCGCATTTATTGTTTATTGCAGAATTTGTTGATTCATAGCACCTGCCACAGCCCACGGACTTATCGGCTTAGTTAAATAATTCCACTACCCGTTTGGATTCGCCATTTTTGTTATATTATGGCCTTAAACTTAACTTAAATGTCCGGTCAATAAAAGTCAACTTTGCTCAACCCTTGGTCAATGTTAGGTTTAACACTTAGAAAAATTTAACAAAGTCTGATGTTTACACTTATGAGATGAAGATCACACGTATGAGGGTTGGACCCGAAAAAGATGGAAAAAACTACATGCAAGGAATATATAAAAAGAAAAGGAAAAAAGAGAAAAAAAACTACATAAAAGGGCTCGGACCTGGATCGAACTTGGGATTAGTGCCGACTTGCACCTTAATTTAACACACACAGACAAACAACTAGGCTACCAGTCTCTCTGGTAGTCAAGTGGGTTTATTAATTGTTATACTCATTATAAACTTCAACCTAATTCCCAATTTAAGTCTAAAAAAAGGGTATGTGGAGGAGACCCTCTCGCCCCTGGTATCCATATTGGATACCGATCATCCCACCCCACAAGGGTTATGATCCCGGCAAAATACCTCAAAGTGCTGCTCACAAGATTCGAACTTGTCTCCTCTCATGCCCAACACTTATCATTGGATGTAAGTGATTATCTCACCAAGGTTTAACACTTAGAGGTGTTGGGTATTTTCTCTTTCCTCCTCTCACAACCACTTACATCTACCCCATATAATTTGGTGGACACACTCATATCCATTTGGTTCCCCAAATGAGAATGCTCTAAGGGTTTGATTTCGTTCGGAGTCATATTTGCCACATGTGAGGGTTTCACATGGGAAGATCCCCGATCCAAGTGGGTTGGGTAATCAGTACAGGCTGGCTTAGGGTGTTTGGCAGAGTTCTACTGGTTGTACCACTTGCCGTAAAAAAAAAAAGTTAGACAATATTCTTGCAGGTCTAGGCTCTAATTTGATTCTTCTCATGAGTAAAACTTAATTAATTGCACAAGTATCGTAATGTACATACATTAATCACCGCTAGATGTGATAGTTTATACTTGTTCACCTAGAAATAAGGCACAATAAAACAGTTTTATGGTAATAAAAGTGAAGAAAATTAGTAAAAGATGATATGTACTACGCATGGCCAGAAACTAGTAGGTCATAAATCGGCGCATTCTTGTTCACACAACGATATTGTATGTGTTTGAAGTTCTTTACGCAAGTGTGGTCCTATGATATGTCAAACATATATACTAAAAAGCATTATTACATGATTGTGAATCACAAGTTCAATCTTCATGCATATATGTAAACAACATTCAATTATTATGTTCTACAATTTCATTATGATGAATAGTAATTTTCCTTTTAGTTCTTTCCCATGTTTACTTATTGTCTTAATACGTTTCTAAGGTTTCACTTGATATCAAAACTAACTGAACTATTACCAATCAAACAATATCAAGACCAATATTGCTATTATCAAAACCGTTATTAGTATTAGTTATGTTGTATCGATAAGGACCCAACTTATACCTACGGAACATGTATCAATATTATTTTTAATATTTATGATTGATGCAACCTACATGACGTTATCATTTTTTGCATATACGGGTTCTTTATTTTTTTGGGTCTTACCTTTTGTTCACTGTGTTTTAATTTCAATTTCAGCTCTTATACTAATAACAATACACCCCTTTAACTCATCTAATGCATAACTTTTTGTTTCTCAAATAAGTTGCCTACGGTAACTTAAAAAAAATACACAATTGTGCTTTGGAAAATAACCATATACATGATAGGTCAAAAGAAGCCTAAAGTTTACCGTTGATGTAGGGACCGTTTCTTATCAAACAAGAAAAGGATTCACGCGTTTTCTTGAGATTAAAGGCGGAAGCAATAAACGAAAGTATGGATGATTATCGTTGTACAAACACAAGATACAATCAAATCACGCAGATTGATTAAGTTTACTAGCTAATGTTTCTTACAAAACACAATATAGACACACCAAAATGAGAGAGCTTCCTATCTTGAGGGTGAGACTGAGATATTAAGGTCTTAGTCTCCATAGCCTACATAATTATAGTTCTTCCACTAAAACACGTACAAATTAATCTCAACAAAGACCAAATAGATACAATTAAGAATACACGACACTAGCTGGGAACATAGGAGAATTTGTTTTCTGTAGGGACCAAAGTTCACCGTTTCTACATGCTATAATGTGTATGCGTGAAAGATGAACAATTTACATTACAACCACGTCCATATGTTTTTAAGGATATGTTGAACTGTCATATAATTAAGGACCACATATTTGCATCGGAACTTCAAACTTGTAAGCTATACTTACGTGAAAAAGTATGCCTCGACCAACAATTAACGGCGAAGTGGTTTTATCATCATATATATATATATGCGGCCCAGTTGTCACACTTTAGATTCCTTTCATTTTTGTTTAGTAATATTAAACCATAACAAAAGTAAACCTATTTTTTTTTTTTATCTAAATAAGTATATATCCTTACATCTGTAAGTAGGGGTGTTCAAAAAAATCCGAATCCGAATCCGAATTCGAAAAATCCGATAATCCGAATCCGAATTATCCGAAATTTTGGATAATCCGATTTTCGGATATCCGAAAATCGGATTATCCGAAATTTCGGATTCGGATTCGGATCCTGATTTTGAAAAATTTCGGATAATTCGGATTATCCGAATCCGAAAATAAAAAAAATAAAAAAAACATATATAATATTATATAGACTACATAACACAATACACAATCATAAATCCCTAATCCTCCTAACCCTAAATCCATACTCCTCTAATCCATAGCAATCGCTCCCTCTTCTCTTCTCTATAACAGCCTCCGTCCACCTCGTCTCCGAGCTCCATAGCCCCCGTCTACCAAACGGTAAGTTTTTTTTTATATTTTTTTGTTCTAGTTTCGTTTATGTAACTTCTATTTTTGTTTTTTTAGCAGGTTCACGTTTTAGACATAAAAGAGAACGTTTTTTTATTTTTTTTATTATTTTTTATTTTTATTTTTAAGTTTCGGATTATCCGTTAGATTATCCGAATCCGAATCCGAATGGTCATTTTATAGTTGCAGTCAAGGTGCTGTATTCTAGCGGGGTCCCCCCTTGGGTGATTCAACCATGAAAGCCCTTATTGATAAACACCCAGTGGTACCGCCCCCGTCCTTACCTCCCAGCTCTGTCTCCTAGACCGCTTTAACTATGGATGGAGATTGTGTGTTTAGATGTATTTGATCCTTCCCTAAAGGCACTTCCTGCGGGAGGGACAGGATGCGGACTCATCACTTGTTGGACGCTTTTGGTGATGAAGGGGTACTGACTTCAACGGGTTTACTCTCAGCTATCACTTAGTTCGTCAACTTATGGTTTGGGGGATTGCGTCCCGACGTTCTGGTAGAATTTATTGCTTTGGCCCCCCTAACCCCTTTATTAAAGTCGGATAATGGAATTCGGCCCATTGCCGTGGGGGCGATTTGGCGTAGGTTGGTTTCTAAAGTGGCTATGAAGAAGGTTGGGAAAGAAATGGCTCAGTACCCGGGGGACTTTCAATTTGGAGTGGGGACCCCCAATGGCTCTGAGGCGGTGCTTGACAGAGCAAACAGATTTCGTAACTCGTTTCACGTAGATGGTTCGTTGGCCTTGCAAACTATAGACTTCTCCAATGCTTTCCACATGGTCTGTCGCACCCTCAATTTCCACATGTGAGCTTTTACCGCGAGGCGCGTGACACACCAGGATCCAACTCAACGGTCACAATAAAAAACAACTATATGAAAGATACGTAGACACAAAACATAAATCTTTAATATCTCAAAACAATAGCGGAAGCTAAATCAAGTTACATTCCCAAAATGTCAAAGTATCCTCAAATGATTTATTCAAACATGAACTAAAGCCCTGACGCCATGCAAGACTCGTGCACCTAGTCCGTGTAATGTTACCTTAGCGACCTGAGAAAAACATGCCAAAAAGATGTCAACATATAATGCTAGTGAGTTCACAGGTTTTCATAAATGTTACCAAAATGTTACAAAATGTTAACAAGATGTTACCAAGTTCAATCCTGTCAATACTATGTCAAGTGTACGTTAGCTAGGCGTAAGTTTTGTTACTACTACGATTGGAAGCCATTACTGGACGCGTTTAGCAAATGTTTAGCCTGGATGTTTAAGCCGCCCGAAGATGTTTAGCATAGGTCGAGACAATATGCACCCGTCTGGCTCCCAGCCGACGAGTGGGGCAGGTCATGCCCAATAGATCTATCCACATTTTCCCCATTGTGCAACCCCACACATTCATGGTTTCCCACGGGACTTCCAAAGATCGCATAGTAACCCAAAAACTAAACCATAGTATGACACAAGTTCCGAAACATAAGTTCATAGCATGTTTTCTCCCCCGAAAGTAAAACCAGTAAAAGTGGGGTTGTGAAACTCACCTTAGGTTGCGTCTTCTATAGAAAAGAGTTACCAACAAGTCCTGATAGTTCCTAATACCGGGAATCTATCATAAAAGTTCGTATAAATGTTTTGACTAATAACCCTAAGGTTATCTAGTCCCCGATTGTCAAGATCGTGACGAATTATGTTTGAAAACGTGTATGACTGTTAAACCGACATACCAGACTGACCCGACATCCCGTTGGTGATTTATTACATAAACTAATCAAGTTCACATAGATTACACATAAGGTTCAAGCATAAAACACTTAGTCTGCATCAAAAATCGCACAGACGTAGTCGCAAGGTCAAATCAGCATGGAATGAGGTTGGTTCGACCCCAAGAACACTTGGTTCGACCCTCATAAGGCTGGTTCGACCTATACACAAGTTCATACAACCTAGCACATGTTCATTCGACCCTAACAGATGTTAATTCGACCCTAACACGTGTTAATTCGATCTAAATCATGTTCATTCGACCAAATAAAGCACATTCGACCTGTAATACATTTGGTTCGACCCCAGGCACTTCTCATTCGACCCCACGTGGGTCGAATGAAGCCCTGGTTCGACCTCCTCTGCTGCAAACACTCTAAAACGCACCAAAACGCATCTAAACAGTCCAAAAACATCACGAAACATCATGAATCACAACAGTCCAACATGAATAACATATCCCTACAAAACCCTACTAATATTACTCCAAAATCTTGTTTATCATATTGATGATGTTTGTAGGTTAGATTATGAAAAACAAGATCAAAAACTCCTTCCTCGGTGTTTAAGGTTGAGAGAGAGTATTTGGAGGCGACTAGGGTTTGTGAAATGATGAAAAATTGCAAAGTATGTTATTTATAGTAACTGTAGGTTCGACCCTTGCAGGGGTCGAATGAGACATTATGGAGGTCGAATGAGACTTTTAGTTGATCCAGGAGCTTGGTTCGACCCCCTTAAGGTCGAACCACTTCTTATGTTTTCCAGATTTTCCAGTTTTGTCGTTTAAACTCATTTTAACACATCCTAACACATGAATATGCAATCCTAACATATGTTAATCATATTGAATCATGTATAATCATGTTTACACCGTTTAAAACCCGTATCTGCACATTATATAACATCTATGGACCAATCTATGCATAACACTTAATTCAATTCATGTAATTCACCAACATCGGGACTCAAGACTAGTGTGTGCATACAATAACCCCAATGATCCTCCGAATCATTGAACCCTGGACAATACATAATGTAACCCGACTCAACTGACCCAGTTAAGCATGTTAATAAATGTTTATCGCTAAGGTAGACTTATATGTTTGTAAAATGTTAAGCCGAATGTGCCAGGTGTCACATCATCCCCCTGTTGAAAGAATTTTCATCCCGAAAACTGTACGTAACCAAAAAGGAAAGAGACGAAAAGAATGAAACCAAAAAGAAAATTTACCGGTTGCCACATCATCCCCCGTTGAAAGGAATCTCGCCCCGAGACTCTCTCAGCTTCAGCGGTATAATGCCTAGACTCGAACGCGCGCTTAGGAAAAAGATGAGGATACTTGGCTTTCATCTGATTCTCCTGTTCCCACGTGAACTCCGGTCCACAATTTTAATTCCAACGAACCTTAATGATGCGGATTTTACTCTGACGAAGGCTACGAATCTTAAAATCAAGAATTTCAACTGGTTCTTCAACAATACGAAGACGATCATCAACCTTGATATCTTCGAGAGGAACAATAAGAGATTCGTCAGCTAAACACTTCTTCAAGTTAGACACATGGAAGATGTTGTGAACACTACCGAGCTCCGCCGGTAAGTCAAGTCTGTATGCAACCGGTCCAATCCGTTCCAAGATTGCAAACGGTCCGACATAATGAGGGTTAAGCTTGCCACGCTTTCCAAAGTGTATGACGCCCTTCCATGGAGAAACTTTTAGAAGTACTATGTCCCCAACCTAGAACTCAAAATGTTTGCGACGATGATCGACCTAGCTCTTTTGACGATCCCGAGCTGCCGCCATACGATTTCGAATCTGTACGATCTTCTCCAAAGTCTTGTACACCAGTTTTGGACCAGTGAGCTGGCTCTCACCCACTTTAGCCCGACAAAGAGGAGACCAACATTTCCGTCGGTAAAGAGCCTCGAACGGAGCTTCCTTAATGCAAGAATGGTAACTATTATTGTAAGAGAACTCCACCAACGGTAGATGACTCTCCCAACTCTTAGCAAAATCGATAACGCATGCCTGAAGCATATCCACCAATGTTTGGATGGTCCGTTCACTTTGGCCATTGGTTTGTGGATGATAAGCCGTACTCAAATCCAACTGAGTACCCAAAGCCTTATGCAAGTTTTCCAAACACGGGAAGCGAAACGAGAATCACGGTCGGAGATGATAGAAACCGACACCCTGTGCCGAGCAACCACTTCCTTGTGATAGATACGGGCCAACCGTTCAAGACTTTCGGTTTCCTTAATAGCTAGGAAGTGTGCAGATTTCGTCAACAGGTCGACAATCACCCAAATCATGTCACAATCACTAAGTGATTTCGGAAGCTTGGTTACAAAATCCATTGTGATCCGTTCCCACTTCCATTCAGGAATTTCAGGCTGTTGCAGAAGACCAGACGATTTCTGATACTCAACCTTGACTTTCGCACAAGTCAAACATTTGCTCACGTAGGAGGCTATATCAGCCTTCATGTTTGGCCACCAATAGAGTATCTTCAAATCATGATACATCTTGTCGGAGCCAGGGTGAACAGAATACCGAGATTTGTGAGCTTCATCCAAGACAAGCTCCCGCAATCCCCCAAACAAAGGAACCCAAACGCGTTCTGCAAAGTAGTTTAGGCCATCGGAACTAAGCTCGAGATGCTTATCAGCAGTGTGCATAGTTTCAGCTTTAAGGTTTTCCTCCTTCAAAGCTTCCAGTTGTGCAGAACAAATTCGGTCATGTAAAGAAGAATGGATAGTGAGCTGCAAAGATAGAACACGGCGTGGTTTAGCGGATTCCTTCCTGCTCAAGGCGTCTGCCACAACATTTGCCTTGACAGGATGGTACTTAATGGCACATTCATAATCATTTAGAAGTTCGACCAAGTGACGTTGTCGCATGTTCAACTGCTTCTGATCAAAGATGTGCTGAAGACTCTTGTGATCGGTGTAAATAGTGCATTTGGTACTGTACAAGTAGTGTCTCTAGATCTTTAAAGCAAAGACAGCCACACCCAATTCCAAATCATGGGTGGTATAGTTCTTCTCGTGAACCTTAAGCTGACGAGAAGCGTAAGCGATAACCTTCCCGCGTTGCATCAGCACGCAACCAAGACCACGGATAGAAGCATCACAGTAAACAACGAAATCATCCGTACCCTCAGCTAAGGATAAGATAGGTGCAGAACAGAGCTTAAGTTTCAACATCTGAAATGCCGATTCTTGCGAATCACCCCAGTCAAACTTTCGGTCCTTTTGGGTAAGAGAGGTGAGGGGTTGAGCAATCTTTGAAAATCCCTCATTAAAATGATGATAGTAACCTGCGAGACCTAGGAATTGCCGTACCTCAGAAGGCGTCTTTGGCGCTTCCTAGTTCTTGATGGCTTTTATCTTAGCTGGATCGACGTGAATTCCTTTTTCCTTTACCACATGACCAAGGAATAGAACCTCGCGTAACTAAAAGTCACACTCCGAGAACTTAGCATAGAGCTGCTCTCGCCTTAAGAGTTCCAAAACTAGACGCAGGTGTTCACTATGGTCCACCTCGTTTTTAGAATAAACCAGGATGTCATCAATAAATACAATGATGAACTTATCATGGTAAGGCTTACAAACACGGTTCATCAAATCCATGAAAACCGCGGGTGCATTGGTGAGACCGAATGGCATGAACAAGAACTCAAAATGGCCATAGCGAGTACGGAAGGCTGTCTTCGGAATGTCGGCTTCCTGCACACGCAACTGATGGTAACCGGACCTCAAGTTGATCTTCGAGTAAAAGCTAGAACCTTGGAGTTGATCAAAAAGATCATCGATGCGAGGAAGAGGATAACGATTCTTGATGGTCACCTTGTTCAACTCACGGTAGTTGATACACATACGAAGACTTCCGTCTTTCTTCTTCACAAATAGGATGGGGGCTCCCCACGGGGAAGAACTAGGTCGGATGAAACCCTTTTCCAAGAGTTCCTGCAGCTGCGTAGACAATTCCTACATCTTGGGAGGTGCAAGACGATAAGGGGCTCGAGCAATAGGGGTTGCTCAACATGACGATGAGGAGGAAGTCCAGGCAAGTCTTCATGGAATACATCCGGAAAATCACAAACCATAGGGATATCTTCGATCTTCTTCTCATCATCAAATGCTACCGAAACAAGAGCCAGAATGGTAGAATGATCCTTCTGAAGATACTTGTGGGCCTTTAAACAGGAAATGATACTCACAGGAGCACCACTCTTCTCACCAACCACCGAGAGAATCTCTCCATTAGGGAGAGGGATCTGAATGATCTTATCAAAACAAACGATCTCCGCACGATACAAGGACAACCAATCCATGCCGACAACGACATCAAAACTACCCAAGGACACAGGCATGAGATCAATGGGGAAAGACAAACCCGAAAGTTCTAAGCGAAATTCCTTAAGAATATGTGTCGCCTCGATTTTCTTACCGTCAGCCAATTCTATCCAGTACTTAGCCTCTAAAGGTGTGGGTATTATATCTAGCAATTGACTAGACTCTACAGATATAAAACTCTTATCTGCACCAGAATCAAACAAGACAGAAGCATAGCGATTATTAAGAAAAAACGTACCGGTAACTGTGTCTGGTTCCTACTTGGCTTCTCCCGAGCTGATGACGAAAGCACCTGCATTCCTGCAACCACCTCCGTATTCCTGTTACCATTCCCGTTCTTCCCACCCTCGCTCTGCTTCATCTTAGGGCAGTCACGCTTGAAATGCTCCAATTCACCATAGTTTAAACAACCCTGCTTTCCTGGAGTCCCCTGAGAAGCGGGAGTAGGAACAACAGCACGAGCCTGAGACGGTTGGAGAGTCGATCTACAATCCTTAGCAATGTGCCCAAACTGCTGGCACCGATGACAACGAGCCCGCTCACAATTCCCCGAATGATGAAACCCACACTTGTTGCACTTGGGATGCTTCCCAACATACCAACTCTAATTCTGCCCCAAAGACGACCCAGAAGTATCAAACTTCTTCACCTGGTGAGACGGTACCGGCACTGCACTCTTTCCCACACTATCCCACTTCGTCTTGTTACCATAAGAAACCTTCCAGCCTCTGAACCTCCTCCCTAGGACAATACTCACTCTTCAAGCGATGCACAAAATCCGCCCAAGGCATAGCATGAGCCTCTCCCAATCCCATAGTCTGAGTAGTGGAGTTCCACCAAGCTAAAGTAGGACCCTCGAAGGTTGCTGTAGCATACTTCACCCTATCTTCAGCTGGGCAGTTACACACCAAGAATACCAACGCAACCTTTTCTAACCACCTGAGCAGTCCCACTGCTCCCTCAGTTCCAGCAAAGTTATGAGGCTTACAGACTCGAAACATCTTGTAGGTGCACTGTGGTGTAGGTGGGTTGACAGTAGCACCTGAACCAAAAACACAAAATAAACGACAAAAGAACACGACACCCAGAAGTTATGTAAATGATAAAAATCAAATTACCCCTAAGAGCATTGTGTGCAGCCTGAAATGCAGCCAGTGCAACATTCACTTGCTGCTAAAGCAGGTTGTTTAGCTCCTCCTGGGTCATGTTGACATTACCACTATCGCCGCAACCACCACCGCCACGGACACCAGCACGACCACCCCTACGACCGCCACGAACGACATACATCTTGTGACAATACAAGAATGCGAAACTCAGATTCGCCACTAGTGTAAACCACTAGAAGTAACAAAATTTAGATCTGGTTCTAATCCAGGACCTTCACCTTAACCACAGAGCCCACTGGGATTTCCATGCATTCCAGTTTATGATTTCGTGTGCACTTGAAATGATAAACTGCTCTACATGGTCCCCCAAGCATACTCCTAGTTTGAAGCTTGAGTCACCGAATATGGGCACCCCCAAAGCGTACTTCTACGAGTACTAGTGCAAGGTAAAGGGCGTAGGTAATTATGTCTATTAGAGTATAGAGGGGAGATGTCCTAATCTTGGACAAATCTCGAGAATGCGCCGAAGCCACTCCAATATACGACACTGTCGTGCAAAGATTAGCAAGACCTTAAGCCTATAAGCCATAGAGATGATGAAACAAAAGATAGAACGTTCCAAGATAAATAGATGATGCAGCATATAAGATGTAGTACATAAGGATGATAATACCGACACCCTGACCAAGTTATTATGTTCCCACATGTTACGACTCATATGTATGCAACCGTTTAGTGTGTGCGTGAGACTCGGCTATAGACTAGACTCTACATGCAGTACCAGTTCACTATAATCATTGGCTCTGATACCAATCTGTCACACCCTCAAATTCCACGTGCGGGGTTTTATCCCGAGGCACGTGACACACCAAGATCCAAGTCAATGGTCACAATAAACAACAACTATATGAAAGATACGTATACACAAAACAAAAATCTTTAATATCTCAAAACAGTACCGGAAGCTAAATCAAGTTACATTCCCAAAATGTCAAAGTATCCTCAAATGATTTATTCAAACATGAACTAAAGCCCTAGTCGCCATGCAAGACTCGTGCGCCTGGTCCGTGTAATGCTACCATAGCGACCTAAGAAAAACATGCCAAAAAGATGTCAAAATACAATGCTGGTGAGTTCACAGGTTTTCATAAAATGTTACCAAAATGTTACCAAGATGTTACCAAGTTCAATCCTGTCAATACTATGTCAAGTGTACGCTAGCTAGGCTTAAGTTTTGTTACTACTATGATTGGAAACCATTACTGGACGCGTTTAGCAAATGTTTAGCCAGGATGTTTAAGCCGCCCGAAGATGTTTAGCATAGGTCGAGACAATATGCACCCGCACGGCTCCCAGCCGACGAGTGGGGCAGGTCACGCCCAATAGATCTATCCACATTTCCCTCGTTGTGCAACCCCGGACATTTATGGTTTCCCCCAGGACTTCCAAAGATCGCATAGTAACCCAAAAGTAAACCATAGTATGACACAAGTTCCAAAACATAAGTTCATAGCATATTTTCTCCCCCTAAAGTAAAACCAGTAAAAGTGGGGCTGTGAAACATACCTTAGGTTGTGTCTTCTATAGAAAAGAGTTACCAACAAGTCCTGATAGTTCCTAATACCGGGAATCTATCATAAAAGTTCGTATAAGTGTTTTGACTAATAACCCTAAGGTTATCTAGTCCTCGATTGTCCAGACCGTGACCAATTATGTTTGAAAACGTGTTTGACTGTTAAACCGACACACCAGACTGACCCGACATCCCGTTGGTGACCCATTACATAAACTAATCAAGTACACATAGAGTACAAATAAGGTTCAAGAATAAAACACTTAGTTTGCATCAAAAATCGCACATACACAGTCGCAAGGTCGAATCAGCATGGAATAAGGGTGGTTCGACCCTCATAAGGCTGGTTTGACCTATACACAAGTTCATTCGACCCTAACACATGTTCATTCGACCCTAACACATGTTAATTCGACCTTAACACGTGTTAATATGACCTAAATCATGTTCGTTCGACCAAATAAAGCACATTCGACCTGTAATACATTTGTTCGACCCCAGGCACTTCTCATTCGACCCCACATGTGTCAAATGAAGCCCTGGTTTGACCTCCTCTGTTGCAAATACTCTAAAACGCATCTAAATAGTCCGAAAACATCACGAAACATCATTGACCACAACAATCCAATATGAATAACATATCCCTATAAAACCATACTAATATTACTCCAAAATCGGTCCGTTTTATCACTTACCCAAAATGAAAAAATTACAGAAATGTCACATCAAGAATGTAAACTTTACCCAATTTGGAAAGTTTATGAAATCATTCAACGACCAGCTCAAAATGCTCAGTTTATTATGTGTATGAAAACCCCCTATCATCTCATTAACATTATCATCAAGAATCAAGCCCTAAATCTATCAAGAATCCCCAAAATGGGCAAAACATCATCATCTAACAATTAATAACCTAAGATAATCAAAACCCATCGTCAATAACAGTCCTAGAACGTATCTATATCATCTAAACAGTATGCAATCATCAAATAACACATAACACAACATAACACATCATTAACACATGTTAATTTGTATGAAAACTCATGTTTAATGATAGGGTTTTGTTTAGAAAGGTGTTAGAAAGCTTTTTAACCATGAAAACTCTCTTAGAACAGATCTGGACCTTTGGGGTTTAATAAAAAGGAATCAAAAATGATAAAAATGGAGTTTAGATCAAGAACACACCTTAGATCTTCTCTTGTTTATGATATTGATGATGATTGTAGGTTAGATTATGAAAAACAAGATCAAAAACTCCTTCCTCAGTGTTTAAGGTTGAGAGAGAGTGTTTGGAGGAGACTAGGGTTTGTGAAATGATGAAAAATTGCAAAGTATGGTATTTATAGTAAATGCAGGTTCGACACTTGCAGGGGTCGAATGAGACTTTATGGAGGTCGAATGAGACTTCTAGTTTATCCAAGAGCTTGGTTTGAACCCCTTAAGGTCGAACCAGTTCTTATGTTTTCCAGATTTTCCAGTTTTGTCGTTTAAACGCGTTTTAACACATCCTAACACATGAATATGCAATACTAACATATGTTATTCATATTAAATCATGTATAATCATGTTTACACTGTTTAAAACACGTATTTGCGCATTATATAACATATATGGACTAGTCTATGCATAACACTTAATTCAATTCATGTAATTCACCAACAACGGGACTCAAGACTAGTGTGTGCCTACAATAACCCCAATGATCCTCCGAATCATTGAACCCTAGACAATACGTAATGTAACCTGACTCAACTGACCCTGTTAAGCATGTTAATAAATGTTTTTCGCTATGGTAGATTTATATGTTTGTAAAATGTTAAGCCGAATGTGTCGGGTGTCAAATGGTCAATCGCACGGCTCTTCTGCTGGAAATTCATCAACGGTGCCCATCTATCTATTTGTATGTCCAGTTCAGTTACGCCCAGCCAGTTAGGTTGTACGTTGGTAATGAGTGTATTGGGGCTACTACTGGAGTTCAACGGGGAGACCCTCTTGGGCCCCTTCTTTTGCCCTTGCCTTACACCCCCTTATTCTCAAGAAAAAGGGGAGTTGTATCCTCCCCTTTCACGCTTGGTACCGGGATGATGGGACATTTATTAGTAATGCCACTGATGTCGCTAAATCCCTAGACATTATTAGTTTGGAGGGGCCATCCTTGGGGCTTAAACTTAACACTAAGAAAGCTAAAGTTTTTTTGGCCGACTTGTAATGGGGTGAAAGTTAGGGATGGGAGTTTCCCTAGCGGGATTGATAGGCCGGAGATAGGTGTGAAGCTCCTTGGAGGAGCTATTAGTCGTGACATTTGCTTTATCAAGGAGTTAGTGGGCTGGAGAGCCTCGAGTGCGATTGACCTTATGAAATTTTTTGTGTTGCCTTCGGGATCCCCAAAGCGAAATTCTATTGATTAGGTCCTGCATGGGGGTCTCTAAGTTGCTCTTTAGGTTACGGACATGCCAACCCCCTATAATCGATGATGTGGTATCCTGTTTTGATAATGGCCTCCGAGAAGCCATTGAAGACATAGATGTATGTGGTGGCCCGTTCTTTGGTGACCTCCAGTGGCGATTGGCTTCCCTGCTGATGTGGCTGGGAGGTTTCGGCCTTCTTTCAGCTCAAGACGTTGTGGTTTACTCTTTTGTGGGGTTGGGAGTTTAGTCTTGGAAGCTGCAGGACCACATCCTGCGGAATAGCGGGGTTGTCGGCCTGGACTCAGTTTTTTTGTGCAGGCCCTTGAATGCGTAAAACACTCTCTCCCAGATTTTGATCTTGGCGGTTTCTCTAATAAGGACACCGCCACCCTAAAGCCACAAAAAACTTTGGCGAATGCCCTTTTTAGCAAAATTGGTCAGAATCATGGAAAAGTTTTTGATTTGTCCCCCGCCAATAGGCAGTAATTGAATGCTTGTAAGGTCCTCATGCCCAGATTTCCTACCTGTTATCCCGATCGATGGCTTGGGCCAAAGCATGTATGCGGTTGAATACAAGACAATTATTAAATACTGTCTGATGGTTCCCATATTTCCTGAGGATGAAGCATGACCGATCTGCCGCAAAGCCTGCCTAGATTCACATGGGGAGCACGTGGTCCACTGCAAGGAGAATCCCGGTTTCAAATACCTGCATGACTGGGTGCGGGACGTTTTATGAGATATTTTAAGCCGAGCCGGGATTTCAGCCAAGAAGGATGCTCTAGTGAATTTCCTTGTGGACCCCGTGGAAGACATATCTACTCTACGCCTAACGGATTTGCTAGTCTTTGTGTGGGCTTGGGGGAAACACGCTTGTGTTTTCCTCATGGGTGTGTCCGCGCTAGTTGGTTTACGAGATAATGGTTTTGTGCCTGGACAGGCAATGGGAAAGGTGGAATCAAAGAAAGTGGGAAAACATGCCAAAGCTTGCAAAGACAACCAACATGTTTTCGTCCCCTTGGCTTTTGATACCATTGGCTCCTTGGCACCGGAAGCTATCCGTTTTCTGAGAAGGGTCCAACGGTTTATTCATAGCAATGTTTTGACACTAGAGGGGCAGGGGTTTGTGTTTAGTAGATTGGGTTTTGCGATTTAGAAAGGTTTGGCGGCTCAGCTTGTTGCCTGTTTGCCTATTTTAATGTTATTTGATAGTCATGAAATGAACAAATATGTTTATTTGTCAAAAAAAAAAAAAAAAAAAAAGACATGGTAACCTTTGAGAGGATGTAGTAAACGAAAAGGAGTATGTCATAAGACATTAAGTGAGACCTTCACACCCATTGATTTCCCTTCAGAAGTTTTATTCGCTTTCATGTGCATGACACATACACTTTCTCCCATAGTTTTTAAACGTCAATAACTTTTATATACCATAGTTAAAAAAATACACCAAAATAACGTGCATTTTATTATCTTTCTAACGAGTACCATAGTGCTATACAAGAGATGGAAAAAAATACGATTTTTTAGTGAATTTTTGTTCATACAGAAAAAAAACACAATGCATTGAGGTAATTCATTAATCATTTTTAGGCAAGTTACTAATCATGTTAAGATACAATATATGTCTTTGAACCTACTATATATTACGTATAAGAACCCGCAAACTACATATATATTCACAAATGTGCCAACAAAAAGATAGTAAAAGGCCTCCCTACAATTAAATTTAAAAAGAAAAACAAATGGGAAAATCAAGAAGAAACTCAAATAAATCATTATCTGGTACCTCAACAACACAACCTTTGAAACTACTTCATATGGATCTGTGTGGACCAATCAGCAAGGAAAGCATGGCAGGTAAGGAATACCTACTTGTCATTGTTGATGATTTTTCAAGGTACACACAGGTTGACTTTTTGAGAATAATCCAAAATCACTTGAAACTAAAAGTAAGAAGAATAGGAAGTGATAACGGAACTAAATTTAAAAATTCTAGTTTGGAATTTTTTCTCTTAACAAAAGCAATTTCACATGATTTCTCAACTCCTAGAACTCCATAACAAAATGGAGTTATAGAGAGAAGGAACATAACTCTTGTTGAAGCTTCAAGAACTATGCTAGTTTTTTTTTTCAAATCTAACAACATATCTCCGGGCTGAGCCAATTGCCAATAGTTGTTTAACTCAAAATAGGACTCTAATCAACAAAAGACTTCATAAAACACCTCATCAAATACTTTTTCAAAAGACTTCCTATTGTCAAATTTTTACATATCTTTGGATGTACATGCTACATCTTCAATGATTTTGAAAGTTTAGAAAAAATTGACAAAAAGGCTGAAAAAGGAGTACTTCTAGGATACTCTCTGGCATAAAAGGCTTACAGAGTTTATATTTTATGCTCTAAAACAGTCAGGAAAAGTATCTACGTGTCTTTAAATGATTCATCATTAACACTCAGCCCAAAAAAAACTCAAAATCAGAAAACAAAAAACTTTTCAAAGTTCCATATAATATATAACAAATGTTAACTATGTGAAGAATTTTTGGGATGTCAATGGGAAAGTAAATTCAAAGGCCTGAATGAGTTAACCTTAAATACCGAAAGTCTTCTAAGTACTAATGAGATTGGTGAAACATCTCAAATAATACTGAAAATCTGAATCATCAAACAATAATTACAGATAATGCACAATCTCATGAGGGCATCAGAATGATACAATAGACATTAATATTAACCCTTTTCACAATATGAGGTGGATCAAAGTTTAATTACCTAAAACATAATTGGTGATCCATAAAAAGGGGGTACAAACAAGGGCTGCAACTGCTAATGAATGTCTGTGTGCAGGTTTTCTAAGCTTAATAGAACCAAAATCTATGTCTGAAGCTTTGGAGGATCCAAACTAGATATATGATATGCAGGAAGAACTGGATCAGTTTGAGAAAAGCAAAGTTTGGACCTTGGTTCCAAAACCAAAGGACAAATCTGCCATTGGTACTAAATGGGTCTTTAGGAACAATTTAGATGAACAAGGAGTTATAACAAGAGACAAAGCCAGATTGGTGGTCAAAGGTTACAGTCACAAAGAAGGAATTGACTTCGATGAAACCATTGCTCCTATCACCAAGTTAGAGGCTGTGAAATCTTTCTTGCTTATGCTGGTCACAAAGACTTCAAAGTTTACCAAATGGATGTGAAGCCAACATTTTTGAATGACAAGATTGAACAAGAAGTGTATGTTCAACAACCACAAGGGTTTATAGATCCCAGCTTTCAAAAACATGTCTATAAATTGGACAAAGTCTTGTATGGCTTAAAACAAGCTCCTAGAGATTGGTATGAAACCTTGTCCAGATTCCTATTGGAATCGGGTTTCATCAAGGGAAACATAGATACAACGCTTTTAAAAAAACTCACAAAGGTCAAATAACTTTAGTACAAATCTATGTGGATGAAATAATTTGTGAGTCAACAAATCCATATTTTTGAAAGAAATTCGAAAAACTGATGACCAGCCATTTTGAAATGAGTATTATAGGTGAATTAAAATTTTTCTTGGGCTTACAAGTCAAACAAACTCGAGAAGAAATATTTCCTTGTCAAACTAAATATTACCAAACAATTTTAAAGAAATACGTTCTTGAAAAATGTAGTTCATCCAAAACACCTATGGCAACTAGTTCTATACTGGGATCTGATCCAGATGGAATTTCAGTGGATATTCAGAAGTATAGAGGGATGATTGGATCTCTTCTATACCTTACTGCAAGCAGACCAAGTATTATGTTTGCAACATGCT
Source organism: Ambrosia artemisiifolia (assembly GCA_032199755.1). NCBI lineage: Eukaryota > Viridiplantae > Streptophyta > Magnoliopsida > Asterales > Asteraceae > Ambrosia > Ambrosia artemisiifolia. Next base: position 15,161,675 of record CM063523.1, read on the forward strand.
TTCTTGCAAGGTATCAATGCAACTCAAAGGAATCTCATCTAACTGATGTGAAGAGAGTGATCAAGTATTTGAAAGGAACTCTAGATCTTGGATTGTGGTATCCAAAAGGTACAAATTTATATCTTATAGCTTACACTGATGCAGATCATACAGGCTGTAAATTAGACAGGAAGAGTACATCTAGAAGTTGTCAAATGCTGGGAAAAAAACTAGTGTATTGAGCATCAAAAAAGCATAATTGTGTTTCAACATCTACAGCTAAAGCAGAATATGTAGCAGCAGCTAGCTGTTGTTTACAAGTAATATGGATGTAGATTCAACTGAAAGACTATGGATTAAACATTGCAAAAACACCAATTCTGTGTGATTCCAAAAGTGCAATAGCCATAACATCAAATCCAGTTCAACACCGAAAGACCAAGCACATAGATGTCAGGTATCATTTCATAAAAGACCAAGTAGAGAAAAGTGATATAGAAATGTATTTTGTTCCCACAACTGAACAACTTGCTGATATTTTCACCAAACCCTTGGATGAAAAACATCACAGCTATATCATAAGCAAGTTGGGTATGCTAACATGGATTTAAGTCAAAATTCTAATATGAAAATATCAGAATCCGGACTTGAAACGAATGAGTCAATTTTAGATGACACATAGAATGAAAAATATGGAGACAAAATCTTTTGTGATCATCTAAAAACTGAAACAGTAATCTTAAATGTTAATCTAGAATCTGGAACAAAAGTCTCAATTAATGAGATTTAAGGTGAACTGTTGGACAAATCCTAGAAATCTGGAATGGAAACATCTGAACCATCCTAGATTCCTAGTCAAGAGAAAAGTGACTCATGAACCATGCATGCACGCACCTAGACAATCACATGTGATAAGTTCATAAAACACTTTATTTTCACTGCTGCACGTTTTGTGCAGCAGCTGTTCGGGTTGCTTTTACCTCTTCTAAAGCCCATCATCTGACATCGACTTTCAAATAAGAAATATGCTACATTCAAAGACCTTTCCAGGCATATAAAGAACACCTCCTAAATATTTTTCTATGATTTTATATGATTTTTTAAGATCAGGTCTGCACATAAAATGGTTCCAAACAACATGCTATTAAAACGAATTTACTACCTTATCATGCTGTTTTGACCCACTACAACTCAGAATTAACTTTTCATGACTAAATATGAAATGTAATATGTGCAACAAAATTTTCAACGATATAAGGCTTGTCTTCTAACTCCTAATAACGAATGAGATATGCCCTTTATAAGATGACTATATAGGGCTGTCAAAAGTGACGAATTTCATACAATTTTTACACCATTTTACTTAATTCAAGTTTCATGTAGGCATTTTATCAAACACCTTATGTGCACGATTTTTGTAAATAAATTCTAAGCCTTATGGACTTCTCAAACCTTACCATTTCTTTGATTAAACATCATTGCAAGTTCAATTTATCAATTCGCACATCTATATGACAAGTTAACACATACTAGTACAAGGATTATTCAAATACATGTGTAGTTCAACATTTGGGTTAAAACCCACTACCTACACCTACAAGTATCATCCTAATCCACATGAATCATACAATACATAACTTTTTATCATATTTTATAGTCTCTTTGATGTCTACAAACATATAGAAACCCATAGCCATCATTAATTCACGTTTTCATAAAATACCCTAAAACCCTCATCTTCCTAAATCATGAGTTTTTCATGAAATCAAAGGAAATAAGTGATACCTTAGGGTTTAGGAGGGTGTAGATGGCCAAAGTCTTACTCATGCACTTGATCAACATCATGATTTTGGCTTGAATTACACTAGAAGGATGAATTAGATGTTGCGTGTGCGTTTTATGTGTGAAGAACAAATTCCATCTCCTGGACATCGATTCTTCTTTTTCTTCTTTTTTTAACCATGATACATCTTTGGCCAATTGACATATTTAGTCCCTGAAGTTCTAATTTCCATGTTGTAGAGGATCGTTTTCACAAAAACAAGTTAGTTAATCATACAAGTCTACTAATCCAGGTGCGGAAACCCTAGATCACTTACAAAATGATAGTAAATTAATCAAACACACGAATTCACCTTTTCAATCATCATTTTCATTAATAGCTTGATAAAAGATCTTTACAATTAGGTTTACAAGTATATAAATCACTTTCAGAATGATCAAAACCTAGAGAGAGAATCTAGACCAGACACACTAACAATAATGGCAAAAGTTAATTAGAAAAACAAAATTTGAGTATTTATAGGCTGCACATTCGCCCCCCCCCCCCCCCCCCGATAGGGTCGAATGTGCACCTTCGCCCCTGAATAAGTACGAATCAGCACACTATCCATCAATCTTCCACATTCGCCCAGTCTATCTCTCCCTTCGACCATATCTTCCACCTTCGACCTTATGAAAATCCACGTTCGTCCCAACGATATCAACTAAACATTCTAGTATGCAAAATCCGAAGCATTAGTCGCAAATCGTGCATCAACAAACTCCCCCTCGACTATTGCCTGGATTACCTTCGCTCTTCGTCCAACGCCTTGTTCAATAACTTTATCCTGATCTGCTTTTTCTGTTCTTTGCTCATCTCAGGCTCAAGCTTTCGTTTAGTCGAACTCTTCAGCACAACGTTCATCTTCACTCGTTCACCAAGTTTCTTCTTCAAGTTACTTCCAGAGTTAATATCATATGCAAAACAAACACCAACAACTTGTTGATACTTTCTTGCTTGATCAGCATCCTTTTCTTCACAATAGATAGGATTGTAGTACAGCATGATGATGTCTTCGAATGTACAGTTAATGATCCACATCAGATCAAAAACATGAATCTTCTTGTAAGTATCCTTCTTGTCTTTCAACACAATCACTGCTTCTGCAGTCCTCCAATCATAATACCACATGACGAATTCAGAGCTAAAGTGCTGAATCAGCATCAAATGAATTCTTTTCATAACAATCGGAGGTTTATACTTCAAGGTCACCTTCTTCAGACCTGTTTTTGGATCAATTTCTTTGTGAACCTTTCTCTTGGGATATTGTGGCTTGAACATTTTCCACTTCGTTCTACTTTCCCAAGTCATTCTATCAGCAAACCAACCTACTGCATCACAATTAGCTGAAGCTCTAGTCATAGTGAATCTACAGATATCACTCACCGCCCAGTACGGTAGAGTCTGTATATCATGGAATCTGTAAAAATACAGGATTCCTTTCTCCCATTTCACTCCAATACATTTCAGTTGTCTTAAGTACTTCCATCCCAAGGCTCTCACTTTGAACAACTGATTACTTATAAAAACCACCTTGTGCTTCCGGCTTAGATCTTTTCTCTTCCTGTTCTTTCAGATTTCTCAATAAAATCTTTAGACTATCATCATGTTCTCCAGTTGGTTTCTGATTCACATCTTTAAACACATTCTTCCCAAATTCATCACTCTTTTTCTTAGCTAGATACTCAGCTTCTTTCAAATTTATCTCATTCAAGTGTGGGAATACTTCATTCTCTTTGCTTCTGTAATACTCTGGATATTCTTCATGTGTAATATCCTCAATCTCTATCTCTTCTCTTTCAAAAGATTTTTCATCAGAATGACTTCCAACATCTTTTTCAGGAATGTCAGGAATCACCTGTTTTTTCATTATCTCCTCCAGTGTCTTACCAACCTGTTGTGCTATCCCTTCTAGAATCTCCTTAGCCACAGCTGCAGACACTTCCCCTTCCTCCAAATCTGGATCATTATATTCTAACTCATACCTCATGTCATCAGCAGCAAAGATCTCTGGAAATTTTCCAGTGAATTCAATCGTCCAGAATTTCTTATTAAGCATCTCCCTGTTCAAATCTTTATCTTCTTTAGACAGAGCTTTAATCTTTTCAGTCCAAAATATGTCTTCATCTTCATCAACATTTTCTCTCTTCATAACTAAACTTGTTGACATCATCATCATAATCTGAGCTACTGCTATCATCAGCATCATCTTTCTTATCACCCGATTTGCCATCAGCATCATCATCATCCGAACTATCATCTGATTTATCATCATCATTCTTATCTTTCGATGAATCTTCATAATCAACCTTGTCTTCCTCTTCCTCCTCGTCCTCTTCACCTTCTTTGAGTTGAGGAGCTCTGGAGTACAAATCCTCTATCAACTTACTCATCTTTTTATTCACTTCACGCATTTTCTTATTCTCAGTTTGCATCGTCTTATTCTTCTCGTATTTCTCTTACTTCGTGCTTCAATCTCTTCTTTCTCCTCTTCAAGTACCTTAATCTTTTCCTCCAACTCATCCTGATTTGTTTTAGATGACACAACAATCTGTAACATAGTTTCTTCATTTTTCTTTAACTTCTCGATCTCTGATTGTTGTGCATTAATGATTTTCATCATATCGTCAAACCTTTTATTCACTAACTCCATCACATCATCTGAAACGGTTACCTTTGGAGTAGATGATTCAGCTTCTGGAGCTTTCTTCTTTTTCTGAAACATATTCAACACATTCTGTAATGAAACATTGAAATCAGGAGGTGGTTCAGTTGTTGCTTTGTCAGACTTCTTCTGCTTCTTTGTTTCTGGAGAAGTAACTTTGGATGAAGTACCAACATCAGGAACTTTCTTTCCAGCAGCCAGAATATCAACTTCTTTTGCTCTTCTTTTCTTGGGATTCTCTTTTTCGTCTTTCTTGGCCATCGTCTTATACTTAAGCTTCTTTTGTTTCTCACCAACCATAGGAGATCCACTGAAGTCTTGTTCACCAATACCAGATCCAGATCTATCTCATCAACTGCAATCGGACTCTTTTGTCTCTGTTCTTCTATGGTTTTGTTCATACTCACCAGCCAAAGTAGCCTTGGGCTTGGTTTGTTTGATTGTCTCGTCACCTGAATCCCATGTCACATCTTCTTGAGTCTCCTCAGAATCGACAGACTCTTCATCAACTAACATTGCCCCCTTTCTCGCCATACTCTTCTTTCTCTTAGTGGGCTTCTTTGTTTGTTCAACTTCAATAACCACAACTTTACCATTCCCTTTGCCACTTTTAGCAACAACATTCACAACTTGACATTTTCTTTTTGCTTCTGGATCAACATGAAACAAAGGATCATCGTTGTCTAATTCACTCTTGGCATGTCTAGCTTTGTTCTCACCTGGATCCTCATATCCTGGATTAACTAAGTGTCCAAACAAGTTCTTGTGTGGCGGTCTTTCATTTTCTGGAACCCCTTTATAACCTTTCATCCTCACTAACGTATTAAGATTCATGTGACTATGAACTAATATCTGAGTAGGATCCCTCTTCAGTTTAGGATACTTCATATCAAATATCATCTGTAGAAATCTGGGGTACATCAAAAACTTCTTCGTCTTCAAACCTTTCAAATGTTCAAGCATGTGATCCAAGATCATCCCCGAGACGTTAAACGACTTGTTAAGCACTAAAGCAACCATCAACGAACTGATGTTTTTCCTCATAACGTCATAACCACCACTAATGGATCCAAAAACATGTATAATAACATGAGCTAGATACTTAAACTGCGGACACAACTTTTCTTTGTTCAGTGCTCCATCAGTTATCGGTTCGTTGTACTTCATGCATAGAAAGTACAACCTCTGTTCAATCCAAGATAAGCTTCTGGGATCTGTCGGTTCATCCTGTAGTCTTAATGGATCCCGAATATCACTTTCAGTAACAATAGCAAGCTCCCTCTGAATTGTGCTTACTATGGCTGTCTTATCTTCCCCGAAATCCATTTTTGCATTTTTCCATAAATCCACCTGATGGTCTTTGTAGATTATTGCTGGTGTAGCTAAAGCATCAACAACTCTACACCTCCTGAAAAAAGTCTACAATGCCAGAGAATTCTGTGTGTTTCTTCACCTCGCCAATAAATGCACAACAGTTATGGGCTTCTTCAAACGGTAACTCCTCTTCTTTTTGCTTATCTGTGGCTTTTCCTGAGGATTCAGTTGGTACTTCAGTGTTCTGTGATTCAGCCATTTAGAATTCTACAAAAACGAAACATAAAAATTCATTAAAAATTGAAATTTGATTGGAAAATCCCACCTACAACCCTATGGGGGTTCGAATGAAGATTTCCAGAGGTTCGAATGTAGACATTTGAGTTCGAATGTGGAAATTTATTAACAAAACTTCACTTTCGACCCTTTATTCCACATTCGACCCTATGAACACGCACATTCGACCAATAAAGTCTCATTCGACCAGTTAAAGCCATATTCGACCCTCTGTTTTTGGTCGAATCTGCCTGATCATATGATCAAATTTTCAAAACTCAATTCAAACCATTCTAACTTGTAATTTTCATTTGTTTGGCACCTAAACTAACCGATTAAACATTCTACACTATCAATTGATTCAAACATTCTGTTTTAGATAGGTTTTAATGAAAATCTAGGTTTTAGCTGACTTTGAATGATCAAACACATAATCAGACTGTATTTACCCAAGATTTTTGTTTATTCTCCCCCTAAAACTATCTAAAACTGCAAACCTATCAACAATTTAGATTAAAACAGGTCAAATAATGTCATCATTCAAAAGTTAGGGTTCCAGCATAAAAAACAGAGAATCTGTCTTCGTTTGTGGATCATTACCTGTAAAAAAGTATATAAAACTGATGAGAAATGTATAGGGAACAATAATCCGAGGTCAAACAAACAAGGGCAACAAGATCTTGCTATCTCAGAAAAATTTGAAAAAGTTTGAATGAGGGATCGAATGAGGAACTGGGTATATATAGATATCGACATTCGACCGGTTAGATGGTTCGAAGGAGAGACTTTGTCTACATTCGACCCTACTGAAAGGCTCGAATGTAGATAAAGGGTTCGAATGAAGAAAACTGTACTGGAACACTCCCATTCGACCAATTATAAAGATTCGAATGTAAGAAAATTCCACATTTGACCAAACGAAGGGACGAATGAAAAATTGGAATTTTGAAAATTTTTCCAAATCTCAAAATTGAATCCCGTTCAATCATTTTCACACATTTTAAGTTTCAAACATTCATTGTTTTCCATTTAAATGATACAAAACTCAAATTGGTTCATTAAGTTTCAGAAAATAACCATCAAACACCATCGGTTATCAAAAATAATACAGAAATGTAAAAATTTTTGGCTTTTCTGAAGTTATTGTTAAAACACACCTAAAATCTTTTTGAGTTTTTGTATATTTTGCAAAAACAAGTGTAAAACGCAGAAATGTAAACATAAAGCAGTAAACTTTTTGTGATTTCCGGTAAGAGGATCATATCAGTTTTTGAAAAATCAGATCACACCGTTGATCTTTATTGTATATTATCATTAAAGACAATGTGTGATCCGGCAACTGCTGATATTGTTATCCATATAAGGTCACATGCAGACTGTTATGCAGTGCTTTAAAATGATATGCAATTAGGTGTATTATACTAACAAGCTTATGGTTCCCACACACACGACATACTCCCGTATCAAGGAATTTGCATAAAGCTTCGTCGTAATGCATGATTATGCCAAATGTTATCCATTATATTACAAGATATACAGCATAGAGGTGTACAGGTCAGCAAATTAATGCAGCAAAGTAACATGTGCATATATACCAGGTTGAGGCCGATATCAATCAAAGATTTTCATCAATGAATTGATACGATGCATTTAATGATCTTTGATCATTAGTATACATTAAGTTCCTCAATTCGGTAACTTTTAGGTTTTGGCATTTAAGCTCTTTTAGCAAATATCTTGATTGAATCTAGGTCCGTAAATCAATACGACAAAAGATCAATCAAGATATCCTGGATAACAATTAACATAACCACCCGAAACCTCAGATTTTGGCAACCCTATCAAACGATATTACGGTACTAAGACCATATGCCCATGAGGTGTTCAGCCACTAGCGAGCAGTTCGTTATGTTTGTATCAATAAGGCACGCAGTAATACGTCTACTAAGCCTACCAACACATCACACAACATCAACAAACGCCTCATATTGTATTTCAATTCTTTAGCATGTGTCAGATCCCCACTGATGTACTATCATTTCCTCTTTTTCTCCTGGAAATCATTTTGGGTTTTTCTAATTTTTATGGCTTTTTGAATTTTTCAATGTTTTTGGTTTTTCTGAATAAAAACTCCCCCTAAAATGTAAAACATATTTTTTGGGTTTTTGATTTTTTTGAGAAACAGTAAAAACTTAAAAATTTAGAAACAAAATGTGATAAACCGAGGTGATGATTAGTCCTGTTTTTCTTTTATACCATTAGCTTTTAAAAGATATTCAATTATGGATTTATCAAAAGCTTTGGTAAAAAGATCTGTCCTCTGATATTCAGTGTGGATTTTGACCATATCAATCAACTCTTTGGCATAACAATCACGGATAAAGTGATACTTAATCCGGATATGCTTAGCTTTTGAGTGATTGACCGTGTCTTTAGTTAATGCAATTGCACCTTCGTTGTCACGGTGAATAGGAGTTTTTAGAAATTGCAAACCATAATCAACCATCTGCTGCTGAATCCACAAAACCTGTGAGCAACAACTTGAGGCTGCCACATATTCTGCTTCGCAAGTAGATAGTGCGACTGCTGTCTGCTTCTTACACTGCCAGATCACGAGCCTACTCCCCAAGAATTGACATCCAGCCGTTGTGGATTTGCTATCTTTGTCACAACCGCCCCAATCTGCATCAGTAAAAGCAACAAAGTCAAAATTATCATCATTAGGGTACCAAAGTCCTCGCGGCGGACAACCCTTCAGATATCGTAGGATTCGCTTGACAGCTATAAGATGACTTTGTTTCGGCTTCGATTGAAATCGTGCGTAGAGACATGTGGCGAACATTATATCTGGTCTAGATGTAGAGAGATACATCAGAGATCCGACGATTGCTCTGTATGTAAAAGGATCTGTCAGCTCCCCCTTAGCGTCAACTCCAATCCCGTGATTAGGTTGAATCGGGGTATCCATCGGCTTCGAATCTTCCATCTGGAACCGGCTCAAGACTTTAGATACGTATTTCATCTGGTGAATAAAAATGCCTGTTGGCCTTTGATCCACCTGCAAGCCTAGGAAAAACTGCATTTCCCCCATCGCACTCATCTCGAACTTTTCCTGCATGACTTTTTCAAATTCTCTGCATAAAAGTTCATTAGTTGATCCAAAAATAATGTCGTCAACATATATCTGGACGAGAAGCAAGTCACCCTCTGTTCTTTTGGTGAACAGGGTACAGTCTACCAAACCTCGTTTGAATCCTTTGGATAGTAGGTACGTGCTTAGCTCCTCATACCATTGGCGTGGAGCCTGGTGCAACCCGTAGAGTGCTTTGTTGAGAACGTAAACCTTATCCCGGTGGATAGGATCTTCAAAGCCTGGAGGTTGACCGACGTATACCTCTTCCTTGACCACACCATACAGAAACGCGCTCTTGACATCCATTTTGATACACATTGAATTTCTTTTACGAAGCAAACGCTAGAAACATACGGATAGCTTCTATACATGCCACTGGTGCATAGATTTCATTGTAGTCTATTCCTTCAACTTGATGAAAACCTTGAACGACCAACCGAGCTTTGTTTCTCACTATTACGCCTCGATCATCTTTCTTACATTTAAAACCCCATTTGGTTCTTATTTTCTTCCTTCTTGGAGGTAAATCTGTAAGTGTCCAGACACCCAGCTTCTGAAACTGCAACAATTCTTCTTGCATCGCCTCAACCCAACCATCATCCAAAAGAGCATCCATCTGAGAGTTTTTGAACTCCGTCCCGTTGTCACTCATAATTATTTTAATCTTCAAATTGTAGAGATTTTCCAAACGGGTGAACAGAATTTTCAAGTTGTTGAACATATCACTCTTGTGTTGCAAACACATCACCCACGAGAATCTTGAATAATCATTGGTAAGCACCAGACAGTAAAGTTCTCCACAATGACTCTTACGCTTGACAGGTCCGAATAGGTCCATATGCAAACGCTCAAGTGGCATTTCAACAGAGTTCACTTTCTTTGGTTTGTGGGACTGTTTGTGTTGTTTCCCCTTCTTGCAACTCACACACTTGTCTTTGAGATGAAAATGTTTCACATTAACGCCTTCAACAAGTCCATTCTTCACCAAATGATTCATTTTTCTGAGGTGAATTTGTCCCATCCTCCTGTGCCACATAATTGATTCTTTCTCTGTAGCCTTTGATAGGAAACATGTAACTTGGCCCTGAGTTGTCATAGCTTTAGACATATCAAGAATGTACAGATTTTTCACTCTTTGTGCTTTCAGCATGATCCACTCTTTTGGAATAACAAAGCCGGGTTTGAGGATATAACAAGATTTATCACCAAAATGCACAGAAAACTCTTTGTCACAGATTTGGCTCACACTTAACAGATTATAATCAATTTGTTTCACATACGAAATCTTCTCACAACTAACAATCGCGTTACTAACACTTCCCTCCATCATGATATAACCGCCTTTGTTACTAGCAAACGCTACATATCCTCCATTGATGTTCTTTATATCGAATAGCAGCGTCAAATCACAAGTCATGTGACCAGAAGCTCCACTATCGACAATCCAAAGATTGCTAACAGGGCCAGCTGGAGCTCCCTGCACATATCAAGGAAAGCATTAGTTCTTTCGGGGGACCCAAGCCTGCTTGGTCTTGGGTCTTTGAACATCAGATTACAAAGATTCATTTTCACAAACATTAGGTTTTGAATCGACCTTTTTCTGATCTATCAAACCTTTCTCACTTTGAGGTTTCTCATTAGCCTTTGAGGTAGAAGCACCCGGAGAACCCGATGGTGACCAAGATTTTTCCGAACGTTTTAGAATCCTGATCTGAGATTTTGGAGTCTCAGTCGGTTTCTTTGTATCATTCTTAAATGAAACTTTCTTGGTTACCTTCTCTGATTTAACAGAGACAGGTCCAACGGATGACTTAACAGCAGGTTTTGGAGGAACCTTTTGTTTATCAAAAGTTGAGTTCACAATTGGTTTCTTTAATGGTTTTTCCATAGCAATCCGGTTTCGACGATGATCTGTAAATTGACGGTTATCCCTCCTTTGAAAATAACGACTTTGATTATAAAATGGTGCTGGTTGAGTGACAAAGCGTCTTTGGGGATAACTATGATTATCAACCGGATTTCTATAAGATTGCTTCATCTCAACTTCGTGCCTTTTATGCCTCATGTACGGGCAGTGAGCAAGTAAATGCCCTCTCTCCCCGCACTTGAAACATGCACAGTATTCCTCAAAAACATTCTTGGCATTCGGCTTTGCATAGGAATTGATCGGATATTGATCATCCACACATCTACGTCTCAAACTCTCAGGAGACGGTTCAAGAAAACCATTAGCTTTTTCTTTCGGCTTGATGAACTCAGTGACGTGAACCTTAGGTTCTTTTGGAGTATCCAGATATATTTTCTTTAAAATTTCTGGAGGTACATCATTTGTCCTCTCATGTTTAGGAAACCAAATCCTGCTTTCCTGCCAGATTTTCTCGATTTTTGAATAATTGGCACTACAAAAAAAACGCCATTTAGCGGCACACATTTTTAATGGCATTTAGCGTTTGTGACGCTAATGAGGGTTTTAGTGACACTTTTTGTATGCCATATTTGCTTAACACGTACTTTTAGTGGCATTTAACAGTTAAGCCACTAATTTTGATTTTTAGTGACACTTTATGTATGACATAAATATTTGATACATACTTTGGTGACATTTAATTTTGTACCACTAAAATCAATTTTTGTAATGCCATCACTAATATCAAATAACTAATTTAGAAATCACTTCTTTATACTAAAATTTTATTAATTGAATTGAAATCTAAAAAATAACGAAATTTAGCCTAAAAAGTATTAGTCCTATCTAGGGTGTAAACGAGCCGAGCTGAGTAAAGCCCGAGTCTGACTGGGCTCGAGCTTGGCTTGAAAGTAAAACCAGAAAACTCAAGCTCGACTCGAAATAATTTTAGAGCAATTTTAAAAGAGCTAAAAGTTCAGCTCGAGGTCACTTTGATAGCTTAAATGAGCCAAAAGCTCGGGTAGAGTTTGGCTCGCTAATCTTAAATGGTAGGTATACTATAAATAAAATAATAACAATATAAAATTTGTTTTGGCTCGTTTAGGCTCGCGAGCCTAAACGGTCTTTGTATGAAAAGTTCGAGCTCAGACTCGATAACTAAACGACTCATTTTTCAAGCTCGACCTCGGGCTCGTTAAGATTCGACTTGTTCGAGTTTTTTACCGATCTAATACTTCACCCAGATTTTTATTTCCCTCCCAAATATTTCACCCAGATTTTTATTGGCTCCCAAATATTTCACCCATGTTTTCATTTCCCTCCTAAATGAGATTAGTTTCTCTAAATTTTCTATGTTCCCTCCCATCCAATATCATTCCCCAAAATTCCTATCAAAGAACTCTAGTTTATGTCAACTGAGATTTCCTCTACTTCCTTCCTAATAAAACCTAAATCAGATATATCCTCACATTACCCTTTCTCTAAATCAGTTACTAGTGGAACGAGTCGTTGACTCTACACCATCGTCTTCTTCTCTACGAATGAAGAACTCGTATGATATTATCCAGGGCGTAAGATTTGCAGTAAACCTTACTATTTGACCTCTATTGAACATCGATATGAAGCCACAAGCTTCAAAAATCAAGTTCGGTCGGTGTTTACGTGGTCCTGAAGCATCTCGATTCATCACTAATCAACTCTTCGCTTACCTACAGAGTAATTAATTTCTAATAAACCCTAGTTTTCTTCTAATTTTAGTTTACAGAACGTTATTAATTGTTAACAGAGGTAACTGACTGTTTTAAGAATTTTGTTATTTTCTTCGCTTGATTCAATATAAATATGGGTGGTTTTAATTTGCTTGTGGCTGATTTGATTATTATTATTATTGAATATTTAGTCAACTGCTAATTTCTTGTTTATTTGCATTAGATATTTGACTCCTTCTTTAACGCACGCATCTTCTTGCTTCTGTTGTTGTTCACAAATCTCAGGTAACAAAAATCTGCCATTGTTTTTGTACTAATGATATTAATATTAGTGCTTATAAAATGCCTGATGTTTCCTTAGGGATTGGTATATAACTAGTTTTGCTTAATCTGGCCCACAAATTATAGATTCATAAATATGTTTAACTGTGATCAATATTCGGAAATTGATCACCTTTGCGAGTAAAATGCTTTGCACATCACTTCCACAACTTGGTTTGATGCTTATGCTGGAGTTTGAATACTTTAGCAGTTTAGCGAATTCGGACCATAAAGTTGATGTTTTTTTTACTGAACTATTTATACTTTAAGTTATTGCTTACATTTATTCCTTGTAGCCAATTGTAGCCCCATTTTTTACTGATTTGTTTGAATCACATGGTGAAATATATGATAGTTAAACTTATTGTGATCATATTTTTGTTCAGCTTTAATGTCCAGGTGTATTAGAAAATTTGTTAAGATTAATCCTTGATTAATATTCAATGTGTGGCTAATCTTTGAGAACGCTAACTGATTACTTATGAACTTTTTCAGGTGGTATATGTAGTTATGTACTGTAAGATATATTATCCTTAACGGGTCGAATGATTTTTAGTAAAACACTATTTTAAGGACATTAAAAAATAATGCACATTTTAACTTGGGCCGTTTACTATCCCACTTGTTTTTATCTGGTTGCTCCAAATAAGAATTTGCGAACTCTTGAATCAGCTCAGTACCATAAGGTTCAAAGTTTTGTTCTTTTTCGCTTATGTGCAAGGCATGTATTAAAGTCATTCGCAGCTGGGCTTCAAAAAAGTTCATTACTGGATGGTATTGTTCATATTATTGTTTCATCTGTAAGTTAATTATGGTATTATTCAAATCACCCTAACCAACATAAATAATTTGGAACAAATAATACAACAAAATCTCCCCTAATTTTAATTTATAACTTTCTCTATCTCTTCAGTTCCTCATGGTACTCTTTGGAACATGCATAATATTAATATAAGGCTGTTGGCATACATCAGAAGCAATCTTGTAAGTTGTAACAACAATGCCATATTTAGAAAAACTAACAACGACAACAATCTTTGTTATATTTTATTTTCTAATGGTAGGTTCCAAGTAATGATAAATTCTACTATGATTAAGATATGTTTTTCCCCATTGTTCAGTAACAAATTTATTGGTAACATTTTTCGCATAAGCATTTGAGCACAGTGGCATGATATCATTTTTGTTACATAATGATTCCTTTTTTTTTTCCAAATGCCAAGAAAATGATCACCTTTCAAATCGTAGTATTGTTGAGGCACCTCAATACTAATGCCTCTTCTGATCCTTTAGTAAAAAACTTAATGTCCATGCTTATTTTTTTTATCTTGACCTTCAATAACAAACTAATGTGTTTTCTTGCAATTTTCCTTAGTTATAAAAGCAAGATTTCTCTTTTTAGCGACGTTTAAGTTCAAAATCAAATGTTTATTTCATTAGTAGCTTCGTCAAAACACGGTGAACATTGATTTTGGTCCACAATATATATTTCTCTACTTTGTTATTACTTAGGGATTTATTACTTAATAGATATTTTATCGATATCTAAACATTAATATCAAATATCTTATGCTGTATTTATGTTACGACTTACCTAGTTCTAAGCGGTTAGAAATGGCTAGATAGGTGGTTAGGACGGGTTGGATAATAAGTCAAAATGAGTTAATTTAGATGCAGGTTGGGTTTGGTTGACCCAGTCTTTTGAAAACTAGTTGTTGAACTTGCCAGAAACCTTTTTAAAACTTCTTGAACCGATCTTTACTGAATTGTTTAGCTTATTTTCAGGTCTTGGATTCATTACTACTATCACATTCATCTTTTTTGTGGGTGTGTTCATGTCATCATGGTTGGGTTCTTCTCTTCTCAGTTTAGGAGATTTTATGATTAAAAAGATGCCTCTTATGAGTTATATTTACACTGCATCTAGGCAAACCAGTGCAACCATCTCACCAGGTAAGTCCATCAATCTAATCATTGCTTGTCCTATGTTATAAAAAAAATTGTATAAATAATTGACTTTGGTTGAATTTTAACGGAGTTAGCCCGTTCCATTTTTAGCTAGTATTTTATCCATATGACCCGTTAAAGATAATATCTTCTCTAGGACAAGGTTCACATGCTTTTAAGGAAGTTGCAATCATAAAACATCCGAATGTTGGGGAATACGCAATTGGATTCATAACATCAACTGTTATGCTTAGGAAAGGCTCAGGCGCCGAAGAGCTATGTTGCGTGTATGTCCCGACCAACCATCTTTACCTCGGTGATATTGTTCTTGTGAATTCCAAAGATGTCATGAAGCTCAATATCTCAGTTCGAGAAGGGATAGGTAAGACAAGTTTATTATATAGTTACCATATTTAGTATATTTAAGTTACATGTGAGTTTTGTGATGAATTGTATTTGCAGAGATTATAATCTCAGGAGGCATGTCGATGCCAAATATGTTAACTACAAAGGATTCGCAACGCATTAGGTCTATGAGTCTTGAGAAGTTTGTTGTTCCACATGTATAATATGAGTGTAAACTTTAAAAGCTTCATAACCTGGAGATGGCTAATGTGTTGGGAGGGATACAAATATAAAATGAACAGAAATGTAAAAGATTCAGTTTTCATTTTAAGTGTTGGTTTAGGGTATTTTTGATCAAGCTTTAAAAGGCTCTATAACCAAATGTTGGATCCATGGTGATGATATAAAAAAACTATATGTATAGTTGTCCCTTTTCTGATTGGTGGGTATTGTTTTTCATTTATTTATGTATTAGCAGCTTGATTGTATTGATTTTGGAGAAGCTTGATGATTATGACTACGTTAAATTGATGGCTTCAAGTTCAATATTTTGGATTCTTATAGGTGTTATTTCTTTAGCCAACGTAAGTCCTCCTACTTGCATAAAGCTTTTCTAATTCTGATAAAGAATTAGGACTTTTTAATCGATTGTAATAGATGCAAATACAATTTTTATTTTCTGCAGATCTCGGGTATGTTGTCTCTGGCCGCTTCTCCGAGGGCGTATGTAGATCCGTGGATCTACTTCTGTCTCTGACGACCTGTCAGCTCGCTCAACTTAGATGTTGTCAGTTTTGATGGTGGTAAGGTGGACAGGTGGTGAGGTATGTTGTCTTTAACTTGGTTATGATGAGTTAGGTTATCTGATTTTGGGTTGATTTTTAAGGAAATGCAAGGGTTTCATTTTTTTTTTTTGGGAGGGGGGGGGGGGGGTTATGTTTCAACCCTTTTGTTGTGAGGATGAGTGAGACGAGAGATAATGGGTGGAGACCAATAGGTATCGTGTTGTAACCCTTTCGTTTACGTGTTAATGGTTACTGAGCATTGGCTTAATTTTGATTGTTTTTTTATGATGATATACAACACATGTATACATGTGAATACAGCGGAATTGCTAGGATTGCCACTGATAACACCTTATTCTCAAATATCAAATTCTAAAGATCAAATGGCTCATGGTGTTTAATTTCGCATCGGCAGCTGCTGGGATCCTTGATATAACCGGCCGGAATTTTGTAACTTGTGATTGTTTGAATATAACGCGTTAACAATATACAAGTACATCCGCATGCTCGTGGGGCAACGCCCGCGGGGCAGACACTAGTTGTAATCATTTATCAAACTAGTGAATATAAATTGGTTCATTGATCATGTTGGAACATGCGAGTTAACCATTTAAACCATATTGTTTACAGGTTGAGGAAGTAAAACAAGAACTTGTACAGTTACATCTTGATAATTCTTCATGCAAGAGTCTTATACTTATTTACATGGTTGATGACATGGTAGATATCATGAGAAGCTTTGGAGCTAAGTTTTGTGATAGTGAAATTCTCACCCAAAAGAAAGTTTAGATTGGTGTAAACATTTGGAATGTTACTTATTACGCAATGTTTTGCTAATGTTTGACATATGTTTCGGATCGAATTTATTATTGAAGTTATAATATTAGGGTGTCTACATTACAATTTTATCGAATTTTAATTTTATATTTTTTATGTAAATAATGCGATTTTGTGGCAAAATTATGTGGCACTAAAAATAGTATATAATTTCAACTAGAAGTTTTACTTGCACAAAATTTATGCCACTAAAACTAGTATGGATATGTAACTAGGATTACTTATTGTGGCAAAAAAAAAAAAAGTGCCACTAAAAGCTTAAAACTTTGTGCGGCACATTGAAAATGTGTCACTAAAAGGCTTTACTGTTAGCACTTCTAGTGACACTTATTTTGTGTGCCGCCCATTCCTAAAGTGGTATTTAGTGGCACTTTTTTTGTTATTTTGTGGCATTTTTTGAATGTCACTAGATGGCAATTTTTTTGTAGTGTGGCAAATTTTATCGGATACTCCTTGTTAGAGATAATCTTATCGGATCCTTCCATCCGATAAAATACTTTGACTGGTTTATCAACTGATTCATTTTTCTCACATTTCTTCACTGACTAATTCATTGTTTTTGGATTTTTCAGAGGATGTGAAACCTCAGAAAGTGATCTTGGTTCATTATTAGTTATGTGATTTTCCACAGGAATATCACTCACTTTCTCAGGTTCCTCATTTTCTGTCTCAGAATCATCAATTACTGCTGTCACTCCCTCATCATTCAACCCTAGAATCGGTCTGACATCGGAATGTGGATCTCCAACACTAGAAGTGTTCGATTCATTATCCGATGTAGAGTCTGATTTGACTGAACTCTCCGGTGTTACTGAGTGTAATTGTGATTCTCAAATAACACAGGAGATGGAACAATGTTGGGACAAAGAGGATTGAAGAAACCACTTTTGATAACCTTAGTCCAAATCATAATTCTGCTAAGTATAGAAGAAACTGCTGAAGAAGAAAACACAAGTACTGAAGAAGAGAAGAACAAAGTACTGAAGAAGAAACTGATCAGTAGTTCTGAGGTCTAACCAGACACTTCACTTCAGAACTACTGAAGACAAAACTACTCATCAGTAGTTTGTCTACTCATCAGTTGTTTGCTGATCTTATCTTCAGAACCGACTTAGACTTCAGTAGTTTAGTATTATAATGTTTTGTTAAAGTCATGGATCAAGTTTCAATGCTACAGCCTGTTGTAAGCATTATCCTAAGTATAATATCTTATCTAAATACCTTGTATTACTTAGTATAGCAGTCTTCTAACTTCGTCTATAAATAGATGAGTTTATTCATCTATTTCAGACATGTGATTTACTTTGAATTTAATTGAAAATCCTTCAAGGCTTTTAAACATATTATCCATTTCACATCTGAGAATCATAACTTGTGCTTATTGCTTTATACTTTCAATTGCTTATTGATTCTCATTAACTGCTAAGTAAAGGGGGAGTAATAACTCCTGCTAAAAGTGATACTTTAAACTTAGAACATTTACTATTCCGCTGTGCAAATAACTTTGATATAACTGCAAACACATAAGTGTTCTAAATACTTAAACTGATATAAAGAGGCCACTGATCCAACAATTGGTATCAGAGCACTGGTTTATCTGATCAAATATCAATCTAACAAATTGAGAATCAGACACAGGTTCTTATTGATATCCAATAAAGGATTAAAAGGTTCACTTATTCATCCATCACTTTAAAGAAGTATTGACAAATCCAAACTTCTTAAAAATGGACCCTTACAATACTGGATATGCCAATAAACCTCCTATGCTAGTCAGAAATGAATATAACATCTGGCAAAGAAGGTTGGCACATACAATATCTCAGACCAACACTGGTTGTTGGAGGTCTGTAATGTTTGGACCTCACAAACCAGTAGTTACTGATCCAGAGGGTAAGACAGAAAGAACAAAAGACCCAAAAGACCCAAAAGACTACACTGAAGAAGATTTCCAAAAATTTGAGCTAGATGCAAAAGCTTTTTCTATGTTGGCTATGGCTCTCCCAAATGAAATTTATGCTGGACTTTTACATTGTGAAAGTGCCAAAGAGCTGTGGCATTGCCTAAAAGAACAGTTTGCAAGAACTGAAGAGGTGATAGTCAACACTAGAGAAATCCTAGCCCAACAATATGAAACTTTTACTCACATAGATGGTGAAACATTAACTCAACAATTTGAAAGATTTTCATCACTCATCTCTGAGTTAAAAATTAACAATCAGACCTATTCAAATGCATCTATGTTACATAGATTTTTAAGGTCTTTGCCTTCAAAATGGGAAACTTATTCAATAGTCCTCAGATCAAGTACAGATTTTAACACCCTGAACCTAACAAGGTTACATGGAAAATTACTAACTTTTGAAAGAGCGATCAATCAAAAGAAAAAGTTACAAGAATCTGGTAAAACTGCTGATGACTATACTCCAGGTAGCACAGCCTTATTAGGACATGACTCACCATCTTGTTCTAATAATTTGGGATCTTTTGATCACATTGACATAACTGCTGGGATCTCATCAGATGGATCTTTCCCAGCTTATGACAATGAAGATCTAAGTCAAACTGCTGATAACATGTGTTTTATCATGGATGACTTAAAATATTTTAGCAGTGATGACTTAGAAGAAATGGATATTTTACACCAACTGGCCTTGTTAAGCATTAAAACTAACAAATTTTACAAAAGGTCAGGAAGGAAATTTCCAGGATTAAACAACTCTACAAAAGTTGGTTTTGACAAATCTAAACTGAGATGTCATAAGTGTCAGAAGTTGGGACACTTTGCTAGAGCGTATAGAAGCTCTAGCTATAACCAACCCATGTCTGGAAATCAATTTAACCCCACATATAATAGGAATAATGGAACTCAAGGGAGTGCTCATTTTGTACAGGCACAAGCTCCACAAGTCCAATATGTGCCACAAGTACAATATGTTCGAATGCCCCCTCAACAACAAAGTTTATTTACATCAGGGTATGTTGACTGGAGCAGTCTTCCGTTTGACACATCTGAATGCAGTTAGGATGCAGACAATAAAGTCTATGATGTCAACTGGGGAGAACCTGACAATGGCAGAAAGAACTTTGCCTTAATGGCTTTTGAGGGATACTCCTCGAATTCTGCACTAACTCAGGTATCACAACAATCTCTTTAAAAGCTTTGCTCAAAATCTTGCAAAGAATCTTTTGCTTTAATAAGAGAGACCAATGTGCATTTACAAGGCAAATCAAATGATATGTAGAGAAAATATACTCAAATGAAGTGTGATTTAGAAAGAAACATTGCTTTGAAAAATAAAGAAATTTCTAAATGAACTGATAAATCCATTGAAACCGAGGCACAAATTAAAAGCATGATAGACAACCTAGGTAATGTCAGAATAGAGCTTGCTGACACTAAGGTTGATTGTGAAAAATGGGTTGAGTCTTGTAAAGGGTACCAAATGCTGCTTAACAAACAAACTGCAGCAAATGTTAAGTTTGGCATAGGGTATACCCACACTGAATCACCAACAGATTTCACCCACAAACTGGTTGTGGGAAAACAAATAAAACAAGATTTTGAAAACACTTTCTTTCCCAACAAACAGCAACCAAGTAAAAACCTTTCTCAGAAAAAGATTTTATCTCAATAAAAGTCTTTTTCTCAAAGTTCATCTTCAGAAGTTACACCTAACTCATCAGTAGTTTCACAAACTACTGAAGTTAAAGATTTGATAAATTTGGTTAAACTTCTGATGACCAAAGTTGATGGTGGTCACCAAAAAGATACCACCATTGTTCTTAATGACAAATCCATTGCCAAAAAGACATGGATTTCAAAAATTGGTCCTCAACAAGCTGCACCTGTTCTCAAGAGCAAACCCAAAGCCAAATTGACTTGGGTTGCCAAATCTAACTAATTTGCTATTTTGTGCAGAGGGTCTCCAGAGGTTTGAATAGCATTTGGTATGTTGATAGTGGAGGCTCAATGCACATGACTGGATGCAGATACCTGATAAACAATTTTATCAGTCAAAGAGAAGGATCTGTGCCCTTTGGGAACAATGCAAAGGGATATGTGCTAGGATATGGCAATGTATCCTCAGGCAAAATGCAGTTTGACAAGGTCAATCTGGTTGAAAACCTTGAGTACAACTTGCTGAGTGTCTCACAAATGTGTGATAAAGGATATTCTTCATTTTTCACAAAGACAGCATGCAAGATCATATCACCAGAAGGCCAGAAGTTGATAGAGAAGATCATTGAAGATCATACTTTGCTGATTGCCAAAAGACGTGGCAATGTCTATGCAGTGGACATTGAAAAAGACAAAGTATTGAACAATACTGCCTGTTTCTTCTCAAAGGCATCAACTTCAGAAAATGATCTCTGGCACAGGAGACTTGGCCATGTGAACTTTAAAACCATCAATAAAGTCACAAAAATGGGCTTGGTCAGGGGTCTACCTTTGAAGGAATACCAGTGTAAAGAACACTGTGTTTCCTGTCTTAAAGGTAAACAACATAAGTCCTCCTATAAGTCTATTGAAGAATCAAAAACAACTGCATGTCTTCAACTACTCGATATGGACTTATTTGGACCAGTCAAAATTATGAGCTTTGATAAGAAGAAGTACTGCTTGGTCATCAATGATGACTACTCAAGATTCACATGGGTCTTCTTCTTATATTCCAAGGATGAGGCAGCTGAAATAATCAAGTTCTTCATTCTACAAGTAGAGAAGCAATATTTTCTCTCTGTCAAAGTCATCAGGAGTGACAATGGGACAGAGTTCAGGAACAAAACTCTGGATGAATTCTGTTTGTCTAAAGGGATTGTTAGACAATTCAGCATTCCCAGAACTCCTGAACAAAATGGTGTGGTAGAAAGGAAGAACAGGACTTTAATAGAAGCAGCCAGAACAATGTTAGCTGATTCAGGCCTACATTTGTACTTTTGGACTGAAGCAGTCAACACAGCTTGTTATGTTCAGAATAGAGTTCTTATCAACAAGAGACATACCAAAACTGCCTATGAAATTCTTCATGGCATAAAGCCCCTTATCTCATTCTTCAGGGCTTTTGGATATCAATGTTTTATCCTCAACATCAAAGACTCTATATCAAAATTTGCTGCTAAAGTTGATACAGGTTACTTTCTTGGTTACTCTCCAATGAGAAAAGCTTACAAAGTCTTTAATTCAAGAACCAAGATAGTTCAAGAAACACTGAATGTCAAGTTCAATGAATCAAAACACACTCTTATTCCAGCAAATCCTGCTGAACTATTTGACCTTGACAACTTTCATTTCGGACCTGAAAAGACTGTTGAATCATCCAAACCTACTCAAAATGGTTTTCAAGGATTTGAAGATGATAGTCCTACACCATGGACTCCAAACACAGTCAGTAGATCAACTTTTAAACCTTCAGAAGTTTCAAAAGCTTCTACTTCAAGAACTACTTATGAACAACTTGAAAGTACTGATTCAGCTGGACCAAAAACTCCTGGACCTCAAACAACAGCTGAACCAGATATTATCAATCTCAGTGGTTTATTTGAAGAAATACCAGAGCCATCCTCAAGTATAGGTCTACAACAATTGATTGAACACAAGGATCATCCATTGGAACAAATCATGGGTGATATTGCATCAGGGGTGCTTACTAGAAACCAGCTCTCCAACTTTTGCTTTTTCTCAGCATTTATTTCTCAGTTAGAACCAAAGAAATATCAAGAAGCCCTCAAAGATAACAATTGGGTGCAAGCCATGCAAGAAGAACTTCTTCAATTCAAGAAGCAACAGGTTTGGGAAATCTGTCCCTTACCTCCAAACAAGCAACCAATTGGTACAAGATGGGTCTTCAGAAACAAATCAGATGAAGCTGGTATGATCATCAAGAACAAGGCAAGATTGGTGGTACAAGACTATTCTCAAGAGGAAGGGATTGACTATGATGAAACCTTTGCACCAGTTGCAAGACTTGAAGCTATCAGGTAATTTTTAGCTTATGCAATTTCCAACAACATAAAAGTTTATCAAATGGATGTCAAGAGTGCATTTTTGTATGGAAAAATAAAAGAGGAAGTGTATGTCTGTCAACCTCCAGGGTTTGAGGATCCTTCTCATCCTGACTGGGTATACAGACTTGACAAAGCTCTTTATAGGCTAAAACAAGCTCCAAGAGCCTGGTATGAAACACTTTCCAACTTTTTACTTAAGAATCACTTCACAAGGGGCTCCATTGATAAAACTCTTTTCATAAAACATGTTGGAAATCTTGTCTTACTTGTTCAAATTTATGTTGATGATATCATTTTTGGTTCAACAAATTCAAAACTGTGTGAAGATTTTAAGAAACTCATGCAATCAAAATTTGAAATGAGTACAATGGGAGAATTGCAGTACTTTTTGGGACTGCAAATCAAGCAACAATCAAATGGAACATTTATACATCAATCAAAATATGTTAAAGAATTATTAAATAAATTTTCTTTACAAGATTGTAAATCATGTTCCACTCCCATTACACTAACCACACAAGTTGAACCAGATGATCAAGGAAAACAGATTGATCAAACCATGTATAGATGTATGATAGGTTCTCTTTTATATTTAACTGCTTCTAGACCAGATATTATGTTCTCAACTTGTGTCTGTGCTAGATACCAATCTGCACCAAGAGAATCACACCTAATTGCAGTCAAAAGAATCTTTAGATATCTGAAAGGAACTCCTACCTTAGGAATTTGGTATCCTGCTTCAAGCAATACCAAGTTAACAGCTTTTTCAGATAATGACTATGTAGGGTGTAAAATGTCAAGAAAATCAACATCTGGTGGTTGTCAATTCTTGGGAAACTGTCTGGTGTCCTGGCAATCAAAGAAACAAACATATGTGGCAACTTCAACAGCTGAAGCTGAATACATTGTTGCTGCAAGCTGTACATCACATATACAATGGATCCAATATCAACTTCTTGATTATGGAATCAAAGAGACCAAGACTCCACTCTTAGTAGACAGTAAATCTGCCATTAGCATCATTCAAAATCCTGTCCAGTTCTCAAAGACTAAACATATTGAAATCAGGTATCATTTCATAAGAGATTGCTATGAAAAAAGCAAGATTGAGGTGAAACATGTCACAACTGCTAATCAAATAGCTGATGTATTCACCAAACCCCTTGACTCAACAACATTTCAGAGGTTAGTATCCATGCTTGGGATGTTAAATTTGGAAGAAAGTCTGTAAGTGTTTTCACTTTTTAGTTCTGCACATATTTTATTTCACTTACATACTTATCTGTCACAAAACCTCTGATGAACAATTTAAAGAGAGAGAAACTACTGATATTTTGAAAAACATTAAAATGGGAAATTTCAGAAAAGAAGTAACTACTAATGATAATCAGAAGTTATTCAAGTGTTTTGAAAGTCATTCTCATCAGCTATTTCAAACTACTGAAGAGATGACTAAAACCACTGATGAAGAAACCTGCTTCATCAGTAGTTTCATTAAAAAGGGTAAAACTGACATTTCACTCATCAGAAGTTTGACCTAGTCGGTTAAAAACTTCTGATAAATACCTTTTTCAAACACTTATCCATTCAAAAAGCAAAATTCCCTCTTTCTCTCTCAAAGCAAAACCAAAACCCCCTCTCTAACCTAAATTTACTGTTCGATCAAAGAATCTATGGCTCTTGTTCTAAAACAGGGACATAATCAAAGAGGCTACTTCGAGAAAGATGAAGCCTGGTCCCAATACGATGTAATCATAGATTTAGTCGTTAAATCCCAGTATTATCAAGCTTTCACCATTGATCCTCCTATTCATATCGAAACTCTTAATGAGTTCTGGGCAAATGCAGAGGCGGTGACAGTGAATAATAAAGTGATTTCCCTTAACTCAACAATTCAAGGGAAACACATGGCAATCACACAAGAGTCACTGGGAATAAGGCTTGGCCTTAACGATTCTGATGCTCCTGAGCATATTCCCACTACTGATATTCATCTAACCATGACTGAATGTGGTTATCAAGGTACTTTAGCACAAGCAACAGTTTATAAGAAATTTTTTGATCCACAATATAAACTGCTATTTCATTATATTATAATGTGTTTAAGTCCTAAAACTGGATCATATGATCAGATGCCTTCAACTTTTCAACCTATCTTTCATTCAATAATAAATGAAACATCTTTTAAGGCATCTTCATTATTTTTCAATGAGTTGGTATTATATCATCAAAATGATAAGAAAAAGTTTTTACTGTACCCAAGATTTGTTATGCAATGCATAATCAAAAAACTTGGTGAGGGAGTACTTGTGGGGGAGTCAAAAACTTTAAATCCATTGACTTCACAAGTATTCTCAAGGCATAATAAACCGGCACTTCTGCCAGAAGATGACCAAAGGGAACAAGAACCAATCCCTGAGGAACCCACATCTTCAAAACCCAAAACAAAGAAAATCAAAAAGCCAAAACAGCAAAAACAAAAACCAACCAACACAAAGAAAAAGGTAGTTCAGGAAGTGGAGATCCCTGAAACTACTTATGTGCAATCTGCACTTGAAAAGGTAGTGGCTGAAACATCCTCTCAGACCACTCCATCTCCACCACCCAAAAGAAAACCAGTTACAATCATTTTTCAAAGAAAAAGACTTAAAAAGACTGTAACTACTGACCAATCCTTTCAAACTACTAAACCAGAACCCTTACCAACTACTGAACCTGAACCTCCCACACAACCATAGAAATTGCCCAACTTCTCTCAGGACTAAAAGGATCCCATCCAACACATGTCACTCCCCAAGCAACACATCAAACAGGGGAGATACCTTCAGAAGTTGACATGGATGTGGACCTTATTAGCCCTAACCAGGGAGATGAGGATGAACCAGAGTATCTAAGCCCAAACTTAGAAACTCTAGGTACTTTTGAGGCTGCTACTACTCACTTATCACCCAGTGGTGAACCTGAGGACAGTAGTAACATAGCTAAGACCTCAAATTTGGCAACTACTGATGAAGGCTTATTGCCTGAAGTAGGAAATCCTCAGTTCCAAGAAAAAGAGGTTCACGAGAAGACTAGTTTGGAGCTAGCTCATGATTTAACTGATGCTGCCCTCATTGAGGACACTATCAGGGATTCAGATGATTCCATTAGTTTGGATGATGATTCACAAACTCCACAGAATGAATTGACGGCTGATGTTGAAGATCCTGAATCTAATGTCTCTAAGCTCAAAGAGCTGGTCACAAAGGATCAGGTTAAAGACCACTTATACCCAGATTCCTCTAAAGTGGCATCTTCAGTACACTCTGAAGATCACCCAAAAACACCCCCTTCACAAAAACAGCCTACCCAATTCTCTGGGCTTTCAAGCATAGATCATAACCAACTATGCATCCCAGATGGTCCCCCACATCAGATAATAACCTCTATTATATCTGAGCAACTCAAAAATTTCTCAACTGCTTGGGAGTTGAAGACTAATCAACAATTTGAGGTGCTGACCAATCAACTTACAGAGCTGTCCAAGAAAATTGACAACAACTCAAGACAGCTTGCATTATTGTCTGCTGCAACTTCTCAAACTTTAAAGCTTCCAGAAGTGGATGAAGCCAAAAAGGGGGAGAAGATTATGGAACCAACAGTTTAAGGCCAGCAAAGCTGCAAATCCAGATAGATTTAAAACTCCTGAAGCTCAACAAACTTTAGTCATGAGAAGATCATCTGGTGCATTACAAAGACCTGCTACAAGAAAGAGGAAGCAAGAGGAAAATGTAAAGACTGATTTCAAGATGGTGTTGTTAGAAGGAAGTCAGTTAGTACATGGTGATTTTGATATTGAAGAAAAACCTCTGCTTACACAATTCAGAGATCCTGCTACATATGCTTACCAAATACAACAGTCTATCAAAGACAAATCTCATACCAAGGTTGTTACAACACATCACCTACCCAACTTTGCTATCCAAGGTGGTGTTGATCTTCAAGCTAGCAGAGATTCTCACCTGAAGGTCACTGAAATAGAAGACATACCCAAATCTTCTTCAGGACAAACCCAGGGAACTAGCTTGGTTTCCTATGCCTCAGACTTTGACAGGTCTAAGGTAAATATTGTCAAATGGTCATTCACTGATTCCAACTCAGTGTTGGTGACCAGTAGAGATCGTTCAAGCAAGGTCTACAAGAATTCAAAGGAGTTGAGCATACTGTCAACTAAAGACCTTCTCACCATTCAACATCTTGAACCTGAACAAGGATCTCTAACAAAGCAACAAAAAGATACTCTTACTACCAAGATGACAGCAGAAGTCTGGAGGATATTAGAAGAGAGAAAGAATGAAGAGAAATAAAGATTGGATAAGGTTTTGGCTTCATCTATCCAGGGGGAGATTGTTGGGACAAAGAGGATTGAAGAAACCACTTTTGATAACCTTAGTCTAAATCATAATTCTGCTAAGTATAGAAGAAACTGCTAAAGAAGAAAACACACGTACTGAAGAAGAGAAGAACAAAGTACTGAAGAAGAAACTGATCAGTAGTTCTGAGGTCTAACCAGACACTTCACTTCAGAACTACTGAAGACAAAACTACTCATCAGTTGTTTGCTGATCTTATCTTCAGAACCGACTTAGACATCAGTAATTTAGTATTATAATGTTTTGTTAAAGTCTTGGATCAAGTTTCAATGCTACAGCCTGTTGTAAGCATTATCCTAATTATAATATCTTAGCTAAATATCTTGTATTACTTAGTACAACAGTCTTGTAACTTCGTCTATAAATAGATGAGTTTATTCATCTATTTCAGACATGTGATTTACTTTGATTTTAATTGAAAATCCTTCAAGGCTTTTAAACTTATTATCCATTTCACATCTGAGAATCATAACTTATGCTTATTGCTTTATACTTTCAATTGCTTATTGATTCTCATTAACTGCTCAGTAAAGGGGGAGTAATAACTCTTGCTAAAAGTGATACTTTAAACTTAGAACATTTACTATTCCGCTGTGCAAATAACTTTGATATAACTGCAAACACATAAGTGTTCTAAATACTTAAACTGATATAAAGAGGCCACTGATCCAACAAACAGACTTGTAGTTTGCACTACTGGGTTGTGATGGTTCATCAATGATATGGTCAACCACATAAGCAATGTGTTTGTAACTTTCTAACTTTTTGTTGACCTTTTAAAGCAAGAGTTTTCTTTAAATCAGAAATTTCCTTTTTGTAACCATCAAGCACTTTGTTAAAATCATGTGTTTCTTTGCGATAAGATTGACAGTTGATTCTAGCACTCTCAAGTTGAACCTTGAGTTGCTTGTTTTCCTCTGTCAGTCTATCACAAGTGCCACAATACTTATCACTTTTCATGTCAATAGTGGATTAAGAACTTACTTGTTTCGGAGGATCAGTTATAGCCATGAGTGCAAAATGAGCCTCTTTTCCAGCGAAGAACTTTGAATAATAAATTTTGGTAAAGGCATCATCAACAATGCATGACTTCCGAGTCATTAGAAAATCAGCTTCGGCCAAGAATTGATCAATCTCATCATCTAAAGAGTTGACGCTAGCTTCCGAATCTGTTTCACTCTCCGAATCAGAATACGCCGGATCATGCTCATCAGGAATATCAGTGACAGAATCAATAATAGTTCCCGATGTCTTCTCAGAAAATGTTTCATCAACTTGATCAGCAACATGAATATCAACTTCATCTTCCATCTCCTCAATTTCTACTTCAGAAACCTTCTCAGTCTCCAAAACTTCTCCAACTATCACCGACTCCTCTAAGTCAATCTTCTGAGCAACACAAGCTACATTCCCAGCAGTAATTTCTTCAACACCCAATTGCATCCCCGTCCAGTCATATCCTTCATCCTTTTGAATCACCAAAGCCTGATTTTGAGTTTCAGTTTGTGGTTGGCTATTTGGTGTTGAAATTGGAATGATGGTTCTGGTTGGGTTATGTGGAGTTTGAGTTTGAGTCTGGTTGGGTGTAGTTGTTTGTCTAGCAGAGTTGTTCTGTGAGGTGTTCTGTCGGTTTTGGTAATTGTTTTGTTGTTGATAGTTATTGTTATTTTGGCTTTGATAGGTTACTTGATTCTGAGATTGACGGTTTTGATAATTTGAGTTAAATGGATTTCTGTTACCTTGTTGAGCTGGCTGAGTACACTCCCTCTTGAAATGACCTTTAGCACCACAATTGAAACATGTGACTTTGGCTTTGTTGAAGCCATATGTGGTGTTGGGTGAAGTAGTCAGATCTGTTCTTCCAGTCTTCTCAATGAACTCTGTTGCTCTTCTCATAACACTATCGAAAGCCCATTGGATATCAATAAGCTCCATCTCTTCCTTGTCAATATGAGCATAGTCTTCATTGGTTAGATTGTTGTTACCAATTTGACCAGCCCCCAATCCGTTATATGAAGCAACCATTACTGAAACCAATGCAATATATTGCTTAGCAACTTCAACTGTGACGTTGTTCATCTTGGATGTTTTCAACACTACTGGACTTTGACTTGCTTGGGCTTGATTCATTGGTGAAATATAAGGTTGTTGAGGTTGGTTCATGTTAGATGAGTAACATGCTACTCGTTGCATTGGTGAAAAAGGTGAAATGTAAGAATTAGTGTATGATGGTGGCGTGTAGGATGAAGTTTGAGCAAGGTAGTTTATTGGATTTTTCGGTGGTTCCATGACACTTGATACACAAGCAATATGTGGAGCAACAGTACCACCAACACTTGAACTAGACATAGATGAGGATGAAGTAGCATGGTACAATTCAGGATTTTGTGGAAATTGTGACCTTTTTGCTTTTCTCTTCTCGTTAACTCCTTGTTTTCCAACTTCTGAATTAACTCATTGATTGTCTAGTATTGATAAGCATCTTTTTCCTTTAAAACCTCAATATGTTGATTCCAATACGGTGGTAGATAATCAGCAAACTTGTCTACCAACTCAGACATTGGAATCTGAATATCATAGTTAGACAATTCAGTCAAAAGATGACAATATCTAGGAATAAGTTCCTTCAATGTCTCATTCCCCACGTAGCTAAAGTTCTCAAATTCCTTCTTCAATTCTTCTATCCTCAACTTTCTGGTTTTCTCATTACCATCATGATGGAAACTTCAGCTTCTCACTAGGAAGTGGAGTCTGGAGTCACAAGACATAGGATCAAACTAAGTCCAAGTGATTATGTGTAACCTGAGAAGTATTGTAGCAACATCTACAGAGGAGAAAATGAGACTATAGGAAACCTGAGCCCAAATTCCAGATTCAATCTCACCAGAAGAACAACTGAAAATCCAACTGGATTACCTGTTGAACACCTAAAGCTGCCAATTAAGAGGTAGTAGTCTCAGGGACAACCACGTTCAGGTTTAAGGAATATGAGATTGAGAGAGAAGAACAGATGTACACAAAGATCAATGATGGAGATTTGGAGAACTTACATCCAAAAGATCTGATAATGATGAGAAAAAAGTTTATGGATGATAAGTCTGCAAATATTCAAGTCAGAAGAGCACTGGATGCAATTGTCAATGCAGCCAGAAAACAATTTCTGAGAAATGCTTAGAATGACTTTGATCTTGCCTTAACCCATCCCTACTTACTGCAAGATCAACCTAACTGTACCCAATCAAGAGATCCCAGCTGAAGTGCAGAAGCCTAGATCTGGTATGATAGTACTAATTCTAGAAAAAGGAATTATTTTCAGGGATGATCTCTAGATCAAGAAAATGTTCAGAGTGAATGAAATCAGCAAGTATTAAAATCAGATTCTGAAGTATTTGAAGAATTGCATGGATATAGTTCAAAACAAGCCGGAGATAATGGGGACATTAGAGAGAAAGAAGAAACTAGATGAGCTTCTTGACAATTGGATTGAGTCAAGAAACTTATTTAAAACTATGTTGTTTACCTGCACCAGAACAGTCCCATTGAAGAAGAGGATCAAGCCATCTGACAAGAAGATTCTCTAAAGTTGTTAAACTTAATTTGTAATATGTTGAAACATTTAATTATGTTTTCTTTGAATGTAATTGTCATTTCAGGCTTTAGTACTTTAAATTTTATTTTGTCTTTTAGTAATAGTCTAAGAATGAATGAGTTTACTTGCAACAATTAGGGGAATTGTTGGAACCTAATTGAGAAAACATGAATTCTTGAAGAAAACTGAAGCTATGAACCAAATGTTGAACATAATGAAGAACATCCAGAACAGGTTCCAGCTGAAGAGATAAAGATCAGAAAAGATTTAAGAACAAGATCTCTTAGAAGAAATAGACAAATAACTACAAACACAACTCCTATCTGATGAAATCTGGGAAAGAAGAATATAATCTGGGACAAAGGAACCAGATTTCTGGCATAGACTCTGATATAAACCAAGTACACCGATCCTATATGAAAACTTCAGATTTCTGGGAAGAAATCATAAATCTGGAATCTTGACAAGTGGAAAAGTTAAAAAGAAGGCAACTTGACCCTAATCATTCACGCAAGACTTTCTTCACCTCATTAACCAACAAAGAATACAAGTTGATGATAAACCAATTGTTTATTCATCAACTTAGGTCAACTATTCTCTATAAAAAGAAGACATCATATGTTGAAGAAGAGTGCCAAGTGTGAATGCGAAAGTGTGTGATATACAATGCAAATAATGTCAAGTCCAAGATATATCTTTTACACATACTCCACACCACATT
The DNA here is from genome assembly GCA_032199755.1 of Ambrosia artemisiifolia. Lineage (NCBI taxonomy): Eukaryota > Viridiplantae > Streptophyta > Magnoliopsida > Asterales > Asteraceae > Ambrosia > Ambrosia artemisiifolia. Next base: position 15,193,445 of record CM063523.1, read on the forward strand.
CACACAAGCCATAAGAATTCTTTTAAGACATTCTTTTGTAAAGTTAAACCGAGATTCCTATTACAAGGTGATGATACATAAATTCAAAACTTCTTAAAAACCTTGTGTTCTATTGTTTCTGAAAGTTTGATTTCTTATTCCGCACATTGATTACATATATTACTGAAATCACATTGCCATTTGATCAAAAGTGAGGTTGATACTTCTCGGACCAACCTATACAGTTGTTTGGGGCTCGGTTATTTTGAGGTGGGGCATTATTTTAGTTTTGGTTGTTTAATGGGTGTGGTGGTGTAGGAGGTTTTTGGTTGTTACTACCCATGAACGGTTTAAGATGATGTAGAAGTTGTGTTGGGTGAATTAGAGGCAAGTGGTGTCTCTAAATGGGTGGTTCGGTTTCTTCTTGCAACTATTTCAATCTCCGATTCAAACACCAAAGGAGAAGTCCTCCCGGATTGTCGTGTACGCATGGACCACCTGTGATCTACACAAATAACACACCTTGCGGTAACACTAAAATATATAAAAGATGCAATAAAAACCAAACAATTACACAAAAACACTAAATCAACTAAATTCACAAACACCAAGTGCACGAACTCCTCAAAAACAGCGCCAAAATTTGATTGGATGTCGCGGTCCGGTCAAAACTATGTAGTAGTGGTAACAAGGGTGTTGAACCACTAAGAGTCTATGGTTGGTTAATGTTTTAGTTGATTAAACATGTCACTTTTGAAGATATTATGTTTTATGAAGTTCGCATATATTGTTCATTTAAGAAAATTGGATTGAGAGTTGTAAACCAAAAGTGATTCAAAAAGTTAATTGAAATTGTTAATGGTTATGGAATTGGTAAAAACTTGATTGTAACAATAATAAAAAGCATCACACCCGGTTTCAACAAATTAAGCCTAAGGTTTAACAAAATGGGTCAAATAATTCAAGTGCAATTGGTATTAAAGGATTGATTGTTCAATAGGCTTGGGTATCAATAATCATCAACATCAAGAGATGGACAGGAATACACTTTATAACTCTAGAACATACAACCCTAAGTTTGTGTTAAAGAATATAACCATATTCATTTCAATAGAAATTGGTACAAGAACAATTACTCAAAAATGAATTGAATACAAAATTAAGGCATTCAACACAATGATTCAAACATAGCATTACACAAAAAATTTTAAGAAATACCTATATTTTTATGAACCTTAGGACTTCAATTGTTTACACTCGGGAATGATACAAGAAATTAGCTAAGCATAGCCATGGAACTCTTCATTTCTGCAATTAGGTCTTCAATCTTCAAAGAATTTGATCTTTGAATGATAGGAAATGATAGGTATTGATAGTATTGAGTAATGGAGAAGATAATCCCAAATGATAGCCCTTCAATGTGTTTTTAAGCAAAAATAACCATAACCCCCAAATTGACCTATCATTAAAGGAATAAAAATTAGGTTTGAACAGGGTTTGATGTCGGCTGCGCCAGTTCTGGTGTAGGCGAAGCCAGGTCTATTTTCCCTATCTGAGATGCTGTTATTTGACACCGGAAAACCCAGTTTTTCCACTTTCAGCTTCTGTTGTTCAGTCAACACTCCACTTTGCTTCCATTGTGCTTCAAACTTCCAAAAATGCACTCTTTAACCTGTCAATACTTACAATAACCACATAACATCAAAGTAGAGCCATTCAACCACATTTACCATATTATTTAACTAATTTATGCTTGTTAACGCTCATACCTTTACCAACCTATTAGAGGGGTTTTTGATAAATAATAACCTTATTGTACTACAAATGATATAAACTAGTCAAATGGTCAAAAAGATAAAGTTGCTTTATTCCAAACCGCAGGTCTCATGTATCAATGGTTATGATAGAGTTTCTATAGTTTTCTTAACTCAACAAGGTTTTCATTTTATCCTCCCCTATATATATACACACACACATATTATAAGTATTAAATTAAATCCTGCAAAAAATTATCAACTATTAGTAACATAAAACTTTGATAGTTTTTTTTAATACTAAAATATAATATATTTATTATTTATAATCCAATTTTTTCAAGTTTCAATCACAAGTAAATCATTTTAATGATTTTGGCACCAAAATTTTTATAAAATTATCTTTAGTCTTTTATACTATTTATGTGAATTTTAATTTTAAAAAATTATTGATTTAGTATTTTTAGCTAATTAAATCTTTTAAATCCATTTATTTAATAATTTAAATAAAAAAATAATTTGTAAAATTATTTTCCATAATCTATGAATCATTAATTAATGCTCCTCATAAAATAATAATACTTTTATAATTTTGTTAATTAAACTTATACTTGTAATACTTAAAACAATACTATATTTAAAATTTTCTAAAGTTATAAATTTTATATTTATAACAAAATATTTATTTTTATAAATCAACTATTTGTAACTTTGATTAATCTTATTTGACATTTATTTTAAATTCCAAGAATTCATAGTTTAATTCAGAGTTTAAACTAAAACTATATTATTTATAAAGAAAACCATGTCTATATTTTTATAAATAATTCTCATCATATCTTTTTAACCTATTATTTTAAATCAATGACTTTACTTCTTAAAAAATTATTTCATTAACCAATTACACATCCTAATCTCCCAAGTTATGTTAGAAAACCTAAGTGTCTAATCCTAGAATCCTAGACTTTTGAGTCTCATAGACGTTACACATATTATTTAGGTTGATTACCCTTGAGATTCTTCCTGTTATTATATCACAAGAACTTGCAAGTGTACTGCTGAGCAACCTGTGAGTATACATATTCTTTTTTACACTTTTAGGATGATTCATGTACGTATTCAAACTCACTTACACTTACAAATACACATTTTCATTTTCAATTATAATTCATTTACGTGCCTTGTTATATTCATGCATATTATGTTTAAACATTAAGCGCAGTTTACATTGGCCCTTGCAAAATCAATAACTCTGTACAAGCCGCCTTAACATGTATAACGCTATAGGAGTGACAAAATGCCTAGTCATGCCCTGGTTTGAGGGCTAGTCATGGTCATGTTAAGTCTTTAATTGTCATAGATTTAGGTTTGTTTTGCCCTTTGTATTATTGCGTGTTTTCATAATTGCTAGTCATTAGCTTGGCCATATGAATTGTATCACTACTAGAAAAATACCCCTATCTTGACGCGCATTGCGCGTCATAAAAGGGTGTTTATGACACACGGCAAAGTGTCAAGGAAGAACATGTCATTAAATTTTTACGACATGCAAGCGCGTGTCATCTTTTAATGACACGCGTTTATGACACTCTTTTACGACACGCTTTTTTGACACGCATTTATGACACACTCTTTAATGACATGCATTTACGACACACCTTTATGACACTAATTTTGCGTGTCATTTTTTTTACCTAAAAAAAATTCTGCAAAATAACTAATAAATCTGGATTTATATTTATATTTATAATAACAAAATCAATAAATTTCAAAATAAAATTGCATATATTATATATACCACAAAAAAATTACAATTAGCATTTGTCGAATCCTACCACTAGTTACAAAAATATTGTGTCAATACATTACATTAGTCTAGACTAAACGTACGGATAACTTGAAAATGAAGGTTGCGGCATAACTAGACCACTCTTCACGTATGACATTAATATCCGAATCCGTGTTAGCATCTACTCCTCCCCCTACCTGAGACAACAATTAAATTAATAAGATGAAGGTTAATGTTCGTGATGGTTTTAATTTCAAGACGAGAATTATTACTAACATAAATCTTTTGACTAATGGATTTGACTTGCGCTCTCCATTATATCAACAAACAATAACAAATAACTAGGTTTATACCTTCATGTATGCATCCCATTCTCCTTAGCAAAACAATTTTCTTTTACATTGCCTCATTCCTTTGCATAACGGCCACGGCCCAAGCTACACCAAACAAATGATAACAATTTAGCCATTATTAGGGTAGAGGTAACAGGTTTAATATATGAAATTGTTGATTTAGGTTACCTTTAATAGCAAACGGGTCAAATCGATATAAAAAGTTCAGCTAGAAAATGTGTTTATTCAGCCAGGAAGTCATAACAATTAGCAATATGTTGCTGCAGCCAGGAAGTCATAACAATTAGCAATATGTTGCTGACTTGCTGCAACAAGTTTACTCAACCGCTGAACCCACATGGGTCAAAACAATTAGCAATATGTTGTTGACTTACTGCAGCAAGTTTATCATAAACTGTTTATGCAATATGTATGCATAAATATTACAGGCTGCAAAGAATTAGCCGCAGACGACCACTGCTAAAAGTCTAAAACTGTTGAGTTTCAATAACGGCTGATTTAGTAGTGGTCGGCTGCACATGGGTCAAAGATTGGTTTAATGCATAACGATTAAAACATTGATGGTAGATTGGTAGTAAACTAGAAAATATTGGTTACCTTATGGTGCTGACGGTTTGATTCGTCACAAACCCAGCTCATCTCAAACTCAAAGGTTTTGTCCTTTGCCTCGTCATGTACTCCATAGATTCTGTTTTTAACAACATCAGAAAGTAAAACAAAGACATTAAAACTTTTAACTGATGTATATGTGGAAACTAGGCAGAAAAAAGATGTCGCTGCATCTATAAGGTTAAGTAGAGACCACAAACTACAATGCTCAACTTCCTTTGTTATTATTAATAACTAAAATTTAAAAACACCTTAATTAAAAAATAGCAAACTAGTATAAAGAAGCAAGGAGTTGGGCTACAACAGGAGCTAGTGTGTGGCTTTGCTTCCACATGCATCAGTTCTATTAGGTACTCCAATAATAAATGTTTTTATTATTCTATCTGTGTGAAAGTATTTGACATTTCAATCTCACTGCAGTTAAATGATTTGGCGATTCAAAAGAAACGCCCAAACTAACATAGTTGAGGCGTTTCAAAAGAATCGCCTAAACTATATTAGTTTAGGCGTTTCTTTTCGTTTCAAAAGAAACGCCTAAACTAATATAGTTTAGGCGTTTTTTTAGTTTAGGCGTTTAAAAAAACGCCTAAACTATATTAGTTTAGGCGATTCAAAAGAATCGCCAAAACTATATAGTTTTGGCGATTCCAAAGAAACGCCCAAACTAGCATAGTTGAGGCGTTTCAAAAGAATCGCATAAACTATATTAGTTTAGGCGTTTCAAAAGAAACGCCTAAACTATATTAGTTTAGGCGATTCAATCGCCTAAACTAATATAGTTTAGGCGATTCCAAAGAAACGCCAAAACTAATATAGTTTTGGTGATTCCAAATAAACGCTTAAACTAACATAGTTGAGGCGTTTCATTTGTTTAGTAGTGATATTGGTCGTTCATTTGATTAGTGAATTTTCTGACCCGCTATGTGTTTTTCCATGAAGTCAGGAATGTTATATATTTATTACTAACATTTTTTTTATTTCTTACTTTGTTTCTACGTAACATCTATGAATGATCTTTTGGTTTTCTAATTTCTTTCTTTCAAATGTTTTAGTTATTCACTTATCGAACACTTGGTGTGCAAACATATTATACATACCAATCAAACACAATCAACCAAACTGATTAGCAAACAATATATCATAACTCAAAACATCAACAACTAATCTGCATACAACATCAAAAATTATATCTAAACTCAATTTTTCAGCATACAAAATTACAAAGTTCAAAAAATAAATTTTACCTGAACCAAGTTAATGAGTTCATGAACCGGGGCTGAACTGCTGAAGTATTTCACCAATTGATCCAATATCCACCATTAAAACAACTTAATTGTATCAAATCGCTGGTTTCTTTCAGTTAAGAAGAGGTTTCATTTCGGGTCGGGTCTTCTATCCTTGGACCGAAGGAACCGACTATGACCGGACAGATGACCGAACCTACTGTTAGGGTCTGAGTTCGGTTCTGGAATTATATACGGCTCGGGTCTCGGGTCGGGTATGGACCATTGCTCACCCCTACAATTACCAATACAGTATACACATCTGATATATATATATATATATATATATATAAATAACCATAACTAAGTAGAAAACATATTTGTAGCAGATAAGACCGGTTGTCAAAGATAAGGGTTACCTGTAAAAGCCACCCAACGGATCACCCCCGATGTTACCAGTCATTGCTATATTCAAGGTGGGGCCTGCCATTGCGCGACCACCAAGCCTCGCCAATGCCACCAGCGTATTAGATAAAGATCCACCAGCAGCCGCCTTGTAGCTGCAACCATCCATGGCTTGCAGAACCCTACTTTAAAAATAATGATAATAATAATAATAAATAAACCTAAATATTGAAAAAAAACAGGGAAAAGGAGCAGAGAGAGAGTGTGAAAGCACGGGGACTGGTGGCGTTAAGATTGAAGCCTGAAGCGAGGAAGATTGAGTGTATAGCGATTGCCCTTGCAGATCTTTCAATTGAGGGGTTTCAGAATGAGGGTTTCTGATAATGGAGAGGTTTCGATTGAGGGTTCAGAATGAGCTAGGGTTTCGATTGAGGGGTTTCAGTATGTATGTGTTTGTAGAATGAGGGTTTCTGTTGTTTCTAAGAAGATTGGATACAGTACATTATAGATATGAAAGGGCGGGACTTAAATGTGTGGGAGGGAAATTAGAAATGTGTGAAATCTTGACACTAAACATGACACACAATTGTTATACTGTCATGATTTTTGAATTCTTGACATCAGATTGTTGACACGCAAAAAAGCGTGTCATTATTTAACCAATTTTTTTAAACCATGACACTTTTTTTTATGACACACGCTTTGAGTGTCATAAATAGGTGCGTGTCATTAAATGTGTGTCAAGATAGGTTATTTTTCTAGTAGTGTATCTTTTCAAAATTATACTATGTATTTACAAAACCCAAGTATGCCCATAAACATATTTTGTGGTGACAAATTATTTTGTACATGTTTCATGTATTGCATGATGCTTTACATACGACTTTGGACCTAGGTAAATCAATCAACATTTTATTTCTTGTTGTTGTATATATCATTTCTTGTAAAATGAATAATGAGATATCTACTAATATTTCAATCTATTAGTGCCATGTGCTTATGAGCAATCATCAGTAGTAGAACCCCAATGTTTTCCCCAACGATTCGGGTGTTACATTGGTCTCTTGGATAGATAAGTGATACATGTGTATTAGTCCTTTCTCATGAAAGAAATGACTAAATTAATGTACTTAAACTTAGTTTCAGAGAAGCAATCATCGATGATTTTAGCGTATCTTATAAACAACTCATTCATCATTTCATGCCCGAGATGAAAATGGCTCTCTAACATTGGTTCCACCACGGCCCGAATTGTTTTAGCCACTCGATTACCACTTGATATATTCATACTAGTCCAGTCACCATCATCCCATTCTATCTCAAATGCCTCAACATCAACGATGACAAAAGATCCTTCATTTCCAGCTTCATATTTTACTTCTTCTAGGCTTGGTGCATAATAAGGAGCATTGAATGAATCAATCTTTTCCTTTTCAACAAGCCCCTACAACAAATTATGTACCAACTAATAAGTAAGATTAATCTTATTCCATCCACCATTTTATTGGCTTGTCTTTAGTTATCAATTCAACTCTAAAAAAAGGGAGGCACGAAGACACACACATGGGTCTACACTTGAGAACTTAAGAGAACCACTATCAACAAAGTAAATCTTATTAGATTTTTTATGTTTTTTTATTCAACGTTTTATTGCTAAAAAAATATAAAAAAGAAACGAAAAACATACAAATGTATACGACGTTTGTATGTGCGTGCGTGTGTGTGTATGTAGTTCACGAGATCTATGCATAAATATTTTTTTTTTTTTTTGTAGATTCCTATACAAATTATTAACATCTAAAAAAATCAAGAAAAATTATAAAAAATTTGTTTTGTTAATTGCTCTTCTGTGTTGGTTCTCAAGTAACTATGTATCAATTATCTATGTGTGTGTGTTGAGGATATAGATATATATATATATATGAGAGAGAGAGAGAGAGAGAGAGACTACACACGTCTAAAGCAAGGCTCATCAAGGCACGAGCTAAAAGCTCCCATTGATAACAAGCCTCATCTGCACATGGGTTTGGTGATCGCCGACCCATGAAGGACAATACCATCCGGCCCTTGCTAACCATTTCCTTGGCTCGTGACCTCAAAAACAACGAGAAATCCTCATGGAATTGTTGTTGGTATGCTTTTACGACATTAATAGAGCTACTCTTCGATATGTATATCTTCTCTTTGTTCAGATGGGTTTCAACATTTGGTTTCAAACACAATGGTACCTAGTCAAATATCATGAGCCTTAGATTAGATATTCGAATTATCACAACTAAACACATAAGTACCACCACTAAAAGATTCCAGCGTAAAACTATTGGTAAAGTAGATTACCAACAAGAATCCCAAAGTATGCTTTGTCGGATTTGATGATGTATAATTTGATTACTGGCGGAAAACTTTATCGACCAAGTACCGACAATTTTTATTATTTAATACAAATTTTTATTTGACAAACAAATTATTTTATTATTTTTTATTAGTAGAGTAATAGAAAAGAATATATATATAAGTGTGAGAAGGAATAAGAATTAGAATGTAGGCATCATGTTTTTTATTTAAGAATGATGTTTTAGGTTGTTTTAACTTGAAAAACACCAAACACAACAATCTAAAACACAATGCAATGTATTATAGTCATTCATTTTAAAAAAACAGCTTAAACACACTACTTAACACTTAAAACACACTGCTAAATGTTCTGTGCATGGTGTGTTAAGTTTTAAGCCTAAAATACATTGTTTTCGGTATTTAATTGTTACGTTTAGTGTTTTTCTAGGCAAAACAATAAAAAACATCATGACTAAGTTCCAAAAACATCATGACTAAGTTCCAAAACAATAGGAATGACGTTTTAGGTTGTTTTAACTTAAAAAATACCAAACACAACAATCTAAACACAATGCAATGTATTATAGTCATTAAATTTAAAAAACAACTAAAACACACTACTTAACACTTAAAACACACTACTTAATGTTCTTAGCATGGTGTTTTAAGTTTGAAGCCTAAAATACATTGTTTTCGGCTTTTAATTTATATATATTTATATATATTGTAAATTAAAGTTTATTTTAAGTGCATGGATTTTATTTTAAAGTTTTAGATTTGTAGTCGGTAACAAACCATTGGTTGGTGATAGTCATTTCTACATAAGAGTCTGTTTTGTATGGGGTAATGGAATTGATATGGGAATGGAATGGACGAGATAATGGAATGAACAAGGTAATGGAATTGATCATTACCATTCCATGTCTTGTTTGGTTGCCATGCGGGAATGAAACAAAACATTACTTTGTGTTGTTGGATAGGCAGGAAAAGACGAAGGAATAAAATCGGTGGTGAGTGGCTGTGGTGGGTGCTGGTGAGTCGTTGTGGTGGTGGGTGGTGATATGTGGCGGTAGCGACGGTGGTGGGTGTCGGCGACGGTGGAAAGTGGAGGTGGATGGCCGTGATGGTGGGTGGACGACGATGGTGAGTAGTGTTGTGGTGGGTGGTGGCGGTGATGGTAGGTGGTGGTGTGTGGCGGTAGCGTGGTGGTAGGTGGAGACGACGGTGTTGGGTGGTGGCGACGACGGTGGTGGTGGGTGCAAGCGGTAGTGGTGGGTAAAGAAAATTGTGGTGAGTGACGGTGGTAGGTGGTGGAGGAGGCGGTGGGTGGTTGACGGTGGTGGCGGCGTTGGGTGGTGTTGGATCGCAGTGGTGGTGGGTGGGTGCAGGTAGTGGGTGGTGACGGCGTGGTGGTTGGTGGCGGCAGGGTTATGGGCGACGGTAATGGGTGGTGACGGCGGTGGTGGCGGGTGGTGATGACGATGGTGGTGGTGGGTTATGGTGTTGTTAGTAAAGGGTGAATAAGGGATGAAATGAAAAAAAAATGGGGATGGATAGAATGGTTTTAAGGGAATGGAATGTCTTGTGTAATGAATGATTCCATTCATCTAACCAACCAAACACACTATTTTTTATTACCTTGTAATGATCCATTTCATTGCCCATTCCATTCTATTATACCAAATACTACCTAAGTATTAATATCAATTTAGTTTTTTTTAAAGGCATTAATATCAATTTAGTGTCTGGTTACTATTGTAAAGTAAGTATTGTAACATGTGGAATTCATGCATATGACGTGGCCGTATTATAGTTGTGAAATGTGGTTCTTATATTCATATATATCATAGTACGTTCTGATGGTCCAGTATTGACTTGAACATTTTGGGCCCCTGACTTTTTTTAAAAAGGATTCCAGAAAAGTTGATTTTTATTTTCTTATTTACGGATAAAAAGCCAACGTATAATCTTCTTAACCCTAGTGGGAAGATATGTAACAGAAAACTATAATAAAAAATTACAAAATAGTTGACTGAAACTTTTCAAAACAAGCCTTTTCGGTTTTTTAAAAGGAGACATGTTAGTCCGCAATTCTCCGAATACTAGCTGAATAGGCAGTACTTTTTAGCACTAAATTTTGGGATTTTTAAAAGGTATTTAGAAATCATACACTATTTAATTAAGAATCATACACCCTGTCGTAAATCATACACTAATAGGAGGTTGTCAATTTTGACAGGTTAGTCTAACCTGTTTTAACGGTTCCACCGGCTAAAGTACTAGCTAAGCCGATACGAGTAATAAGACGCATGTCAGTAAAGGTGGCATCAACTTAGCTGGCTAATCGGCTAAAACTACCGGCTTGCCAAATAAAGTACTGGCTAAAGCACTAGTTTTTTTGTTGCGAATTTGTGGAGTACATCATTTACCACTAAGAGAGTGTTTAGGATTGATTATTCAAAACAGATTATGCGTTTTGGAAAAGCAGGGGTGAAGCTGCTTATAGATTATTGCGTTTTGATAGCCTAAAAAACTGATTATCTGCGTTTTCAAAACGCAATCCAAACACTAAAAACTGATTATCTATATTTTCAAAATGCAATAATCTAAAAATCAGATTCAAAACGCAATCCCAAACATCCTCTAAATTGTCCTTGGTTACTGTAAATCAACTAAATGTTCAGACACAAACCTGAGACAGCCAGTGGAGGCTCGAAGAAGAATGAACAAAGTGAAGACTACGGGCAGGAAATAAGTTGCCATAAAATGAACCAGGCATGCCCCAAACATAGCAATCTTCAATACCATAAACATTCTTCAACTTTTTGTAAAGCTCTGGCAATGATTTGAACACATCATTGAAGTCGTTACCAGGAAGATCATTCAGTGACACCCTTATCTCTGGTACAGGTAGACCCAACCGCTGGCTAGCAGCATCCACTATGTGGATTATTTGAGAGACCGCCGTCAATGCGTTAGGTCCAGAAGAGCATCCCAGGTCCGCAACTCCAATGCTATTGGGTTTCACCTCCAACAAGATGTTAAAAATGGCAGCTTCCATCATTGAACTACCGATGGATATTATCTTCTTCTGATGTCAAATATTATATATAGTATTAATTTCAAATGTTTTGTGCATGAAAGGGTTGTACTCCATGTTTTTATGTTGTACCATACTTTGTTTTTTTTTTTCTTTTTTTACTTTTAACCCTAAAAGTTTTCATCTTAAATTTAACCCCTACATTTTTTTACTTCAAACTTTATCCCATGTATCTTAAAAAGATTTTTAGCTTTACATTTAAATCCAAATTTTTCGAGAGTGCGTAAGTTCAACATTTTTACCTCTATTTTTCCTGTCAAATGGTCACGATGTGTTTTAAATTTCAGTCTAATTTTTGCGCATTATCGCACAACAACGGGCGTGGATTACCGTTTTTACGTCTGCATTTCACTCAGTTTTATCGTTTTTTATTTCCTTATGAGTTTTTCGATGGTGTTGCTCACTAGTAACAATGTGTTGTTGATGCTACTTGTCTGGTCTTATGCCCTCCGCAGCAACGCAGGGGCTTAATACTAGTTTCATGATATAGATTCGCAAAAAAAAAAAAGAAAAAAAAAAAGAAATTGGAAGTGTAGATCTATGGTTACCTGAAGTAGTGAGTTTTTGGCATAACTAGTCTCCCCTTCTCCTGTGTTCATGTGAAGAACATGCATGGTTAGAATATGTGTGTGTACTTGTAGTTATGTTAGTCGTTAGGGTGGCAGTAGTGAAGGATATTGCTTTAAGTTGATGAAATGCACATGAAGGAACGATGGGTATGTATAGTTCACAATACAAGCTAACGTGTGGTTCTGATTGTATGAACATGTATCACGTTTTTTTGTAACCAGTACATAATTCAAACCAGTTTTATGATCAAAGACAAAATTGATAGTGACAATTAATGCATGTCACATGATTCGAATAAAAACCGGCATCAGTACTATACATGACCCATAATCCAATGTCAGTCATATGGAATTTACTTGTTTTAGGTTGAAGAGCAAAAGCAAGTAATGTTTGAAGGTAAACATACCTAGTTGTATAAAATCACGCGCGTTGCGCGTTTTACAATCGAGATTTAGATGAGGTGTTGATCAATCAATGAATTATACAATCGAGATTCCATTTTGATTGTAAACGTTAAAAAAAATAAAGAAATCTACACATAAGGTAACACATAAAATTTGTAACGAAATTACATAATATTATGTTATTTATATTAATAGTATATAATATAATGAAGTTTAAAAAAAAATAATATGAATAAAATAATAATGAAATTACATAATATTATATTATTTATATTAATAGTATATAATATAATATATAATATAATAAAGTTTTTGTATTAATAGTATATAATATAATAAAATTTTAAAATAAAAAAATATGAATAAAATAATATTAAGTTTAATATGAATAAAATAATAGGGGAAGGTTCAATTGAGAACTCATAGTTAGGGAGAGAACTCAAGAACTCTATATTACACATATGTAATATATCATATGTTGTATATTACACTTGTGTAATATATTACTATTGCATATGTTGCACATGTGCAATATATCATATGTTACACATGTGTAATATATATTACACATATGTAATACACTCAATATATCATATATTGCACATATGTAATATATCATATGTTACACATGTGTAATATATATTACACATGTGCAATATATGATAAATTGCACATGTGTAATATATATTACACATGTGCAATATGTCATATATTACACATGTGTAATATATATTCCACATGTGTAACATATGATATATTACACATGTGCAATATATATTCCACATGTGTAACATATGATATATTACACATGTGCAATATATATTACACATGTGTAACATATGATATATTACACATGTGCAATATATATTACACATCTGCAATATATGATATATTGCACATATGTAATATAAAGTTCTCGAGTTCTCTCAATAAAATGAGTTTTCTATTGAACCATAATATTATGAATAAAATAATTTTAAATTTACTATTCATAAGCTTTGTAAACTAATAGTATAACTAGATTTATTCCCTGCGCTTCGCGGCAGACCAATTGTAGGCCATTTTGGGGCATTTTTCACTTTCCGTGCTCCGCAACATGTTTTCCTTTTGTAATAGTAAATGTGATTAGTACGATCTAATATGCTAACAGATTTGCTAGTATAACTGGCACACTAATATTCAATAACAATGGTCGATTGAGTAGGTAACAATCCAACTCTAGGCCACTTAGAGTTAGCACAATTGAGTGTTGACCCTTATAATATCAATAATTAAACTACCTGCAAAAACAACAAAATGAGAACCCCCATTAGTTTTGAACCATTTGATCACATCTATGGCTAATAAAGACAATAGCATGTGCTGAGTAATTAATATTAAGCTATGGTGGTACTATGTAAAGAAACTCTAATTTCAGTGTCAACCTTAAACCAATCTTATGTCTAATTATAGATGATTTAGCATTAAGTAATTCCCAGTGGTTGTCACTAATTTTTGTAGATTGAAAACGATTAGTTTTTACAAGTTTTATTTATGATTTAAAATCCAAGAGCGTACCTTTTGTCTTGAATAATAATTTTCTTGAGCCTTTTTCCTGCCCTTGAAATGGTTTCCAATTCAACTTCAACCCAAATCGACCCATTTTGTTGAATGCTAAATCTGTTTCAATCACGATTGAAAACAAAATACCTCCATTAAATAAAAAGGGGTAGTCTTTTTAATGGTGAGAAACTTACTATTTTGTAATCTAATAATCTTGAAGTAATTACTAATGGTTTTTTAATCTCATTTGGCGGCATCACTAACGACGTCTTTTTCATCAGGGCTGTCAATGAGGAACTGAATAAGCAATTTAACAATTTTTTTGGTTTCTTGTTCATTTTAACCGCAACGGGATAGCGAAATACACACAAAAAACCTAAGCTAAAACAATGTGACTTAACTTATATAAGATGAATCAAGCACTTTGTACTAATTTCATTCTGACTTAAACATGAAAAAAGAGTTCAGAAAAAGAACATAAGCTAAAACGTTACCTTATAAAAGCTATTGGAAACACTCATTCAGCTCCAAAATCGATACTTGCGCAAAAGCAAATGGAGTTAAGTCATTAAATGATGTCTAAACTCAACTCTAACTATACTATTAGAGTAAAAGAACTAAGAATAATTCAGAATAAGAGCACAACGTATGGCTATTTTGTAAAAATAAATAAATAAAGGTGAATGATCCAAGTTGTATCAAACATAATGCAAATAAACAACTACAAATGACAACAAACAGTAAAAATTAAACCATACAAATAGCTAACAAACCTTGCTATTGTATGTTGTTAACATGAAACCAAATATCAAATTTGCATATCTGAGATAACTTAAAAGCAATCTACGTTAGTTCTAGAAAGTACATAGTCAAAACCAGCCATACATAAAACATAATTTATAAATACCATTTGTAATATGACCAAAAGAAAAATAGATAATACTTCAATGAACATGCTATGAATTGGGAAACACAGATAGTTCAGCATAAGAAGATAAATCATGATTAATCACATAGTCTTAACTAATTGTCCGTCTAATTTTTTTTTAATGAGAAAGTTAACATACCAACCACTTATAAAAATAGATAGAATATACCATGGTAACCGTAGCCCCTGTTGTAATGCAACTTTTGAAATAGCTCTTCGCCGGAGATGACAAAGGATTGTAAATAATTCCACATCTTAGTAAAAGGTCGGCACCTACCAAAAAAAACAAACGATCAATACACAAATCAAACCAAACAACAACACCATAAACCCAAACCCACCGCAAATGTCTTGCGCCATCTAAAATGCCGCATAATCAAAGAGGCGTCTCATAAGTTTCAAGTGGAATACTGCTTTGAGTTGAACACAAGTTGTTCCACTCAAAGATCCCTAAAACCATTTAACCACAATATAAACTAATTTAACTATCAAACCAAATACCATCAATGCAAGACTGCATCAGATCTGATAATAAATAATAAAACAATCAAAACAACAATCAACTTGTCCTTTTAGCAAAAACCATCACTCATGTAAGCAGACAAACCAAGACCTCTTTCAATGCACAACACAAATCACTAATTAATTAGCCCCAAAACAACAAAATGCATTGAGTTCAATACAAATTTCCAAACAAAAAACAACTAACAAACATTCAAATGAACAAATCAAGAAACTTGAGCATCACCAAGAACTTACCTTTGTAACAGTATCCGAGTTGCCGGAGCTTTACCGGATACCTAGTTTCTTCGTCGAATAATCTGCTTTCACCAAGTCAGAGTTCATGAGCATTCGATTTTTACTAAAAGGGTCATACAGAAGAAACAGAAGCTTACCAGAGCCTTCATTGCAGTCGCCATGGAGTCCTATAATAACCTCCAGATTTCCACTTCTGTTTGAGTATGAACACTTAATTACACTGAAAACCGGTTGAATATATGCACTAAAATTAAGGTTTCATCTGCTTCTAATAAATAGAAACAATGAATGCATGAAGAAACATTGTCGGTTGGTTTAAGTTGACCCTCACTATCGAAGCTTTCAACTGAAGGAAGATGTTTAAACCTGACAAACATTGGAGGGCGAATCCATCGCCAGCTATCGTTCTTTACCGATCCAACCACCGGACCCTTTATCTTCTGCATCTCTCTTGAGTCTTACTGATCTTCCTCTCTTTGTCTAGTTTCTCTCTCCTAGGGTTTCTTCTACAACAAAATTAGGTAGGAGACCAGGTGGAGGGACATGCGTTGTCTACAGAGAAACCAGGAGCCAGCTGGAGCGACACGCGTTGTCTACAGAGAAATCAGGAAAGCAGTGGAGACCCCTCCGAAAATGCCCATAGATAAGTGCAAAATCACAAAATGGCCATCAACTGTTCATCTTTGGTTTTCTTTTATACATAGTATAATAATACAAATAATTTGTTTCTTCAAAGTAAGTTATTTATTGTTATACAATTATAAAATGAAAAATGTTCTAATAAGTACTAATGGTGTGCAAGGTGGTCCATGATGATCATGACCATCGCGACCACTGCCCCTACCAAAACATTACAGTCCCATGACAAAAAACATGTGACAGCCTTCGCATTAGAAAAGTGAACGTTGGGGTTTAAAAAAATAATCTCAACCACCATCCATCATTATCGCTCACCCAACCACCATCCATCATCACCGTCACCACCCCGTCATCATCATCCACCATAGCTCTTCCGTCACAAGTGGCCGGTAACCCATCGACTTTCCTTTGTAACTCCTCCGTCATCGTTGCTGCCGTACCGTATGCTTCTCCTCTGTAGCTCCTCTGTCGTAGCTCCACCGTTAATTATTGTTTATTGTTATAAAAAAATTAGTGATGGGTGTGATGACCATCCCATGATTTTAGTGATGAAATATGATGAATGAGGTGACACAATGAGATTGGGTGTGATGACCATTCCATCCACCCTAAAGAGTGTGATTTGAAACTTTTGGTCCGGCAACCTTAGAACCATGTGATGGCTCTTAAGGGGCCTTATTTGAGAAAAAAAGTGTCACGTAGAAGCACGTTTATCATCATATTCAACAACTATGGTGTATTGAGGGAGGTATTGTACTTGATATTTGATATTTGAAATGTGATATTGAATATTAAAAATAACAAAAAAAAATCATCAAAATGCCCCATGCCCACAGTGCATACCATGCCAAGAAAGGAAAGCCCCTTCGCGACCCGTTCTAATAGTATTAGCTAATGCGGCCGACAGGCGACGACTGTGATTAGTCTTTCATATAATTTGTATTTTCTCTTGTTCTTCTGTAATACGCTAGTCAATGCAGTAGCCTTTTAGCTCTTAGTTTTCTAGCAGCAACTGTTTTCCATTTCAAAATTTTAACGTCAGATCACTCACCGACATCATCAAATCCGAATCAGCCGCCAGCGTTGTCAAATCCATATCAGCCGTTGGCGTCATCTAAGAACCGAAATTCTTAACATTTCTATTAGGATTCTTTGCCTGAAACACCATCATCTCTAATGGTCGGATCCAATTTATTAGATGAATTCATATGTCAGAGATAGGGGAAAAATAGAAGAATGTAATGAAAGACAAGAAGGACTATACCTTAGAAGATATAAAATCTATTCTTGATGTACGGAAGTAGAGAATACAGAGAAAATTTAGAAAATGAGAGAAGATAGCAGGTGTGGTTGCAGGGTTGTAGTTATGGTGACGGTATGGTTCAAGGGGTGTAGTTGCTGATGATTGTTAGGCTGGGTTTTATGGGATGAGGTGAAGGTGGGGGTGGGTTTCCAAAAGGAAAGGAGCATAGTTAGTGGAGATGGGTTTTCGGAAGGTAGATCTGGTGGTGATGAGCAGGTTTTAGGTTGGTGGCTGGATGGTGGTGGTGGTGGTGGTGGTGGTGAAAGGTGGAGGAGATGGTGGGTGGTGGTGGTGAAAGGTGAAGATGGTAGTGGATGGTATAGATTGTAGAAGATAGGTTGGTGGTGGGTCCCACTAATGTTTTTAAATATCAATTATATATTTCTTTGATTTTTTAATTATTATAATTTAACAGTAAATGAATATTTGAGGTGACTTGAGAATTTGCCCCTGACTTAACAAGGTTGAGTTAACGTTGTAAGTAATTGGACCTTTTTGGTCTATTTCGTAAAACTAAAGGGGTTGTTCAAACAATTATTTTGATTTTGTGCTGGACTTGCAAAAACCATCAAACTACAGGGACTGTTTTGGCTATTAACTCTAAACTAATAAAAGTTAAAAGTAGACAAAAGTACATAATAAATTGTGCTTTACTTACATACAAAATTGCATTCTTTAAACTTTGATGCAAAGTGTCATTTATAAATAAATTTTGCATGCTTTTTATCTTTTCAGTTAACTTTATGGTAAAATGACTATTTTGCTCAAGGGACATAATCATAAATTTATTTATAAAGGACATAATCTGTAATTTACACAAGTTTTAGTTTCTTTTACTTTTTTTCTTCTCTTTCTTATTTTTATTTTATTTTTATCACTATTATTTTATCAATTACTTCAAAATTTTCTTAATTCATTAAATAACATAATTTTATATAAAACTATATGATTTTGCATAATTTATATATTTTCAATCCTTTAATTAATATAATTTACCTTTCTTATCTTATATTTGATGTATTTTTTGATAGTATCTTTTTACATAAACCATTATTGTGGTCGAGTTACTCTTTATCATTTTTACATGTATTATATGTTATTTGAATAATATTTCATAGAGGTTTTGTAACTGAAAAGACGATGTTTCCTTGATGGATTAATATTTTATAGCAGTTAAAAACATGTTATTTATAAAATATATAAAACATGTTATTTTATATGTAACATGTTTTTAACTGCTATGAAATATTAATCCATTAACGACGAATATTTCTTCACAATTCCAAACCGCATCCCTGAATGTACAAACAAACTCTCCAGTTTTGACACTTATGAAACCTCCATTTGTGATGCTTTTATATAAACTACTATCTTTATTCGAATTTTTGTAACATCATTATTAAAGTGAATGGTTATTTTAGGCATGTTTTAAACTGTCTGACGCACATATTAAAATAAAACAATGAGACATTTTTTATCTATGTTTAAACCAAGGTGTTATAACGTGCTTCTTTTTATCATTTTTGGTGTAAGTTTGTTCAAATAACTTATAATAATTATAAAAATGATAAAAAAAAATCGATCACACCAATGGTTCATGTAAAAAGATAATATAAAAAATTATGATAAATGTAAAATAAGAAAAGTAAATAATTTTAATCAAACAATTGAAAATATATAAATTATGCAAAAAGATATATTTTTATACAAAAAAGTATGTTAATTAATGGATTAAGAAAATTTTAAAGTAATTGATAAAATAATTGTTGTAAAAATAAAATAAAAGAAAAAATAAAAGAACAAAAATTATGTCCTTGATAAATAAAGTTCAGATTACGTTCTTTGGGTAAAATAGTAATTTTATGTTAAAGTTAACCGAAAAGATAACATCAGTTAGCTTAAACGACAAAGAGAGTGGAAAACTTATTTATAAAGTTAACCGAAAAGTTAACATCAGTTAGCTTAAAAGACAAAGAGCGTGCAAAATTTATTTATAAAAGACATTTTGCGTGCTTTATAAAGACAAAGGATAAAAAAATGCAATTATATATATATATATATATATATATATATATATATAGGGGAAGTATAACTAGAAAACCCATCCTAGTTAAAGAAACTTTGGAAACCCAATACTAGGCCCAAATTGAACCACGTCACTCTATTTTACATGTCTTCTAAGGGCATTTTCGTCACACAATTTTTCCACTTTCTGCTCAATCTGTAACTGTCAGATTACAACCTTTCCCAACATCCTCTCTCTCTTTCTTTTCATCTCACATTCTCTCTCTCTTTTTGTTTATATGCATATGTCTCCTTTTCACTTTTTATTTTCATCTCTCTCTCTCTCTCTCTTTGTATCTTTTCATAATTTCATCTCTCTTTTCAGATTTCTAGATCCATCTTTTGAAGGTGGTGTATGGCAAGAGACATGCAGAAACATGAAGCAGGAGCAGAGCTGTAACACAGTAGTTCATATATGTAACACAATAGTTCAGATTTGTAACTCGAAGCAGGAGCAGATCTGTAACACAATAGAAACATGAAGCAGGAGCAGATCTGTAACACAATAGTTCAGATCTGTAACTCGAAGGAAACTCGAAGAAACATGAAGCACGTGCAGAAACATGAAGACGAAATCCAGATTTGGGTTTATTTTTTTATTTATTGCATATATCAAGATCTGTAACACATTAGTCCGTATGTTTCTTTTATTTGTTTATTTATTCCATAATTCAAGATTTGGGTTACAAGATTTAAAAGGCTTAAGTTTTTTTATAAATAAATGTAATGGAGGTTACCTACAGATTTTTTTATGATAATTTATGGGTTACAAGATTAAAAGGCTTATGTTTTTTTTAATAAATCAATATCTGTAACACATTAGTCCGTATGTTTCTTTATTTGTTTATTTATTGCATAAATCAAGATTTGGCTTATTATTATTATTATTATTTATTGCAAAAGTTGTAACAACACATGTCACATAGTTTTTTTGTAGGATTTTTAAATATGTAAATTATTATGACATAGGTGTAACTGGGTTTAGCATTTTAATGTAACATTTTGAATTTACTAACATTTTTTTCAAGTCATTTTATTTTATGTTACTTTTCACATAAATAAGCAAGCACCCATTTTTTTTCTAAGTCCGTAACACAAATGCACTATGGATCTATAACAGAGATGTAATTTGTTTTTTAATAAAAAAATGGAGCTTGTAACTTGTGGTTCAAAATCCATACGTTCGTTAGTTCATGTTTTTAATGTATTAGTTATGTTTTAAATATTTTTATTAGTTATGTTTTATATATTTTTTTTGTTACAAATTTACAATTTGAATATAGACAAATGTATTTTTTTATCGGGAGTGCAAAGTAAGCTCGCTTGTTACAGAAAACCTTTTGTAACTTCTGATAAATTAAGGTTGTAACAAAATTTCAATGTTTTTTTATTAACATATTTTTGTCATTAACATATTTTTGTTTTGGATCCATATCATGTTACATAAATATAACATTATGGTATAAGCTGTAACATACCAGAAGTATAAGTTGTAACACAATTTCAAAAGATGTAACATTTGCTGTTACAGTTACCATATTTTACGTCGAGTTCCTACGAGTTCTCACAACTCATCGAGTTCTCAAAGTATCCTAACCCTATATATATATATATATATATATATATATGGAAAGTATAAATTGAAAACCCCCTTAAGTTAAGAAAACTTTGAAAACTCATGTAAAAACCATCTAAAAAAAGTTTTTTTTTTGAAAAAATTACACAAGGTAACATACATGTGTTTAAGTGTTTTGGGCCAAAAAAAAATTAAAAAGCGCCGAGGGGATTTTTTTTTTAAAATAAACAACGCAAATTTTGTAACAGCGCTGGTAACATATGTTAGAAAGCAGAAAACATATGTTAACAGCGCTGTAACAAATGTTAACTGCTTTCTAACATATTTTACCAGTGCTGTTACAAAATTTGCGTTGTTTATTTTTTTTTTTTTAAAAATTCCCTCGTCGTTTTTTTAATTTTTTTTGGCCCAAAACGTTTAATAACATGTAGGTTACCTTGTGTAATTTTTTCAAAAAAAAAAAAGTTTTTTTAGATGCTTTTTACATGGGTTTTCAAAGTTTTCTTAACTCAATGGGGTTTTCAATTTATTCTTCCCCTATATATATAAAGGCCAGTTTATGTAATTTTTTCTTAAAAATAAAAGTCTTACGTCACACGTTGATTAATAAGAAAGAACATCATTGTCAAGAAACTTTGTACTTAGTTTTAAAAGTATTTTAGATTTAAGCGGTTCTATATGTTTAGCATTTAGTGTTTTCAAAGCCTATTGGCTATTGCTGTTTTGAATTTTAAAACATAAATTATAGGGTAAACTTGAAGAATACTTAGCATATATAGGGTCTTACATCATCATTTTTAATTTTATCATGTCATGTGACTTCAAATTTATTATAAAATGTTAATTATCTGATCTTCCAACTCTTAAGTAATGGACTATGATATTCTTGCAAGTCCAAGCTATTCTATTGAGTGATTTTTAACGATAATACCTGCATTACAGTAAATTACTTACTATTAGATGTGATAATTTATACTTACATAACTATATGTCAAATAAAGATATTTAATATTACCAAACAAATGTGAAACCAAATTAAGTGCGACAAATGCTCTACATAACACTCTGTCATAATAGTTTATTGAGGCACATTTATTTTCCCAAAAAGATATCATACAAGTTGAAAGTTCTTGATGCAAATGTGATCCTTCTATGACATGTCACATATCATAAGAGCATATGTTACATGTGCTTGATGCAATTCTTTTATGATATGTCACATATGCTAAAAAGCATGTCTTACATTCGTGTAATGCAAGTGGTCCATCTTTTACGCGTACACATTATAGCATGCGGCCTTTAAACATAAAATATACTAATAATAATATATATTAATAAGTGTATATAATGTTTTACATTAGTAAAAATAAACACTACTAGAAAATAAGGCTAACACAACTTTTTAGATGAGATCCTTTCAATTGTGTTGTATTTGACTCTAATGAAACTTCATTCAACATAAAGGTTGCATTAGAAGCTCTAATGCAACCTTTTTTATAAAAAAGCTATATAATATTACTAAGATTGCAACTTTTTTATTGTAAAGTTGGGAATTTACTACACATTGCAACCTTTTTTGCTTGATCAATTGCATGTTAAACCTTAGATGCAAGTCTTCTTTTAAAATGCTGCATAATTTAATAAAGGCAAAAAAATAGACAATTTTTTTATTTGTTTATATTAAAAAACATCCATTTTTTTGCGATATTTGATTTTAAATTATATTTTCTATACTTAAATAAAGGGTAGAATCAATGTAGGAATACCTCCAATGAGCAAAAATGGTTGTTGATACTAAAAAAATAGTACAACTTTTGATTAGCAAGACTCAAATGAGCTTCCTGACTATTAGTTTTAATTTCTTTATAAAAAAATAGAACAATATATATTATATAAATTTTAACTTCATATTTTTATATCTAATACCAATAAATTTAAAGTATAAATAACTTTTAGTTGAATTAATTATTTAAAACTTTTACAAATTTTCTTTTAGTATGTGTAGAGTTATGTAAATGTTAAAAAAAAAACCAAAATCCTTTCCATTTTCGTTCCCACTCTTGGGCTTCCCCAAATATTTTATGTGTCAGGAGTGTGTTTTGGAAAATAGTAGCCAAGCAATCTCAGATTGCGAGAGTGGTTATATGGCATGCTGACTAGGAACAGCCTGACAAGGAGAGCTGGCTGCTGCCGCTGACGATGTTGTTCAGCTGACTTGGAGGTCCCGCAATCTCAGATTGCGGGAGTGGGTTAAACTTCAGCTTTTGTTTTTTGTATTCTGCATGTGTTTTAGACTTTACAATACATCCGCAATTTGCAATTGCATGCGTCAGGTAAAATTAAGAATTTGTATTTAGAACTTGTGAGAGGAAGAATTTCATTGTAAACCATGATTCTCTACATGAAATAGTAACATTGCAGATACATCAAATCATCTGCCCTTAGTTTGAGTGCCTAGAACTTTATAAATGAAACAATAAGAATACATGAATGAAAACTAATCTAAAACATATACACGAACCATTTCTAACATTCAAAAGTTCAAAGCAGAAATTTTTTTATCTTGCAAACAATATCTTAAAAAAAAACAATAGCATATTTAAACTCGGGTCCAAGATACAATCAGCTGCTATGGCTCTAGCCACAACATCATTTAGCTTATTTGTTCGATGATAATGTTGGCCACATCACAGAGCTTGATATTAGGCGGGGGGACAGGCATTATGGTCTGCCACTAAAAAAATTCCGTGAAACCCCAATGTTGAAGCTATGGTCCGAATGGCTGATTTTGGTGGGGTTCTTGATTGCGTATGCCTACTCCTTGACTGTTTGGTGAAATGATGGTTGATTTTGGTGGGGTTCTTGATTACGTATGCCTACTCCTGGTACAAAGATGGCGTCCAGAGACTCACACGTTTCACCTACCGTTTGGTGAAATGATGGTGACCTTAGAGGACGTGAACGTACTCATGGGATTGCGAGTCAACGGTCCACCAATAGCAGGACCGGAGGAAAAATGGTTGTCCCAAAAACAGTTACAAGCAGTACAATCTTTGTTGGGTATAGAGGCGGACGAGAGTTTAAGGAAATGGTATTTCTATCAAACAATTTGTAAATAAAATAAAGGAGCAACTGCCCGAAGGGGCACATATGAATCAGATTACAAAACAAGCACATTGTGTGCTATTGATTATATTGGGTAATACACTGTTAGCCGACTCTTGAAATGGTTTGACATCATTGTCATTTTTAAGCCATGTTGAGTCTTTAGAAAGATGTGGTGAATATTGTTGGGGGAGAGCTGTATTGGCCTGTTTGTACAGACACTTGTGTAAAGCCACAGTCTCCACTGACAAAACATGTGGAGGACTATAATTCTACTCCAGTTGAGGGCCTAAACACGAATCAGTATAATAGCCCCCAAGTGTTCAAGCCAGTTGACCCCTAGAAAACCCTATGGTGCATTATATGTATTTTCTCCATGACCTTTATATTATATAAAGTATTTTTTTGTTAAATAAACTAACTCATGTTTTAAATTATTATTTAAAGCCGGAGAGGTAAGCACAAGTTCAATGGTGTTTCTTATTATTTTTTTACAACAGTTCATATGGAGACCCTATGCACATTACATGGGGATGTTGTCGGAGAGTGGCACATAGGGTTGGGATTCTTGGCATTTGGATTGTTTTATTGTGTGGTTTTAGGTGGTGGAATACCACTCACCTTGTAGGGTCCTAAGACAATTTGGAATATGTCAATGGATAGCTATTCCACCACCCCTTACCCCCGAAGTCCACAATGAGCTGCATAAGAAACGCATTCTGGGAGACCATACCAATCTTGGTTTTTAGATAAAAACAATAGAGTGTATGGGGAAGCAACAACATTTCCTTGCATGTATCCTGGTTATATGGAATGGTATTTAGAAAGAACAGTTGATATACGTTAAAATATACATATTTAAATCCCCGATTAAACTCCCAAAATACGCGTTTTCGACCCTAATTGCACGAAATTGGTGCTTAATCGCTTTATATATTTATTTCATGTCTTAAACGGCGCCTCGAAGACAAAGTCGAAGAAATCGGGCTAAAAACGGACAAGACGGACAACTTCTACAAAATTGCCCAAATCTGGAGGTTGTGCACGGGGGTGCCAAATCTGTGCACCCCCGTGCGGGTCAAGTCAGCTCGGGAACAGGCACTGCACACCCAGGTGCACAGGCAGTGCACACCCAGGTGCACGGCCGTGCACAATGTTGGCACCCCCGTGCCAACACAAGATATTTTCAGGAGCACACCAGCCACTTGCCCACTAGCCCACTTGCACGTCAAGTCAACAAAGCAGCAGTGCACGGCCAGGCGCACGGCCGTGCACCAGGTCGTGCACACCTTCGAAACAGCCATAAATACAGAGCTTTGCCCACTGTTGAAATTATTGGGTTTTGGAGACAACTTTGGGGCGATTTTCTGGACGAATCAAGCTGCTGGATAGGCGTTTTACAAGCTCGGGAACTCATCCTAATCGTCTAACATCATCCAATCCTTCACATTCAAGATTTATGGTTTGATCTATAAACTCTAAGTTTGTTCAAATCTGAATATTTTGGCTTGTTTGTGTCGTTTATGTATTGTAATATAGCCTACGGATAATATCTAGTAATCGTTTGTAGTTAAAACAATCGTTTGTATGAAATCGCGTTTTGTATGAATTTGGCGTTTTTCATGTTTGGATCTTGATGATCATAGTGCAACCTTGTCTCGTTGTTGTTGGATTTGTGATTATGTTTTAGTGACTTTGGTGATTGTCGAATGTGTTAGGCGGATTACTTGTTGAAGAAACCGTCCGTTTAATCGTCCGGTAGTAAACTAGTTAACTTGTTGATAAAGTTTACACCATGAAACTGTAACCGGGTATTGGTTTGGTTAAAGTCGCTTGAATAATGATTATGAATGTTTACCGGCACGTAAAAGAGTTTTAAAAGCTTAATGGTGTTGTTACCAATCTTTGACACGGTTAAATATCTTTGTTAGTTATTTTGGTAAAAATAGCGATCTTAGTAGATTTGTGTTCAAAGTTGGTAAAATGGAATAGGTTGTGAAATGATCTACTTTATGCTAGTCTAGGTGGTCGTATTGTGTATTCGATATTGCTTTCCCGAACTAGTGCGGTTGAGGACTCCCGAAAGGTGATACTAACCTTTATTTAAAGATCCACATGAGATTATATCAGCTGCTCGCTAATGAACAACTTGAAGTGGTTAACGTGTGTATTCGTGTTAGCTTTCTGTATAGTTGTCATGTTAGGATGCCTGAGAGGGACACTAACTGTTGGAAAATGGGAATGTTGATCACACGCCTGTGTTTTATATGATTTGTAGATGACATGCTAGGGTTGTGTTTATAGTTATATTTTCTATTTTAGAGTCTTATATATGTTATTTACATGTTTTAGAATTAATTTAGTTTTAAACAAAAAAACCCAAACTTATCTTTTACCTACTGGTGAATCGGGGATAGAGTTTTAGTACCATTGCTCCGCGCGCGTCCATGGATCGATACTTGGTTCTTATCTGTACTTACTACATATATGACAGGGTACACTTGCCCTAGTGTGTGTGTTTTAATATGAAGGTCGAAACCATTTTTATAAATATTAAAGCAAAACGTGTGTTAAAATCCATTGTAAAATATGTATAGTTACGCACACGTCAAGTTTTTGGCGCCGTTGCCGGGGACGCGACGAGCTTTAGGAACGAACCGAGTCAACTTTTTACCAGTGTACATGCTTGTGAATACTTGTTTATACTTCGTTGATTCTTTATTTCATTCATTTATTTGCATATATGATTATTTGATTGTTTATTTGATTTATCTGTCTGTTAATATATTGGATTGATTTTAGATTGGTTCATAGGTTTGCACATATATTCGTTCATTTATCTGCTTATAGGATTGTTTGATTTGATTATTCGTTCATTAGGATGTTGATAGATTTAATTGATTGATTATTGGATTTATTGGTTTGTCTATGAATTGTTTGATTCATTATTTGATTTATTTGTCCGGATTTGGACTAATTATTAATTTCATGCTTTGGATAGTTTTATGCTTTGTCTGTTTGTTTCTGTTCATTTTATTGATTCTATTGGTTTTTATTTGATTTTTATGTATATATAGTTTTATTTTACTTAAATATACAATGGAAGTCTGGGTATGTTACGTTTAAATTTGTTGATTCGGATGCTTTTAAAAAAAGGTTTGGGTTAAAAAAAAATGGGAAATTTATTTAATATAGAAGTGGTTTTAATAAAAATAATTTTCTGTGAAAAATGCTTCCTTGCGATTCGCAAAGAAGCTGGGCTTATGGTTCCGCTTTAGCGAGTTCCTAATTACCCCGGGTTTTATCTTTTATTGTTCGCGATACGCGAACAGGATCACCAGAGTCCTTCGCATAACGTGAATAGCCGCTATCTTCCGTTTTTAACTCATTTCATTGGCATCTATCATCGTTTCTATCCATCAACTTCAGTTATATTATTTTTCGGTGAAAAAGGGTTGTTTTCGCGCAAGCAAAAGACGGTCTTTATCTTGTTGCAACGCGCGAGCGTCTTGAGTCATTGTAGTCACTTGCGCCACGCGAGAAGCGGTCTATACTTCTTCGCGATGCGCGAGCGACTCAGATTTCGCTGAAAATATTGTATATTTTCATATTTTATATATTATCATAATTTAAGTTAGTGTATAGTTTTTAGTATGTTTATCTGTGTATATTCCTTCAGTTTTTCTTAGATCGAGTCTGTAATTATTTCTTCTGTAATTATTTCGTACATTGCGTCAGTTGAAGTGTGGGGATGGCCGATGTCTGTTATTGCTCGATCGATCTTCTCGCCCATACTCAATCTCCATTCGGGCGAAAGCGATCTTAAAGAAAATCTTTTATGAAAACGGCCATTCCTAGAAGTTTAAAGTCCAAGTTGGACTTAATTTGAAAGTCAACAGGACTGTCTCGATCAAAAATTCAGAGGGTTTGACTTTCAAAGTCAACGGTCATAGATTAAAGTCTACATTAACGGACCGGTTGACCAATCCGTAGAGGAAATCGATCTCTACGCCCCACACGCTTGATAAAGTGTGGGGAAGTGAGTCTAGCTAGCGACTCGATAATAAAATTAGCACGGCGCGTATGGGCGCGCCAAATGGGGTAAGTAGGTAATTAGTTAGTTTGCAACATTAGTTAGTTTAAATTTCTTAGTTTTAATGTCGTTTTGAGTTTTGTGCAGGTTCGTACAGGTATGATCAAAGCCGGAAAGAGCAATGAAGCGCATACAGTCGCCAAACAGGTTAAAATTAGTTAAAATGATGTTTTCGGACAAAATGGAATAGCTGCGCGCGAAACTGCAGTTTGCAGCCTCAAAACTGCAAGTCTGCAGGTTTGGCACGGTCAAGCGCACGCCCGTTCAGCTGACCGTGCACAAACCAGTGCACTGGGGTGCACAAAGGAGTGCTAAAGGATTTGCACGGCCAGGAGCACGGCCGTGCACCTGACCGTGCGGGCCAAAAAAAAAATAAATAAATAAAAAAAGCCCAGTTTTTTCACATGGGTATAAATACATCCTTAACTTCATAACCCTAGCACTCTTGCACCCCCAACCGCACCCACGTTCCATACTGCAAAATTAACAAAAAAAAAAAAAAAAACCCATCAACTTTTGCTAAGTATCTTCGCTCCCTTCCTTCAAATCAACCAAGGTACGAATCACTTCATAATGTTGCACTTGTTTTATGTATTTTTAGCATAGATATGTTATTATTTCGTATTTTAGGGCATGATTTGGGGGTTTTCTTCATAAAGTTTAATAAACCCACAAATTTTGTTTATTTTTTAGTTAGACTATTCTTTTCAGTATTTGAATATTTCAGTATTTTAGTTTATTTTGTGGATGTGGATGAATGGGTTTGATGAGTTTGTTTGTGTCGAGAATGTTGATTGTGCAGGTACCTGGTGAGCACCGTGATCGGGGCTCATGCCGTCCGTTTTCCCGGACGTTTCTTCGACACCAGGAGAGTATTATTCTCCTTTTTCCCACTATAGATAGCTAATTCATAAACGCTTTCTATTGTCACATTGGAGACAATGTGAAGTTCAAGTGTGGGGAGGGATTATATCTTGATGTTTGTCCTCTTGTATATATATATATATATATATATATATATATATAAAAACCTTTAAAAGTACATATATGTATATATTCTATTATTAAACATCAAGCCTAACTAAATTTTGATAAAGATAACTCGAGGCGCGACAAACAGATGAGATACGAGCGTGTTAGATTCGTACACTTGCACCCATTTCCTTCCGGTTACGTGAGCATTTGAGCCTTAAAGTATATTATTATTTCTTTGACATGCTTTTGAGTGAGCCGGATGTTTTGTGTAATTTAGAACTTGTCATTAGCATACTTGTTTAGATCAGAAACGTGTGAGACTGTATGAACATGATTGAGGCATTTAGGATAACCTTTTGATTTGAGCCTTTTTCTTTTCGTTTTATCTGTTTTCCCGCACCCAAACATTATCCCCTAGTTAACCATGTTGAACCTAATCCCGTGTGTTTTCTTGTTTACCGTACCATTTCGCCACATACCCAAATTTAGCCTTTTTCTTTTAAACCTTTTGTGTTAAAGCTCGGTTTAGGTTAATGTTTGACTCGTTTTTGCGTTGTAAATAGTTCGGGTTCGGGTTTGTATATTTAGAACCCGTTTGTTGTTTATATTCGTGTTTCTATATCAGTTATATCCTAATTGTATAAAAAAAAAATCCAGAAAATTCCATAAAAATAGAACACCCTAAAATAGGGTGAGTTAGCAGTGATCGAGCAGTTTTTAGAGCTTTAAAGTTAGAAATTGTTTGTTTAGCTCGATTTGAATAAAATACGGTTATGTTCGCGTATGTCCTGTATAGTAGTTTTTGCTTCAGTTTAGTTAGACTTAACCGCCGAGTTTTAACCTTTTCGTCACTGTTTATATTTCCATTCCACACCCTTACCCCTGCCTGACATTACAACCCTCATAAGACCTCTTGATTTGTGCTTTTTCACACGTTAGTTGGTGAAGACTAGATCTTTTGACAAGCTTATGATATTACACGATTCATTGTCTTGGCGATGGAGCGATTTACACATACACATTACACGTATGTTTCATAAATAAAACCGAGTGTGTGTGAACATTGTGAGTCGTGTACGGGTTAGCACGCTTTGTGGATCGAATGCGAGTCGTTGCTTTTGAGTATCTTGTCCCCTGTTTATATCTTATGTGGGCTTTGATTATTATCGTTTGTACAGGTTATATTTTGTCTTTGTTGCCTTTTGGCGAGTTTTTCGTTTCTTTATGTTTTGTTGTTTGCTTGAGGACAAGCAAAGTTCAAGTGTGGGGAGGTTTGATATACGTTAAAATATACATATTTAAATCCCCGATTAAACTCCCAAAATACGCGTTTTCGACCCTAATTGCACGAAATTGGTGCTTAATCGCTTTATATATTTATTTCAGGTCTTAAACGGCGCCTCGAAGACAAAGTCGAAGAAACCGGGCTAAAAACGGACAAGACGGACAACTTCTACAAAATTGCCCAAATCTGGAGGTTGTGCACGGGGGTGCCAAATCTGTGCACCCCCGTGCGGGTCAAGTCAGCTCGGGAACAGGCAGTGCACACCCAGGTGCACGGCCGTGCACAATGTTGGCACCCCCGTGCCAACACAAGATATTTTCAGGAGCACACCAGCCACTTGCCCACTAGCCCACTTGCACGTCAAGTCAACAAAGCAGCAGTGCACGGCCAGGCGCACGGCCGTGCACCAGGTCGTGCACACCTTCGAAACAGCCATAAATACAGAGCTTTGCCCACTGTTGAAATTATTGGGTTTTGGAGACAACTTTGGGGCGATTTTCTGGACGAATCAAGCTGCTGGATAGGCGTTTTACAAGCTCGGGAACTCATCCTAATCGTCTAACATCATCCAATCCTTCACATTCAAGATTTATGGTTTGATCTATAAACTCTAAGTTTGTTCAAATCTGAATATTTTGGCTTGTTTGTGTCGTTTATGTATTGTAATATAGCCTACGGATAATATCTAGTAATCGTTTGTAGTTAAAACAATCGTTTGTATGAAATCGCGTTTTGTATGAATTTGGCGTTTTTCATGTTTGGATCTTGATGATCATAGTGCAACCTTGTCTCGTTGTTGTTGGATTTGTGATTATGTTTTAGTGACTTTGATGATTGTCGAATGTGTTAGGCGGATTACTTGTTGAAGAAACCGTCCGTTTAATCGTCCGGTAGTAAACTAGTTAACTTGTTGATAAAGTTTACACCATGAAACTGTAACCGGGTATTGGTTTGGTTAAAGTCGCTTGAATAATGATTATGAATGTTTACCGGCACGTAAAAGAGTTTTAAAAGCTTAATGGTGTTGTTACCAATCTTTGACACGGTTAAATATCTTTGTTAGTTATTTTGGTAAAAATAGCGATCTTAGTAGATTTGTGTTCAAAGTTGGTAAAATGGAATAGGTTGTGAAATGATCTACTTTATGCTAGTCTAGGTGGTCGTATTGTGTATTCGATATTGCTTTCCCGAACTAGTGCGGTTGAGGACTCCCGAAAGGTGATACTAACCTTTATTTAAAGATCCACATGAGATTATATCAGCTGCTCGCTAATGAACAACTTGAAGTGGTTAACGTGTGTATTCGTGTTAGCTTTCTGTATAGTTGTCATGTTAGGATGCCTGAGAGGGACACTAACTGTTGGAAAATGGGAATGTTGATCACACGCCTGTGTTTTATATGATTTGTAGATGACATGCTAGGGTTGTGTTTATAGTTATATTTTCTATTTTAGAGTCTTATATATGTTATTTACATGTTTTAGAATTAATTTAGTTTTAAACAAAAAAACCCAAACTTATCTTTTACCTACTGGTGAATCGGGGATAGAGTTTTAGTACCATTGCTCCGCGCGCGTCCATGGATCGATACTTGGTTCTTATCTGTACTTACTACATATATGACAGGGTACACTTGCCCTAGTGTGTGTGTTTTAATATGAAGGTCGAAACCATTTTTATAAATATTAAAGCAAAACGTGTGTTAAAATCCATTGTAAAATATGTATAGTTACGCACACGTCAACAGTGGGATACATGACCAACCCGATGTCCATCCCGGTAGCACAGCCACGTTTTAGGGATGATGGTGGGATTGCCCAAGTGATGGTATGTATATGAATTTTTAAAAATATATATAAGTGTATATTTACATCATAACTATTTTAATATTTAATTATCTGAATTCTGCAGATGGAACGATACAGCCAGATTAACCGGGTGAATTCATGTCAACTGCCCCTGTCGACTTTAGCTCAAATCTTGGGGTGATTAAAAACACTGCCCAAACAGTGATATTACAATTTGGTGTAGTAGATCGTTTGAACTACCCCTCACGGCTTCAAGATCGACCTGCTACTTTGGTTGCTGACATAAGCCGGCCTCAAAGAGCGTGAGCGCGAAGGTAGAATCGAAGACATGTGGAGGTTCATGATGAAGAAGAACTGCCGGTGAATGATCAAAATGTGACGATAAATGAATTCTTTGTTGACGGAATGGACATTGGTTCCTTTTTTGCCCAGTTTGGAACGCCCCCTACATCAGATTTTCCATTGGGGCCTTCCCAGACGAACACCCAACAACAGAACACCATGGAGTCCATTGTACACAGTCCATTCAACCCATTCGACGGTGAAAGTTTTGTGACACCGACACAAAGTAACTTCCCGATGAACCCACCCATGAACACCAGGCAGTCTTCAATAAACTATTGGGCCCCGAATCAAGGTAACCAAGGAACAACGTCCAATTTGTTTTACACAGCAATACCTATCCAGCTCGATGAGCAGCGTTGGTATCCAGACCTTGCTCGACGTGCTCCTCTATGTGGTACTGGAGGACGATTTTGTAACTAACCTGATTGTGGTCTTAACTGTAATAACTTGATACGTTGAATATATGAAATGGTTGTTTTAATTGTATAATAAGTATATTAAAGTTCTAACAAATACAAACTTTAATATTAAAACAATTATACATAGTTGAATATTAATACAAATTATATGTTGAATGTGAATACAAATAATACAAGTTATACAATTGCAAATGCCGCGACTTCTTAACAAATTAGCAACTTCAGATTGCGGTTTTAGTGAACTTTTTATAATTCCACTAGAGTGTACTTCGAAGACAACACGTCACATTACGTAAACTTAAATAAAACATTACTTACTCCCAAATCAAAACATTAATTAAAACATTACATAATCCTAAATTAAAACATTTATTAAACCTAAATTACTTAAAACACCAACGGAGAGTAGTTATCCCAATCATCTAATGGGAGTGAGTCTATTTGGAGTGACTCTATTGTATCTTATGTGTTACTTTGTTGTATTTATTTGTATCGGGATTTTATAAGATATATTGTTCCATTCCAAATCAAAACAACATATATAAAATGACGTTCAGGACCGATCGTGTCAGGGACAGTCTCATAACGCCCAAATTTCCAGCAGGGCTGTTATATCACTTGAGGATGACATGTTCGACGGTCTGGTGACCGTAAAGTCCGGCCCGGTAGATGGATACAAAGGGTCCAAAATGGCTCCCTGGCCTACTTTCAACACTTCGATGTTTTATATTTTAATCCTGATTTTTTAACATATTTTTTTCCAAACAAAACAACGTACATAAAATAACGTTCGGGCCTTTTGTGACATACCGGATCGTGTCACGGACAGTCTAATAATGCCCGAATTTCCGATGGGGCTGTTATATCACTCGAGGATGACATGTTCCACGGTCCGGTGACAATAAAGTTTAGCCCGGGAGAGGGATACAGAGGTCCCAAAATGGCTCTCTGGCCCACTTTCAATACTATGTTGTTTTTTATTTTCATCCAGATTTTTTAACATATTTTTTTCCAAAACAACACAACGTAAATAAAATGATGTATCAGCGCTTTTGTGACATGCTGGATCGTGTTACGGACAGTCTTATAACGCCTGAATTTTCGACGGGCCTGTTATATCACCCGAGGACGACACGTTCGACGGTCCGGTGACCGTAAAGTCTGGCCCCGAATATGGATACAGAGAGCCCAAAATGGCTCCTTGACCCACTTTCAACAATACGATGTTTTATATTTTCATCCGGATTTTTGAACATATTTTTTTCCAAAATACAACACCGTACATAAAATGACGTTCAAGCCTTTTTGTGACGTGCCATATCGTGTCACGGACAGTCGCATAATGCCCAAATTTCTGACGAGGCTGTTATATCACCCGAGGACGACATGTTTGATGGTCCAGCGAGTGTAAAGTCCGGCCCGGGAGACGGATACAGAGTGCCCAAAATGCCTCCCTGGGCCACTTTAAACAATATGATGTTTTACATTTTCATCCGGATTTTTTAACATATTTTTTCCATAACAAAACAACATACATAAAACAACACACCACATAATAGAGTCACAACAACCTTCAAAATTATCAACATCGACAAACTACGTAAGCAAGGAACATCAATTAATAACCGCCGATGTCATCAGCCTCTGAATTATACTCTTTAGGTTCCGAAACTTGATCATCTTCAATGTGTCAACTATATGGCACAAAGGGGGCTCCCTGAGCTGTTGGTTGATGGTGACAGTAGAGTGAGTGGTTTAAAGGGGGCTCCCTCGGCTGTTGAGTAGGTGGTCGCACATTTTTCAGTTATTGGGAAAGTGATGTCTCGGTTGTTGGAAAACTGACGGTTAGGTGGTTGGACATTGTTGTGGCGGCTAGAGTCTTCCGCATTTGATTGTTTGTAAGGCGATGGTGGATAAGGTTCATCATCATTAATGTGATAATATATGTGTAGATGTTGTAGTTGTTCAGTGATGGAATTCAATGGAGGAGGTATTAATCGTTCACCCTTTGGTGGCTCCGCCCAACATACAAACCCATAACTTCGTTGTCTTTGATTGCAACAATAATATCTACGGCTTGGGTTTCTTGAGCTCATTGACACTCGAATAATTGTGCCAGAACCACGATTGCAATAAACCATTGGTTGACATAGAGATTTTTGTGTGGAGTTAACTGGAAATTTGGTTTCTGGGTTCTCTTCTGTGGTCTTTAAAGGAAGCACAAATTCTACTTTCGCAATATCAGATTGCGAATTTCTCTGAGCACATTGTAATCCGGCAACCTCAGAATACGGATTTCTCTGAGCACATTGTAATCCAACAATCTCAGAATGCGGATTTCTCTGAGCACATTGTAATCCCGCAATCTCAGATTGCGGATTTCTTTATATAAGTATGTCATATAACGTGAGGCACCCAAAAATTTATTTAATTATCAATTGAGTGTTACTAGAATTATCTATGGGAAGGGAAAATCTCAAATATAAACATTGACCAAACCTAAATATCAATTATAAACACATGAAAGGTCTTAAGCATAGGGACTTCACACTATCCAATACTATTAAGAAGCTCACATTGGTCCCAAGAGTCTTAGATAAGACTCCTTAACTTGTAATTGTCCCACAAACCAACCAATAGACTGTTGACACGTAAGGGAAAAGGCTACTAGATGCTTGAGCTTTATAGAGTCTTAACCTTAGGCGCCAAGCCTGAAGGGTCTTTAACAAACTCTGAAAACGTCTATGTCAGTCTTTAGCGTCTTAGCCAAGACTCTATCCTTTAGCTCTTGCCTCGGCTCAAAAGGTTCAAGGGTCTCAGCTCAGACGCTAGACTTGGCTTAAGACTCCATACAACTCACCTAAGACTTAAGACGTCTCCGCACGTTTTTAAGACTTTTCATTTGAACTAAAGACTGTTCCGTACATTATTAAGACTCTAGACATTGTAGACGCGTCCGTACGTTTTTAAGATTTTTCAGTACAAATCAAAGACTCTTTGATTTGAAAAGTCTTAAAAATGTACGGACGCGTCTATAACTGTGTAGAGT
The DNA here is from genome assembly GCA_032199755.1 of Ambrosia artemisiifolia. Taxonomy (NCBI): domain Eukaryota; kingdom Viridiplantae; phylum Streptophyta; class Magnoliopsida; order Asterales; family Asteraceae; genus Ambrosia; species Ambrosia artemisiifolia. The sequence goes on from CM063523.1 coordinate 15,229,855, forward strand.
GAGAACTTGAGAAAACTTGAGAACTAAATAAATAATTCGAAAACTTTATAGAGAGCACACACAAACTTTTCGAAACAAGAATTTTAAAAAAATTTCGAGAACACGAGTCTGGGAACTTGAGAAAACTTGAGAACAATGATTGAATCCGAGAACCAACAAAGTATTTCGAGAACTAGTTCACATAAGCTGAAAGCATGTAAACGAATGACAATTCTGAGAACTACACATCTAGTTCAAGAACAAGGTTCTTGAAAGATCGACACCCAAGAACAAGGTTGTCGAGAACTACAACATTAAAACAGAAAACTAGGTAACACCAAACCCAAACCAAAGTGTATTATCAAGAACAAGTTTGAGACTTTATCGAGAACCAAGGTATAGACTCTATCCGAGAACTAAGCAATCCGAGTATCTAATTAAAAAACAAACGAGATCCTAAGATATAACACAATCCGAGAACAAAAGATAATCCGAGAACCTTGCTAAATCCGAGAACCAAATTTTGAGAACTTGAAATTCGAGAACACGACGGAATTTGAGAACTAATTCGAGAACAGTTGCTAACTTCGGGAGAAAAACATGATTTTCGAGAATAACTGAGAGTTTCCAAAAAGACAAGCTTAAAAAGCTGGGAACCACAAATCCGAAATCTAGAGATTCGAGAACTAAACACCGGGAACCACAACTCTAAGAACTTGAATCTGAAAACCTGCAAAATCGAGAACAGGACAGTCGAGAACTAACAATATCCGAAATCACAACATCCGAAATGGATAGCAGTAACCAACTACTTTTTTTTTAAATCCTTTGATCGAAAAATTAAAACAATATTTGAAGATAAAACTGTGATCCGAAAATCTTGGATCAAAATCTTTTCAAAAATAGAACAATTTTATCTCAAATCCTTTCCAGCTAAAAATTCGGAGATTTATGCAAACACTTTATTGAATCATAACACAAGATCAAACATAAAAATTATTTGTTTATTTTTCTTAAGAGAAAAAAAAAACACCGAACACGTTTTGATGAATGAAACTTTTGAAATGAAATTTGCATTTAACAAAGATCAATTAATGATTCTGCCATTTTCATAATGATATTTGTATAAAAAAAAACATTATTTTGATCCTCAACAATAATAAACACACTAATAAACTACAAACTTGATTTCGAATGATAACAAAACATAAATAATTTTGAAGACCAAATTTCTTTTTTTTTTTTTTAACTACAGAACTAATCTCGAAACCAACCCAGAAACAAAATATTCCTTTTTTTAATCCGAATGCAAAACAAAACAAAGAACACTGAAAAAAAAAAATTAATCTCGAATAATATATGCTTCAAATAATCGATTAAAAATTCTTTCAATCAAAATACCCTCTTGAATCCCTTGATATCATAACCGAGCCTTGAACAAGCTTCAATGGATCTGATACCAATTGTAAATCCAAAAAAAACTATACCCGATATCAAGTAATCTCAATCAAAGGCGGAATCAATGATTGAGATGATTCAAGAACAAATGAACGATTTCAATGAAATATCTTCAATAGTATACGGTTTAACTTACCTTCTGATACTAGAGAGAATTCTATGATTAAAATGAAAACAAATAGTTACAAACGAACCACAAAATAACTTTAAACATGTGGAAGGTTTTCCAAATGGGCCAACATGGCCTTAGCCCTTCCACAGCCCAATCCACAAGATTAAAGCCCAAATACTAACAAACTGAGAACTAATAACTGAAAACTAAATAACTATCCAAGAATTACTATATATACTAAATCATATCCGACGGCGCAATAGTGGAGTTGAAGGTTTTCTATTTGTGCCACCGCTTTTTGCTACTTCTATTAAAGCCACAACCCGCCTAGAAAAATTAAATCCAACCGCCCATAAATTCTGAAAGCAAATCGCCCAGCTAAATCAAAGCAAACAGCCTAGAAAAATGAAAGCAGCCCCGCCCAGAAAAACGCCAGCCCAACCGCCCGGAAAGTTGCAAGAAACCACCCAGAAATCCAACACAGAACCAACTCGAAAACAAGTAAAACTGAACCGGGTTGCCGCGCGTAGCGCGGCCGAGGTTTGCTAGTTAATACTAAACATAAACCTATAAATGTATGGACCTAACATCCCTCACTACGCATATGGGAATGACACGTACACAGATTTACTTCTTTTTTTTTTCATTACGTATTAAAGAATTGATCTATCAATCATTTTGATCACCACCGAGAAAGGCAATTTTCAACGAAATCATATCACCTCGCACAATCAATTCTGCTTTACGTCGTTTAACCATGCCATTGGTGTTATATCTATACCTTGTCGACCCACTTACATACAATATCTTTATTGTCTTTCTTGCCAAGCTGGAGATAGGGTATCTTCTTTATAGAAAGTTTATGTTGCTGGAGATGAACATTTGATATTGAGTATGTGCAGGAACCTCTGAGAACACAGGGATGGGACACAACCAAATACACACACAAGCACCCAACTTTATTAACAAAACCAAATATGGCTGTTACAACACAAATAATCCACATGTATAATTCTGCGAGACGTTAGGTATATTTACCCGCGTCTTTTCCTGCGTTTTTTAATTTCATACTTCTTGGTTAAAATCGCAGTTATGTTTAGAAAATTGCATATTCTGCTACTCGTGACACTCTTGATAACCCCTTCCATACGTGCTCGCGTGTCCCCTCGCTAATGCTTGTTCTTCCACCACCAATCTCAGTGTTATTTATCTTTGTCCAACCTATTGTTATCAAGTAAAATTGATATCATTTCGAAATAGAAACTCTTGAAGATCCAGAAATAGGATCAGAAGGAGTTGATGTAATAGAAGATTGATCAGAAGTAGAAAAGAGAACAAAAGAAAAATAAAGACCAACCAAATATAATGGTATATAACATACTAACATAAGGGTAATAACATACTAACATAAGGGTAATAACATACTAACATAAGGGTAAATGTCAATTCTTTCATAAGATGATATTTGGAACCATACAACACATATTTACAAAGTTCGATTACATATTTTCAACTAAAGAAACCCATAACAATTATGTACAGATCCATCCTCCTGTAACAAATACAGAAACAATGCCAAACTGTTAAAATACACATTCAGGCATATAATAGTAATAACGGTAAGTATGTCCTTAGATGCCTAAACGATCAGAGGTTGAGATTCGACCCGTTAACTTGGTCAACCAAAAGATAAGCTTGACTGACGCATTAACTTCGTCAACAAATATAAACAACCCATTGAATTGTAACTGGGTCGATTCGGGTAATGTTTTCTTTGTTGCGTAAAGTTTATCTCTCTGTTGCGTAAAATGAAATTAAAAACGTTTCCGAACACTCTTTTTAGTGCATCATCATCCTAAACCATTCGTATCCAACGAAACAACAGATTATTATTGAAAATATATAATTTTTGTAATCATGTTTTGACACTAATTATTTGTTTAAAAAAATACTAATTATTTATAAAAACTTTAAATTGTTGGATATAATAGGTTTCAGCCCAGGCCAGGTCAACCAAGCCCGCTTTTTTTGCGTGTCTAATATAACTTGTTTTTTAACCATTAACCCACCACTTTAACTTTTTTACCACCTCTACCAAAGATCATTCGTATGTTTTTATGGGCATTTTAGTCCCCACAAAAGCACATAGAATGAAAATTGGTGATGTCTTATGCAATAGATTTCATATTTAAAATGCTCAAAAGTGCTTATATTACCAGCTAAGCCCAGTTCTTCTTGGATCGAAGTTGAGTGAGCTTATCCCTCCATTGCGCTGTAACATAAGACGCTACATGATGAGTTGAAGAGCAGCATAGTGGCAGCATTAAATAAACGGCTTCCAATAACATGTAAAGCGATAGATTTTAGATTATTAGGTAAAAAACACAATAAGGTCAAACACAGAAAATGGATTGGAAGTAGGGTAGCAATTGAGTCGGGTTTGTAGGTTGCATAGTTGAACAGTTGAACCTGAACACGGCCTTGTTGAACCTAAACACGACCCATATACTTATTCATCAACTTGGACGCACTTAAAATCATGCATAATACAAACCAGTTTAAACTCATACTTATCTAAACGTCATACAAGTTGATGGGTTGTAAACGGATTGTATATGATATCTAATCAAGTTTTCATAAATATAACATCATATGCTCTGTTTTGTGGTCTCAATCCTAAAGGGAAGTTGCATTGAAACAGAAGGCAAACGGGCAACAAGTTGTGGCGCTAACCCTTTCGGATAGGATTATATGAGTTAAATGTGTCAACTTGAAGTTACCTTACGAAAAGTGTATTAATAATGCTTAAAACCTCCTAAACATGTTTATGTAAGAATAAGGTATAAAACACACCAGCGTCTCTGTAACGTTCCTCAACAGCCGCAACAAGCATGTTACGAACAAGATTAAACTCTTTTGTTTCAACACAAGGCTGCCCACTTGGTCTGTAAACATTACAATCTTGGTTACTAATTACTTTACTTAACTTTGGATCAAAAACATGTAGCAACCTTTAATGAAGGCACCAATTTAAGATAACTCATATCCCCAAATACAATTTCCGAATTTTCTTTTACGATACCTGTCGAGTTCTTTAAATAACAAAGCATCTGAAGAAGAAGCCTGAAATGAAGGCTTTGCAGATTCGACAATCCTCACTCCATCACTATATGCCAAGAACTTGTTCACTTGTATTGGCACCTGAACGCATACCGTAACAAAAATAAATCTTTCCCCGCATTTATGACAAACAAATGAATGTAAAGTAATATCAGGATGATTATGATGTTGTACATACGTTGCACCTAACAGCAATATTGATGGCGTCTGATGGACGAAGGTCAAAGCTAACACACTCGGTTTCATCATCCACCTGAAATTGTAAACACCCACATGTCAATCAAGGAAAAAATCAAGAAACATCTGTAAAATGAATATTTTAACCATTAAATTGCTAATATTTTAAAATTCATGCCTTTGTGAGATATAACTCCGCAAAATAAGCTTCGTGTATTCTCTTTGTTACTCGAACAAGTTTGACCTGAAAACAAAGTAAACCAAATGAGTACTATAACATTTCAAGTCATTTAAACCATGAATTAAGTTAACATTTATGGGTTGGTATAATTGCAACTACATGTAGTCTATTATATTTCGTCGAATTTATATTTCATATAACTTCCAATATTTTAACATTCTGAAAGGAAAAAATGAACCGCGTCACAAATGGTTGTGCAGTCAAGACTTCAGATGCTGCATATTAATATTTAATCTTGGTTTAATCATTCATACATTAAGCATTTGAAAGAAATAGAAAAAGACTAACTTTATAGCCCATCTTGTTAACCATGTCCTGCACCACTTGATACATAGTTGGCCTAGCCTGAAACACAACACAAAAAGTTTAATAATGAATATACAAAAAATGTCAAATTACTTGGTCAACGGTACGGCATCAGCTTACTATTTGAACATTTCGCATTGCTGCCATAAGCAATACACTAGGCATCTCCACTGCAAAAAAAAAAAAACAAAACAAAACAAAAACAAAAAAAAAAAAAAAAAAAAAAAAACAGAATGCAAAATGACATGAGCAAAACCTTATGCGTTTGTATACGATTCCGAAAAAAATAAACCTCAGACATTAAAATATATACATACAAACAATTATTGGAAGGAGCAAGCCTGTCCCGTCTTCCATCTTCAATACAATTGCAGGATGTGGGGCATAATCAGGCAGATGACCATCTTGAGGACTATTATGTGCACAATTTAAATATCTACCGTCCCTCATCTTAATCATAAACCCATCTGGTCCACTCTTCACTTCAACTATGTATAACACAACAGTAATAAATTAAATCAAGATCATTAATTTATGGTGAGAAAACACGAAAACAAAATAGATTCTTTATTATTAAATTAAACTATCTTACCAGCTTCAACTACACTGGAATCAATATAATCAGAGTCATTCTCATTAAAACTTTCTGCCATGCTACCATTTCCATTCGACGACGAACTAAAAGTACAAGTAACAGTCTTTGACTTTGGTTGACCATGGATACGAACCCGATGACTATAAACACCTCTAAATCCCCACATCCCACTTCTAAGAGTTTTAGCCTTTGTAAACGACCCGTTAACTGCAGGGACTCCATTAATACCTCCTTGCTTCCTATGTACAGATGGGCAAACAACTGGACCTTGCAGAGAACTCATCATTCCTGTTACCAAATATAAAAACATACCAAGAAATCAATATTTCTTGACATATAAACTATATGTAAAATTGTAAATATGATCAGTGCCGGATTTAGAAATGAATTTCAATAGTAACGTTTTTCATTTTTTCCATTTTAGTAGCAGCGTTTTCCAAATTTCGTAAAAAAAAAAAAAAAAAAAACACCAAATTTTCCACTAATTTTCCACTACGCGCGCGAAGTTGAGCAGCAACGGACGCGGCACCTAGTTATTAACTAGGTCTGCCCCTGAATATGATCATATATTTATTTCTCATGGCACTATATAAATCACTTCCAAGAATCAAAGTGGTACCAATAGTTGCATTACGGATATTTATTCGATCACATGCTATTGTACTACATTATTGATAAGTCATAAATCAACCGTTATTACATTAACAAAGGCGCACACTGGACCATACAGAATGCCTTAGTAGACAACTACCTATTGCAGTATGAGATCTAACCCCTGTTTAGATTGTTAGAATCTATTTGCAACATATTTTAGAAACAGTAGTTGCGATGGAGATTCGGTCGTTTTATCTTTTATCCAATGTTTTCATAACCGGACCAGACTGGATTAAAAAACAAGATGACGCTATAAATAATTAAAAACAATAGAACATATGGATATACAACGCATTTAAAATAAAATATAACAATACTTATACATCTTTTTTATGCCTGTTTTCAATTTTAAAGTAGAGCAGGCGAAACAGGTTTAATCGCGTTAAACATGTTAAGAGAGACGGCGTGATCAACACAAATATCAAACATGAAAACGACTTATTTAACTACTTTATATCTATTTTATATCTCATGTCTATAACACAAGTCGCATGTTTTAGGCATCAAAAAGAACTTATCCTCCTAATTTAACTTATGTAAAAGAAAAATACAAAACTACATATTATACTTTTAATTAAACATGCTTAATCATGTCATAAACAGATAAACAGATCATAAATTGTTAGTTGTACGTCAAACAAACAAAATATATAGTCTAGATTAGTAAATACATCATCAAATGATCTTTTGGAAGGGAAAAAAAAAACAAAAAGGAGTTAACAACCAGAAAAATACATACAGTAATACCAGAAAAATAATATTCTGAGAATCAAAATTCAAATAAAGATCAAACAACCAATCATCAACAACATCAAGAACCAACTAACTAACAAACCCAGAAAAATAAACCAAAAAAGGACCTGATCTTGAGGATTTAAGGCACCAATTAGAATTAGAGCTAGTTACTGTAAATATTAATCAAGAAAGAAAAGAAAGGGATCAGAGTGAAGTGGTAATCATGAATTAGATTGAGAGGATAAAGAGAAGAAGAAATGAGAGATTATTAGTATTATTAATGGAGATTGACAGATTGAGCGGAGTAAGGAGTTATAATGAGCGGTTTGGTTTGCTTTTTCAATTATTTGTTTTTGTGAAGACGAAAGTGTGATTGTCAGACTATAGGGAGTGGAGGGGCGGGAATGAGAGGGGTGAAGCGCCATGTGGCACTTGTGGGACCCATGTGGGGGGGGGGAAAAAATTGTGGGGAGTGGAAGGGGGGGGGGTAGGGATGGCAATGGGTCGGGTTTGGGACGGGTTTAGGTAATCCCAACCCCATACCCGATTAGGTATGCTTGTCCCAAACCCGGCCCAAAACCCGTCGGGTTTGTGTCGGGTAATTACCCATCGGGTATCGGGTATACCCACGGGTTTTGGGTAAACCCATTAATTTTTAAAACTTACTCATTGAATATATCCGACCAAAAACCCGACTGGCATCTATTAGGTAAATATTAACCAATTACATTAACTATTATTAAATATATATGTAATGATTACAATGTATAAATATAAAATATTTAAATTATATAAAAAGAATCAAAGACATAGATAACAAATAGTATACACTAACTTTTTGACAATTTTAGCACAAGATAATAATGTAGATGGACAATTAGGTATATTATGCATACATATTTAAAAAAAATATATTAGAAATTATATTGGGTATCTAATCGGGTAAACGGGTATACTTTATCGGGTAATTGGGTCGGGTAAATGGGTATATCATCAAATCCCAAACCCGTCCCAAACCCGCGAAAAAAATAAAAACTAATCCCATACCCGGACCCATACCCGATTACCTGACTCCAAACCCGTCCCAAATATGTCGGGTTTCGGGTTTACCCATCGGGTTCGGGTTTAATTGCCATCCCTAGGGGGGGGGAAAGGGGGGTGAAAGGAATAATATTATATTGTGTTAAAGTTAAATAAAAAAAAGAAAAAAAAATCAACCAACCAAAAGAAGCCACGTCACCCACCCAAACCCCCCCGCCCGGCTTTCCCCCACCGCCTCCCCCTCCCCGCCCCCCCCTTCCCCGCCCCATGGGCCGGTGTTACCGCCCGGCATTGCTTCCCCGCCCCCCCAAAACCGCCCCACTCCCTCAAGTCTCAAGGGAAAGGTACATATTATCGCATTTAAAGGGGAATCTAGAACACACTAAACAAATATAGTATTTTATGAAATATTTTTCTAAAAAAAAAAAAAAAAAAAAAAAAAAAAATAATAATAAAATGAAAATATAAAATTATTTTGTAACAGAAAATTTAGATTTTTATTTTGTTGTTAAGATCGAGTTTCAACTAATGAGATTTTGATAAATTAAATCTGGATCAATTAATTAGTAGAAAATATGTAAGTCAACATGATGATATACTAAACAATAGTATTAGGCTTGCAATAAGAATTAGTACATAAACTAATATTCGGGCTGATAGTAACTAAATGTCTGATGGTAGTGTGTGTGTGTGTGTGGGGGGGGGGGGGGGGGGGTGGGGTTGGGGTTGGTTGGTTGTCATGCATCCGTGTGGACCGGATAACCGATTTCCTTCGAATGAGAGCATTTATTTGATGAAAGCTTACACATTGCTTTATTACTATCGACTAAGTAATATCTTTGTTGTAATGACAATAAGTGTCTGAACTATGTCTAATCAATAACGATTATATTATATCACTATCTTATTGAGAAGTGTCGGTAGGATGTCTAATCCATAACGATTATATTATCTCTATCCTATTGAGACCCACCGAAAAACACAACCCTTCAACTTTAATATAGTCATTCTAGTTCCTTTACTTGAAAAAAATTCTTTCGGTAATCCATCTCTTTCACTTTCCATCTATTATTTATCATTTTTAGCCTCTTTAATTCGAAAAAAACTATTTTTATGTGTGATTTTTATATGTGGTCGGTATAAATACAGGTTCGTCTACGTTTTGATTAAATTTTTTTTTCTTTTTGCTAAATTTCGAGTTTACCCCTTTTCGTACAATTATTTGGAAAAAAGAAATTATTTTTTATGTGTGAATTTTTTTATATATGCATCGGCATAAATATGAGTTGGTCAACGTTTCGATTTAAGAAAAAATTTCTTTTGAAAAACGAATAATATCAAATATAACATGAGTTAGTCTACGTTTGAACTTCAAAAAATTTGTCTTTTGGAAAATTCCAAATTTACCCATTTTCGTATCTTTACTGGGAAAAACTATTTTTCTACATGTGAATTCTTACATGTGTGACGGTGTAAACACAAGTTAGTCTACGTCTTGACTTAAACTTTTTTTTTCTTTTGGAAAATTTTGAGTTTACCATTTTTCGTACCTTTACCCGGAAAAAAAAGCCATTTTTTACGTGTGAATTTGTATATATGTGTCGGCATAAACACGAGTTTGTGTACATTTCGACTTGAAGTTTTTATTTTCTTTTTGAAAAATTTCGAGTTTACCCATTTTTCATACCTTTACCTGAAAAAAAAAGCCATGTTTTACGTGTGAATTTATATATATGTGTTGGCATAAACACGAATTTATGTATATTTCGACTTGAAGTTTTTATTTTCTTTTTGAAAAATTTCGAGTTTACCCATTTCGTACCTTTACTTGGAATTACATCCGTATATTTATACATGTATTGGTATAAATACAAGTTGGTCTATGTTTTGAATAATTTTTTTTTTCTCTTCTGAAATAAGAGAAATGTCAAAACATAATACGTTTTCGTACTTATTTTATGTGCGCTTCCAGTTGGTCCACGTTTCGACGTAGATTTTGTTCTTAACCGAGTTAAAATTATTATGTTTTACACTTCATATGTTACTATACGGTTCAATCCATTGCGTGCCGCAGCAACGTGCGGCGGGCAAAATGATAGTTAGATCCTAACACGGTGTATCAAATATTGTTACAACTTAGTATCTTCTCTTCCTACAAATAAAACTACATCAGTTTATTAAATCAATGCCCCGTTTATGTCTTGAATCCCCGGCTTAGTAAATAATTATGTTTACCAATGATCTCCAGCTCAGCTGGTTTGAGGTAGGGTGGGTTTTCCCTTAGGGGTTCCCATCCTGGGGGGAGGTCACAGGTTCGATCCATGCACACCACAAAAAAATTCCCCGTGACGGTTTGAGCTTAGGCAAGGAGGACACCGGTGTGTGGGTAGGGATTCGAACTTGGGACCAATAGGTTAGGGTTGTACAAGGATTTCCATTGATCTAAACCTTTCAAAAAAAAAAAAAAAAGTAAATAATTATGTTTAAAACATATTTTTTCAATAAGTCGGACATTAATCTCTAGACTTATCGTGCAATGTTTTCAAAAATATGATTAAAAAATATCTTAATTAACGTATGCCCGGATGACACTTACCCATACATCCCGTACTTCCCATACAATCAAGTTTTCGTTATAGCAATTTGTTTACACTTAAATACCACATATCCTTATACTTAGAAGGGTTTAAACTCATAACAAACGACGTACCACTAAAACACTAGCTTATCGCAATTGTATCGTTGTGTGATACGAGTGTTTGTGTATATCCAATTTTAGTTTATCTATAGCAGGCGGTTCGGCGAGTAAACTAAGTATCGTATGTGTTGGACACGTGTATCATATTTGGAGCGATGAGATGATCTGGATAAGGTTCCAACTCCAAAGTCTAAAGGAAGAATTATCCACTATGTGCTCTTATTTAAATCCTCCGTGGTCCACTCATATACAAGCTGCCAAATTCAATTTTTTAAAATTTAATTGGTAGAAAATTGAATCACTCAAATAATATTATATTATATCTCTAGTACATTATAAAGTACTAGCAAGAAACCCGCGCGATGCGGCGGCGGTGACAATTTACAACGCGGTACTTGTTTCATGCTAGTTTATCAATCATCTCATCTCATGATATGTTATAGTCGTTATGTTATTTTTCTTATTTGTAGCATCGGTCTATGTATGTCATAAGTAATAAGCAAAGAAATTTAAAAATAAAAATCTGGACTGACGAATAAGAAAATATTAGTCATAAACATAGTAATATTTTTATACCCACTCATTGGTAAGATATTTCAATGTAATTATAAGAAAAGTATGCCAGACATTCAAGTCCATTTATCAAAGTTGTGGTATACATGTGCAGGAACTGGGTCGATTTTGGAACGTACAGATTAAAAATAGAAGCCCCTAATTCAGATTGAACACCAAACCCCTAATTACGGCAGCTAAAACGGGACACAAAACGGATATAAATTCCTATTGCAGTACCCATGTTTGTGGTTGCAAACAAAATACAAAACGGCTTCACTAAGTTGAGCTTCTCTTCCCGCGTGTTTAATTTGTTCAGCTTCTTGAATTCAGGAATTACCTTTTTTTTCTACAGTCTATACAGAAACTCTTGTTATCAAACCTGAAATAAATTAAGAGACAAAAAGCTTTACAAGTAAATTAGAGGTCAAACAAAAGATCTGTAATTCTGGAAAGGTTGTTCGTGCAACGTGTACAACCCGCCCTACCAACAATTGAGGATCATATTCTCAATAGCGTCCTAGGCACTGAAGCGCAACCTAACACCTGTTTTTCTTTGTGGCTTTAAAGGCGCCTTTTCCAGGCTATCCTGTCACACCCCGCACAGGCTGGGGCACTTACAGTGACCAGTTGGCGCAAACTTAAAGCGGAAACGTAATCTTATTACATAACTTGAGTATTTATTACAAGCTAGTGCGATCCAAGTACCACCAAGCTAAACAAAGCTTAACCATAATAAGATGAACCGTCTAAAGTATTCCAACTCTCAGCTAGGAACTCCCATTCCTTACACCATCAACCTGTGATACATGCTCGAGTAATAAAAATACGTCAGCACACAGCTGGTGAGTCACATAAACCGACTCATCAGTAAAAACAACCACATAAACATTTTATTGATCAAGTATGAGCTCCATGCATGTCACCATAATCATAATCCGGACTAAGCATTATATATTCACACATACAGCCTAGATACACCCCATGAGGCTGTAAGTGTATGTCCACGCATGGAAAATATAATGATCATTATAATATATATATAACACCCTGGATGCCACACCTATGGTTCGATGCATATACATGATCAATCACCACCAAAACAATTTTATGAGCAAGTATCAGGTTTTGAAAATAGTTTAAGTAACTCACCTCTTTATCAACCCTTTTGCAATTGACAACGCTAATACAACCAGGTAATATCTCAGGGTCCTGATACAATTATACCACCTCTAGGTTAGGTAACAGTATACCTAACTAATTATTATTACAGTTGGATATTGGTTAGCACTGCCTTATTTAAGCATGGATGATCCGTCCATGCCTAACTAAGGCTAGGCTACCCGATACCCACCCCCAATAATAACCCTAATACTTAAATATAATAACACTACACTACTACTACTAATAATAATGCTAATATATAACAATATTAATGAACTAAACATAACTTAAACGAAAACATACCTCAAACTATCTACGGCCAGTTGGTGTAGAGCCTCCCATACTCGGGCTCCTACTCATGCTCCTACTCGTGCTCTAAAATCGACTAATAACAATACCCAACGGGGTATCGTAGGTTCGGGATCCTCTTATACTAGAGTGTTCCCTTTAAAACTTATATATGGTTTAAAATATATACCGAAGGTCCTATTTATAAGAATAAATGGACGGTGACTATTGCTTAAAGGGTCGATGTGGGACTGGGATGAAGCTAGCACACTGCTCTTTTCTTTCTTTACCATTCATGAGACAATTCCTTTTGAAACTTCATTTCATTTCTATTTCCTTTCTCAGACACTTCGATGTGATACTTAGGTTTCTTTCAAAAATTTCATATTTGTTAGTTGTAAGAATTATATTATTACATTTATTATAATTATAATTATAATTACTTTAAGCTGCTTCACTCGTTTATCTCGTATAACTTTCAACATATAACGTTTTATAAAAATACGAATATACTGTTAAGACGAGCATATTTTTCTCTACGTTTTGACCTAAGCTTCATTAAAAACGGAGTAAGGTCAAATATAATAGAATATATTATATTATTATTAAACGGTCCCCTGTAATCCTAACCACTCGCCTAGATCTCACATCCCTAATAATCATGCAAACCGTCACTTGATCGTCAACTACATTTAGATACATAAATATCCACCTCGCATCTTCTTGGTTTGTTTTGACGATCAATTACCCGTTTCATTCACTAATAAATATGAACCAAGACATATTATTTAAAAACGGGATGTTACAAATATATCCCCCTTAAATTAGGTTTCGTCCTCGAAGCCTGTCAATTTTGAACAAATGAGGTAAGGACCTCTTCATCTCGTCATCACTTTCTATGTAATATTTCATCATCTCTATGTTCCAATATTCTAATATTTGTTTTATCGTTTAATGACATCACTGCTTTATCAGTTGTTTCATATAAGATCCCATGTCTAGATAGACCATCGCATACTTCAGTCTAAAAGATGTGCGTTCTACATTTCTTTACATATAAGGATTCATATGGTGTTGCCATAATATTGGCGTGGTAGCTATTATTGTACGAAGGTTTGATTAATTCTAGATGATCGTCCTTACCATTATTATGCATGCACGTAGTATGCCTTCTAAGGCTTGATTGGTGCATTCCTTTTTGCCCGTTAATCTGGGTGTCATATGTACTACTCAGATATATCTAAGTTTTCCGCTTTCTCTAGAAACCTTACCCAAAACTTAAGGAAAACAAATCTCTCCCTTGTATATAGTTCATGTAAACACACCGTGTCATAAGACAATCTATTTAGTATAAGGATTGACTTACATTTCATTTGCCCTTAAGGATAGGCAAAGTATGGAGATTTAGTGAACCTATCAATTATTACCTAATTTGTGCCCATGACTCGATCTTGGAAGTTTAGAGACAAAGTCTATTATTATCGTCTCCTATTTCCTTCATGGGATTTCAGGTTGCTATTGATAGCCAAATGGTTTCAGATGCTCTGCCTTGACTTTTAGGTAGGTAAGGTATTCTCTACTTGTCTTGCGATATAGTTTTTTTATTCCGAGCCAACAATAATCATTTCTTAAATCCTACATTTTATTGCTACTAGGGTATACGGTGTATTTTGACTTATGAGCTTGCTCTGGTATCTTATCTCATAATCTTGCCAAAACTAAGAATCTCATATTCGATTATCGAAACTTAAGATACTATCATTCATAGATCCCGATAATCTTGGCTACCAACCATCGTTTCCTTCTTGATATGGTTTTCCATTAAGGCCTATCATTGGATTCTTAATTTGGCATAAGGGAGTTACCTTAACACCACTTCTAGATACATGAAGTTTATTATCGGTTGGGCTCTTTCCTTTCTGGTGAATGTACCCACGACACATTTGTCTTGCAACTAAATTAATGAAATCTAAGAATACTACAGATATGTTGGTCTTATGGCATTACTTACAACTCACCATGATCGTATCGTATTGTGTCCTAGCCTCCTGGCTATGGGTATCAACCACTACATGTCGTATCATGTCCTAACAACGACCCGTGTTAACATGCTAGAATATATAAACCTTATCCGGTAACTCCAACATTTGGTTTCTTAATTCCTCCAATGAAAGTTAAGGTAAGACAGTAAATGGCTCTAGCAATACGGGTTGCCCCCGAGATCAAGTCGATTCAAAATTAAATTTTTCTATCGGCTGATAGTCTAGAATGGCCCTTAAGGAATGCCTTATGAAATTTGACTACTACTGGCACATTCATTAAATTCTTATCTCCTTTACTCTCTGGTGCATTTACTAGTTAATCTAGTTGATCTTTTGGATACACTTAATTGCCTTTATCATCATATTGAAACTTATGGGTTTACTAGGTTTTTCCCTTGGAGTTATCAAAGGTTTCCACTTGGGTCCTTGATCCGAATTTGTTTCTTATCACACAATATACGAGTTTGGCGAGCTAACCAATCCATCCCTAGTACTATATCCATCAATCCAAGTTTCATTGATAATAAGTCTATAGGTATCAAGGTATTCACTAGTTTAGATGGTACAATCCTTGATCTAGCTCCCAATTTCTTATTTCCTTCCATTCGCGACTATTGCTATAAATGGTTTATCTAACTTGTAGAGAACCTAGTTAAACGAAACTCTAAAAGGTTCACATATCAAATTTCTATCAACACCAGTATCAGACAGTATCTTAACATAGAAGTTGTTTACTAGTGTCGTACCCATTATCACGTCAAGGTTCCTATGGCTTCTTCAGTTTCTATATCAAAAGCTCCCCATCTTGCTATATCGGGCTTTGCATTCTTTTACTTCTTAAGGCAGTAATCCTTAAAATGCCAAAAACACTTACGGGGCCCTTCGCAACAATGACGGGTATGTTTGGCTTTCTTAGAATTTCTACAAACTAACTTTACATGGACAAGAATGTCCTTTTCTACATGTTGGGCATTGAGGTGCGGGTCCCGGTCTCCCTTTATAATCCCTAAAATTGGATCTCCGCTGATCCTGATTATTATCCTATTTCCTCTTAATAACAACGTTTAGGATTTTCTTCTAACAAATCACAAAAGTGATAGTTGCTTTGGTTTCTAATGCCTCGGCTTGCAAGGCCTACCGTCCTTATACGTGCGCCTGGTTGATTGGATATCAACCATTGACACATTAATCTTTTCTAAAGGTTTCTTAACTAATGCACCCTTGATGTTTCTGACTAAACCCCTAAAAGAGTTTTATATGTCACAAAAGTAGAAAAATAAAACATTGGCTTCAAATGCCTTCCTTACTCCACTACAATCTGTCTTGGCTCACTTCCGAGCCTGGTTCTAATTAACTCTCATGGGAAAGTGGAGATACCAAGTTTGGTTAAGTTCCTTACTTGATTACACAACTAACTTGTCTAGGGTATCTTATTCAGGCCTTATATCGCCCTATCTGCTTTACGTATGCTATGTTTTCATTTAACACCCACAATTATGCATACTCACCTATGCTATAAACCGTTGGCATACTTTGAGACATGTGCTCGTATAGCTAGCCTATGTATATAAACTCCACTAGTTACCTCGGACACATAAAATCAGCTCTTATTATCCTATCAATCATTGTCATCCTAGAGAAACAAAGGAGGATAAGATAAGCACAGTACACTCCTATAGATAAACAAACCTATATACACAAGTTTTAGTAGCAAAGTTCTAGAGCTCCACCACATTCTTATAATTATGCCTACTATTTCCTGATTTCCGTACAATATGATGTTTACGAGATCATAGCGGTATCATTCATTAACTTTCATACTGGCCAGGTATGAAAGCAATATATGTTACACACCATGACTACCATATGGTCCTTCCATCATAAAGTTCGGCATACCTATCATATACATCCTCTATTATACTAGCCCCTGCCTACCAAAACTGGCACTTCTGCTTGGCTCACTACTCCTAGTTTAAGTCTAGATACTTCAATAAGTACCTAAATCTCTTAAACTAATGCTCTGATACCAACTTGTCACACCCCGCCCAGGCTGGGGCACTTACAGTGACCAGTTGGCGCAAACTTAAAGCGGAAACGTAATCTTATTACATAACTTGAGTATTTGTTACAAGCTAGTGCGATCCAAGTACCACCAAGCTAAACAAAGCTTAACCATAATAAGATGAACCGTCTAAAGTATTCCAACTCTCAGCTAGGAACTCCCATTCCTTACACCATCAACCTGTGATACATGCTCGAGTAATAAAAATACGTCAGCACACAGCTGGTGAGTCACATAAACCGACTCATCAGTAAAAACAATCACATAAACATTTTATTGATCAAGTATGAGCTCCATGCATGTCACCATAATCATAATCCGGACTAAGCATTATATATTCACACATACAGCCTAGATACACCCCATGAGGCTGTAAGTGTATGTCCACGCATGGAAAATATAATGATCATTATAATATATATAACACCCTGGATGCCACACCTATGGTTCGATGCATATACATGATCAATCACCACCAAAACAATTTTATGAGCAAGTATCAGGTTTTGAAAATAGTTTAAGTAACTCACCTCTTTATCAACCCTTTTGCAATTGACAACGCTAATACAACCAGGTAATATCTCAGGGTCCTGATACAATTATACCACCTCTAGGTTAGGTAACAGTATACCTAACTAATTATTATTACAGTTGGATATTGGTTAGCACTGCCTTATTTAAGCATGGATGATCCGTCCATGCCTAACTAAGGCTAGGCTACCCGATACCCACCCCCAATAATAACCCTAATACTTAAATATAATAACACTACACTACTACTAATAATAATGCTAATATATAACAATATTAATGAACTAAACATAACTTAAACGAAAACATACCTCAAACTATCTACGGCCAGTTGGTGTAGAGCCTCCCATACTCGGGCTCCTACTCATGCTCCTACTCGTGCTCTAAAATCGACTAATAACAATACCCAACGGGGTATCGTAGGTTCGGGATCCTCTTATACTAGAGTGTTCCCTTTAAAACTTATATATATGGTTTAAAATATATACCGAAGGTCCTATTTATAAGAATAAATGGACGGTGACTATTGCTTAAAGGGTCGATGTGGGACTGGGATGAAGCTAGCACACTGCTCTTTTCTTTCTTTACCATTCATGAGACAATTCCTTTTGAAACTTCATTTCATTTCTATTTCCTTTCTCAGACACTTCGATGTGATACTTAGGTTTCTTTCAAAAATTTCATATTTGTTAGTTGTAAGAATTATATTATTACATTTATTATAATTATAATTATAATTACTTTAAGCTGCTTCACTCGTTTATCTCGTATAACTTTCAACATATAACGTTTTATAAAAATACGAATATACTGTTAAGACGAACATATTTTTCTCTACGTTTTGACCTAAGCTTCATTAAAAACGGAGTAAGGTCAAATATAATAGAATATATTATATTATTATTAAACGGTCCCCTTTAATTCTAACCACTCGCCTAGATCTCACATCCCTAATAATCATGCAAACCGTCACTTGATCGTCAACTACATTTAGATACATAAATATCCACCTCGCATCTTCTTGGTTTGTTTTGACGATCAATTACCCGTTTCATTCACTAATAAATATGAACCAAGACATATTATTTAAAAACGGGATGTTACATATCCAGACGCAAATTCAGGCCAATTCCGAAAAAAAATCATCTCAAATCCTTAAATATGCTATGATGAAAGCAAACCAAGTGTCAAGAAATATATAAACAAAAACGCTTCCGGACCTTTATTGTTTAACCATAGATCATTATACCTGGCACAACTAGTCACCATGTTGCCATAATGGTACTGACATCTGAAAAAGAAAATGTTTATAAGCACTTGATCATGACTGGTAAAGCATTGCTTTTGTTAATTTACTTTCATAACAAACGTTTTATACTAATAAAATAGTCTATCAAGATTCTTAGACATTGCCTTTTTAAGAATGGGGAATAAACCTAAAGATATGTCCGTAGCGAACCATTAGTCCATTAGCCCACAATATATCAATTGTAATTCATTGGTTGACCATTATAGTCAAACTGTTCTTGTGGTCAGTTTGGTAAAGAGAACAGATTTCTTTGTATTAATTTAATAATATACATAAATATAAAAAAACATTTAATGAAACTCTAGAAAATTTCCTTTTGTCTGGCTTTTGATTCATTTGACCCCTTGACACGAACCAAAGTCCAGATCAACATACTCGTATTTCCAAATCAGCCCACTTTCTTTAGTCTCTCAATGGCTAACCCATCTGTACTCTTAAGTATAGTCAAGTTCTAATATTTTAGTCATACCCATTAACCATATATACAACTGACTTGATTGAAACATTGATATATGGTTAGTTATTTCCAGATTTCTAATGAAAAACAACTAAATGTTTCCAATATGTGACGTAGAGTGTGGTGCTTTCAGAGTACCAAAAAGTTATACTTAACAATCTTGTATAAACAATCAATTCATCATGTAAAAAAATTAAACACCCTTTTATTACAAGTAGTATCCGAACATGCACTTTTCTCTTTGCATCATGCAAAGTTTCTTAGAAACCATTATCATAATTTAATAATACAACTTTTTTAGTTTTCTATAACTTATAATAGATCCTTTTATTATTATTTCACCTCATAACCAAACAATATAAAGTTCTGTGCTTCTCAAATCATATACTTCGTAATAAAACCTCAAATATTTAGTATGATTGTACTTGAACAGTATTTCATGTTTTATCTCATTATAACCTTGTCCACAACATACACCCTAGCCCTATTTTACCATCCATGTAGATCCGATTGTTTAGCAAACTAACCCACTTAGAAACCACTCATATGTTAAGAATCAATGTTAACTAATAACATAAAAAGATATAATCCAACATATGAGCAATCTGTTGTTTCCCTGCTTTGCATATTATACTTGGTTTATAGGATTAGAATGAACATGGTGAGTATGCACAAAGATTGTGCAGTGACTCGAATGGAAGAATAGAGGGTGGGAAACCTTTTGTTATACACACAATAATATCAATGTTTTCCACACAAACAATTCTGTACATAGGAGGGTATTTATACATACATATTGGCGGTTAAATAACTAACTAAAATAACCGACGTGTCCTAAATCTGAACCGACATAACTGCTGCGTTTTGGCGCCTTTTCGTTCTGCCGTTTGACTTTTCGTTTGACTTTTTCATTTCTTGATTACAATAATTCTAACAATCTCTCCCCTAATCAAGAAATGATAATCTTTACTCTGTTCATGTTCATCCTCGTTGTGCAGTCCTTCTCTTCTATCTTTCTTCTTTCTGTAATCGCCTTGAACCATTCTTTAAATCTTCTATCTTCGATGATAATATGATATTGAACTTTTGAGAAATTGATGTTAAGAGGATTATCACAATCCTTTCTTTCTTCTATAATAGCCCTCTCGGCTTTCAACGGTTGATCCTCACTATCAAATTCTTACTTCGAAGATTAACGGTGTCTTCCTCTACACTCGTCTTCTTTCTCCATATCATACTTCACTTCGGAGATTAACGGTGCCTTCCTATACACTCGTCTTCTGTCTCCACACAATAAACATCTTCTGATTTCTCCAATATCGAATAAACTACGGGTTCTTGATCGAAAGTTTTGGTTTTTTTCTGCCTTGCCGGAACTTCTCGCCGGAAACCGATTTCTGCGTTTTTTTCCTTTGAATCTGTGATGATTTCTTGACTGCATCTCTTCTGATTAATATGATAACAATAACCAAGTATAAAATCAAACAAACATTCACTGTTGTTCGATTTCGGTTCCATAATAACTTCCGATCAGTTTTGCAAAACAGGGGATCGGATATTTTCTGCACAGGTTCTTCTTCTTCGTCTTTATCTTCCCAGGAGCGTCTCGCTCTGATACCAATTGTTGTTTCCCTGCTTTGCATATTATACTTGGTTTATAGGATTAGAATGAACATGGTGAGTATGCACAAAGATTGTGCACTGACTCGAATGGAAGAACAGAGGGTGGGAAACCTTTTGTTATACACACAATAATATCAATGTTTTCCACACAAATAATTCTGTACATAGGAGGGTATTTATACATACATATTGGCGGTTAAATAACTAACTAAAATAACCGACGTGTCCTAAATCTGAACCGACATAACTGCTGCGTTTTGGCGCCTGTTCGTTCTGGAGTTTGACTTTTCGGTTGACTTTTTCATTTCTTGATTACAATAATTCTAACACAATCACCACCCTACAGAAGGCCTAATTCGAATAACACGATAAACATATCCAAACAATTTTTAATCAACGTTTAAGAAAAATGTAATATGTTTCAGGTACGAAAAACATTATATTACCTTCAAATATTGTTTTCACAAATTTCTACTCTTGTACTTCATCCTCTTGCTCCCACCAAGTTTCACATCAAGAAATTTGCCCTGTAATTCGAGACTGCAATTTGAAAGATAAAAAAAAGTGTTAACTCTTACTTAGAATGAAGTGTTAAACAACATTAAACTCTAAGTGGATGGAAAAGTGAAAAACGAAAATATAAATCTCACAACAGAATAAAAATGATAGATAGTAAAAACTGAACCTCTGGATGGAACCTAACAGTTCCGGCATCCGAGGTGGCCATGGTTCTGTATGCATTTTTAAATAATACATGCTTGAATTTTGATTTTCTTATTCACATGTAGTGAAAAAGTAATTGTAATTTGTAAATTTATTTCAAATTAATTTGTGTGTGTCAGAGAGAGAGAGAGAGAGATCAGAGAAGGAATGTATCCAAGCTTGACTGGTGAGTCTGATGTAGGAAATAGGGTTTACTATTTTATTAAAATAATAATAAAATAAATATAATAACGAAACTCTCGTTATTCGTAGGAAACATAATAGTACAATACCGATTACAAAACTAAATAAATAAAATAAGACACAAACAAAATGTACCAAAACTTGATTCAAGCAACTTCAACCGCATCATCTTCTACTAATCATCTCTGCAAAAGTAAATTATTCGTTGATGATTTTTGGTTGAGGATCGTGTTTGACACAGGGCCCTTAAAACAGATTCCGCGCCTCCTCTCAGACGGTCTGTCTCCCATGGTACAACAACCGGAACAATAGTCATACTGCCGGAGATGGTCTTGAGCCCGAGATAACATCGGTTGTTCTTTGTGATTGTGAAAAAGAAAGTTGTAAATATATAGAGAGTCTTACTCTCGTTTTTGGAACAACAAATATGTTGTAAGTATTAAAGAGTTTTCCCAAACTCCATATATGTATACCACATGACCGTTGGGTCATCTATACATATAATATTTTGGAGCAATTTTGGACACATGTCAATCATTTACCCCCCCCCCCCCCCTAGCCATTATCTCTCCTCCATTGGTGATGCCACATGGCACATTGAGAGAATTTATAAAATTTTCGTTTTTTTTAAATCAAAAATCATTATAATTAATTGATATGTTGACTTTTGGTAGAAATAATTCTCATTTATTAAAATTATTAACTTTCCTAATTTTTTAAAACATTCTTCCCTTATACTCTTCCTTTACAAAATATCATAGAGAACATAACCTAATTCTCAAATCAGGCGACATTCCTCTCCAAGCGACCAACCATATTCAGGCATTCGTTCGAATCAACAATCCTTTACCTTCTTCTTCATATCCTCTACAAGGTTTAATCTCTTCCATTCTTATGTCAATTAATCGTTCTTCATCTCTCTGTTTCGTCTTTATTTTTTTCGTTTTTTTTTCTGATTTCTTTGTCGATTAAGGTTTTTTTTATGTGTTTTGACTTATTTCAAATATTTAGGGGTTTTTCATATTGATACGCATCATGTATGTTCTTATTAATATTTATTTTTGTTTGATTTCGATTTGTTGTAATATTTAGGGTTTTTTTTTCTAATCATACGTTGTTTGATTGTGATTCACATCAGGTATGTTTGTAATGTTCATTCGATTTTGATTTAATATACTGTTTAATTTGCTTATAATGGATTTTTGTATGCAAGGTTTTTATTCTGGAACTTTGTTTGATTTGCTTATAATGGATTTTTGTATGCACGTTTGATTTTATAGAAAATGTTAATGAAAGCCTAGATTAGTAATTAATTATGTTTGAGCTTGATGTTTTATTATTATATATTAAGAATAAGGCTTGTAATTGTAATGAATATTCGATAACAGATGTTTGATTTAGTTTGAAATAAATCAATAATCAAACAGTGTTAATTATTTCTATTATTTTTTATCCATCTTTAAAGATCTGCAAGTGTTTCTGAGACCCTTCAATTGGGTGATCGAAATAGAAGGTAATAAGCATAATTATTAATTTTAATTTTAATTTTATTTACATCATATAGATTAACAGAGTTATTAGTTTTGTGGGTGTTCAAATATTGTTTAATATTTATAGAAATCAAACAGTTAATAAGTTTTCAGTTTTAGGGTTCAATGATTTCATACATAATTCTTCATCGTCTCCTCTCCTTCTTCTTCTTCAAGGTAAAATCTTTCCATTCTCCTGTAACATGATCTCTGATGTCGAATTTCTCAACAATTATATGCTATTAATATGTGTAGATGTTCTTAAAGAGGAGCTTGTGAATAAGTATGAAAATGCTAATTGAACGAATTGATTGGTTGGACCGACTTGCAAAGGTATGATCTTGAAATTAGTAAAAATAGGAGGTTTTCGTATGTATGTGTTTGTTGATTTGTACATTGTTTTGTTCTGAATTTTATTTATGCTTTAAAATGTTAATTGTAGGGTGGGTTTGCTAATGGGAGTTATTGTATGGGATCAATAGGGTTATTGTATGTGTTCAAGAATGTTCATGTTAGTGTTCTTTCATGTGTTCTTAAGGATCCTCTCTTTTTGGATCTTCATCATCAGGAGTGAATGTTTTTTATTGTTTGATTCTAGAATGAATGAATAATGGGTTAGTGTATTCGGATATGGGGCTCCAGTTTGGATCTTTCATTCGAAATTCAAAATCCATGAATTGATTGGAAATTTAAATGAGTTTCCTATATTGGAGGCTAATAATATGGAATGATTATCGTGTGTTTAAAGAAGGGAGAGACTAAAATATAGTAGAAATATTTTTAAGTGGGTATTTCTATAAGATATTCTAAACGGAAAAAAAAATCATTTTTTAAGTGGATCTTTCACTTATAATTTCTAATATTTAAATATGTAAGTAACTTGCTGATCAAGAATATAATTTTCATATTAGAAATAATGCAGACAAATTTTCTCGGAAGCTGGAGTTCTCAGAAGACAAATTTGAGATGACCTTTGCTACAAATTACTTAGGTAATCTCTTTATTCCATATATTTATCTATTTTCATTTTTTAAAATATCTAATGAAAATATCCACGTTTTAGTCTTTTTCCTTTTTTTAAACAAAAAGCAATAAATGAGAATGAGAAAGGAAACTGGCGTAAATTAGAAACTCATTAAATTTCCTTATTACATTCAAATTACTCACTTTCTAAATTTAGTGTAATTTATATTGGTAATAAGTTAAATTTCGAATTTTGAATTTCAAAAATCAAATTAAAATTTAAAATATTTAAATTCAAATTATACAAAATTTCAAAATTTGAGTTCTGGATAATAATGGTAAGAAATTACACATAATAATAATCCTTTTAATTACACATTTAATAAAATTCAAAGTCTCTATATAAGTAGTGTCAACTCTCCAATTAATACATTAATTGATCCTATTAATTATGCTATATTATTTTAATATTAGTTTAGCTTATATTGGTAATCAATTAAATATCGAATTTCGAATTTTGGTTAATAATTATAAGAAATTACACATACTAATAATCCTTTTATTTACACAGTTAATATGATTCAGAGTCCCTACATAAATTGTGTCAACTCTTATTAATACATTAATTGATCCTATTGATTGCCCTATATTATCCTAATATTAGTTAGCTTATATTGGTAATCAATTAAATAACGAATTATCAATTTCAAATTAAAATTCTAAATATTTAAATTCGAATTTGACAAAATTTCAAATTTCAAATTTTGTTTAATTATGGTAAGAAATTACACATATTAATTATCCTTTTAATTACACATTTTGAATGACTTAATTTTTTAAAAAAATTAAAAAATTTTAAACTTTTTCCCAATAAGCGTATGTTTTGCAATGACCATCAATAAAAGCCAAGGACAGTCTCTATCGAAGGTTGGATTGTATTTAAGAGACCCGGTATTCTCACATGGCAAGCTTTATGTCGCATTGTCAAGAGTTAAAAGCAGGGCAGGCGTGAAGTTACTTATACTTGATGCTGATGGGAAAGTGAAGACTAAAACAAAAATTGTGGTGTATAAAGAAATATTTAGTGATATTTGAATAGAATGTGTATTTCTTTCTTTTAAATCTTAATAAAATATTTCTGCTACATTTTTTTATATGTTTTACCCCTCAAAATAATTGTACGTTGGTGAGCCGCGTGTAACGCGGGCAAAGATCTAGTATAATTATATATAATTCACAATAATTAAAACATAAATGCATTTTATTATTCTCATAAACAAGTCATTAAACTTGTAATTAATAAAATGCTTAATGGATTTTAATTAGTCACATAATTCGTCATAATGACTGAGTTGAAACCGTCATTTTGACTAGGTCTATGTAACCGTACCAGCTCACTAGTCCGTGTGTCACGTTAACAGCTAACTGTGCTCGCGCACCCTACTAACGCATACCAGGACGCTGCCCACGTGACTCGCCATCCGCCACCTGCGCGCCAGAGACTGTCCACGCGGAGGCTATCTTGCGCACCGCGAAGACCAGGACGCTACCTGGTCTTCCGCCATGTACCAGGCCACGCGTACGAGGTCAAAAATACAAAGACGGCTCTCAAGCGGCTCGCGGCGATGCGAGTGTGCGAAGTACAAAGTGCGCCATCGCCCACGCCACGCGCGCGCGTGCGTGCGAATGCGAGTTAAGGGTGCTTCGCACCCTTTAGGGTCCCACTAGTGTTTGGCTCAAGCTAAACAAAATACAAGGAGTGCTCCTCCTTAATCCATTTTCTCATGTTTGGTTGTTCCAACCTACAACTTTCAAGCTTCGATATCTCATTCATCTTAGCTCCATTTTGGACGTGGTTTGATTCGTTGTGATACTCTCACAATATAGTACACAAACCCGGAAATAATTATTTATATAACACATACATAAATATTTTTATTTAAGTCCAAATTTAGTGAAAAACTCATTTTCACTACCATTTTTCCAACAATCCCCCACATGAATGGAGATCGAAAAACTCACAAATTACCGACGTAACCTTGACGGTTGAGTCTTGCATAGGATAGGTAGGTGTAACCCTTTTAACCTTCCCTTGTGAAGCATACTTAGCTTACTAGCTGTCAATGTGAACTTGATGTCTTTGAATTGACGGCTGTTTGTGTAAACGACAATATACGTTCACACAAGACTCCCCCTAGCCTGGCCATCCCCTCATTATCGTGTCCAATAATGGTCATGGAACACTTTCCTGGTTCTGCGGGAGCTCTAGAAATTGTGCCCACAATTTCATTCGAAGCGACCACACTTCTCTCCAACATAGGTGATTTTAAATCATTAAAAACATTATGGTGTGTAATGATCTACACTAATCATTAAACCATATGTTATGCTTAACCTCTCAACAAGTCACTGGATTTATAGGAATGGACTAGGACGTATTTAAACACCCTTTTGTAGTTTAGGGGATATGTATATAACCATATATACTAGTTTATATATATACATATATCTTAGCTATGCCCCCACAGTGACTACCTTTCGGTTCATGATTAAGTTTGCCTATTGAATCTAGATCTTGGGATCTCCAGTCAACTAGATTAGGTTTCCCTCATGTCCCTTTTTCCATGGGCTTTAGTCTCATTCCATACAACTTCATCTCTAATCAACCATCAGGTTGTTGGATCCATTTTCAACTGAGATAAGTTGTTCTAACGTATTCTTGACTCGCTGGTCAATTTAGCCATTTTGTCAATTCGTAAGGCTTATACCATGTGATCTAAACATAGATCTGGTTATGGTAGTAGGATAGGTAGGTGTTACCCTTTGAACCTTCCTTTTCGTCTTTAGAATGACATGAAACTCAATTCATGGCTAAACACGTTTCTATGCCCTTGGTGATGTGATTCAAAGTTAGCTAGACTTTGAATCTTACCAATTGGCATTTGAGTCCAATCAACTCGATTGACTCACTCCATTTTCAAATGCAAGCCACCCCCACATTTAAGTGTTATTGGATAACATTCAATGGGGTGATGAAAGGTTATCCCTTTCGTATGAAGTTAAGAAAACTTCTCAAATACCATTTTTACATACCCTACGGGTTGTTTCTTAAATGGCTCTTCCCCCCACATTGCTTGCACTTTGAATGTTTCATTAGCAAGTATTAGTCTAGCATGCTTTAGACTCCAATACTCTAGCATGTGAACAGAAGATGCATCATTCTGATTCTTCACCGCCTTAAGAGATAACGCACTATCTCTTTCAAACATTCACGTCTTAGTTAGACACAATAATTAGAATTTGTTTTATCATTCCAAACTATCGGGTTCTCGGAATGTCTCAAAACCATAGTTAATTTCATCCATTAGGATATAAAAGTCATTTGCCTTTAATCTCCAAGGCTTCACCATTGACTCTTAAGAACTTAAACATAAGTCTTAATATAAGTCACTTTGATGAATATGTTCATCATCAACAAGATAAACAATACTAGTATAAAATCACTAAAGTCTTGAGATAAAGTCAATTAGATTGACACTCAATGACATAGCATTCACATATGCGCCTAAAGTGATATATACATTTCCATGTTGTTTTGTTAAAACCATGTATTGGGGAAATCTCCAAAAACTAAGGACAAATCCTCCACATAGGTTAAACAACACTGATGGTTGTAGAAACATCTACATATCCATTACTATTGCAAATGTCTTACAATAAATTTAGCAAATTTATTAAAGAGTTCACAATATTAACATATATTTCTTTCATATGTTATATTCATTGAAAATTCACATTTGTGTATTTTCATGTTGATGCTCTCAACATTGGATGACATATCTCGTTTTCGTGTATTTAATCTCAATACACTTGCCACGTTCGTCATGATTCGCTCATCATGTTGTACGTTTGATGTTTGGCATGTGACTTGTTGCGTAAGTCATGATCACAACCCGCTCATTGTGTTCTTGCAAGACAGTCCTTGCACAACCCGTTAAAACATATATCCTTATTAAATTCGTCGAATGTAAATCGTCGAAGAAAAAAAATACATTAATTTCCTTTTTATATATATCGTTTATTATATTTTAAATCACTTGAATATTAAAAAAATATAAACGATAATCCAAAAAAAATATAATACATAACAAATGTATTTTAACGGATTCATAAGGATATATAAACATCAAATCTCAAAGTGTTATTCTCTTCAACACTTTTTCGTGTGACGAAATAATCGCACTTTTATCGTCTTGTGGCATGTTTTGAGGTACTCCCTCAATGAGAAAATTGTCCAATAACAACATCGAGTTGTTTTCTCTTTAAATAGTCTCTCAAGACTATTATATGGTTCAAGACATGATACTTCTCATACGAGTATCGAACCAATTGCAAAATCATGTTTTATTCGTTCAAAACATTTCTTGTTTTTGCCTCTGTTTTAAAAATAAACTATATGTTTAAACCTTGACTACAAATCAAGATCATAAACTTATAAATAGTTTTATTATTTAAAACCGTATCTAACTTGCTCGTTAGACAAATAAAATGATTACAAATCATCTTAATTGGTTTATCATGGTTAACCCGATTCTAACCCGCTCATTAGAAATAAACGATGATAAATCGTTAAAGTATATGGATTTCATGATAAATCTTTTCTAATTCACTCATTAGAAAATATACGTGTACCAAATATAAAATATTCGGTTTCAATAGGTCACCATTTCTAACATGCTTGTTAGAATACAAACGATTACGTTCATCGTTATATGGTGTTTGAGTATACAAACTAAACCGTTTCTAACACGCTCGTTAGAAATAAACGATTACCAAAATCGTTTCAAAACTTATTGGTTTATATATATACAACCATTTCTAACACGCCCGTTAGAAGTAAACAATTACATGACCGTTTAATATTTTATTGGCTCTTATAAAAATATAATAAGCCGTTTCTAACATGCTCGTTAGAAAATTAAACGTCTATGTTGTTCGTTTTTACAAAAACATCAAATTCTAACTCGCTCGTTAGAAAAAAAAATAAGTTTAAAATGACTTATGATTTTGTAAATAACAATTTCTAATACGCTCATTAGATATGTTTTGACACGTTATTCTTTCAACGCCGTCGTTTCTAACATGCTCGTTAGAACTACATGTTCGTTAGAACTACATGTTTCAAAACTTGTTATATACATAACCAATTTCTAACACGCCCATTAGAAATCTAAATGTTCTCCACATTTCGAAACCAATAATATTTTACTAAAATAGTTACTTTCTAACACGCTCGTTAGAAAATACGCATGTTTTAAAACCTTATTATCTATAAAAAATAATATTTCCAACTCGCTCGTTAGGAAATATAAAGGTCATAAAACTTATTATTTTAGAATAATAGTATTTCTAACACGCACGTTAGAAAATATAAATGTTTTGAAACTTATTATTGTACAAAAATAATAATCATTTCTAACACGCTTGTTAGAAGTAAATGTGTTTCAATACATTCGATAAGAATCACTATTTCTCCAAATAATGATCTCTAACACGCTCGTTAGATCGAAAAACGTACATCAACATTTCTATATGGTTTGCCAAAATATTTTCTAATACGCTCATTAGAAAATTATTTTACTAAGATTAATCTTTAACACGCTCGTTAGAAATAACCTCTAGCAAATATTTTTCAAGGATTAACATATATTACGTCTTTTCTAATACGCTCATTAGAAAATTAGTATTTGAAACGTCTAAATACATGTTAATATTTGTTAATGCTTCGGATTATCTAAACCCGACACAAAAAACCCATGAAATCGAAAACTTGAATCAAACTACGTTTTGTAAACACGGTATATCGGTTTAACGATTGTACTCCAATCATCACATTAAACCGACTTGTTGTACTACATATATATTTCCAAAAAAAATATTTATTAGATTTTAACAAAAATCCCAATTAATATTTTTATACTTTCGTGAACCCAAAAATCCTTAATAAGAAGGTTTTTAGATTGTATCGACAATCTACACGAAAGTTTGTTTTAAAATTGTAGGAAATAGGGTTTACTATTTTATTAAAATAATAATAAAATAAATATAATAACGAAACTCTCGTTATTCGTAGGAAACATAATAGTACAATACCGATTACAAAATTAAATAAATAAAATAAGACACAAACAAAATGTACCAAAACTTGATTCAAGCAACTTCAACCGCATCATCTTCTACTAATCATCTTTGCAAAAGTAAATTATTCGTTGATGATTTTTGGTTGAGGATCGTGTTTGACACGGGGCCCTTAAAACAGATTCCACGCCTCCTCTCAGACGGTCTGTCTCCCAGGGTACAACAACCGGAACAGTAGTCATACTGCCGGAGATGGTCTTGAGCCCGAGA
Organism: Ambrosia artemisiifolia; assembly: GCA_032199755.1. Classification (NCBI taxonomy): domain Eukaryota; kingdom Viridiplantae; phylum Streptophyta; class Magnoliopsida; order Asterales; family Asteraceae; genus Ambrosia; species Ambrosia artemisiifolia. Next base: position 15,260,805 of record CM063523.1, read on the forward strand.
TAACATCGGTTGTTCTTTGTGATTGTGAAAAAGAAAGTTGTAAATATATAGAGAGTCTTACTCTCGTTTTTGGAACAACAAATATGTTGTAAGTATTAAAGAGTTTTCCCAAACTCCATATATGTATACCACATGACCATTGGGTCATATAATTATATATAATTCACAATAATTAAAACATAAATGCATTTTATTATTCTCATAAACAAGTCATTAATCTTGTAATTAATAAAATGCTTAATGGATTTTAATTAGTCACATAATTCGTCATAATGACTGAGTTGAAACCGTCATTTTGACTAGGTCTATGTAACCGTACTAGCTCACTAGTCCGTGTGTCACGTTAACAGCTAACTGTGCTCGCGCACCCTACTAACGCATACCAGGACGCTGCCCACGTGACTCGCCATCCGCCACCTGCGCGCCAGAGACTGTCCACGCGGAGGCTAGCTTGCGCACTGCGAAGACCAGGACGCTACCTGGTCTTCCGCCATGTACCAGGCCACGCGTACGAGGTCAAAAATACAAAGACGGCTCTCAAGCGGCTCGCGGCGATGCGAGTGTGCGAAGTACAAAGTGCGCCATCGCCCACGCCACGTGTGCGCGTGCGTGCGAATGCGAGTTAAGGGTGCTTCGCACCCTTTAGGGTCCCACTAGTGTTTGGCTCAAGCTAAACAAAATACAAGGAGTGCTCCTCCTTAATCCATTTTCTCATGTTTGGTTGTTCCAACCTACAACTTTCAAGCTTCGATATCTCATTCATCTTAGCTCCATTTTGGACGTGGTTTGATTCGTTGTGATACTCTCACAATATAGTACACAAACCCGGAAATAATTATTTATATAACACATACATAAATATTTTTATTTAAGTCCAAAATTAGTGAAAAACTCATTTTCACTACCATTTTTCCAACATCTGATATCACCAAAGTAGTGATGATGCAGAAACAGTGAAGGAAGGAAAGGAAAAGGTTTGACTACCCAAAGTATGATTTCACAAAAACCAAAAATGGCAGCAGGTGAGACTGATATCACCAAAACAAGAAAGTGGCCAAAAAGTTTCACCAAAACAGAACATCAATAAAAAGGATGAGATGAGATAGCAAAAGACAATACCTTGGAAAAGTCCTATTTTCTGCCCTGCATAGTTTGAGTAACACTCTCCACCAAAGTATTATATGGAAATTAAAAATAAAAAAAAACATTTTTTTTGACTTGAGAACCAAGGTTTGATTTTGTGCAACTTATAGAAGAGAATAATAAATTGTTTAAGCAGACATGAAAAAAATAATGAAAAAACAAGTTACAACAAATAGATAACCCGCTACAAGATACAGTTTAATTGGAACTTTTATTAACTTTCAACAAATAAACTAAAGACACCAATTGTCATGGCTCTCGAAAAATTGTAGTGTTCAACTTACATCAGTTGATAGAGTTATTCCCTTTTCTCTCTAGCTTGGTCTTGCCACTTCTGATTGCACTCAATCGTTCCTGCAAATGAGTAGGCAATCTAAGGTTTCTAGAATTTTCAGTCGATGACTACACAAATGAAAAACATGTATTGTTTCGATGATGTATTGTTTCTACAATGTAATGTATTTCACATTACCTCTTATATTGATCATGTTTTTTGTCAGTTTCCCCAAAGTTTAAATCTTAAGATTTTCTAGTTTTATCTTGATCGTGTTTTGAACCACGCAAGTCAAATAGTCTACAAAATTATTCACATCCATTGTGCAAAGATTCAAAAAGAATATCTAGTTGCTTCATTTCTTACTTGCATAAACACATCAGAACCAAATTAGAAAACTAATTATAAACAAACAAATTTATTATTAGTGGCATAGCCTATGCATCCAGTTTCATGGAAAGTTAAAGAGATTAGTGTTGGTGACATTGCCTACACATCTAGTTAAAAAACTGGTATGTACATACTACTTTCTATGTAATGTCAAAAATATTATTTTATTTCGGTGTTTTGTTGTATTCCATGTTATGAATAAAGAATTTTTTAATCAAAATCCTTTATTTGATACCCTGCAGGGGCTACATTTCCTCTTAAAAATGGTAAAAGATTATTGTACTTGAGCTGCATATGTTGGGTTTCCTATATAATATTATGAATCTTGTATTCAAACTTATTTACTTTTAAGGTCAAGCATAATAACATTCGAGCTTGCTAACGGCTGGTTTGAAGAACATGGTTTTTAACTAAGTGCTTCATGGCTTATTTACAATTAGCAATTGACAGCTACAAATGATTTAAGAACACTTAAGTTGGATCATATTTGGGAAGGCTACAGTAGGGTTCAAAATTGGAGAGAAACTGAATTAATACTAATTGTGGAGAGATTGAGAGAAACTGAACAAAGCATGATTTAATTAGAAAAAAAAGAACCTGAGGGTTGTGCCTGGGAAGGTGAATCATCACCTCAAATCTATAAGCATGCGTCGTGCCTGAGACGACCGCCTAGACACCAAAAGCTCTCGCTTTTAATAACCATGTGGAAATCAACTGTTGACTAAATTGATCTAAACTTTAACCACTTTATAAGATTTACGTGAAATAAGACAGAAGAATCAACAAATTTCAAATGAAACCTTACCTTTCTTTTAATAGGAAAAGACGTGCTAACGGCTGGTTTGAAGAACATGGTTTTTAACTCAGTGCTTCATGGCTCGAACTTTAGGGACTACAATATCGTCTCGGTTTGACCCATCATATATCAAGAATTACACGCAGAAATACACTTCACACACCAAAACACCTAAAATCTATCTATATAATAATTGAGATCACTTGGGTTGAATGAAGGCCTAGGAGAGAGTCTCATGGATCCATATTTTATTTGGAGCTCCAACTTCTTTCCTATAAATAAGGCTTTCTATTTTTTTTTCCTCCATTCTTCCATCACTCTTCAAACTTCCTACACAATTCTTCTTCAATCCTACATTTGTCATTCTTCTTTTCCATTTTTTCTTCAAAATCTCCTTAATATTTGTTCTTCTAGGTTTGTCCAATTCTCATTATCTTTTTAAATGTGACAATCGAAAATCTTCATTGTCATCGTTTTGTTTATGAGTCGGACATGTTGAAGACAATCGAAATTATTTAAAGTTTTCCAGATTTGTTTTCTTTATGTCATCGTTTTATTTATGTATCGGATGGTATATATTGAATTTTTTGATGTTTTTTCATTTGAATAATATGGAACCATTTCAGAAAGTGGAAACAATCTTCATTGTCATCGTTTTGTTTATGTGACGGACATGTTGAACACAAGCCGAAAATATTTAAAGTTTTCCAGATTCGTTTTCTTTATGTCATCGTTTTGTTTATGAAACGGATGTTATATATTTAATTTTTTGATGCTTTTTCATTTGAATAATATGGAACCATTTTAGAGAGTAGAAACAATCTTCATTGTCATCGTTTTGTTTATGAGTCAGACATGTTGAACACAAACCGAACATATTTAAAGTTTTCCAGATTCGTTTTCTTTATGTCATCTTTTTGTTTATGAATCGGATGGTATATATTGAATGTTTGATGTTTTTTCATTTGAATACTAGAATACCATCCGAAGATAAAGAGTCGATTATGGCTTATCACAAGGAAGAGCAATTCTTCAAGGTCATACATGACCCTTCCGCAAGATTTTTGGTATGATTCTAATTTTCATCTTGATATTTATCTTTTTTTTACATTATAGTTATTCAAATTCTACTAATAATTTGCTAATTTATTTAAAGTTGCAAATCAATTCGGATTTAAGTCCATAATCAATCAAAGATCCCGAATTTGCGCTAATTAATGCCTACATTAATGACATTCCTTATGAAAAAATTCTCTTATTAATTGTTAGTATATCTATTATGTATAGAAAGTTTATAAATATGTTTGATATGGCCTAATTAATGACATTCAATACATTCAAATAATAATGCTAATTCGTTAATCTACTCCTAAAAATTAGGACGTTTAATTAATGAAATTAATGACTTATTTTAAGCCTTTATAATTATTAATTTCTTATTTTAAAATAACATCATTCTTAATTTAAAGTTATTATTACATTTCAAATGGCTTAAAATCAATTTACTAATATTAATGCGTATTACTATCACCGTTTTAACAATGTGTAAATCATTTCGGATGTAAGTCACAATTCAATTAACCATTCTGAAAATTCGCAAATTTATTGCTATGTTAAAGAAATTCCTTATTAAAAAAACTCTCATATGATGTTAATATGACATTTAATGGATTTAATACATAATCATAATAATATGTTAATGACATTCCTTATAAATACATTGAAATAATAATGGTAATTACTTAATCAACTCCTAAATATACTTAATCAACTACTAAATGTACGATTTTTAAAATCTTATTTTAAGCAATTATAATTGTTAATTGAAACTTACAAATTAAACTTTTAAAAGTGTGTACTAAATTCAGCATGAATGAATAAGATTATTTCCTATATTACATTGTGCTAATCAATTCAATTTAATTCCCTAATTAATTTACTTTTACAAAAATTTTCTAAAAAAACTTCCAAATCGTACTTCGATTTTCCATCTCTGCATGTGATTAGCAAAATTTTTTCGTAATATTTAATGCAATCAATGTTTTATCAAAAGTTAATGATGCATTAAAAATGTTAAAGATTTGTGAGCATTAGTATTATGCATTCTATATATAACTCGGTTTACAATAAATCAATTACTAATAATAATTCCCTAATTTATGTATAATTTCAGCAATCATGAATAAGATTACTTTTTGCTAATCAATTCAATTTAGGCCCTAATCAATTCACTTTTAAGAATTTTTGTAAATGATATTCCAAATCTTTTTTCGATTTTTCATCGCTACATATGATTAGCAAAATGTAAGCTAATAATTTAATGCATTCAAAATGTTAAAGATTTGTGAGCCTTAGTATAATATTTTTGATAAGATTTCGGAATATTTAATGACTAACTTATTGTAACCTATTGTCATTCATTAACAGCTTTTATATAATTCGAATTTAAAAGTGTGAATTCAAATGGTATTAATGCATTATTAATTTATTATACTATTTCCTATATTAACTAATCAATTCTTATAAACATTCCTTATCAAAATTTTAAGTATAAATAAATGCAGTAGAATTTGTTAGTTTGTCTACCTCAAAAGTTTTCCATAGCTGACGTCGAAGCAGAAGCGTTTACCATGGTTAACCAAGTTCATGTCAACAGAAATGATGTTTCTCTAAAGCTAAAGATTATACGTGTTTGGCGTCTACCCGACCGTCGCAATCCTAAAGACGTTTACTCAATTAAAATGATCCTCACTGACGAACATGTAATTCCCAAAGCCATTTTTTTGGTTATAGATTAATAAGATTCAGATTGGTTCCTGACTGTTGAAGCAAATACATTTCATAAGATAATAGATTAAAAGTTTTAATCTCATTTATTTATATTACTTTTTTCGAATGTATGTTTAATAAGATTTAATCATTTTTAAAGTATTTTTAGTATGTTACAATTAATATTATTTATTGACATTAATAATAATTGACCGAATTCAATGTTACTTGTTAAAATTTTTAATCTCATTTATTTATATTACTTTTTTTGAATTTATGTTTAATAAGATTTAATGATTTTTAAAGTATTTTTAGTGTGTTACAATCAATATTATTTATTGACATTAATAATAATTGACCGAATTCAATGTTATTTATTAAAACTTTTAATCTCATTTATTTATATTACTTTTTTTGAATTTATGTTTAATAAGATTTAATCATTTTTAATGTATTTTTAGTATGTTACAATTAATGTTATTTATTGACATTAATAACAATTGACAGAATTAAATGTTATTTATTACATATTTTAATCTCATTTATTTATATTATTATTAATACGAAATTATGTTTAATCTATCTTTTTGAAATTATGTTTAATATTATTTATATTACTATTCGTTCGAATTATTATTGGTGTTGCCTGCAATTAATAGGATTTATTCATTTTTTAATGACATTTATTATGAGTTTATAATCTCATTTATTTATATTACTATGTTTACGAATTATGATTAGTCTTGATTTCAATTAATAAGATTTATTATTTTTTATGTTATTTATTAAGATGTTTAACTTTATTTATTGACATTAATAATAATTGACCACATTCAATGTTATTTATTAAAAATTTTAATCTCATTTATTTATATTACTTTTTTCGAATTTATGTCTAATAAGATTTAATCATTTTTAATGTATTTTTACTATGTTACAATTAATATTATTTATTGACATTAATGATAATTTACCGAAATCAATGTTATTTATTAAATTTTTTAATCTCATTTATTTATATTACCTTTTTTTTTAATTTATGTTTAATAAGATTTAATCATTTTTAATGTATTTTTAGTATGTTACAATTAATGTTATTTATTGACATTAATAATAATTGACCGAATTAAATGTTATTTATTACATTTTTTAATCTCATTTATTTATTTTAATATTACTATGAAATTATGTTTAATCTATATTTATTAAATTACGTTTAATATTATTTATATTACTATTCGTTCGAATTATTATTGGTCTTGCCTGCAATTAATAGGATTTATTCATTTTATAATGATATTTATTATGAGTTTATAATCTCATTTATTTATATTACCATGTTTACGAATTATGATTAGTCTTGAGTGCAATTAATAAGATTTACTATTTTTTATGTTATTTATTAAGATGTTTAATATTATTTATTGACGTTAATAATAATTGACCACATTCAATGTTATTTATTAAAAATTTTAATCTCATTTATTTATATTACTTTTTTCGAATTTATGTTTAATAAGATTTAATCATTTTTAATATATTTTTAGTATGTTACAATTAATATTATTTATTGACATTAATAATAATTGACCGAATTCAATGTCATTTATTAAAATTTTTAATCTCATTTATTTATATTACTTTTTTTGAATTTATGTTTAATAAGATTTAATCATTTTTATTTATTATTGACCGAATTAACCGAATTAATTTAAGAATATATTATTAATACTAATACTAATATTATGAATTTTAATTTTAATTTTAATCTCATTTATTTCGTATTGACCGAATTAAATTATGAATATATTACTAATACTAAAACTAATATTACGATTTTTAATTTTAATCCCATTTATATCTTATTGACCGAATTAAAATTTTCTATTAATATTTTTTCGAATATATTACTAATAATTAAGATTTTAGTTTTACTATTCGTAAAAATAGTATTGTTGACCGAATATATTTCTAATACTAATTGACATTAATAATAATTGACCTAATTGAATGTTATTTATTACTATTTTGTATTCTCATTTATTTATATTAATATTACTACGAATTTATGTTTAATCCATCTTTATGAATTATTATTGGTCTTGCCTGCAATTATTAATAGGATTTATTCATTTTTAATGTTATTTTTTATTAGTCTTAATGACATTAATAATAATTGACGAATTTAATGTTATATATTACGAATTTTAAGCTCACTTATTTATTATTGACCGTATTAAATTACAAATATATTACTAATACTAAAACTAATATTACTATTTTTAATTTTAATCCCATTTATATCTTATTGACCGAATTAAAATTTTCTATTATTGTTTTTACAAATATATTACTAATTACTTATAATTACTAATACTAACTAATACTAATACTAATATTACGTGCAGAAATTGTTTCTCAAGTCGCTAGTTATTTGCATATTCAACATTTTTCTTTACAATATTCTTGTTTTATAATTAGTTACACATTCTAAATTTTCTATATATAATGCTTTTATAAAGGTTTATTGTGATTGGATGGCCTGTTTTGCTTCAATCAGAAGATACTTCCATTGGCGAATATTGTGTCTTCAAATAGTGTTCAATCCAGCACAAAATGTTTGTTACTAAGGCTGCACCACAAGATGTCATTGAATTTGAAATTTAAATAATGATTTTGATGTTATTTATAGAGAGTTTTAATGTTATTTATGAGTTTTAATGTTATTTATGGTTGAAGTTTGTTAAGCCCCAACTAAATGATAAGTGTTCTATGCTAAAGCTTAGTTATGATTAAAATATAGATATTACTCAAATGATGTAATGTGTGATATTGTGATAGTATGCTATGTAGTTTGCAGTTGTCAAATTAAACTTTACTTACTCGATATATCCATCATTTCGTTACATTAAAATGTTAGATGACATTTTGCATTTAACATCAAATTCATACATATTGCATTATCAAACATTTAGTAACCAAAACAAATTGCATAATACAATTATTATTTTCCTACTTTTTTTTTCATTTTACTTTCGGGTGAACCGTGGATCCCCACGGGACTCTAACCTAGTATCATCAATATATCAAGAATTACACATTGAAGCACACAAATTTAGACCCAAAGACACCACAAAACCCTTAGTTTATCAAGAAAATTGAAGAATAGAGGAGGGATAGGAGGGAGCTGACCTATACATGAAGGCTAAATGGAAGATAGGAAATCATTATAATCTCGGCTTGAGTGTGAAAAAAAAGATTAGATAGTACCAGTCGATGCAAGTTGGGCTCATTATCAAAGGCTTTTTCTTCCGTTAAGGCTCCACCTACACAATGCTAAAACTACATGATTTAATTTTGACCGCATAGGGGTATTTTAATAATACGCACATGTGGTTCGATAAGCTTCATAGAAAAAATAATATTTAAATTACATACTTACCATAAAAAGCGTGTAATGTGTTATCACCGACAAATGGTTCAAGCAACAATGTCTGCTGATCAACATACTTACTGCTATATAGAACAACAATCCATGAATCAATAGGGCATGGCGACTCACCCATCTGTGAAGAAAAGGACCAATTACATTTCATATGAAAAAAAATTCATTTATATAAACAAGATTCAATAATGAGCCAGAGTGTGTGATTACCTGTGCTACATGCTCATGGAACAATCGCTCTAACCCGAGGCGACAAGGAACAACCTTCCTATACTTTGTCCTAGAAGCAACAATTGTAAACCCAGATATCTTACCAATTAACTTGGATATATATTGAGCCTATCATTTAATAAAACCATACATATAAATCAATTACAAATAAACCCAAATATCTTAACCAATTAACATGAAGTGATTGCATAGAACTTGGAACTCTAATACAACTGATAAAGTCCGCATGGAAATACTAATAATATATCAGCAAACAAGAAACATGTAATCATGACTATATATATACAAAGGTTAAACCGAAAGACTGAATATTGCTACCTGTAAAATTAGATTAGTCAAAAGCACAAAAGTAATAAACCTAACCATTAGTATGAGACCACTAAACCAACTAAATCTGACTCATAAGTTTAATCGACAACCAAAAATTCAATCAATCCCTAATTTTGGGACATTAATTCCTCAACTCAACTGATTCCGTGTTCTTCAACCCAAAAAGTTAAAGCAACAGAAATTAAGATTAAATCGGACAACGGCAAAGAAAGCCAACCTTACCCAGTTCGCTGGAGATACACTGAGAAAAAAAAATATAAAACCACCGTGAACTGCTGTCGTCAGGAGCCCTAGCTTGCTTCCCTTCACTCGTCAACCAAATCATGTCACCATCAACCTTGAATTCGTTCCGTGTCTTTTCTACGAAGACCATCCCACTTATTAGTCTCTGTTAGGGTTTTGAATGATGGAATAGTTTTCAAAATAAAATAAAAAAAGCGTCACTTACCTTGAAGAAAGTTGGAATCTTCGTAGATCTGGTAAAATATCCATTGATATGGTGAAATACTCATCGATCTGGTGAAATCGTGATGAAATGTGCTTGATGTTCTTAGAATTGAGAGAGAGAGAGAGTGAAGGAGGCGGAGAAGCTGAAAGTGAGATTGATGATTGAAACCCTAATCCTAGTCATGTGTGTATCCCGTGTTTTTTTCTCCTTTGACATAATAGGCTTGTACATAATGCCTTATAACTTGTACCTTTTAAAAGTTTAAGAGTTTTTGTGCTTGGAGTCATTGTACAATATGCTTTAAGGTGTTGTAACGTGGCAAATGACCATTTATTGCCCTTCCTATATGCTTATTAATATAGTATAGATGATAGATATCTACAAATGTCATTTTACATGAATTTTAAGATAGCATAGGAAAAATCTCATGCTTAAAATCCAAATGTTATATTTTTTCCTTTCTACCATTCATGCAAAACCTATTTGTACACATTCTTTTATCACAACCTTCAATTACCATTGATCTATATTTATAATCTACATCTATATTATATTATAAAGTATTTGATAATGATATCAAACAAAATTAAGTAATTACTACATTTTATTAAAAAATTGCAATTTTATATATTTATATATAATAAAAAAAAGTTTCTACACATATAAATATATACCTATACACCTTAAAAATATTGTAAAAATTAATAAAAGTCGAACTTTACATAAAAATAATAATTTTGTGACGCCTTTTCATAAAAAAAAAGTGTGCGCATGAATTGGTTCACGAACCCAAACCGAACCGAACCGAAACCGGTCTTTCAAAGAGTCAAAACCGAGGCCAAACCGGTTCAAACACGAACTGGTACCAAATACGAACCAGTATGGAACTGGTTTGGTTCCTAGAAAAAACAGATATGTGCACGTCTATAAAGTTCTCAGGCTGGGAGGTCTTATTTGAAATATTTTCAACTAACCTAACTTCCAAGTTCACTTTTCGATGTCACTGACAGAAATTTATGGTGCACTTAATTAACAGTTTTATTGCGTTGCTTTTATCATGTGGAAAAAGTTATGGATATGCTTCTTTACAGGTTGATTACATATGAGCCGTTCCAACCTCCTTTTAATATGGATCTTATAAAACTTTCTTCTACTCGACAATCTCTCCAAATTTGGCACTTTCAACATATTGAGTGGGACTATTAGTATAATAATAGTTGCTAATAAGTCAAACCGCTACTTCCATTGTTTTACCGACATGTAGGTCAAATTACATATGGTATATAGAACGTAGTATGCTACCATGTCTCCTTTTAGACTTTAAAAAATTACCTCACTATGAAGCACAAGTGTTTTACACACACAAAAGCATACATCTTACATATTGATTCTTTTAATCTTTTTACGGTTTGAATTATGTTTCCGCCTATATAGTCGACTCCGGTGCAACGAGCGAGTTCGCTGGTATTCATTCTATATATATTAAACGGTTAGCTCATTTGAACGGTAAAAGGGTATTCCGGTCATTTTTCGTGTCGTCCAACCACTTGATTCCTCCTTTTCTCTAAACGGTTACCTCTCCCTTCCTCCATCACCGCCTCACCTGAGTCGCCCCCAACGCCGACTCCTTTTTCTCCCTATTTCTTCCTGGGTTTCTCACCATGTCTGTCGACAACGTCTATCGATGACGGTGGATCCGTTATCATAAAGCCCCGATTTACGCGGCTTTGCTTTAACATGGCAGAACGTTTTTGAGGATGACAATGTTCAGTCCGTCTCTCTGAGCCCTAACTTTCATGCCATTGATATGAACACTAATCAGTGGCGTTTTCATTTATTTGGATTATTTCCTTTATTCAAAACATCATTGTCGTTAGATCCTAGCCGCCTCCACCGTAAGTTACCGTCAGTGACCGGCGGTAATTAATTGGAAAGTGTTTACATGTAATTGTTTCTTCACTTGCTAATCTGTTAAAGTAAATGCGGTGATTTGTGGTTTTATTTGATTGTTTTGAAAGTGTAATCATGTAATTGTTTCTATGATTTGTTATTTCATCAAAGTAAATGGTGATCTGTGGTTACCTTTGATGGATTTGAAAGTGTTATCATGTAATTGTGTCTTGATTCGCTAATCCTTCGCAGTAAATGGTGATCTGTAGTTTACCATTTCAAACAGACCCATACGGCGAATTTTATCTACCTTGGTATGTTGGTCCTTATCTCCTTTGATCAAAAAGGAACTTCATAATTTATGAACCTTTTTTATTAGCAGAACGGGTTTTACAACAAGCATTGGTATGTTGATCCTAATCGCCTTTGCTCACGTAAGTATCTTCATAAATGATCTATGTTGAATTGGTTATTAAGTGTAGTTTAGAAAATACTGGTAAGTTATAGACTGATTTTGTGCCCAGGTTGCCGTTATGCACTTCATGATGGTAGGATAGGCCGGTGTGAATGTTGCGTTTTTCCGGAAAATACCAAAAGAAGGCGTAGAATATTATGCGTACGTGCTTTTGAAAAGGAAGTTGGAAAGTTCTTCACTTCTGCTCAGAGGAAGTTGAATTGTTTTTTATATAGGTTGTAACAAACAAATTTACAAATTGCGCAACGCGCAATCGTCCAACACCTAAGTTAATTTAATTCCAAGGCTTGGTGGATTTTTAATAATACATACTTGAAATTCACGACTTCAATTATAGTTTTTAATTAGTACCTAATCTTTTTTTTAACAATTGGATATATGTAATAATATACTATAATTCTTTGTTATACTTGCGCAATCATTTGTTTGTTTAATTCTTTTGGAGGTCAATGTTTATTTATTATTGTTATTACTTTTTTTTTGACATCAGATGTTTGTTTATATTAAACTGAAGTGAGTTTGAATGTCACATGATTTTACAGTCGTTTGCCTACCGTTCAAACAAGAAGGAAGACAAATAAAAAATCAATCAAAAAATTGTTGGAATTTTTTGTTTTTTTTTAAAGGTATATTTTATTAAAAAACAACCGCGGACGGTCCTCAAAGCAAGGAACCCCGGGCAAACAAGCGAAATTACATCACGTCTAAAGGATATTTACACCACACATTCCACTCTAAACCTTTCATTCTAGTTCTATTTCGAAACCAAAAATACGATGTCATTTTGATGCGTTCCATAACTTCAATAGGTCGACGCCGTATGCCTTTGAAAATTCTTGCATTACGTTCGTTCCAAATCGCCCACAGAGTTGTAAAAACAATACCACGCAAGATGTATCTCTGACTTCTTTGACGCCGCTTGTAAATTCGCTATCTCCAAAAGATCATACACGAAAAAAGCAAAAATGGGAGGAAGACGACACCACGATTCGACACGAGCCCATATTTCTGCGGCAAAAGCGCAGCCGATAAACAAGTGATTTGTCGTTTCCACTTCCGAGTCACACAAGTTGCACAAATCATTCGGCAATGTAACACCACGTTTACTAAGATCCACCTTCGTAGGCATACGATTAAGCATCGCTCGCCACACCATAATCTTACATTTTAGGGGAATCCACCCTTTCCAGTTCATACGATTGTTCGAGCTCGACTGCTGACACTGATGCATCAAGGTCTTCGCTTTACTCACTGAGAAATCTCCATTCGAATATGCCGTCCATTTCCATTTATCATTGTCACCCTTCCACTCGTAATCGTAAATGTCAGACATCAATCTAAACAATTTATTAATCTCTTCGGGACTTGTAGGAACAGTTCGTCAATCCCACTGCAGTGTTTTAATACCATTGTGAACTTGTAATCTTGCTGAAACAGAAACCCATTTGTTCTTTTCGAGTCTAAACAAGTTGGGATAAACCAAATGAAGAGGAGCATTTCTAATCCAAGAGTCCACCCAAAAATTAATTGTAGACCCATCACCCATAATCCCCACGAAATAACTACCAAGAGTGTTACCGTTCCAAATCTTTTTCTCCCCTATTTTAGCAATTTGATTCCATCAACTGCTAGCCGAAGGAGTACACGGTAACAACGACCATGTTCTACTTGACCCGTGACAACTGAGCACCACTCTTTTCCGTAAGCAATTACCACTTTGTTTAAAACGCCAAGCCTATTTAAGGAGGAGCGCATCGTTGACATCTTCCAATTTAGCTACTCCTAAACCACCCGCCTTCTTAGGAGTAGTAATGATATCCGAAGAAACCCAATTAATTTTTTTTCCTCATTACAATCCGCCCATAAAAATCGCCTCATGATAGCCTCCATACTCTCTATAACCGCCTTAGGGGCCTTATAAAAGGAAAGATAATAAATAGGCAGGTTCTCAAGAACCGATTTCACAAGAATCAAGCGACCACCAATAGATAATGTTTTGGCTTTCCAAGAGGTTAGCCGATTCCTAATAACTTCAATAACCATATTCCAATTGCCAATTCTCGACATTTTGGCTCCCACTTTAATAGCCAAATAAACGAAAGGAAAAGACCCTCATTTGCAACCCAAAACTTCCATCATACTATCCACTTCCCCATCTTCCGTACCCACCCCAAATAAATTAGACTTATGAAGATTGATGCGTAAACCCGAGCATAAATAAAATACTCTAAGAAGTCTAGCCGTACTTTGAAGATTCTCTCGAGACCACTCACCCATAATAAGAGCATCGTCCGCAAAGAAAAGGTGAGTAATATCCATATTGTCAAACGAATAAATAATACCTTTAAGAACTCCAAGAGCTTTCGCTTTTTCCAACATCCAAGAAAGACATTCCATCACAATCAGAAACAAGAAAGGGGAGATAGGATCGCCATGACGAAGACCCTTCTCACTATTAAACTAGAATGTTGGAGACCCATTAACAAAAACTGAAGCACGAGCTGACTCAAGGATGCCTTTAATCCACCTGCACCAAAGAGGGGGAAAACCCATTTGAGACAATATAGATAACAAGAAAACCCAATTGAAATCGTCATAGGCTTTCTCAAAATCAATCTTCAGTAGAAACGCCTTTTTCTTCCTTTTTATCAACCATTGCAAAACTTCGTTCACTACAAGAGGCCTATCAAGAATAAAGCGATCAGACAAGAAAGCCGACTGAGACTATGAAATCACCTTACCCAAAATCTTTTTAAGGCGATTAGCAAGAATTTTTGAAATAACTTTGCTAATCACCCCAATTAGATTAATGAGTCTATAGTCTTTGAGTCCCTAAGGCGATTTAACCTTAGGGATCAAAGTAATGAAAGCAGAACCACAACCCGAATTAATAATGCCTGTCTCATGAAATTCCACCATGATACGGTAGAAATCCTCCTCCAAAACATTCCAAAACCGCTTAATAAAGCTGAAATTAAACCCATCAGGACCTGGAGCCTTGTTAGAACCATAATAAAAAACTGCCTCCCTAATCTCTTGTTTGGAAAACATAGAAGTCAACATAATACCATCTTGATCGTTAATCTGTTTCAACCCTTCACAAATGATAGCCGGCCGAACCATACAATCTTCTTTGAAATGGGACCTATAGAATCGCAACACTTCCTTTTTTATTAATGCCGGTTTAGAAATCCATTGACCTCTAATCTCAAGACTCGGGAGTGCGTTCCTAGCTTTTCTACCATTAACGACACTGTGAAAAAAGCTAGTATTTTCATCTCCAAGAGAAGCCCATTTCACCTGTGATTTATGTTTCATGTCACGAGATCTATAAAGCTCAATTGCTTGAAGATTCTTGCTACATTCCGACCAAACCCACAATTCCGACTCATCTAGTTCTTTTTGTTCCATTAACCATTCCTTGTCTTCCTTATCTTTTTTTAAAAACTTTTCGAATTCATTTTCTTTACTTCGGCACTCTATAATCCACCTGTTGAGCTTATCCCGAAGAGCTTTCAATTTTCTCATCAAATTTAAATCCGACGGACCCTCATTACACCACCCGATTAACACCGAATTAATGACACCTCATGTTTCTCCCCCAAAAAAGAAAACAGTAAAATGTAGGGCTGTGAACTCACCTTAGTTTGCGTCTTCTAATAAAGAATTACCGACACGACCAGATAGTCCCAAATACCGACGATCTAACATAAAATTTTGTATAAGTGCTTTGACTAATAACCCTTAGGTTTACTAGTCCCCGATTGTCCAGATCGTGACTAAGTATGTTTAAAAATGTGTTTGAACGTGGATGACACACCAAACATACCCGATATCCCGTTGGTGACCCGTTACACAAATTGATCAAGTACATATAGTTTACACATAAGGTTCATGCATAAAACACTTAGTTTGCATCAAAAATTGCATATAAGAAGTCGTGGGGTCGACCAGGTTGGAAATCATGTTCATTCGCACCTTCTGATAGGTAGAACGAGTTACTGATAGGTAGAACGAATCAGAAAGTTGTTCATTCGACCTTTTTCTTGTTCATTCGACCTTTTTGATGTTCATTCGACCTTTTTCAAGTTTGTTCAACCATTTTCAAATTCGTTTGACCTTTTTCAAGTTCGTTCGACCTTTTTCAAATTCGTTTGACCTTTTTGAAATTCGTTCGACCTTTTTCAAGTTTGTTCGAACTTTTTCGAATTCGTTCGACATTTTTCAAGTTCGTTTGACCTTTTACAAGTTCGTTCGACCTCCCGACAGGTCGAACCAGTAACTGGTTCGACCCTTTGTCTGTGAATTTGTCCAAATCGCACCAAATCGCGTCTAAACAGTCCGAAAACATCATGAAACATCACAAATCACAGCAGTCCACTATATTTAATCTATCCCCACAAAACCCTACCTATTTTATCCCGAAATCAGTCCGTTTTAGAACTTACTAAAAATAGCAAATTATGGAAATGTCACATCAATGCATTAATTTTTACCCAAAATGGAAACTTATCAAAATCATCTTATAATCTGATTAATATGCTCAGATTATCATGTATATGAAAACCCCTAATCATAACATCAACAATACTATCAAGTACAAACCCTAGATCTAGCATAAAACCCCCAAAATGGGTGAAACATCTTCAATCATCAATTATTCCCAATAATAATCATAAATCATCATCTTAAATAGTTATAGATCATCATCCTACCATTTATCAATCATTCAAACATCATGTAACACATAATACCTCATTCAACACCATTGACACATAGATTTTTGTATGAAAACTCATTATTAATGAAAAGGTTTTGTTTAGAAAGGTGTTAGAAATGTTTTTATCCATGAAAACATGTTTAAATCAGATCTGGACACTTAGGGTTTGATAAAAACGACTGAAAATTGATTAAAAAGGTTTTAGATCAAGAACACACCTTGAATATTCTCTTGTTTATGTTATAGAATGTGTTTGTAGGTTAGGATCTGAAAAACGAGATCAAAAACTCCTTTCTACAGGTTTGGGGTTGAGAGAGAGTGAGAGAGAGGGAGAGAGAGAGAGAGAGAGAGAGCACTTGGAGGCGAGTTAGGGTTGTGAAATGATGAAAAAAGTTGCAAAGTGTGTTATTTATAGTCTCAGTTGGTTCGCACCCTTCATGGGTCGAATGAAGGGCCATTCGACCTTGTCATAGGTCGAATGAGTCACATGGATCTTGGTTCGAACCCCCATGAGGTCGGACCAGAATCCTGAAATTCAATTCTTTATAGTTTTGTCGACAAAACCAACCCATTAACACATCTTGTGACCCACCACAACAGTCCACATCTCAACCTCATTCTCATTCACCACCTCCACCCCCACCCAAGGTCACCAACCGTACCATGCATACTCGTTCAATGGCCAGAGTCTCCAAACTCCGTCAACTTTTTAACCTTCACACTTTTACCATTGCCCCAATTCATAAAACACCTCAAACTTCCCTGTCCATACCGGAATGGTACAATGCCATGAATGATGAGTTTAGTGCACTTATTAAAAACAATACATGGGAATTCGTTCCTCGAACATCTGACATGAACATTAGTCGGTTTATGTGGCTGTTCAAGCATAAATTTATACCTGATGGGAGTTTGGAACGGTACAAAGCCCACTTAGTTTGTGGTGGTCGTAAGTAGCACGTCGGTATTGACTGTGGCGAGACATTTAGTCTAGTTGTTAAACCGGTCACCATACACACAGTGTTTTCCTTGGCCCTTCCCAAGTCTTGTCCGATTCATCAAATGGACGTCACTAATGCCTTCCTTCATGGCAACTTGAATGAGACGGTTTAGATGAACCAACCTATGGGTTTTCACCATCGGGATTTCCCGGATCATGTGTTCCTGTTAAAGAAGTCTCTCTACGGTTTAAAATAGGCACCCAGGGCATGGTACCAACGCTTCACTAACTTTGTTCTTTTGCAGGGTTTCACACAGAGCAAGTTCGATAACTCTCTCTTTATTTATCCACATGGCACTAACATCGCCTACTTGCTGATCTACGTTGATGACATCATCCAAACCACTTCCTCAGATACTCTGTGTTATAAGAATTTGATGTCTGTTCTGGCTAGCGAATTTGTTATGAAGGACCTCGGCCGACTCACGTATTTTCTCGGGATCTTTATTACTCGCACCAATAATAATATGTTTTTGTCTCAACAAGCATACACCGAGACATTATTCACCGTGTGGGTATGGATTCATGCAAACCGATTTCCACCCCTGTTGACACTCAGCGGAAACTCAACAACACTTCCGGCCCCTTGTTTGATGACCCCACTTTGTTCCGCAGCTTAGCAGGTGCTCTTTAGAATCTTACTTTCACCAGACCAGATATCTCTTATGCAGTTCAATAAATCAGCATGCATATGCACTCTCTGCTAGTTGAACATTGGAATGCTTTGAAGCGCATTATTCGGTATTTATAAGGTACTTCAGACTTTAGCCTACATTTGGGTCCCTCCTCCTCCGTCTGTCTTATTGCATACACTAATGCTGATTGGGCCGGGTGTCCGGATACTTGACGTTCTACATCTGGATATTGTGTTTACTTGGGGGACAATCTAGTCTGTTGGTTCTCTAAACGTCAATCTACTGCTCTCGCTCCAGTGCTGAAGCGGAATACAGGGGCGTTGCCAACGTTGTCGTAGAAATTTCTTGGCTTCGTAATCTTCTTCTTGAGTTACATCATCCTCTCACTCATGCAACTCTGGTTTACTACGATAACGTGAGTGCCATCTATCTCTCTGGTAATCTTATACAACATCAACGGACGAAGCAAATCGAATTGGATATTCTCTTTGTTTGTGAACAAGTCTAGCGTGGCCATGTTCGTGTTCTACATATACCCACTCGTTACCAAATAGCAGACATCTTCACCAAAGGTCTTCCACGAGTACTATTTGACGATTTTCGATCTAGTCTCAGCTTTCGGCCTCTTCCCGCTTCGACTGCGGGGGTGTAATAGCATAAATCATGCCAAATATTGTGTATAACTATTTTAGGAATGATTGTGTAAATATTCTCTCCTTAAGGAGGAGATTTGACTTGTATCGCTATATAATGTACATTATCATATGAAAGAATTCATTCAGACAAATACTATCTTACAATTATAAATTAGGGTTATATTTTTATTGATATTACATATTATTAAATATGTTATAGAAGCAAGAGAAAACATGATTTCTTTCATGTGTTATTTCGTGTTGTGTCAAGAATTGCACCCCTATGTGTAACAAAGGGCTCAGTAGACTTAATTGATGGTTATATTATTTACAAAAATGATTAAGATCAAATACACAGCGGAAGAAAAATAAAAAGTCATAGGGAGGATATCAAACGGGATCTGATTGAACTCATTTAAGCGGTATTGGAACCGCCTCATCGAATTCTACTATCTTAGTTTTTTGGTGTTTACTTTTTTTGGAGTTTTAGCTTGTAGTTTTTAGAATGTACGTTATATCATTGTATCTTTTACGTAGCATTGTATCTTTTTCTTATTTTCATCATTGTGTCGTTTTTGCAACTCATTGTGTCTTTTTATTTTTATCATTATGTTATACGTTTCGGCATTATATTATATTATTTGGCTCAACGTGTCATATTTTATGATTTATTATGTTATTTGTATCCTTCTCGCCTTTCTCATTTTTATTCCACTGCGCAGGATAACTTAACCCTTGAAGACAAATGTGAAAAATTGCATACGATAATAATTTAATAAAGGATATGTAAACAATGGATTAAATACGTACATCTTTTACAAGATTACCAAATATGCTCAATCTTATCCATAATAAAGTAGAGATAACTGAATCACTAATAACTAGTCACATGAGCGAAGAGTTACTCTTATTCACATGAATAACGAGCGATCTTGGGGAGTGCATAAGCTACATGGTCGCACAAACGTTTCCGCCACCATAACTAACATATGTCAAACACGATATTGGCACGAGGCACAGCCCTCGACTTCTAAGATCTCTCTTGATCTCTTCATTTCCATCCTTTATTGAACCCTGAAATATAACCACATGTTATAACCATATTTATATTTGATTTGTACACTATTAGTGTTACAAAACCGCATTTGCCAAGGTACTTGTTTCATTAGGTATTAATAGACTGTATATATTTGAGTAATAGATATAGTGTTTAAATGTGTTTAAATGTAATTATCTTCTCCCAAAAATAGGAGATTATGTTGTACACCTATATAGGTTTGTTTATTAATCAATGAGAATGATCTTGAAAATTAATAATCTTACATGGTATCATCCTTGATCCTCTAAACCCTATTGCTTCCCTGCCCTTCACACCTGCCGCCGCTACCTTCTGTCCCCCTGTCTTCAGCCGGCAGCCTTCCCATCTTCTTCCTCAATGGCCGACAATAAACTCCACCCTGCAGTCACTGTTACTAACATCAAAGCCTACATACCTGTCATCCTTGACAATGAAGCATCGGACTATAACCTATGGTCCGAATTGTTTCGTATTCACTGCACCGCTTTCCTTGTTTCTGACCACCTTGCTCCTCGTCCCCCACCCCCTGCCGCCACAACCAGCACCGACAAACAACCTGCTGCCCCTCCGGCTCCCGACTCCTAGGAACGGTTGGAAGCCGTAGTCCTTCAATGGATTTATGGCACAATCTCCCCAGGACTTCTTAAAACCGTCATCACCAAACGCACCACTGCATATGACGCGTGGAAGGCCATTGAATCACTGTTTCAAGATAACAAGGCCACCCGTGCCTTGTACCTCAAACAAAAATTCTCAAACACTCGCCTGGAGAATTTCTCCTCTATGACTGCCTACTGTCAAGAAATCAAGGTTTTGGCTGACCAACTGGCTGGGGTTGACGCCCCCGTCGATGAACAAGACCTTGTCCTCCAAACTCTCGCTGGCCTAACTGAGCAATACGAGACCGTCGGTACCATCCTCCAGAACACCAAGCCTTTACCTTCCTTCTTTGAGGTTCGCTCTCAATTGTGTATGAATGAGACCACGAAAGCGAACCACGCTAGTCACTCGGCTAACCAGGCCGCTACGGCCCTGCTCACACAGAGCAGACCCACCTCCTCCACCACTCCATCCACACCCTCCGCCACCACCGCTTCCTCCAACCTCACCCGGAACCAGACCTCCGGCCGTCCCAAGGGACAGGGTCGTCGTCGTCCCGGCTCCACCTCCCAAACCCGCAACCGGCAAACCTCTTTCTCCCCACAGCCGACCCATCCCTACATTGTATTCCCTCAGTCTTGGGCACACAATCAATGGACTACCCTCTTCAATCAGGCCCAACATCAAACTCACCCAAACACCACTAGTCAAGGCATTCTTGGGCCTGGCCCTGCTCAGGCCCACATGGCTACCTACTCTCCCACTCCCACTGATATTGCTCAGGCGCTCTACACCCTCTCGCTGAACCAGCCAACCGACCCGGTGGGTTACATGGACACAGGTGCATCCGGACATATGGAGCAACCAGGTACTTTCTCCCCGTCTGTTTTTAATTCTAGCACTAATAAACAAATTATAGTTGGAAATGGCACAACTATCCCGGTTGTTGGTCAAGGCAATAAAACCTTACCCCCACCCTTTCCACCTTTCAAACTTAACAATGTCCTATATGCCCCTAACCTTATCAAAAATCTAATATCCGTTCGTCGCCTCACAACGGATAACTTATTGTCCATAGAATTTGACCCGTTTGGTTTTCTTGTGAAGGATCTCAAGACCAAGGCACCTATCCTACGATGCAATAGCTCGGGAGACCTCTACCCTTTGACAACCAACTTTATCAAGTCCTCCCAGTCACCTGTTACTTTCACTGCTACCACTCATGATCGTTGGCACCAACGCCTTGGGCACCCGGGCAACAATTTATTGCATTCGTTAAAGTCTTGTTCCTTTATTAAGTTTAATAAACATACTACTACGCTTTGTCAATCATGTGTCTTTGGCAAAAGCGTCAAGTTTCCTTTTTCTGATTCTATTAATAAAACTTTGTTGCCATTTGATATTATCCATAGTGATTTGTGGACATCACCAGTTATTAGTACCGGTGGACACCGCTATTATATTTTGTTTGTTGATGACCATACCGATTTCTTATGGACCTACCCACTGGCCAACAAATCCCATGTATTCTCCAACTTTGAAACATTTTACAATCATGTTCATACCCAATTTGAAAGAAAAATTAAACAATTTCAATGTGACAACGGAACTGAATACACCAATAATAATTTTAAACAATTTTGTCACTCAAATGGCATGCAATTTCGCTTCTCCTGTCCTCACACCTCCCCACAAAACGGAAAAGCCGAGCGCACCATCCGCACCCTAAACAATATGATCCGCACCCTCCTAGCCCAAGCCTCCCTACTACCCTCCTATTGGCATCACGCCCTAGAAACTGCCACCTACCTCCTCAACATCTTACCCAAAAAGACTCATAACTTCCTCACCTCCACCACTCTTCTCTACCACGCATACCCGACCTATGACCACCTACGGGTCTTTGGTTGCCTTTGCTACCTCCTCCTCCCATCTACTTCCATCCACAAACTAGCACATCGGTCAAGTCCATGTGTATTTCTCGGCTATCCCACGAACCACCGCGGTTATAAATGTTATGATTTAAATTCCAAACAAACATTTATTTCCCGACATGTTCAATTCGAGGAAGCCATTTTCCCCTACTCCATTCAACAACCAACCACACCCTCTACCTACAATTTCCTTTTCCAAAATATCTCTCCACTCCTCTGGCCCTCTGTCCAAACGCCTTCACCACCCACTCTACCACCGAATCCACCCGTGTCACTTCCTGCCTCAGCCCAATCACCTGCTAGCCTACTGCCTACCGCACCCCATCCTACCAGCCCTGTTTCCCTTCCCTGCCCAATACATCCATCCACCTACAGGCCCAATACACCCATAATCCACACCTATACCCGCCGGCCCAAACAACCCACCCAACCCCAACCTGTCTCCCAGGCCCAACAGCCACCGTCACCGGCTACGGCCCACCCTACCAGTGACACCGTAACCACTCCAGCCCCCTCCTCACCATCTCAACCCGTCCCGAACCAAACCCACAACCGCACCATGCGTACTCGCGCTATGGATGGCATCTCCAAACCTAAAATTCCCTTTAACCTACACACTACCACCATTGCACCCATACCCAAATCTCCTCATATTGCCTTGTCCAGCCCCGAATGGCATGCTGCCATGACCAACGAGTTTAGTGCTTTAATTAAAAATGAGACCTGGGAGTTGGTACCTCGCTCCCCGGATATGAACGTTATTAGATGCATGTGCTTATTTAAACATAAATTCAGGTCTGACGGCTCGCTTGAACGGTACAAGGCGAGATTGGTTTGTGATGGTCGCAGTCAACAGGTTGGCATTGATTGTGGTGAAATGTTCAGCCCGGTGGTTAAACCCACCACTATATGGACAGTTCTTACTTTGGCCATTTCTCAGGGGTGGCCCATTCACCAGTTGGATGTTACAAACGCATTCCTTCGTGGTCATCTACAGGAGACGTTGTACATGCATCAACCTATGGGCTTTCGTCATCGCGACTTTCCTGATTATGTTTGTCGCCTAAAGAAGTCTCTTTATGGCCTCAAACAAGCACCCAGAGCTTGGTATCAATGGTTCACTGACTTTGTGTTATTACAGGGCTTCACTCAGTGCAAATCGGATAACTCTTTATTTATTTATAATCAGGGCCGTGATATTGCTTACCTTCTTCTTTATGTAGATGATATTATTCTGGCCACCTCCTCTGACGCCCATCGTCAGACTCTTATGACTACTCTTGCAGGGGAATTTGCTATGAAAGACTTGGGGCCACTTACCTACTTCCTTGGCATCTCTGTTCAACGTAAGGACAATACTTTATTTCTCTCTCAGCAAGCTTATGCCAAGGATATCATTCATCGAGCAGGGATGGACTCTTGCAAACCTGCAGCAACTCCAGTTGATACTCAGCAGAAACTTGGCAGTCAACCTGACTCATTATTTGATGATCCGTCTACTTTTTGTAGCATTGCAGGAGCTTTGCAATATCTCACCTTCACCCGCCCTGATATTACATATGATGTTGAACAGGTTTGTATGTATATGCATGCCCCGGGTACGACACATTGGAATGCCTTGAAACGTATTATCCGGTATCTTCAGGGAACCTCGGACTATGGTCTTCACCTTCGAGCCTCGCCCAATCTCACTATTCGGGCATACACAGACGCAGACTGGGCTGGCTGCCCAAACACCCGCCGCTCTACTTCCGGCTACTGTGTCATTCTTGGTGACAACGTGGTCTCCTGGTCGTCCAAACGCCAGTCTACCATCTCTCGTTCCAGCGCGGAAGCTGAGTACCGTGGAGTTTCCAATGTTGTTGCAGAGATCTGTTGGCTTCGGAATTTGCTTCTTGAACTTCATCGGCCTCTCTCCAAAGCTTCTCTGGTCTACTGTGACAACATGAGTGCCATCTACCTCTCCAACAACCCGGTTCACCATCAACGGACTAAACACATCGAGCTCAATATACATTTTGTCCGTGAGCATGTTCAGAAAGGCCTTGTTCGCATTTTACATGTCCCGTCTCGGTTTCAAGTTGTTGACATCTTCACCAAAGGTCTTCCCCGGGTCCTCTTTGATGATTTTCGCTCTAGTCTAAGCATCCGTTCTCCTCCCGCTTCGACTGCGGGGGTGTAATAGACTGTATATATTTGAGTAATAGATATAGTGTTTAAATGTGTTTAAATGTAATTATCTTCTCCCAAAAATAGGAGATTAGGTTGTACACCTATATAGGTTCGTTTATTCATCAATGAGAATGATCTTGAAAATTAATAATCTTACAGGTATGCAATGTCATCTTATAACTAGATATTTATATCTGCAAATAATCAACATTTGTTCATTTAAAAAAAAACAATCTTTTGGATTTATAGGTTCTTTAGAATCTGGCTAATTTCTAGACATTTTATGACGTATAGGCAATTCTCTATCATGGATAAAAAAACTCAATGTAACTCTCGTGACTCTTCATGGAGTTTCGATCTTCCTTTGACCAACGAACTCAAACTAACGTCAGCCAACTGGTATGTTCTGAGCAAATCAAATGGCCAGAAAAGAAGGATTAAGAGCTTGAGAGTAATGAGAACTGGAATATGATTGGGAGTCGGAACAGTAGTGGGTAATAGGAGGGATGGGTGAATTTGATCATTGAGAAAGGAGTAGGTGGTAGGGGTTGGTTTGTGATGTTTGGCAAAGGGAAAGATGTTTTTGTCAAAAATGACGTGTCGGTTAATGGTGATGGTGCGGGTTTTAAGGTCAAGGCATTTGTATCCGCGGTGGTTGGATGCGTATCCAAAAAACACGCAGGGGTAGGACCGGTAGGCAAGTTTGTGTATGGTGATGTGGGGAATGAGTGGGTAACAAATGCAACCAAACACACGGAGATGGTCGTAAGTTGGTATGCATTTCTATAGACGTTGGGTAGGGGTTTGGAATTTGTGGATTTTGCTAGGGATTATGTTTAACAAGTAGGTGCTGGTTTCAAGAGCATGGTGCCAATAGGTGTTGGGGGTTGATGAGTGTGCGAGAATGGTTCGCATTAGGTTGTTTATGGTGCGGATTTTGCGTTCCGCTTTACCATTTTGGGATGATGTGTGAGGGCAAGAGAAAAGATGGTGCATGCCATTTTGGGTACAAAAATTGTGAAATTGTTTGTTTGCATATTCACGTCCGTTATCACATTGGAGTTGTTTTATTTTGGTATTAAATTGGGTTTGGACAAAGTTGGTGAATTTGGTAAACATGTCAAAGACGTCTGATTTATGTAGGTCCAAAGGAAGTTGGTAAAGTCATCTAAAAATAAAACATAATATCTGTGGCCCCCGTTAGAAATAATAGGGGAGGTCCAAACATCACTGTGTACAAGATCAAATGGCATAAACGTGCTTGTATTAGAATTAATAAAAGGAAGTCTAGTATGTTTTCCAAAAATACAAGCACTGCAAGTTTTATTATTCAAAGCACCACAAGAAATTAAACTAGAAGATTTTAAACTTTGCAAAATAGTTGGGCCAGGGTGACCGAGCCGTTAATGCCAAATGTCTTGAGTAAGGGCAGCATAGGTAGAGGCAGTAGTGAGATTTGTGATGTTGGACGGGCTGAGAGTGTAAAGATCCCCCGAGCTATTGCACCGTAGGATAGGTCTCTTGGTCTTTAGATCCTTCAAAGTAAAACCTTAGGGATCAAATTCAACAGTTAATTGGTTGTCAGTTGTAAAACGACGGACAGAAATATGGTTTTTAACAAGGTTGGGTGCGTAAAGGACATTATTTAGTTTAAATGGTGGGAATGGTGGTGGTAAGGTAATGTTGCCTTGTCCTAAAACCGGAATGGTTTTACCATTGCCAACAATAATGTTACGAATAATGTCAGAATTAAAAATAGACAAGAACTTATCAAATTGAGGAGACATTGTACCTGACGCGTCGGTGTCTATAGTCCAAGAAGGATCATTGTGGTGAAGTGCCAAGTTATAAAGTGCCTGTGCAATGTCGGTAGGGGAGTAGTTAGTGGTATAGGATTGGGCCGAGTTTGATGAGGATGGTTTTGGGTCTAATTGGCCGGGTGCAGTGGACGGCGGAGGGGCACTGGGCTGGGTATTGGGCTGGTTAACCGGAGTGGGCTGGTTATAAGTAGTGGGCTAGTTATAGGGAGTGGAGTGGTAAGGGCAAGGTGGAACAGGCCATTGGGCCCAAGGTGAAGGTGGATAAGTGTTCGGCTGTTGGTTGGGCCAAGTGGGTTGCTGGTTGGCCAGGGGGAGGGCCAATATTGGGCTGGGTAAAAAGTGGGTTGTTGATAGCGGCCACGGCCGTAGGACTGTTTTCCTCGTCCACGGCCTCGACCTCGAACTCGAACTCGGGAACGGGTACGGTAGTTATCACTTTGGTTCTCATAGGTGTCGGGTTGGGGTGTGCGGTTAGGTCGAGGTTTGGGTGCTGGGGGTTCGGCTACGGTGTTAAGGGCAGTACCGGAGGCTTGGGTAGCGAGTTTGGCTTGGTCAGTTTTTGTTTCTTCGACTTGGCACAGTTTGGAGCAAATGGTGTAAAAATTAGGTAAGGTTTTGGTGTTTTGAAGGATGAGAGATATGCTTTCATAAGGTTCGGTCAGGCCGGTTAGGATTTGGAGTACATGTTGGTTTTCAGTGATAGGAGATTCAAGGCTTTTGAGTTGGTCAAAAAGAAGTTTCATGTGTTGACAAAACGAGGAGATATTGGAAAATTGTTCTATGCGGCAGTTAAAAAATTTATTTTGGATGGATATTAGATGGGCGGCTTGGTTATCAAGGAATAGGTTCTTCAGGCGACACCAAGCATCATAGGCACTAGTATTGGTGACCATGATGGTGTGGACAAGATCCTGGGTGATAGTACCATAGGTCCATTGTAAAACAATGGCGTCTATGCGTTCCCAAGAATCATGTGGGATGGGTGTTTCTTTGGCTTTATTGGCCGCAGAAGAGGATTCAGCGATAGGACGGGGTTGTAGGTGGTTATACACTTCATAAGCCTTGCAGTGAATGGTGAAGAGTTCGGCCCAGGTATTGTAGTGTTTGGTTTGGCGGTCAAGGATTATGGGAATGAAGTTTTTAATGTTTGTAACTGTGACAGCAAGGTGGAGAGAAGACGAAGACATGATCGGTTAAGAAAGAAAACACGATCGTAGGGAATGGGGATCGAAGGAAGGTGACGGCAAGGGTAAGAAGAAAGGAGACTAGGGTTAGGCACTTGATACCATGTAGAATTGTATGGTTCAATGCTTGATTTCTATTCCATTAGGTAATCAATATATACACAAATTACATTCCCTATTTTAGGGAAGAGATAAATACAAATTAATGATAAACATTATCTATAAATACAATATTCAAATATCTAATCTATTAATTAATTCACTTCATTTGCATAATCATTAAAAAGGAAACCTATGGCTATTATATAGCCTTACATAACTACCAAGCCACCACTACACTAACATAAACATGGGAATAACTGAACATGTACGTGGAGTATTGGGCATCCCCCTCTACTTCTTTCTTGAACACATCACATAAAAACAAAACAAACTAGTCCTAATTATGTGGAACTACATGGCTGGCTTGCAAGGGAACACGGACACAGATCATTCCACCCTGCTTGAATTTGCCTTGTCCACAAGGCGAAGGTCCGGGTTGTCATGGGCGTCGACGATCATCATGAGTTGCGGTTTTAGGCATTTGTGTCCCGGCTTGTACGTCTCATCACAGTAGTTACACAAACCTCTAGCATGACGATCACGAATTTCAGCACTAGTGAGGCGATGGACCGAATTAGGAACTGGAGCCGGAAGAGCTAACCGGGGGGTGGGAGCCGGTCCCAAACGACCTGTAGTTGGTGGGTCTTCATTTGAATCCAACACGTGACCCAACTTTAGTTTCTCTTCCATGAGACGTGCCATAACAATGGCATCAGAAAACGATCTCGGTGACTTCACCTTAACCTCCAAACGAATCTCGTCCTTCAGCCCACCTATGAAACATCCAATTAAGAAGGTTTCTGGCAGGCCATCAACACGGTGGGAGAGACGCTCAAATTCTTCTTGATAAGCCACCACCGTTGTTGTTTGTTTAAGGCGAGATAATGCCTCGGTGGGATCTTCATAGTCAGTGGGGCCAAAGCGGCTATGAACGGCCTGAGAAAACTCAATCCACGACATCGATCCTTTAGATTTCTCCAGCCACCTGTGCCACTGGAGGGCTATACCTTCGAGGTGAAAAGAGGCTAGATGAACCTTGTCGTTATCATCGACCCGTTGAAAAGCAAAGTATTGTTCAGCTTGGTAGAGCCAACCTGTGGGATCATCCCCACTGAAACAGGGAAACAATAGCTTCAAGTATGGCTTTTGCGGGTTGGTACCGGCTTTGCCGCTGCCGTTGGAGGAGCCCGGGATGCCGGAAGGATTCATTTGCCGAATGGTTGTGTTGAGTCCTTGAAGCTCTGTCAAAATCCGTTCAAGCATTGCATCATGGGCGGCAAACTTTTGGTCGGTTTCGGCTTGGAATTCAGCATTGGTACGCTTGCGGGTTTCCATAGGATCGGTGCTCTGATACAAAATGGTATGTTCTGAGCAAATCAAATGGCCAGAAAAGAAGGATTAAGAGCTTGAGAGTAATGAGAACTGGAATATTAACTCACTTCATTTGCATAATCATTAGAAAGGAAACCTATGGCTATTATATAGCCTTACATAACTACCAAGCCGAGGTTGGAAGTTCAACTTTAAGGGTGTGCAAAAAAAGATGTAAAATGGTGAAAAAAGGTGCAAAGAAAAGAGTATAAAAAATTAGCAGTTAAAAAAAAAACATAACTACCAAGCCACCACTACACTAACATAAACATGGGAATAACTGAACATGTAGTGGAGTATTGGGCATCCCCTCAACCCCTTTATTGAACACATCACATAAAAACAAAAAAAAACTAGTCCTAATTATGTGGAACTACGTGGCTGGCTTGCAAGGGAACATGGGCACACATCACCAACTTGCAGGAGTTCTCTATCCATGGTACCAACAACTTTCAAAAAATACCTAGAACACTTGCTAAACTCCAAACCACATATAATTTGAGGCCTTTTCAGATTAACATGTTTCTTTTCTAGCAGTTTAAATGGGAAGACGTGCAGGCAAAGTGGAGGTCATATATAGAAGTTGAGATGCTTTGACTACGGCAGAAGAGACTTCTTTGGAGTTGTGTGTGTGTGGGTGGGTGCAGGGTTTGCTTAGTCATGTCAAAAAGCATACGTGGGCTCCATATTGTACACTTACCTATAGTGCTACATACTATGATGAGACTCTTAACTTGCTATATTATAATTTAACTTGCATAATCATCCATGAATCCAATTTTGCTAAATTAGGGTTAACCGAGGACCCAAGGGCTGGATGGTGCAGGGCCGCACCCCCTCCACCTCAGCAATTTTTTATAATAGCGCCCTCCGTGTTTCTCCGGCTTCATTAGGGGCGCTATTAAAGCTTTGTGATTACAATAACGAAGGGCAACGATTGTATTGGTGGAGCCATAAAGAATATTTTTTTTTAACTCTATATAAACCATTTATCCCTCGTATTTTTTAACAGACAACTATCAACTTCTTCTTTCTTTAAACGACAACTCTAAACTCCATACGTTTCCGTTTGGACCAAAGACAAGGAGTTTGAGTTGACCGTTTCGGTTCGTTGGACATTTTTACAACGTATGGATTTGTACTGAATTTTGGGATTCGGTTAAGGATAAATTTGACGAGGATATGGGTTATGGAACCGCGCGTACAAGCGATAAAATATCGTCGAAGTGGGAGAGGTTAGTGCTTAAAAGATTTCACTGAATCTACGGTAGACGGATTTTGAAGAATCTACAATATCGGTAGTGCTTATAAAACATCATTGTTGACCAAGTTATAAAAGAAAGAAAAAGTTATATCGCGTGTGTTTTAAATACGTAGAGAAAAAAATTTATATTTCTTGGTTAATTTAATGCATAAACTATTTTTTCAGATAATAATTTTATTGACATGCATGCATGAAATCCAACGTTTGCATATAGTCAAAATTCCAGAATAAGAAAGAAAACAATTTTCAACATCCATGAATAATTTTAGTTGATAATTAATTTGCCATTTAAAATTTTAAACATAAGTGAAACCATTTCTTGGACGGACGTTATAAACGTATTAGTTAATAGTTAATATCAGTTACATAAACTCTGAAGGATGGTAGATAAATAACAGTTTTCTGTTAATTTCTAGTCTATCAATATTTAAAAAGTGATTTATAAACTAGTAAAAAAAACATGGTTCAACAAAACATTACATAAATTAAGAATTTTTTTTAAGAGAAAGATTAACTAAAGCACGTACCTCAACTTGGCTTTGAAGAAACTTGATATATCCAATGGCTTCAGTTAGCACTGATGCAGTATCGGTCTGCAAACATTACACATAATTAATCCTTGCTATATATCACATTTATAAACAAAATATATACTTTTTTTTATGATTATACATAAATGTTTGATAATTCTATGCTTTGTATTAATCAAAGAAAGTAAGAGAAGACAATGGGTGGTGGTCTGCTACATATTTTCAAGTGACTTTATCCTGAAAATTGAGTTGCCCATGATTCAAGAGACTGCTCAAGATCGATTGTCCCTTAACTTATTATTTAAGTTCAAATTTGTCTCCACTATTGCTTAGTTTGTCTTCAATACATATGCAGTTACTTTATCAATTATTTAAATAGTAAAATCGTATAATATTACACGGGATTGATTTATTTAATTAACTCACTTTATATATTAAAAGGAAACCTTTTTTTTTAAATATTTTTCAATGTTAGAATGGTGGTTATCTTTTTCCTATGTTAATAAAATTCATTTAATGGCTTTGCTTTACAGTATTGTTTCAATCAAAATATAGAGACTGTCATGTTTTATTTTTATTTTTTTTATAATTCGATGTGTTATTAGTTTCATGTTATCAATAAGTTTAAAGTTTAAGCTTCGTTCTTGTAATTAGTTTGTTACATTGTTTAGTGTTTATCAGTTGAACTTATTTGCTGGTTTAATATTACTAGTATTGAGTTAGTGGGTTGGTGTAAAGGTTTGTCTCAAAATCAGTTTGTTTACTTCTTGTTTAGCAATCAGCAGCCTGGGCCTGCATAACGAACGTTTATAGAACGAAAGTCACAATATTAGCGAATCATTGTTCTTGTTTTATTAATAGTAACAAAATCAATGATTTTTGTAGACCAGAATTGATCAAATAGATCATATATGGACATTTTGTAGCAGTTATTAGTTAGAAAATAAAGTTTGCTTATTGCAGTAGAAAGCTAGCTAGCAACTTTATGAGTGGATCAAATACACAGCAGAAGAAAAAGGATATTAAACGGGCTTTGATTGAACCCATTCAAGCGATATTGAAACCTCCTAATCAAACCCCACTATCTTAGTTTTTAGGTTTTTGCTTTTTTGAGGTTTTAGCTTGTAGTTTTTAGAATGTACGTTATATCATTGTGTCTTTTACGAAGCATTGTATTTTTTTCTTATTTTCATCATTGTGTCTTTTTATCTTTGTCATTGTGTTATATTTTTTAGCATTTTATTATATTTTCTGGCTTATTGTGTCATATTTCGTGATTTATTGTGTTATTTGTATACTTCTCACACTTCTCATTTTTATTACACTATGCAGGATAACTTGACACTTGAAAACAAATGTGAAAAATTGCATACGATAATAATTTAATAAAGGATATGTTATCAATGGATTAAATACGTACATCTTCTGCAAGACTACCAAATTTTCTCAATCTTATCCATAATAAAAGTAGATATAACTTAATCACTAATATCTAGTCACATATAATAACTTTCTCATACTCGAAGAGTAACTCTTCGCTCATGTGAATAACGAGCGATCTTGGCGGAGTGCATAAGCTACATGGTCGCCCAAACGTTTCCGCCACCATAACTAATATATGTCAAACACGATATTGGCACGAGGCACAGCCCTCGACTTCTAAGATCTCTCTTGATCTCTTCATTTCCATCCTTTATTAAACCCTGAAATATAACCACATGTTATAACCATATATATCTTTGATTTGTACACTATTAGTGTTACAATATTTGACCACGTTTGCCAAGGTACTTGTTCGATAGGTATGTATTATCATCTTATAACTAGAAATTTATATCCAGCTTTGTTAGATACATAATTCTTATTTCCCATATTCCTCCTTTTATCCTAAGTATATATATATAGTGTGACATATATTAATTATCCTAAGTTAGAATAGGTGTGTCGGTTATTAACTAACCATTGTGTCGGTTAGAAGTCAAGGGTCACAACCCTTCATATGTATAAATACTAAACACATTGTAACATTTCATTTGTATGTATTGTTTCTTTCAATTATAAGAATTCTCTCTCAAATCCCTTCACCCTTCAATCCGATCCTGTGTCCTATATTTGGCATCAGAGCGTTGGTTATCAAACCCGTTCCATCCAGTCACAAAGAACATACGAAGAAGACGAAGATCACCGGAAAATTCTTGTTCCCTGTTTTACCGAAACAGAGTCAGACAAGAAGAAAGTATCAATCGAAGGAACAGATCATTCAAGGCCAAACCAGGATTGATAAAGATCAATACATCACCCCTTAATAACCGTTTAGATCGAAGAAGACAACCGGATAACTTTTCCGGTCAAACCAGACAAGTCCGGCGACTCACCGGATTCACAGACAAGTCGTTTAAACGCAATTATACGGTTATACTATCCCTGCCTTTAGTTTATAAGTTAGAATCGAATACATATAATCTTAATCAAAATCAAAAAAACAAAAAAACGAAATTTTTTCTGATACTCTGTTTTTTTTTTCTTCGAACGCTTGTTTTCCCGCCAAAACCTTTTTATCAAAACAAGTCTTCAGAATTCATACTCTGTTTCCGAATAAATCAGAAGTGCGAATCAGAATTGTTTTATAAAGAAAACATCAAAAAACAGAAAGATTAAGACTACTATCGGGTTCCTAAAAAAAACCGGGAAAATTTTTTTTCTAAAATTTATTTTTTCCCTTTCGTATTCGATCGTGTTTTTGGATTAGGATCCAGGCACAAAGTTGTTTGTAGAACATAAGATTAGAAGTTCTATTACTGTTTTGATCAAAGGGGATCAAAACCAGAAAATTTGTTTGTTGGCAGTGGGTTCGAAAGAAAGAAAGAAAGGAGTTTGACTTTTCTGAAAGTCAACAGACCTTTAAGAATTATTATTTTATTAAGGGTATATTGTGAAGGGTATTTTATCAGTGTTTGTTTATTAGAGTTTATCACTGATTGAACAAAAAAAGAAAATAGGATTGAAGCATATTGGAAAAACAAGTGATTTGTTTTAGGGTGTTTTAGATTGACAAAGGGTGTTATTGCAAGACACTAATCAATCATTGTTGGAGGATTATCAAGTCATAGGATTGACTTTTAGAATCGTTTAGAGGAACATTAGTGATACACGAGATTATTATAACAAAGATCTTGGTACTTTGTAAAAGCCGGCCACAAAGATCAAAACTTTGTTAAGCAAATAGTATTTCTCGAAATTATCATAGTAGAGTT
The DNA here is from genome assembly GCA_032199755.1 of Ambrosia artemisiifolia. NCBI lineage: Eukaryota > Viridiplantae > Streptophyta > Magnoliopsida > Asterales > Asteraceae > Ambrosia > Ambrosia artemisiifolia. The sequence goes on from CM063523.1 coordinate 15,295,295, forward strand.
TGACAAGGGTAGTCAAGCAACAGTTCCATTAAAGTGTTGGGTAGTCCATACTAGTTTCGGACAATAGGGAAGAAAAAGACTAAAAGTCCACAGAAAACTCCCAGTAAACCCAAAATGACGAAAGAACAGACACAGAAAGAGACAGTCACGAAGGAGACTCTCACTTTCAGCCTCCAAACACCGATGTTGACATCTACAAATTACACGATTTGGGCTGTTCGTGTTAAAGCAATATTGAGTGCAAATGGTCTTTGGGAAGTAGTGGAACCCACAGAAGGCACGTCAACGGTAGATGTAAAGAAGGATAGGACAGCGATTGCCTATCTCTTTCAGGCAATTCCAGAGGATATGGTGATGCAGGTGGCGTCACATCCTACAGCAAAAGAAATTTGGGAAGCATTAAAGACGAGATTTATTGGAATTGACCGAGTCCAGAAAGCAAGACTTCAATCATTACGCACAGAATTTGAGATGTTGTCGATGAGAGAGACAGAAACCATAGACCAGTTTGCTGGTAGGTTAAGTGCGATTAGTACAAAGTCAAGAACCCTAGGAACAAGACTTGAAGAGTCAATGTTGGTGCGAAAATTGCTGGACTCCGTACCAGAGAGGTTCCTACAGATTATTGCGTCCATAGAACAATATTCAGATATGGATACCATGACGCTAGATGAAGCGCTTGGAAGACTCAAAGCGTATGAGGAACGCCTTAAGTCAAGAGACGAGAAGAAATATGGACCCGCAAGTCAAGAGAAGTTGTTATTTACAAGGCAAGATAGAAGGCCTTTCAGCAACAATAACAAGAACTACAATCAGAATCGAGGTAGACAGAACTTTAGGAAGTTCAATAAGAGTCAAAGATACGAGAGGAAGAACTTTGACAGAAATGGCCATCAAGATCACAGAGGTGATAGAAATTCCACTAAGAATCGTCATGACGACAGTAGTTACAAGCCCAAGAAGGATGGCAGCAGTGTAAGATGCTACAACTGCAATGAAATAGGACATATTGCTCCCAGATGTCCTAAACCTCGAAATAAGCAAGAAGAATCTCACCTAGTAATGGAAGAAGAGGATCCCACATTACTTATGGCAGTTGGTGAAGAAAAAAGAGTAGTTCTAGAAGAAAAGAAGATTATACCAGAAAGCTATCATAGTGAAGAAAATGGAAATGAAGTTTGGTACTTAGATAACGGAGCAAGCAATCATATGACAGGAAGACGCTCCTACTTCACAGAGTTAGATGAAAAGATAGCAGGAAGTGTAAAATTTGGAGATGGATCATGTGTCAACATCAAAGGTAAAGGCTCAGTATTATTGGAATGCAACAACGGAGAACAAAGACTAGTTACAGAAGTCTACTACATTCCAACACTCCAAAGCAACATCCTAAGCCTCGGACAAGTTACAGAATCAGGATGTAAAGTAATTATGGAGAATGAGTATTTAAGGATTTATGACGCCTACAGCAACCTATTGATGAAAGTCCCAAGAGCTAAGAATAGACTCTACAAGGTAAGGCTCAGAATAACAAGTCCTATTTGTTTACAAGCCAGAATAGATTCACCTGCATGGTTATGGCATGCACGTATGGGACACGTGAATTTCGATTCACTACGACAATTAAGTATTAAAGGAATGGCACATGGAATACCAAGAATCAAGCACCCATCTCAAGTATGTGATGCATGTATTACGGGGAAACAAAGCAGACTTCCATTCCCCTCTCAAGCAAGTTTTAGAGCATCGAGACCTCTCGAGCTCGTACATGCAGATTTATGTGGACCGATTTCACCCACATCATTAGCAGGCAACAACTATTTCTTCCTTATAGTTGATGATTATTCAAGATATATGTGGATCTACATGCTTAAGTCAAAAGATCAAGTTTATGAGAATTTCAAGAAATTCCTAAGTGAAGCTCAGACAGAGACAAGTCAAAAGCTCAAGAGATTAAGAACGGATCGTGGAGGAGAATTTACTTCTAAAGCACTTACCACGTATTGTGAGGACAAAGGAATCCTCAGGCAGCTTACAGCGCCTTACACACCTCAGCAGAATGGTGTAGTAGAAAGGAAAAACCGTTCAGTAATGAGTATGACAAGAAGCATGTTAAAGGCTATGAACGTACCACAGAATTTATGGGCAGAAGCAACAAGACAGGCGATTTACATACAGAATCGGTTACCTACAAAAGCATTACAGGGAATGACACCCTACGAAGCAGTGAATGGAAAGGCACCCAATATCAAGCACATTAGAGTATTTGGATGCACAGCATATGCAAAGGTAACAACGCCCTTCTTAAAGAAATTAGAAGATAGAAGTAAGAAAATGGTACATCTAGGAAACGAAAGCGGTTCAAAAGCCTATAGATTATATGATCCCATAGAAGAGAAGATACACATCAGTAGAGATGTCCAATTCATAGAAAATGAACCATGGGATTGGGACAACTACTTGAAAGAAGGAAGTGAAAATGAACCATCTTGGACAAGATTTGAGATACATGGAGATTCAGAAAGTGAAGCTGTACAAGAAGATAATGACGAGGACAGTGAAGATCAAGATAATGAATTCTTCAGCAGTCCAATCACAGCTACAAGAACTCCAATAACGGTACAAGAGACACCGACAAGTGATCCAGCAGTTGAGACGAGTACTCAAGAGATAGAAGACTCACCAGGCTCCTTACACAGACCAGTTCGAGCTCTTAGATCACTTAATGACATCTATGCAGCCACAGAACCTCTTAGACCAGAAGAATTTGAACATCTTTATCTAGCATATGATGAAGAACCTGCAAACTACAGAGAAGCAGCAGATTACCCACAATGGATAGAAGCAATGGAAAGCGAGATAGACTCTATAGAAAAGAATAACACTTGGACACTGACTAAACTTCCCTCCGGTCAGAAACCAATAGGTCTAAAATGGGTATTTAAGGTCAAGAGAGACGCAAGTGGACAGATCACCAAGCATAAGGCCAGATTAGTAGCAAAAGGGTATGTACAACAAGAAGGTATAGACTACAATGAAGTATTTGCACCCGTTGCAAGAATGGAAACAATCAGGCTACTACTAGCATTGGCAGCTCAGAAAGGATGGCAAGTACATCATTTGGATGTCAAATCAGCATTCCTACACGGTGAATTAAAGGAAGATGTCTACGTATCACAACCAGATGGATTCATAAAGAAAGGAAAAGAGAACCTAGTCTACAAGCTAAAGAAGGCTCTATATGGTTTGAAGCAAGCACCAAGAGCATGGAACATAAGGCTGAACAACATCCTAAAAGAGATTGGATTTATCAGATGTCCACAAGAACAAGCAGTGTACAAGAGAACTTCAAGACAGTCAACAATCATTATAGGAGTTTATGTCGATGACATAATAGTGACAGGAAGTTCAGTGAAGGACATATCAAGCTTCAAGAATGAAATGCAAGGCAAGTTTGAGATGAGTGATTTAGGACCACTCACATACTATCTAGGAATAGAAGTACGCCAAGCACAAGGAAGAATACAATTGAAGCAATCAGCCTACGCAAAGAAAGTTATCAAGGAAGCTAGACTAGAAGACTGCAATCCAACAAAGACTGCAATGGAACCAGGTCTGAAGCTCAGCAGAGAAGATGAGAGTGAACCAGTCAATGAGACAGAATACAGAAAGCTAATTGGAAGCCTAAGGTACCTTACACACACCAGACCAGATATTACTTACGCAGTTGGATACGTGAGCAGATTCATGGAGAAACCAAAGACGACTCACATGAAGGCAGTTAAACATTTGATAAGATATATCAAAGGCACATTGAATTATGGAATTCAATACAGCAAAGGTAAAGGAGCAGAAATTATTGGTTACAGCGACAGCAGTTTCGGAGACCAAGAAGATGGAAAAGGAACAACAGGAACAATATTCTACTACAAAGATTCACCTATCACATGGACAAGTCAGAAGCAAAGCACAGTAGCTTTATCATCGTGTGAATCAGAGTTTATGGCAGCAACATCAGCAGCATGTCAAGCAATATGGCTACAAGGAGTACTAAGCGAACTCACAGGTGAAAGACCAAAGAAGATAACTCTACAAGTAGATAACAAGTCAGCGATACAACTCATGAAGAATCCTGTGTTTCATGGAAGATCCAAGCATATCAACACAAGGTATCACTTTATCAGAGAATGCATAGAGAACGAGCAGATACAAGTTGATCATATCAGTGGAGAGATGCAGAAAGCCGACATCCTCACCAAGTCACTACCAAGGATAAAGTTCATAGAGATGCGAAGTCTCATAGGAGTTGAAGACCTTGGGGAAATCAAGAATTAGGGGGGAGAATGTTAGATACATAATTCTTATTTCCCATATTCCTCCTTTTATCCTAAGTATATATATATAGTGTGACATATATTAATTATCCTAAGTTAGAATAGGTGTGTCGGTTATTAACTAACCATTGTGTCGGTTAGAAGTCAAGGGTCACAACCCTTCATATGTATAAATACTAAACACATTGTAACATTTCATTTGTATGTATTGTTTCTTTCAATTATAAGAATTCTCTCTCAAATCCCTTCACCCTTCAATCCGATCCTGTGTCCTATAAGCTTGTTACATGTATGCATATCTATCTACTAATGACCTGCGTATAGAATTGATCTATTGCATGCATGCTTAATTCTACAAATAATCAACATTTTGTTCATTTAAAAAAACAATCTTTTTGATTTATAGATGGTTCAGAATCTGGCCAAGTGTTTCTAGGCTTTTTATGAAACTGCTGGTACATATAGGCAATTCACTACCATGGATAAAAAAACTCAATGTAACTCACGTGACTCTGCATGGAAAGAAGGATGGAGTTTCTTCCTTTGACCAACGAACTCAAACTAATGTCAGCCAACTTGCAGGAGTTCTCTATCTATGGTACCAACAACTTTCAAAAAATACCTAGAACACTAAACTCCAAACCACATATAAAGCCAAAAAGATATTCTCAAAACAAAGGAAAACATGTTGGCATTTGAGTCCTTTTCAGATTAACATGTTTCTTTTTTAGCAGTTTAAATGGGAAGACGTGCAGGCAAAGTTGAGGCCATATATAGAAGTTGAGATCCATTGACTACGGCAGAAGAGACTTGTTTGGAGTTGTGTATGTGGGTGAGTGGGTGGGGGGTTTGCTTAGTCATGTCAAAAAGCATACATGGGCCCCATATTGTACACTTTTCTATAGTGCTACATACTATGATCAGACTCGTAACTTGTTATACATGTTATAATTTAACTTGCATAATCATCCATGAATCCAATATTGCTAAATTAGGGTTAACCCATGACCCAAGGGCTGGACGGTGCAGGGCCGCGCCCCGCCCCCTCCACCTCAGAAATTTTCATTGGATAGCGGCCTCCGTGTTTCTCCGGCTCCATTGGGGGCGCTGTTAGGACCGTCGAACTCGCGTTCCAACAATCACGGGTTTTATCTTAGAGGTGCGGAATCCCTCTAAGATGCTCTAATAACAGAAACAACGATTGAAACTATGAAACGAGTAATCACAACACACACACGGGTCAAAAGATTATGTATTAATCACTAAAACAGAGCTCGAGTGTTTACAATGATCAAATCAGACGTCCTATGACCAGGGGAGGGTGTTTGGAGGGTGTGTGAGGCAAGAACTGAGGTCTAGGGTTGAGAATGAGGGTATTTATACCACCCGGGTACGACCAGCTCGTTCAAGGCGATTAGCAGCCCAGTCCAAGGCGATTAGCAGCTAATCGCCTAGAGGAAAGGCATAAACGCCTAGAGGTCCAAGGCGATTAGCAGCTAAACGCCTAATGGGCCAAGGCAATTAGGCCCTAATCGCGTAGGCCCTCAGCTAAATGCCTTGGACCTCAAGGCTAATCGCCTTGAGCATCCCTCGACCTCCAAAACGCGAATAAACGCCTCCAAACACCCCGAACTACGTCCAAACAACTAATATACTAGCCTAGGGACATCGTGCACTAACAGACTCCCCCTTGGACCAGGCTAGTATACGTACAGAAATAACCAAAAGACATCGTTCATACCAAAATAGCAAACAACTTTACAGACTCGATAAGCAAAAACGATTACATCTAAACAAAAATACAAGCAGCATCTTCAATCTCTGTCTTCAGCTTGATGTTGTTCTAACCCGTGTGATTCTCGACCAGTCGCATCCTGCATGAACCTTGTTAGCATAACAAAACCGGATCACTCTCTGAAACTTCATTGCTTGATCGGCTTCAACAGGTAGATGCATGATTGGGTATTGATACAACATCTCCACATCCTTTTCTGAGCAATTAATCAGCCACATAGGATCCCAAATCCTAATCTTCCTGCATGGATTTGGACTATTGCCCAAGACGATCACCGCTTCAGTAGTAGCTGCATCATAGTGCCAATAATACAGCTTCGTGGTAAAGTCTTGTTCAAGTGGAATAATGGGAATCCTTGAAACGCATTTCGGTGGCTTGATTTTGTGCTCCCAGATTGGCTTTAGAGTGAAGGGATGAATCTTGTCTGTTGGATATGATCTGGGATACTGAGTCTCGAGTTCTTTCCATCCCTCAATGCTTTCTCTCTTTAGCTTAGTGTAAAAACCCGAAAGTGGAGGAGCCTTTTCTTTATATAATGGATAATCAAGACGAATGAGATCACGAATATACCAGAACGGCAGGCTCAGAATGTCTTTATATTCCTTGAAGTACAACACGCCTTCTTGCCATTTTATCCCTAGCATCCTCGTGTGACCAATATATGCGCAGCTTATCACATTACCCGACATCTTCGACAATCGCTTCTTGAAGACTGCGGCTCGCTCAACCGGCTTTCTCTTTTCTTCAGGTTTAAACCACTTGGGATAGCGCTCTTTGATTTTATCCTGTCGAATTTTAACTTCATCAGGAATATCAGCAGAGTCAGACTTCAACTTTTCCTCAGCCTCTCGAACCATCTCTTCATCAATGTTTGGAATACCAGCGCCCGACTCATTTACCACATACTCAGGAGTTGGGACGTTGGTTCCATCTTCGAGATCTACCTCATTATTATCAGGATGCAACTCAGGAGGGGCACTTTGGCTCGCACTGGAAGATTCTCCAGGTGTAAAGCCATAAACTTTAGCTAAATCCTCTGGTGTCATCTCTGGTAGAATCTCGCCTTCTTCCAGATCATACTCGGGCATGGTAGGTGGTGGGAGCAAGTTGCCTTCATCATCATAAGCAAAATAGCAGTTTAAAGGCTCAACATATTCAACCTGAATCAACGCTTTCTTGTTTAGTTGCTTGCGAAGTTCGTGAATCTTGCTCATCTGGCGTGATGGCTCCCCCTGAGCAGAAGAACCTGCCTCGGGATCATCGCCTCGACGATCATGGCGCTTCTGTGTTCGTCTCTCAGCTGAACCACCCGATGACCCGCCACCGCCTGTGGCTCCAGGGTCACCACCATCACCTTTACCATCACCCTGATCATCATCATCAGACTTGTTATCATCCTCTTCATCATCCTCATCATCCTCTTCTTCACTATCATCATCATCATCATCACCAGCTGTACTCGCTCCAGCCTCAGAACCACCAGTGAGCCTAGGCTGAGTTCCAGACAACTCATCCAACCTAGCTCTTAATCTAGTATTTTGTTTCCTGTACCTGGTGATTCTGCGCTCATTGTTCACATTTGCGAGCTGGAGGTCATTGTACTTACCTTCAATACCAGTCAGTCTCGCCAAGGCACTTTGGTTCGACTGTATCAGCTGCTGGTGTGATTCCATAAGCTGCCTGTTTGACTCAAGAATTTGCTGATTAGACAAGGTGAGTGCGTCGACAGTAGCTCTAAGATCTGTTTTAGCAGTAATGGTCTCGCCAATCAACTCAAGCATCGCTGTCTCATTTTCTTCGATCTGAGTGTTCTTGCTTCTTAACTCTGCTATTTCCCGCGATTGTGCAGCAACTAAAGCCATGAGTTCGCTGACATTATGCTGGAGTTGTTCATTGGAAGCAGAAGTAGAAGAAGAAGATTGGCCTGAAGGTTTAGCTGCTTTGGTTCTTGCAGCTTCCTTCAGTCTCCGGATGTGGTCACCAACCGGATTAGAAACCAACTGCGCACCTGTCGCTTCAACAGTAGCTGAGACTTGCTCAGTGAAGACTACTGAAGAAGGCATAGACATAGTAATACCTGCAGGCATAGCTGCACTGGAAGATAGAGGAGCTGAAGAAGTGGCTGCTGTTGTAGTTGTTGTTGCTGTTGCTGCTTTTGTTGTTGTTGCTGGTGTGGTAGAAGACGTTGGAGAGCCGAATGTATCAGGAAGATTCAAAGCTGCAAGTTTTCCCCTCAATCTCTTTGGGGACCTATCAGGCACACCTAGATTCTTTGACATCCTTTTCTGACCTCTACCAATCTTTGCTGCCGTGGTTTTCTGTCTCTTGTGAGGAGGAGGCGTGCTAAGGTCAGCATCGATATCTGCAATAAGATCCTCACCTCCTGGTGTGAAAGTGGGATCCCTCGCTAGATCTCTCGCCTCGGCTGTGAGAGCCCTATCCTCTTCCAAACTAAGCACATCAGGCGTGTACAATAAATATTTTATACTGTTGCAACAATAAATATTTAAAATTAAAGCTTTGTGACTACAATAACGATGGGAGACGGCTGTAATGGTGGAGCAATAAATATTTTATACTGTTGCAAAGCCGTAGAATTTGAAATAAAATATTTAATCTATTTTTTAACTATATATAAATAAGTTATTTATCCCCCATATTTTTAATTGACACACAACTCTCAACTTCTTCTTTCTTAAACCACAACTACCACAACTCTCAACTCCATACGTTTTCGTTTTGAACCAAAGACGAGGAGTTTGCATTGACCGTTTTGGGTCTACACGCTAGAAAATTGGACATTTTTACAACATATGGATTTGTACTGAATCTTGGGATTCGGTTAAGGATAAATTTGACGAGGATATAGTTTATGCAAATGCAATTGCGTGTACAAGCGATGAAATATCGTCGAAGTGGGAGAGTATATAGGTAGTGCTTATAAAACATCATTGTTGACCAAGATATAAAAAAAATGTTATATCGCGCGTGTGTTTAAATACGTAGAGATAAAATTTATATTTCTTGATTAATTTAATGCATAAAGTATTTTATTAGATAATAATTATCTACTGTATATATTTATTTTACTAAATGGAGGCCCTATTTTTAAGGGACATCTAGCTCTGGTTTGGGTTAACAACACTATCAAGCCGGCCCTGCATCCAACATTACCGACATCTTTGTTCAAAACAATTTTATTGACATGCATGCATGAAATCCTACTTTGGCATATAGTCAAAATTTCAGAATAAGAAAGAAAACAATTTTCAGCATCTATGAATAATTTTAGTTGATAATTAATTTGCCATTTAAAATTTTAAACATAAGTGAAACTATTTCTTGGACGGACCTTGTAAACGAATTAATTAATATCAGTTACATAAACTCTGAAGGATGGTAGTTAAATAACTGTTTTCTGTTAATTTCTAGTCTATCAATATTTAAAAAGTGATTTATAAACTAGTAAAAAAAAACATGGTTCAACAAAACATTACATAAATTAAGAATTTTTTTTAAGAGAAAGATTAACTAAATAAAGCACGTACCTCAACTTGGCTTTGAAGAAACTTGATATATCCAATGGCTTCAGTTAGCACTGATGCAGTATCGGTCTGCAAACATTACACACAATTAATCCTTGCTATATATCACATTTATAAACAAAATATATACTTTTTTATGATTGTACATAAATGTTTGATAATTCTATGCTTTGTATTAATCAAAGAAAGTAAGAGAAGACAATGGGTGGTGGTCTGCTACATATTTTCAAGTGACTTTATCCTGAAAATTGAGTTGCCCATGATTCAAGTGACTGCTCAAGATCGATTGTCCCTTAACTTATTATTTAAGTTCATATTTGTCTCCATTATTGCTTACTTTGTCTTTAATACATATGCAGTTACTTTATCAATTATTTAAATAGTAAAAGGTATAATATTACAAGGGATTGATTTATTTAATTAACTCACTTAATATATTAAAAGGAAACCTTTTTTTTTAAAAAAAATATTTTTCAATGTTAGAATGGTGGTTATCGTTTTCCTATGTTAATAAAATTCATTTAATGGCTTTGCTTTACAGTATTGTTTCAATCAAAATATAGAGACTGTCATGTCTTTTTTTTTTATTTTTTTTTTATTTTTTTATAATTCGATGTGTTATTAGTTTCATGTTATCAATAAGTTTAAAGTTTAAGCTTCGTTCTTGTAATTAGTTTGTTACATTTTTTAGTGTTTATCAGTTGAACTTATTTGCTGGTTTAATATTACTAGTATTGTGATAGGATTAGTGTTCAGTTAGTGGGTTGGTGTAAAGGTTTAATCGTGTCAAGTTTTATTAATAAAAGAGTATGGGACGGGTTTGTCTCCACATCAGTTTGTTTACTTAATGATTATCAATCAGCAGCCTGGGCCTGCATTAACGACAGTGGCGGATTTAGAAACATTTTTCAGTAGTAACGTTTTTCATTTTTTTCATTTTAGTAGCAACGTTTTTCAAATTTCGTAAAAAAAAAACCAAATTTTCCACTACGCGCGCGAAGTTGAGCCGCAACGTCCGCACCCCCTGGTTATGGGCTACATCCGCCCCTGATTAACGAACGCTTATAGAACGAAAGTCACAATATTAGCGAACCATTGTTCTTGTTTTATTAATATATAGTAACAAAATCAATGTTTTCTGCAGACCAAAATTGATCAAATAGATCATATATGGACATTTTGTAGCAGTTATTAGTTAGCCATATGGTAAATGATGATTTAAAGAAGGTACAAGGGTATTTTAACATCAGCAGAAGCTGAATAATAATTTAGAAAATAAAGTTTGCTTATTGCATTAGAAAGCTATCAACTTTATGAGATGAAGAAAGATATAATTATACCTTGCCATACGGTGCCACCAGTTGCTGAAGAGCTGAGATTCTATCTCCTAATTTCTCCTTTCTAACCTGATTCAGAAAAACACACACACAAATATAAAAAATTAATCATAAACATACATCTTCCCATGATAACTAAAATAGTACACCTTCAATAGTGCGACTGTGGATTTTCTGTAAAAAATGTAGACTAATTAACAATAACAAAGCCAAGTTCAAGAAAAATAAATTATCAAGTGATGAATAATAGAAGATATATGAAAGAATCGGTTTAGTAAATGATACAAAGATCACTTTGTTATATTTTTACTAAAGTTTTTAACCAAAGATTTATATATAAAAATGAAATGATCCTATAACAAAGTCTTATTGAAATATTTTGAAATGAATCTTCACAAGATGTGTTTAGTCACAATGAACGTTTAACAAAAAGAAATATGTTAATAAAAGTCAATGAAGACTTTAAATCTTTTATATAACCAATTACAGTTTTTATAAACATTATTAATTGATCTTCCTTGTAAGAATAGAGGGGGACTTATATAAAATACCTTCAATGTTGTGCAAGAAGGTCGCAATTCGAGTTTCGATTTCTTTGTTGGAGAAGCTTCAGAAACCTTTGCATCCCTATAAACACAAGATGGCCTTTTTGCTTCTGTTGTTTCCCATGTTAAAGCTGGTGCTATCTTCAAGTGAAGTTTAAAACATATACCAGGTATATTTAGGTTAAAATTTCAAAAGTATAAACTAATTAATAAATAGAAGATTTTCTCGATCAAAATAAAAATGAATAAGTTCTTAGATAAGAGAAATAATGTTAAAAATTCGCTAAAAAAGAATGTCTCGACCCCGAGGGGATGGGTTCGTGTTTAGTAGGTTAGGGTTTGCTGTCCAGAAAGGGGTGGCGGCGCAGCTTGTTGCCCGCTTGCCCGCTATCTCGATGTAATTTTTTGCGAAAGGCTTATATTAATATAAGTTCTTCTAAAAAAAAAAAGAATCAAAGAAGAAAAAAACTTACCTTGCGATTCATTTGATCTACACCATGAGAAAAACAATTGTCCTTGAAAAGGCCCACAAGATTATGAGCATTGTATGTAGGAGGTTGATAACTACAATTCCCATTAAATCTGGTAGACCCAAATGAATCTAAAGAAGGAAAGTTTATATCGAAACTGCTTCGGGATTGATTCAAATTTGAAACATTTAAGGTTGGTAAAATCTGGCTGAATGTCCCTCTATAATAACCATTAGTATCAAAAGAGCGAAACATTGATTCCTCAGATGAGGGAATTTGATTCATGAACTGATCACTTTTTATATGACCCTCTTCAGAGAATGTTTTGAGCAACATGTCTTGATTGTTATCATTGTATCTAAATCTCTGAATGTTATTGTTTGACATAAAATCTTCGGTCCTTGATGTTGGGTTCCAGCTTATGATATCTGAGTGCTTGTGCTTGATTCTTGCAAGATGTTGCAATTCATGAGCCTTGTAGTTTTCTATTGACATGCTTTGTAATCCCATGTCTTGTGATATTGGCACTTGATTGATGTTATGATATATGTGTTGCTTCACATATCTTGAGGTTGTATTGTCTCTTGTACCATTTCTACATAAATAAGCAAGTTTTAAACTATACAAAGATATAACTAATACTATAGTTATTAATCATTGGTTCTTTACTTACAAGATATGGTTTTGGTGGCAAGAAAGTCCATAGCATGAAAAATCTCCAAGACACTGGTTAGCTTCTTCCATAATTTATATGTTAATACACTACTTTGATGTTGCTGTTCTACACACCTTTCTACTCAACTTTAGAAAACTAAAATGCAAAAAAGAAAGAATATTTTTTTTATGAAATTTATCATAGAATCTATCACTAACTTCAAAGAAACAGTGGTTCAGGTGACACCCACATACCATACATGAATACATGTAAATGTTAAGACATACATAAATATGGATGTACCTCTCTCCTCCTTTCAGCTATGCTTTTTAATGGTCTCTGCACTCTTTGCTCTTTCAAGTTCTTTAAAGCAACTCTTGAAAAGAAAGCAAGAAAAAGAGAGAAACACATTCCACACACATCACATAATATCTAAGTATATTTATATAGATCATAAAAAACACAAAAAAAGGTCCACTTTATCTCGGTAATATTTTCTCTCTACTGTGAACCTTTTGTACACATGTACCAACATATAATATTATATAGAAACAAACTGAATAATTTATATTGTATCTTTCTTGCTCTCACTTAATTAACTGACACATATCTTTTTTTTTTTTTTGGGTGCTAGTGGTGGGGAGCGGCATTGAGGGGAGGAGGTTTGGTAAGCTGCAATTACAGGGAGATGATTATGGTCTGTTCCTACAACATCATGATTACAAATCCCAGACTTTCTTTGCCTTTGATCCCAAGACTTTCAACAAAAGTCTGAACACAAAAAAACAATCATGTTATCAACCCTCTCTCTTTGAAGATAGCACATGGGTATACACTTTTATATGTATGTAGTGCAGGTTACATTCTATCTAATTTTCTAGGTGATCTTTCACTTTCATATCAACAAAAGAAATAGAGTGTATGTTTATGTCATGAAACAGTACTAGAAAATAGACCAACCACTTGCATTACATAGGTTGCAAATCATCACAATATTTGGTTGATTTTTTAGACAATGTCAATTTAACGCTTAAAATAGTTTGTATCAACACGAACTAGTACTTACTTTTAATGATTGGTAGGAACTTGTTAATCCTGGTAGTTGGTCTTTAGCAGGGACACAAGTTCCTACTCAAAGCTCAAAGCTCAATTCTGAATACAAATCATACAATAGATGTTGATCGCACACATTTGCTACGTATAGTTTAGTTGTTCTGATCATGAGGCTTAGCGAGACCCCCCCCCCACACACACACACACGCACAGAGGGGGCTCTGGCCTTGGACCTGCAAGGGTGCTGCCGTACTTGACACCTTTGTTGTAATGAGATTTCCTTATGATACGTCTTAAGTAACTCTGATTAAATCCTCTAATAATTCATATAAATTAATTGAATAACTAATCGTATGATACTTTCCTCAATTTTTCTAGAGATATGAAGACGGTTAAAATATGTTTTGTTATGTTTGACAAATTTCAGTATGTGTAGGACAAGTTCAATACATGTATGATAATTTTTGGTAAGTGTAGGATAAATTTTATCATATTAATATTCTTTCTAAAAGATTCCACATGTTTGTGTATGAGTCATGCGTATGCAATGAGGTTCAAATGAGAACACATAATAAAAAAAAAAATACTTATGAGTAATTTAGACAGAAACCATTAATTTAAAAATGTATGTACACCCTGCGGATATGTCCCTAGCTTGCATAATGGGTTAGGATCATATTTAGTTTGTTCGTTCGGGTTGTTATTTGATATGTCCCTAGCTTGGATATCGGGTTAGGATCATATTTAGCTTGTTCATTAGTCGTTCAGTTGTTATTTGATGTTTAGGGGAATTTTAGTCATTTTTGTAGGTTCATACGTGTGCCATGTTGAACACGTATGGAGCCCATACGTGTGATAAGTCATACACGTATGGAACTTGACTATAAATACCCCATGCCTTGTTATGTGTTATAACTTTTGCCATATTCTAATATAAGTGCAGCCCTTAAGTGTATTTTTTTGTATGTGTGCTCTCCATATTATTATCTCATTCATAAACATTCACCTACAACAACTAACCAGATTGCTGATTCCGCCTTTAATCTGATACGCGCGTGATACCAATTATCTTGTCCGAATTGATCTTACAAGTGGTATCAGAGCCGAGGCTCATATCACGCGTGTTGTTGTAATGGTTTTGCATCAGATCTGGAAGTTTTTAGGCAATTGTTCATAGAAAACTATTGACCCATTTATTGCATAAAACATGGTTTTCATTGATTTTGGGGTATGTTTGTTGTTTTGATCAGTGATTTGATTGTGGGTTCATGTTTTGAAACTGATTTTATGCAAAACAAAATCAAATTTCAATCAAAACAAATCCGATCTGAGATTTTTGGGAAAATTTTCAAATTTATGAATATTTTGGTTTTTGGCTTGAAATCATGAACATGGATTCTTTTTTAAGATCTGATCATTGTTTCATCACACAAAAGTGTTTTGAAAACTAATTGAATCAAAATTAAGGTTAAACAGCGTTGAATTGATTCAGATCTGATATTTTTTTTAACACTCATAAGTTTGGTGTTAATCTTGGTTTTTCTCAATTTTTGAATATAATTATTGTTTTTGGATTGTTTTGGGCATTAGAAACTTGTTAGAAATCATTCCCCACACAAAACCTAATTATCAGTGTAGAGGTATGGTGCTTGACCAGACATACACTCGGTTTTCTCTTTCTCCAAACCTCCAGATCTGTGTTCTCACAAGAGGAATTTTTGGGGTTCTGTTATCTACCCTTTCAGATCTGTGGTAACCCAGGCTTTAAGCACCTATTTTGACATAGATTTGTTCAAGTTATTCTGTCCATGATATTTTTTCATAAATATGTACTTCGGACTCCTTTTCTTGATTTACAAATCCCTATGATTCACAGACCTCTACTTAAACATGAATACTTTGTTTTGATGAAGAAAAATGGGTCAATAATACTCTCAAAGTTGGATGTACAAGCTAATAATGCAAAGCTATACATCACAGTACAAGTGGTAAAGATAGCACAAAAGTGACATGGGTACAACTCGGGTTGCGAATCGTACAACCACACTTTGCACTTGTCCTCTCCACAGGGGACAAAATTCTGACATGAGCACAGAAAAGTCTGCAAGGTTCATTTAATGTTGCCCAATAAGCTGTCGTTATCATATACAAACCGAACTCATACTCCGCCATAACCGAACGCATGGACTTGCTCCGTCGTTCTTCATGTACTGGACTTCGTGTCCTCCAGGCCAAGCTCCTCAGGCGACCCGCCGGAGCATGGTATTTACCCGCTAACGCCTAGCTCTCCGCGCACCCGCCGGAGAAGGGTTATCACCCGCTAACGCCTAGCTCCTCGCGCACCCGCCGGAGAAGGGTTTTCACCCGTTAACGCCTAGCTCTCCGCGTACCTCAGCCTGCACAAAGCTCTTCATTGCACCCGGCGAAGCTTAGTTGTCATCCGCCAACGTAGTTCACCCCTTCACCACGCTCCCGCGATGCTGCGGAACAAGCTCTCCGCCTGACGTAAAACGTAAAGAGACGCCACCGCGGAGCATAGCTTTCACCCGCCAGTGCCATCATGGTTTTCGTCCGCGGCTAAAGTTTCTGTTGAGCTCCTCAAGGTTCCTAGGCGCAACTCGGTCTCGCTCCGCACAATTACGCGCAGGCCAGATCCGCTCAACTGTGCACAAGCGGTGTTAGCCTCGTGGCAGTGGAGAGGTAGTAAAAACCGGTTTGCGTCTTGAAGGGATAGGGAGCCTAATCCAAGTGGAGGAGGCGTCCCTATCCCCATAAGTCAATTTCCTCGCGCCAGTCAGCAGCGCGAGGAACCGTTGGCGCGCAGCTTGCAACATATGCAAGGGAGCGCGCAAAGACAACAACTGATAAGCAATAACAACACCTGATAAGCGCGTACCGTCACGCGCGGAATCTTCCCCCAGCACCTTTTGTACGAGGTACAGAAGACAACAAAAGGAAGATTCACAAGGATCATTGACAGTGTACGCGCCAATGACCAAGCGACAGGTGGCAGAAGTGGTCCAACAACTACTGACAAGAACAGCAGCATGGCTGCAGCCATGCTTCCACCATACCAGCGTCTACAGTGACAGCAGACATCCCTTACTGATGTCAGAAGCATGGTCAACGACTGTAGCAAGGACAGGGGGGCCGTCCGCCAGTCACAGTGTGCCACGTGTCCGCCTCGAGCAGCAACCATGCTGCCATATGACGTCATGAACAGTACCAGTATCTTCCCGCCAATTCTAGAGAAGACTTTGGACTTGGGCCTGGACCAAGCCCAACGAAGAATTGCTCCTCATGGGCCCCACGACTAAGCCCATGAGTTCTCCTATAAATAGAAGAAGACTCCTCCTTGCCAAAGGATCTGAAAATAATCACTTGTAGCCTAGTATACTCTCTCTTGTAATTCTTTGTGTTCTCACATTAATAATACTCCGGCTACTTACAGTGGACGTAGGTCATTCCTAGACCGAACCACTTACATCTCGTGTTCTTACTTACTTTGTATCACACACTAACACTCATTATTATCACCGGGGTTTAACCATATGGTTTGGGTAAAGGATTAACCCTGACGAACATAGGTATTAACCCCACGTAGATTACTCGTAATCTCCGTGATACTTATTGTTTCTTCATTGGCGCCATCCAACGGTTAGAACTGCTCTTTTACTCATCTTTTCAACCCACCCATGGCTGAACCCAACCCCACTGCTGCTGTCATAAACCGCTCCGGAGAAGGGGACACCCAACTCCCGGAGAATCAGGTAACACCACACACTGTCGTTAAACAGCCCACCTCAAGGCTCGACAGGCTGGATGTTGAGGTTCGGGACGTCGACTCTGACGACAGCAGTGCTAACTCTGAGGAGGACCTAGACCAGTGGCTCCTCCGTCAGAACACAAAAAACGCTGCAATTTACCAAAGTAAACTCTTGCAGCAAGCCAAGAAAAAGGGCAAGGCCCTCACTTACGACACCCCTTCCAAAAAGGGGTACAAAGATAAGGACTCCACTATCCCGGGCGCTGGCCGTAGCAGGGAACTCGGCGGAGACGCCAGAGTTCGGGGCTACGCGAAGCACCGGACAGAACCTGATGGCTATGAGTCCTCCAGTAGCGATTCGGGCTACAAAGGAAAGAAACACGATCATCGCTCGCGCCACAATGACGAGGATGACGACTTGGTCAAACCATTCAGGCCAAAGGCTTTCGCTGAAAAGTCAAAGTTTGTCGCTCGCATAGCGACAGCAAAAATACCAAGGAAAGCCAAACTTCCTAGCAGCATCGGCAGGTACGATGGCCTGCGTGACCCTGATGACCATGTGCATGACTTTGAGTGCGCAGGTATGTCAGTAGACTGGCCGGTCCAGGTTTGGTGCCATTTATTCGCCCAAACTTTGACAGGCGAAGCAAGAGTCTGGTTCGATAACCTCCCCGCGGGGAGCGTTAAAGACTTCGATGATCTTACCGACAAGTTCGGTAGTCACTTCTCGCACCTGCGCAAGCACAAGAAAGACAAGGCGCACATTCTGTTATGCCGCCGAAACGATCATGAGTCCATCGAGGACTTCATCGTCCGATTCAACAAGGAAGCCTTGCAAATAGGCTGCGGGGAGGAGCTCACACGGGCAGCGTTCATACACAACGTGCGCAGCCCGGAGCTAATGAAGTGCCTCACAGGCAAGGATGGCATTCCGGAGTCCTGGGACGAACTTGTCCACTCCGCCAAGATATACGCCTCCTTGGAGAAGTCCTTCAACCAGACGCATAGTTTCCAACCGCAACACCATAATAATATTAAAAATAAAAACAAATCTGTCTGGAGCCGCATCTCTGGCACCACGGACGAGGGGAAGTATTCCCCAGCCGGAGATGCCCGCCAGATAATCGGCCCCAAGCACACGCGGGACCAGCGTGGTCACTCCAAGAAAAACCACGACTGGACCCCGCTAACAAAGACACCATCTCAAGTTCTGAAAACCGAACAGGTCACGTTAAAGGCGCCCGCTCCCTTGGGCAAACCAAGACATGCGGACCGAAGCAAGTTCTGTGAGTACCACAATGACTTCGGTCACCTCACAGACAATTGTTACACCTTGAAGATGGAAATCAAAACCGCGCTGAAGTCAGGTCAGCTCGGTCACTTGGTCAAAAACGTTCACCGCACTGGCAAAAGTCAAGCGGGCGAAGAGAATCAAGAGGAAGGATCACGGAAAAAGATTCGTGATCTCAACACTCACGCCGCCACACTGATTCCTCGCCACCACTGCAACATGACAAGGAAGGGCAAAAGCGCACATCATGGAAAGCGCGCCCGGGCACAACCACTAAACGATTCATGGAAAGAGGCTGATGTCCTCATGCCCAAGATCAGGGGAGGCGCCTCTTGCACCGCTCCTCTTGTCATTACCGCTGTCTTTGGACACTACCGCACGCGGTATATGTTCCTAGATGGCGGCAGCAGCACAGACATCATGTATGAGCAATGCTTTCAGCAGCTAGACGCAGAAGACAAAGCAAAGCTCGTACCCGTCAACGAGCCAATTTCCGGCTTCATTCATGAAACCATCATGCCACGGGGCATGCTCTCCCTGCCAGTAACCTGGTCGGATGGCACACATGAGCGCACGGAGATATGCGACTTCATGGTCCTGCCGGCCAACTCCAATCATGACATACTTTTGGGACGGGAGGGCATCGCGCGATTCAATGCCAATGCTTCAACGGCACACGCGATGGTCGGATTCCCAACCAAAACCGGCATCGCCTTCATCAGAGGCAACAAAGACTGTCACACCACAGAAACCGCCAAACCGCCAAAAATGGTGAAGACTGACACCCGCACCGAGCCGGAAAAATGGGTTCTCAACCCTAAATTTCCGGAGCAAACGGTGATCATCGGCCATGAAATCTCCGAGATCATTCGGAATCATCTGAAACAGCTTCTAATCAGCAACATCGACGTGTTCGCGTGGCAACCAGCTGACATGGTTGGCGTCCCACGCGACATAGCGGAACATAGACTCAACGTCTACCGCTCGGTGGAACCAATAGTACAAAAGAAGCGCAGCATGGGCCCGGAGAAAACAAAGGCCATGAACGAACAAGTCACCGAGCTGCTCAATGCGGGTATACTTCGCCCGATCAGATACCAAACATGGGTGGCTAACCCAGTTATGGTAGCCAAAGCCAACGGCGGGTGGCGCATGTGTGTTGACTACAAAGATATCAACAAGGCGTGTCCAAAAGACTGCTATCCTCTGCCAGAGATCGACCTAAAGGTGGACTCTTTAGCGCCTTACCGCTTCAAGTGTTTCTTAGATGCGTATAAGGGCTACCACCAAATTCAAATGGCAAAAGAGGACGAGGACAAAACGGCGTTCCGCACAGACACCGGCATTTTCTGCTACACGAAAATGCCGTTCGGACTGAAAAATGCGGGCGCTACATACCAGCGCCTCATGAACACGGCCTTCATCAACGAGATCGGCGTACGGCTAGAAGTGTACGTCGACGATCTCGTAATCAAAAGCAAAGAGGAGGGCGACATGCTCCGAGACATTCAACAAACATTCGCCCAGTTGCGCAAGGTGCGCATGAAACTCAATCCAAGCAAATGCTCCTTTGGGATGGAGGAGGGCAAATTTCTGGGGGTCATCGTCACGCGGGATGGTTTCCGCGCTAACCCAGAAAAAGTACAAGCCATCGAAAGAATGCCATCGCCCGCTTCCATCAAAGAGGTGCAAACGCTCATGGGCCGCCTTGTTGCCCTCAACCGATTCTTATCCAACTATGCTTCAAAGTCATTCCCATTCGTGGACACTTTGAAGAATTGTCTGAAAAAGAGCAACTTCCGCTGTACACCAGAAGCGGAATCAGCATTTAAAGAAATGAAACAATGTTTGATGAACCTTCCGACGCTAACAGCGCCTCTTCCCGAAGAGCCCCTAACACTGTACCTATCTGTCACGGACCGGGCAATAGGTGCAGTCCTCATGGTAGAGCGCAAGAACGTGCAAACGCCGATATACTACATCAGCCGCACGCTCTTAGACGCGGAAACAAGGTACACAATCATGGAAAAACTGGTCCTCGCTCTAGTCCACGCATCTCGAAGGCTCCGCAGATACTTCCAAGGGCATCCGATAAACGTCCTCACAGACTATCGGATAAACGATATACTCGCCAAGCCCGAATTGTCGGGGAGCCTGGCCAAATGGGCCATCGAGTTAGGGGAACACACGATCCACTACAAACCCCGCCCCGCCATCAAGGGCCAAGTTCTCGCGGACTTCGCCACGGAGATCCCAGCAGACAAAATACAAGAGTGTCAAGCGGAAGAAACCCCTGCGCCAGCGCAAGACCCATCACAAAAATGGTCCTTATTCATGGATGGGGCCTCAAATGAGGACGGCGCCGGTGCAGGTTTGCGCCTTATGAGCCCAGATAAACAAGAGTTCACGTACGCCATCCGCCTCGACTTCAAAAGCACGAACAACGAGGCGGAATACGAAGCGTTGCTGGCAGGCCTCTGAATTGCGGAAAAAATGGGGGCCAGGCACGTGGAGGCACACGTAGACTCACTGCTCGTCGCGCGACAGATCAACGGGTCTTATGATGCAAAGGACGAAATCATGGCACTATACCTGGAACAGGCCAAGCAGCTAATGCGCCGATTCGACTCATGCAAGGTCGAGCATATTCGGCGCAGCGAAAATAATCCCGCTGATGCACTGAGCAAAATGGCATCAACGGTCTTTGAGCATATGGCCAAAGAAGTCCGCATCGAGGTCCTGGACAAGCCATCTGTCCCTCCGCGACAAGTCAATGTCATCCAAACAGGCAACGCGTCCTGGATGACTCCAATCAAGGATTATTTATCCTCCGGTACCCTGCCTGATGACAAATCAGAGGCCCGGAAGATCAAGAACAAGGCCTTACAATACCAACTTGTAGACGGTATTCTGTATCGCCGCTCTTACCTAGGGCCGCTGTTGCGCTGTGTAGACTCCGCAGATGCTTCTTTCCTCTTGAGAGACGTACACGAAGGGACATGCGGACTACACGCAGGCCCAAGAATGGTGGTGGCGAAGTTAATGAACGCAGGGTATTATTGGCCGGGCATGCACGTGGACGCGGTCAACGAGTTGCGCAAGTGCGACAGTTGCCAGCGCCACGCTCCGAACACCCTACGCCCCAAGAACAACCTGGTGCCGGTCACAGCGGCTTGGCCGTTCCAAAAATGGGCTATCGATCTGGTAGGTCCATTCCCAACGGCTCCAGGAAACGTGAAATACTTAATCGTCGCCATCGACTACTTCACAAAGTGGGTCGAGGCGAAGCCTCTAGCCAAGATTGACGGCGCACACGTCAAGAAGTTCATCTGGGAGTTCATCATTTGCCGATTCGGCCTACCGTTGCAACTGGTAAGCGACAATGGCACACAATTTGAAGACCAATCCTTATAAGAATGGCTGGCTCAAATGGGTGTCCAACAAATCTTCACATCCGTCGCGCACCCACAAGGCAGCGGTCAAGTGGAAAGAGCCAATCGCACCATAGTGGAAGGCATCAAGGCGCGACTCGGAACTAAAAGAACAGGGTGGGTAGACGAAATCCCTCATGTCCTATGGGCCTACCGCACCCTTACAAAAACCTGCAACGGCGAAACGCCATTCAGCCTAACATATGGCACGGAGGCGGTCATCCCCGCCGAAATTGGCTGCCCTTCCGCCAGAGTACTCATGGCTAACAAAAGGGACAATGACAAAGAGCTCCGCCTAAACCTTGATCTCCTAGATGAACGCCGCGAACTCGCTGCAACCAAAGAGGCAAAATACAAAACGCAGCTAGAGCGCTACTACAACAAGCGTGTCAAAGCATCCGCGTTCAAGATCGGCGACTATGTTTTCCGGAATAATGAGGCTTCCAACACCGAAAAACCCGGAAAACTAGCTCCTACATGGGAAGGTCCATACAAAATACAAGAAATACTTGGAAAAGGCGCATACGCGCTAGAAAGACTTGATGGAACACCTATCCCGCGATCTTCGAACGGCGCACAGCTACGCCGCTGCTACTTGTAAAATGTTTGTAATTACGGCTACACATGCCGCACCTATCAATGAAAATTGTTTCCTATATCTGTCATTCTACTTGTTTTTTCCGCGCCAAGGTCTTCAAGACTTAAGTAAAACTATTGTCGGACCACAAGTGCGCGGCATTGACACAATAAAAGTCTTCTAGACGCGCCTCGCGCACGTCGGACTTATGAAAATTGTACAACAATACCGCACAAAACGGTCTTCAAGACAAGTTTACTTGCCGGACTTAAAGACGCGCGACACTCGTATAGCCAAAAGCCTTGTCTTCTAAACTTGTCAAATACAACTTGGACAAAGAGAAAAAACTAAACGAGCACGCAGTCGTGGGTCTTCTAGGCAAGGCACTCACGTGCTTAACTCGGACCTTATGGCACAAGTCACGCCCCGCTATAGTCTTCAAGGCAAACACTTAAGACGCCGGACTATCTAGTGAAGCGCGCGCCTAATTTCTACTTATAAATCGGGTGACGACTTGGTTAAATAAGCTAAGAAGTTAGGACGAGAAACACAAGATATGAGGGGAAACAAAGAAATTTTCATTCATAAAAAGGGACTTAAAAACCCTTGATAATTACAAAATATTTACAAGGTAAATCAAAAACAAGCGCCTAGAAAAATCTATACATTGGAAGTGCCTTCGCCGCTAGCCTCTTGGCGCTCTTCCTCTAAGCGCTTGCGCTCTTCCTCCCTCGCCAGCTCGTCAGATTTCTCCATGAAGTACTTGAGGGCTGAAAGAGGATCGGTGTTATTGTTGCAATCAGCAACCACTTGAAGGATTGGGAAGTCCACCTTCTCAAATTTGAGTAGCTCCGCCTCATATTCTTCCTTCAGCGGCTTCCCATAATGCTCAGCATCCTCAATCCGCCCATTATTTTGAGCGGCCAAAAACCCATCTTCATAGCCCTCCCCATACCCAAAGGCTTGGGCGGTGGCGGCTATGGCAGCGACCTGGTCGCCCAGCTTTGGCTCCTGCCAGAACCTCTTGAAGACCTGCAAAAACACCAACAGTTAGCGCTTGAAACTTGAGAAAGAAATAAAAAGAACCAAGAGGATATGAACTTACCCCAGCAATCCCATCAGTCATCATCCACTTGATGGAATCCTGCATCTGGGTCTGGGCAGCCATCGCTTCCTCCAGCAAGCGCTGGGCTGTCTCACATTCTTTGACAGCCGCAGCGCGTGCCTCCTCGGCGGAGCCAAGGTCTTGCTCCAGATCCTCCTTGGAGTTAAGGATCTGGATCCTCTCTTGCTCCAGGAAGGAGACGCGCTCAGTGGCCCTAATAAGGTCAGCATCTTTGGATTCGAGCTCCAAGCGCTTCTCAACAACCTGAGCAGTCCGCTCAGAGAGGGCCTTGCTCTTCTCTTCAAGCTGCCGGGTCAACACCCGGCCTTCCTCTTGCGCCTCGGCCAGAGTCTGCTTTAACTTCATAGTTTCAGCATTAGTCTTCTTGCAAGACTCTGTCCACCTGCCCTTATCCGCCGCCGCGTCCCCTTCGAGTCTATCATGGTAACTTTCGCTTCAGCTTCGTGGGCGCGACGACGGTACTTGGATATTTCAGCCTTGAAGGCAGCCTCTTTCTCAGCGAGGTCTGCCTTCTCCGCCTCCAAGCGTTGGATATCTCGGCACACCGCCGCATCTCGGCGGCGCAGTGAGTCTATCATGGACACCTGAGTCGCCTGATTCACGCATAGAGCAGAAATAAGGTCAGCACGACTCAACATGTCTTGGTGAGTGCGCTCATAGGGAGGCACCACCCCGCTCACAAACTCCACGGCGGCCCAGGAGTTAGAGAACAATGTGTTCTCCCTGACCGCCCAGCGGGGGCGCCATATGGCGTCACCACCAGTCCAGTGGGAACCATCATAAGTCCCAGATGGCTCCCCTTCATTAACCACAAAAGACTCGCGCCGCGCCTGACGCGAGCCTTCACCGCTTCCACCAATGCCCGCCTCCAGCAGGGCCCGTTCAAACCCATCCATCTCCTGGGACCCCTCGGCGCTAGCATTGGTGCGCTCTTCCATCTCCTGCTCCTTCAAACGGTGAGCCTTCTCCTCCAAGAATTGTTGTTCCTGGAGGCGAAGGCGTTCCGCCTCAGCACGTTGGGCCGCCTCAGCCTTTCGTTTAGCTTCATCGGCGGCCGCTTTCTTCTCGGCCTCCGCCCTTTGAAGGGCTTCATCGGCCTCAGCCTTCTTCTTCTTTTCAGCCTCCGCCCTTCGAAGGGCTTCCTCGGCTTCAGCCTTCAGTCGGGCCTCTTCCCGCTGCGCCTCCTCTTGCTCTTGGAAGAGCCTATCTGCCTCCGCCCTGGCCGCCTCCACAGATGGAGACGTGGGAGGAGTTGGTATGATCTTCGGCACAACTGAAAGAAAAACAAAATACTGAGAAGAAGAACAAATTTAAAAGCTAGCTACAAATTAAAGAAGGTAAACTCACCAGGGGCCTTCTTTTTTATCAGCTTCTGGAATAGAGGCTGACGTGTGGGCGCAGCGCCAATGCCCACACTAAAGACAGGGGCTGCAACCCCTCCACCACTTGAAGAAGAAGTCTTCTCCAACACAACCTCCCGCACCGGGGACAGGGGGGAATAACAGTTTCTGTAATGGGGGTCTCACCTTCACCCCCCTCCCCGCCGGTTGAAGCAGCAGGCATCTCTGTGGAAGCATCAGCGCTGTTTGAGGTAGCACCGGTTGTGCGCCTCTTCTTCCTTTTCTCCAACTTGGAGGGCTCCTCTTCCTCCTCATCTTCAGAAGCGGGCCCATCCTTCCTGCGGCGACGCCCCTTCACAACTTCTCCTACTGAAACGGAAGAATCCGAGTCAGAGTTGGTTAAGGGCTTCACAACACGCTTATGCCTCCGCGGATCGTGTTTCCAACGGCCACGCCCCGCGGGCGCCTTCTGAGCCTCCACAATCTCTACCAAGGAGTCAGAGGCATCGTCGCCAAAGAGGCTAGAAAATAAGAGTTCACTGGACTCACCTGTGGTATAGTAGGGCTTTGGCGCGACGGACATATCCGGATAGTAAAACCGGTCCGCGAGCGCCTCCAGACAGGACACCTGCCCCTCCGCCACGGGTCTCCATTTGATGCCCTTCTCCTGCCGAGCGGCATAAAATTGGAACTTGCTCACACCTGCGCAAGAAAAAAGTTAGAAAGATACCAAAAACAAAAAATCAAACACAAGGGAAATATACTTACCCTCCTGAGCAATGTAGGGCTCTTTGCCCGCGCGAAGCGCCACGCGGCTCATTCCAAGAAGGTAGAAGATACCATTTGTCAGGTTCTTAAATTTCAGCCTAGTGGCGTTGGCGGTAAGGGTTGTGAACCATGACTGCTTCTTATAATCCTTGGGCACTGGCATGTCCGCCACCCGTTGCCCATCCGCTATCACCTTCCAGGGCAAGCTGATGGGGATAACACCCCTCTTCACAAAAAAGAATTTTTCCTTCGCCCAGTGTAAGGACTTAGGATTGTGGGTAGCCATGGGTGGCACCCTAGGGCGCGGCTTAAACGAGAACCACATCTCGTCGCGCGCAAGGAAGTAAAACACATTGAGCCTTTCCACAGTAGGCTCAATGTCTAAGGCGTGGCAAGACGCCTCAAAGTGAACTAACCGCAGCATCCCGAAGGCGGTTAGTTGAGTAGGCCCAACACCATACGCCACCAAAGTGTCAATCTGGAAGCGGGTGCAAGGCAAGCGAAACCCACACTTAGTAAAGTGGGCTTCATATAGGGCAAGCTGACCAGTCCCCGCGGAGAGGACAGTGTCCGTCGGAGACGGTAAGGTGGGCTCCCACTCCAGCAGGATGTCATAGATCCTGCAAAACTGGTCGAAGGAATCTTGACTCCAAACACAGTATGTGCTGGTCATAAGCTTCCTCTCCTTAATCTTCCCCTGCTCCACCAACACCTCATCCTCCACATCCTCCATTACTGGTTCTTTCCATGCAACGTCACCAGAAGGAGACCCAACGTTTGATGTTTCAGACATTTTGAGAAATAAAAAGAGGGAAAAAGAGGCAAGAAATCTGGAAATTCAACCGGAAAAGTTGAAGATTCACCGGAAAACTCAACAGACTCAACGGAAAACTTGAAGATTGGTCGGAATCTTCAAGGAAAAAACTGACAAACGAGAGAAAACTTTTAACGAACACAAAGAGAGATGAAGATCAAAGAGAAGTTTCACAATAAATCTTGAAGATTGCTCAACAATCTTTGAAGATTCAAAGAAAGCTCCAAATGATCTGATGGTTTTGAAGAACAAGTGAGAGAGAGAGGAAATGAGGAAGAAGAAGAAGGCAAAATGAACGAGTAACCGTTCAAGAAGCCTTCTCACTCTTATATATACCCACTGCATTAATGACAGTGGGACCCACAAGGAAAACAACCGTCATCACCTTTTTCAAAATGGAGAGCTACGATGAAGACACGTGTCCTCATGCGCGAGTGGACGGCCAAGATCAAGCATGGGTAAGCGATTCAACCGTTACTCGCTGGATGACTGACACGTGTCATATGATCTCACCATTTTAAAAGCTGGCAGGCGCGTGGACGCTCACGTGTCTGACAAATCACACGTGCAACTCGCCACGTGGCATAATCACAATCACTCAAGCATCAAGTGGAGCGCGTGACAACACACGCGCCTGACACAGACGAAAGGTTGGTAACTGCACCATAATGATGGGACAGCCAACAGTCAGCACAACAGACGAGGACTGACTCGTCAGCAACCCTCAAGCTTCCATCAGAAGCAACTGATCATTCGAATTCCGGGCGCCTTAACTCCCATTTATGAGAGACAAATTAAATGCCAATGATTCAGAATTTATTACAACTGCTGACACGCCTTCACGTCAATAAGCGGACTACAACATTTGCGCAAATTTGACGTAAAATCAAAAAGACGTTCCCCGCCCAGCGCCTTAACAGGTCATGGCGACAAACGTCTTTCAAGGCGCAAATTTGACGTAAAATCAAAAAGACGTTCCCCGCCCAGCGCCTTAACAGGTCATGGCGACAAACGTCTTTCAAGGCGCAAATTTGACGTAAAATCAAAAAGACGTTCCCCGCCCAGCGCCTTAACAGGTCATGGCGACAAACGTCTTTCAAGGCGCAAATTTGACGTAAAACCAAAAAAGACGTTCTCCGCCAAATTTTGCATCAACAAGCAGAAGAGCAAATCTCAAGACACAACAGCAAATGAGCTTTCATCCGCGACTCCATACTTTGAGTCTAGCGCTCCACCTACTCTTCACAAAGAGCAGGAGAAGCCCTAGACTAGGGGGACTTGAAGGGATAGGGAGCCTAATCCAAGCGGAGGAGGCGTCCCTATCCCCATAAGTCAATTTCCTCGCGCCAGTCAGCAGCGCGAGGAACCGTTGGCGCGCAGCTTGCAACATATGCAAGGGAGCGCGCAAAGACAACAACTGATAAGCAATAACAGCACCTGATAAGCGCGTACCGTCACGCGCGGAATCTTCCCCCAGCACCTTTTGTACGAGGTACAGAAGACAACAAAAGGAAGATTCACAAGGATCATTGACAGTGTACGCGCCAATGACCAAGCGACAGGTGGCAGAAGTGGTCCAACAACTACTGACAAGGACAGCGGCATGGCTGTAGCCATGCTTCCACCATACCAGCGTCTACAGTGACAGCAGACATCCCTTACTGATGTCAGAAGCATGGTCAACGACTGTAGCAAGGACAGGGGGGCCGTCTGCCAGTCACAGTGTGCCACGTGTCCGCCTCGAGCAGCAACCATGCTGCCATATGACGTCATGAACAGTACCAGTATCTTCCCGCCAATTCTAGAGAAGACTTTGGACTTGGGCCTGGACCAAGCCCAACGATGAATTGCTCCTCATGGGCCCCACGACTAAGCCCATGAGTTCTCCTATAAATAGAAGAAGACTCCTCCTTGCCAAAGGATCCGAAAATAATCACTTGTAGCCTAGTATACTCTCTCTTGTAATTCTTTGTGTTCTCACATTAATAATACTCCGGCTACTTACAGTGGACGTAGGTCATTCCTAGACCGAACCACTTACATCTCGTGTTCTTACTTACTTTGTATCACACACTAACACTCATTATTATCACCGGGGTTTAACCATACGGTTTGGGTAAAGGATTAACCCTGACGAACATAGGTATTAACCCCACGTAGATTACTCGTAATCTCCGTGATACTTATTGTTTCTTCACGTCTCTTATCTGTGATTCATACGACTACCATATTTATGGGATCGGGAGCTCTACCAGGTTTGAACGCAACATTTCCGTTATGTATTATCGTAATATAAATGTCTGTGTTTCAAAGAGACAAACCTCTATAAAGACATACATGGTGGGGGTAAACAGACAAGATGACTTAAAATCTTTTGCCAAAATATTATAATATTGAATTGAGCTCATGGCACATGGTTCCAAAATAATAATATATGTTGGAAAATTGGGTGGTGTACATTGCTCCAACATGTGTTGGGTAAAACCACATTTATTATTATAAAAAACATCCGAGTAGCCCAATTGTAATTTTTACTTAGCTTTAAATGGCATGAATTAGTCAATATCAATGTTTTGAAAACCGGACCGGACGTCGAACCGGACTCTTTACTGGTTCACTGGTCGGACCGGTCGGATCGGTCGGACCGGATTTAAGAATCGGTTGATATCATAAATTATTATATAGATTTATATTTCCTTAACTTTAAATATGTTACATATTCTGAAAGTATTATGAATCATTTTTTCTTCAATCAAAAAGAATTTATCACATTTTTTTTTTTTTTGAACAGAACTTTCATTAAAAACGGGCAATACCTCAAACCGAAGCAAGCCGCAAAACTATAACATATACAACGGGTATTTCACCCACTCATTCCAAACAATATCCTTATACTTAGATCTATGTCTCAACCAAAAGAAAGATAACGCCTTAACGGACGCCACAACCTCTATCGCCCGGGGAGTCGAATTTTGGAAAATCTTCTTGTTTCGTTCCTTCCATATCAACCAACAAGAAACCATCGCAATGCCTCTTAAAATCTTTCTATCCCATTTAGAATTATTTGACACAACCTGTAACTCCAAGATATCATTAATTGTATTTGCCCTCCACCCATATAATTTGCACCAATACCAAAGACGACTCCAAACTTCACACGCAAAACTGCACTGCACCATAAGATGAGATATTGATTCATCATAGGCTTGACACAGGGGGCATAAAGAGTCCGGAACGAACACCTTCCTGCTTATTAAAGCAAGCCGGGTCGGCAATCGGCGCAGCTACATTCTCCAAATATAAACATTAATCTTCAGAGGCAACCAACTTTCCCATTGCATGAGTTGACCCGTCGGACCATACCTGTCCTTTATCAGCCATTTCTTAACTTCCGCAACAGAAAATTCCCCATCCTTGTTCGGCTCCCACATCCACTTGTCTCTATTCTCCACAAGCCGAATTTGAGCAAGCACAAAATGAACATCCTGCACTTCAGAAATCATTTCAACCGTATCGACATTTAAATCCCAATCATCAGCAGCCCTACAGCGATCAGCAACCTACACCACTCTATCAGAAACTAGCGCATTCTTGAAACTGTCCTGCGTAAACAGATTTGGCCATCTGTCCATAAGAGGCACTCTGCCAAACCATAAATCTTTCCAGAAAAGGATGTTGCGACCATTGCCTACACTGCCCCTGATGCACATCTTAAAGCGCGTATCTTTAACCTTCAAATCCTCCAGCATACGAACAATGTTTTTCCAGCACCCGGTAACCGCGTTCCTACACGGGAGAAAATACCATCTACCCTTACCTCCGTGAATGCAATTTATAACATTTCTCCACAAACCACAAAAGTCATTTTTAAATCTAAAAGCCCACTTCGCTAAAAGAGCCGAATTAACATCGCTTAATTTAGAGATACCCAAACCACCATCTTTCTTAGGACGAGTAACTATTTCCCAAGCTACCCAATGCAAAGCCCTCCCCTCCTTGCATCCAGACCAAAGAAATTTCCGCATAATTTTTTCAATGCTTTCAATGATCGCCACCGGAGCTTTAAACAAAGAAAAATAGTAAACCAGGAGACTAGCAAGGACCGATTTAATAAGAGTAAGGCGGCCACCAATAGATAACAATTTAGCTTTCCAGGAGTTGAATCCATTACGAATAGTATCCAAAACCGGCTCCCAATTTGAAATCCTATTCATATTAGCCCCAACCTTTATACCAAGATACGTAAACGGCATGCTCCCAACCCTACACCCCAACCCTTCCGCCAAACTCTTTACATCATTCTCTTCAACTCCCACTCCGAAGATCACCGACTTTTGTAAATTAATTTTCAGCCCAGAACACAAATAAAACACCCGAAGCAGGCGATTCGTATTCTCCACATTCTCCTTACTCCAATTCCCTAGAATCAACGCATCATCGGCATAAAGCATGTGAGAAATAACCGGGCCTCCATTAGCAATTTTCACCCCTTCCAAAACTCCCACCTGAGTCGCTTTAGAAATTGAACAAGCTAACGCCTCCATAACTATTAGAAAAAGGAACGGGGATATCGGATCACCTTGCCTTAACCCCTTCTGACATTTGAACTCATAGGTAGGCGACCCATTAACAAGCACAGCAGACCGGGCCGACATGAGAATACCTTTCACCCAAAGACACCATCTTTCTGGAAACCCCATCTGAGACATAATCGAGAGAAGGAAGTCCCAACTAACATTATCATAAGCCTTCTCAAAATCGATTTTTAACATAAAAACTTGTTTTTTATTTTTTTTGATCCACCCTACGATCTCGTTAAGCATGAGCGGACCATCCAAGATATACCTATCCTTCAAGAACGCCGACTGGGACTCCGAAATCACTGACCCGATAACCTTCTTTAACCTCGCTGCTAACACCTTGGAAATAATCTTGCTGATCACCCCTATTAAATTGATAGGTCTATAATCTTTAAGACCCACCGGAGTTTTGGATTTAGCAATCAAGGTAATAAAAGAAGTACTGCACTCTTTACTAATCATCCCGCTAGAGAAAAATTCTTCAAAAATCTTCATAAAATCTCCCTCCAAATACTCCCAAAAATGCATGATAAACCTGAAATTAAAACCATCAGGCCCTGGAGCTTTATCCGCACCACAATCGAAAGCGGCTTCCTTGACTTCTTCCTTAGTGAAAACGGCTATTAAACCTTCCAAACTATCCGCTGCCACCTGTTTCAAATTGTCACAAATTAAAGAAGGTCTGTTACAATTTTCCTCCTTGAAAAGATTTCTATAGTATCTCAAAACCTCCCTTTTGACAAGAGAAGGTCTTGAAATCCACACCCAATCTACCAAAAGCCCCGTGATGGCATTCGCCGCCAACCTCCCTTTAACACACCGGTGAAAAAAACTCGAGTTCTCGTCTCCATTCACTGCCCAAGCCACTCTAGATTTTTGCTGCATGTCACGATTTTTAAAAAATAACATCTTCTCCATTTCCTTTTTACTCTCTTCCCAAACCCACACCTCCTCCTCCTCCAAATCCCTCACCTCCATACATTTTTCTAAACTCGCAATATCCTCCTTGAGACGCATCATCATTTCTTCTTCTTTTAAACCAATTACTTTCCACCACCTAAGTAACGCATTTCTCACAGCCACTAATTTTTTCTGCAACTTAACATCCGGCAAACCCTCCACATTACATTTAACCAGAGCCTCAATAACAACCTGCTCGCAACCCTCCCTGTCTAACCAGGAGTTGAACCATTTAAATGGTTTAGCCCCATAGTTAACCATGGACACCGAAAGAAGGACAGGACTATGATCAGACCTCTCACGGGGAAGAGCCCTAACACAAGCGCCAGGCCATCTAATAAAAAAATCCTGACACACCAGAACACGATCAATTTTACTCATCTTAATATCCTTCCCAGTACCTGTCAAGAAAGTAAATTTACCCCCGCTCATATTATATTCCTGCAGATTCGCATCATCTATAAAACAATTAAAATCAAAAGCCATTCCGACATTAAAATTGGAATTCTTTCGTTCTTCCTTCCATCTCACCGAATTAAAATCGCCAATAAAAACCCACATCCCCGAATGAATCTGCATTAACCCTTTCAGCCGCTCCCAAAGAAACCTTTTTTCTTTCGCCTTTTGAGGGGCGTACACATTGACAACATTCAACATAGAACCATCCTCTACCAAGACACCTGAAGTAAGCAAAAAATTTCGATCCTCCACCGAATTTGTTTTTTTAAATTTTCTGGTACTCCAAACATTTAACAGCCCACCAGATTTACCACAAGAGGCAACCATATCACACCCATAATTCCCACTAAACCAAACCTTATCAACATCAAAATTAGAAGTGTTACTAATCATCGACTCTTGAACAGCCAAGAATTCGACTCCAAATTTACGAACAAGCCCCCTCATCCAAGAGAGTTTACCAACAGACCCAATCCCTCTAATATTAATAGAAAGACAATTCATGGCAAACCTGATTGTACCCCTGAATCCTGAATGGAACTCCGAATAAGCGATTCATAACCATCCAACTTAGCTCCCAACTTATTTCCCAAAATTTTAGTGCAATCGACCTCTTTTTCAACAATACTTTCCAGATTTTCCGAACCAAGAACCTCCTCCTGCATGACATTATTATCAGGAAAATTCAAAGAATCACTCTCGTCGTCATCTTCCTTTTCAGAACAAGATTGAGTCTCCTCATAATTTTCCATCAGAACTTGAAAAGCATTTGCAACAGGAACTTCTGGAGGCCCTCTAGTTTTGACAACATTAGAGTCTAAACCCAATATAATAGGCCCAAGATCAAACAAGTCATCCTCCCCCATCCTTGGCTCCTTAACGGGCCTCTCGTTACTACTAAGGTACTCACCTGCACTGGAGGGGCCCAAATCCGAGATAACTTTTTAAACCCCTTTTTCCTTTTAACTTTTTTACCTACACCCCTAAAATCACCCTCCAGATTCTTCTCATCATTAACTGCTACATTTGACTTTTCAAAATCCACATTTAAATCCTCTCCCACAATATCGGGCATTAACTCACCATTAACATCATTAACATCGGATCCCGACAAATCCTCCTGCTCATTAATTACATTTTCGGGAACAACTTCCGGCTGTGCCGGAACCGGAGTCGGAGCCGGCGTGCCAAAACCTCCAGGATCGACACCAACATTCACTGTACCGAACGACTCATCACCCCTATGAACATTAACAAAATCCTCCAACCAATCAGTTGGGTCTTCATCAACCCATACTTTAATCAATTTTCCCCTCCATCGGAGGAAAGCTTCTTCATGGATGCGTCTCCCATGATTCACCAGTACCCCGATGAACTGACAAGACCAATCCATCCCAGACCGATCCACTCTAGCCGGTTTCACCACCTTACCAAACAAACCACCCACGTCATTCACCACTGAATTATCCGTTAAACAGAGGGGAATCCCATACACCTTTAACCAGGCTATACGTTCAAACAGTTTCACTTGACCTTCCCAAATCTCTGGAGAAATAAACTCATCAGGTCTACCGCGAAGCTCATCTCTAGCCATAATAGCATGCTCATTGGACTTAAACTCTAAAAGGATGTCTAAGCCACCCAAACATCTTACAGCCCCTTCATGTAATTTTAATTCCTTCAACAGACCATGAATATTCTGTAAAACCGCCAACGATTTCAACTTGACCACAATCGTCCTACCATGCAAGACTTCAGAAGCATTCAAGCCATCGTCTACCTCCACCACTCTACCCTTCGCTACCCCAGAAAAGACATCCTTATACGACATATTAAAGAACCCTCCTTCCCCCTTGGCAGCAGGCTCAGCACCATCTCTTTGAATATTGAAAGATTTAGACTCTTTCTGTCCCTTCGGCCTTCTCGGCTGGTTGATCTCTCCTTCTTCAAGAACAAATCTCGCCACATTAAACTTAAGTTTAAAATCTCCCATCCGAA
Organism: Ambrosia artemisiifolia; assembly: GCA_032199755.1. Lineage (NCBI taxonomy): Eukaryota > Viridiplantae > Streptophyta > Magnoliopsida > Asterales > Asteraceae > Ambrosia > Ambrosia artemisiifolia. The sequence continues at coordinate 15,330,139 of CM063523.1, forward strand.
TAGACGACAGGTTTCCTTCCAACTCTTTCCGGTCCTTCACATCGAGCATGGACACAAACCCAAATCTCTTCCCATGTTTATCTCTTTTCCGAGCAATGTAAATGTCGAAAATGGTGCCCATGCCTCGAATAGCATTCGCAACATCAGCCCCACTGCACCGATCCGGCAAATTAGAGACATAAAACTTAGTAACCCTAGCCTGAACTTCAGCCGGAATAGAATTCCGACGAGAAGTCATATTATACGTGACTTGACTTTTTTAAGAATTTATCACATAACCAATACATTTACACGTTTCTTAAAAAGTCAAATATAAATAAAAATCAAAGGTAGGCTAAAAATTGACTCTATAACTCTGCAAGCCTATAAGGCTACAACAAACAAACAAACAAAATCTAATAGTAATAATATATGCTTTCCTTCCTGTACTCATTTCGTCTTCTTCAAAAATCCCCCACCAGACTCTGGTGGGGGATTTTTGAAGAAGACGAAATGCACTGTTTTGAAAACTGGACCGGACCGGCCGGTCCGACCGGTTTAACCGGAGATCGGTGGTGCCGGCGGTCCGGTTAGGGTGTTGGGACCGTTTTTCTCTGAACCGGCCGGTTGGTTCAGTAGTCGGCGGTTAGACCGGAGGTCCAGACGGTTATATGGTCGGACCGTCAGATCTTGAAATGTGTTTCGTCGGACTTTTTTTTTATTCCGGCAAAAACGCAGGTACTCAATAGCATGTGACTATGCCATTTTTTCTACACAACATAATATTATTATACGGATGTTGGGTTTTAACAACCTGATGTATGCATTCGTTAGATATTTGTTTAACATATGTTTCAATCAAATGCTACTAACTGCATCATTCCACTAATTTACACTAATGTATGTAAATCATACTTACGAACATGCAAGGATCTGTTCTGTGTTACTAACATTATATGCAGCCGTAAAGAACTGGGGGACTGGCAGTGCATAACGCCATTTTAGATGGCTCTTATATCACAATACGCCAAATGATCCAGCTTCGAATAAAGGTTTTGGTACAATCTTTTAATATTTGGCGTTCTTTATATCTAGTAACTTATTTTAAAGTTCATGCTATGCTAACGCAAGGTTGGGCACCTCACAATACACCCACATTATATGACTAATTCTTGCAGGTTCAGCCATGCTACGGGTAACCCCGCTTGTCGGTAACTCCCTACGTACGGTAACCCCGTGCAAAGCCGGTAACTCCACGCTACGGGTAACCCCGCTTGTCGGTAACTCCCTACACAACGGTAACCCCGTGCAAAGCCGGTAACTCCACACTACGGGTAACCCCGCTTGTCGGTAACTCCCTACGCAAAGGTAACCCCGTGCAAAGCCGGTAACTCCACGCTACGGTAACCCCGCTTGTCGGTAACTCCCTACGCAACGGTAACCCCGCACAAAGCCGGTAACTCCACGCTTATGGGTAACCCCGCTTGTCAGTAACTCCCTACGCAACGGTAACCCCGCGCAAAGCCGGTAACTCCACGCTACGGGTAACTCCGCTTGTCGGTAACTCCCTACGCAACGGTAACCCCGTGCAAGCCGGTAACTCCACGCTACGGGTAACTCCGCTCGTCGGTAACTCCCTACGCAACGGTAACTCCACGCTACGGGTAACCCCGCTTGTCGGTTACTCCCTTCGCGCGCGTCTCCTTTTCAGGAACGCGCCGCCACGTCTCCTTTTCAGGAACGTGCTACAACTTCACGCGCGTCTCCTATGCAGGAACGCGATGCCACGTCTCCTTTTCAGGAACGTGTTACAACTTAGTGCGCGTATCCTTTTCGGGAACGCACCGCCACGTCACCTTTTCAGGAACGTGCTACAACTTAGCGCGCGTATCCTTTTCAGGAACGCGTCGTCACGTCTCCTTTTCAGGAACGTGCTACAACTTAGCGCGCGTATCCTTTTCAGGAACGCGCCGCCACTTCTCCTTTTCAGGAACGTGTTACAACTTAGTGCGCGTATCCTTTTCGGGAACGCACCGCCACGTCACCTTTTCAGGAACGTGCTATATTTAGCGCGCGTATCCTTTTCAGGAACGCGTCGTCACGTCTCCTTTTCAGGAACGTGCTACAACTTAGCGCGCGTATCCTTTTCAGGAACGCGCCGCCACTTCTCCTTTTCAGGAACGTTCTACAACTTAGCGCGCGTATCCTTTTCAGGAACGCGCTGCCACGTCTCCTTTTCAGGAACGTACTACAACTTAACACGCGTATCCTTTTCAGGAACGCGTTGTCACGTCTCCTTTTCAGGAACGTGCTACAACTTAGCGCGCGTATCCTTTTCAGGAACGCGCCGCCGCGTCTCCTTTTCAGGAACGTGCTTCAACTTCGCGCGCGTCTCCTTTTCAGGAACGCGCCGCTACGTCTTCTTTTTAGGAACGTGTTACAACTCCGCGCGCGTCCTTTTCAGGAACGCGCCGCCATGATATCACCCCGCTTTGGGTTGACGTAAATATTCTTAAGACGCTCTCCGCGGATTGCTTTCATCCGTCAACAGCAAGCACTTCGCGCAGTCGATGGCCATCATACGCCACCGCAAAGCACTTCACGAATATCGTGGAGCATTGCTTATTACTGAAGTACGCCTTGAAAAGGCGTCTTTCGCCGAGCATACCATTGCCTACTTAAAGCAATCCGCGGACGATAACTTTGGCGCCTCAAATGGTACATCAACGAATGATACTCTTATTATAAGTTCCAACGCTCCTAAGCATTACACTTAGCAGCAATGAACTGGGGGGATGGCGTGGTATAACACCACTTTAGATGGATCTCATACCATGAGGCGCCGTATGATTTCACCCCCCGAGAAAGTGTTGTTGGTTCACCGCGCGCCATAAAATCCGCACGCGCGCCATAACATTGGCCGCTCAAGGTTTTGGCACAATCTTTTTATATTTAGCATTATTTACTATCTAACAACTTATTACAAGTTAAGATATACTAATACAAGGCAGGGCGCCTCATAATACACCCATATTATATGATTGAGATACTTGCAGGTTTTGGCAACGAGCCACAGTAACACCTGCAACTACTGGACGCTCGCGCGCCGGCGACAGTTAGCCTAAAAGGTGACACTTACCCGATGACAAGCGTAACGAGCAACCCTCACACGCGTCGGTGACAGTTAACCTAGAAGGTAACACTTAGTCGGTAACAAGCGCAACGAGCAACCTCCGACACACATCGAAACAAGAAGATGAAACGTTCGAGTCATTGGTCTACCGAGAAGATAAAGCTCTTGATCTTTATTCCTGAGCACTCCTAATTAGTCTAGCGCTCCACCCAATGCTTGCACTTGGGAGCAACACTAGACTAGGGGGACTTGTAGAGGTATGGTGCTTGACCCGACATACCGTCTTAATTACTTGTTACTTCTTATATTATTTACTAATATTGGGGTGTGGAGGTAACCCCCTAACTGGGCTTTGTGCCAATGGGCTATGTGCCCATATAGTTAGGGGTCCATGATGTTCGGCCCATTAAGGCCCATGAGAAGCCCTATATAAGAGGTCTTCACCTCTCATTAGGGCACAAGTTATCACACATGAGATTACCCCCTGATAACACATGGCTGCCGTCGCCGCCATCACTTTTTGTGTCTGTACGTTGGACTCCATTCGTGGTTTCCTAGCAGTCACCTCCACGCCCTACCTTTCCTTTCCTCTTTGCAGATCTGGATTTGAATAGAGAAGACGGAGATCGAGCTGTGGTTCTCCTATTCAACACCGTAGAGGCGTACACCGGACAGCTGTTCAGGTTATTGTTTCTTCAATCAGATCATCAAAATACCTAAAATCACCAAATATTCTCGATTGCACCATGAAGAACACTCATAAGTGTTCCCTGTTGCAATACGCCTAGATTTGGATTTGTATCAGCTCATACGTGTACCCTTTGAACACGTATCAAGCCATAAGCCTACCCCTTGAACATGTATCACCCATAAGCCTTCTCCTTGAACACGTATCACTGATAAGCCTTCTCTTTGAACACACATCACCCGTAAGCCTTCCTGTTGAACACGTATTCATAAGCCTTGGTCCCATACGTGTTACTCATATGTGTTGGTTCATACTTGTTAGTTCGTACGTGTCCTTGATCTCATACGTGTCCTGTTCTCATATGTGTGTTAATTTTCTTCATATGTGTTTTAATCAATTTCATACGTGTGATCTGCAGTGTTAGTCAAATTTTGAACATTTTCAAGTTTGACCTTGTTCGTTTTTCATCCTGATGACAGTTCGTTTATCGGATATCATTCCAATCATCATGAGTTGGAATTACCTCACCCAAGTTATCCATCCCGAGCATATCCCGCAACAACCGACCTCCCAAGTACAACATACGTATGTTGTTGCGAATGCTATGAACCCACCACAACAGGCAAACGCTGTCGTACCATATTATCCGTTTTCTTCCCCACCTCAGCAGCAAATACCCATGTCATCGAACTCTTGGGCTACGGTTTTGGCTATAAGCCAAGTTCAGAGTGTGCATCAAATGATGATAAATGACAACGAGACTTGAAGCAGCAATAAGGCTCGCAAGTTGGAACATTTGAACGAATATCCATCTTGCAAGGGGAGAATTCAGAGGCACATTGTCGGGATTGATGCCGAAATTTGGTATTGGGTAGAACATAGACTGTTGAGAACTCTACAGGAGAACTCGAATACACCTGTGGATGTTTCATAGATGAACGATGGCGAGAAGAAGAACTAAGAATGAAAGAAAGGCGTTCTTCATCCTGACATAGGCATTGCCAAAGGACATATTGCATGAGTATGAAGTTTGTGAAAACGCTTATGATCTTTGGGCATCATTGAAGAGGAGATGTGAGGATGACAAGAAGAAGTTCATGATAAGGCAAGATCTAATGAGGAAATAGTTTGAATTTTTCAGCCACATCGGAAAGGAGACACTCAGAGACATGCAAACGCGATACTATAATCTCATGAATGAACTTCGTAAGTTTGATCTTAAATATATTTCTGTTGAGTTAATTGAACTTTTTGCAGATGCTCTTCCACCATAATGGATGCACTATGTGGATGTGATGAAAGATAGATCAATATGAAACTTTACAAACCAATGATTTCTTACTGAAGTTGGAAAATAGAGAAATTGAGGAATCAAGGAAAGCAAAAAGGATTCCTCTGCCAAAGAATCCTAAAGTTTATCATGTAACCACTCCAGCAACCACTACAGTGACTACTAGTTCTCGACCTTAGACTGCATGCAATACACCTTAAATAGTTCAAGTCCCAACTCCTGACCGCATGATGCAATATTCTAGTGCTTATCAATACACACCACCACCATCCACTTCTACAACCTATTGTCCAACTCCACCACAACCTGCAAACACTTATGTTCATCCGGATACCTCCACCCCCCAATAGTTATCCTAAGTTTCTTCTAACACCTTGATGGCACAACCCTCAATGAATAAATTTGGGAATGTGACATTGGAGGTTGCAAAAGAATATGTGGCCCTATTATCTGCTTTTGCCAGATCATACAATGACTTGGTGGCAGGAAACATCGTCAATGTCAACTTGACGAAACAAGATTATGATCAAGTCGACAAAGAGGAAATGGAGTTGATGGATATTCAGTGGCACTTTGGAAGTGTAGTGAGACGTGCTGAGGATTTTATTGAAAGAACTGGTCGGACTAATTGGCAGACCAACAAGGATACAAATTACGCTCTTAATAAGCAGAAGGTCGCGTGCTACAACTATGAGTACGTGGACACTTCAAGAGAGAATGTGATAAGCCTATCCAGCAAGGAAACCAGGATCCTTTTAGAGCAAACCGGGGTCAACGATGTTGGATTAGTTCTTAGCAGTTTCACAGTTTCTATCAAGAACACTCTTTTAAGATATATCAAAGTAAATGCACAACGGAATAATATTAAGTGTTCTAAGTTAAAGTTTCACTTTTAACAGGAGTTATTACTCCCCCTTAATTAATGAGCTAAAGAAGTTAATATGAGAATCAAACAGTTAATGGATAAAAACAGTAATAAGTGCTTCAAACGATTCTCAATATATCAGAAATGTTAACTACAAAAGATATCTAAATAGAAGGGATGAACCCATCTATTTATAGACAGGACAATACTTTCATTTGAAGCATTCAATATAATATAATAATACTACAACGGGCTGTAGTATTGGAACTTGTACAATAAAGTATCAAAAACTAATATAATACTAAACTACTGAAGTTTAAGGGCGGTGTGAAGCTTCTATCAGAATTGCTGAAGACCAAACAACTTTTGATGACAAAATTGTTTTTCAGGTGTTCTGTCTGGTTCACCTTTCAACACTTTTGCTCTTCAGCACTTGTATCAGCTTCTTCAGTACTTTGTCTTCTTCTTCTTCTTCAATAGATTCTATACTTTGCAAAATATGTAGAGAGGATATTAGGCTAAGGTTTATACTGGCTTGTCAATCCTCTTTGACCCAACAATCTCCCTTGGATTGATGAAGCCAAAACCTTTGTCTAACTTTATTTATAGGATCCTCTTCTTCTACAGTCAAGAGTTCTCCGAACTTCTTTGATCATTGAGTACTTGAGTTCATTGACTTGTTGTCCTATGAGTATTGGTCCTTTTGTTCTGGTTCCATGAACTGAATAGTGAGAAGATCATAATCTGATAGCTTATACAGTTCAGACTTGTGATGTAGAACCTTGGAGGTGAAGTCTTTTCTTTCCAGGACAATTGAATTGGAGGTATGGGTGAAGTACCACTTGACTATTGGAGATTTGGATTTGTAAAACTCAGCCTGTATGGTACTATCTGCTTGTTTGAAGATATGCGTGATGTTGATTGGTCTTCTACTTCAGATATAACCAGGTTGGATATCCTTCTATTTTCAACTTGTATAGTACCAGGTATACTACTAGGAATGGGAATGTTATGTTCAGTAATTACCTTGGTCTGCTTCTGATTAGTTTTGGTCTGTTTCAGTTGATAAGAAAATGTAGCTGGATCCCTATCTTATGTAATCAGGGGCTTCTCTTCAATCATGAAGTCATCTTCAACAATGGTGTTACCTTCAATTAACACCATCTTGAAGTCTGTTTTTATTTGCTCCCCTGATGTCTTCTTTGTCTTTGCAGATGATTTGGAAGTTGGTCATTTTGCAGTAAGAGAAGTTTGGGAAACTTCTGATGTTTTGAACTTTTTAGGATTTGTTTGCTGCCAAACTTTAAACCTTTTTAGCATCCTTCTATTTTGACAGTTGAGGTTTTGAACATAACCATTATCTGCCAGTTCTTGAATAATCTGGGCTCTCCTCATCTTTCTACCTTTTTCAGTGGCCAACTTATCTGAGATAAGTCTAGCCCTATGTTCTGGTTCTTCTGTTGAGAGTCCCCTAAGAGAGTGTTTTCTTGTTTTGATGTTCTTGTTGATATAGTTCATCGGCTGATGTCTCTTGTCTTCTTCAGCAATAAGGAGTTGTTCCTCAGCAACCCTTTCTTCTTCTTCTAACTCTCTTAATTTGTCTTCATAAGCTTCTAGTTTGTCATCAAAGCTCACGTCTTCCCTTACTTCTAAGTTGTTCCATATTTCATTTTCCTTTGCTTTTCTTCTGGATGCTAATAAACTCTTCTCTATGTATTCTGATGAGAATGCAATTGGAGAGGGGTTTAGAATAGTTGTTGTTGTAGGAATGGGCACTGGAATTTGAATAGGAGTTGGTTCAGTTGGAATAGAAGTTGCTTTGGTTGTATTTTGAGAATTACAACTTTGGAAGTGTTGGTCTGAGTATTGAAGGATTGTCTTTAGCACTTTTGATTTTGACTTCAGTACTTTTGGTTTTGTCTTCAGTTGTTGCTTCTAAGCCTTGGGAAGCTTTCAGAGCTTTCTCTTTAAGGAGCCTTTCTTGTTTTTCATGCCAATCATTCTTTCTTTAAGGGCAATATCTTGTCTAGTCTTCATAGTTTCTTTATAGGCATCCTTGAGTTGTTGTGCTTCTTTAGCCTTTTTAGAGGCTTCAAGAGATATCTTCTCTGGTTCCTTGCCTTTTGCTGACATCTCCCCCTTTTTGGCTTCATCCCTTTCTGGAAACCAAGGAGTAGGAGGTGCAACACTAGATAAATGTGCCAATTGTCTTCTGTTTTCTTCTACGTTTCTAGACAACTCCCCCATCGTCTGATCAATTGCATTGTTAATCATCTCCAATTGGGTCTTGTTCTTCAACTCCATAACAATTGTGAAAGTTTGAAGCTGTGAAGCTATGAGGTGGTGTATCATCTGGTATAAGGGACCATCTGGGCCGCATAGTTGGTTCACGTCTATGCTTTACGTTTAGCGTTTGATCTATGCACAGGTTCAGGTTCTGTAAAGAGATGTGGGTATTTGAGCCGCATTTGATTCCTATGTTCCCACGTGTATTCCGATCCTAGACGGGAATTCCATCGTACCTTTACAATAGGTATTGTGGCCTGTCTGAGTTTCTTGACGCCCTGCTCAAGAATTTCCACCGGTTCTTCCACAACCCGTAACTGTTCGTCCACCTGGATCTCTTCCAGTGGTACCACCAATGTTGCATCAGACAAACATTTCTTTAAGTTTGAACCGTCGAATACATTGTGTACTCCACTGAGTTCGTCAGGCAGGTTTAACCTGTATGCTAGTGGACCGATTCTTTCAACAATTTTGAATGGTCCAACATATCAAGGGTTCAACTTTCCCCATTTCCGAAATCAAATCACACCCTTCCAAGGAGACACCATTAATAGTACCTTGTCCTAAACCTGGAACTCCAAAGGTTACCTACGCTTATCAGCGTAGCTTTTCTGTCGATCACGAGCAGCAGTCATACGGTTTCTGATTTGCACTATCTTCTCAGAAGTTTCATGCACATGTTCGGTACCTGTCAGTTGGCTATCCCCAAATTCAGTCCAACAGATGGGAGACCTACATTTACGTCCATACAATGCCTCAAAAGGCGCACACTGAATAGAAGTGTGGTAACTGTTGTTATACGAGAATTCAATCAAAGGTAAATGTTTATCCCAACTGTTGCCAAAATCCACCACACACGCTCGTAGTAGATCTTCCAATGTTTAGATGGTACGTTCACTTTGTCCATCCGTCTGAGGGTGATAGGCTGTGCTCATGTCTAAGCGAGTCCCCAATGCATCTTGGAGAGTAGTCCAAAAACGAGAAGTAAATCACGAGTTGCGATCAGATATTATAGAAGTAGGCACCCCGTGCCTAGAGACGATCTCTTTAATGTAGATGTTGGCCAGTTTCTTTAGCGTGTCTGTTTCCTTTATTGCCAGAAAATATGCCGATTTGGTTAAACGATTGACGATAACCCAAATCATGTTATGCCCATTTGGCGTTTTAGGTAGTTTTGTGATAAAGTCCATAGAAATTCCATCCCATTTCCACATAGGGATCTTTGGTTGCTGGAGTAGACCTGAAGGTTTCTGATATTCAATCTTAACCTTTGCACAAGTCAAGCACTTACTAACATAAGTGGCTATGTCAGCTTTCATGTTCGGCCACCAATAAAGAGTTTTGAGATTTTGGTACATCTTATCCGAACCAGGATGCACCGAATAAGTTGTCTGAGATCCCCAATGCGTGGAATCCAAACTCGATTCATGAAGTATCGAAGACCATCATACTTTAGTTCCAAGTGCTTATCAACACCATGCAAAGTTTTGAACTCGATATTTTCTTCTTTCAAGACCTCAACCTGAGGTTGTCGTATCTTATCAGGAAGATTAGAATGAATATTAAGCTGTAAGGCTCGCACCCGCTTGGGTTTCGTTTCTTTACGACTAAGGGCATCCGCTACTACGTTAGCTTTCTCTGGATGGTATTTGATGGCACAGTTGTAATCATTCAGGATTTTGACCCATCGACGTTGTCGCATGTTCGACTCCATTTGATCAAATATAGGTTGGGAGGCTCTTCTGATCAGCAAAGATTGTACACTTTGTTCCATAGAGATAATGCCTCCAAATCTTTAGAGCAAATACCACTGCTCCCTGTTCAAAGTCGTAAGTGGTGTAATTTTTCTCATGAACCTTCAGTTGGCGAGATACATACGCAATCACCTTATCACACTGCATCAATACACATCCCAAACCCTGGATGGATGCATCAGAGTACACCACGAAGTCTTCTATACCCTCATGTAATGATAGGATTGGTGCACTGCAAAGTTTTGCCTTTGACAATTGAAAGGCAGGCTCTTGGGCATCTCCCCACTTGTAAGTAATACCCTTCTATGTCAAAGCAGTGACGGGTTGAGCGATCTTAGAGAATCCCTCAATGAATCTGCGATAATATCCCGCAACACCAAGAAATTAGCGCACCTCCGTAGTTGTCTTAGGAGTCTCCCACTGCTTGATAGCAACAATCTTGGCGGGATCAACATGTATTCTAGCCTCATTAACCACATGTCCTAGAAGTCACATTTAGAGAATTTCGCGTACAGCTGTTCATTCCTCAAGAGTTCCAAGATCAGCTGCAGGTGTTGCTCATGCTCTTCCCTGCTAGTGGAATGGATTAATATGTCATCGATGAACACTATGACGAATTTGTCCAAATAGGGCTTACACACGCGGTTCATAAGATCCATAAACACTGTCGGTGCATTGGTTAGCCCAAATGGCATTACCAAAAACTCATAATGTCCATAGCGAGTTCGAAAGGTTGTCTTTTCCACGTCCTCCTATTTGATTCTCAGTTGGTGATACCCTGACCTTAAGTCAATCTTAGAGTAAAAACTCTACCCTTGAAGCTGGTCAAATAAGTCATCAATACGGGGTAATGGGTAACGATTCTTGACAGTCACCTTATTCAGTTCACGATAGTCAATACACAAGCGGAAACTCCCAACCTTCTTCTTAACAAACAGGACTGGGGCTCCCCATGGTGAAGAACTAGGTCTAATAAAACCCCTATCCAACAGCTCTTGGAGTTGGGTAGACAGTTCTTGAAGTTCGCCTGGTGCATGGTGATATGGTGCACGTGCAACTAGGGCCGCTCCAGGTGCAAGATTGATTTGGAACTCCACTTGACGAATAGGTGGGAGTCCAGGTAGTTCCTTTGGGAATACATATGGGAAATCACGGACTACTGGGATGTCCTCAATCTTCATTTCAACTTCAGCTAGAGTATCAGAAATGTTAGCCAAAATGGCTGGATAGCCCTTTCGAATGCATTTCTGGGCTTTTATGAAAGAGATGATGCCCACCAAAGCACCACCACGATCACCCTGAATAAATAATAGTTCTCCACTAGGGAGAGGGATACGAACGATCTTCTCTTGACAGAAGATTTCAACGCGATGCTTGGACAACCAGTCCCTGCCAACTACGATATCAAAGCTTCCTAGGGTGATAGGCATAAGATCGATGGCAAATACCTGACCATCTAGCTCGATCTTACAATCTCGATGGATGTGGGTTGCCTCAACAAGCTTCCCTCAGCTAACTCTATGGAATGTGGGGTATCGAGAAGAGTGGGAACTATCCCTAGAAGTTTGCTAAGTTCAATGACACAAAAATAAAGTCCGCACAAGTATCATATAAAACAGAAGCAAGGTTGTGGTTTAAGGAACACGTACCCGTCATGACGTTTTTGTCATTCCTAGCTTCCATGAACCTGTCACAAAAGATCTTCCACGAGCCCCGTTGTTGTTCCTAGTGGTGGTGGTGTTATTGTTGTTCCCAGTCTTGTAACCCCCACCATTGTTGTTGCCATTTCCATTCAGCTGTGGGCACTCCTTCTTGAAGTTATTCTCACTCCCACACTGATAGCAACCTTTACCATTCTTCTGTTGCTGCCCCTGCTGTGCTGCTTGCTGATTTCCCTGAATATTAGTCCTACACTCCTTTGTCAAGTGCCCCATCCGACCACAACGATCACATTTAACCCTGTTACATGGTCCTGAGTGGTGAAAATTGCATCTATCGCACTTAGGGCGGTGTCCCTAATAACCACCCTGCGATTGATTGTGGTTGTTGTTGCTTTTGTTACTGTGATGCCTCTTACTATGCTGCTTCTGCTGATTACCATTTCCCGAGAGTTTGCCAGATGCATTCTCCCACTTCCTCTTGTTGTCATTTGTACCAGAAGATGAAGCACTACGAGGGGGTAGCAGTCCCTCATCCACCATCTGATCAGTCAGCTGGTGTGCCATACGAATGACCTGCTGAATATTATTAAGGTTAGCAGTAGTGACCATACCCTTAATTTGGGTCACCAAACCCTTGATGTACAACTCGATCCATTTGTAGGGCGGGTTAGAATAATTAGGGAACATTGCCGCCAGCTCATGCGACCTAGTAGTATACTTCTCAATTTCCGACCCCACCATTTTCAAGTTAAGGTACTCAGTTTCCAATTTCTAAATTTCATCACGAGGACAATACTCCTCTTTCATCAACTCCTTGAAATCGGCCCAGGGCGTAGCATTAGCCACATCAACGCCCAGCATCTGTACTTGAGCATTCCACCAAGATAAAGTCGCATCCTCAAGTGTAGCAGTAGCATACTTAACCCTGTCAGCTTGTGGGCAATTACACATAGCAAAGTAGGACTCAACTTTTTTGAACCACCTAATCAGCCTGACTGCCCCTTCAGAACCTTCAAAATACTGGAGCTTGCAGTCCATGAATGATTTGTAAGTGCAAGCTGGTGGGTTATGAGCAGGTTGGCCAGTTTGAAAAGCTGCTAGGGCCGCAGTTACCCTTTCATTGATGAGTGCATTCAGCTGTGCTTGGGTCATGTTTATGTTACCTCTACCGTGTCCTCAACCTTGCGGAATGGGATGTCGAGGCATGGCAGGCGAAGATCATCAACTTGGGTGGCAAAGTGGTGGTCTATGCTCCTGTCCAGGTGACTAAAGAACCTTCTGGAAAGGATGCAACAGAGGAACCTGACATGACCATCCTAGAGACAGCAAAGGAGGTGGCAACAATAGTGGGGAATGAAGGTGATGATGCCTAGACCTGAGGCCACTTTTATAGGATGTTATGAGGTAGTTTTATCGTTAGTAGTTTGTGAACAATTCCAAACAATTTCCTTTTTTGGTTTGTACTTAAACAATTAGAAGGTTGGGGTGGAGGGATCCTGTGTTTTCAGGACAAAACCCCAATCCTTTCGGGCATGGCCTAAAAATGTTGACACCTGGTGGATGGGTTCTGGTTTTGGATAAAGCCAGGGGTTAACATACTTCTAAATAATAAAATGGCAATCTTTTTGTTTTACATCCTGTGTAATTTCCTTTGTTATCCCTGTTATAATAATGAAAAACACACAAACAATAGGATAGAAAAAAAATTGATAGAGGTATACCTTAAACTCTATTTGAGTCAGCAAACAACCCTTAAAATAACATGTTAAACAATTAAACCACCCCTTAGCCTTGAAACAAATTAAATCATCTCAAGGATGTCCCCAGTGTAAGATCCTTAATACATCCTCAGGATGTACTTTATTATCTTCAAGATGTCCCCAGTGCAAGATCTTTAATACATCCTCAGGATGTACTTTATTATCTTCAGGATGTCCCTAGTCCAATATTACCGTTCCATCCTAAGAATAGACTTTCTTCATTCTTGACAAGCTTGAAGTATTTGGAATTGGGTGTGGATGTCCTTGCTTTGAAGATCAGGAGAAATTACTTGTACGGTACCAAGTGCACCATTTATACTGATCACAAGAGTCTTCAGCATTCTTTGATCAGAAGGAGTTGAACATGCGACAACGTCGATGGATCGAATTCCTAAATGATTATGATTGCGCTATTAAGTACCATCCTCGTTAGTCGAATGTTATGGCAGATGCCTTAAGCAGGAAGAAATTTTGTAAACGTTGTCGCATTCGAGTTTTGCAGCTAACCATCCATTCTGGTTTGCCTGGCCAAATCCATTCCGCACAACAAGAACCTTTGAAGGAGGAAAACCTTAATTGTGAAACCATGCATGGTGCTAATAAGCATATAGAGCTTAGGTCGGATGGCCTACATTATTTTTCAGAACTTGTTGGAGTTCCATTGTTCGGGAATTTGAGTGAGCTTGTCTTGGATGAAGCTCACAAATCCCGATATTCTGTTCACCCTGGTTCCGATAAGATGTATCAGGATTTGAAGATACTTTATTGGTGGCTAAACTTGATGGCTGATATAACTTCATACGTGAGCAAATGTTTGACTTGTGCTAAAGTCAAGGTCGAGTATCAAAAGCCATCTGGTCTTTTTCAGCAACCTGAAATTCCAGAATGGAAGTGGGAATGAATCACCATGGATTTCGTAACCAAATTATTGAAAGTCACCAAGTGGTTATGATACTATTTGGATGATTGTCGAGCGGTTGACTAACTCTGCGCACCTCCTGGCTATTAAAGAAAATGATAAGATGGAGCGGTTGGCTCGCATCTACCTTAAGGAAGTGGTTTCAAGGCATAGGGTGCCCGTATCTATTATTTCAAATCGTGATTCTCGTTTCACTTATCATTTCTGGCAAGCGTTGCAGAAGGCATTGGGTATTCGGTTGGATATGAATACGACTTATCATCTGCAGATTGATGGTCAAAATGAGCAGACAATTCAAACGTTGGAAGATATGCTTCGGGCATGTGTTATCAATTTTGGCAAGAGTTGGGAGAGTCATCTATCGTTACTAAAATTTTCTTACAACAACAACTATCATTCTAGTATGAAGGCAGCTCCGTTTGAGGCTCTTTGCAGACGGAAATGTTGGTCTCCTCTCTGTTGAGTTGAAGTGGGTGAGAGCCAGCTCACAGGTCCAAAACTTGTGTACGAGACTTCGAAGAAGATTGTGCAAATTCGTAATCTTATGGCAGCAGCTCGGGACAGTCAAAAGAGTTATGCCGATCGTCGTTGCAAACCGTTGGAATTCCAGGTTGACAATAAGGTCCTTTTGAATGTCTCTCCATGGAAGGGTGTTATACGCTTTGGCAAGCGGGGTAAACTTAATCCTCATCATGTCGGACCGTTCGCAAATCTGGAACCGATTGGACCGATGGCATACAAACTTGACTTACCATCTGAACTCAATAGCGTGGATAATGTCTTCCATGTCTCTAACTTGAAGAAGTGTCTGGCTGATGAGACACTCATTGTTCCTCTTGAAGAGATCAAGGTTGATGATCGTCTGCATATCGTGGAGAAACCAGTTGAAATCTTGGATTATAAGATTCGAAGCCTTCGTAGGAGTAAAACCCGTATCGTGAAAGGTCGTTGGAACTCCAAACGGGGACCAGAGTTCACATGGGAGCGGGTGGATTAGAT
This sequence comes from Ambrosia artemisiifolia, assembly GCA_032199755.1. NCBI lineage: Eukaryota > Viridiplantae > Streptophyta > Magnoliopsida > Asterales > Asteraceae > Ambrosia > Ambrosia artemisiifolia. Next base: position 15,345,474 of record CM063523.1, read on the forward strand.
GAAGCTCAAGTATCCTCATATATTCCCAAAACCAGCACCAATTACTATTGAAGCCAACTGAAGTTCGGGACGAAATTCTTTTCAATAGGGGTTGATGTAGCAACCGGAAAATTTTTCTTTCTTTTCTTTCGACTTTGATTAATTTTCGGGACGGAAATTCATTCAATAGGGGGATGAACCCGGCAAACTCAGGTTAATACTTTTTACAACCATATACGTCTACGTTAGCAAAACATTCATAAAACACACTTAACTAGTCTAGTTGAGTCAATTTGGTGATTCAGGAATCACAAGGAGTCCATTTGATGATTCGAAGAATCATCGGGAGTCTGTTTGATGGTTCGAGGAATCATTGGGAGTTAAATACCCTATTATGTCCAAGGGTTGACTGGGTAAAAACGCACACACATGAGTCTCGAATCCCGGAAGCTGGTGAATTAACGTAAACGTGTTAGTTATAGAGTAATAAGTTGGTTACAATCATTATATAACTTATTGATATGTGGATACATGAATTAGTAAGTTAAATTAGTGATTAACGCGTCGAAAAACTAACTTAGCCTACTTGAGGCGACTAGCAGGCTAGTCACCACCATAGGGGGCGACTAGCAAGCTAGTCGTGTCCCCTAAGGGGAGACTAACTATGCTAGTCGTGTCCTGCAGAGGCTAGTCACCAAGAATGTCTGGTGCGACTAGCTGCAACTATAAATACCATATTTGACTTGTTAAACATCATTTGTGCAACCCTAACTCACCCAAAAGTGCTCTCTCATTATCCTTAACCTCTGTACACCCATTTTTGCCTTAAATCCATCATTTTGGAGCTAAACAACTATTACAAGCAAAGATCTAAGGTGTGTTATTCATCATAAACCTTTGTTAAGTTGTTATTTTGATCCGTAAAGGTCCAGACCTGGTTTTAATATGTTCCTATCTTCGAAAAAATTTGAAAAACAATTTCTAAACCATATCTAAACATCCACATGCGTTTTTGATAAAATTACAAGCTTGAAATCGTTTTTGATGATCTAAAATGTGGGGATTCTTGTGTGTTTGGTATGTTGATGATATAGGGTAGTTATTAGGAAGATTATTTCAGGTTTGCATGGTTTTTTGAGGTATTATATGAATAATATGAGTTTTGACCCGTTTGAGGATGATAGGAGGATTTAGTATAAAATATGATGATTTGATGATTGAAACTTGTAAGGGTTCATGCTAGAAATAACAACTTGATGATGATTGGAAGGTGTTTGTAAGGTTAAATCTGATTATTTTCCATTTAGGGTAATAATTTCATGCAATGATGTGACATAACCATAATATTAACCATTTTGGAAAATACTTGAAATTAGCATGATAAACAGATAATATTTGGGGGATTATTGATAGGGTTGGTTTGTTTGATGATTGTTGATTGATTTGGGTTGTTCCAACATGTTTCGGATCTGATTTGGAGAGTTTCGTGCACAAAAGGGGCAACAGCCTGCAACGCAGGCGACTAGCTAAGCTAGTCGTGTGCCTTGGTGCCGACTAGCTTACCTAGTCGCCTACCAAAAGGCTACTCATGTCCCTTGAGGGCAACTAGACCAACTAGTCGCCTGTTTTGATGCTAGTCGTGTGTTTTGATGCCAGTCATCTGTTTTGGTGGTCAGTCGTGTGTTTTGATGCTGGAAATGCGTTTTCGAACGCCATTACATGTTTTGACACCTAGTAAGATGTTGTAAGCCCCGTGTCAAGTCTACGAACCCCGTAACACGCGTTGTGACTCATACGTGCATTATGTGAACGAAGTGTTAGGTTTTGTGAACTGTTATTCGTGTAAGGTACGTATCTACACACGATTACTTGTTTACTTGTATTTGACTAACACGGGTATATCGAGTCACCAACGGGATGTCGTGTCTTGTTTTGTTTTGTGTGGTGTGGTCGTGTCAAACGTTAAACACTTTTACAAACATTCAAGCTTAGGTCATAGACAATAAGGGTTATTATACAAACATATCATCTGTTAAACATTTATAGACTATCTATGGTAGGTTTCCAGTAGTCGGGACTACCATAACAAGTTTGGTTTGTTATTATCTTGAAGAACGTAACCTAAGGTGAGTTTCATAGCCCCACTTTTAACGTTTTCGTTTTCGTGGGAGAAACATGTTGGATAAACTTCTTTTCTTTAGACCACGGTACTACATTATATCGCATGGCTACTAAGCGACATTACATCATTAAGTCCTTTCTAACTTTTGAACGTTGAATATGTGGATACATAGCAGGGAAAGTGTGAATAGATCTATTGGCCCCGACAAACCACACTCGGGTCGACTAGAGGTCGGACGGGTGCATATTTATCCTATCTAACTTATGACACCAGGTGATGACAGGTGGCGGGTATTAAAGGCAACTTACTAACGTTCAGCAATGATTCATAGCGCTTTAGTATCATGTAATGATGTCTAGCTACCATTAGGTATAGATGTAAGGATTGTTGGATCTGGTTTACTTAGCTTTGCAAACTTAAAACTGTGTGAACTCACCAGCACTTTATTTGTCGACTAACATAACATAACGTGTTCTCTCAGGTCGCTAAGGCAGTAGCACTGATTAGGCACACGCGGGTCACACTGTGTCTCATCCGGTCTACGCATTGGGTTAAACTTGTTTCAAACATTTGAACTTATTATGTTTTGGGTTGTCAACTTTTATAACTACTTCCGTTATGATTTGTTTGGCTTGGTCTACCTTTTAAAATGTGAGGATTTTATTACGTTGTTTTCATATCATATAGTTTCCGTTTATTGTGACCGTTAACTTGAATCCTGGTATGTCACGCGCCTCTCGGTAAAACCCCGCAGGTGGAATTTGAGGGTGTGACAGTAAAAACATGTTAATAATTTAAAGATGAAATAACTGAAGGTAAAATTCTTTTATTGAAAGTTTTATTTTAATTACTCCCTCCGTCCCAATTTAATTGTCCCATGTCTAAAAACACACATTTTAAGAAATTTTTTGTTTGTATGCGATAAAATGACAATAATATCCTCAAAAGTGGTGATTGTGTTTTGTCTTTTATTGGTAAAACTGGAAATTATATTTCTATTTATGGAAAAAGACATTTAATTTGGGACAAATAAAAAAGGAAATAAGGACATTTAAATTGGGACGGAGGGAGTATAATAATGGAAGTACAAAAAATCAATTTTATTTTTATTTTTTTATTGATTCTCACAGTGTTAAAATTATTCAAATTTTGTTTGTATGTATTGGTATCAATATTAATTTATATAGTTATAGAAAGGAAGAGAGTGTTCTAATAACAATTTATAGTAATTGTTTGACCTGTTGCGCATTGTAGCAGCATGTGGATTGGTCAAAATATAGACTAACTAAACGTATAATATGTGTCCCAAGTCATACATACAAAATAAATACACAAACGAACACCAAATTTATACCCAAACATAGAAAAACTAAAACTCATCAAAAAAGTATACCAAATTTACGTCAAAAGGTAGACAAACTCAAATTTGCAATGATTATATGGCGTTATCATGTATACACTACAAGAAAAGAGGGTAATAGAGACGACTTAGGTCGCGTCTATTGCCCTCAAAAGTCGCCTCTAAAAGCAATAGCGACGAAATATCATCGCTATTACATCGCCAAAAATTCTTCATTACTATAAGCCTTATTTTCGTCGCTATTGCATGTCGTCTCTAGTCGCTAGTACCTTTAGACCATTAGAGACGACATATGTCGCGTCTATTGGTCTTTATTCTATTTTTCCTATTTCAAACATGATATTTTCCGATTAACGACACACCAAAGTAACATATATCACATAATATTTCGCATAAATATACATACTGTCACAAACATAATGTTACAATCATCCGCGTTTTAAGTCATAAATCATTTTACAACATAAACTATGTCAAATCAATATCATCGCCGCTATCAACATCGGTTTCTTCTGCTAAAAAGCCTTTTGAGTTTGGCGCGAAATTCGAGGTTCTCGAACACCGGTGGTTGTGGTTGTAGATCGGTGCTTTGGTAAACACACACTACAACAAAATACAAGAATTTAAACAAAATATGTAGAAATGCTAAAGATAAAAAAATGTATGAACTACAGAATTCAATCCACAAATTTCTAACATAATGCCATCCATAATCCAAAATACAAACACAAAAAAAAAACGGAAAGAAAAAAACAGTAAAAAGTTCAAAAAGCTATAAAAATCATCATATTAAGCTATTCCGTAAGAAGCGCTACATAAATGAACTAGAAAAATTCAAAAAAAAACATGTATCTACACATGATACATTTACATAACTAGATATTTTCTTCCGGTGCGCTTTGCGCTGCCATTTCGCCATGTTTCCAAATACCAGAACAAAAAAAACTGCAAAGCATACTGATTTTTTTTTTTTTGCGGCGGGTGTTTGGTTCTTACTAGGACTTTAGAGTATTTTAAATGTATAACCCCGGAACCACAACCTACCAATCATGAGAACAAGAGCAACTCAAGTCGCTTACCTATTCAATATATTTAACAAAAAAAGACCTTTAAGTTCATTACTGGTTGTACTCGGTGGCGGATCCAGAAATTTTTTTGACGGTGGGCACAAATTGGTTGATTAGAAAAGCCATGACAAAATGGGTCGTGTAAAATCCGTTCATCTGTACTTTTTATATTTAATTATTGATATAATGAAAAAAATATTTTTTTTATAAAACTTTAGCATGTATAATGAACCAAAAGTGTATGAAAAAACATTTGTAACCCAAAAATTAGGCAAATAGAGAACACTTATAAATCCTTGAATAAAGCTTAACACTAAAACACATTATTTAATGTGCTCAATTTAAGAAGTAACCATTAATTTTTAACATTAAATGTTTAACTATAGGTTTATTAAATTTCAGACTAAAAAAATTATTTAATAGTAAATATTAACTATAATAATAAGGTTCTTTAAAACTGGACTGAATTACAAGTTTTGTCCTTTAGGTTTATACCAAATTTCATCGGATGTCCTTTAACTTTAAAATTGATTGGTTTTGTACTTTATGTTTTAAAATCTTGCACGTTTTGTCCTTTGGTGCTAACCCAGTTGATTTTTTTCGTTAAGTGAAGGGTAAAATTGTCTTTTTACCCATTTATTTAGAAAAAAACATTTTAAAATTAAAAAAAAAGAATTATATATATATATATTAATGTATATCTCTCCCATTCATTTATCACCACCACCACCTACCTCCATCCCCACACCACCATCACCTTCATTCACCACCTGCCACCGCCACCCTACACCACCTGCCACCGCCCTTCTTGCCATCATTCAACACATGTGGTCCAAATTAAAAACCCCTCTCAGCCACACTTCCATTTGATCCAAATTGACATATTCACACCTATACTCCATGCATTTGAAGGAATCACCAGTTCACCACTCCTTCCTTGACTTTTATTATAAACCATCACAGAGAACACAATTAGGCTACAAATCTTCACATAAACCCTAAACCCTATTGCTGCTCTCTCAACTATCAACCACCACTCATAATCGGAACCCTAGAAATCTACCGGCCGTCACCGCTCACAACCACCCATCAACTAACCCGTCGCCCATGTAAAGCACAATACCGCCATCAGTATCGTAGCCGAAGGACAGTGACGATGGTTGTGGTGGCGTTTTGCAGAAGGTGGATGACGGCGGCGGTCTCTTAAATTGAGGGTTGGATTTACTTTTGCTTTCTTTTCAATAACTTTGTGCAGGTTCGTTGTCTTGTAGATCGTTTTGTTGACTTTTGAAATTAGTCCAGTTTGCACCTGGTTTCAAATGGGTTAGTTTTATTTTTTTACTTTTGATTAAAATGGTTGTGAATCTTAGTTTACTATTGATTATTGAAACAACATGGACAAAGTGCGACATTGGAATGTCCATTTGCTGCTGATGGATTAGGGTGAAATGGTGTAGGGTGGCGGTGGCAGGTGGTGTAGGGTGGCGGTGGCAGGTGGTGTAGGGTGGCGGTGGCATGTGGTGAATGAAGGTGATGGTGGTGTGGGGATGGAGGTAGGTGGTGGTGGTGATAAATGAATGAGAGAGATATAGATTAATAAATATAAAATTCTTTTTTTTTTAATTTTAAAATGTTTTTCTAAATAAATGTGTAAAAAGACAATTTTACCCTCCACTTAACGAAAAAAATTAACTGGGTTAGCACCAAAGGACAAAACGTGCAAGATTTTAAAACATAAAGTACAAAACCAATCAATTTTAAAGTTAAAGGACATTCGTTGAAATTTGGTATAAACCTAAAGGACAAAACTTGTAATTCAGTCTTAAAACTGAATAAAACTATTGTTAATTAGGTGAGTTTAATACAGACACAGTTAAAAAAAAGTCAAACTAAAAAAAAATATATTTTGTTACTTTACTATAAGTTAAGGGCTTAATGTTAAAGTTCCTTTTGAATAAGTCAAAAATCACCACCACCTCCATCCTAAAATTTCTACTGCAACTTCTCGGAGCTTTCATGGAGTTTTTTAAAAAATAACTACTCATTCCTTCATAACTTTTCTCCGTCCCTCTGTATTTCTTTCTATCTCGGTACTTCGATGACCTTTCTGATTTTTGGGAAGTGGCTCAAACAAATGTTCAAAATTTGGCACCGTTTCGACGGATTCCAACGGGTTCCTCACCCCTCACCGGAAAAATCTTGAATCCGCTCTTGGTTGGATGGTGGGCACAGGCCCACCGTACTAATGCATTTAATCCGCCACTGGATGTACTCTAGAGTAGTTTAAAGGATTAAGCCTGGAACCACAACCTACCAATCATGAGAAGAAGAATAATTCAAGTTCTATTCTATAAATTTAACCAAAAAAAAAAAAAAAACCTTTCAGTTCATTACTGGGATGATGTCCATAAATAATAATATAATCAGATTGAAGAAATACATAATTGCTAAGCAGTATCCCAATCCACCAATGCTGTTGACTTCTAATGCCTAAAGAATCCTACAATTATTAACCTCAAATCTTTATATCATCTATTTGCAAGCCACCAGAAGTTGAAATGTTTTGTTGATGACCAGTCGGATAAAATTGAATAAAAATATTACAATTCTATAAGACTTTCCACAAAAACTTGAATCTTTTTCATGGTACTAACATATACAAAATGTTATCGGGCGACAATTAACATAAAGCCATAGAATAGAAGTATTGAACAGAGAAGCAATTTCAAAACTATTTGAAATGAACAACATACTTGTCACTATCTAATCACTTAGATTAAAAAAGTCAAGAACAAATAATTACAAGCAAATCATAAAAACGTAAACATATATAACAACTAAAGATGAATGAATTAAACATCAGTTTAGTGTGAATGATGTATATGACCCATAAATCTAGAGGTAAAGTTAGAAAAAATCAATTTAGCAAATCATAGATTTAAACCACATATTAGAACAAACCCAAATCATGAATTGCTCTAAACCATCTAAAATCAATAACCTACAAACAAATATACATAAAATACATCAACACACCATTAATTTTTCATCAAACTCAACAAACAAACAACCATCTAAAAAAAAAAACCTTTAACTCCTTTACCTTTCTTCCCTTTACCTCTCTTTTCTTTCTGGTAAAACCGGAAGTAAAGACGAAGATGGAGACCAAGGTGGTGACACTCTGGTCACCACCTCACTTCTTTTTTCTCTTTTCTGGAATCCATGAATCTCGAACTCACTATAAACACTTACAGATCTATTATTGAACACAGATTCAATCATAGAAATAATAATAATAATAATAATAATAATAATAAATATAAAAATAATAAAAAAAAACTAAATCAACAATAATATAGATGCAGAAATTGAGAACTAACATCGAGAAAAAAGAGGGAAGACAAGTGACAGAGGGGAGACCATGACAGAGATGGAGACGGTTGAGACCGGTGACCAGGTAAGGGTGAACGGTGAATAGAGAGGTAGGATAGCCGGAGCCGATGAGAAGGGTAGCCGGAGCTGTTATGTTTTGGAGGGAATGAAAATAGGGAAGCGCTAAAAGGGTTTTCTGGGCATTTATTGATCCTGATGTACGATTAAACCCCAAACATCAGATGAGCATGCCAATCAACGGTGTATAAGCCATAACGATTCCTGCCTTGGATTAAAAATATTAGCGACAATGTTTTAACTTTAAGTCGCCACTATTGCTCAACTCTTTAAATCTATAACAGTCGTCATATCATCAACATGAGCCAACGATCCATAACCAAACCCGATGTCCACCTTCTGAAAATGAGCAATAAAGACAACTTTTTACAAGTCGCCTCTAATGGTGTCGTCTCTATTGCTCACATTTCTTGTAGAGATAGATTATTATTATTATCGACCCTTTTACGGCGAAACGTTGACTACCTCAAATTTAATCGTCGAATCAAAACGTATTATATTTGACTCGACTCGTTTTCATGCAAAATTAACTCGACTTATACCAACACATCCGTAAACATAAAAACACAAGTAATTAATTTTACCGTAAGATAAAACTTTAAAACTTGAGGGGATCAACGTGACATTTGCAAAGTTAGACGGTTATTTTTAACATTATTGAAAAGTTTGGGGACATAATGGATTACTTATCAAAAGTTTGAGGTTAAAAAAAAGTTAGAAAGTAAGGGTGTGTCTTTTTATCAAGTTAAAAAGTAAAGGGGTCATTTATGTCAAGCTAGAAAGTTTGTTTATGCAAATCATAAACTTAAAGGGTGAATTTTATCTCTTAGAAAAAATTAAAGGGTTAGTAATTTAATTTAAGATATATAATAATACAAGCCTTTCTTTATAACTTTTTCTAATGAAGCATGAAATTCAATCAAAGAATATGGATAGTATCATCATGGGTCCTACTTAATTCCTTGTCCTCGCATTTGCACTTGAATACTTGATCTAATTTCAAGATTCATAATTGACTACAGGTTTTCCATTAACAAATGATAGAAAGAGCACTTCACTTATCTTTTACAGATTCTTACTTATGATCCGGATTGCCATGCTTGGTGTTTTATGTATGCTTAGTGATACAATTTAATCCAAAATTCAGTTATTAATAAAATGATCTCTCAAAAACACTAAACTCATATTTTAAAATGATCTCTCAAAAACACTAAACTCATATTTTAAAAAAAAAAATTTACATAAGTATTTAAAAAAAAAAAAATGTTGTACGTACATTCATTAAATTATATTTATATATATAATAAAGAAAATAATCTGAAATGGAGAAGACAAAACATGGGCAGGGTCACGCTATAAAACGACAGCAGGTTGGTGCACATTCTAATGATGATGTGAGTGAGCTTTACATGATATCATCATCTCATCATTATTACTTCACAATTTTTGGTGTGGGATCAAGTTTCACATTGCAAACAAACTACACTACAACATATATAGTTATATTTCCATTTTACTTTTATAACTTCGAAATGATTGAATAGTAGTACCCCATTTGGCCGAAAGATATATGCTCAAGTTTACATTCTATTTTGGTTTGACAAAAAAAAATATTCGGTTTCAAAATTAGTTTATGATATATCCATTCATTTTTAGTAAATATATATAAAGCATAAGTTATGATAGCATAATATATGATATGATTGGTGTCTTTGATGTGGTTAGGTTTGTTTAGAATCAATGGATAACATCCTCGTTTGTGAATAAAAATGTTACCCTTGTTCATGAAATCGATATTAGAACCGCTGAGATTAGAGACCATGCCATAAGTCAAATAAAGTCAAACAGCTCAACTCAACAGTTAATTGAAGCATAAGTCAATATTGAATAAGGTTCGAAACATGAGAGACAATTGGTGTGTCAATTTCAAAGTAAGGTTGTTATACCATTACCTGCCAATTAGGGCTTTATAATCAGGTAGATGTCACAGATTGGGTTAATCTTTGTAGTTCGTTTCTATTTGATTCCTTCTGAACTTTCATGCGTTTGTGAATAATAAAGCTAATCGTTGATTGTGTATTATTTGGTGTTAATTTGTAGGAACTGGTATCAGAGCCTGGTTGTGGCTAAATTTAGAGAAGATACAATTTGGTTAGGGTTTTAATCGAACGACGGAAGAGCAAGATGACGTCTACAAGGTTTGAATTACGACAGTTTGCTGGAAAGAACGCTTTTAGCTAAGAGCTAAGATCTCTTCTAGTGAGGCCCATTTACCTGTGGTTTAACAGACAAAGTGAAGAAAGACATCTTAATTTGAAAAGGCTCATAGTGCGATTATTCTGAGTCCCGGTGATAGAGTTCTCATAGAAGTATCCAAAGAACTATATGTTGTTGGTGTATAGGCAAAATAAGAAACTTTGTACATGAGATTTTAACTAGTTGGTTCTTGATTTGGAAAATATTAAGGATGTGTTGGATAAGGAAGATCACGCTATAATATTTCTCACATCTTTACCATCAAATTATGAACATTTTGTAGATACCTTGAAGTATGAAAGAGAAACATTCACCATGAAAGAAGTTTTTGCAACAGTAAATTCTAAGGAACTGAAAAAGAAATTAGATTTAAAAGAAGAAGGTGGAGAGGGCTTAGTGGTGAGAGGAAGGTCTAAACAAGGATTTTTCAAGCATAGAAACCAATCAAGATCCTGAAAGACAATGGAAATCAATATTAAAGAGTAAGGCAATCATGATATTTTCCACTAATATTCCCCCTCAGTTTGATCATGTATGAGCAAGGATGTTTAAACTGGATCTAAATGACTCAAATAAGTATCTTGGTAGGCCTTTGGTGAAGATATCCATGTATTGCTTTGGGTATGGGACATGAAAAACTCGGATATGGCCAAGCTTGACCTTCCATCCGACAAAGTGAATATCCAGCTCTACGTGCTTGGTACGTTGGTACTGCACAGGGTTCCCAGATAAATAAATGGCTGAAACATTGTCACAAAAGACTATTGTGGCTTTTCATGTAGGAACTCTTAACTCAAGAAGCAGATTTCGAATCCAAGTAGCTTCAGCCACAACATTCGCCACCCCTGGTAATCTCCCTTAACATTACATCTAGAAATGGTTGACTATCGTTTTCATGACCATGAGATGAGGTCATCACCAAGAAAAATACAGTAACTTGAGGTAGATCGTCGCATATCCAGGAACACCCCCCCCCCCCCCGGTCAGTGTCTGAGTAGGTAACCAACCAATGATTAGGGAAAGCAGATAGTCATAAGCCGAGATCAGTGGTGCCATGAATATACCGTAACACACGTTTCATAAATGCAAAGTAAGGTTCCCTCGGGGTGTGGATGAATAAACAAATCTGTTGTACCGCATAAGAAATATCAGGCCGTGTAATAGTAAGGTATTGTAATGCACTAATGCTCCAACTAAACATGGGTATAAGGTGTCCTCTGGTAGTAGGTCCCCCTATGTGGCACTTAGTTTAGATTTTTCATCAACAGGGGTGTGACATGGTTTGCATGTTGTCATACTTTCCCGATGAAGGAGGTCCTACGCATACTAAGATTGGGTGAGAAACTTAACAAAGAATTATGATCTCTAGTAACCGTTATGCCATGGAAGTGATGAAGGGACCTAAGGTCAGTCATAGCAAACTCTGGGAAATAGCTGATTGATGATCTGTGCGAGAAGATTGGGTTAGTTAGCACTGAGCACAATATCAATCACATAAAGAAGAATAGAAACAAGTTGGTTACCGCTTTGGTAAATGAATAGGGATGTATCACGCATGCTGCTACAAAATCCTAATGAAGTAATAAACACAAAAACCTTGTGTACCACGCCCCCGGTGCCTGTTTGAACCAATATAAAGATTTTTTTAGGTCACAAACATGATTTGGGAGTGGCGGATAAACAAAACTGGATGGTTGATTCACGTAAACAATTTTCTGAAGTGTCCCACTGAGGAATGTATTTTTTACATCCAATTGATGTATCTACTAGGGGTGGGAATTTCTGACACGACCCGAAGCCAACACGAAATTAGCAGGTTTGGGTATAGTTTACACAGGTTCAGGTCAGTTTCAGGTTGAACCCGTGAATCCATTTAGCTAAACGGGTCGGTTTGAGTCAACCCGGGTTGGCGAGTTGACCCGTTTAACCCATTTATACTCTATTTTACTTCTTTTACAATATTTTTTATGTTACAAACTAAATTGGTTAGGTATTTTTTTTTTCTATACTTGCAACTTAAAATAGAAATTGGTATAAGATTTTGTGATTAAAATGTAAATATTTTACATACATTTGTGTCTTTTTGTAGTAAAATTTTAGTTTTAATATATTAGTTTAAGAAAAATAAAAAATTTCGGGTTGAAGGGGTCGTGTTCGGGTCAGACCGCGAATATTCGAGTCTGGATGGGTTCATATGTGTGACAAAGTTGTCGAGTTTGGGTCATGTTCGGGTTCGTGTAAAATTTCCATGTTTAGGTAGAGTTGAACCCGCCAACCCGCGAAGGCGACCGTTTTAGCATACTTGTTAGTGCATGTTTATGTGACAAAGGCTTCCTAGATTAGAATCGTATTTGCGTTTGGTTGATAGGGTGATTGTAACATGCTTGACGTGGAGATAAGTCAAGTATAATAGTCTTTTGTGTTTAATCCTACCAAACATTGTAATAGCGAACATATTGTTTTGGGCGAAGATTGCAGAAGGCGAAGATGCCATTTGGCATCTTCGCTGGATTATGTTCTGGGCCATCTTCGCTGGTCTGTTTGTTTGGCCCATGCAGTATATATATGCCGCATGGGGTGTAGGATAGTGATGGTTAGTCATTAGCTTGTAATTGGTATTGGTTCCACTAAAATAATATCAATCGACAAGCCGTTTTATAAGTATTTCCTTCGTGTTATCATTGTGATTGATTCATCGTTTGCATAAACGTCTATCAAGGGATCCCGCACCTTGATAGATCTGATCTATCTTGTAATCGATCCATTCAACGGACCTCCAATTGGTATCAGAGCCTTTATGCTCAATTTTACGGTTCAAGCTCGATTTATTGCAAAGATTGAATCGATTGGAACGTGATTTTACGTCCAAAACCTCTATTTTCGAGTCTTAAAATCATTTTTGGTCAAAAAAATAGGGTTATTGGACACTTGATATTGGAAACCTATGTAAGTATTGGTTAAGGAGCACACCTTATTGTGCGGCTGGAATTAGAATCTTGGGTTAGAGATAATCCGTAAGGATTTATATAAGATATGTGATAGGAAAGAAATAGCGATGTTTATACCTAATTGAAGTTATGGATTTGAGGAATTGGTCAGCTTTCCAGTAGAGACGGACAATGATTTTGTCATTTGCAAGGAGACGTGTACGAAGAATATTGTATTAGCATTGATAGGATGGGTAAGTAAACTAGTGTAATTGAAAATTTTCTGGCAAGATACTTAAGGAAAAACTCGAAACTTTCGGAATATAGCCTAGATTGATTTTTTTAGGGGTCGAATCTTTGAATAAATCTTGTAACCATTATTAGGCAAATCCTTAGGTTCTTTAACCAAGTAATAGGATAGAACTACGAAACTATCAAATAAGATTGCTAGAAATGAGTAGATCAAACCTGGATGAACTAAGTAACCTTTCGTAAGATTTAGGAATATATATAGTGGTCAGCAAGGAAGGCTGGGACCCTTATAAGATGCATGATGATAGTAGAAAGTTTACTAATTTTGTCAAAATAAAAAGGGGAAGATAGTGACTCTAGAATTGACATTTATTGTCAAAGAAGAATCGTGAATTAAGAAATAATTAGAAGTAGCTATGAAGCAAGGCTTATGTGTCAGATATTTGATGCGATTAGATTTTCTTTTAGTTATTGGGAAGTCTTTAGAGAATTTATCCCATTAAGAAAGAACTGCTTGGACGTTTGAAGGAAAAACGTGCCTTGAAGTAGTGTTCTAGTAATCACATATTCGAAGTAGCGGGTAAATTGTGAATTTGGCTTTGATAAGCGCAAGGGAGAAGAAGTATTGTGATCATCTTCTGATGGTTGATTATAATATGAAGTCTGTCTAAAAACACCGGGATAAATGAGTGCCTTGCAATTATGTTGATGGATATAGAAATATTAAATCTGATAAGAAAAGGTGATCGATATTAAGAGGTATTATTATTAGTAAAGTTGTACGGTCTGAGACATTTTAGCATGAGAAGTGACAAACACCACTCTGTTGGGCAGAGTTAGGTAATAAATAATTGGTCGAATTGGAAATTGACTACAGTAAAGAATTAAAGTTATGCTAAAAATCTCATTCTGAAAAAGGTGATGATAGCTATAGCAAACTTGGAAAAGCAAGTTATATGGAATTATGATTTACGGATGCATTTGGGTGTCAACCTAGGATACGGTAAAAACATTTTGAGTCCCATAACGTGTTATACATTCAATAGTTAGGAAGGCATATGTTATTAAGGAAATTTGTTATTCATGGACATTAAGGGTTCAAAAGAATAGGTAGAATAATACTGGATAGGTCAAGTTTAGACGGATGTTATAGCAAGAATATCCTCACGAAGAAATAGTCCTAATACGAGATCAGTAGTACCTAACGAAAATTTCGAGGACGAAATTTCTTAAACGAGGGGAGATTGTGACAATTGTCAAAATTCGGGTACTATTTGCATATGATAATAATCATCGTGAGGGTGATAAGCTTTATGTAGTAGACTTGATTGAGAAAAAATTGAGTTGTTAGAAGTACAATAACAATATTCAAACTATAATTGGAAATTAAATGGAATTTTGGGAATCTCAGGATTGTACGAAACTTGGAGATAAATCAAAGAAGAACACCCAGAACAAGTTTCAGCTGAAGAGATTAAGAACAACAAAGGTTCAAGAACAAGATCTCTATGAAGAATTAGAAAATTGAAGACAAGGTGATCGATATATAAACTCAAAACTTCTTAAAAACCCTATGTTCTATTGCTTCTGAAAGTTTGATTTCAATTTTCTTTCCCATATTTCAACTAGAACCTGTTCTGGATGTTAATCTTTGATTTATCTCCAGGTTCCTAACTTCAGTTTTCTTCAACACTTCATATCATATTTAGGTTCTAACAATTTTCCCCTAAGCGTTGTAAGTAAACGGATGCACTCTTTAGACAACTTACATTTAAGGACGAAACAAAAATTCAAAGTACTGAATCTGAAATGACAAATACAGTCGGAAGAAAAATTTCAAAGTTTCAACAAATTATAAAAAAAATAAAAAAAATCAACAACTCTAGAAGATCTTCTTATCAGTTGGCTTGATCTTCTTATTCAATGGAACTGGTCTGGTGCAGATGTGCGGCATCTTCTTGAATAAGTTTCTTGACTCAATCCATCTATTAATAAGCTCATCCAGTTTTTTCTTCTTTCCTGATGTCCCCATGATTTCCACTTTTTCTTGAGCAGCTTCCATGCAATTCTTCAGATACATACTCTGAACATCTTCTTGATATGCATGTCATCCCTGAAAATGATTCCTGTTTCGAGAACTAGTACTACGATTCCAGATCTAGGCTTGTTGACTTCAGTAGGGATGTCAACAATGGGTGGTGTCTGGTTAATCTTAGTCAGGATATGGGGATGTGTTACGGCAAGATCAAAGTTATTCTGAGCATTTCTCAGAAATTGTTTTCTGGCTACATTAGATATTGAATCCAGTGCCCTTCTAACTTTGATGTTAGAAGAACCATCATCCATAAATTCGTTTCTCATCATTATCAGATCTGTTGATGTAGTCTCTCCAGTTCTCCATCATTGATCTTCATGGGCACCATTCCTTCTCTCTCAATCTCATATTCATTATATATGTAGGTTGTTACACCTGAGTTACCATTTTGTATGTGACATTCAGTATACTTTTGATTGGTAACTTAAGGTGTTCAGCAGATACTCTTGTAGGATCTTCAGTTGTCCTTCTGCTGAGATTGAATCGGGTACCTGGGCTAATGTTTCCTAGAGGTTCTTCTTTTCCTCTGTAGATGTTGATACAATGTTTTTCTAAAAACATATAGTCACTTGGGTTCAGTTTTATCCTATGCCTTGTGACTCCAGGAGCTATTTCTAGTGAGAGGTTGAAGTCTCCATCATGGCATTTGTTACAATGGCCATCATCTTTTTGTTGGCCTCCTTTGCTACATCTAATTCCATGGCTTCATTCAACATTTCTATGAAGGTCCTTTTCTTGTATTTAGAGTCTTGTTCAGATTGATACAGTACCAAGATGTTTTCTTCATTAGGCTGAGGTGAGACTTTAGTTTGTGACACTGTGGTAGTCTCAGCAGCCTTGTTTGCTTCAAGATCTTCAGATTGGATGACAGGTGAGGTGATTTCAGCTACTGGTGTTTTCTTCTATTGTTCAATAGTAGGAGATGGTTTTTTTATTGGTTCAGCAAACTTCTTGACTGCCCCCAGCACCATGTTAAGTGCCTTCTTGACTTATTCCTTGGTTGCATCTCCCTTCTGTTTCACATATTCCAGATTTTTGCCTATATCTTCTACTATTTTGTCCCATTTTGCTGCCTGCTACTTGATCTGATCCTTGATCATTTCATTATATGGTGTAGTTTTCTTCAGTTCTCCATTCAATTTGTTGATGCTTTCTTGTAATTGTTGATTATTGTTGTTGCTTCTTTTCTGTTACTCTACTTGTTGTTTGACTAACTTGAGAATATCTTGAAATTTTGCACCAATGGTCTTCTCAAGCTCCTCCAACCTGCTGGTGTTCTGATTCATAGATTCTGACAATCTTTGAATGTCAGATTTCTATGATTCTTGATTCTTCATTATGTTATCCAGCTTATCACTCAGTTCTTTCTCCTTTTATGTTTCTTTTCTCTCTAAGGCTTCCTGCAAGCTTTTGAGAGAATCCTGGATGAGCAAAAATCTGAATTTCAAATTTTGCTGGGGCTAAGACTTATGGTAAATTTGGAACTGCCAGTGTTCCTACTAACTGACCAGAAGCAAACTCATTAACTTCTATTGTTGATGGAGGTATCACATCTTTCGAATATGGTGGGGCAGTCCTACCATCACTAGAGTTATGCAACTGATGCATCACTGGATTTTCCTCACATCCTTAGACATTCCCAAAGGTTTGTCCTCCATGAGTGGTTGAAGTAGGCAACAAATGCCTTCTTCCATAAACCTAGCTCATAGTACCACTTGCATGGTGCATGCCAATTGTGGTTTCAATGCTTTCCTCTGGATCAGATTCAGGACTAAAATTTATGATTCCTTCAATCATTGGTATGTAACCTGAAACAATAGATGATTCATCATTTGAGTATTCTTGAAAATTCCTCCATCCACTGGACGTTTGAATCCTGTTTACGAAGTAGGACGAAACATTTTTGCACTCAGTATCATTTTTGAGTTTTCATTCCAAAATATATCATTTATTAGATAGAGATAGAAAGAGATAGGGAGGGAGATCACATACCTTTTTGGACAATTCAATCTAATTTTTGAAGAATGTTTTGATTTATAACATTTTCACAATTTGTGATTTGTTATAAATCCCTTTTTTTTTAATTCTCAACCTTTGATGGTGTATTTTAAGAAAAAATTTAAGAATTAAGTCTAGAAATAAAATTTGTTCGTGGTTTAAGTTTTTTGTTTAGACTTTTGTCATGTTGAATTTATATAAAATTTGATCGTTTTGTTAAATTCCATGACTTGTAAATTTTTTATTCTGAAAGAAAATGACCTTCTGTTTTTAAAACATCACTTTTCAAAAGGATTTTCTTTCTTCCACATTTGACCATTAGAAAGTCAAATTGACTTCAAAAGTCAAAGATTATCAAAGAACCAGGCAGATTTTCATTTTGTTGCCTTATCAGTTCCAGATTTTCCCATATGTTTCCAGGTTTTAACTTTAGTTAGGGGTTGTTTTGTTAAGTAAGTGTTGAGTCATTAAGATGATTTGGATGGTTAAGAGGCTCTGAATGATTAAGAGCGGAATCATTCGGCATCCCTTATTAGCTTAATGGTTCAACACTTAACCATTCCATTCAGATGCTGAAACAAATAGTCTGAATGCTGAATGATTCAGAACTGAATGGTTAAGAGGCTGATTAAGAGGCTACCAAACAGCCCCTTAGTCAGATTTGTCCATATTAATTGGGATTAATCTTTTTTCTTTCATATTTTTGTGATCAGTTGTTTGTTCCCCTCAAAGTTAGCTTTACTAACTTAAAATGTAATTTCTCTTTCTTGTGATCAGTTGTTTTTCTTTCATATATATATATATATATATATATAGTTATAACAGAAATATAATACATACAAAAAAAGATAAACAAACAAACGAACAACACTTATTCTAGTCTTCTTCCTCCATAATGAGCATGTCATACATGAGAATGTGCAGTGAAAGTGATCCAAAGTGTGGGTATATTTATTGACAATCCAATCTGTCCTATTAATGGTAGATATGGAAGATCCACTTGCGTCCCTCAGTTGAGTTGATCTCTGTAATCAAATTGTTAGGTCAGGAGACTCTTCGGTATATAGAAATATTGGTGAGAGACCCTACATTAATGACTACTAGTCTCCATTTACTTGTTCTTCAGATGGCAAAGCTAATCTTTTTCTAGGCTAGACTTAGTATATACGAAAATAAAAAAACTAATTTAAAACTGATCATTATCTTCTAAAATGTTAAAAAAAACTAATGTTATGTTAATACCTAAAGAAGAAATGAACAAAAATAGATATAAAAGAAATTAAACTTATATGCTATAATTATATATATATATGTGTGTGTGTGTGTGTGTGCATGCATGCATGACTTATGAGTCACTTTTTTCTCTTCCAAATTCCAGATTTCTAGGATGTGTCCAATAGTTCACCAGATTTCTCATTTTTATATGTGATTTTTGTTCCAGTTTCTGGCTTTTCATTTAAGACAACTGTTTCGATTTTTAGATTTTCACATGAGATTTCTTATCCAAATTTTTCTATTTGTGTGTTATCTAAAATTGACTCATTGATTTCAAGTCCAGATTCTGATATTAGCATACCAGATTCTCGACATAAATCCAAGTTTAGCATAACCAACTTGCTTATGATATAGTTGTGATGTTTTTCATCCAAAGGTTTGGTGAAAATATCGGCATGTTGTGTAGCTGTGGTAACAAAATACATTTCTATATCACTTTTCTCTACATGGTCTTTTATGTAATGATACCTGACATTTATGTGCTTGGTCTTTGGCTATTGAAGTAGACTTTTATGTTATGGCAATTGCACTTTTGGAATCACACAGAATTGGTGTTTTTGTAATGTTTAATCCATAGTCTTTCAATTAGATCCACATCCATATAACTTGTGAACAATAGTTTGCTGCTGCTACATATTCTGCTTCAGTTGTGGATGTTGATACACAATTTTGTTTCTTTGATGCCTAACACACTAGTTATTCTCCCAGCATTTGACAACTTCCAGATGCACTCTTCCTGTCTAGTTTACAGCGTGCATGATTTGTATCAGTGTAAGCTATAAGATTTAAATTTTTACCTTTTGGATACCACAATCCAAGATTTGGAGTTCCTTTCAAATACTCGAACACTCTCTTTACAGCAGGTAGATGAGATTCCTTTGGGTTGCAATGATATCTTGAAAGAAAGTATGATGCAAACATAATATATGGTCTGCTTGCAGTGAGATACAGAAGAGATCCAATCATCCCTCTATATTTCCGAATGTCTACTGAAATTCCATCTGGATCAGATCCCAGTGTGGAACCAGTTGCCATAGGTGTTAAAATTGTTTTGACATATTTAGATTGACAAAGAAATATTCCTTCTGGAGTTTGTTTGACTTGTAAGCCCAAGAAAAAGTTTAATTCACCCATCATACTCATTTCAAAATGGCTGGTCATTAGTTTTTCAAACTTCTTGCAAAAATCTGGAATTGTTGACCCAAAAATTATGTCATATACATAGATTTGTACCAAAATTATATGACCTATGTAAGTTTTTGTGAAAAGTGTTGTATCAATGGTTCCTTTGATAAAACATGATTCCAATAAGAATTTGGATAAGGTTTCATACCAAGCTCTAGGAGCTTGTTTCAAGCCAAACAAGGCTTTGTCCAGTTTAAAGACATGTTTTGAAAAACTCGGATCTACAAACCCTTGTGGTTGTTGAACATAAACTTATTGGTCAATCTTACCATTAAGAAATGTTGACTTCACATCCATTTGGTAAACTTTGAAGTCTTTGTGAGCTGCATAGGCAAGAAAGATTCTCATAGCCTCAAATCTGGCCACTGGAGCAAAGGTTTCATCAAAGTCAATTCCTTCTTTTTGACTATAACCTTTCACCACCAATTTGGCTTTGTTTCTTGTGATAACACCTTGTTCATCTGATTTGTTTTCTAAAGACCCATTTTGTACCAACGACAGATTTGTTCTTTGGTCTTGGAACCAAGGTCCAGACTTTACTCTTTTCAAACTGATCCAATTCTTCCTGCATGGCATATGTCTAGTTTTGATCCTGCAAAGCCTAAAACATAGATTTTGGTTCTATTAAGCTTAGAAAACATGCAGACAGACATTCATTAGCAATTGCATCCCTTGTTTGTATCCCTTTTTGTGGATCACCTATTGTATTTTTAGGTAAATAGTCTTTGGTCCACCTCATGTTGTTAAAAGGGTTAATATTATTAATGTCTGTTTGTTCATTCTGTTGTTCCCCCTGAGTTTGTGCATTATCTGGAATTACTGTTTCTTGATTTACATTTTCAGTATTAATTCCAGATGTTTCACCAATCTCGGTACTACTCAGGTTGTTTTCAGAATTTAAGCTTAATTCATTTAGGCATTGGAATTTACTTTCTCAATGACATCCCAGAAATTCTTCACATAGTTCATTTAACATTTCTTATGTATTATCCGAAACTTTGAAAAAATTACTGTTTTCAGATTTTTTTAGATTTCTGGACTTAGTCTTAATTGTGAATCATTGAAAGACACATAGATACTTTCTATAACTGTTTAGAGCTTAAAACATAAACTCTGTAAGCTTTCGATGCCAGAGTATCCCATGAATACTCTTTTTTCAACTTTTTTGTCAAATTTCTCCAAAGTTTCAAAATCATTAAAGATGTAGCAAGTACATCCAAAGATATGCAAAAATTTGACACTTTGAAGTCTTTTGAAAAGTATTTGATGAGGTGTTTTATTAAGTCTTTTGTTTATTAGAGTGATATATTGAGTGAAGCGGGCATTGTCAATTGCCTCAACCCAGAAATATGTTGGCAGATTTGAAAAAGCTAGCATAGTTCTTGCAGCTTCAACAAGAGTTATGTTCCTTCTCTCTACAACTCCATTTTTTGTGGAGCTCTAGGAGCAGAGAATCATGTGAAATTCCTTTTCTTACCAGAAATGTTTCTAATCTGGATTTTTTAAACTTAGTTCCATGATCACCTCTTATTCTTCTGACTTTCAGTTTCAAGTGATTTATGATTTGTTTGATAAAGTTTATTATTAATTTGGGAGTTTCACTTTTATTTCTCAAAAAGTCAACCCATGTGTACCTTGAATTATCATCAACAATGACATGTATTTATTTCTTACCTGCCATGCTTTCCCTGCTGATTGGTCCACACAGATCCATAAGAAGTAGTTCTAAAGGTTGTGTTGTTGAGGATCTAGATAATGATTTATATGAGCATCTTCTTGATTTTCCCATTTGACAGGCTTCACATATGTTTTCCTTTTCAAATTTAATGATAGAGAGGCCTTTTACTAGCTAGTTTTTTGTTGGAAATGATGTTTAAAGTTTTGAAATTTACATGAGCAAGTTTCCTATGGCATATCAAGTTATCCCTTGAAGTTTGAGAAAACAAACACACTAGTTCTTTTCCTAGTTTTTCATTGAAATCAAAGTAATAAGTGGATTTTCTAGTTCTTTCTTCAGTCAAGTATACCACATTATCTAAATTCCCTATTACTTCACATTTATCAAGCCAGAAAATTACTTTAAAACCTTTATCACAAAATTGTTCACAGCTTAATACGTTATATTTTAATCCTTAAACATATGAGACTTTTTCTGTGGTTAGAAGTCCTACAATAATATTTCCATAACCTAAGGTCCTACCTTTTATTCCATTTCCAAAGTTGACCATTTGACCTCTGGTTACATGCCTACTCAATAAGCTCTTGTTTTCTGTCATGTACTTGGAGCTTCCAGAATCAATATACTAGATTTGGGCACATGAAGGTCCTGCAGTGTTAAGAGTTTGAGATTTTTTTACTACCCATCTCTTGTTTGGCACCGATTTGAAATATATTTTCTCAACACTAATTTTATTCTTCATATCCTTGCAGTTTTCAGTTGCCGGAATATGAGAGTCCTTGTTTGTTTTTCTAGTGATGTGTTGTTGGACTACTTTCAGAATATCAACACACATGCAGCAATTAATATAAGATATGTTATCTGATATTGTATTCCAGTTTTCTGAAATATCTAGATCCAATTCGAATAAATCAAGGCTTAATTTGTTTTCATTATTTTATCTGGTTTAGTTAAATCTTTCTTTTCAGTTCCAGATATTTCTTCTTTTGCCTTTATGAAAACAGTTTTTGAGTTTGAGCTTATCCCTTTTACATATTCCAGGCCTTGTCCCTAATTTATGGGCTTAGCCTCAATGTAGTCAATAAACACTTTTGCTTGTTGAAAACTTTTAACATTGATTGAATTATCTTGCAAGTTTTTATACAATTGTTGTCTTTTTGTTTCATAAAAAAACTAATTTTTTCTTTTAATGAAAAGTTTTCTTTTTCCAAAATTTTTACCATTTTGAGTTCTTCAGATTTTAAATGTTGAATTCTAGTTAGCTCCCACATTGTACCTTTAAACTTGTCAGTTTCTCTTTGGAGCTTTTCTTGCAATTTTTTATGCTCTTGTTTTAATTTTTCAATATCAAAATTATAACTAGGGATTGTTAGCTGTGAATCTAGAGTTTCATCCTCAAATTCATTTCCAGCTGCCATAAGACAAAAGTTAGCCATTTTCGCTTCATCATCTGATAGCCATGTATCTTCTCCAGCTAGTACCATTTGTTTCTTCTTTGCTTCTTCAAGCTACCTTTCATAGTAAGCAGCATCTCTTAGTTGTTTGCTCTTGCCCTCATTTGAGTAGTGTCCCTTTTGTTTGAATCTAAAACATGTCACTTCAGCCTATTCTACTTTCCTATCCTTGGATCTGTCTGCCGTACCTTTGAATGTTTGGTTTCCTGACATTCTTTGTTCAAAAGTTTTAGTAAGAAGTGCAATGGCTTCTACGAAGGTCAGATAGTCTGATATGGGATCAGATACTTGTGCTTCACTAGATATTAGAATGGTTGTGAGGAGCTGGGTTCTGATTTCTGGATTGAGGACTATAATGCTATTTGACCACCCTTGTGACCAGAATTTTCAAATATTTCGTCTTCTCCGGGAACAAGAATGTTATAGAGTTCATGGAGGTTCAGATTATCTAGCTCTAAGGTTGAGGCTAGGGTCATGGTTAGTGTTCTCCATTCTCTAGTTAAACCTCCTAAGAACATAACATTCTTTTCATCATTTGACTTTGTTACCCCATATTTCTTTAACTCATTCAAGATTTTTGAAAATCTGTTGTAAGTTTTAGATAAAGTTTCATTTGGAAGACTTTTGATATATTCATAGCTAGAAACACAGTTTGTTCTTTTGTTTCCTCTCCTTTTCTCTCCTCCTTTGCACAAATTTCCAATTGATCCCATATTTCCTTTGCAGATGCGCAAGCATCTACATGAGAAAATATGTCATTTGGAAGAGACATGATCATTAAAGATTTGGCTCTTTCATCTATAGCCATCGCTTCCTTCTCCTCATCTCCCCAGAATTTCTTATCTTTGCGGACAAGAGAGGCAGGAATCGTTGGTGTTCTATCAGTTACTAGAACTTCTGGAATTTCAGTAATGGGAATGTATGGTTCACTCACAAAATTGATTGGTACAGACGATGATCATGTCCATTTAAGAAGTTAATCATCCTGGTCTTCCATTGGGGGTATTCCTCTCTTACAAGAGTGGGAGGCTTAGACATTGAATCCATCTGAAATGCAGAATTTTAAAACTGAAAGCTTGCCATTTGTCAAAAGTGGTGTTTAAGATACTTGGTTAAAACGTTTAAGATTTGAGCTTAGATAGTTTTTTTAACTGATTAGAATCTTCTGAAAATAACTTATTCAAGCTACCCTGATACCAAGTGTTGGTCCCAGAAGTATGAGCCTCACTTTTAATCAAATGGCAATGTGATTTCAAATCTATCTATATAATAATTGAGGTCACTTGGGTTGAATGAAGCTTTCTTAGAGTGTCCACCTAGGCTCCAACTCAAATATGGATCTCCTAAGTTGACCCATCTAACATCCTATACCTACCGTATAAAACCCCTTTATTCTTTTTTTTTCCTCAAAGCGCCGCTAGAGATTGATTCTGATCGACACTAACCTTCTCCTCAAACCCTACTCTTCTAATGTTTTCATCTAACCCTAAATTCCCCCTCTCTCTCTTGCATCTCTCCCGCAAAGATCCTGATTGATTATGTCTAGATCTCTTCAAACCATAACAAGCGACCAGTGTTCCTATGATTCAAGGTTTGTTTATCTTTATGATTCTTTATTTAAAGTTATCTTCGACAACCTCTCTTAAACAAGAAATCCAATTAATCTTTTCCTCTAATCATCTCTTAAACAAGAAATCCAATTAATCATCGATCCAGTTCTTCCTGCTGTCGAAGAAGTTCAGGAATCTGCGAAGGTATCAAACACCATAAACCGATCTATGATGAAACCATGGTAAGCACTACCCTTCCAGATTGTTGTATATCATAGAGTTTACTGTAACTACAGGTTTCTAACTTCCGATTTAAATTCCAATTTCCACTGATTTTTGCAGCATCGATCTCCTTGCAGATCTTACGTCGCTTGGATATCAATATATCATGTTCCAGGTTAGGGTTTTTGAAAATTTGCTTATTACATGTTAAATTAGGGTATTCTTTGTTGTTGATTTGTGAAATTTACTTTTTAAAGACATGTTCTAGGAACACAGATTCATCTTCACTTATTTTGTTCGATTAGATGTTTGGGTTCGTCCCTAAACTAAGAGGGATTCATCCTGCAAAAAACAATTCCAAATCTGAGTAATATTTTTTTTGAATTTCGAATCAGATCCGTTTTTTTACCTTTTCATATTTTTTTTTATGTGGGTGGGTGGGTGTGGGGGGGGGGGGGTGTTATTAATTTTTAGTATACAATTTCTATGTTAAACATATATTGATTATAAAGAATTTGTTTCATTTTAAATGTTTCTGGCTTTTTTAACTGTATATGTGTGTGTATATATTATCGGTTTCCATTTTGGCTGATGTTATACATATATAATACTATAGTTCATATACGTTTATCTTATTAATGTTTTAAAACTTGTATCGTTTCCTACATATCAATTCATGTTTGATGTTCTATGTCATATGTTCATATTATTATGATTTTCAGTTTTTTTCTTCGTTATTTCGCTAATCATGTCTAAGATTTTGTGCAATAATCATACAAATAAAATATTTCAAAATGTTTTCAGTTTATTTCTTCGTTTTTTTAAATCCAGTATTGAAAACCATATATATTAATCTAGGGGTTTGGAGATCGCTGAAGCATTACGACTTCAAATGGAAGTTTAGAAGAGGTTGCATGAAAAACTTGGGGTATGGTGTACTCTTATGTGACCTGCTTGTTTAGAAAAAATCAAACATATATTACTGGTCGTTTTTAATGAAAGTAGTTTTGTATTATTAGTTGTTATATAGTATTATTAACAGTCAACTGTTTGAGCTGTTGTCATTGTGTGGAATGTTGATGGATTACAATTGGACTGAAATCTTGAAAAGGAAGAATCTTTTCAGGTAACAAAAACTTCATATGTTTAGTTTGTCTTTTGAACCAGTAAGGTTTTGAAACATTTTTTTGTTCATTAATGTAGGGAAGCTTTCGCTGGATTTGAACCGAATATTGTTGCTAAGATGGGAGAGGGCGAGATCATGGAAATAGCCTCTAACAAGGACATAATGTTAGCCGAAAGTCGAGTCAGATGCATAGTTGAAAACGCGAGATGCATACTCAAACTCTCAAAGTAAGTTTACAACTCAAGGATCGCCGTAAATATTTAAATGTTTTTATGAAAGGATTATATTAATGCTTTTCATGTAGAGAAGTTTATATAGTTTTACATGTGTAAGCTACTGCTTAATTGTTCACTCAATGACAACAACGTAAATGGCTTGACGCCCTTCTATATTTTTCTCTCAGGTTCTCAATTGAGATTGCTTGTGGATGGTTAAGATCTAGATAGTTAAGATGGATGCTTCCACCGGTTATAATGTTTCAATCCCTCCTTTATCTCTTCATTCTGGTGGGTCAGAATCAGGTATCAATAAAAGTAGCTTAGATGTCATGAAAGAACTTAGGGTTGTTAAGATGAAACCAAGAAGGCGCCTACTAATATAATGGAAGAAATAGAGTTTTTTATGTAGATGAAACTTGAAAGATAACGCCTCTAGAAGCAGGTTTCTAATATAATGTACTGGATATCTTATTGAAAATATTATATTATTGAAAAATAACAATACTTTGAAGGTAATTATGTTCTGAAAAAAAAAGAATTATAGCAAATCGACATCAACTGTTCAAAAAATGTTTTGTATAGCATGTTACAATGACTGCAATGTTGAGGTGTTTTGAAGTGGAATTAAATAATTTGTCAAGTGAAGTACTTAATAGGAAATGTAAATAAGTCCTAACCATATTGAATCGGTTCTTATTGTTTGCAGTAAGTTAATGCTACTATATTCAATCATTCAGTAGATCAAATCTCTCTTCTTGGGAAGGTTTTACATCTTTCTCTCTTATGGGCGGGCATAGATCAAACTGGTTATTTACTGATTGCTTCTATGGTAAGTGTTAAGTGAGGTGACAAGTTGGTAGGTTTGGAAGTACTGGAAGATGATACATATGACATTGCACTTCAAAAAGCCCGTGCACGTCTTCTGGGGTCAATGAGTGCCATGTCAGAAGCTAAAGAGATGGTGTATCATCAGTTCAGGTAAGTCTTGGTTTACCTTGGGATTACATTACAATATATTGGTTGGTATTTAAATGAGTTGAAAAACTTATGCCAGTTCTACCCTCAAAATGTTTAAGATACTAACTAACTTGGAAAAGTTACAAGTTTTTACGAGAAGGGTGATCGGGGTAAAATTAGAAGCATTGAAAATTATAACCATCTTTTTATGAAAGTGGACAATAATCTTGGGATAGACTAGAATACGAAGGCAGACATTTATTTTGGGATGGGTTGAGTAATTAATGCATTATGATCCAAATTAAGCCATCAAAAAACATTTAGCAATGATTTTGGTTTAAAGGATTCTTTTATTTCATGTAAATGGGTAGGAATTAGACCACTAACAAATGCTTTTTTAGAACACCGGTAAAGTGTAATTAATTCCATCCATGTTTCGACTAGGGACAAGCACTTGATCCCTTGCAAAAAGTTCATAACGGGTGTGTGGAAGGATGTCGCAAGCGTGGAAGGGAGACTTTTTCTTAAAAGTATTGAGGTCAAGAAGAAGTTATCAGTTAAAGTCAAGAGCGGGTCAAATACGTGCTTCTGGAGCGATATTTGGGTGGATAGTTCCAGCCTAAAAGAAAAATTCCCAGATCTGTATAAGCTTTCAACTAATAAACCGGTGCTGTGGCTGATTATTTTTCCTCCGAAGATAACAATGCAGGTTGGATTTGGATGTCGAGTCCTGCGCCTTCCAGTCCGATCGAACGGCTGCAACTGCAGGATTTAAAAATGTTGCTGCAGCAGGTGCGACTAACGGACGAAGCTGATCGTTGGGTTTGGGAGAATTCTAGCGGACACGATTTCCCTGTGAAGGATATAAGATGGGAGATTGCTTCTGCAGCCACGACTTCGGACCTTGATCACAAATTCATGTGGAATCCTTGGGCACCTCTTAAAGTGAATTATTTCCTTTAGCGTGCAATTGATGGCAGAATAGCGACGAACCTGGAGCTGAGCCACCGGAACGTCCATGTGCCTGATCTATTGTGCTGCAGGTGCAGGTACATGATTGAAGACTCGACACACGCGTTACGTAATTGTTTGTGGGCGAGAGCGATTTGGTGGAGCATTTTGGTGTGGCTAAGAATCTCGTGGCCTCCTAATCAGGTGGATTTGAATGGCTGGATTGATGCTTTAAAAGATAGTCCGGGTTCGAGCAAGTGGAAGAACATTGCATGTTATTTTCTCTTTTGTTTGAAACAACAGATCTCTATATATATGTTTTGGTTCCCATGAGTTATACACTATCATTATTTGGACCCAGATCCTCTGTATACCGTGTTCCCAGATTTATTTGCCTTGGAGAAGAATAAAAAGTGCTCTGTTGCTGACCGGGTTAATGCCATTGGGGCAGGGTATGTTGGGGTCTGGAATTGGGCATGTCCTTTGGTCCTGGCTGAGGAACTTTAGCAGCTATAGGACCTGTCTACCCAGCTGCAATCTGTTTCGGTCATGTCGAGTCAGAACAGGTGGCAATGGGGGCTACACCCATCTGTTTTGTTCTCAGTTAGCAACCTTAAGAAGTGTATCCAGAGATATAATAGATTGCCGCCAGCTTATATTTTTAAGTGGAATAATTGGGTGCCTCTAAAAGTGTGCATAGTGGCATGGAGGGCGGAAAAAGAATGGCTTCTAACCATGGTGGCGTTGGCTGCAAGAAATATATGCGTTCAATCTGATCCGTGCTTATTTTGTGTTAACTATGGCAAGATGAGTCATCATATTTTTGTTTCGTTCCAATTCTCCCAAGTCATATGGCAGCTGATTGTTCAATGGTGTAAGATTCCTGATATTTTCGCCTTCAGTTTTAGAGCACCTGCATACTTTGGTCCAGGGCTCAACAAAGAAAAGGAAATCGATTCATGCTGTTTTTTCTTACCACCATTTGGAGCATTTGGATAATGCAGAATGAAGATGTTTAATCAATCCCCTATCTCAGTAATCAATCCCCTATCTCAGTGTCCAAGGTTATTGATGAAGTTAAGATTCTCAGCTATCTTTGGGTCAGGGGCAAATCAACCAGCAATGGTTTTATGCTGCTGGATTCAAATCCCAACCGCAATGGTTTTATGCTGCTTAAAATTAGTCATACAACCAGCAATGGAATCTTATTTACATAATTTTAAAGCATTGTTAAATTTGTAAACAACTTTTCCACTTTTTTTTGTACCTTAGTATCAGTTTGTCCCTCTCATTAACAAACATAAATGTTAACAAACATAAATTTCAAATGATTGATTTAATGTAATGGCATTTGTCTATTATACTTCAAAAACAAAAAGTATTGACATCATTAGTAGAAGTACTATTTAAATTGAAAAATTAATAACTTGGTTTTTGTTAACAAGAAAACCCTTCGTGTATGTTGGTACGGAACAAACTTTTATTGAGAAAACACTTGGACATTATCAAGCTCGTGCGCGCTCTGTGTGTGTGGGGAGGGGGGGAGAGTTGTCTATGTAATAATTTTTATGTCGAATAGAAATCAAATAACAAACTCAAAAATTAATGAGAAAGGGCCCGAATTTTTTACTTAGCTTTGGGCCCCCAAAATGGTTGGGCTGGCTCTGCTTATAGGTGGAGTAATGCGGGAAGCTTCTGTTTTGGGTTATCATGTTTCACCACTTTTCTCAAACTATTCATATCATGGGTCGGTATTTAGAGTATTGCTACGCCTTAAATGAGGAAAATCTTACGAACCAAACTGCAAATATTGTATATAAAGAAATATTTGAAGGTTTTTGAATAACTTTATGAGATTTTAAACTCTTTTTTTATGTAATGTTTATTAATGTTTCTTATAAGGTCTTCACATTGAAATTTGTTTTTATGTAAGGTTTAATAATGTCTAAGGTTGTTAAAGGATGTGGTAATTAGTTTAGAATATTTGGTGTTTCTTTATAGGCGTAGACAATGTTTGGTGGTTTAACTTTTGAAGATGATGAATAGTTATAAGTTTAGTACTGCTGCACGATTACTGGAAATGTAGTATTTTGTGGTCTTTTGTTTTGCTATGTTTTACTATGCTTATCAGTTTTTTTGTATATACCTATTATATTATGATAGTGCAAGATAATTGTTAAATCATTCCAAATGTGTTATGAAATCTTAGGTGCAGAACTGTTAAATCATCAAAAGTCAAATTTACAGGTATGTCAGTCAAACGGCTATGTATCTTATTAACCAAATACAAGTAATTTTTGAATTATTTTTTGGTTACTTAAATGGCAATCTTACACATGTAATTTCGATATCAGTTGTAGCAAGTTGACTAAGCAATCTCGATACCTCCCCCCTCTTGAATTTCTTTCTTTATTAAATTTCGTTGCATTTTTTCCGTTTTAGATGAGTTTTAATCTTTTTATCAATAAATTTAAGCTCCATTTGACGTGAAATGTTGACCAATGTGCCTAAAGTCGACACCCATGCTTTTTTTGCTGGTGTCAAACCCATGCTTTTTTTATTATCTGAAATTAATATTCAAAGTGACAATGTTCTGTTGTTGACTTGACTGATTCTTTTCTGTAAAGCTCATCATAGTTGTCAAGGAACTAAAAAATAGTTGGTTGAAAAAGCTGAAGCTACTTATTTAGTAGACGATTTATATGGTAATGACCGATTAGTTAAATTTGCTGTTTTGGCATGGATTATAAAATTTGGCTGGCTTCTATCGGTTACCATATTTAAGTAAAAAACGGGTCAAGATTACCATCCTTTAGTAAACGGGTCAAAGGTCACCTTCTTTTAACGTGTATAGGTTACTATGTTTAGTAAACGGGTAAAATTAACATTTTGTAAAGGGGTTAAGATTACAATTTTTGGTAAACGGGTCAAAGGTCACCTTTTTTAGTACACATGTAAAAGTTACCATGTTTAGTAAATGGGTAAAAGTTAACATTTTGTAAACGGGTCAGGATTACAATGTTTAGTAACCGGGTCGAATTATCCTTTTAAGTGGCGGGTCACATAACCATGTTGGTAAACGGGTCAACCCTACCATTTTGCGGATGAGGTCAACATTACCATCTTCAGTAAATGGGCAAGAGGTTACAATGTTGGTAAGTGGTGAAGGTTACCGGTTTTAGTAAACGGGTCAGCAGGAGATACTATATTAAACGCGCCAAACATTCTCTTTAGTGAACAGGTTTAAATAATCACTTTAAATGAGTCTAGGTTAATGATTTTTTATTGAATTATTGTGCATATAAAATTTGTCCACTTCAATGTCATCAGAAATATAGGGTACTTTTGCAAAATATATTGTGGATTTATCTTGGAATGCGCTGATTGTTGTATTAGTAGGGAAATTCAAGTTACTCAATATATGAACATATACTTTTTTCATGCCTATCTTATTGTATGGTCACACAGCTTATTGTTTAAACTTTTGTCACGAAACGTGAGAGTAAATTGTTTCCAACATTATGAGTTATATATTTGTTGATTGAAGCAAGTTTTTCAAAATTTATAATATTTGGTCTACGATGCCTCACAAAGAAAAAAAAACTAATAGTAGTTCTTGGAGTTTGTATACTTGTGTGTAATTTAAATGGACTTGCGTTTATGGCCATCCTCTTTCTTTCTTATGTTATTACCTTTCCTTTGGTTTTTAGGCTGCCCTTTTGGTGCCTGTTGTGGGGCCAAGAGTTCTACCCTGTGCAAATGCATCTTTGGGTAAATTATTGGAGGATGATCATCAAATTGGTTTTAAAATACAGGAGTGGTAGATGGATATGGGTCTAGCAATAGGTACCATTTTATTTTTGTATGCCTTTTAGAGGTAAACTGATTTTACCGTGGGATAAAGCATTAATAACATATGCTTACAAAGCAATTCTAAAGTTTTCAATCATTTAGTTTAGTTATCAAGTTAGTTGTATTTATTTCATATTACTACTTGAGTTGGGGGTGGTTCATGTTGATTGGGTGATTGTTAATCAGACCAAATTATTGAATTCAGATTTAAATTTGGTTATTAAGTTACCTGAGTATCAATTCGAACCATTTGGGTGGTTTGGATAGTTGAATTTGGGTTACTCTCATTGTGTTTTTATAACGCTTTTTACATCTTATACTATAAAAAATGGTAAAACTTTATGCAAGAATATGGACATTAAAATGTCAAACTATATTGTTTCGACATCATGATTTGATTAACCAATCGAGTGGCAAAACCATTCAGCATTGTTATTACGAAACAACTAAATTGGCAAAACGATTCCAAGAAACCATTCAACATTGTTGTTTTGAAGAAACCTACATGCAATTTCATAAATCTTGCGCCACATGTTTAATCGATATATCCATTGTTGCGTTACATTAAACCTTTTTGATGATATTTTGCATGCAACGAAAATCTATACGAATTGTATTACGTAACTTTAAATAAATAAAAAAACTTGCAAACTACAATCTTTATAGATATTTTTTTTCATATTACTTGTGGATACACCGTGGGTCCCCACGGGACTCTAACCTAGTATATATTTAAACAATGTGGGGAATGAGAAATAAAACTTTCAGAAGCAATATAACACAGGGTTTTTAAGAAGTTTTCAGTTTATGTATCGGTCACCTTGTAACAAGGATCTCGTTTTAACTTTACGAAAGTGCTTCTGAAAGTTTGATTTCTTATTCTGCACATTATTTAAATATATTGTTGAAATCACATTGCCATTTGATTAAAAGTGAGGCTGATACTTCTTGGACCAAAAATATGAATATGTCACACTAGGTTTATAGATATAGCAAACATAGCTCTTAAAATATTAATAATAATTAAAAATAACTTAATAAACACGAAGTATATTTTGCTTAAGTGATAAAATAGACGGTGTTACGGGTAAAAAAAACCTTAAAAAACACGAAGTATATTATGCTTAAGCGATAAAATAGACGATGTTATGTGTTAAATAACAAGTATACTATGTCCCTTCAGTTGACACCATAGCACATGTCATATCATACGGATTGAGCAGGTCACCACAACCATTTTTTTAGGTTTGTACTTTGATATGAGTCGTAAGATGTAGGTGAAACACCCTCTTATATGGGTTAGGTTAGTAGTCATCTTACACCCTTTTATATGACCCATGTTACTCATAATCGCCATGATATATGACCCATATGAAGGTTGGTGTGTGGTTAACATAGGATGGCGTACCGGTATCTTTTTTTAGAATGTCCAATAAAGCCCGGCCACCTGGTACACACATAAGCAAAAAGGTCACCCATGTCCATGATTGAAGACAATGCTAGTGACCTTGCCTGTCATCAATTCCAAAGGAAACCCACTGCCCGAATTAAAACATCTAATTCACGCATGATATTTTTTCACAAACAAGACTTAAACCGATAACATTCTCCGTAGAAAAATATCCTGATATAGCTTAAAGCAT
Source organism: Ambrosia artemisiifolia (assembly GCA_032199755.1). Classification (NCBI taxonomy): domain Eukaryota; kingdom Viridiplantae; phylum Streptophyta; class Magnoliopsida; order Asterales; family Asteraceae; genus Ambrosia; species Ambrosia artemisiifolia. The sequence continues at coordinate 15,379,091 of CM063523.1, forward strand.
TGGCCCTATGGTGATGATGTACACAAATCAGCTGGAAAGTTTATGAAAGGATAATAAATTACACAAATCAAAAAGCCATGAGCCACACAAAATCCAATCTCTAACACCCAAATTACAAGAAAAAAGTTTAAATGTGTGACTCATGATCACTTATTACAATTCTAACACCCAATGAAATCAAATCTTGATTGCATCTCTCTGAACACGACCAAAATGTCGGTTTTCTGATGGGGGACATGATAACGAACCATGCAAATGGTTTCAAGAATATCATAACATTATTTCATTCCTCTTATACCCCCATATTCTAACAATAAATTAGACTCACGTTAGAATTCTTAAATCACCAAATTCCATCTGGGTTTTTTATTTTAATCAAGTATATTATAATTTTTTATCTTCTAGTATTGTTTCAAGTTTGTTTTAAAAGAATTTATGAGATAGAAGGGTACCCATGTTAATACCTACCAAGTGTTCCACGAAATTCAAGAGGCTCAAAAGAATTGAATTTGGGACTTCACGGTGAAGAAAGTACGTTGTTCTTTCATATATTAGTTATCTGATGTTATGCTTTTTGTTTCTGAACGAAAAATCCGCACCATCAATAACCACATGCGCTCCATACTTGCCCACTCCTCAACACCAAACACCTACTGGCACCATGCCCTTGAAACCACCACCTATTTGTTAAATATCATCCCAAGTAAAATTCATAATTTTCAAACCCCCACCCAACGATTATGTATGTTTCTGTTTTCTGTTGGTTGTATCATACATAAATCAACAAGCATACATAAATCAACATCTCTCTGGCACCATGCCCTTGAAACCACCACCTATTAGTTTTTCGTTCAGCTTTACCGTTTTGGGAAGAGGTGTGGGGGCATGAGAAACGGAAGTGCATGCCATTGGTGTTAAAAAACTTTTGAAATTGATGGTTGGCATATTCACCCCCGTTGTCACATTGGAGTTGTTTTATTTTGGTATTGAATTGGGTTTGGACAAATGTGTGAAATTTGGTGAAAACGGTAAAGACATCAGATTTATGGGTTAATGGGTAGGTCCACAAAAAATTTGTAAAATCATCCAAGAATAATACATAATATCGGTGACCCCCACTAGAAATTATAGGGGAGGTCCATACATCACTATGCACAAGATCAAATGGCATTAACGTACGAGTATTAGAAGAAATAAAAGGCAGTCTGGTATGTTTACCAAAAATACACGCAGTGCAAACATTATTTTTCAAAGAACCAAAAGAAATAGAGCTAGAAGATTTTAAAGTTTGCAAAATAGCTGGGCCTGGGTGGCCAAGCCGTTGATGCCATATGTCTTGAGATATTGCTGCATAAGTGGAAGCGGTGTTGAGGTTGGTGATGTTGGATGGGCTAAGCGTGTAGAGATCCCCCGAGCTATTGCATCGTAGGATAGGTTTCCTGGTCTGTAGGTCCTTCACAGTAAAACCATAGGGGTCAAATTCAACAGTTAGTTGATTGTCAGTGGTAAAACGACGTACAGAAATTAGGTTTTTAACTAGGTTAGGGGCATATAGGACATTATTTAATTTGAATGGTGGGAATGGTGGTGGTAGGGTAATGTTGCCTTGTCCTAACACCGGAATGGTTTTACCATTCCCAACAATAATGTTGCGAATAATGCCAGAATTAAAAATAGACGGAAACTTATCAAATTGAGGAGACATTGTACCTGACGCACCGGTGTCCATGGTCCAAGAGGAGTCATTGTTTTGAAGTGCCAGGTTGTAGAGGGCCTGAGCGATGTCAGTAGGAGAGTACCCGGCTGCATAGGACTGGGCCGATCCATTTGCAGGAGGTTTTGGGCCTAAAATTCCAGGTCCAGCATTGTTTGAACGGGCTGTGATGTTTGGTTGAGTGGGCTGGGCCGCTGGTGCTGAAGGATAGGGACAGGGAGGATAAGTCCAAGGAGTCCACATAGGTGGTTGTTGGGCCGACATGTTGGGCCAGGGTGGAGGTGCCCAAAACTGTGCTGGATAGGTGTGTTGCTGCTGAAAACGTCCCCTGCCAAAAGCAATTTTCCCTTTAGGTTTACCTTTGCCATTACCCCGAAAACGTGAGCCAGAGGAAGCGGGTTTGGGTTGGTTATTGGGTGGGTTATTGTTGTCAGAGGGTGGGTTTACGGGTGGTGTGATGGTGGTCAGAAGGGCGGAACCGGCGGCCTGAGCAGATTGCTTGGCTTGGGTAGATTTTTGGTCTTCGACTTGACAGAGTTTGGACCGGGTGGTGTAGAAATCGGGAAGCGGTTGGGTGTTTTGAAGGATTAGTGAGATGCTTTCGTAGGGTCCGGTTAAGCCAGTCAAGATCTGAAGAACCAGTTGATTTTCAGTGACGGGTGAGCCAAGGCTAGTGAGTTGGTCATATAAAAGCTTCATGTGTTGGCAATAGGCAGAGATATCGGTAAATTGTTCGAGGCGGGAATTGAAGAATTTGTTTTGAATATTGATAGTGCGGGCTGCTTGATTATCCAAAAATAGATTCTTGAGGCGACACCAGGCGTCATACGCAGTGGTGTTGGGTATCATTATGGTATGAACAAGATCACGGGTAATCGTACCATAGATCCATTGAAGAACAATGGCGTCTATGCGATCCCATGACGCAAGGAGTGGGGATTTGGTGGTTTCATGTTCTTTGTCGGATGACGAAGAAGAGGCGGCTTGGGTGCGAGGCTGGAGATGATCGAATACATCGTAAGCTTTGCAGTGAATAACAAATAATTCGGCCCAGGTGTTATAATGCTCGGTGTGGCTGTCAAGTTGAATAGGGATGAAATTCTTGATATTGGTCACAGCTATAGCAGGGTGAAGGGAAGAGGCCATGGTTGGGGTGAGAAGGTGTTACGGCAGGGGTGAAAAGAAACAAGCAGAGAGGTATGCGATTAAGAAAAAAACAGCAGGGATGGGGAGGGTAGGAAGAAACTCTAGGGTAAGGCTATTGATACCATGTAGAATTGTATGGCTCAATTGATTGCCATTCATTCATTGATATTGTTAATATATACAAATACAATCCCTCATATTAGGGAAGAGATAATTACAAAGATAACTACAAAATATTATCTATAAATACAAATTAGCATATTCTTCTTATATTGTATTAGACTGGTGCATGTGCCCCTTGTCTTTCGGCTATCAACGCCACCACAAGATGCATGATTAACCGTCCTCCGCTATTAACATTATTTTCACATAACTAGTAAAATAACGTTAAAATTAGTGCAATTTTACTTTTGCCCCCCCCCCCCCCCCCCCGATGGCCCACACATATATACATTATATGTGCAAGCCGCAAGCGAGTTGAGGAGTTGTAAACAGATTGGTAAATGCAATTGAGGTGTAATCGAGTTGTAAATAGGTTAAAAACGGTTGATAGGTTGACCTATAGAATATCTTTTGTATCCTAATTTTTAAACGGGTTTACTTGTTTTATTATACATGTGAACCCGAACACACCCTGGTTAATTAAACAGGTTGAATAGGTCAACCGAAATACTGTCAAACCACACAAAACAACCGGTAAGACATGACAACCCAAAATCTGATATTTTTGTCCTTAAATCAAGGAGACCAATTTTATTTACCATGTGTTTCTTTTTCCTACTACTGATTTGCATTGTTATTATGGTGTAGAAAATGGCAACACCAGTGGAACCACCATGTGGGATTAGATCAGAAGGGAAGCATTACTTTTCGATATGCCAATCGGTATTCGAACTCGATACAAAATATGTGCCTATAAAGCCGATTGGTCGAGGTGCTTATGGAATTGTGTGTTCTTCTCTTAACCGTGAAACCAATGAAAAAGTGGCAATAAAAAAGATACACAATACCTTTGACAATCGTACAGACGCCCTCAGAACTTTACGTGAACTGAAATTTCTTCGCCATCTTCAGCATGAAAATGTTATTGCTTTGAAAGACGTAATGGTGCCGATGCAAAGGGCAAGTTTCAAAGATGTGTATCTAGTTTATGATCTTATGGATACTGATCTGCATCAGATTATAAAGTCGACTCAGTCACTTTCGAACCACCATTGTCAGTATTTCCTCTTTCAGGTACGAGCCTCCACTATCTAATTCTGGCTATGAGTATAAATGGGCCGAGCTAAGCCCAAGCTTAAGCTCACCTCTTTTGGTGTAGAATTTAATGCTCGAGCTCAGCTCATTTATTAAACTATTACTATCTTAGGCTCCCCTTTATGCTATGTTCTCATGCTTGTAACAAGCTGAAGTGGAGCTTAACCTCGCCTAAGCTCAAGTTGCCTCGTTTAGTTTAAGAGAGCTCAAGCTCATCCCATTTCTAGCACTCTATCTAAAGATAGAGCTCGGCTCGTTTTGTTTTGTTGGTGTGTATATAAATAACAGGCTCATTTTGCGAGCCTAGTAAAGCTCGGGCTCATTTCTTAATGAGCTTAAATTAAAGCTCAAACTCATTTAAGCTTAGCTAGTTTCGAGCTATTTGAACGCTGCTCATTAGTAGCTCGCATATGACTCGGCTTGTTTACACCCTTATTTTTTACCGTCGTTTTTTTTTTCTGTGATACTTGAACTTTCTATTTGCGGGTATGACTGAGGTTCTCTCTGAAAAACAGCCTCTCTATTTCTAGGGATAGAGGTACGGCTTGCCTAAATCCCTCCCTAGACCTTGTTAATAGCTTTGCTATTTGTGAGATTTTACTAGGTATGGTTGTTGTATTTGTGAGTATGAAAATAATCAAGGCTTCATTGACAGTTGTTGCGAGGTCTAAAGTACCTTCACTCAGCTAACATTTTGCATCGCGACCTGAAGCCCGGGAACCTACTTATAAACGCGAATTGCGACCTAAAGATTTGCGATTTTGGTCTAGCACGTACAAATAACAGTAAAGACCAACTTATGACAGAATACGTGGTGACCCGTTGGTATAGAGCACCCGAGCTTCTTCTCTGCTGCGAAAACTACAGTACCTCAATCGACGTGTGGTCAGTCGGGTGCATATTTGCCGAACTTTTAGGAAGAAAACCTCTTTTTCCCGGTACAGAATGTTTAAACCAACTAAAACTTATAATCAACATTCTTGGAAGCCAAACAGAAGACGCAATAGAATTTATCGATAAGCCAAAGGCGCGAACATATATCAAATCGTTACCCTTTTCATCCGGGTCATCATTTTGCGACATGTATCCTCAAGCTCATCCATCCGCGATCGATTTGCTGGAAAAGATGTTGGTTTTTGACCCTGCAAAGAGAATTAGTGTGAATGAAGCACTTCATCATCCTTATATGTCTGCGTTGTATAGTTCGGATATGGATCCACCTGTTGAAGTTCCTGTTGGTTTGGAAATAGATGAAGAACTAAAGGAAGATGTTATTAGGGAAATGATTTGGGATGAGATGCTTTATTATCACCCTGATCAATTGGTTGCTGCAAATCCACAGGCAAACTAGTGATTCCATAGCACGTTGTTTGTTTAGTTTTCAGGCTTTTGTTATGGTTTGCAACTCTAATAAACATGTTGTGTATACTAGAAAAGATATAAATTAATGTGTATAGGAGTGTCTTAAATGATTAATACTTTATTTTAGTGTATCATCTTCTTCACAAACCATGAAAATGTCTACTTTTATTTACGTAAATATGATTCATTTATCATGTGCCTATAACATAAGAGGTGCGAAGAAAACCCCAACCGGATCTGGACATGAAAAAAGAACGAACAAGTTATATTTGTGGATAGGGTATACATTTTGAGCTTAATATCCATACCCGAACCCATACTTTTTTTTAAAGTTTCCTAAAAATACATAATATAAAGCAAACAATTGTTACATGAGTGAATTTATGTATTTGCCAATTGAACCCAACCCCACAACGACCACCCTTTTAGTGACCTTGATTAAGCATCAATAACTCTAACTTTAAGAAAATTTTTATTAAAATATCACACCATAAAATAAGAAACGCTATATAAAGACACCAACCCTAGCAATATTTTATTGATTCAACATCATGTAATGTACATGTTCCTACCCTAATAATATATAAAACATAAAGTAATCCAAGTTCATACTTAGACATGTTGATAATTATATATGTTAACCGATTACAATATATTATTCAACTTGTGTGACAAACGTACTTATTTAGCCCATGCAATACATGGGTTTTTTTAAATAAATAATTTTTTTATTACCTAATATATAAATATTAATTTATTCAACTCGTGTAACACACAAGGTTATAATTATTACTTTCACTTTTTATATAGATAACTATATAGCTACTATATCCAAATGCAGGTTCGTAACTTTTATAAACTAGTTCCCTAATATAATTATTACTATGGGTCGGTTCACGTGATACCGTGAGTGCCACTAAGACTCTTTTAAAGAGTATAATCTAGTGCAACATACGTCAAACACTGATGATGATGATGATGATGATTGTTGGTGGTGGTGAAATTCTCAGGATATAATTTACTTGTATTCCTAGTGTACATCTTCAGGAAATCAAAGATGATACTGAGTCCCGGATATAACTGTGTATTATCTTATGTGTACATCCTGAGGATAAGCTAACAATTTGCTTTATTAAAATAATATTCATAGGTATCAAGTGAACGAATACTATGGACGACCAAGTATTACCTGATCTTCGAAGAATTGGTTGCCTACCGTTTGAAAGTCGTTTGAACGTGGGAAGACTTACAACGACTAGTGGACTTAGTTAGGAATATCTCGGATATTTCGGGATGTTAGTTGTTATCTCTTTACTATAAAAGGGGTGTGTGGAACGATCAGAGAACACAACACTTTCTTTTCTTTCACTCTTACTATCTTCTCAGCTGCATTACACTAATACACTTGTTATTGTAATCATAGTCGACCGTTCACCACATTTCCAAAGTCGTACTTCTTAATTCTTATTTAATAATAATAACAAAGGCAGTGGCATTAGTTTCCTTCCGAGGTTTTGTGCCGGCAATCTAGATTGATTAACGGTTTTCCTCGTACATCGAGTGTTCTTGTGTTGCTTTGTTTCATTTTCATTAGCTTAATCAAGTTTTCTATCACAGTTCCATCCTGAGGATACAATTGTCTATTTTATCTTTTTTACTTTAACATCCTGATCATAATTGTTAGATTTGTTCTTTTGCATCCTAAATTGAATCATCTATATATATAATAAAAGAAAGCAATTTTAATGACATGGCACTCAAAGAGGCATTCTCCTCCTTGAGTGTGCCATGTGTCATCTCATGTGGCATTGAGATATTTTAGGAAAAAATATTTTAAAAATCAAATTGGATTTTTCTCACTTATGTTTCCCCCCATAATTTTTAAACGTTAATATCTTTTATATACGAGATTTTTTTTTAAAAAAAAATTACACTAAATTAACGAGCGTTTTATTATCTTTCCAACGAGTACCATAGTGCTATATAAAAAACGGAGAAAAAAACGACTATTTTTTGTGGGGTTTTGTTCATACAGAAAAAAAAAAACACAAAGTGTTCAGTTTATTCATTAATCATATATAGGCAAGTCACTAATTATGTTCAAATTAGTAAATATGAATTCTATTTTCAACATGTGTTAAGATTGGAGTTATACATTGTTTTAGTTTAGATATTAATTAAAGTTATACATTGTTTAAGGTTAGGCGTTAACATTATAGATACAACCAAAGCCATTTTAATGGCATGACACTCAAAGAGTCATTCTCCTCCTTGAATGTGTCATGTGTCATCCCATGTGGCATTGAGATATTTTAGGAAAAAAAATTTAAAAATAAAATTGAATTTTTCTTTTTTATGTTTCCTCCCATAAATTTTTAAACATTAATATGTTTTATATACGAGATTTTTTAAAGAAAAAAAAATACACCAAAATAACAAGCGTTTTATTATCTTTCCAACGAGTACCATAGTGCTATATAAAAAGCGGAGGAAAAAAACGACTATTTTTTGTGGGGTTTTGTTTATACAGGAAAAAAAACACAAAGTGTTAAGGTAAATCATTAATCATACATAGGCAAGTCACTAATTATGTTCAAGTTAGTAAATATGAATTCTATTTTCAACATGCGTTAACATTGGAGTTATACATTGTTTTAGTTTAGATATTAATATTAGAGTTATACATTGTTTAAGGTTAGGCGTTAACATTGGAGATACATTTTTAATTGTTTTAGGTTAGGTGCTACCCGAAGCTTTATTGCATATAACTGTAAAGCGAATCATTTTATTTCATATGTAAAATTAATATGTCATATTAGATTTCTCGACCCCGGGACGTTCCCGGGGTATAACCTAGTTATAGGAATATAACTGATTTTACACAAAATAAACATCCTTACTACCACACTACCTCACATTTCTGATATGGAATACAAAATTAATTTCCACTTGATAATTATTTAATTATTTACCAAAACGACGATGTTGATGATTGTTGTTGCTACTATTCTTCTTCTTATATACTTACTATTATAAAAAGATAATACTTAATATAAATAGTTTTAGTTACAATAATATAAATTAAAATCTTAAATAAATATGTCATAAATAAGATAATTACATACTTAGACCCCTGTAGTGGAGGTGGTATTGGGCGTTAAAACCAAAAATAGTGCCCCCCACACCGTTACGGGGGGGCGCTATCCCTTCAAAACCCGGGCAAGCGTTATAAAAATAACGCTGGAACAACTTTGAACCGTTACGGGGGGCGCTATCCCTTCAAAACCCGGGCAAGCGTTATAAAAAATTGACCGTTGCTTTTTCAAACGGTAAAAAATTTTTTTAACTTTATATATATACACATACCATATTAACAAATATAACACACCACAACACAAACTAAAAACATACAACTTCAAACTAAAAACACACAACTTTAAAACACAAAAATGTTTCTATATGGTTCACCGTTTGGGGTCCCGTCTCGCCCGGGTACGAGGCCAAACACTACTCAACTGCCACTCAATTGGGGCGACTTTGACGCGAACACAATACAATACGCTCAACTTCTTAGCATGCCGGGTCAATTTTTTCAAGGGCCAATGGGGTTTGCGCCAAACATGAACCTAAACTATGTCCAAGGTTCTCAAGAGGAGCCGAGCTCGTGCCTGAAACTCAAGGCGAGCCCAACCAACCACGTCAACCCGAGGGTTCTCAACCGGCGGGGGGGGGGGGGGGGGGGAGACGCTCACACAGAAAAAAAAAGATCCTAACGCGTCTCGTCAAAAAAAGAAACAAGAACGTTGGGAAAAAGTCGAGGAGTTTGCTTTAGCGCGGGCTTGGCTCGACATATCGGAGGATCCCGAAGTTGGTTAGTATTTTTTTTTTTGTATTTATACTAATAGAAATGCCCGCGCGTTGCCGCGGGTTTTATTTTTTCTGCACGTTGTGTGACGGATTTCAGGTTTTATTTAAAAAAAGTTTTGCTTATACAACTAATATATCAATTCAGGAATAGCAATTAAGTATAAACAAAAGAATTGACATCAAGACAACAATATAATAGATAATATAATAGATGATAGAACACAATAAATCACTACAAAATGCAGAACATGTTTTTATTCCTATAGTTATCAACTTGGTTTAAATAATTAAAGTAAAAGGCATTGTACCTTTCCTAAAAAAATATAGGAAATCAAAGAAGTATATTTGATCCTAAACAACTTGATCATGCCAAGGAGGTTCTCAGTCGATTCATTCAACATAGGGGTATGGTGTTGCTTGAGTTAAGCTCCCATATTAATGACTTTAACACTTTCGGTTCCATCTTTCGAATCAATTTTGTTTAAAAACTATTGTATCCAATATACAAAATGTGAATCTAACATTCTACTTTCTTTATTTTTGTATTTAGTCCAAGTTCTTTAAACAATCTCATTTCTTCATCTTCTTCCGTTTTCCTGTAGCGGGTCAATTAGACGGTTTTCCTACTTCAATTGTGCGAATTCCATAAAAGCAACCACATTTTCATTCGTCACCTATTGAAAAAAATAAAATTATTTCAAGCGAGTGGAAAATATAATACTATAACACACTGTTGGAATAAACAAATGTAACATTAGATTCAAAATTGGGTATGGCGGGGGTCGACTGCTAAAATTTTACAAGTTGGGCATTATCATTACCGACACCACGACATCTCCATATGGATTACTTTTACTAAATCCATTTTAGCTTCATGATTTTCGACAGAAGTTTGACGCATCGTTCTATGTTCAGGTTACCTTTGGAGGATGCGAGAACCAAAACAATTGTTATACCTGTGTATCGAGGGTGAACATTTACGATCTCCTTCATGTAGTGTGAGTGATAGGCTAATAACTACGATCTATATGTATCTTTAGCCGATTTGTTCAAGTAATAGTTGGTTCCAACCATTTTTTCTTGCATCAACAAGCATATTAAACAAAATAATTGCTATATATGTATGCAAAAGGAAGTAATCAAGGACATACCAGATGAGACTATACATTGGCCAGCTTCTTTTCATTAAGCTCGTACTCCTTAACACAGAAATATTTATTGTAAACTTTGTAGACAGTAAGCTAAACGGCAGTTCTTTGTTTTTTCGTATCAAAGGGAGCAGCTTATTTACCCTACCCTAGCTGATCATGTGTGCATTCATTGGTCCCATGTAACCATTTCCTCACAATTATGCCAACAAAATAGGGATCCTCCAACAGTTGTTTATCATATACAAATTCTAATAAAAAAAGCTTGAGACAAGTTAATGGCAGAGATATCTTGATTTGGAAAAGACGAAATAATAAAACACAGATTTGTATCATCTATTCTTTCAAAACTATATAGATGAAACAAAAGTGAGGGATTTAATTCAAAAATGGAAAGCATTACCAACAGCTAATGTGGTTCAACTATAGACCAACAACAACAGATAAAATCAGATTCACAATATCAATGAATAACTTAATTGATTGCACTAAAACACTTGAAGCGACTTTAATTCTTGACCCGTTGTCACTACCCAATCCGACCCACTAAATATTATCATTATTTTTTGGATTATTAAACGTCTAAACACATATTATTTTAACTACTAAAAATTTAACTGAAACCAATATTAGTCGACCAGACTAATCAAATCGCCAACTTGGTATGCAAGTCTAAAGTTCAGTTCTAAGCAGTTAATGCGGTAAACATGGTTTAAAAAACGCTTGAGGCGTGCGCCTCGAGGCGCGCCTCAAGGCGATTCGGTCTGAAAACGCTTCTGAGGCGGCGCCTCAGGTGTTTGAACAGTGGTATGCGCCTCACAGGACTGAGGCGTTATGAAAAGTTGCGCCTCAGGTGCGCCTCAGGGGGGTTTCAGGTATATTTTTGATGTTTTCGACTTTTTGTGACATTTTATGTCTTTTTTATGTGTGTTTTTGATGTTTTTGATGAATTTGATGATAAAATTAGTTAGCATTTTATTTTTTGAAAGATATATAATTATTTATTTAATTTTTTAATTCCGCCTCGGGCTTACGCTTCGGTTCGCCTCGAGGCTTACGCCTCGTGAGGCGAAGGGAAAACGCCTCGAGGCTCGTTTCCGTTCTTTTAAACTTTGGCGGTAAAAATTCGGATATTGGTCAAGGGCCGATATTTGAGACATAAGTTATTGCGGTGAGATATCAGTAATTTTTATATAATGCAAAAATTATATATATAGCAATTTAACACTAACAATTCAACATACTATCCTACCATTAACAAACAAACCTTTTGCAACTTACAAAACAGTAAGAATTGTAGCAAGTGAGAACTTATTAAGACTTAAAACAGTAATATTCAAAAATAACAATTAAGACTTAAAACACTAATAGCAGCAGTAGGATGAAAGACGAATGGAACTAAGTTGTTATCATTAACTTTAGTATTTCATCTTCTAATATATACTGGAATTATATATATCCTCGACATTAATAAATATTTCCAAAAGCAAAAGTCGGAAAATAAGCTTTACCTTTAGCTTCTTAGCATCCCTTCAATTAGTAACCTCACAAAGAATAACATTAGAATAGCTTTGATATAGATTTAGAAACGATACTTGTTCAAAATCTTAAAGAGCCTCTCTCTTTCTTGAACCAGGGGAATCAAAATTAGAATAGCTTGCAATGATTTTGTTATTGTTATAAATGCACAAAATTATTCAGTTTAAAAATTATACTCCCTCCGTCCCAATTTAAATGTCCCATGTCTAAAAACACACTTTTTAAGAAATATTTTGTTTGTATGTGGTAAAATGACAATAATATCCTCAAAAGTGGTGATTGTGTTTTGTCTTTTATGGGCAAAACTGGAAATTATATTTCTATTTTTGGAAAGAGACATTCAATTTGGGACAAACAAAAAAGAAAATAAGGACATTTAAATTGGGACGGAGGGAGTAAGTATCTTTTTGTTGAAAGAAATCAACAGAGACGTTGGGATGCATGTTTTAAAAACAATCACTTTCAAAATGCCATGTTTTAGAAAAAATATGTACAATACCAAAATATAAGCATGTTTAATAACTTATGAGGCAAATAATGGTATAGATACAAAAGTCAGAAGAGTTTGATTGACCATGATGAAAGCTACCATGTTTGGGCAGCTTTGATGTTTGAAAAATTTAAGGGTGTTAAATGAACATAATAACAGAAGAAGATATTGCACCATCTGTAGAATTCATAAATGACATTTCAAAATAAAAATTACAAGTGGCAAATAAACAAACACTTGGTGGGCGGACAAAACAAGATTCAGGTTTCAATTGATAGATAAACCAATGGATATTACAGAAGCAAGCATACCCAAGGAGATAATTAGGTTTTCTTTTAATGAGAATAAAGAGCAGGCAATGTGATTTTGTAAAGGAGGATTTCAAGAAACAATACCTTTGTCATGATCAGACGTGCAGGAGACCAGTGTGAAGAATGAATGGTCTGACTGAATTTCATGTGGGCCAAACTGCCTTTATCATTACAAATTTGGTATTGGGGTTCTTCGTAAACCGTTATGGTGGTGACGGTGGTTGGTTCGTGGCAGGTATCCTGCATCGGAGAATCGGCGGTGGTTATGGTTGTTGTTGTGTGTTGTCGTACGGAATCGGAAGTCATCAACCTTGAAGAAATCAACAACATGCTGATGTTGTTTGCCTTATCCCTCAAATTAGCCCGCTTTGCCCTCTCCATCTCAGCTCTCATCGATCTCCGTATTTCGGTTACAATCAAATAACATCGATTAACAAAACCAATATAACAGATGTAAAACGACACTATCATAACCAAGATGTCACAAATTATATAGCGCTTAGGTAAAAAGTGAGATACCTAAAACAAGATGGGATGGAGAAACTAAAGAAAAAGAAGCAATGGAAGTGAGTGGGTCTCCTGAATGAGCGTGGGTCTGCTCAAATATATATATGATTGAAATCAATGGATGGTTATAGTCAGCAGAATCGGGGAAAATGAAAAATCTTGTGAATATTATGATTGATTTAATGGTTAATGAAATTTTGTAACTCTCTGCCATCAAATGCAAACAATAACTTGTGTAAACTGTAAATGCCGGTTTCAAATGGTTTCAATTTCTCCATTGATGCCGGATTTAAGGAGGTGATTAGATAAGTATTCAGTAGGTTTTTATGATTGAATTGGGGAACATGAGAAAATGAAAGGGTTACTGCATTCAAGAGCAACGTAAGGGGATGGAAATAAAGGGTAGAATTGTAAAATTTTTTTGATAATGTAAAGGATGAGGTGGGTGAAATGTCAACATTACCCTTGTAAGTGTCTTAATTGTCTCCAATATCCCTATAATACCCTTATGAAATAAGCTTTATTATCTTATACTTGTTGCTTTAAAAATTGTACCCATATTAAAATTCCAATATGGTACATCACTCATCCTTTATAATGTATTATAGATTATAGATTATAGATATTATAGATTATAGATTATAGATATAATTATAGTATTTGTTTTTTGTATTTAAATATATTTAATTGTATATAGTACTTTTTTTTTTGTATTTACATACTATTAATCGTATAATCTATAATCTATAATCTATAATCTATAATCTATAATACGTTATAAAGGAGGAGTGACGGCTACAAAAGTAATTTTCACATTCATACAACTTAACAAGCACCATGCACAACATATTTAAGCAAGAAATTTAAGGGTATTATGGGGATATTAGTGACAATTAAAACACTTATAGGAGTAATATAGACATTTCACCGTCCTTTTCCTTTACAATATCAAAACAAGTTTATAATAGTGCCCTTCATTTCCCATCTTGCCCCCACAATTCTAAATTCTAAGAATTCAGTCTCTTCGGTATCACTTTACCTCTTCAATTCCCATAATCAATTCCTTCAATGTGATCTTAAGTGATTTTCAATGAATCGTTCCATCTCCTACTATTGCAATGACAACCACACCATCCATCTCCCAAGCATTGGTGACTTTTAATAGATCGTTGTTTGTCTACACAGGTGGTTGATGCCCTCTGCAATGTGGTGTCAGCATCGCCAACAATAGCTGCAACTGCTATCGTTCTTCAGGTCGATACTTTGTTCATCTCTGCATTATTTCTAAACATTTTTACAAATCATGAATCAACAATGCTATCTTAAATCCCAATCGAAATCGTCGTTCGAAAGCTTCTATCGCCCCACACCCTTCTGTTGTTTTGCTTCGACGATTATTTGCTAATATCAACTTACCTTTCCGTTTTTACGCGCATTTTTAGGTAAACCCTATTATTTTTGTGCTTCCGTTTTTCGTATTTTTTGGTTATGTTTTGAATTGATTTTGATATCTAAATAATTCAGATTATTGATTTGATTATGTTACTTTTAATTTTTCTTAGGTTTTAATATCACAGCTACCGAATACAGATACATGTTTTGATTGACAGTTTGTTACTGTCACCATCCAGCCGATTGAGAAGGACCAATTTGTGTTACTTGCTACTACAAAGACTAAGAAACAGGGAAAGCCTGCAAATTTTCTTCACAAATGCATTCTGAAAAATGAGATATGTAAGATATAGGTTTGCAAATTGGTTTGGTTTCTAATTTCTAAACACAATAACAATAGAGTGGATTGAGATAAATAATGGATATAGCAGTGAAATGTATATATATGTATGTACAAGGGCGCGCTCAATACAAGACCAATTTAAAGTAGAGTTTAGAGAACCACATAACTGCCAGATTTAATAGGAGTTACACAATATACTTTTGCGGCTATCACGGTTCTCATCTTGAAACTGGCTCTGTGTTGAACTTCCCATGTAGATTTTGTAAATATTTTGAAGGTTTTGGTTAAACTTTTCAAAGGTTTTGGTTATGTGTTATACTTCATATTTTAGAGAAGAAGGTAGCCCCAAAATTAGAGTTGGAGTCGGAAAACTACTTTGGATTTTAAAAAAAAAAAGTTAATTTTATTTGTCTTTTAAACATGGTTAGGGGTTATCAACACCTAGGCATTTTTTTTGCAGGAGGCAAGTAACTATTACAGGCCAGATTTGAAGAAGGCAGTGCTGTAAACATGAACATGAAGGTTTCAAAGTCAGTCATGAAGAAGAGCAATAGAAAGGCTATGAAGATCTGAGGTAGCAAATGAAACAACGTTCAGTAACTCGTTTGATATTTTTATCATAGCGAATCAGGTTTTGCTAAACATGAACGAAGCAAAACTTAACTGACAAATGAGCCACAACTTGTGGCCCACAAGTATCGATTCAATTTGCGATTCGTGTTTAAATCAGTGGGAGGTATTTCTCTGTTCATGAGGTTGCCGATCATTCTTACATCCAATCAGTTTTAGTGGGAACCACTCAAATCGATTCCATTTAATTACGTTTATGTTTTTGGTCTCTTGATATCCTGTCCAATTGCAGTTGTAGGTGGCTTGCTTCAAACGGAGATGGAAGATAAAGAAGTAAATTTTCATCTCTAAGAATCGTCGGTGTTGGATCCGTTATCCTGAAGGAAAAATAGTCATCCTCGGAGCTGGCCTCTATACCGAAATTTCGCTGCATAGGTAAGCTTTCTAATTTTATTACTACTGAAAAGGGATTAATCATCAATTTTATTGATTAGGTCATTAGGTTTGGTTGTTATTTGTAGGGACCTTGAAATCTATTAATTCGTTGACAAATTTTGATTTAGAGCTTTCTTTGATCTGGTATCATTTAATTTAAAGCTTTCTGTGGTATGATATTATTAATTTGATCTGGTATCATTTGATATGGTATTCTGTTAAAGTGGGGTGGACTTTATACCCAAAATAAAATGTAATGCATTTTACACAAATAACTATAACTGAAAATGAAGACAAGAAATAACCTAATTATCAAAGTAAAGAATGAAGGTATAAAAAAGTACCAAAATCAACTCCAAGCCTCCAACATTGTCACTGTTATCTTCCATGAATAGCTAAAACTATATAAACAAAAAAAATAAGCAGATGAATTAGTCGGGTTGAGAACACGGGTAGGCACATCTTCAAACAATTGTTCTCTTTCTGAATAACAAATTCGCTAGACATATCAATTGGAACCTGACGTTAATCATATGTGAATTGACAGGTGGACACGCCGGTCGAAGTAATGGAGTGATGCCAGAAAAGAAAAGGAAGCGGAGTATGTACAATAGTGATGAAGATCATGATGGTGGTAACGGTACATACATAGTAAACCTTTTTGTTTACAAATAAGATCTATGATTTGATCACCTACTAAATAAGTTATGCATTTTTGTTTATGTGGGTTTGAATATAGGTGCATTTGAAATCAAATCTCTGATACAAAACCAATTCATGGGTATATTTTGTAATATATTGTTTCAAAACCTAGACGTAAAAGAGGCCTTACGCATGGATCTATGGGTGATGGCGACGGAATCAGGGCCGGCGATTTGGTTCTCCGTTCATAGTACACGAATATACGATTCTTCGTATGGTTGTTTTGGTATTATTCTGATTCGATTCCGTTCTTGTCCAATACAAAACGGCTTGAAAGTTCGAATCGACCAGAACTGTTACTATATTGTTTGGTTCTTCATTTGAGCCCTAGGTGTCTTCTTTGTTTTTTTTTTCACAGGAAGAGTATGACACTGGTGACAACCTTGGAAGTTTGGAAGTTTTTTTTTTTTTTCAAAACGCCTAAATCACTGACTAATCCCTTATTCCGATATACAAGGCCGACCGGCGACTAGGCGGCCGCTAGCCCGCCTTTTACAACACTGATTCAATATATAGCATATCTATCTCGTGCATTGGTTTGGCTCATGTTTGCGATGTTTTGCAGCACCTTCTCAGAGTAGTGCCTGTTATTGGCATACTTTCTGATAGAAATGCATTCATTCCAACTCCCAATGCCGGTGAAGTCGATGAAGTCTTTGATGCTCCATTAGAAATGTTTCTCAAGGTATTCACCTAGCTCACGCTTGAGGAGTTGACTTTTTTGGTCAACCCTTATATTAAAGTTGATTCAAACTCATTTTAACCAACACCAACCTTTACTGGTTCAGGATGAAAATCATAAATCAGAAGAAATAGATTGGTTGGGAAAAAATCTTCTTATTCATTATTTCGACTACGAAACAGGTTGTAAAAAGTACATGATTTGGGGTCTTACGGCTGGAATTTTAATTCGAGCTGCATCAATTGTGTACCAAAGAACACCTGCTTTTCTTGAACAGACTCCCAAGGTGAAGCTTCCTGGCGTCGTAAGCACAGACACTAAATCGCCTTAGAACTTCAACCGAAGCCTTCAACTTTTACAAATATAATAATTCCATTACATTTTCTCTATATTTTGTGGTGATATGACCATACTGCGGATTCCAGTGCATCGTCTGGCAGCATACTCAGGTCAGTTTTTTCGCATGGTTTACTGTTATTGTCTTTGTTTATGCTTTGACGCTCTGTACTTTCACATATATACATTATGCAGAATTTGCGGTTGGTGCAAGACGGGTGTGCCTTGTGCTCGTTTTATTACATGTTTGGGATCTCTAGAAACGATTCGATGATTGTTATTAACTAATGTGTTGTCATCATAGATCTTCATTAGACAGATTCATGTTTCAAGTAAACTACATACATTACCAATGGACAAATTCATGTGTCATATAAACATAGTTGGTACAAACAGTATACACATTTTAAAACATGCATCAAGTGTTTGACGAATTTTTAATGTAGTGAGAGAACGCTTTTCTTCATCCTCAAGACTTTTTAACCATCTAAATACAAGATGCCATCTTTTAGTCGTTTAGTATTTTAATTAGTTGTTTTGGGATCTCTTTATTCTCAAACTATCAAACTAAAAAATTAGCAAAAAGGAAAATGGCCAACAAAAAAATTAATGACCCGCAGCAACGCGCGGGCATTCCTACTAGTATATATATATATATATATATATATATATATATATATATATATTTATACATAGTTATATATTTCTAATCGTATAATATTTTTTTGTAGCGAACTATCAAGACAAGCCGTTGTTTTGGATAAGAATTCGAGAGCTGTTTTTTGCCGCCATGGGTAGAGGGGAGTATCGAGAGAACGATTCGATATCGGGAAAGTGAACGGATATAAATAATAGATGTCATTCATTTGCGGAGGTTTACCAACGTTGTAAGGACAACAGGGGCAGTGGGGAAGGTGCTGATGGTTTGTTGGCAAGAGCGTTGGAGGAGATGAGAGAAACCTGTGGGCCGTTCTCGTATTTGAGGATTTGGGAGATGTTGAGAAAAAGTCCTAAGTGGGCTGATGTACCGCCTATGGGGTCCGGTAATGGGCGCAAAATCAGGAGAGGAGGAGCAGGTGGAGGAGGAACATCTAAACGAAGCAAAACCTCCTCGTCGCGGGATCCGGATACACTGTCATCCGATGCTTGCTATGTGAGTTTAGGTGATCCTATTCATTTGGAGGATGAGGAGGAGGAGGATCTTCCAAGACCACCCGGTAGAAGATCAAAAAAGGGTGGCAAGGCGGAGAATAAAAGGTTTGTCGAGCTCCAAGAGGCGAGGCAAAGGGAAAAAGACATTGAGTTTTTGTCCAAATCGATCGACCACCTCGAGTGAGACGCCCTACGCCTTGCACAACTTCATAGGCAACAAATTCTTGCAAACTATCGCCTCTAGTGTGTTTAGTTTTTTTTTTATGATGCGTTTTTTTTTTTTAATTTGTTGTATTTTTTTAGTTGTTTGAATTTAATTAATATTAGTTGTGTGTTTTTAATATTAGTTGTAATTTTTTTATATTTATTTGTCTTTTATTTTAGTTGTTTTGAGTTAAAAGATTAAAAAAAATAATAAAATAAACAACCAATCAGAAACAGGGGCATTATATTTTTCCCCTTACCACTACACCCCCTTTTCACTTCATTTCCCATGCTGACTCAGCTGCCACGTCAACCAATCAGAATCAGGGGCGTTATATTTAACCCCCTCCACTACACATGGTCTTATTGCAGAGAATTAATTTAACGATCTCAAGTGCATGAAATATCGTATTAATTAAGAGAAATTTATTAGATGAGGGCAAATTAGGAAATCCGGCATTGATCAACTTTGTAGTGAATTTAACGATCCCAATGTCTTTGTCGCATCCAGCTGGTCCTAGATTGACTTTGTTAGTTTTTTTTATTTTTACGTTTCTCATGCGTCTATTTTTCGTTTGTTTTTAGTATTTTTGTTATTGTTTCAATTTAAATGTAATCTTTTTATCGATGCTTGTGGTCGCTGGTGCTAATGTCTCATTGATACTATTTACCATGGTTTTACGCTCGCATCGTAATGCAGGGCTTAATACTAGTTCATTCTATTTAAAAGTTACAAATATAAAAAGTTAGGCCAATCAGTGGCCCAAGAGCAACCATGGACCTGGCCGATTCGGCCCAAGAATAAGTAGAAGTAGTGTTTATGTGAGTGGTGCACTGGGAGCCCATCTTTTTAGTTAAATTCATTACGATCATTCATTACGATCATTCCATTATTTTAAGACTTATTTGTTTGTGCATTTAGAAAATGACCAGGTTTTTGTATCGTTGACTTTTTCAAATTTGCCGATATCCTAGACTCATAATGGTATAGACCGTATAGTATCCGGTATAGTGCAGGTTCAAATGGTTGCAAGTATTAGGTGATGTGGTAATTCGTTGTAAAAAACGTTATTAAAACTTGCAATAATTTCTATACTTAAATGATTCTCCACCCATACATGAACTACTTTTTTTACGAATGAACAAAAACTGGGTGATGAGACAAAAATCTCCATATGTAAACCGCTATTGCAACCTTCAGTTTCAACTTTCAAAGAATAATGTATCCCTCGCATTCTCCGGTTTACTTTAGGTTTATAATATTTTATTATGACCATTGATCAAGGTATGGTCTGATGCATTGTTAAAACACAGAGAAAGAACAAAACATGTATTCTGAAAATGTTTTATCTCATGCTCGTTAGTGGTTGATCTCCATCCGATTTCCCTTAAGAGCATCAGCATTAGAGGTTTTTAGTAAGGTTTTTTAGAGATGAGTTGGAGGTTTTTGGTAGAGGTCTTATTGTGACTTGTGAGAGTGGCTTTTGAATCAAGTTTTTAGTAGAGATTGGTGATCACAAACCTCTAAAAACCTAACTTTTTGTAGAGATGGAGCTGGGTGGGGGTTTGGTATATGATTATAAAAAAAATTAATATATATATTTTCATATAAAAATATCTTTATTTTATTCGTAACTAAAATATCTTTATGAAACTAAATAGACAAAATATCAAATAGAAACCATGTAAACTTACGAATTGTGCGAACTGAATGGAACCAAAAAAGTGGCGGTGGCATCTTCATAAATAACGATAACCACTTTTGCTATACAACTACGCTATATAATTACTTTAAAGTAATTTTATAAATACTATAGTTATTTAATTACGCTAGAGTAATTACGCTAATTATATAATTAGAGTAATTATATAATTACTCTAGTTATATAAAGTTTCCAATATTTAAAGAAATGTCACCCCATGTTTTTTTTCTTCAGTTCGTATGTTTCGTACGATAAGCCTATTTGTATGTGAACTTAACTCAAACTAAATATTATAGATTTATTTAAAAACAATCGTTTTTTGTATTCATAAAATTAGAAAACTAAAGTTTTAATAATTAAATTTTATATTTTATGTTTTATAAATATAAATTGTACTTTTTTTTCGATTTTAGTTATTACGTTATAAATTTGAAATTTAATTTTTTTTTCCTCTAAATGGTTAAAATTTCCCACCGAAACGATCAGATATTCAAATATTAAATTTTAAATTTCAAATTCCCTCCTTTCAACCACTATAAATACAACGTTTATCCATCATAAGCTCCACATCCCAATCACTCTTTTCTCCCGAACCTTTCCCGAATTAAACCGATGTAAGAATCATGAACTCAAACACTAACTCGTTTTTGCAGTTACTAAATGATTCTAATCCTGACGGAAACCTAAACCCAAACCACCCTTATCAAAACTTTATGTATCTACAATTTCAAGGATACCCAAACACCCAATCCTAAATACCCTCTTCTCTCAATTCTCAAATCTCGGGTTCACCCAATACTCAAATCTTGGGTTGACCCAACACCTAAATCTCGGGTTGTCTCAATTTCCAAATTTCGGGTTCAATCAATTCCTAAATCATGAGTTCCGTCAACCAATCACTAACCCCCCCCCCCCCTAACAAAGTCCATCCATCTCAAGCACAAAAACATCAACAGTTGAACCACTCACTAATAGTGTAGATGCATCCCCATCCCCACAGCTCAACACCGCCAAAAAGAAAAAAAAAAGGCAAAACAGTTGTATCTTCTAAACCACAAAATAGACAATTTTGGTTAAGTGAGGAAGAAGTCGTTCTCACAAAGGGGTTGTTACATATTTTTAGTGACGAGATTACTGGAAATTCCCATAGGAAAAATGACTTTTGGCAACGGGTCCATGCATACTTCACACGGGGTACGAATGTGGAGAGAAAAGAGAAGAATGTGAAAACTCACTAGCATATGATAAGACCAAAAGTGGCATCTTTCAACAACATCTACAAATCAGTTACTTGGGCAACACATAAGTGGTTGTTTTGATGAAGTGTTGGTTAATCGAACTCGTCAAATATACCATGCATTGTGGAGTAAAGGTAAGGAGCCAACCCCAAGCTCCCAGTTTATGTACCATCATGTTTTGGAGGTTGTTAGAAACGAGTTGAAATGGATGGAACAAACATGCATGGAGGAAGCCAAAGCCATAACAGCAAAAGATCTTTTTAAAATATCTCATCTGATGCTAACAACTTTGACCTTAACGATGATAATTATGTGCCAGTTGATGATTATAGCTATAATACAGAAGAGATTCCTCGCCCTATTGGCACAAAGAAAGCCAAAGAAATGGCTAAGGCCAATGCTAAGCGTAAGAATAAGAATAAGGGTGAGTCATCACAAATTGAAGAAGTCACTGAACACTTTGATGATATCAAACCCCAAATGCGGGAATATGTTGATGTCTAGCGCACAGAGAACAAACTGCGTGAATTCAAAATCCTTTCTAAGGATACAAGCTTCATGAATCCTAAGCAACTTGAAATGCACCAAATTTATTGTCGCAAAAATTAGGGCAAAGTATGGTGTGTAGGTAGTTAATTAGTTAATGTGTGTTTAAGTAGTGTTTTAATTAGCTTTATGAGTGTGTAATATATAATATAGGTTTATGTAATGTTTTTAATTATGTTTGTATAATATATGGTTAGGTTTCTAATATTTAATTATGTTTGTATAATATTTAAACGGATGGTTCGATGGGAGCCATTGTGGATGCTCTAAACGGATATTTTTCAAATTTCAAAAGTTTAAAAGATCCCCCTCTTAAATGGATACTTTTCAAATTTCAAAAGTTTAAAAATCCCCCTCATAAATGGATACTTTTCAAAATTCAAAAGTTTAAAAATCCCCACTCCTAAACGGATACTTGTCAAATTTCAAAAGTTTGAAAATTCCCCATCTTAAACGGATATTTTTCAAATTTCAAAAGTATAAAAATCCCCTATCTTAAAAGGATACTTTTCAAATTTCAAAAGTTTAAAAATTCCTGCCTTCTGAAATAGTTATACTTTGACTATAAATTTAACAACACACAATTCACGTCCTCCACACCTTCACTTCTTCCCAACTCTCATCTTTCATTTTTCTCTCTGATTATTTCCAATTCTCACATAATGAGTTCTGGTGATAACGAAAGTCCACATTCATCACCTCCTGCTTCACCATTTATGTATTTAGCCAAAAGAGCGTTGCAAGAATTGATGGATGATGGTGTGAAGAAAATGTATGCGCAAGTGTTAGAGGCCCATACTGTTGAAAGTTCTTGTAGGATAACAAGAAAACGTAGAACTATACTATGAAAGTTCTTGTAGGATAACAAGAAAACGTAGAACTATACTAAGGAATCATGAAGAGGGGATGCTTGTATTTGGCAACACTACTTTTCTACAAAGTCGGTGTACCCTGATAATTATTTTTTACGAAGGTTTCGAATGAGTAAGCAACTTTTCAACTGAATTCTAGAAGGTATATCCCAACATTCTCCCTACTTTACTCGAAGATATGATTGTTCAGGTAGAAAAGGTTTTTCTTCAATTAAAAAATGCACATGTGTTATACGTCATTTGGCATATGGTACAACAAGTGATCTTCATGATGATTACATACAAATAGGTGAAACAACTGCTACCAAATGCCTACAAAATTTTTGTAGATGTGTTATTGAGGTTTTCTTAGAACGATATCTAAGAAGGCCATACTCTTCCGACATTGAACATCTAGTAGAAGCACATTCAACCAAGCACGAGTTTCCCGGAATGCTAAGAATCATTGACTGTATGCATTGGGCTGGGAAAAACTGTCCAGTTGCATGGAAATGTTAGTACACACGAGGTGACCACGGATATCCCACCATTATGCTAGAGGCAGTTTCCTCATATGACCTGGATTTGGTATGCATATTTTGGAGTAGCGGGCTCTAATAACGACATCAATGTGTTGAATCAATCTCCAGTATTCAACGAAGTCTTACAAGGTAATGCTCCTCCATGTAATTTTACAGTTAATGATATATACTTCGTACACAAAAAGGATACTATGTTGCAGATGGTATATATCCCAACTGGGCTACATTAGTGAAAAGCTTTACATATCCACAAGGAGAAAAAATGAAAGAATATAAAAAACGACACGAGTCTGCAAGAAAAGATGTTGAGAGAACCTTTGGTGTCCTCCAAGCTCGATGGGCAATCATATGTGATCCTGCAAGAGCTTGGAGCCTGCAACATATAAGTGATATCATGTGTGCATGCATTATAATGCATAATATGATTGTAGAGGATGAAGGTTATGCTATCAGCAATTGGTCGAGGGATGATGATGAAGATATACCACCAACTTACGAACATGGAGCCCCAACAGCATTTGAACAATACCTGCAAAGGTTCAAAGATTTACAAAATAAAGAGGCTCATCATGCACTTCGTGCAGATTTGGTGGAACATATATGGTCTCTTAGAGAACAAGTTTAATTTATGTAATGTTTTATTGTTGTAATGCTCAATTTGTGTAATTTTAGTTATTCTAAGCTTTAGTTTGTAATTTTAGTTATTTGAATGTTTTATTTATGTAATTTTAATTACTGTAATGATAAATTTGTGTAATGTTGGACCCTTCATAATGTTTTGAATTATTTTTTTTTAATTTTCTCCACATAAAAATATTTAAATGTTTTTTTTTTATATTTTATTAAAATAAAAAAGCTTAACCAATAATAAATTGAAATATTTAAATGTCAAATTTTAATTATTTTTATCTATCTAAAATATTTAAAGGATTATATATTTTATTGAAATAAAAAGATAAGTAATTAAAAATAAATGTAAAAGGTGGTGATGATATGGCAATGTTTTTAGAGGTTTTTTTGTTTTCTTATTGGGTGAATTTAAGTATTTTTGAAGAATGAATGTTTTTCTGATGTGATAGCATACTGGACATTCTTTTAAGGGTTTTTGAATTTTCTTATTGTGGATGGTCTAACCAAAGCTAAACATATGATTGCCAATATAGCGCCATTGTATACCTAGATGCTAAAACTAATACGACTCTGACATCTAGATATTCAATAGACTAAACATGCATATCATAAATCATGACAAGATCGAACTCGATACAAACCCAAAATTATTGTATTTATCAGTTATTTTTATTTTAAAATTTTTAATAGTCTAAATCATGAATTTACAACCAAAAATAGAAATAGGTATAAAATATATACCTTTAAACTATAGAACAGGATACCAAATTCGTTTTTGACGCTTAATTATTGTCATAAAATAACATATTATACATCTATACATATAATAAACCAAAGTCATTTTAATGACATGACATTTAAAAAGAGTATTCTATTTATTGAGTGTGCTATGTGTCATCTCATGTGGCAAGAGCTATATTTTAGGAAAATAATAATTTAAAACTTAAAAAAAAATTAGATTTTTATCTCTAATGTTTCCTCCCATAACTTTTAAACATTAATATCTTTTATATACAAGATTTTTTAAAGAAAAAAATTACACCAATTTAACGAGCGTTTTATTATCTTTCCAACGGGTACCATAGTGCTATATAAAAAACGGAGAAAAGACTACTATTTTTTTTATGTGGTTTTGTTTGTACAGGAAAAAAACACAAAGTGTTCAGGTTATTCATTAATCATGCATAGGCAAGTCATTAGTTATGTTCAAACCAGTAAATATGAATTTTATTTACAACATGTGTTAGCATTGGAGTTGTACATTGTTTTAGGTTAGGTTTTAATATTCGAGTTATACATTGTTTAAGGTTATGCACTAACATTAGAGATACATTGTTAATTGTTTTAGGTTAAGTGCTACCCGAAGATTTCTGCATGTAACTGTAAAATGCATCAGTCTATTTCAAATGTAAAATTGATATTTCAAATTAGATTTCTCAACCCGGGACGCTCCCGGGATATAATCTAGTTTAAAAAATATACAAAAACTAATAGGTTAACTTTGGAACGAATTAGGTTGATCTAAACATGACCTATTTAGTTAAATTTCTTTATATATATTCGTGACAAACTGCTCGACCCTATTTAAATTAAACCCATAGTCACAAATCCTTGTTAAATTTACGTAATATTTAGATTTCTTACCGCTATACCACAGTTGATTTCCCAATTACACTTACAAATAACATATGATTGGACCACAGGAAATCATACCTCGTTTTAACTTCTAGAACATCTTATTAAAATCCATAACACGCCTCTAGAACTTTCTAATGTAACTTATTATATTAAAGAAAACCACCAGTGGTATTATGCTTCCTTTAAAAATAGTCTTCACTAATTTTGATATGTCAAATAAAAATACACTTAATTTATGGATACTAGCTTGGTTTTTGTCTTGATATACCAATATATTTTATGTAACACACATTTAAATGCTCAAAACGCACGGATGATTGGAATTATTATATTGAGTAATGTCTTTTCTGTCTTCAAATAATATGCGAGCAAATAAAAAATTGCAACATGTCATACATTAGGCACTTGGTTTTGTAATATTATGACTAAGAAGGTTCGAAGGTAATGTTTTTGTGGCTGCGTATGCAATGACGATTTTCTAAAAGGAGAAAACCAACAATTAAGACTTTAGTTAGGGAATTAGAATATTAACTAAACTTTCTTTTTCTTTAAATCTCACCTAATTTTACCCAAGGGATAAAAGGATGTTAAAAAAAAATTATTACTAACAATTCTCAAAATTTTGTTGAATTCTAATTTGTGGCTCACATTTTGAAAATAAATATCATCTTTTAGCTATATTTATGTTCTGTGTTTGATACGTGGTTTACACCATAATGAATTTCTAGCTTCATATACAATTAATTGTAAGGTGTATTGCACACATATATTTGTTGGATATATAGTATGTCCGATGTAATTAAAGTCGATGTCAACGTAACCCGACCCGGTACGATCCGAAGAGTTACATGTTGGTACCCGAATCAGATAAGTTCACTTGTGGGTGGATTATTATTTATGAAATAATAATATTTTGAACTAGAGGGACTTAATATTAATTAGATTAATATTATGGGAATATTACAAGAGATTTGTTTTATAAATAGGGGATTAGGGTGTAAACCCTAATGACACTTTGATAACATAAAACAATTCCTTCCTCTCCAAGTCTTGGCCGCCAACCCCTTAGGGCCGCCGCCCCTTATTTCGGCCAAACCACCACTCCGCCGCCCGCCTTCCTCTTGCAAAGTGTTGCTTCCCGGTTGGTTCGTGCTCAGGTGTGAACTTCCTACTAGCGAGGATTCGTTGTAACCCGCGTGTTACAATTCCGGTGTAGTCGTCAAAAGTTGATTACTAAACTCCCTATGGTTGTTTATTATTTATTTGTTTATACGCGTTTAACTGAGATCCTGATTGGGAATATTTTGTTAATTGGATTAATAAAATTAACTAACTATTTATATATATAAATCGGCTATATATATTGTATATATAATCGCCTAATGTTAAATATATAAACCGCTTCCGCTAAGTATACGATACCATGATTCCCATCAGTAGTATCAGAGCCACGGTTACGCGCGTATAGATGGTAAAATTATAATTTTGATCTATGTTTTATTTGTCAAAAATTATTTTTTTGACAAAAGATTAAAAGCTTTTTGTTGTTCATGGATTGTGATGTGAATCGAGCCCTAGGTATTTGACCCTTATCATGGTTGTGTTTGTGATGGTTTTATTTTTTTTATTTTTTTTATTGATTTGTATTTTATTACGGATATTGGATCCGGTGTAATAGATAGGATTAGAATAGATTTGATTTTATTGTATTTTCAAATTTATTGTTGTAATCCTTCAAGTACAAGATCAAAACGAAGATAAAAAGGCGAACAGTTTCCAT
Source organism: Ambrosia artemisiifolia (assembly GCA_032199755.1). Taxonomy (NCBI): domain Eukaryota; kingdom Viridiplantae; phylum Streptophyta; class Magnoliopsida; order Asterales; family Asteraceae; genus Ambrosia; species Ambrosia artemisiifolia. The sequence goes on from CM063523.1 coordinate 15,407,176, forward strand.
GAAGATTGAGATCTCGGGTTAAGTGGGAGTTACCAAAATAGTTTTGAAACCCTTTTTGACTAGTTCGTTTCGTTTCTGGCTAAAACGAAACGGGCGACCTATTAGGGACTCGATTCGTTCTTTTTATTATTATGTTTTGTGGTTGTTTTTTATTTATTGTAAATAATCGAGATAACCCAAAATAAATAAATTTTTTTCACAATCATGGCAACGGTTTTATTAAAACAAGTTTTATAAAACCGAAAAGCGTATTTAATAAAAAGAGTTTTATTAATATTAAAACAAGTCCATTCGCGATAAAACGACCAACATAGTTTAAATAGGGTATTTAAAACTATACCGTGTCGAGTGTTGAAAGGAGTTTCAGTTATCACGAACAATATAAAATTGGATTTTATAAACTATTGTGTAACTCACATCATGCTAACGAGTCATTCAAAATATTTATGGTAAATATTAAAGTAAATCCCAATTTTAAATTGATGTTTTATGCCACCCTTAACGAGTTAACACTTCATTCTAAATCGAACCCAAATGTTAGTGCTGATCCCTGCATCTGGGCGTTGATCATGAAAGAAGGTAATCACCGCGTTTCCTGTGTAACATAGGCCGGTGTTACAGTTAACAGTAAAGGACCAAACATCGCATGTTTATCAAGTGGGCATAGTTAGGGTTAAACATACATCGCTTTTAGCGATAACCCCAAATGGAGAGTTGTGTAGTGGACACAATTAACAATCGTTGTTACCTACCTAATCGTACCAGTGGACAGTGCTAAGACAGTTCACTGTGTATTGATGAATCGGGGTCTCATCCAAATTAATTTTGCTTTTTGAGTCATAAAATAATTAGGATATTTAAAACATAAAATACTAATAAATTAGATTTTGAACTTTGTAGATGTCAACTGAAAACTATTCCGCCTCCCAATTCTCTCTCAAGTCCATCTTAAAGAAGGACAAACTGAACCACTCCAGCTTCATGGACTGGCACCGCAACTTGAAAATTGTTCTCAAGGCGGAGAACAAGTTGTATGTTCTTGAAACGCCACTTCCCGATGAACCCATCAATCAGAACTCTGTCGCTTATAGAAACTACTCTAAGCACTTTGATGACTTTTTGAAAGTCTCATGTCTGATGTTGGCATCCATGATACCTGAACTTCAAAGTGTCACACCCTCAAATTTCCACTTGCGGAGTTCTACCGCGAGGCGTGTGACACACCAGGATCCAAGTCAACGGTCACAATAAACGACGTCTAAATGTAAAACATACGTAAATAAAATCATGCATAAGATTTCAAACCAACTGTTGAAAGTGCGGAAGCATTAAAGTTTACAAAGTCATGAGTAAATAAAGACACGACTTTAAGGGTTTAACAACAAAAGACATGCATAAATGATCCTAGACGCGAGTACGACTCCAGTGCGACTCCGTGCGCCTAGCTGACCGGTGCTACCTTAGCGACCTGAGAAAACATGCTAAAAGAGTCAACATATAATGCTGGTGAGTTCACAGGTTTTATTTAAACGTTTAGTCCAATCCTTGAAAATCGTTACTGTTACTACTATGCTTGTGTGAACGCTAGCTAGGCGTTATGTAATGTTACTACTACGGGTGAAACCATTGCTGACTGTGTTGTTACTGTGAAACCCTTATTTCCGGACTACCATCATCACCGGTAGGCCCTGTGTGTTTAGAGACAATATGCACCCGCCCGGCCTCCAGCCGTAGAGTGGGGTTTGTCAGTTCCCAATAGCACTATCCACATTTCCCCGCTATATACCCATATTAGTGGTTTCTAAGGGAATTTAGATGAATCGTATAGTAATAACATGTTAGCCATAGTATAACATGAAAATGTGTGATAAAAGAGTTTGAGCATGTTTCTCCCCCGAAAACGAAAACAGTAAAGTGTGGGGCCGTGAACTCACCTTAGGTTGCGTCTTCCGTTTATGAGTATACCGTTATGTGTATGATAGCCCCAACTAGTGGCGACCTATCATAAGATGCGTGTGTAACGTTAGACTAATAACCCGTTGGGTTCATTAGTCCCTAATGTCCAGTCCATGACCATTATACGTTTGAAAATATGTTTGACTGACAACCAGACTATGTGAGACAAGACTCGACATCCCATTGGTGACCCGACATCCCACGTGTTCGTCTTTTACAAGGTATCATACATAATACGCAAACAACACTTAACACGTGTAAGAGTTCACTGAATCTAGCATACAGTTCAAATAACACATAAATAAGTCCGAGCACGTGTTACCATGTTACTAGGAATGTTACGGGGTTTCTAGCATGCTCCTAGATGTCGAATCGGGTCTCGGAATGTCAAAATACACTTACAACAGCAGCACATGCGATTAGGAAAAGTCAACTAGCAATTAGGAAAAGTCAACTAGTGATTAGGGGCTATAAGACATGCAATTCAGGGTTTAACTAGTGATTAGGGCTATAAGACATGCAATATAGGCGATTGGGGGCTATAAGACATGCAATTCAGGGTTTAACTAGTGATTAGGGCTATAAGACATGCAATATACACGATTGGGGGCTATAAGACATGCAATTCAGGGTTTAACTAGTGATTAGGGCTACAAGACATGCATTATAGGCGATTGGGGGCTATAAGACATGCAATTCAGGGTTTAACTAGTGATTAGGGCTATAAGACATGCATTATAGGCGATTGGGGGCTATAAGACATGCAACATAGGCGATTAGGCTCCTAATCACCTTCAGCATAGGCGATTAGGATGCCTAATCGCCCCCTGCAGGTCTGTTCCGATTTTTCGCGCGTTTAACCCTCCAAAACAGATCCGAAACGTGTGGAAACACCAAATATCAATCCCAACACATTAACAAACTTATTCCAAGCAAAACCCTAAATTATCATCATTCTAACAGTCCCGAATGCGAGCGTTTTCCCAAAATAGCATACTTATCATGTAAACATCACATCAACATGCAAAAACTTACCCTAATAGCAAATATCCAGATTTCATCACGTAACAACGTTGTCCGATAATATCCTACTGTTCTAGCATCATCCTAAAGCAAACCCTAACATCATATAACCTACAAAACACATCATATCATCCTTAATCATTCAAAACCATTCAAATGGGTCAAAATACCAAACATCAACAATACACAACCATGGACCTCCAAACTCCTAAGTTAACATTATCATAATCCATTTAAGTCAGAAACACATTCATAACACAAGAATAACCATGTTTCAATCATAAAAATCCTACCTTTATACAAATACAACACATATAACATGCATAAAGGTTGGGGTTTATTTAGAAACTGTTTTTAATGGGTTTTCAAAGACAAGAACGTTTAGAAATCAGGTCCGGACCTTTAGGGAACAAAACATAATCATACAAAGGTTTGGGGATGAAGAACACAACTTAGATTTATAGGAAAATGATGTGTAAAGCTTGGAAATGTGTGTTTTGATGCAAAAACGTGTTCCAGAGGGTGTTTGTGAGTTGGGATAGGTTATGGGACGGCTAGGGTTGCACAAATGATGTTTTACAAGTCAAGGGTGGTATTTATAGACGTTTCTAGTCGTTTAAAACACGTCAGGCGATTACGCAGTAGTGCAGGCGATTAGGCCTCCCAATCGCCCTCAGCTATAGGCGATTAGGGCCTAATCACCCTCACTATAGGCGATTACAGCTCTTAATCGCCTATAGGAGCTTCCTAATCGCTTATACACATAGGTGATTACGCGTAATCACCAACAATGTCATGCAATCACGTGTAATCGTTGTTTTAACATATGTAACCACGTATACACATACCGATAAGTCACATAAAGATTATAAACACATAATTCATGAAAACAAACTCGTTCACACCCGTTCACCAATTCCCGGGACTCGAGACCTATGTGTGTGTTAAAACCCCAATGAACCTCCGAATCATTGATCCCTGGACAAGTACTTAACGCGACTTGACTGGACTGACCCTGTCATGTGTAATGTATGCACGGCACGCTAAGGTAGACTTACTGAGTTTTCAAAAAAGTTAATAACCGGAGTTTGCCGGGTGTCACACAAAGGACCATGGATTAGATAATGGCGTACGAGATGAATCAGCACCTGGTGGAAATGTTCCAACAGAGGGCTCGTCATGAGAGGTTTGATGTGATGCGATTACTCATAACCACTCGTATGCAAGAGGGTACATCAGTTAGCACTCATGTGCTAAAAATGAAGGAGGGTCAAGTTAAGAAACCTAACACCAAGAAAAGGGGCAATCAGGGCAAAGGGAAGGACAAAGCCAAATCTGTTGCCAATAAGAAACCTCTGAAAAATGCCAAGTGTTTTCATTACGATGAAATTGGGCATTGGAAGAGGAACTGTGCTAAGTATTTAGCTGAACTAAAGCAAGCCAAGGCTTCTAGAGGAGAGTCCTCAGGTATATATGTTATTGAAATCTTTGCTTTTTCTAGCAAAACATGGGTGTTTCGACACAGGATGTGGTTTCCACATTTGTAATGTTTTGCAAGGACTAAGAAAGATTAGAAAGCCGAAACAAGGCGACTTGGAGGTCCATGTTGGCAATGGACAAAGAGTTGTTGTGAAGACAATAGCAGAATGTGTTCTTTTACCTCCTTCTGGTTTAGAACTTGTTTTGAACAATGTTTATTATATTCCTAGTGTGACTAGAAATATTGTTTCAGTTTCTGCTTTGCGTGGACAAGATTTTAATCATCGTTTTAATGGTGAATTTATTTCTACTTATTTTAACGATGTGTTTTACTTTGATGCAAAACCCAACAATGGGATCTATGAGATAGAAATCCAAAACGATAACATATTATGCAACCTCTCCCATAAACGTAATAAGTTAGACTTTAATGATACGTATATGTGGCATTGTAGACATGGTCACATTAGCGAGAATCGTGTTAAACAACTCAAGACCGCAGGAATCCTGGATTCCAATGGTTCAGAGTCGTTTGGAAAATGCGAATCATGCTTAAGTGGAAAGTTAACAAAAGAACCTTTTTCAAATGTTGGAGAAAGAGCTAATGATCTGTTAGGACTTGTACATACAGATGTATGTGGTCCATTCAGAACAATGTCAAGACATGGAGAAAGATACTTTGTTACATTTACTGATGATTTCAGTAGATATGGTTATGTTTATCTTATGAAGCATAAACATGAGACTCTTGAAAAGTTCAAGGAGTACCAAAACGAAGTAGAAAATCAGCTGAATAGAATTATTAAGATGCTTTGATTAGATCGAGGTGGTGAATATCCTAGTCAGGAATTCATCGATCATCTAAAGGATTGTGGAATAGTTTCACAACTCACTCTACTTGAAATTCCATAACATAATGGTGTGTCTGAGCGGAGAAATCGAACGCTATTAGATATGATTCGATCAATAATGTGTCGAACAAACCTTCCAAAATCCTTTTGGAGTTATGCTTTGGAAACTGCCGCAAAACTTGTGAATATAGCTCCAACAAAGAAGGTTGACAAAACGCCTTATGAGATATGGCATGGAAAGAAACCTAATGTATCCTATCTTAAAGTCTAGGGATGTAATGTTTATGTCACTCTAGAATCTTTGGATAAACTAGATCCCAGAGGCGAAAAAGTGGTTTTCATCGGATACGCTAAGAAGATCGGTTACCTATTCTACCACCCCACTGAAAATAGCATTTTCACTAAACGTAGAGGCACTTTTTGGAGGAAGAGCTTTTGGCGCGAGGGATTGGAGATAACCATGTGGATCTTGAAGAAATTCGAGAATCACAAGTGACTGAACCAGTTGTTCAGACAGAACTAGAAGTAACTGATCCATTTGTTGAAGTTGAGCCTGAGAGGACTCAAGAAACAACAGAAACACCAAGTGTTCGAAGAAGTATCAGGGATCGTCGTGCACCTGAAAGGTATGACGATATCTTCATGATTGATGAAGCTGAGCCTGCTACTTACAAAGCTGCAATCATGGATTCGGAATCCAAGAAATGGCAAGAAGCCATGAATTCAGAGATGCAATCCATGTATGATAACAAGTCTAGGATTTGGTTGATCTTCCTGCCGAATGTCGGACTGTAGGAAACAAATGGATCTTCAAGAAGAAGACTGACATGGATGGGAATGTGCAAACTTACAAAGCAAGGCTTGTAGCGAAAGGTTTTACTCAGACTCAAGGAATTGATTATGAGGAAATTTTCTCGCTAGTAGCCATGCTTAAGTCTATTAGAATTCTACTTGCCATTGCTGCATATTATGACTATGAGATATGGCAAATGGATGTTAAAATCGCGTTCCTTAATGGACACTTACTAGAAGATGTCTATATGGTTCAACGTGAAGGTTTTGTCGATCCAAAGAATCCTAATAAGGTGTGCAAGCTGAATAAATCCATCTATGGATGAAAGCAAGCATCTCGCAGCCGGAATCTCCGTTTTGATCAGAAAATCAAAAGAGTTTGGTTTTATCAAGAATGAAGATGAACCATGTGTTTACAAGAAATCTAGTGGGAGCTATATCACTTTTCTCATACTATATGTAGATGACATACTAATCATTGGAAACAATATCCCTATGCTTAAAGATGTTAAGACCTGGTTGGGTAAATGTTTCGCAATGAAAGATCTTGGTGAAGCCGCTTATATTCTGGGAATAAAGATTTATAGAGATAGATCAAAGCGGTTATTGGGTTTGAGTCAAAGTACATATATTGATAAGGTCATACGACGCTTCTCAATGCAAGACTCAAAAGGGGGGCTCTTGCCCATGGCACATGGAACCATTCTTAATAGCAAGTAGTGTGCAAACACTGAAGAGGAAAAGAAGAAAATGGAAAGAGTTCCATAGGCTTCGGCTATTGGTTCCATCATGTATGCCATGTTATGTACTAGATCTGATGTCTCGTATGCTCTTAGCATGACGAGTAGATATCAACAGAACCCAGGAGAGAGTCACTGAGCTGCAGTGAAGAACATTCTTAAGTACCTAAAAAGCTGTCAGTTAAGTGTTATACTGATGCAAGCTTCCAGACTGATCGTGATGATTCAAGGTCACAAACGGGATATGTTTTCATTCTGAATGGTGGGGCTGTTACTTGGAAGAGCTCTAAGCAAAGTGTGGTTGCTCAATCCACCTGTGAATCAGAATACAATGCTGCATCGGATGCTGCAAAGGAGGTTGCCTGGATGAAGAAGTTCATTACTGATCTCGATGTTATGCCTAGCATAAAGAAACCAATCGAGATGTTGTGTGACAACACTGGTGCCATTTCTCTTGCAAAGGAACCAAGGCTACATCAGACCACAAGGCATATACTCAGGAAATTCCACTATATTAGAGAGATAATAGCACGTGGAGACATCGTAATAAACAAAGTTCATACAGATCTAAATCTGGATGACCCCTTTACTAAGCCTTTACCTCAAGCTAAACATGAGGAGCATGCTGGAAAGATAGGGCTTAGAGTTGCTAGACAGTGGGCATGATCTGTAGTTAGTATTGGTGTTTTATTTTGAACTATAACAATTACATTGAATATTTATTTGATTTAATGGGTTAAATGCAAATTTAAATATTTTGTAATTGTGTTCATTATTTGTATGTTTAAATCCTTGAATAAGAGTATTCTAAAATATCCGTAGTCGATCAAATTACATGGGAATGAATTTGAATGTAAGACTATTGTGAATTGAGATGGTTGTATTCATGAGATGAATAACTCAAGGGTTTGAGAATCCTAATTCACATATATCATTAGGGAATGATATTGGATGTAACTCGCTTCAAAACGATCTCCATGGATCTGTGTGATGAGATGTTTTGATATTGATATGTTCAATCTGTCCTTTTTCCTAAGGCACATATTAAACTACATTGATCAAGGACTATCTTTGATGTTATCTAACACTATCCTGAAACATGGGTAGCAATCCGGATAGCGTTGGGAGAAATCCAAGATTAAGTGGGAGTTGTATGACGCTGATGGAATTCTATACTTCTATAGGATTAGAAGTCTAGACATTCTGGCGCCCTCGTTAACTCAAACTGGTATAAACGCGTGGCCACGCTCAGACTAAGGTAGTTCGTTAGACCACCTTGAATTAGAGACGAGAATAAAGAATGGTTGATCACTATATAAGAATGAATGATCCATGTCTTATGATCAACGGATGTCTCTACAGAAGGGACTTATTGATAGAATTATCAGGGCTATAGTATTTGGTTAAGTAAAGAGTTACTTGAACTCAAAGAACTAGTTGACGACTGTAAAGTGTCATACTGTGTTGGGTGCAATGCGATGCAGCTAGGCGTCCAACTCTGCGCACGTTGACTCATTTAATTAAAATCGTCCAAGTGGGAGATTGTTGGATATATAGTATGTCCGATGTAATTAAAGTCGATGTCAACGTAACCCGACCCGGTATGATCCGAAGACTTACAAGTTGGTACACGAATCAGATAAATTCACTTGTGGGTGGATTATTATTTATGAAATAATAATATTTTGAACTAGAGGGACTTAATATTAATTAGATTAATATTATGGGAATATTACAAGAGATTTGTGTTATAAATAGGGGATTAGGGTGTAAACCCTAATGACACTTTGATAACATAAAACAATTCCTTCCTCTCCAAGTCTTGGCCGCCAACCCCTTAGGGCCGCCGCCCCTTATTTCGGCCAAACCACCACTCCGCCGCCCGCCTTCCTCTTGCAAAGTGTTGCTTCCCGGTTGGATCGTGCTCGGGTGTGAACTTCCTACTAGCGAGGATTCGTTGTAATCCGCGTGTTACAATTCCGGTGTAGTCGTCAAAGGTTGATTACTAAACTCCCTATGGTTGTTTATTATTTATTTGTTTATACGTGTTTAACTGAGATCCTGATTGGGAATATTTTGTTAATTGGATTAATAAAATTAACTAACTATTTATATATATAAATCGGCTATATATATTGTATATATAATCGCCTAATGTTAAATATATAAACCGCTTCCGCTAAGTATACGATACCATGATTCCCATCAATATTTTTGTTATTATTATGGATGAGATAATAAAATAGGTTACAGCATTATACAATATCACTACTGCTAGATCCGTAGTCAAAGAGACCGATCTACGTTCTGCTTCTCCCTTTTCCGGCAAGATCCGGCAAGGTTCTTGTTTTCTTCTTTTTTCTGTGTGTAGGTACAACTTCGGTCACGTCACCCAGCATACATCTCGGTTACAGACACAAACCAGGAACAACGGAAGACTATCTCCAACGTTATCACATACCATACCGGACCTTTTCGGGACCCAGGTGAATTCTTTCCTAAACTTTAATAATAACATGCAGTATACTAATTTAGTTTAGTCTTTCGCTTTAATTTAATTGTGTGGTTATTGCTACTCGATAAAATTGCTTCCTATTTGCCCATTGTATTGTGTAGAGTCTTCGTAGCTTATCAAGTTACTGGGTACTTTTGTGCTCTTTAACTTTACGTGTATATAGTTGTAATCATAGCCAGTAGTAGTCATGATCTCTCCGTGAATCCATGTCCAAGGACGAGGGGTGCGGGTAGAGGAAGGGATAGGGGTTATAATTTACGTGTGGCCTCTTGGAATGTAGGAACTCTAACTGGTAAATTGTTGGAGGTGGTAGATGCACTTAAGAGGCGTAGGGTTCAGTTAGCGTGTCTGCAGGAGACGAGGTGGAAGGGTAATAGAGGGGGGGGGGGGAGTACAATGGGTACAAGTTGTTATATTCAGGGTCGAATGGGTCTAATAATGGGGTAGGTTTTCTAGTGGCCACAGAATTACACAAGAATATGGTTGAGGTGACAAGACATAACGATAGAATTATGGTGTTAAGATTAGTAGTAGGTGAGGTTGTAGTGGCGGTGGTGTGTGCTTATGCACCACAAGTAGGTCTAGGAGATCAGGAGAAGAGAGAGTTTTGGGATTGCTTGGATGTAGAATTGAGAGCTATACCTAGACAGGAGAAAATAATTATAGGAGGTGATTTTAATGGTCACATTGGCGAGGATAGCGATGGATTTCCCTTGGTACATGGGGGCTTTGGTTTTGGTGTTAGGAATGAACCTGGTAGGGATCTTCTAGAGTTTGCGGTGGCTCACGAGTTAGGTATCATAAACTCGTTCTTTAGGAAGAGGGAATCACATTTGGTTACATTTAGTAGTGGGGGGCGGAGTACGCAAATCGACTATTTCTTGATGAGATGCGAAGATCGACGTTGGTGGAAGGACTATAAGGTTATTCCCGGGGAGACAACGGTAACTCAACATCGTCTGTTGGTGGCAGATATAGGTCTAAGTGAGAAGTTGGTGCTAGGAGAGAGGAATATCCGACCTAGGATTAGATGGGGAAACTTGAAGGGCGGAAAAATTGCAGAGTTTAAAGATAAGGTCATCTTTAAGGCAACAACTGAACTGAGTGGAGGCGCGGATCGGATGTGGGACGGTATGGCGGCTATCCTTATTCAGGTGGCGACTAAGACTTTAGGGGTCACAACAGGAAAGTCAAGTGGGTTTAAAGAGTCTTGGTGGTGGACTGAGGAAGTGCAGATCAAAATTAGGGGTACGCATGATAGTTTTAGAGAACTCTTGAGGTGCGCAGATGATCGGGAGTGTGTCACACTTAAGGAAAGATACAACAAGGCCAAGACGGAGGCAAAGAAGGCAGTGACGGAGGCAAAGAACACGGCCTACAAGAAGATGTATGAACGTCTGGAAACTAAAGAGGGGGAACATGATATGTTCAAGATTGCCAGAGCTAGGCAGCGTAAGAGGCAAGACCTAGGGATGGTAAAGTGGAGGAGTAGTGTCGTAGTGCCTCTGTATAAGAATAAAGGTGACGCCCAGTGTTGTGCGAATTACAGAGGCATTAAGTTGCTAAGTCACACTATGAAATTATGGGAACGGATTATTGAGGCTAGAATTAGAAGAGAAACTCGGGTTTCGGTAAACCAATTTGGTTTTATGCCAGGGCGATCGACTACGGAGGCAATTCATATTCTAAGGAGGTTGATGGAAAAGTATAGGGAGAAAAAACGGGATCTTCATATGGCCTTTATAGATCTGGAAAAGGCATATGATAGTGTGCCACGTAAACTGATTTGGGACAGTCTGGAGAGTAGAGGGGTCCCTGAGAGGTATATAGACTTAATTAAGGATATGTACGATAGGCCTGAATCTAGTGTTCGCGCGCCTGTAGGAGATACTGATCCTTTCCCTGTAGGGGTAGGACTCCACCAAGGATCTGCGTTAAGTCCGTTCCTTTTTGCAGTTGTATTGAATGAGTTGTCTAAGTCGATCCAAGAGTCAGTGTCGTGGTGCATGCTTTTTGCAGATGATATTGTGTTAGTTGCAGAGTCCAAAGATAGTCTGAATGAAAACCTTGAGGGTTGGCGTGTAGCCTTAGAGGGCAAGGGTTTAAGGATAAGCCGTTCTAAAACTGAGTACATGTATTGTGGTTTCAGTGGTGCTAGTCAAGATGAAAATACTCAAGTTATGATTGAAGGTCAAGTTGTCCCGCAGGTAACTAAGTTCAAGTACTTAGTTTCTTTTGTTCAGAGGGATGGGGAGCTTGATAGTGATGTCACCCATCGCATACAAGCTGGTTGGTGTAGGTGGAGGGCCTCTAGAGGGGTTTTATGTGACAAAAGGTTCTCAACTAAATTAAAGGGGAAATTTTATAGGGCTGCAGTGAGACCTGCTATGTTATATGGGACAGAGTGTTGGGCCATCAAAAAGACACAAGCTCGCAAGATGGAGGTAGCAGAAATGAAAATGCTGAGGTGGATGTGCGGGCATACTAGGATAGACCGAATAAGAAATGAGGTTATTAGGGAGAGGCTAGGGGTAGCTAGTATTTCAGACAAGATAAAAGAGGGAAGATTAAGATGGTACGGGCATGTGAAGATGAGGCAATTGACGGCCCCGGTTAGAGTAGTGGAAACCCTTACGGTAGAGGGAAAGAGGTGTAGAGGAAGATCCAAATTAACTTGGGTTGAGCGGATTAGGCATGATTTAGTAGAGATGCATCTCTCTGAGGATATGGTCGAGGATAGGGCTTCATGGAGGCACAGGATCAAGGTTAAGGATTTTTAGGGAGGGTTGGGTTGTATAGTAGCGTGGTTTAGGAGCTAACACTCTGGCTTGCACTGGGGGTTGTTTTTATGGCATATATATCTTTATTTTAATACATGATGCTTTCATTGTTTCTATAAACCCAACAGCTCTGTACTTTTTTTTCTCGATTGTTTGTTTTCGAGCCGGGGGTCTCTCTGGAAGCAGCCTCTTTATCCGAAAGGATAGGGGTAAGGCTTGCCTACATCCCACCCTCCCCAGACCCTACTACTAGCTTTGCTAATTGTGGGATTTACTGGGTAAGGTTGTTGTTGTATTATGGATGAGAGAATAACATTATAATTTGTGTGTTTTGATGGGGTATATTTTAGAGAAGTTTGTAATTTAGGTATAGAAAATCACACAATAGTGATTGGTATGAGGTTTGGTCATTCCACATGATATCAAAGTTGCTCCTTTATGCGTATGATGGGTAGCAAAGCTCATCGAGTACGATGAGTTCTCAAGGGATGGTTCTAACAGTGACAGATATTGAATGAAAAACCTAGTATGGCCGAGCACAGTTTGGGTGGGCCGGATTCAATACATATAAAAATTTTCAAAAATGTTTGATAAAATTTATACTACGAAACAAAAAAACTGGATGGGCCGAGGCCCGGTCTAACCTTCACCAAGAACCGCCCTGGGTGCTAACACCTTAGGAAAATTCATTATTCATCTACATATCAGAGATACTAATATATAACTTATGTCTACTTTAAATATGACCAATAACTTTTCAGCGTTTTAGTTGTGGATGAGAGTACAACTCCGCACATTTGTGTGGAAAAAGCTTTAGAATGTACGACATAAGTTATAAGAAAATTTACTTTGATATGAAGAAGGGACCTATGTTACAAGAAATTTACATGCATGGACAACATTATCTCAATGTCTTAAAATAATATTTTGAAAATTAGATGATTTAACGAAATGTAACACCCAAAAAAATCTTAATATTTTAATTCATGAAACTGTGTGATATAAACAAGGGTTTACCCAAATTAAGTGATAAAAACGGGTAAGATGTAACCTTAAATTGACTAACCATGTTAGTATAGTTAGTTAGGGATGGCAACAGGTCGGGTTTGGTTAATGCCATACTTATACCCTGTTATAAAATCTCATACCATACACATGGGCGGACATAGGGAATAAGAAGGGGTCGCGGACGTTGCGGCTCAACTTCACGCGCGTAGTGGAAAATTTGTTTTTCTTTTACGAAATTTGGAAAACGTTGCTACTAAAATGAAAAAAATGAAAAACGTTATTACTGATTTTGTGGCCTAGATCCGCCACTAACCATACCCGTCTTATTATCCGTCGGGTATAGAGCATACCCGCGGATATCGGGTATACCGGTTGGTATTTGCATGTGTGTATAATATATATATATATATATATATATATTTAGGGGGCGGTTATTGTGAAAAGTAACAAAAACGTGCGAAGTGTGCGAAGTCATTATAGTTCCATTACTTCATTACAAAAAATTACGTAACACATACATAAATCATTATAGTTCCATGGGTTAGAATCAAATACACAAGACACTTTTTCTAGAAAGTGTGAGAAAGATTGTGATCCATTGATCATATATTTGAAGGGTTGAGATTAGTTTGTTTGAAAAAAATAAATAATAAATTAGAGGAAGGGCATAAAAGGAAAACCACATTTGTTGACTTTCTCTCTCCACATGCAATGCACATGTCAATTCCCCTATCATTTTAAAACGTCTATGACTTTTTTATACGATATTTTTTTTTCAAAAATATTTCACCATATTAACGAGCGTTTTTTTATCTTTAATATGAGTACCACATTGCTACATTAAAATTGAAAAAAAAATCGTGTTAAATGGGTTTTCTTTTCCATTGTGTCTTCTGCTCGTTCATTGTGTTATAGTATGCACGTGTGCTTTATAAATATGTTATTTATGTTTTTTTAGTCTGCACATGATTTAAGTTTGTCTATTGTGTTTTTAGTATACTTTTCATTTTGTTTTAAGCAAATGAGTTTTGTATTTAGGTGTACATTGTGTTTTGTTATGTTCTTCATTGTGTTTAAGTCTATTATTCATTGTGTTTTAGTCTTCTGTTCATTGTGTCTTTAATATGTCGTCCAATGTGTTTTATTAGACTGTTCATTGTGTTTTATACGTTATTGTTCACTGCATATTTAATTGCTACTCATTGTGTTTTACGTTATCTCCATTGTGTCTTACGCAACTGGGTTTTCAACTTTTTTTTTCAAAATTATTCATTGTTTTTAATCTTATGTTCATTGTGTCCTTATTATGTCGTCTATTATCTTTTATACAATTGGGTTTTTGACTTTCTTTTCAAAAGTATTGGTTGTGTTTTAGTATTCTGTTCATTGTGTCTTTAGTATGTCATCCATTGTGTCTTATGCAACTGAGTTTTCAACTTTTTTTTTCAAAAGTATTCATTGTGTTATAGTCTTCAATTCATTGTGTCTTTAGTATGTCGTCCATTGTGTTTTACTAGACACTTGATTATGTTTTATACCCTATATTTAATTGGTGCTCATTGTATTTTACACTCCATTGTGTCTTACGCAAGTGGGTTTTTGAATTTTCTTTTCAAACGTATAACAATATGGTACTCATATTAAAGATAAAAATACGCTCAATTTTATGGTATAATTTTTTTTTTTAAAAAGATGACGTATAAAAAAGTTACGGACATTTAAAATGAAGGTGGAAATGGCATGTGACTTGCATGTGCATATTTTTTTGACAAAATTACCTCTCCCACTTGTTTAATCCTTTGACACATATCATTTTCTAGTGGCTTCTCACCCTTCTCATTTTTCGTAGCCTTTGTAGAATAACCCAACCCATAGCTCCATGATGTACATAATCATTATAGTTTCATTACCAAAATCATGTTTCATAAACAAAATCGTTGAAAACTTTACATAACAATCTTCCATACCCCTAAAAAACGTAACATACAAAATTACGTACCACAGACAGAATCACTACTAGTTCATAACAAAAATTACGTAACAAAATTACGTACCATAGACAGAATCACTACTAGTACATGATAATTACGTAATGATAATTACGTAATTATCATGTACGAGAATGTTGTTGTATGTTCATGAAAGTATTACGTAATTATCATTACGTAATTATCATGCACTTCGCATACTTCGCACGTTTTCATTACTTTGTATTTGAACCGGCCCCTATCTATATATATATATGGTAGAGTTCATGTAAAAAGTACATTTTTCGTAAGAAGTGTAAGAAGTCTATGTACGCATTGTGTTTTAAATTTTAGGATAAATGTTTTATACTCTTTTGGTATTGTATTATATAGAAAAACAACAAAAGTAATAATTTAAAACACAATCAAATGGATTCTTTACATTAAATTGTAAAACACACTGATTATCTTTATAACAAACTGATTATATTTCTTCGCATCATGTTTTGGATTTAATGCTTAGAATACATCTGATGGTGTTTTAAAATGTTAATTTTATTGTTTTTCTATATAACACAATAATAAAATAATATAAAACATTTCTCCGAAAATTTAAAACACAATGCCTACATAAACTTCTTACACTTCTTAGGAAATATGGACTTTTTAGCCAACTCTTTTCATATATATATATATACATATATATTCTTTTATAGTCTTACTAGGTGAAATCCCGTGTGAAAACATGGGAAGACTACATCCAACTAAACCTGAAAATCCATTCTTTGATGGTTTTGATTCTGCCTTTCGTAACAACTGATGTGAATGAAATAACTAATTGGAAACCATTAATGGACAATGTAGCCACTGATGAACGAAGCAGTTGAAGATAAATAAACAAACGCAGCAAAAGCTCTGTTGTAATAACACATGGTATTAAAAAGAAACAGATGATGAAACATACTTCTGATAACACGGGGAGAGTAACGTATGTTCAAGAGTCGAAGGTTTGTTAAGAAGATCTTTCTAAAAAATCTGTTACTGCAAACAGTTATTGATTCAAATAGATATTCCTTCAATAGTTTCCTTCAAACATATGTTGCTTTAAACATTTGTTACTAAGCTCTACTTCATAATCATCATCATCTAAGTTAAAGAATACCTTTAACATATTCGTCCAATTTTACAGGTTTATTCTGACAAAAGTATAAACTATAAAGCTAGAAATCCATTCATTGATTATTTTGATTCTGCCTTTCGTAAGCACTGATATGAATCAAAAGCCTGATTGGAAACCATTGATGGACATGTACCCACTGATGAACGAAACATTTGAAGATAAATAAACAGACGCACGAAAAGCTATGTTGTGATTACAAATATTAAAAAGAAACAGATAATGTTAATCATCAACTAAGAATTCGTTACTTTGTTTATGAATATCGGTTGACATGCCAACAAATTTGTCAAACAACTGTTATAAGATTGAACCTTATTATTACAATTACATAATTTAAATGAAATATCTGAGTTTAATGAACTAAGTTCAAAATAGAAAATTTATAAAACAACAAACCTAAATATTTCTAAACATCTCTATCTGTAAAGTTAATTTTCAATTATAAGTTACATTTAAAGTAAATATAAAGTTGAAAGTTACTTTTGGACTTTTTATAGGGTGAAAGGTAATTGCAACTCAAAACTAACAAAATAATATTCTTAATTATTTGAAATTATTATTATTAATTTAATAAACTAAGTTCGAAATCGTAATCATGATATTTTGAATTTGAGCCTCTGCTCAGATTAAATAACAATTTTTTGAGTCCAATCTTTAGTATTGAAACATATACTCCATACTAATTTGTTTTATGTATTTATGTACTGTGATTTATAAAATCTGTTGACTTGTCAACATATGTTCACAGACAAACTCTCAGGTGTTTAAATTATTCTCATTTTATTCTATATCCTATTTTACAACAACTGTTGACTTGTTAATCAAATTAGTATTTTTCATCCAAAAAAAGATAAAGCATTATATAATTATGACAAAAAATGTAAAAATGAAAATTCAATATATTTAGACGTGTAATAATATAAAATACATTTAAATAATTAATTTGTAGTCTTCAACAGTTTTTTCAATCTTCTGTTCTTCTCTTGAACATGCTTTCTGTAAGACCGACATATTTTTTGTATATCTTCACTAAACTTTTCATTTGTCCTTTTGTTTTCCAGAAGAAATGAAGACGCTGTCCAATGCTCACTTGATACCTTGGTAGTAATCGCCTGATTGATTTTCAGGCCCGTCTACCAAATGTGGTGTTCAAGTAATTGTATAGCACCTTCAATTACATCCAGAATCTCCTGTTCTACGTCGTCTTTAAAATATTCCAAAAGGAGTTTCTGAACCACTGTCATTTATGACCATTTGCTGTTGCTGGAATCCATTTTAATAATATTCTTATAACATTGATAAAGTTATGTAGATGTAGATTGTAAAGATTAAATGGTGTGCTATAGGAAGAGACTAAAATGATATTTATAGTTAAAAAAGGCATTAACTATAATTAATCTATTAACTACAATGCATTAAGTATAATGAATCTGTTAACTACAAGTCTTTATTATTTGTGTTGAATACATATCGATTTGACTACTTTCCCACTGAAGTAACTCTTCATATTAAGGTTTTTTTTTAAATCGGGTTATTTAGTGACAAAAATAAATACAGTATTTCCCAATAGTTGTGCAAATATAAACATGTGATGTTTTGATGTTTTTTTATAATATAATTATGTAATTCCTGTTTTATCTAAATGTGGACATGAAAGGATTGTGTCGTTTTGTGTTTATATAAGTTAGTAAATAGAATAAATAAAAGTATATTGTTTGTGTATATGAATTATTACTTTTAGGTCTAATTGTAAAATATTAAATTCTTACTAAATGATGAGAGTACGACTATACGTTGACCACAATTTGATGCATTTTCCTCTCCACCTTTAACTGTAGTATTCAAATCCTTAAAACTTTGGGTTCTAAGTTTCGGTTGTTGATTTTTTATATAAGTTAAGCGAGCAGATTTTACCATTGTGTATCCATCAACTAAAAATTGTTGGAACAGTTTTTTCACATGACTAACAATGAAAACTGATTATGCCCATTATGTTTAATACCAAGACTGAAACTATCTACACCATATGGAAAAATAAGTGGATACTGCATAGCAAGATATGAAGGATGAAGCTCAATAATTCTTTGTAGCCCACTAGCCTTTGACCGAAAAATAATATCTCTTTTGTCATATGATCCATCAAAATCATCAATTATTAATACAGCAACTTCTGAGGCAGTTGGCAAATTATAAACTCTTCCATCCTTATCACTTGTTCCAATAAGCTTCAATATTACTTTTTACCAGTCATTTTGTTGAAAACAATCTCTTACCATTCTGAAGGACTGCACAACAGGATTGCAGGAATCCAACATATCTTTAAGAAGCTTGATGGTCTCAAGATCGAGAGCATTTTTCGCAGTAGAATTAGAATCTATTTCAGAAATTCATCAAAATTAATAATATTATCATAACATTTAATTCAAATGAAGAATGTATGTAAGTATGAAGAGCAATAAGTAAAATAATAAATGGAACAAAATTAAGTATAAAAATTACGTTACTGCCTTTTGACGATTTACAACTTCATTTTCTGAATCATATATATAAAAGTTTTGAAAATTTAGGTTGTCCTCCATCATCCGGAAGTAGACTACCCATTCGATGATAATTTTAACCTTGGAGTGTAAATACATAAGGACCTTTACATCTATGAGTTCTTTTATCAACCTTGCCACCAAGAGATGTAAAAGAAACATCATGTTATATGCTCGAATGTTATTTATGAAGTTTTGGCTCTTTGGAGTATGACCTTTATACAAATTCTGTAATAATGCAGGAGGTTCAGGTGATGATGGAAGTTTAATAGCTCCGTTCGAACAGCAGAGCGAAAATGTTGTTTTCTAACCATCTTTATTTCCTCTAAGCATTTCATCTTCCCACAACAATGCATGACATTTTGAGCAAACAAAAACAGAATCTCCATGATCCACATAATCTACAAATTGAATAAAAATAAAAAATGGAAGTTCACAAAATAAAAAAAACAACACCTTGTACCTTTTGAAATTCCATAAACCTTTTGAACAATAAGATCTCCCAATACATCATTACCCATATTTAAATCAAATTTAGGTATCTGACTTGTATAGAACTTTTGTTTTCCTTTTCTGAACTTATAACCAATATGATTATAATTTGAAGATTCACCTACAACAATAATACATATATATTAATATTTAAATCTTCAACGGTATCTAAAAGGTAGAAGTCACATTTATTTATATATAAATAAGTTATACATTTTAAATAAAAAATAAAAATAACTTACCAGTACAATTTATAACAGTTGAGCTTCCCAAACATCTACTAGAAGAAATATCCAAATTTAATGAACTTTGATGTATATTCCTTGATGAAATTTGTCTTTTGCTGCTTTATATAAAAAAAACTATTAACAATAATGAACAAAACATGAATAATGATAAAAAAAAAGTTCAAACTTCAATTGTCTGAATTTACATTTTCTTATTGTAGATGATTCAGATAAAGTACTAACAGTAGCTGGAGTAACATTACCACTATGCTGAGTTACTTTCATTGCGTAAATATTTGTTGTTGAAACTTGTAAAGCAAAAAAATATGTAACAATTAATAAATGCTAAAACATGAATATCTAATACCGAACAATTTTTATTCCAATGTATAAAACAGACCGTTGGTAATATTTGACAATGGAGTGTTCTCTAAAGGAGTGGATGTGGATCCAACATTAAAACTACGTTTATATTTAATCTGCTGCAAAATATCTTTCCTTTTATTTCCTGCTTCTGCAGATATTTGGGTCGGATTTTGCCCAACATACAATTCATAGTCGCTCGAAACTTGTAAAACACAAAATATAAGTCAGAACTAATACACAAAATATAAGTCAGAACTAATGAATTTGTAATACACAACAACTTTGATTAAAATTTATAACACATACTGTTGGTAATATTTGACAGTGGAGTTCTCTGTAAAGGAGAGGATATGCATCCAAGATCAAAAGCACCTTTATTTTTACGCTGTTGCAGAATGTGCTTCCTTGTTTTTCTAGCTTTTGCACACTTTTGTTTCGAAACTTGGGCATAATACAACTCATAGATGTTTGAAACTTATAAATCAAAAAGATATGTAGGAATTAAAAAAACTTACAATACAATATGTAAAAGAGCAAATTTTTGGTCCAATTATAACACATACCTTTGAAAAAATTTGTCAATGGAGTACTCAGTAAAGGAGATGATGTGCATCTAGAATGAAAGGACGTTTATTTTTACGCTCTTGCAGAATGTGCTTCCTTTTTTTCTTGCTTGTGCAGAGCTTTCTATCCGAGTTTGCCCAACAAACAATTCATACTTACTCGAATCGTTCTTATTCATATCCATAATTATAAGTGTCTGTTGAATAATTATAAAATTTACATTATATATATTTTCTAACTATTGACCACAAAATAGAGAAATAAAACACAAATACACTTCTAACCGTAATAATCTGGAGCTGCTCAGATGAAGAGGAAAGTCACATTAACATCTTATATACTTGGATAAAGAGGGAAATTTTGTTTTCAAAATTTCACTTCCTAGAAACTCAAATAATCCTGTTAAGGATTGAAATTGAAGGTAAAGTAACAATAAAATATTATATTATACTACATATATATATATTATTATTATTATTATTATTATTATTATTATTTATTATGATTGTTATATTATCTAACTTTTTTGAAGCTTATATTATTTTATATTATTATATATTATTATTATTATTATTATATGAAAATGTTAAAGTACAACTTTTAGAAGTGACAGGTTGAAAATAACATACTACTGTATTAAACTAATTTTTATTGTAAAACTCTATTTACAAAATTACTGTTATTAAATTCAATAAATACGTATAATTAACAGATGTGTATAGATTACTTTCTTCATTATACAAACAACACACACATAGACCAAGAAAATTCATCTGACGGTTAGAATTCTTCATCAACAATCCGAAAACAACATTTCAGGTAACATCATTTAAACTTTTGAACGATAATCATCAGAAGGAAAGTTTATTTAAACAATAAATATATGTTATCCGAGTTTGATTAAATGTTAACTAAAAATTCTCTTCTCTCATTGTAATATTTACTTAGAAACATAAAAATTAGTAATTTATAAGAATAACCTTTGAGCATGTCTTAACTTTTGCTATCTGTTATTGATCATTTGGTATGATGATTGTTATTTATATATTTCTATAAAAAAGAGTTCTATAAGACATTTGAATGTCCATCTAGTTATTATTATTATAATAATACTTAGTGGTTTGGATTGGAATCATATTTTGCTTCCGCTGTACTTAATGGTCTTTTGAAAAATGCAATGGTTTATCTTACGTATTTTTATTCATACAGTTGTAGTTTATTGTGACTGTTGACTTGGATCCTGATGTGTCACGCGTCTCGCGGTAAAACCCCGCAAGTGGAATTTGAGGGTGTGACACAAACATACATTACAAATATTGTTTTGAAACTAATATTAATTAATACACTAATAAGCATTCAAAGTTTTCAAGGTTTTTTAACATCAATTAGCACCAATATATGTTCATCTTCATCCAGCTCAAAAGTGCATATATCCCCAACAGCAATTCCATTATTAGCCAAAAAACCTCCCCAATTCTTAATAGCATATCGTACATCTGTTCTCGTTTTTTCTGTTATGAGATCCATGGTTAAAAGATCTCCTTCTAAATTCAAAATCCTAACTCTCAGTGTACCAGCAACTCCAAGCCTCCTTGCATATTCTACAAGAAGACGTTTTCAAAATAAATAAAAATATACAATTATTAGTTACATAACAATATATTATATTATAAAAATTAAGTCTGAAAAACACAATCAAAATAAAAGTGACTTACAAATAGTTTTCTGCTTGGAATTGTGTACTCATATCGAGGTAGTAGACCATCTTGACCTAAACCAGCTACATCATTTACACCAATTTCGTCACCTCCAACTTCAGTATCACCCGTATCATCTTCATCAGCATCAAGTTCATCCACATTCAAGACATTAACTTCATCAGAGTCGCTACTTTGTAAATCTACAAGTGTAACCTGACAATGCAACAAATCAAATACTATTAATTAACTTAAAAGCAAAATCATCTATGTATTTCATGACAATATATTGACCATCCTCTATTTTCATAAGTTTAATTATTTGCTACCATCCTTCTGTTATATAAAACTGCGAATCTCCCTTCCTCTCAATAGAAACTTTCATCTCAACAAAATTATTAATGAAAATCTTAAAGTTGCCTTGGTTCCACATACCTCCAATTGTCTTGTTAACATATCTTTTGGTAACAACTGCATTTTTAAATACATTAAATATATATATATATAATATATAATAGCAAACAAGACTTATACATAATATAAAAAGAACAATGTATAGTATATATAAAATAATTACCAGCGATTTCTATGATGTGGCAACACATCTATGACAAAAAGAGTCCACATGTTTTCCTTCAGCATCACTTATAATAGAAGTTAGCAAAATCTTCCATGGATACAACTTTGCATTTTGAGGTGTGACAGGAAATGCGGTCATTTTAAATGTATCATGGTCAACATGATCAAACATCAAAAAACTTCCTACTGTCAATTGTAAATCATCAACTACAAACTATCATCCATCACAGAAAACCTAATTTAAAGACCTTATTCCCAAATTTAGTTTTCACAAACGACCATCATCAACTGTTATATTTACAGGACTATTTTCATCTGAAATAGACAGATACTTCCTCCCATAAGTTGGACTTATTATCTACAACAAACATCATTCAACTTCATTATAATCAAAATTTTCAAATAACAAAATTTACTTTTATTAAATGTTAGTGCATAATTTACCAAACGTGAAAGTTTTATTGAATGAAGAATTTCAAAGAACGAATTACTCATCCTTCTTTATCTGACAAAAAAAAATGATTGTAATAAAATATTGTAACATGAGAAATCAAAAAATATTACAATTATACTATAAGCAAAACAACTTCAACATTTTAATATCCTCGATTTTTAAACGTAAATAGTTCTTATAACATGCACACAAATATACACACTACCTACAAAAATCATAACTTAATTTGGTGACTAAAAATCATGATAATAAAGATTTAAAATATGAATCCACAACATTAAACTCTAAAATATAAAAATAAAACTTAAAAAATAAAAAGGAAAAGAAAAATAAAACTTGTTTTAAAAGAATTGTTCGTTCTATAAAGTACAAAGGAGTGTGATTCTCTGATGGTAATGCGAGAGATTGTACAATCATAAAGAGAGAAAAAACTCCACGTAATTCAACCATAGTTTTATAAAAAGAAAGATGAACAAAACATATGATCACAATTCATCAATAAGTGCAATTTAATAGTTTAATATTAGAAATAATAAGTAATTAATAACCAACGGCTCCCAATACTATTAAAGAATTACAGTTTAGTCAATATTTTACAATGTTAATTTTCAATTCAACTGTTGAAAGTTCTCTAACAGTTCAAAGTCTGTTCACAAAACAGCTGTTAAAGAACAATTGTTATCTAAAATAGAATTTGTCTAACCGATTTTCCTCAAAAGCTACATATTTTCAATTTATGTAACTTCTTATTTATTTTACAAATATAAAAAAGTAATAAATTAACGATAACTTAAATAACAAAAACTATAATCATAACTTATCAACGAAATTGAAAACATGACTTGAAAAAACGGCAACCAAATCATCTCGATTAAATTAAATATATCTTCTAAAAATTTGACAGCCAACTCATAACCAACCACGATAAAATGTGTTCACAATACAGATATTTAAGAACAAATGTTTCTTAAAAGTATATTAGTGTGAAAGATGTTGCTCAAAATCTACGTTAAGTAATATAATTTATGTCACATACTAAATTATTTACTTTACAAAATAAAAAAGTAATAAATTAACGATAAACTAAATAAGAAAAAATATAATCATAACATCTCATCAAAATTGAAAAGACATGTCTCCTAAAACTGCCCCCAAAATCGTCTCCATTAACTTTAATATCTTCTAAAAACTGACAACGATTTGATAAACATCCACGTCCCCTTAACTTCCTGTACCACTTCTCCACTGCCCTACAACCCTCCTATAAAACAAAGAATACCATAACACATCTAGTACACGTATCTTCTCTTTTTTTCTAATTGTCTTCCCAACTGAATTCTCAATCCCAAAAATCAACAAAAAAATGGTTGACAACAGAACACTATCGGTCTGGTGGTGTGAGAAGAAGAAAATCTTCTTGATGATGACAGACAATAGAAAGCGCATTTACCATTCTCCTGAAGGTGTCCTTAAACACTGTTCAAGAGACATTCTTAAAAAGATGGTGAAACTTGGTACCCATACAAGTTGGGAAATTGCCTGTGACACCCGGCAAACTCAGGTTAATAACATTGTTTGGGTCAAAGTCTACCTTAGCGAGTCGCGCGTACATTATACTTAACTAGGTCGGTTGAGTCGTGTTATGGTTCGGGAGTCGTTACTACAACCTAGAGGATCGTTAAATGTCAGCCATTAAACCAGGTATGCAAGGATTGACGATTCGTGGAATCGTCAAACCTTAGTAAAAACACAAGTCTCAAGTCCCGGGAATTGGTGAACGAGTGTGAACGTGTTTGTTTCCATGTATTATGTGTTTATAATCTTTATGTGACTTGTTGGTATGTGTATACGTGTTTACATATGTTAAAACGGTGATTACACGCGATTGCATGACATTATAGGTGATTGCGCAGCTTAGCATGCGATTGTGCAGCTTAGCATGCGATTGGGAAGGCTAATCGCCTATGTTAAGGGGCGATTAGGCCCAATCGCTAGCTAAGGAAGGCTAATCGCCTGTTGTAGCATGCGATTAGCTTCCCTAATCGCATGGTGGTGCTGCACAATCGCCTGACGTGTTTTAAACGACTAGAAACGCCTATAAATACCACCCTTGACCTCCAAAACACCTCTAGTGCAACCCTAGCCGTCCCATAACATATCCCAACTCACAAACACCCTCTGGAACACGTTTTAGCATCAAAACACCCATTTTCAAGCTTTACACATCAATTCCTCATAAACCCAAGGTGTGTTCTTCATCCCCAAACCTTTGAATGATTATGTTTTGCTCCCTAAAGGTCCAGACCTGATTTATAAACCTTTGTGTCTTTGAAAACCTATGAAAATCGTTTTTAAACAAGTCCAAACCATTATGCATGTTGTATGTGTTAAATATGATTAAAAGATAGGATTTTTATGATTCAAAAAGGATTGTTATTGTGTTATTAAGGTGTCTACAGCTTGTTTATATTAGGATGATGATGTCTTAGGAGTTTGGATGGTTTTGGAAGTGTATTGTGGATATTGGGTATTTTGACCCATTTGAATGACTTTGAATGATTTTGTATGATATGAGGTGCTTTGCTAGTTGTTTGATGTTAGGGTTTGTTATAGAATGATGCTAGAACAGTAGGGAATGATCGGACAACGTTGTTACATGATGAAATCTGAGTATTTGCTATTTAGGGTAAAAGTTGTGCATGTTGATGTGATGTTTTCATGCTAAGTGTGCTATTTTAGGAAAAGGCTTGCATTCGGGACTGGTAGAACGATGATAAGCTAGGGGTTTTGCTTGAAATATGTTTGATATTGTTGTATGATTGATATTTGGTGTTTCCACACATTCCGGATCTGATTTGGAGGGTTAAACGCGCGAAAAACCGGAACAGCCCTGCTGGGGGCGATTGGGGACCCTAATCGCCTATGCTATAGGCGATTGGGAGCCCAATCGCCTGCTAACGAGGCCTAATCGCATGTATGGTAGGTGATTGGGGGCCTAATCGCCTTCAATTCATGCGATTACGATCCTAATCACTAGTTAAGCCCTGAATTGCATGTCTTATGACCCTAATCGCCTGATAAGCACCAGAATAGGCCTAATCGCCTATGTTAAGGGGCGATTAGCCTCCACAATCGCCTGATGACCTCCCTAATCGCTAGTTGACTTTTCCTAATCACCTGCACTGCTGCTGTAAGTGTATTTTGGCACTCCGAGACCCGATTTGATACCTAGGAACATGCTAGGAACCCCGTATCATACCTGATAACTTGGTAACACGTGCTCGGACTTATTTATGTGCTGTTTGAACTATGTGCTAGACTTGTTGAACTTTAACGCATGTTAAGTATGATTGCATGAATTGTATGACTTAGAGTACAAGTATAACACGTGGAGTCTCGGGTCACCAATGGGATGTCGAGTCTTGTACATTTGGTCAGTTTAACAGTCAACGTGTTTTCAAACGAACCTGGTTATGGTCTGGACATCTAGGGACTAACTAACCTACGGGTTATTAGTCTAAGTACTTGTAACTATCATATGTTAGGTCGCCGCTTTACGGGGCTAGCATAGCTTGCTGATTTTATTCATTAATCGAAGTAACGCAACCTAAGGTGAGTTCACGACCCCACTTTAACTGGTTTTACTTTTGGGGGAGAAAACATGCGTTAAACTTGTGTTTGGTAACAACTGTCATACTATGGGTTACTTTGGGTTACTATACGATCTTTGGAAGTCCCGGGGGAAACCATGAATGTGCGGTATAGCACAACGGGGAAATGTGGATAGATCTATTGGGCGTGACCTGCCCCACTCGTCGGCTTGGAGCCGGGCGGGTGCATATTGTCTCAAACAGGAACGGTACATTATTCGGGCAATACTTCTGGGTTTGCGAGTTAGTAATGGTTTTCCAATCGTAGTAGTGAAAAAACATACGCCTAGCTAGCGTACTTTGGTTTACATATTTGTATAGTATGAACAGGGTGAACTTGGTACTTTTATTACAAACCTGTGAACTCACCGGCATTTTGTGCTGACGTACTTTTGGCATGTTTTTCTCAGGTCGCTAAGGTAGCATTCCAGGACTAGGGCGCACGCATCTGCACGGCGTCTAGTTTAGGTTCATGTTTTCGTATGTTGAACAATTTGGATTACTTTTGGATTTTGGATTGTAACAAAGCTTCCGCTACTGTTTAATGGTTTTAAACTTATGTTTTTAAATATGCATGTGTTCATATAGTGTTGTTTATTGTGACCGTTGACTTGGATCCTGGTTTGTCACGCGCCTCGCGGTAAAACCCCGCAGGTGGATTTTGAGGGTGTGACATTGCCGAATCCCGAAGGTTGATAAAAAAAACTTGAGAAAATGTTTAAAAACTGTGAGCTTCACGATGTCATTTCCTGGGAGTTTTTGACGGAGCCTTTTGAAGTGAAGATTGCATTTGATGATGGCCACACAACCTACTACAAGCCTCAAGACATCTGTTTCTCAGATGATGTAGATTTTTTAAGAACGTTATCTGAAAAAACACTGATGAACCCAACTGAAGCAGACTTTGGGATCATACTAGAGAAGATGGTGAAGGCTCAGGCAGATTTGTGGGAAAGAAGGGATGCATAAGAAAATCCGGATGAAGATCCAGGTAATGCTGACTCATTTGAAGATGATGACGACACAAATGTTGCAGACATGACCGTTGAGTTAGACGATGCAACTGACTTTAGGGTTTGATCTTATTCGTGGTGCATGGTTACAGAATTGGCAGTTTATCTTTTTAGTGGTTTCTGTGTTTTTTAAGTATTATTTTAACAATGGTTGTAATGTAATTACTTTATTTCACAATTTTTGGTTCAGCAATGAAAATCTGATGCATGTTTTTTGCTTTAGAAAAAGCTATTCATTTGTTTTTGATCATTTGTTTCTTTGTTTCTCTTTTCCTAGGAATACAAGTTTGAAATGTGAAACATAACACATCTGCTAAATTTACAAACTGTTTTCATTATGATCAATTGCTGTAAAATATGCTATTGTAAAAACTCTATAACTATAAAATTTGTTAAAACACCTAATGGTTATCCACTGATGAATCAAACAACAGATGATGAAAGAACTTCTCATGACAGCAGTGGTTTGCACGCAACAAAAGTTTTCATTAGAAATTTCTTTCAGAACAGACCCATTGAACAGACCAAACCCATTATTAAAGAGCCATCAACCAATAAATAAAGAAGCCAATAATCTGTTGCAAGAAAAATCTATTTAGCAAGATCTGTTCCTTTCACGATACTAGTTGATAGATACTGATGAGATGATTTAATACTGAAGAATTTTATAATCACGGAGAAATAAATCAACAGACACATGGAAAACTCTGTTGGGATAAAAGATATTAAAAAGAAACGTGCAATTTTATATCTTCAACTGAGATTTCATTACTCTATTTATAAAACTACATACAAAATAGAAGCAAACATAAAAGAAAACTTCTAACAAACAAACCCTAGAGAATAATCTTCTTTGCCATTGTCATCAATACAAAACACAAACACAAACAAAAGAATTACGACGAAAAAAGTTCATATCTAAACATCAACAGCTACGAAAACCCTAAAGTTTCTAAACAGGTTGATGTTATTGTTTTATGGATTGATGTTTTTCTTGATTGTAAATATTTTTGAAAAACAACAATTCCAACTCCATTACCAACGGAATGTTGGTAATGCATTTTTCTTTGAGTGTAAGAATCTTTGAGAAAAGTATCGGTAAACTTGGTTTTGAAACATAAGTTGCATCTCAGGTAAAAAGATAAAGTTCGAACGTACTTTTCGGATCTTTTATAGAGAGAAAGACAACTGAAACACAAAAATAATAAAATAATATTCTTAATAAACTAAATTCAAAATCGTAATAATTAAGTTTGGAATTTGAGCCTCTATTGACATAAAATAACAATATCTTTGACCTATCATACAATATGCAAAAAATATTCTCATTTTGTTGTATATTCTCTGTCTTATAACATCTGTTGACTTGTCAACAAATGTTCTCACACAAAATCTAAATGTTTAAAGTATCCTCACTTTATTCTATATCCTATTTTACCAAATCTATTGAGTTGTTATAAAACGGATTTTGAAGGTCGTAATAATTACTTGCCAGCAGCGATAGCTAAAAGTCTATGACACCCACTATACAAATGAAGAATCTAGATTATTTTAATTGCTAAGTCTGCTTATTAATATATTTAATTTAATTTATTATAAGTAAAGACCTCAATTATTATTGGTCTGAAGAGTAGTTCGTCAATCGAGCCAACAAACAGAGTTAATATTAGATTATTATTATTATTATAATAATAATAAGTGAAGACCTCAATTATTATTGTTATGAACAGTTGTTCATCTATCGAGGGTAACGAACAGATCTTGTTGACATCAACAGTTGTAAGAATTAAAGTCAATCTATAATCTGTTAACTTTAAAGCACATAGAGCAAAATATAATAAATTAACCAAAAACACAAAACATGAAGATCAAACACAGAACATGTATAAAAAATTAAATTAAATAAAGAATAGTAGACAAACCAAAGACAAGAGTTTCTTGATAGAGCATTGATTCTTATAAACCTGAAAATAACCATAAACAACACATGAAGATGAAACACAAAATATGTCTATATAATATAGTAACCAAAAACAAAAAATGAAGATCAAACACAGAAAACCAAAGACAACGGCTTCTTGATAGAGCATTGAATCTTATAAACCTGAAAATGAACAAAAACAAAACATGAAGATGAAACACAAAACACGTATATATAATATAGTCACCAAAAAACAAAACATGACGATCAAACACATAACATGTATAATAAATTAAATTAAATGAAGAATAGTAGACAAACCAAAGACAACAGTTTCTTGATAGATTATTGATTCTTATAAACCTGAAAATAACCATAAATAACACATGAAGATGAAACACAAAATACGCCTATATAATATAGTAACCAAAAAAAAAAAAAAATGAAGATCAAACACAGAAAACCAAAGACAACAGCTTCTTGATAGAGCATTGAATCTTATAAACCTGAAAATAAACAAAAACAAACCATGAAGATGAAACATAGAACACGTATGTATAATATAGTAACCAAAAAACAGAACATGAAGATAAAACACAGAACATGTATAATAAATTAAATTAAATAAATATTAGTAGACAAAACAAAGACAACAGCTTCTTGATAGAGCAATGAATCTTATGAACCTGAAAATAAACAAAAACAAAACATGAAAATGAAACACAGAACACGTATATATAATATAGTAACCATAAAACAAAACATGAAGATCAAACATAGAACATGTATAATAAATTAAATTAAATGAAGAATAGTAGACAGACCAAAGACAATAGTTTCTTGATAGAGCATTGATTCTTATAAACCTTAAAATAACCATAAACAACACAAGAAGATGAAACACAGAATACGTCTATATAATATAGTAACCAAAAACAAAAAATGAGGATCAAACACAGAGACCCAAAGACAACAACTTCTTGATAGAGCATTGCATCTTGTAAACCTGAAAATAAACAAAACCAAAACATGAAGATGAAACACAAAACACGTATATATAATATAGTAACCAAAAAACAAAACATGAAGATAAAACACAGAACATGTATAATAAATTAAATTAAGTAAAGAATCGTAGACAAACCAAAGACAACAGCTTCTTGATAAAGCATTGAATCTTATAAACCTGAAAATAAAAAAACAAAACATGAAGATGAAACACAGAACATGTATATATAATATAGTAACCAAAAAACAAAACATGAAGATCAAACACAAAACATGTATAATAAATTAAATTAAATGAAGAGTAGTAGACAAACCAAAGACAACAGCTTCTTGATAGAGCAATGATTCTTATAAACCTGAAAATAACCATAAACAGAACATGAAGGTGAAACAGAGCAACCCTGATATAAATAAACGATCAAATGACATATAGGTTACCTACTAATAAGTGAATATGAACTCCCATCTTTAGCTGCATTCAGATCGGTCGCATTTAAGAAATTTTAAAATTTTGAATTTCTATACTGATGTAAACAATAAGAAATGGCGGAATTTGTTATGGGGTTATGTGGTTAAGATTTTATACAGGAAGACACCTGCAACGTAATTAATAAAACACGATTCCCTATGTTAATTTAAAACTTCCCTCTTAAAATTTCAAACTTTAAGGGTTTAAAATCTGCAAACATATGATCACAAAATCTGCTTATTATTTAAATTATTGGTATGAACAGTTGTTCGTCTATCGAGGCAAATCAACAGATGTTGTTGACCTCAACAGTGCTAAAATATGCTAGCCCACCCTTTTTCTTGAATTTTGTAAACTGATTGATGACATTCGAGTCATACATGAAATCGTGGCCTATCTCTATGCTTGACACCTCAGCTTTTTAAGCCATCTAATCCTGACAACTCAGTTTTCTTATGTCACTCACGACTCTTCTATTATAGTAAGGATAGATGCGTTAAAAAATCTAGAATAAATGAAACTATTAGTTAGAAGGTATAATTATGTTATTATACTAAAAACTTAACCGGGTTAGTAGAATATTAGAATAAACCTTATATAGTCAAAACATGAGGGGCTATAATTGTCAAATAACCAAACATGGAATATTAGGGTGGAGAAGTAGCAAAAGCTCCATGTTTCATGATCAGAAGGTCGATCCCCAACTCAAGACCCATCTTCAACCCTAGAAACTCCCTTTCAAGCTCAAATCAATGGCTAGCCAAGGGTGATGTTGTGTATGTAGATGAATTCTAGAATCAAGAGTGTGTTAGGCCTAGAGGTAACTTCTTTGTAGTTTGTATTTGAGTTTTATGAACTTATGGTAAGAGTGCTGGAAGTGGGTTTTGATAATTGGTGTAAATAATGGTTAATAAAGAGTTCTCTATTGGGGAATCATAAATTGGCAAGAAATAACATTATAGAGGGCTTAATCTAATTTATGGTTGGTAACTCAAATGTAGAGAAAGTGGGTTTTGGGTGAAGGTTAGCTAAACCCATTGTCCATCATAATTTATTGTTTGTTAAACATTCATTTGGACATGTTATGATATAGATACTTGCTTAATTGATAAATGTTGATTTTGGGTATAGTTTATAGATAATAATAATAATAATAATAATAATAATAATAATAATAATAATAATAATAATAATAATAAATTGTATAAATGGGATTGTGTCTTGATGAAATCTCCCATAAAATTGAATGTTAAAATGACGCTCACCAAGTGCTCGATTAAATGGCTAGGTAGACTTCTTGTTAATAAAATTTGATGAAACTTGGTGATGATAGTATGCAAGTAGTAAGAATGCTAAAAGAGTAGTTAAAAGGTGTAGTCGATGATGATCATGATCAGTTTGGATAATGCTCGTTAGTTGTTTGATAAAATGCCTAGGTAAATCTGATGTCAACTAGGCATGGTGAAATTGGTGTATATGCACATGATTATGTGAAATTAGTTGTGCTTATGAGAATATGAAATAAGTAAGTACATTAATAATCTAATGAATGATAATCAATTAGGCAAGGAAAAAAAGTCTTTAAGTAGTCAATGGGTGAAGGATTCGCGAGAAAACGGACTCGCTTAAAGGTAAGTCATCCTATGACTTATGTTAAATGGTCCATGTGGGCCAAGGAAGTTAATCAAAATAGATACGGTTATCCGATAAGTGCGGATGACCTTAAAGCCGAAAAGTTATTTAAAATAGCATCACATGGAGTGTAAGGACTCATGTGGGAAAAATAGATAATATGTATGCCATGGTGAGTTCTAGGGCTACCATGGTGATACTTGGCATAGAAACCAAAGTATAAACGACCCGAGGGGCTGTAGAAACTATGGTATTGCCTTTAAAGCAGTCCTAAATGATTGGAAATGGTAATTATGGGATTGAGGAAAATGGGAAGATGAGCTTAAAATAAAGTAGTACATATACTAGTCTTAAGAGGTCGTGATGGACCCGCATATATAGCAAAATAATTATAAATGTTAGAGTCCGAATCGGATGATAAAATTCGTCCTTTGAGGCTCCAAAAAGGAAAAAAGGGCTACGATTAAGTATTTTTTGCTTTTGGGTACCAACATCTTCGATAATGTGCAAAACCTTCAAAGTTCGCAACAAGACCAGTCAGGGGCGCAAGGTGGGAGCAAACAACACAAGGTGTGGTGGTTACCTTGCCAGCTTGCGCTAACCTTCTGATTGCACCCCCTCCCCTATTTATTCTTGTACTTCACTTGAGGTTGTTTACATGTATTTCCAACTCTTGTTAAGCTAATGTTTGACATGTTTTGACTTTTTTAAAATTGTAGGAAGTCTCTATGGTCCTGGATGAAGATCAATATTGCCAAGAAATCGAATGCTTATCTATATAGGCTCAACAGTAAGTGTTGTAAGGGATTATGACTAGAAAATTTTGTAACCCCTATTTTGGGGATGTTTAAATCATAGATAATCAAGTATTTAAACTCTAATTCACAAGGATTATGTTATGTGTCTTACACGAAAGATCAGTTCTACTTATAAAAAAACTAACATATAGGGTGGGGTTAAAATACAAAGGGTGTTTTTTGTGAGAAGTGTAAGAAGCCATGGAAACTTGACAAGTGGCAATATTAATTATCTTGAAACAATGGTAGTTTAGTCAATTTAGCCTCTAATTATAATTTATTCATTTAATTATTTTCAGAAATTGATATGCATTTAATTACATTTTCATTATTTGTGGAAGATTATCTCTCCTCTTCAATACATTGTGTTATACGTATAAAACACACTAGCATACAACCTATGAGTATAAAACACAATATGATGATCATGATAAAACACAACATCTCCAACCAATCAAAAATCAAAGAACTTATAAGCAATCCCGAATATTACAAACATAAAACATATCACAAATAGGAAACAAATAAAACACCATTTTTGAAACCCGACTAATACACAAAGAATATAAAACACAACATGATATGGATAATACACAACAACATACAATGGATTTACCGATGGAGCTTTATTTTATTTATTATAATAATAGTAATAGTTAGGATAAAAAAATGGAGTTTTACCGAGCAATAGTCAAGCTCGAGGTGTTCAACCTTTTTGTATTTAAAAGACCAACTATTCTGTTAATTAATTCTTTTTTGTTGATATACAATAAAAAATATGAGGTTTGTAATTGATTAAAGCCATGATTTGGTATTTATATACCTGAATAAGTTGATGTATTGGGTCGTTTATCACATGATGTACCAATCCCCACATATATATATCCATAAAAGAAAAGAAGTTACATGATTGAGATTAAGAGTTCCAGGTGTATTTTTTAAGAGAGAGAGAGAGAGATATAGGAAAGAGATTTGAGATGGAATTGTTTCCATCTTTTAAGCATATACAATAACTATCATAAACATAAAAAGTACTATAATACCCCTACTAGCACTAATTAATCAATCAACATTATAACCTTTATTAATTTTTGGTCATCAACCAATCTCAACCATCCATCTATAGATCTAAGGGCCACAAACACTTCTTAGTCTTCTCACAAAAATCACCCTTTGTATCCGAACTTTTACCTATATATATAGGTAACGTGGAGAGTTCAAATGAAAATAAAATTACTTGTAAGAAAAAAAAGAATAAATATTAATCAATAGAAATCTTCCATCTATTAATTGTATTTAATGTTACATAAATTATTTATTTATTTTTTGTAACCCCCTAAACTAGTTCAATAAATGAAACTCATAATTACTTTTTAAGTTACATACTTTCAAAGCAAACCTAATTTTTGTAAGGGGGTGTTTGAGATTGATTATTCAAAACAGATTATGCTTTTTGGAAAAGCAGGGGTGGAGCTGCTTATAGATTATTGCGTTTTGTTAGCCTAAAAAACTGATTATCTTTGTTTTCAAAACGCAATCCCAAACCCCCTTACCCATACTTTCACCACTTTGGCACTTTAGTCTCTTAAGTTTCACCACTTTGTGATTTCCATCCCTTGCCTTTAAACTTTTATCAAATTGCAATTTTAGTCCCTTGGCTTTGCTACCTTCATATTTAATCCCTCAAGTTTCTTATGTTCCAACTTTACACCTATACCATATATAATTATATGTTTTTAACCTAACATTTTCTTCAATGAATTCCGTTTGCTAATTTTTTTAAGGAACTAATTTGTTGTAGGCCTCCTTGAGTTTATAAAGTATCGAGTTTGCCCCTTTCATTCCTTTACTTTAAAAAAGTAACTTTACGTGTCGGTATAAATTCAAGTTGGTTCACTTTTAGACTTAAACTGTGGAAAACGAGTCAGCTTAAATATAATACCTTTTCATTACCTACTGAACTGAATTAAATTGGATTTTTATGTAAATGTGGTATAAGTTCAAATTGATTTACGTTTAGATGTAAGTCAGCTCAAATATGAATACATTATGATTGAACAATATGAATTTGATTACTTTACATTTTAATCTAACCGCAATGCTAATAAGTTAAAACGGATACGTCAAAACGTGTATTTTTATGTGGCTAACACATTACATAAGGCGTAGACTAATCCGTTCGATGTTTATAATCATATAATGTATCCGCGTCACAACACGCGTGGACATAATTACCAGTTAGTTGTAAGAAGAAAATGATTTTAAAATTATGCTTTAAACTTATAATCGTTAATCAGTGTCTACCGCTAAAGCTATATGTTGCTTATACTTGACTATTGGAGCGTCCCTATCCAATAATATCATTTAACCATCGAATAATATCATTAAAAATTCGGTAATTTATATTATTCTACTTAACAATCTCGAATCACCGATAAAAGATAAAGTTTCAAATTAAATAATTAATTTAGTATAAATTTGTGTTTAAATATGCAATTATTTACTTTCAGAACTACGATGAGTCATTTAGCGACTTAGATGTCCATTTCTAATAATGGAGGTATGCTTACGCTAGAATATTCGATTATCATAATAGGCATTCTATAAGTCTAATAATGTAGTATTGGATAATATATAAAATCATATCATTCATATGCACATTGAACGAATATGTGAATTAGCCTGAATATGAAAATACAAAAATAAAAGGTAAAAATGTGTCACTAGTCTTGATTCTTGATTAATATGGGTTCTACACTGATTACAACTCAAATGAGTCACGTATACATACGGCTAACAAATCAATTCTGATTACTTTACGAAGTATCTACTGAACAAATGAGTACTCCGAGAGTAACCCGGGTCTACCAATAATTTCAAACCAGTTCTCGGGGAAAACCTGCCGCCCGAAAGCACACTGCGGTAAGTAAAGCAAGGAGGGTGTCACTCCACCATAAAGGAATTGACTTATATGTAAATTAATTTAGATTTATAATGCTTGGATTCAGAAAATAATCTCCATTATTTGTTGGCTTCATTTCGTGAAGAGGCACATGTGTGTGTGCTTGTTTGGTTTCTTATTCTTTAAATTAGAAAAGCAGCCATCAACATGGATGATTTCTTGATTTTATTTTTTCATTTTGCTAGGGTTGTTCACGAGCTGAGCCAAACAGAGCTCAGCGGCTCATTTACAACCGAACCGCAAACCGAGTCAGCATTCTTCGAGCGTGAATTTTTCGGAGCGAGCGTCGAGTGAGCAACGAGCGGAGAGTAACCCGGACAACCATATTATTAGGATGTTTCATTCAATGTTTTCGTTGTCGGGGTGACACCCAAGGTCAATTTGTCTGTTGTTGACCCTAATATTGAGATTCGAGTGCCCGAAGATGAGGCTTATGTTGAGGTAGTGAGGGGTGAGCATACTGCAGAGAACAAGTGTCGCATTGTGACGTAGGGTGATATTAAGCGACGTTTAGCAACGGACGACTAATAACATAATGAAGTCAAGACTGTTTCTTCACGACTTTGGGTTTAATATTAAACTTAGTGTTAAATTTTTATTGGATTAAACGAGCTAATTATATTTTACTTGTTTATCTTAGGCCAAATGTTATATATAAAGCTATAAATATTACTATGATTTGGGTGTGTACGTATAATTGTATACATGATAAATAAATAATAATTTATTCGAGCCGAACCGAGCTGAGCGGACCTTTGCTCATGCTTGGCTCGTTTACAAACCGAACCGAGCCGATCGGCTCATTTACATCCGAGCAGATGATCGAGCGAGCATCTTTCGAGCATTTTACGAACGGGCGGCGAGCGATCCACGAGCGGCGAGCAATTTAAATGGCCCTATTCCTGGCATCCCATTTTTCACCTATTGTTCTCCAGCCATGGAGGAAGACAAATCATGCTGTTAACCAATAGGATGGGATGTTTTTTTTTTTTTGAACGACCAACGAAAATTTTATTTCACCAAGCTAGCAGGATACTAGCACAAATCACCATACAATATCACCAGCACTTTAGTACAAAAAGCCTTACCACCCAAGTCTATACAAATTAAACCCACCCCAAATCTCCCAATCCAGAGAATCTTGTTTTGCTCTTGACTTTACTCATAAATAACTCAAGGATTTGATTTGCCAGCCGCCTTTTGAATCGAAAAGTGGACATTTTTAATGACCAACTCGTTACTTATCTTCCAAATGCTACATATTGCAGTCAATTGTTCAGCCGTTTTTATTTTATTCTAGTGTGTTTGATTACTCATGAGTTGCTTCATTGAATTGATTTTATTTTATGCTTATCTTCTGCATTTTTTGATTTACTGTGTTTGTGGGTTCTAATTAAAAACACACAATTAGAATGATATCAGCACTTTATGATGATTGGGCGTTGATTATAAACTGATCGATATTAGCACATAAGAATACTATCAACAAAAATTAGGGGTATTCATGAGCAGAGTCGAGCCGAGCCAGGTCAAACTCACGCTTGGCTCAGTTATAAACCAAGTTGGCTCGGCTCGGCTCGGCTCGGATTTGAAACCGAGCTGGAAATTTATTCTCGAGCTCGGTTTGAATTTTGTAAGAAAAAATAAAAATAGCTTTGAAAATTCAATAATATAAAATATTATTCACTAGTACAAAATAACACATTCAAAATAAGTTCAACTTCGTACATTACAAGCTAAAATCAAGTTCAACCTAATACAAAATAAGTTTTAAATTTGAATAAAATACAGTATAAGTTCATCAGCATACAAATTAACCCCCAAAATATGCAATAAATGTGCGGCAATATATCATTATGCTACGATTTAATAAAATAATTTGAGTAGCTTTAAATTCAATCCCAAACACACAATTGTTATGCTACCATTAACAAACATTAAATATTTAACATGTTCTCCTTCTTTCAAACATTTTTATAATATATTATATGTATATAAAAATAATATATATTAACAATCCGAATTATCCGAGCAAACCGAGCCAGCTCGACTCGTTACGAACCAAGCCGAGCTAGGCTCGATTTCTAACCGACCTGAGCCGGCTCGGCTCAATTTCAAACCGAGCTATATCGAGCGTGTTTTTTCCGAGCTAAATCCGAACGAGCTCCGAGTCACGAGCTTTTTGGACAGCCTTAACACAAATATAATGATATCAGCTCTTTACTATGATTCTATGTGTTGATTACAAGCAAATCATTGTCAACACATCATAACAATACCAACACAAATCATTGATTGATTTTCGAAAATAAATTAACGAAAACCCTAATAGGAGAGGTAACAGCCGCCGGCCAACAAAATCTTCGTCGGACAACGATGATCCGGCTACAAGAACTACCTTCTTTGTCACAAATATTTCGGATAGAGTTACGGGATTGAAGTTAAAGGAGGATTTTCGTGATTATGTCACGGTAACTGATGCTTGGGTTCCGAGGAAGAGGACGGTCAAAGCAAGGGTGTTTGGGTTCGTTAGATGTCAAAAGATCAAAGACACGTATCAGGTTCTGCAGAGTCTCAATGAGATTACCATTATGGAGTCCCGGATTTCTGTCTCATTGGCAATGTTTGATCGGTCTCATAGGAAGATTTCGTATGTTGTCAATGAACCGGTTACGAAGGCATGGGTGCCTAGGGAGAAGAATGTTGTAGAGGAGGTTTTTCCTGCACTGAATCATGTTTATTGTGGCACGTCTGGGTCGAAGAAGATACTGGCTGTGGAAGATGGAGGAGCAACGTATCCGAAACATTGCATGGGAAGGGCAGTTATCGGCACGTCGGATTCGATTATTAGATTGCATTCAGTAAAGAAAATGCTAGAATCGGCTGGATTTATGGATGCTACAGTATCGTATGTGGGGGGTTTGACTGTGCTCATCTCGTTTGTGATAGCGAGGAGATGCATGAATTCATAGTTTCAAAAGTGAATGTTTGGCAGGAGGCGTTGGTGTCGGTTTCACCTTGGAATGGTCAAGAATTGCCTTTTGAACGTATTGCAGTCTTGAAGGTAGTAGGGTTACCGGTTTCGGTTCGTGATAACATTGTCTTTGACAGAGTCGGAAGCTTGTTCGGGAAGGTGGTGTGGCCTTCGGACTTCTCTTGGTCCAGGGTGGATAACTCTATTGGATTTGCACATGTTCTTACTACCATTTCCGCTAAAATTGATGAAATTATCACAGTTATGTGGGAAGGAGTGGGACATAATGTATGGGTTGTTGAAGAGCAATCTACGTGGGTTCCTGAATTCGAGGAGGTCGGCGCCAGTGTGATAGTAGAGGAGATGGAGGAAGGGGAGATCAGGGACGACCCGCCAGAAATTGATGACGTAGCGCCGATTGATGTTAATGTTTCTCCTATTATTCAGGCGGGTATCACGGAAGAGGTTAATGTTGTAGTTGACTTGCCTTGTGGGGAGGAGAATAATGTTGGCACTGAGAATTCAAATCGAGTGGGCCAGCAGAATGTTTTGGGTGAGAATACTTCATTTATGGGCCAGTCTTCTTTTTTATTACCCCAAATGGGCCGAATGATGTTGGTCTTATGGGTTTTAATGTGGGCCGAATGTGTAACACCCCAAAATTTTTAATCGTATTTTATGATAATATAACCACACGGGGCTTTTAAAGGCACGACCTATACGAAATTCCTAACATAGGAAAATGACCCTGTTAACCTTGTTAGCTAAACATGGCTAAGACCCATTGTAAGAGATTAACTTATTTAGTGGGTTTAACCAAATCCACATGTGTGAAACTTGAAGGACCAAATGTGTCATTAAGCCATAGTTGACTTATGAACTTGATAAAGGAAAAAGGGAGTATCGATTTTTCATCAGGAAAATCATCCATACACACACTCAAAACACACACATAAGAGAAACTCTATGATCAAGCTAAATCAAGATGAAATCAAGGGGCTTTTGTGTGCATTAGCCCTAAAGCGAATTATCCAAGCATAATACACACCAAGGTAACATTTTATGTGGCTAATTTTGTTGGAATGTTCATGCTTGGTTATGATGAAAATCTAGGGTTTTGTAAAAACGTGGGATTCTAAGTTGTTGAAGGTTTCTCTAGCTTAGGGGATGTAACGATCCCACATCGGTTGGAAAGGAGAACTAACACTTCTTTATAAGAGGTGGGATGCCTTCCCTGTCGTGACGCGTTTTGGCGTGGGAATTGCCTACGACCAGTGCAAAATCGGGACATGCCCGGACAATATCACGGTACGGGAGTGGGCTGTTACAAATGGTATCAGAGCCAGGGCCGGGCCGTTGTGCCAGCGAGGACGCTGGGCTCCTTAAGGGGGTGGATTGTAACGATCCCACATCGGTTGGGAAGGAGAACTAACACTTCTTTATAAGAGGTGGGATACCTTCCCTGTCGTGACGCGTTTTGGCGTGGGAATTGCCTACGACCAGTTCAAAATCGGGACATGCCCGGACAATATCACGGTACGGGAGTGGGCTGTTACAAATGTAACGATCCTACATCGGTTGGGAAGGAGAACTAACACTTCTTTATAAGAGGTGGGATACCTTCCCTGTGGTGACGCGTTTTGGCGTGAGGATTGCTTACGACCAATGCAAAATCGGGACATGCCTGGACAATATCGCGGTACGGGAGTGGGCTGTTACAAATGGTATAAGAGCCAGGGTCGGGCCATTGTGCCAGCGAGGACGCTGGGCTCCTTAAGGGGGGTGGATTGTAACGATCCCACATCGGTTGGGAAGGAGAACTAACACTTCTTTATAAGAGGTGGGATACCTTCCTTGTCGTGACGCGTTTTGGCGTGGGAATTGCCTACGACCAGTGCAAAATCGGGACATGCCCGGACAATATCACGGTACGGGAGTGGGCTGTTACAGGGGAGCCACAATCATGCTTAGTTTGGGTATGAATCATTTTTACGGGTTAAATTGATCATGCTCATAAGTATTATGTTAGTATGCAAAATTTGGGTTTTAACCCTCTATGTTTAATGATTTAGTTGACTCTTAGGAGTTGTTATAATGAGGAATTTAGACTAAAGAGCCTAAACAACATGATATGATGATGATTGATAAATGGGTGTGTTCTCGCTAAACTTATACCCATGAAAATCAATTGAATTTGGTGGGTGCACACCAACTATTTGATGAAACGTCTCAATAGTCATGTTTGCAAATTGAGGTGATAACTTGATTTGGGTAATCATGGAATTACCCGCATATAAAATGTGAAACACATATTTAAAAGATGGATCACACCACATATGAAATATATAGCCCAATGATAATTGGGAAAGTGATATGATGGTGTGAATAAACTCATGAGATGTGTTAGTTATTGAATATGATGACTAACTTAAATAATCTTATGAGTATAGTGAATGTTGATCTTGTCAAGCTAGGTGCAAGCTTGGAAGGAACGGATTAACGAGCAAAACGGGTCAAGCGGATACAAGCTTAAAGTGCAAGGAAATGAGAGTGAATACAATGTAAGTATTTCTTACGCCCTAAGATTTACCACACTGTGTAAAACGCTATTAAAACTAGGCTGAAACGTTACACAAAAGTGTAGCCAAACATTGCTGAAACGCTGCATAAAAGTGCAGCCGAACACTGTTGAAACACTGCACAAAAGTGCAGCAAAAAGCTGCTGAAACGCGGCTAAAACGCAGCTAGAAATGCAGTGAACAAGCTGCAGAAAATGCAGTAAAAAGCTGCTGAAAAAGTTGCAGAAAACTGCAGCGTAATGGTTGCTAAATGCTGCTGAAAACGCAGCAAAATGCTGCAGAAAAAAACTGCGAAAATGTTGTTAAAAGTACGGCGAAATGTTGTAGAGTTATATCATATTGATTGAGACATTGACACAATAAGGAAAGACCCTAGGTCATAAACTATAATTGGTCGAATTGAGTAAACAAAATAAAAAGGAATAAATCTTATTTGGTGGCAAACCTTAAGATATAAGGTTTGGATGCCTTAAGAACAAGTTTAGAACGGGTCAAATCAACCAAACGGTTCATTGGGGCAAATGGGGAAGTCATTACCATTTAAATCCGGAATTTAATGTTGCCTTGTCGAGATGTTCCTCTATAGGTAAGCATAAAGGCAAAGGGCACGCGTTGTCCTAGCATATTAAGTGGAATTTGCAAGGTACTTGTACTCGGTCATAACTTTGACCCGTCAGGTATTTATTATGATATTAGAAGGCATGAGTTAAAGGCTTAAGGTCTCCTAATGGGTCAAGTAGCGCCTTCGGATAATAAATCGCTAAACTGGTGGAGAAACTAAGCATGTGAAACCGGATGTGAAATCTGGGTTTCTATATAATAAGAAACATTCTTATATGTATGTTTTGAGAATTTGGTTAGTTATTCTCGAATCTCATTAAACGGGTTAATGACACCTATTTCTCTAAAGTGCACACATGAAAGTTATAAGTATTTTGAAGTCATGGTTTGACTTGGCCTAATATGGGTGGAAAATTTGTAAAAATTTCATAAACTCATACTGCTTATTCTTCGTTAAACCCAAATACCAACGATAAACACTACCACTAATCTAAATGCAATATTATCAATCTCACT
Source organism: Ambrosia artemisiifolia (assembly GCA_032199755.1). Lineage (NCBI taxonomy): Eukaryota > Viridiplantae > Streptophyta > Magnoliopsida > Asterales > Asteraceae > Ambrosia > Ambrosia artemisiifolia. The sequence goes on from CM063523.1 coordinate 15,450,465, forward strand.
AACCATTTCTTGTGAAATGGTGTTAGGTGAATATGTGATGGAAGTTCTGGAGCAAGGATCAAGTCGTGAGAAGAGCCGAACACACCCGAGCACTCATCAAGCTTCCGCATCAGAATTCAAGAGACTCCCATTGCAACGCAAAAAAAATCTTAATATATCAGTTTAGAAAAAAAATGTATTGATTACAACGGTGTAAGTTTTTCTTAAATATCAAAGTTTTAATTGGGAGTGGTTTTTAGTTAAGGCTATAACTCGTAAGATTAAGCAATAATCGCGTATTTACAGGTTAGGGTCTTACAGAATGGATATGTTTAAGAGTAGAAAATGGTCTAGGATGACTTTCCATAGTTCACCTGAAGATACTTATCAAGATGCTGTTCACAGTGCTTCGACTGTGTAGGGTGTATCACTATTTGTACCGGATTTAAATACTTCGAATGTGGAAAGGTTGGAGGAGGATTTAGGTAGGGTTCTTTCTGACCCGGTTGTGGAGGTACTGTCACACCCTCAAATTCCACCTACGGGGTTTTACCGCGAGGCGCGTGACAAACCGGGATCCAAGTCAACGGTCACAATAAACAACACTATATGAATACATGCATATTTAAAAACAAAAGTTTAAAACCATTAAACAGTAGCGGAAGCTTTGTTTACAATCCAAAATCCAAAAGTAATCCAAATCGTTCAACATACGAAAACATGAATCCTAGACGCCGTGCAGACGCGTGCGCCTAAGTCCTGGAATGCTACCTTAGCGACTTGAGAAAAACATGCCAAAAGTTACGTCAGCACAAAAATTCTGGTGAGTTCACAGGTTTTAATAAAAGTTACCAAGTTCCAAAAGTATACCAAGTTCCACCTGTCAATACTATAAAATGTTCAACCAAAGTACGCTAGCTAGGCGTATGTTTTGTTACAACTACGACTGGAAACCATTACTGGACACGTCACAAGTTACCAATGTTACAACCCGAATAATGTCACAAGTTACAAGGTCGAGACAACATGCACCCGCCCGGCCCTCCAAGCCGACGAGTGGGGCAGGTAACGCCCAATAGATCTATCCACATTTCCCCCGTTGTGCTACACCGCACATTCATGGTTTCCCCGGGACTTAAAAGTTCGTACAGTAACTCTAAATAACCCATAGTATGACAAAAGTTCTCAAAACATAGTTCAACGCATGTTTTCTCCCCCAAAAGTAAAACCAGCGAAAGTGGGGCCGTGAACTCACGCAACCCGTTTCATTTTCCAAAACTTTGTTTCGCTTTAAATTCCTCAGTTTTTCATAAAAGAAGCATGTCTTCCACCCCGAAAACATTTACAAAAACAGTAAAGAGTGGGGTTATGAACTCACCTTAGGTTGCGTTACTTCGAAAATGACTAAAATCAGCAAGCTATGCTAGCCCCGTAAAGCGGTGACCTAACATATGACAGTTACAAGTACTTAGACTAATAACCCGTAGGTTAGTTAGTCCCTAGATGTCCAGACCATAACCAGGTTCGTTTGAAAACACGTTGACTGTTAAACTGACCAAATGTACATGACTCGACATCCCATTGGTGACCCGAGACTCCACGTGTTATCCTTGTACTCTAAGTCATACAATTCATGCAATCTTGCTTAACATGCGTTAAAGTTCAACAAGTCTAGCACATAGTTCAATCAGCACATAAATAAGTCCCAGCACGTGTTACCAAGTTACTAGGTATGATACGGGGTTCCTAGCATGTTCCTAGGTGTCAAATCGGGTCTCGGAATACCAAAATTGAGAATCCGGTTAGGAACCGAACTCGTGGATCGAATACGCGTAAACAACTCGGTTTCAGACGGGATGTTCGAGACGAGACAGAAATTAACGATAACAACGTCATCACAGGTTCGTATTACTACAGAAACGGTTACAGACACTGTCATCAGTAGGATAAACATCTATCACGTGGCCGGGGGAGGTCGGGCATGACCTCCCCCTTGAGAGCATTCAAAGTACAAACTCAAATCACCAAATGAACAATAACACATGAGATTGCTATTTATAGTCCAATGCACCAGTTCCACGTTCGCCCCTTTATGATGGTCGAATGTGGAGTATTTCCACATTCGCCCATTTGTGTTGGTCGAATGTGGAAAACTTCCACATTCGCCCAGTGTATATAGGTCGAACCTGGCTTTGGTATTGTCCTATATTTTACAAATGCGTCAAATCCATAAAATGCCCTTATGGATCACCACAATCTCATGTAACACATTACTAAGACTCAACCCTAGTCTATTCGACAGTGACGTCCACAGAAAGTGCATCAACAAAAATACACTTACAGCAGTACACGCGATTAGGAAAAGTCAACTAGCGATTAGGAAGGTCAACTGGTGATTAGGAAGGCTAATCGCCCCTTAACATAGGCGATTAGGCCTATTCTGATGCTTAGCAGGCGATTAGGGTCATAAGGCATGCAATTCAGGGCTTAACTAGTGATTAGGATCGTAATCGCATGCTATGAGGGTGATTAGGCCCCCAATCGCCTACCACATAGGCGATTAGGTCCCCTTAACAGGCGATTGGGCTCCCAATCGCCTACAGCACAGGCGATTAGGGTCCCCAATCGCCCCCTGCAGAGCTGTTCCGGTTTTTCACGCGTTTAACCCTCCAAATACGACCCGAAACATGTGGAAACACCAAATATCAATCATACAACATTATCAAACATATTTCAAGCAAAAACCCTAGCTTATCATCGTTCTACTAGTCCCGGATGCAAGCGTTTTCCCAAAATAGTACACTTAGCATGAAAACATCACATCAACATGCACAACTTTTACCCTAAATAGCAAATACTCAGATTTCATCATGTAACAACGTTGTCCGATCATTCCCTACTGTTCTAGCATCATTATATAGCAAACCCTAGCATCATATGACTAACAAAACACCACATAATACCCTAAATCATTCAAAAGCATCCAAATGGGTCAAAATATCAAATATCCACAATACACCTCCAAAACCATCCAAACTCCTAAGACATCATCATCCTAATACAAACAAGCAATAAACACCTTAACAACGCAATAACAATCCCTTTTAAATCATAAAAATCCTATCTTTTAATCATATTCAACACATACAACATGCATAATGGTTTGGACTTATTTAAAAATGATTTTAATAGGTTTTCAAAGACACAAAGGTTTATAACTCAGGTCTGGACCTTTAGGGAGTAAAACATAATCATTCAAAGGTTTAGGGATGAAGAACACACCTTGGATTTATGAGAAATTGTTGTGTAAGGCTTGAGAATGTGTGTTTTGATGCAAAAACGTGTTCCAGAGGGTGTTTGTGAGTTGGGATATGTTATGGGACGGCTAGGGTTGCACTAGGGGTGTTTTGGAGGTCAAGGGTGGTATTTATAGGCGTTTCTAGTCGTTTAAAACACGTCAGGCGATTGTGCAGCACTACCAGGCGATTAGGGAAGCTAATCGCTCTCCTTAGCTAGCGATTAGGCCTAATCGCCTGTCACTATAGGCGATTAGCCTGCCCAATCGCCTGCTAAGGCTCCCAATCGCCCCTCAAGCTGCGCAATCACCTATAATGTCATGCAATCGCGTGTAATCACCGTTTTAACATATGTAAACACGTATACACATACCAACAAGTCACATAAAGATTATAAACACCTAATCCATGGAAACAAACACGTTCTTACTCATTCACCAATCCCCGGGACTCGAGACTTGTGTTTTTACTAAGGTTCGACGATTCTACGAATCGTCAATCCTTGCATACCTGGTTAATGGCTGACATCTAACGATCCTCTAGGTTGTAGTAACGAATCCCGAACCATAACATGACTCAACCGACCTAGTTAAGTATAATGTATGCGTGACTCGCTAAGGTAGACTTTGACCCAAACAATGTTATTAACCTGAGTTTGCCGGGTGTCACAGGTACCAACCACTGTTGGGTCGGAGGATAATCGAGGTACTCCTGCTCCTTAGTTTGAAGTTACAAACGACTTGGTCAACGAGGCAGTGGGTATTAATGATGAAGTAGATGCTACGGTGCAGATTGCTTCTCTGGTTGGCATAGATCTTAATAATTTTGAAGGGATGATTGCAGAAGAGATTGTTGCGGAGGTTGGGTCATCGGTTGTTCAATGAACTTCCTTTCGTTAAATGTCCATGGGATTAGGGGTAAAGGAAAGGCGGGTTGGGTAAAAGGTTTAAAGATGTCGCATGGAGTTGATTTTTTGGCTGTACAAGAATCAAAGATTTTGGAGCCGCCAGTTTGGTTGATTTGGAAATTCTGGGGTAATTCTGCTTTTCAGTTCGATTATGTTAATTCTGATGGGATTGCGGGTGGTCTTGTATGCTGGTGGGATCCGGCTTGCTTCCGTCAGACGGGTGTCTTGAGATCTCGACATGTTTTGGTAGTCTCAGGTAACTTGGTTCATTCTGGTTTACATATAAACATTGCAAACGTACATGCTCCTAACGATCCTGCAGATAGACGAGAATTCTGGAATGATTTATTATTCTACAGGAGATCTCTTTTTGGGTTGTGGATTTTCTTGGGCGATTTTAATGAGGTTAGGGCTAGTGACAAAAGGGTTAATTCGGAGTTTTTTTGGGCAGAATGCTGTTTTCTTTAACAATTTTATTGCGGATTCAAAGTTGTTTGAGTATAATATGTGCGGTCATAGATTTACATATGTCGGGTAATGGTGAGAAATTGAGTAAGTTGGACAGGGTGATGGTTTGTAATGAATTTATGTCTAGTTGGCCAAACGCGGGATTAACGGCTCTTACTCACCATCTCTCGGATCATTGCCCTATTTTTCTTTCTGTGAAAAATTTAGATTATGGGCATATTCCCTTTCGCTTCTATAACGCATGGTTACAATTACTGGGTTTTGTGGATTTCGTGAATGCAATTGCTAATAATTTTGTTTTTGGTGGACATTTCATTGGCGGTTAAGCTTAAATGGTTAAAGGGTAGAATCCATCAGTGGGTGAATGCGGATCGAAAGCGTAGAGAGGAGAAATATGATAATTGAAAAATAATAGTGGTGGAGTTAGAGAAAGTCGCGGAGTCTAGAATGTTATCGGATGTAGAGTTGGCGTCTAGAGTGGAAGCTCGTAAGACCGTCTTTGAAGAGGAGAGGTTGAAATCTTTGATGCGCAACAAAAATCTAGATCGAGGTGGGCGTTGGATGGGGATGAAAAATAAAGATACTTTCATGGTGTAATCAAGATGAATTCATCCTCTAATCGGATACACGGAGTACGATGTGATGGCGTTTGGCTTTCTGATCCGAATCTGGTCAAAGACAAAGTCGCCTCATTTTTTTCTAACATGTTTAGTTTTATTGCAGGGTGTAAACCAGCGTTTTTATGCCCTGATGTATATCGGCTTACTATAGAGGAAGTTCAATCGTTGGACGTTCCTTTTAGTATGGATGAAATTACTAGTGCGGTGTTTGATTGTGATGGTGGGAAAGCTCCTGGACCCGACGGGTTAAACTTTACTTTTATTCGGATCTTTTGGGCTGTTTTGAAATTCGATTATTTGAAGATGTTTGAGGAGTTCTATGCAAATGGGTTCATCTGAGATGGCTGTTTTTTTTGGCATTTATTGCATTAATACCAAAGGGCCGAGACCAGGCTACGCTAGTTGATTATCGACCGATCAGTTTAGTGGGTGTTTTGAACAAGGTATTATCCAAGGTTTTGGTGATGAGATTAAAGAATGTGATACCGAAGCTAGTTTCAGAGGAGCAAACCGCATTTATTAGTGGGCGCAACATATTAGACGGGCCGTTAATTTTGAACGATACTATTGCTTGGCTAAAGAAGTCAAAACCTAAAGGATTATTCCTTAAAGTTGACATTGAGAAAGCTTACGATACGATTAGATGGTATTTTCTAGAAGATATTTTGGCACAAATGAATTTTTCTTCTAGGTGGCGCGGTTGGATTATGTCTATTGTTCGGACTTCTCAGGCCTCAATTTTGGTGAATAGATCTCCCACGTATGAGTTCTCGTGTCAACGGGGCCTACGCCAAGGAGATCCAATTTCACCTTTCTTGTTTATTATAGCTATGGAGTCGCCACTCGGATTTTGTGTAGGGCGTGTCATCTTGGGGTTTTTGTAACACCCCGGTCCTAGGGCCCAAAAATTTTTGGTGCAAAATTATTTTATTTAATGTTAAACCATAGGATGAATAATAATTAGTTTGCTTATATTCGAAATTGAAACCCGAACCATTATATAGAATTATTATACACGAGGGTGCGTCACGTAACCGAACTGATACGCGTTAACGAACCCACTTGACACCCCTTAGTGAGTCACTAGGGAGGAAACTTGTCCTCCCCTTCTTGTGACAACACCATTCTAAAAACCAGCAAGTTCCAAATGGTTTTCTAAAAACCCATCAAAGTTTATAAAACCACCCACCCATTCATGTTATCTCCTGGAAACCTAAGAAACACACACACACACAATATTGTACAGGAGAGAGAGAGAGAGAGAGAGAGAGAGAGAGAGAAGCGGAGGTTGAGATGGACCTCTGGCCACCGCCTTCTACGGCGGTGCTCCGGCCATACCCCTCCTTCCCTTCCGACGATACCCCCACCCCTTCACCTAACCATAAAACAGAGAGAGAAAGAGAGACGCGAGGGAGAGAGATCGGGACAGAGGAAAGAGATAGAGAGAGAGAGAGAGCTGAGATCGAAGAGAGAGAAAAACAGAGGATAAAGAGACAGACGAAGAGAGAGGAAGGAACGATGGTGGTGACGGCGGCAGAGGGAGGAGTTTGGTGGTGGTGATGTTGTTGAGGGTCATTGTGATGGTTCCAAACTTGGATCAGTAATGATTTGGATGTATTAACAGTGAGGAGGAGAATTCCCGTGAAATAGATTTGATCATCGGTGATGGAGACGGTGGTACTGGTTGCAGGCTATGACACGGGTAATGGCAGAGACGCGTAGGGCTTCACTTCAGATCCACACTAACCAAGTTATGGTGGTGGTCTCAGATGGTGATGATAGATGGTGATTGTCTAATGTTTTTGGAGGTTAGAAATCATATGGCATCGGATGAGTCAGTCAACGAAAGTCAACCAGTCAACTCTGGTCAACCGACCAGTCAATGTGGTCAACCGGAGGGTCAACACGGGTATAGGCTAGACTGTAGGACCTGATTGCAAACAAAGTCGCGAAAGGATCTTTCCAGTGTATGAAAGATGGAATCTTGACTTGGAATGCTATGTGATCGTGTGAAACGCTACTAAAGTGAGTTCCGTGTACTTCCCCTTTTTATGTTTTACTGTTTTGGGGTGAACATATGCTTGTGTGTCTAAAACTGTGATGTGACAAGATACTAGCTGCTGGATAATACTGACACTCATTAACTCATAGGTGAGCCACTTAATATATGGGTAGTACTACTTGGGGAATCCCCCACGCACAGTGGACTCAGAAAGCCTGGGAAACCCTCCACTGAGGCATGTGGACCGTTGCGGCATATATTATGCCTTGTAGATCTATAATGGCAGTAGATAGATCTAGTGTTAGGGTTGAGGGGTCGCTTGTACATCACAATTTGTTAAACTGTATAAACTTGGAAACTAGATTTTGAAATGATAAACTGTTTTGGATTCACTTAACTACTTACACGGACTCACCAACGTAATTGCTGACCAAACTCTTTTAAGCATGTGTTAAGGTACTGCAGACAGATGGATGACAAAGCGAGGTATATACTTGTTAGACGCGGCTAGAGGTTATCATGATAGAAGATTCGAGCTTTAAGCGTTACGGATTAGAGTTTCTAAAGATATGTACGTGTAGAGATCGGATTGATTAGTTGGTTACATCCCATCAGCTGCTTCGACGACCGCTGCGATTCGTCCCTGCATAGTTATTAGTTTATTTATTTATGTTGTGTATTTATATTTTTGGATTAGAATTTGTATTAAACAATAAATATTAGTCATCGTTACTTCCGTTGTGCAAGTCTGTTACCAATCTGTTATTCATCCAGCCCCTCCTGGCTGGGTTGTTACAGTTTTCCATGGCCTTTAGGTGGGTAGAAATGGCTCATTGAACTCCTATTTCATTTATGCAGACGATGTAGTGTTTTGCGGAGAATGGTCTATGGTTAATGTGAAGAACTTGAGGCGTCTTTTAAGGAGTTTTTATTTGATTTTAGGATTGAAAATAGCTCCAAGAAGAGTTGTATCTATGGGATTGGTGTGGAGGATAATGAGATTGTGGAAATGGTTGCGGCTATTAATTGTTTTTATGGTCGATTCCCTTTTTCTCACCTTGGAGTGCCGATAGAGACTAATATGAATCTAATCAAATGTTGGGACACGGTAATAGAAAAGTTTAAGAAAAGGTTGTCGTCTTGGAAATCAAAGTGCCTTTCCTATGGTGGTAGGATTACTTTGCTTAAATCAATGTTAAGTTCACTACCTCTTTACTTTTTCTCATTATTTCGAGCTCCCGTGCAAGTGCTCGATAGTCTTGAGAAGATTCGTAGGTAGTTCTTTTGGGGTGGGTCGGACGAGGTAGACAAGATGAGTTGGTTGGCGTGGGATAAAGTGGTGGCACCGGTAAAATATGGAGGCGTCGGATTAGGTTCCCTTAAAGATGCAAATTTGAGCCTTTTATCTAAATGGTGGTGGCGGTTTAAAACGGACCAAAATGCAGTTTGGCAAAAGGTCGTTTGGGCTATACACGACAATGGGCGGGGTTGGAATCTCATCCCGGTAAAATTATCTATTAACGGGTCATGGAAACAAATTGCAAATGTTCCGAAGTTACTGGGTACAATTACGCAGCAGCCTCAAAAGCCGTTAAAAGCTGAAATCAGGTGCGGAATGGGCATTAGTTTTTGGCTGGATTGGTGGATTTCGGATGACATTTTGAAGAATAAATTATATCCACGGCTGTTTGAAATGGAGAAGAATGAAAACTTCAGTGTTTCTGATAGGTTGCAGGCTACGAATTTCTGTTGGGACTGGAGGAGTTCTTACTTTTCAGCCGAAGAACAGGTTCAATTTGACAACTTATTGATACTTCTTTCGGATGTTACTTTGTCAGAAGGTTTAGATAAGTGGGCTGCACGAATGGGTGGACCCAAACACTTCACAGTTAGTGCAGTTAAGAGGTTTTTAATTGAGGCGACATATGTTTTACCGGATGCTTTCTTCGAGTGGTATAACTGGGTCCCAAAAAAGGTGGGAATTGTCACTTGGCGTGCGTTTTTAGATCGATTACCAACTGCAGATGCACTATCCAGAAGGAATATTCATTTGGATACGCTCTTTTGCCGTATTTGTGATACTAACGTGGAATCTGTAGACCATCTCTTTACGGGCTGCCCGGTATTTATGGAGGTATGGCGGGTTGTTTTCTCATGGTGTCAAGTTCCAAATTTATTCGCATTCCATGTTCGGGATTTACTAAGTTATCATAGGGTGGCAAAGACTAGTGCTCGGGCAAAGAAGGCCTTTTATGAGGTTGTCTTAACAACTATTTGGAGTATTTGGAAAGCTCGAAATGATCTCATCCACAATCAAAGGGAGGTTGTAGTTTGGCGTATTTTGGTAGAGATAAAAATTATGAGCTACCTTTGGATTACTAATAGGGGGAAAATGTCGGTTATGTCTTGGGATTCGTGGGGTAGATTTGACACTGTAAAGATGGGATAGTCCGGATTGGTTTTGTAATGTTTGTTCGGATTGTTTTTTGCCGGACAATTGTTTTTTTGTAACATTCAGACATTGGTTTGCTAGCATCTTGTTAGCGTTTCTTGAATAAAGGTTTCGTTGACCATTAAAAAAAAGGAATTATCACTAAAAAGGGTAACCAGTTGCATGAAAATAGGTATTACCAAAACCAACACCAAAATGAAAGTACGAAAATGCCCCTCTCTATAAATTATATTGGTTTCATGTGGTAATTTGGTATTTATTCTTATAGTTTTTATACAAAACTTGGTTTACATTTGATCCCCCTCTATATAATTAATTTATTTTTATCATAACTTTATATATAATAATAGTTAATGCATAAATATAAATATTTAATATATTATATAACTAATAGGCCCATGAGTCAACTTGAGCTCGATGGGCATGGTTTGATGAAATAGTCATTTATTAAACAATTTTATTTTAAGACTAGATCATGGATGCAGACTTATATAAGCTCAACTCGGTTCAAGATTCTAACTAGTCAATCTTAAGTAACTCATGAGAAGCTAAGCTCACTTACATCTATGGTTTTGACACGATTATTGCCTCGATTAATTTAATAGCCTTTCATGATAGATTAGCAACAACAATTTTCAACTCATATGTTTGTTTCCCTTAAGTGTTGATATGTGACTATATATCTCCATTGATACTTCATAATGGGTAGAGTTCGTGTAAAAAGTCCATCTATCTAAAGAAGTGTAAGAAGTGTATGTAAGCATTATGTTTTAAATTTTTGAAGAAATGTTTTATATTCTTTTGGTATTGTCTTATATAGAAAAACAATAAAAGAAATAGGCATCGTCTCATTCGTGACTTAGTTCATTAGGAAAACCAAAATAATTGTCAAATAAGAATACATGATGACTTTTAGTTTAAAAGTACAACAATTAAATAACTTATAATAAAAATAATACATAAAAATTTGACTAACATATTCAAACTCAAATAAAAGAGATAGACATCGTCCCATTTGTGACTGACTCGGTCATTAGCTAAACCAAAATAATTGTCAAACAAGAATACATGATGACTTTTAGTTTAAAAGTTATTGCATATGTAATAAAAGTTACAGTTAAAACTTACAATCAATAAAAAGCAACGTCGTGGTTATTGTGTTAATCAAGAGCGACTCCATGGTTTCTTTGATCAAATGTCATGGTTTCTTTGATCCCTGCATACAACATAAACTTCTCCTACACATCTATAGGTGTGTCATTAGACGAAACAATCACCAACATGAGAAATGGTGTATATACGTTCGGAGCATATTCGGGAATATACCACAAAATCGACCAGTTAGTACCACCGGATGACAAACCCATCCCACACGCCATTCTTTATTTTTTATGGCTTCATTTAGAATATCTAGCTACTTTTCTTTACCAGATACTGAAATATTGTCTTCTGCTTCAAGTTTTCAGTATTCTCTTGCGTCACATTATATTTTCATACGTGCTTTCAATATCAAAGGACTTCCACCAAAATAATTGTCAAACAAGAATACATGATGACTTTTAGTTTAAAAGTTATTGTATATGCAATAAAAGTTTACGGTTAAAATTACAATCACATAAATGTTATCAAAAGCAACGTCATGGCTATTGTGTTAATCAAGAGCAACCTTATGGTTTCTTTGATCAAATGTCATGGTTTCTTTGATCCGCGCATACAACACAAACTTCTCCTTCACACCTATGAGTGTCTTATTAGACGAAACAATCGGCAACATGAGAAATGGCATATATACGTTCGTAGCATATTAGGGAATATACCAAAATATCGACCAGTTAGTACCACGGGATGGCAAACTCATCGCATACGCCATACTTTATTTTTTATAGCTTCATATAGAGTATTTAGCTACATTTTTTTCTAGAGACTGAAATCTTGCATTCTAATTCAAGTTTTCAGTATTCTCCCGCATCAATTTTTATTTTTGTTCGTGCTTTCAATATCAAATGACTTCAACCAAAAGAATTGTCACACAACAATACATGATGACTTTTAGTTTAAAATAATTATATATATATAATAAAAATTTACGGTTAAAAATTACAATCAGACAAATGTTTGTTAATCAAAAGCAACATCATGGTTATTGTATTAATCAAGAGCAATATCATGGTATCTTTGATCAAATGTGGTGGTTTCTTTGATCCGCGCATACAACACAAACTTCTCCTTCACATCTATGGGTGTCTCATTAGACGAAACAATCGCCAACATGAGAATTGGCGTATATACGTTCGGACCATATTAAGGAATATACCATAAAATCGACCAGTTAGTACCACGAAACCCATCCCACACGCCATTCTTTATTTTTTATGGCTTCATTATAGTATTTAGCTACTTCTTTTTACCAGAGATTGAAATCTTGTCTTTTTCTTCAAGTTTTCAGTATTCTCCTGCATCACTTTATATTTTCATACGTACTTTCAATATCAAAGGACTTCTCTTACATATATGTGTTTAGGAGTATTGTTTTTAATCATTATTTTTCACTTATGTTTTTTGTATTTAGAAACTTTATGGTGTCATCTATTGTTTCAAACTGTGGGTTAATTTTGCACCACATGATATTTATTACAAACTTATAGTATTATTCTACTACAACATCTACACCTATTTTCTATTAAAATTGTACGCCCTCCGATCATATATACACATTATCAGTATGTTTGTATAATGTACAACACCATGATAGACCAAAAGCAACAGTTAAACACAATGCAGCCTCGCCACAACGCACGGGTTCCTGCTAGTGATAAGTGGTTTGCCTTTTATAAAGCCATATCTAATGTTTTTGGACCCACTCCAAGAAGTAGCCTATCGGTACGATTGTCATGTGAATGTCTGAAATCTCTTCACATTTGACAAATGATAAAGGTTTAAAGAAGACAATGGTCTAGTATGTTGTATGTGGTGTGACTCTTTCAGTCACGTGCAACGATAATACTTAAGGCTATTAAACGCGGATTAATTTAACCGAAAGTACCCACTACAATGGTAAGAGTCCGACCAGAAAAGGCGCACAAGCGACTTTTTAATCAAGAGCCAACTTCCTTCTTTTTTCTTTTTTTTTTTTTCTTATTAGTTTGCATGTTATTGAAATAGCTTAGATGCATTAAACTAACACAAGTACGTTGTTATGTTATTTAAATGAAATGAGAGAGGAGATGTATAAGCAGTAAAGGGGCAAAAATTGTCTAGAGGTTCCTGTAAGTCTAAAACCAACATTTCTTGTATTTGAAGATAGGAGAGAGATGGGGTCAATATATTTTCATCATTTACATCATTAGTAATATGAATAACTTGAAATTAAGGGGGGGGGGGGGGGGGGGGGGGGGGGGGGGGGGAGGGGCGCTTTACTGAAGGTGTTTTCACTTCACTGATTTCTACCAATCATGCACTGCCACATTACATCACTGATTTCATTCACTGAAACACTTTTATGAAGGCAACACTCCACTGATTTTTTTACCCAACTATCAATTATTTTGTCACATAATAATAATAATAATAATAATAATAATAATAATAATAATAATAATAAAACAAAGGAACCGAATATAATATAGTTTACAAATTTTTGTGAATTGCCTTTTATACGAGTGAAAATGAGAGAGACATGCAACAGCCTTTTTCTTCATTTCATGAGTTTAAGAAACAGCAACGCACCTCACTTCGTTTTATAATAATAATAATAATAATAATAATAATAATAATAATAATAATAATAATAATAATAATAATAATAATAATAATATATTATATGTTGGAAATATATAAGTGAATGTGAGTTTGGTTTGTCCCATATTGGTGGGGAGATGGAAAATGAATGAGTTTATAAGGTGAAACCAAATGGAAGAGATTAAATTCTTTGTGTTACGTTATACTCTGGTACCTACCCGCCGCGCAGGGGTGGTGCAAAAATGGGTTCTGGTTTGGGAAAAATTCTTGAACCAACACGACGCCCGCATCTGCGGACACAAATGCAGCTCGAAAAAACCTAGGTCTGCGTGACATTGGTATAATAAAATTGTGTGAAACTTTATGTCACAATCCGTGAACCAATGGCTAAAAATAAATCATCTTATTTCTCTCCCATTTGCGTTTCGTTTTGACATTTTTGTCACTTCAAATTATTCTATATGCTAAATAGAAAAGATACATAAATCAAACTTACAAAATATATAGGATATATATAAGTCTAGCATTAATCAATGACATGTTAAATAATAGGTTGTGTTGTTTCTTAAATATATCAAGGATCGTTGTGTGTTTAAACGGTATTTTTTTCATGTGAATTTCTATTTTCACAAGCACAAATTCTTCATAGATAAGGACTTTTCTTATTTCCAAGATAAGTTAATTTTATGAAGAATAAACTTCATCGAACCCATGGTTATATATATGCCTAGTGTCTTAGAGGAAAACACACAGCCTATTGTTTTTCATCTCGATGGACTCAACCCAAATTCTGCTTTTATTTTACGCTCTTTTCTAGATTGATACATATTTTTTTTATATTTGATAATAGAAGATTTGCGACTTTCAAAAGGGTTAAGAAAGAATATCATGTGGGAAATGAGGTTATTTGTTATTTGCATTTACAAAAAATTAAAAGGCGATTATGTCGGAATATAAAGTAAATCTAATACAAAGGTATATAAAAAGAGATTATGTCGGAATATAAAGTGTATATCTTTTACGTATAAATCAATTGTTTATACAAGTAGCCATAGCTAAGAGTTTGTTTTCAAATACTACAAAAACCATATCTCATAACAGGGTAGATGAGATTAAAGACCTATGTGCGTTAACATGAAAACAAATACGTGTATAAGACCTTCTGTAGTGGGACAAAAGAATAGCGCCCCCCCTCTTTTTTCTATTGGTTGAAATTTGGTGGCACACCAACCAAAAAAAAGTGGCGTTATATATATAGCGCCTGACACTCATTTCTTCAATTTCAATGCAATATAGCGCCCCAAAAAGCCCTACCGTAGCGGTGTTTGGGCGCTATTTTTCAATTTCAAGCCCCAATAACACCCCACTACACATGGTCTAACAGACTAACAGTGCATATATATCACAAGTAGAAACGTAGATCAAACAAGTGACCGGCTTCATCATTGTATTTAATATCATATCAAACTTAGTCACTCTATGAATAAAAGAGAACTAGAGAATATATCGTAGTACTGAAAAGAAGTAACATGTGAGCACCTAAAGAAAGAGAGACCATATATGCAAGAAAAAATAGGAATGCCAAAAGCTATAGATTTTGAGTTTAGACCAGCCTCTTGGACGTATCAGTTTATAACAGCCCGTCGTTTTTTACCGAGCTTCTCTCGCTCGTTTTTCAATTAAAATTTGGGTTCTAGACTCTTAACGACATGCTCATTGTATTGGCTAATTGACTCCCAGCTATTTGATTTTTTTTTTTTTTTTTTGAACGACAAATTTCTTCTCCTTGTGAGACTTGAACCCATGACCTCCCCCTTAGGTGTTCCTAGAAGCTTTGCTTCTACCATTGGGCCACCAACCCCAATGGCTCCCAACTATTTGATTAGTTAGATCGAGTTTCTCTTTCTATATTCGTCGACGGATATTATCATTGGAGGGAAAGATGGACCCCGATAGCTTTAAAACAAATGAATGGGGTTTTATTGTTTTTACCATATTAAACCAAGTCAATAAATGAGTTATATTATATCATTCAACGTTTTTTACATGGCTTTAGCCTCATTTAATAAATAACTACTCCGTATGTTTCATCATTAAAGCTCAAAAAAAAATATTTTTTTTTAATTTAAATTTTATGGCGAAACATATCTTGTATTTTGTATTAGTAACACAAACCATCAAATCAAATATCATATTACAACCTATCCTTTTTCTTCCTTTGTTTACTTTAAGCAAAGTTGCTTTCCCTTCCTTCAAACATAAAAGTGATCGATACCATAAAATGACGAATGCGGTGTTCGCACAATAGTCAATTCTTGAAAGCTCTACTAAATTCTATGCGTTGAAACTATTTACAGTAATATTTATATCAAAATCCTTCTTTAAATTTAAGAAAGACTATATGGATGAAGGGGGAAAAAAAGCATGGTTAAGAAGAGACAAAAAAAGATGATGATAATGCTGAAAAACACTATGCAATCTATCCTTTTTTTTTAATATCCATTTCTTCTTCTTGATTTAAAAATAACTGAGGCCAAACCTAAAAGATTATAAGCTCGCGCGTTACTTTGAACTTTAGTAATACTAATAATAACCAACAGCGAATCCGTACGTTACGGCGGAGTCAACAATACAGGGCGGACCATAATTCAAACCTTAAAACGATTAAAAGAATCAATTTGTAAGGTGTATGTTTGTGTGTGTGTAAGCACATGTGCTTCGTAGTGGGGTAATTTTTTAAAATCTACAAGTAGACATGATAGCATGCTACGTTTTATATACCATGTGCAATTTGATGCCGGTAAACAAAAAATAGAAGTAACGGTTTCACTCATTAGCAACAATTATTATACTAATAGTCTTACTCAATATGTTGAAAGTGCTAAATCTGGAGAGATTGCCGAGGAGAAAAAAGCTTTATAAGATCCACAGTAAGAGGAGGTTAGAACAACTCATATGTAATCAACATGCAAAGAAGAATACCCATAGCGTTTTTCCACATGATAAAATCAATGCAATAAAACTACCAAAATGGTTCGTGTTTGGTGCTGGTTTGTGTCTGAACCGGTTTCGGTTTGGTTCGGCCCTGGTATTGCCAGTTTGAAAGATCGGTTTCGATTCGGTTTGGTTTGGGTTCGTGAACCAATTCATGCTCACACTTTGTTTTATGAAAAAGGCATCACAATTATTTTTTACGTAAAATTCGACTTTTATTGATTATTACAATCTTTTAAAAGTGTATAGGTATATATTTGTATATGTAGAAACCTTTTCATATAATTTTGTTATATATAATTTTTATGTAAAATTGCAATTTTTTTTAATAAATTGTTAAAGTACTTAATTTTGTTTAATAACCTTCTCAAATGCTTTATAATATAATATAGATTATAAATATAGATTAATGGTAATTGAATGATATGTACAAGTAGGTTTTGCATGAAGGGTAGAAAGGGAAAAATTACATGACATTTGGGTTTTAAGCATTAGACTTTTCCTATGCCATCTTAAAATTCATGTAAAATGACATTTGTAGACATCTCTCCTCGTTTATAATTGTTAAATAAATAAATTACTTAATTTTGTTTAATACCCTTCTAAAAACTAAGGATTAGTATTCAAAAATCAGAGAATCCAGTGTTCAAAACCGATTAGTCCTTTGCTTTACTTGTCTCACAAACCGAACCACGTAGTATTCATGAGACATTAAAAGAGAGACCATGGGTTAATGCAATGCAAGAAGAACTCCAAAAGTTCCAGAAGTTCGTAATATGGGATCTTGTGGATCTCCCCCTAGGCGCGAAGAAAATTAAAACTAGGTGGGTTTATAAATGCAATAATAATGATTGAGGTATTGTCATTCGTAAGAAAACCAGATTGGTTGTTCAAGGTTATCAGCAGATCAAAGGAGTTGATTACAATGATGTCTCCAGTAGCAAGGCTTCACTCAATATGAATGTTTCTAGCCTTTGCTTCTTATGTAAGGCTTGTCCCAACTAAACGGATCTAAACCCAATATTGAGGGTGGCTTAATAGATTAGGTTATGCATAAGATTTGTAAATCTGGGATTTAATATTACAAAACAATCCAAATACCTTACAAAATTATGATTTGAACCACTAGGCGATTTCACGACAATGTTGTTCAAATGTTTGGATGACATGTTAAAGTTGATAACTAAAATGACCACAAAATCCATTTACTATTTCAAAGTTATGCAGAAGCGATTGATCATCTCCCAGGCCTTGTAAGACATTACCTAGGGACCAACACAAAATTACCATACGTTAGGGGCGTTAAACATATGTTAAAAATGAAACAAAATGGGAGGGGAAGAACCCCCGTCGTAGTTTAAGTCCGAAAGTGACTTACCTTATGCTTGATCTTTCCTTCGCGAGTCCTTTCTGCCTTGTGTTGATGATGTCTCCAGCTCCTTGCCTATTAGTTTATGGTTCGCTCAATTGTTAGAACCATTATGATTTCTATTGCACATATTGCCTCATACAAGACATTCACAATACATGCGTTTATTGCCATCACCACTTGTAGGGTTGATTAGACATCGGTTCAAACACAGGTTAAACACTATCATTATTATATAGCCATGAAAATCATCATACAATGTCTACGACTCTAGTCTTAATGTTACAACTTACACATAAGCCCACCGAGTTAACACCATTAGAACGGTCGTTGGATTCACTTAAGCATTATACTGATCATTAGTAGGAGTTTATGTTATGCTATAGCAATAGCCCATTAAAATGCATTATATACTCATCCAAAATCAAGATTATCAATCTAACATATCTTCCTATCATTGGTATAGCAACTTTCATAAATGAATATATATATATATATATATATATATATATATATATATATATATATAACACCATCTAAAAGATCAAGAAGATGATGGGTTTCATCAAAACTCATAAAACCCATCTTCTCTTTTCAATCATAACCACATAAGTTGGCCTAAAGCACACTTATAGTTCAATTTTCTCATAAATACCCAGCTTCCACACTCTAACTAACATCATAAGATTCACAGGTCATTTAGTTATTCGTAAAAACCCAATAATTTCATGATTCTCATGGTCATATAAATCATCATAATAAATACAATCAAAGGTTACCTTATGATTATTTGGACTCTTGAGAATCAATTTCACCTATTGCATGTGGTTACCCCTTTTTGCATATATTTGTGCCTTTATACATGAAAAATAGAGCTAAATTGTTCCTATTAGTTAATTACAGGCATTTGGAGGCAAATTGGCAAAAAGGAGCGAAAACTGACACAATGGGAAGAAAATTGAAGACTTTGAAGACTACCGGCTGTTTACGGGCGTGCTCCTTCCTAAAGTCAACATTTTTAAGCCATCAAATGAAGAAGTCAAGGTGCACGGGCGTGCTCACCATAGAGCACAGCAGTGCTTGCCAATACGTGTACCACAAGGCTCCAACCAACCAATACTTATGAGACGTGGATGAGCACGTGTGTGCTTGAGACAAAACCTGCTCGAAAGGACTTCTAGTACCAACAAACAGTACCTGATTGTAGAGCACGGGCGTGCCGCATGCCATGGCAGCTCTAAAAAAGGAGATCACCACTCATCATTTTGGCATCCCAATCCACCCGATTCTCTCCCACATTTCTCTTATCTTAGAGTCTTTTGAGTGACCTTTGGAGCTTGGGATCACTCCATAAACACTTAGAAAGAGTGATCTTTGACAAAAACCACATAAAATCACCCAAATACTTTACAAATCCTATAGCAATCCTCACCATGTTTTCATATCAAAACCAACTTTGTGAGATTCTTGTAATGCCACTACTTGGCTAGATTTGTTAGAGTGTTGCCAGGGTGAAGACTATCTTGGTATGGATTATGTAGTTTATGTTTATCTTTGCATGATGTTTTGTGTTCTTGTTAATTCTTTCTACTCTTTCTTTGTTTGACGAATTAACTATTCAATCAACTAGTATTTGGTCTTGTGGGTGTTTTGATAGGAAGTGGAGGGACTTATAAGTGTAACCGTGGCCTATAAAAACTCGTGCACTTGTAAGCTAACCTAACTCCACGTGTAGAGATTGGCCCATTTGTGTTTGGAAACACTCACACTTTGTGTCTTAATCCTTAACTATCAAAATCTTACTTATTGTCAGTACGGTCCTTATACTTGGTCCTAGTGATAAGACAAGGCTTGGTTGAGTGACTTCGCTTCATGGTCTATGTGATAGCTTTGGCGCAAACCAAGAATTGGTGAACCCGTGTTAGAAGCAAACGGTCTATAGTTTCTACCATTACTATATTGCCGCACAATTAGTAATAGGCAATCACTTTTTAAAAAGTTAATTAATTCAAGTAGGGATGAGCGTATTCGGGAGGCTGCGTCACCTCTATGATGTCAAGCGGTAGCTTGTTCGGCCATGCTCCGGCCGTCGGCTTGTTATTCATAAAAGAGTACAGTCGTTAGATGTCAATATCGCAACATTGGGAGGTGGGTTCTTCGGGGTTGGGTATACACAGTCTCGGGTGATCCTCCCCTCACTGTTGAGAGGTGAGCTTACCAGGGTAGGGACACCCTCACAATAACAAATAAGAACACAAATCGTTTTTGTAGTAATGCGGTAATGCGTATCTTGAACACATCACTCAATTAAGCATTTACTATTAATCCGTACCAAGACAAGTTGGATCCCTGATGTGCTCAAAGTGGTTTAGTAAAAACTAATTAAATTAACCTAAACTAGACACTCTAAGTTTTAAATTTATAACCTAAGACTCTCTAAACCTAAACCACACAACCGGCAAGTGTACCGGTCAGTGCAGTACAGCTAAAGTAAGTCCGAGTATCGAACCCACGAGACTCTACTAGAAAACGTAAACTAGACTCGATTACTTATCCTAAATACTGACTTAATACCGTATTGTTGTTTAAATGGGGGGTTTCTAACAAACTAATTGCAAATAAATAAAATAAAACTAAAATAATTAAAGATACAAACTAAAAACTGCAGCTCGGATCAGGTAAGGGGAAGACACTACCTAGGCTAGAATCCTACACATGAATGATAATTTTCTAACAATTATGGAACTGGTGTGGAACCGGGATCTTAAAATACTAAACTTAAAGTCAACTACGGGAACCCTAACCCTTCTCAAGATATAACCCGTAGAATTCCTAAAAGCTGTTAAACCACCGGTTGAGAGGTTACCCTCACAGGCTTACCTACTCGAATCTTAAAGTACCCGCTAGACAGTCTACCTCACAGCGCGAAAGTCACAATACACCCGAAAGTGTAAGGGGTAACTACAATATTCCTGATAAGACTTGGCCTACAAGGAATGCTAGGGAAACTAGGAAGATCTTCTCACAAAGCCTCTAGATCTAGCAATTTAACACCCTAGACAGACCAACAATCTCGCACCTCACAGCTATTGAGAATTGGTCGAACACTTAGAATTACCTAACTAACAATTACAACTCCTATGGATAACCCTAGGCAATTAACCATAAACTAGCTGCTAACACACAGTCCGCAACCTAACCCGCATTCATACATGAAAGACATTCACAAAAACGCAAGTGGAGTTTATAAAAATTAATTAAACAAAACTAAATATGCATATACATCAAACCAGAAAATAAAGAGTTCTTTACTTTAAAATTCATCCACAACCAAGAGTTCCAAAACCAAAAGAAAATAAATCAAACAAGTGTAATCATCTTCACCTAGGTAGTAATAAAAGTCTAGCCAATAAAAGTCATAATAAAATCAAAACAATAAAAACAAGACAAATTCATGGTGTTCACTACGGGTTTGAATAGATAAATAATAAATACCCGACCCGTGCTCGCACCTAGACTTCAACCTTGATCTTCACTCCAATCGATCCCTTCCTGTCCTCTACTGCTGCTGATGTTCGATCCCTTCTGCTCGACGAAATTAATCCTCGGCTCCTCAGAATAATATTGCTAATGTTGTCACGAGGTGAAGGCTTCTTTCTGTCGCTGCCTTCCTCCTTATAATTCTCTATTGCGGCCGCTTTATTTTTTTTCGATCAAAAATCCCCTCGCCCGATTAGCTGCTCCCAATAATAAATCCCTCCTTTGTTTTGTGTGTTGGGCCTTGGGAAGTGACCCAAGGTCACGTAATTCTTTTCTTTTTTAATTCTTTTCCTTTTTTCTATTATTATTATTATTATTACTCCGTGCTCATGACTCGGATGTTCTTGACTTGATCAAAGTTGCTCGTTTACGCTCCAACGTCAATGAACACCTACTAAAAATAAATAAATACTAAAAAAGACCCAAAACTAATAAAAATCTATAAAAAACCTATACTAAATAAAATAGACTGGTACAAGCCTAAAACTAATAAAAACGCTATCTAAACGACTCGAAAACTGTACAAACTTTACACTGGAAATAGATGTATTTTGCAATACATCAAATATCCCCACACTTATCTCTTTTTCGTCCCTGAAAAAGAATTATGCTATGGAATCACAGTTAGGCTTACATCCGATTTCAAAACATAGGTTACTTAATTTATAATCTACTAACGTGTTGATTGCGATTGCAGGTATACTGATCCTCTTAAACTCAAACCGGTTTCCAAGCCCCCTTTTATTTAAGTTAAGTGCATGTTGATTAGTCTATCTAGGGTCTCACTCAAAGGAAGCCACAGTTCCTCCTAATCCCGCCTCAAGCTTATGAAGCTAAAGGAACGACCAATCGACCATTTCCCAACCGTCTTATGTAGAAAACCAAGAGAATTTAAAATCACTTTTTTTTCTTTCTTTTTTTTTTGGTATACTTAACTCAGAGGGTGTGACCAATCCAAGTCGCTATCCCAGTGGCCAGACACCTTAAGCTTCAGCATTTTTTTTTCATCTCAGCATACTTAACTCAGAGGGTGTGGCCAATCCAAGTCGCTATCCCAGTGACCAGGCACCTTAAGCTTCAGCATTTTTGCTTTGATTTCTAATTTTTTTTTTAAGTGACTAAAAATTCTAACGGTTTTCTACTTATAACGGTGCTCCTTATACTATTTTTGGCGGTTTCGGTCTCCCCGTTTCTCCTAGATGAGAACCCACAAAATAGCCTAACATAATTAATTTATTACTTTTCAAAGGAAACCTTTCTACCGGCCGAGCCTACCCACATATCCCAAACCAGACACGTTTTCAATCAATTTTAATCTCTTATTATACATACTATTTGAAAACCGGACACCTAACTTTACCTATCATTTTCCATATTTTATATAATGCAAACTTCAAAATCAGGGACATTTTTTTAATTTTTTCATTTTTTTTAATTTTTTTTTTACTCAAAACGACTCTATATACTGACTAAACGACAGTTTCCCATCCCCACACTTAAACTCTACATTGCCCTCAATGTAGGAATAGAAAACGACTCAAAACAAAAAATAAATTCCGAATACAAAAAATTATAAAAATAGATAAATAAAAAAAACAAGGGCAAATTGGAAAGGACTTAGCTGGTTAATTTTTCTTCATAAGCTTTAGTCCAATCCAGCTCGATCGTATAGCATTTTGGTCGCGACCGGCTCTGACACAATGGTAAAATCTGGGCTTGCCTTGATAAATGTTAACAGCTCCGGAATCACCCGAATGGAGATTGAGTACGGGCGGTACAATCCGAACCTGCAGAAACAAAGCAAAACAAAACCCGAGCATAATACCGACTCACAAAAAATAACTGACTCAACACAAAAATAAAAACCGACGACAAAGAAAAATAAAAAAGACTCATAAGTAATTAATTTTTACAAACTCTACAAAGCCTCCCCACACTTAAACTTAATCAGGGGGCTTCTCTTTTATCTGGACCCGATCCAACCCGTTTAATTCCACCCGGTCCTTACTAATTAACAAAAATATACTAGTGGAATTGAAAAATATTATATCGAATTTAAACGGGTCGGGCCACCAATATTTAAATTTACCTGGACCAAACTTGATTCTCGGCATGTAATGTGAGGACTTGTTGTCTCTGCTACTCTTGACCCTCAACCTGTGTTGGTCCAGGTGCCTCTTCGCCTTCTCCCGTGATTTTAGCTCATCCAGTGACACTCTATCCTTTGAAGTTTTCACGGGCCAGCAGTGGTGCTCTTCCTCTTCAACCACTTCTTCCTCAACTTCCTGTGGTGACTCTTTTATTTCCACAGTTGGGTACCCTTCCAATAATGCCTCTAAGATGTCGAGGTCACCCACTGGGTCAAAATCTCTGTCTACTTCTAGAGTTGGCAAATCAACCAACTCGTCACCAAACTCT
This sequence comes from Ambrosia artemisiifolia, assembly GCA_032199755.1. Classification (NCBI taxonomy): domain Eukaryota; kingdom Viridiplantae; phylum Streptophyta; class Magnoliopsida; order Asterales; family Asteraceae; genus Ambrosia; species Ambrosia artemisiifolia. The sequence continues at coordinate 15,474,248 of CM063523.1, forward strand.
ACCTCCCATGATGGTTCATTACTTACCTCATCTTCAACCATCACTACCTCCTCATCCGTGTCTTCTTCATCAGAGTCACTCCCGAAATCATATATAGTAACTTGTGGCACCGGAGGTGGGACTAAGGTGTCCATTATGGTCTCTGGCTCTAACTGTGATTCAGGGGGAGCTCTACAAACTGGGTGCAGATAAACCGTTTCCATCTCCACTGGAGGCAGATTTGTTCCTGGGGGAAGTGGGATTAACGGACCGGAGCCAATATGATGACCAACTAAGTTCCCATTTTTATCAAAGCAAGGGACCTTTAGAGCTATGGGATTTGGTCTATTTAGATGCTCGATTATGGCCTTACGTTCCCTATCTCGCTCTTCCCTGTATGATCTAAGCCATTCATCAAATTCCTCTTTCGTGTTCAGTTCTGTCCAGTGATACTGCAGGAAATATGGCCTGGTATACGTATTCGCACGGTAACCTGGGGGATACCTCGATGCATTTGGGCATTTCACGGTAAAATGGGGTCCTCCACAGATCTCACACATGATTAAATACAAAAAAAAAAAAAATTAAATACAATTATATAATAAAAATAAAAGACAGACTCAAAACAAACAACAAGTAGCACGGATATAGCAGATAAGTGTAATCGAAGCTAATAAACGCAATCGCCTAAGAGTCCCCGGCAACGGCGCCAAAAACTTGATGTGCTCAAAGTGGTTTAGTAAAAACTAATTAAATTAACCTAAACTAGACACTCTAAGTTTTAAATTTATAACCTAAGACTCTCTAAACCTAAACCACACAACCGGCAAGTGTACCGGTCAGTGCAGTACAGCTAAAGTAAGTCCGAGTATCGAACCCACGAGACTCTACTAGAAAACGTAAACTAGACTCGATTACTTATCCTAAATACTGACTTAATACCGTATTGTTGTTTAAATGGGGGGTTTCTAACAAACTAATTGCAAATAAATAAAATAAAACTAAAATAATTAAAGATACAAACTAAAAACTGCAGCTCGGATCAGGTAAGGGGAAGACACTACCTAGGCTAGAATCCTACACATGAATGATAATTTTCTAACAATTATGGAACTGGTGTGGAACCGGGATCTTAAAATACTAAACTTAAAGTCAACTACGGGAACCCTAACCCTTCTCAAGATATAACCCGTAGAATTCCTAAAAGCTGTTAAACCACCGGTTGAGAGGTTACCCTCACAGGCTTACCTACTCGAATCTTAAAGTACCCGCTAGACAGTCTACCTCACAGCGCGAAAGTCACAATACACCCGAAAGTGTAAGGGGTAACTACAATATTCCTGATAAGACTTGGCCTACAAGGAATGCTAGGGAAACTAGGAAGATCTTCTCACAAAGCCTCTAGATCTAGCAATTTAACACCCTAGACAGACCAACAATCTCGCACCTCACAGCTATTGAGAATTGGTCGAACACTTAGAATTACCTAACTAACAATTACAACTCCTATGGATAACCCTAGGCAATTAACCATAAACTAGCTGCTAACACACAGTCCGCAACCTAACCCGCATTCATACATGAAAGACATTCACAAAAACGCAAGTGGAGTTTATAAAAATTAATTAAACAAAACTAAATATGCATATACATCAAACCAGAAAATAAAGAGTTCTTTACTTTAAAATTCATCCACAACCAAGAGTTCCAAAACCAAAAGAAAATAAATCAAACAAGTGTAATCATCTTCACCTAGGTAGTAATAAAAGTCTAGCCAATAAAAGTCATAATAAAATCAAAACAATAAAAACAAGACAAATTCATGGTGTTCACTACGGGTTTGAATAGATAAATAATAAATACCCGACCCGTGCTCGCACCTAGACTTCAACCTTGATCTTCACTCCAATCGATCCCTTCCTGTCCTCTACTGCTGCTGATGTTCGATCCCTTCTGCTCGACGAAATTAATCCTCGGCTCCTCAGAATAATATTGCTAATGTTGTCACGAGGTGAAGGCTTCTTTCTGTCGCTGCCTTCCTCCTTATAATTCTCTATTGCGGCCGCTTTATTTTTTTTCGATCAAAAATCCCCTCGCCCGATTAGCTGCTCCCAATAATAAATCCCTCCTTTGTTTTGTGTGTTGGGCCTTGGGAAGTGACCCAAGGTCACGTAATTCTTTTCTTTTTTAATTCTTTTCCTTTTTTCTATTATTATTATTATTATTACTCCGTGCTCATGACTCGGATGTTCTTGACTTGATCAAAGTTGCTCGTTTACGCTCCAACGTCAATGAACACCTACTAAAAATAAATAAATACTAAAAAAGACCCAAAACTAATAAAAATCTATAAAAAACCTATACTAAATAAAATAGACTGGTACAAGCCTAAAACTAATAAAAACGCTATCTAAACGACTCGAAAACTGTACAAACTTTACACTGGAAATAGATGTATTTTGCAATACATCAATCCCAAAGAACACTTCTATTTCGATTATTGGTTATCTTCTTTGTTACTTTCTTTATCCTTTACTTTTATTTGTCTTTGGTTTGATTTTAGCAACTTAAGGTTGAGTAGTAAAAATTGTGTCCGTGGAATAGATATTCTGTAACAGTACTGATTTCTGAGAAGATTAACATGGACCATTGTATGACACCCACGGCAAATCCCACATCGGCCGTGGCCAGGTGACATCCTTGGTTCATAAGTAATCCAAAGCCTCTTAAAATCACCAACGCGTTTTGGGGCTTAATGTTAGTGGATGAGAGGAGAACTCCACAGTTAAGCGTGCTTAGGTGGGAGCACTACCAGGATGGGTGACCTCCTGGGAAGTCTCCACCAGGGCACCCAAAAACAACGAGCTAGGGCTAAGCGAGCCAGAAGTGCTAGAAGTGAGCCGGAGTTCGTAGGCAAATCCATGAGCTCTGGATGGGCAACCCATCAGGGCAAAGCGGACAATATTGGTGATGAGAGGGGTCGGATGTTACAGATGGTATCAGAGCCACTCCTGTGCAGTTCGGGATGGTGGGGAAACCTCATCGAGGACGATGAGTCCTTAAGGTGGGGTGATTGTAACAGTACTGATTTCTGAGAAGATTAACATGGACCATTGTATGACACCCTAGGCAAATCCCACATCGGCCGTGGCCAGGAGACATCCTTGGTTCATAGGTAATCCAAAGCCTCTTAAAATCACCAACGCGTTTTGGGGCTTAATGTTAGTGGATGAGAGGAGAACTCCACAGTTAAGCGTGCTCAGGTGGGAGCACTACCAGGATGGGTGACCTCTTGGGAAAGCTCCAACAGGGCATCCAAAAACAAATCCGTGAGCTCTGGATGGGCAACCCATCAGGGCAAAGCGGACAATATTGGTGATGAGAGGGGCTGGGTGTTACATATTCGGTACTTGCTCGTGTCTATACTACGCTCGATAGGTACACTTGCCTACTGTGTGGTTTTTAGAACATCAAGCAACTATCGTTTTATTCTATAAATTTAAAACTTGAAAGTGCAACCCACTATAGTTTTTTGACTTAAATCTCTTCTTTACCCATTCTTTGGCGCAATCCGCCAGGAACTTAACATTATAAGAAAAGTATCTTATGTCACTGAAACCACACGCTCATCAGTACCTATATAGTTTAGACAACATAAACTTATTATTTTCACCTATATTCACGTGGAAAAGGGAAATTTATTTGAATATTCTAGTATAGCGGGTAGGTTTGGTATAGTCTTACCTACCCGTTTCATGCGAGTTTTCAAGAATTTACAGAATTTAAGTTATGTGAATACCGGTTACCACTCCCAGGTCTACCTTAGCTTCAGCAGCATTGATTTGGAAGGACCGAGATCATGCCGACATCGATTCCTTCCCTGGTTGAGTCTTGATTCCGGACTACGGCACAATTGGACATTCCCCCTTCACCCAAACCAAACAGTCAACTTGCTTCGGCAATTGGTAAGTACATGCTCGGTCTTCTTACAGTTGGGACAAGGCTTGTTCTTGTAGTAGCATTCTCCAAAGTGCTTCTTCTCGCATACTTTGCATAGGTTCGGGGACCTTCCCGTCTTAGTATTCCCCTTTTCAGGGAAATCGTTAGTTCTCTGTTTCTTGCTCGAATTCGGGTTCGGGTCCGACTCCTTTCTTTCACCCATCGCCACTTGCCTCTTCAATTCTTGCTTCATTTCCCGGGCCGAATTTATGATTTCTGTAAGAGTTTGATACCTTGACGGGGCGAGGAACTCACGATATTCCTTACTAAGCATAAAAGGGTAGTTGTAGATTTTCTGTTGTTCGGTCTTTACTATATCCTTACAGAACTTCATCTTGTCCATGAATATATATTCCCGAGAATTTGTCTATCAACCCCCGTGTCTGAGTCGTAGAAACTCCTCCTTGATTATGTTGACCACTACATATGGGCAATAGAGTTCTAGGAATGGGGTTTTGAAGTCTTCCTAGATTAGGGCCTTCACTTCATCAACAGTCATTCCACTTTTCTTCAAGTCACACCATTCCTTGGCATGGCTCCTTAGTTGGGTCGTGCCATAGGGTACACGGTCATGATTTTCGACGTCAATATGATTGAAGATCTCTTCCATTTCTGCCAACCACCATTGGCATTTCACCGGGTCCACCTCGCCCTTTAAGTGACTTGGTTTGCAAGCTACAAACTTATCATAAGGGCAACTCTTCTTTGCTTTGTCCCTACACACTTCAGCAATTTCCCTTATTTCTATTATCCTCTCTTCAATGGCGTCAAGAAGTTCAGTCTTTAAGCTTCCCACGAATTGGGGTATGTTTGCTTCCAAGGCCTTGGCGATCTCTGCTGAGATCCTTTGGTTGTATTCCCCTCGTGTGAGAGGTATTTGATCGTTGTCTGAATCGTCGACCATTGTTAACAGAAAAGTTCAACAGATTATGAGAGTTTATTCAATTTACAATTTCACACTAGGTAATACCGAGTGTACAATTGTAATATCATCATAGATCAAAGTATAGTGTATTAACTATACAATCCCTAGTTATCACGGTATCCCACTAGATTGTACCAACTATACAGTCCTAGTGTTATCACAATATTTACACTAGATTGTACCAACTATAGAATCATAGTGTTATCATAGTATTACCACTAGATTGTACCAACTATACAATCATAGTGTTATCAAAGTATTCCCACTAGATTGTACCAACTATACAATCATAGTGTTGGCACAGTATTCCCACTAGATTGTACCAACTATACAATCATAGTTTTATCACAATATTACCACTAGATTGTACAAACTATACAATCATAGTGTTATCACAGTATTCCCACTAGATTGTACCAACTGTACAATCATAATGTTGTCATAGTATTCCCACTAGATTGTACTAACTATACAATCATATTGTTATCACAGTATTCCCACTAGATTGTACCAACTATACAATCATAGTGTTATCACAGTATTACCACTAGATTGTAGCAACTATACAATCATAGTGTTATCATAATATTCCAACTAGATTGTACCAACTATCCGATCATAGTGTTGTCACGGTGTATGGTTCTTTGATAGTTTAACTAACTACTTATCGGGAGCGGTGATCATGCCTTGAACTGAAAGCGAATATCATATAACCTTGTGCATGCCTTGAACTGAACGCGAATATCATATAACCTTGTGCTCTGATACCACTTGTAAGACCCATCCCAACTAAATGGATCTTAACCCAATATTGAGGCTAGTTTAATAGTTAGATTATGCATAAGATATGTAAATCCAGGATTTAACATTACAAAACAAACCAAATACCTTACAAAATCATGATTTGAACCATTAGATGATTTCACGACAAATTTGTTCAAATGTTTGGATGATATGTTAAAGTTGATAACCAAAATGACCACACAATCCATTTACAATTTCAAAGTTATGCGGAAGCGTTTTAAGGGATTGCGTTCAGTTCTTCAAAAAGGTATGCTTGATCATCTCCCGGGCCTTGTAAGACACTACCTAGGGACCAACATAAAATTACCATACATTAGGGGCGTTAAGCATACGTTAAAAATCAAGAAGCGAAACAAAATAGGAGCGGAAGAACCCCCGCCGTAGCTTACTGCTTCACAGCTGTAAGCTACGGCTGAATGATGCTGCTCGTTTCTGGGCTTGCCGTAGCCTACGACCTGACAGCAATTGGATACTGCTGGGCTCTAGTGTTCTATTTGTTCGTTTCGGACGTAGCTTACGGCTTAGGGCCGTAAGCTACGGTTAAAAGCTGCTGCAAAGTCCCGTATTTTGTTAACCAACAAGTCCCCTTGTTGCCTATACGTCCCATACGCAAATAACGGGTCTAGAGAAGTTACAACTACACTTACATACCTCGTTTACGATAGAATGGATCCCAATGGCATATTCTCTAACTCGGATTTAACATCAAAGTCCCAACAACACAACTTTAACAATATAATCATGTTTAAGTCCGAAATTAACTTACCTTATGCTTGATCTTTCCTTCACGAGTCCTTTCCGCCTTCGCTTGATGATGTCTCTAGCTCCTGGCCTATCAGTTTATAGTTCGCTCAATTATTAGAACCATTATGATTTCTATTGCACATATCCCCTCATACATAACATTCGTAATACATGCGTTTATTCCCAACACGACTTGTAGGGTTAATTAGACATTGGTTCAAACACATGTTAAACACTATCATTATTATCTAGCCATGAAAATCATCATACAATGGCCACGACTCTATTTTTAATGCTACACATAAGCCCACCGAGTTAACACCATTAGAATGGTCCTTGGATTCACTTAGGCATTTTATCGATCACTTGGTAGGCGTTTATGTTATGCTATGGCAATAGCCAATTAAAATGCATCATACTCTCATCCACAATTTAGGTTATCACTCTAATATATCTTCCTATCATTTATGTGGCAAATTTCTTACATGAACACACACACACACACACACACACATATATATATGTATATATATAACAACATCTAAAACATCAAGACGATGAATTTAATCAAAACTCATAAAACCCATCTTCTCTTTTCCATCATAGGCACACAAGTTGGCCTAATGCACACTTATAGTTCAATTTTCTCATAAATACCATGCTTCCACACTCTAGGTAACATCATAAGATTCACATATTTAGTTATAGTAAAAATCCATCAATTTCATGATTCTCATGGTCATATAAATCATCTTAATCAATAAAATCAAAGGATACCTTATGATTAGTTGGACTCTAGAGAATCAATTTCACCTATTGCATGTGATTACCCCTCCAAATTGCCTTTAGATTAAGCTAAATAGGTGAGTTGAAGCTTATGTGTGTGTGTGTATGTTTTAGGTGTAGGATGATTTCCAAGAGATGGAGATTATCTCCTCACTGTTGTGTTTAATAATTTACACACACCCACTATCCCATGTTTCCCTTTTTAGTCCCTCTAGTTTGACCATGTTTATTAAGATTTCCCATTACTAAATGTGTTATTTACTATATGGATTTTACCATCATTTATTTAGAATGATTTATTAGTCTCTAACTCATTGGGTTCAGTTTTAATCGAATTATCCCCAAACCCCGAGTCGTATGATCGCTTCATACAAGATTTACCCAATTTTTATTCAATATTCTAATTTTTAAAAGATGTTTGTGTTACATCTTTTAAGAAATTTAATGTCTATTAAATGGACATCAAGAGCGCATTTTAGTACGGGAAGGTGAAATAAGAATTGTGTGTTGATCAACCTCCGGGGTTTAAAGATCAAGTCCATTGGGACAGAGTCTATGAGCTAAACAAGGCTTTATATAGAGTTCATCAAGCTCCATGAGCGTGGCATGAGATACTCTCTGTTCTTTATCGATAATAGGTTCAACCGTGGAGTCATTGATTGCACACTGTTTACCAAGGAGAAAGATGGCGTCTTCTACTGGTGCAGATTTATGTATATGATATTATTTTTGGTTCTACTAACGATTCACTTTGCAAAGAGTTTGAAAAAGTTACGCAGGTTAAATTCAAGATGAGTGATATGGGAGAGATGCAATTTTTTCTCGGTTTGTAAGTTCAACAAACGGAGTTGGGAATCTTTATTCACCAAAAAAAGTATGTTGCAGACATCTTGAGCCGGTTGATTGGTTCCCATCTTGGTCAACCATGTGATTGGTCCTGGTGAGAAGGGTGTAAACGTTGAACCGAAACTCTATCGCGTAATGATTGGTTCTCTAATGTACCTCATGACATCGAGACCAGATTTAATGTTTGCAACATGCATCTGAGCACGATACCAGTCGAACCTGAAGGTTTCTCATCTTATTGCGGTTAAGGGGATCTTTCAGTATATGAAGGGTTGTCCAACCAAATGTCTGTGGTACCTTAGTGATGATACGTTTGATCTAAGATCTTTAGTGATGCTGACTATGGTGGTTGCAAGAATGACGCCAAATCCGTGATGGTTGGATGCCAATTCTTAGGGAGAAAACTAGTGTCCTATGCAAAGAGACAAACTTCTATTGCGATGTCCACCTGTGAACCCGAATATGTGGCAACATTGAGCTGTTGCTTTCAGATTCTGTGGATACAACAGCAAATGCGGGACTACGGTTTGCAATTTCTAAACACCCCTATTTATTGTGATAATGACGCGGCCATAGCGATCACTAAGATCCTAAAAACCACTTTAAGTTCAAACACATTCATCTCCGCAATCATTTCATACGCGACTGTTATGAAAAGAAACCGGTTGATGTAATCAAAATTCACACTGACCATTAAAGAGTTGACCTGTTTGCTAAAAGCTTTCAATAAATCAAGATTTGACTACATGCATTTAGTAAATGGTGCCAAATAAAAATAGGATTGGTCCATATTGGGAATAGGTTTTTGTACATATTTTCTTATCTAAAAATCCCGAAAAATACAGAAATATCTGAAACATCGACAAAATGCAAAAACGTTGAAAAATCTTGAAAAGTCAAAAATATCAAAGAATGCAAAAAATGGGTTTTCATGTAAAGCAAAAGAGAAAATGACAGTAGATCACTGGGCTATCAAGATTTCTCTAAAATTTGTAAAGCCTAAACGGTAAACAATTTTTACAAATGATATATCAGTAGGCTCGAAAATCGGGTCAAAATTGGCACTGTGATATAAACATAATGACTTAGAATCTTGTGGTTTAACATCTCACTGGCATATGGTCTTAGTGCCAAAATTTAGTTTGATAAATTGCCAAGAGTCTGAGATACTAGGTCTTTATGTCGTTTGCTATCTGGGGTATGATGGTTGTTCCAAAGATAAAAGTAGTAGACGTAAGTCTAAGGTCTTCCATGATAATTTGTTCCATACCTAAAAGATCCTTGTGTTATTCCCTCTCAAGCGAAAATTGCTTCTTTGATGAGATAGTCTCTTTGTCCTGGGAAACACCAACCCGGACACTGGCTTCCTTTCTTTCTTCCCAAGCCGGATTTCATCTTTTTGTTTGTACGTTGGTACTAATCTAAACACGTGATTTGCGCTTAAAATCTTTAAGTCAAGAACGTTCTCTCTTAATCGAGCCAATCTTGTACTTCCTCCACAAATAATAAAGATGCAAATGGCATACTCACCTATAAGATGACATGCTTGCGCATACATTGATACGGGAATGTGTCGTGTGGTGGGAAATACAGATTTAAGGGATTAATATTTACCTTAATCATATCTGATATACCGGTGAGTAAGCCTGATTCTAGTTTTTAAGAGGACAAACATAATGATCATTGTTTGTGAGGTTGTTTATCGTAATGTTAATCTTATAACACAACTGTTATCTTTACAGGTCTGGATACTAATATGATTATTTTACTCATGATACACACAAAAAGATAGTTTGTAAATACTGACTTCTGGATTTGAGTTCTTTAATTTGAAAAATTCAAAAATACCCAAAAGATTTTAGGTGTTTTTAGCTTAAAATTTCTGAAAAATACAAAATATTTTCATTATTTTTGTTTTTAGTGAGCCAATGTTGGAAATCCGTTCTTTTTTGTTAATTCGTCAGAAAAGCTGATGTCGAAACATAATCAATCTATGATTTGAACCTTTCTATTCGTTCAAAAACACAATTAATCTTTCTTATTAATATAGTCTTGTAGGATCGCTGGATCTCGTTATACAAGATATTAGAGACTACACGCGTGCCGATTCAAAGTGGACTCAATGAATCAGATGTTGTTAGACGTGAGAAACTTAGAATAATATGAAAAGAAATCAAACACAAAGTTCACATGAAAAAAGAACAACAATTCGACGTAAAATCATATTAAGTGCAAAAGTTGAACAAATGAGAGCACAAGGCACATATTTATAGACTAACTCCCGTACGCCGAGCTCTTGCACCTAAGGTTCTAGCCAAGTGTAAGAGCATCATACGCATGAACCATTACAAACATGATAAATATTGTTGTTTAATCTGCAGGATTGCTACATAATCAACATGGCACATACCAAAACATGAATCTAGTCTAGAACCTAAGCTAAGTACATATCTAAAGGGTGCACTTACGTATTTTATGCATGCATAATTGTTTTTATGTACGCAGGGAGGGAGGTTGTTATTACATGTCTATTATATGTCCCTAGCCTAGTATAGGTGTTTATTGTATATTATTACATTGTTTCTAGCTCGTTTGTATGTTAGGGGCAATTTTGTAATTGTTACAGGCAAAGAGGTCACCTAGACACGAAGGAGTCACCCCTTCTTGTGGTTCAAAGAGAGAAGGAGACACTCCTTCTCCTGAACCTCTTCGGGCAACATGAACCCTTCACCCCTAGGCCTTAAGCGAAGGGCTTTCAATAGTATAAATAGAACATGTTGTTGCCCTAGCCCCTTAGTTGTTCATTTTGTAGAGAAAACTTGGTGTATTTGGTAAGAATCTTTGTGTAATCACTTGTACTCTAATACCACTTATAGGGCTAAAGATTCTGATAAACCAACCATCACGGGTCAACAAACAAAGTATAGAATCCTTTGTCTGAAGTTTGGTAACGGGTGCAATGATAATAACAATCAAAACAAGCAGAAACGCATTGTTCTAACATGGTTAAATTATCAAAACTTTATTAGAAATTTGATTAACAAACGGTTTTAAAATGTTTATTGATTAATTTAGGGTTCGGTTAAAAAGTAACAAGAACCAGGCGTTAAGAACATCCAAATCAAATTTGGCAACTTTCTAAATGGGTCATCTCTTCTCAGGCGAAGGAGTCACCCCTTCGCCTAGAAATCCTGGTGAAGAGGTCGATCCCTTCGTGTGGAATCACAAAAATTCAACTCATTCTTGTGTTTTGTATAGAAAAGGAATGACCCCTTCGGTATGTCAGAAACCTGACAGTTTGTATGGTAAAAACTTTGTCAGTTTTTGTCGTTTCTTTGTTTCTAGTAGTATTTTGAATGTACAGAGCCATGGATTGGAAGGCGTATCCCGATAACAAAACTTGTGCATTCCTCGGAGAACCTAGAGAAAAGAATAAAACGGAATTTCTTAGAATCATTGAATTTTTACGTCGATCAAGGAGCGGATATGCCATTTCACAAGAGTACAATGCCTACAGAGAACATTTGAAACATTTTTACCAGAATGAAGCTATTGATTGTGAAGTATCTCCTCCTATCATTCGATGCAAGGTTCATGGGAGGGACATTGTAGTTTCTGAGCAAATTCTAAGAGAACTTCTACAATTCAATGGCATTCCAAATGATCTGATTAAGCTTGATGGGATTCTTATTCATGGGTGTTTCTTGAGAATTAAATACAATCGTCTGTTGTCCGTTGGAGTGCTGCATAAAGAACACATCAGCACTACATTCAAGTATTTGATTCATGTCGTAATGAAATGTGTGGGTCCGAGAAGAGGAGGATTTGAGGGAAACTCTCGCATCTGCTGTACTTACTTTAATATTTAACAAGCTGTTCAATTTCTCAGGGATGGTATTCCACCATCTAAAGGAAATGGTTAATGGACGTACAATGGATACTTGATTCCTCATGTATCCAAGGTTTCTCTAAATGTAATCGATCATCAAGCACCTAGACTTCCCAGAGACTCACTTGACATAGTGAAGCTTGATAATATGAAGTAAGTTATCCTAGATCGTATGAAGACCTTTAAAGGAAAAGCAATTAATGAATGTCCAAAGAACAGAAGACTTTTTGGACACTTGATTAAGCCTAATTATCACACTCCGCTGGGGAACAAATGGAGAAATGAAACAAGTGATTCTGAAGATGATTTGATCGTCCAAAGACGAACTTTTAAAGAAGGAGATGTTATTGGTCGTGATCTTGATGAAACAGAAGCAACGCAGATGATTTATTTGATGTTGAAGCCCTTGGTGACCAACCTGATCCTACCGCTACATTTGCTCCTGGTTTGTCTCATTCTAGTAAAGGCAAAGCAAAAGTTGTAGAGACAGATGCAGGTGATGTGTTACTAGATGATGTAACAGAGAAAGGAAATGAAGCTGATGATGATAAAGACGAGAGCACCGATACAGAAGGTGACTCACCAGATTCAAAGGCTAGAAAACGAGCAATAAGGAAGGCCAAGAAAGTACAAGAACGTGCTTTGAGAGATGATCAAGACTTTGTAGTCACTGGTGAGACTTTGATCGATGATATATACATTGGTTTGGCCTCCCCGCCGTCGAAAAAGGCTGCTAAGGGTGGTTGATTGAAAAGAAAGTCATAACCAGCTGGGAAAAAGTCAAAGAAGAAGCCGAAACTGGGCCATTTATATGATGCGCTCACATCTGAAACAACAACAACAACAACTACGGCAACATCAACAACAACATCATCACCAACAATAAGAGTAGCAATGACTGCTAGCGCATCAAGGTCAACGCCTACTCCAGTAATCTTCCTCACTGAGTCTATCTCAGTTACTATAGAGGCAATCTTTACAATGCCATCTCAAGCTCTCATGTCTGGATCTGTTAGTGATATGATAAGGAATTTACGTGCCAAAATGAACAAACCAGCTACATCCTCACAACCAAGCTCTACTACTAGCTCAACAATGCCAAGCGCTCAATTTCAATGTCAATGGAATGAGTTTGTCATGTTTATGCATGCACAAGCTCAAGAGAACATGGACCCGAGAAACAAAATGGCAACTATTGAAGAGAATGAAAGGCAGATGCTGGAAATGATGGCCCATACTATTCAGATGAACAAAGAACTGCAAGCGTCGAACAGAGAACTTCAACATGTCAAACCAACGACTTGTTCAATCAAATCAAGAAACTATGAGGCGATTAACAAGCACTGAAATGAAGAATCAAGAGCTGAAGTTGGCCAACATTAACAATGAAAAGAAGCTTGTTGAATACAAAAATGATAATCAACGACTTAAGGAACAAATTGACATGTTATTTGAAGATCGACCAAGAATTGAAGGCGTTCATGAGTCTGGTTATGAATAAGAGGAATAAGAGGATGAAAAGGACGAAGAAAATGATGAGGAAGATGAGGAGGAGGAAGAAGATGATGATGATAAAAATGATGATGATTATGATGATAACAATACTGATCCTCGTCCTCGGGACAGTGGTAAGAAGGATGCTGAAGGCAAAACGGGTTCATCTTCCAAATCTCAAGCTCAAACGGATGTTGGAAAGGAACGTCGTACTAAGATGAAGCATGAAAAGGGCAATGATCCTACAAGTGGTGCATCCACTTAGGGGAGCATGGAAAGACAACTGCAGAGATTTTGAAGGCCTTCATCCTAACCGGTTCGGTTCCCTTGGAAGCTGCACAGGCTTTATTGAAAATATTCTTATACGACGATGATGAGAATCTGATTCCCGTTCCACAATACAAAGATCTGGAAGAAGGAGAGAACCCAACTGAACTATCAAGAGATGGTGTTGCAAAGATATACAGGATAACCTTAGCTGATCTTCAAGTTCAAACCAATCAGAAACACCTCGAGAGATGGATCCTCGGCATAATGAAGTTATATTGAGGACATCATTCACGAGGAGTATCCTGAGTACTACTTCGACTTTAACAACAACAGTACCAGGATACTAGATCTAGATGACAAATTATTCAACAAAGCAGAGGAAACTTTATGTGCTGAACCGATTATTATACCTGAAGAAACAATGTCTGGATCTACGTTGTTCAGAATTTATGTGCTAATTGGTTTCCAACCGAACAAGAGCACCTCGTGAAGAAGCCGATCTCACAAGCCTCAGTCTTCAAGAGACTGACGAAGATGTCTGGAAATATGTTAAGCTGGGCTTATATTCCTCATCCAAAGGTTTTCGGCGTCAAATGGGAAATAGGTTTACGGTACTTTGAAAATTATGTGAAGCTGAAGAGCCTCCCATTTTGATACGTTAGAGATCTTGCACGCCATCAACCCCTTTAATATCAACAATGTTCAAGCTTCGATACTTATTTGAGGATTCTAAGAAAAGAAAGTCAAGATGGTTGGAATACATTGAAGAAAGAATATCCCAAGTAACTCTAGACCAAAGAATTGCATCAAATAACAGGCAAACCAATATGGAAGCACAAGATCAAGAACTCGGAGAGTATGTCAAAGATTCCAATAGCGCCGATTGAACATAACTTTCCCTCGAAGTTCTTATTTTGGAATTACGACTACTTGACGACCGAAGCTATTATTGTTCTTGACAACGAACCAAAGATCTACAGAAAGTTTCGAGTCTCCGATCCGATGTGGCTTATCAACTGCTATGAAGGAGACATAGTTACATTGTATTATCATCTGATTAACTTCTTAGATGCCGATGCTGATCAAGCGCTCAACAATGAAGAAGATCAAGTGTTGATGTGTTGTTTTGAAGATTGTTGCTGTTTGTTGAAGCCTTTTGAAGATTTTGAAAATTTTTGAAGACATTCTAGCTAGGTCCATGGGGGAGTCTGTTAGTACATGTCTATTATATGTCCCTAGCCTAGTATAGGTGTTCGTGGTCTGTTATTATGTTGTTTCTAGATCGTTTGTATGTTAGGGGCAATTTTGTAATTGTTACAGGTGAAGAGGTCACCTAGACACGAAAGGGTCACCCCTTTATGTGGTTCAAAAGGTGAAGGAGACACTCCTTCGCCTGGACCTCTTCGGGAAACATAAAGCCTTTGCCACCAGGCCTTAGGCAAAGGGCTTTCAGTAGTATAATAGAACATGTTATTGCCCTAGCCCCTTAATTGTTCATTTGGAGAGAAAACTTGGTGTATTTGGTCAAAATCTTTGTGTAATCACTTGTGCTCTGATTTTAATAATGTTTCGATCATTTAACCATATTAGAACAACTCGGGTCTTCTTGTTTGCTTGTTATTATCATTGCACTTGTTTCCAAACTTCAAAGAAAGGATTCCACACTTTGTTTGTTGACCCGTGATTGTCGGTTTATCCGAATATTTGGTCGTACAGAGGTTTAAACACAAATAGCTCTTAACCTAACAATTGTTGGAAACCGACTCAAACAAACTCTAATTGAACTCATTCTAGCAGGTTTGGAACAGGCTCGTCAAAGGCTAAATAAATATATATTAGGTTTAGCTTTAAGATTCAAAATTAGGATTTAGCCTTTAGGGTTACAATTTAGATTTTAGGGTTTAGCATTAGAGTTAGCTTTAGGGTTAGGATTAAGGTTTAAGGTTCAACTTTATGGTTAAGGGACTACGGTTCAACAAGATGGTTCTAACGCTGCTGGAATGAGTTCGAAGTTCCTTTAAACTTTTACGCTTTTTATGTTAAGGACATTATGTAAATGAACCACCCTTGTACGTAAGTATGTACATATGTATGCATATAAGCATCCATACATGTGTCTATGAATATATGTTGTTAGACATCTTCAAAATTAATACTTTTGGTGTATATTCAAATGGGAATTCTATGTGCCCATTGTAGCCACCAAAGGTTTTCTAAATCACTTGTTGCTTGAACACTGCTGTGCATTCAAAATATAATAAACATGTTTCTTTGTGCGGTAGAGAGATACATAAATTATAAATAACATCATAATCATACCTATCTCTAATCTCTAAAATGACTATTATAATAAATTTTCATCAATGTTTATAACTAGTTTTGATCAATAATGATTTGATAACAACACAATCTTTCTAAAAATTCCACCCTATGTCATAGTTTGCAGAATTCTTCTAAACATTAACATACTGGAAAACTACTGAGTTAAATTATAAAACAAAACCTAAACAACATATTATATTCATCAACAATGGCCCATTGACAAAGTTAAACTTTTAGAACACCTAATTTTTGAGGCTTTAGATTCAAATCCTACAGACGATAGGATTAAAGTAGTGGTGTCTTGAAGCTAAGGATGACATATTTAAGATTACTATAATCACCACTAGGGTTCATAAACCCACTTAACTAAACAAGGTGTTTTTACACTTCCTAATATAATTTATTATCAATAATATAGAAAATTCCCAATAGATAATCAGTTTTCTACAATTGTCTGCATATGATTTTTTTTCAGCTACAAGCAACCATAACAATTCTTGTATTTGGTACTATTATATCTTTTTTATGGTGGCTTATGCAATATCAACTCCACCAAATCTCATTTACCTACTTTCAACAAATTGGGTTTGTGTAATCCCTATAATAACCATTAAGCCTTCGTATGACCAATATAACTAAATTTTATATTTCCTTAATTTTACAAACCAAACTTTATGCTTTCTTAGTCAAGTGAGCCATACTTGACTTGATACATCTACTATAGTGACATTTATTTATTTATTTATTTATTTATTGAGGTTTTACAACTATACACCACATGGATTTGTTCTTTCACATTCCTTAAAGTCATTAAAAACCTTTTCAAAACAACATAGAGGTATCAATATAAATATAAAATTGCATCCAAGTATTACTTAATAGGCATTAACTAAAAATAGTCAAATTTAAATTAAAACGAGAGGGTCTTTGACCTAGTCGTACCAACAAGTCACAAGAATGCATCACGCAGGGAGGATTTAAGTCTCATGATAGATAAAAGTTGTAGAGTTAAAAGTAATTTTAATGTTTTCTTGACTTCACGGTTCTTAAAAAACAAAAATGAAAAAAAAAAAAAAAAAGATAAGTGGGGTGAAGAAATCAAGATGGCACGTTGATTCCATATTATTATATATACATCAATTTGTAAGGTCGGCTACACTCACAGATTCTACTGTACAAAGTCAATGGCAATATTGTAATATTCTGATAATACAGGGTTATTTTTCATTTTTCTTTAAAAATACACTACTTCTCAGGTACATACACTGACCATCTTCACGAGTCACCACCGACCTTCGGAATCCACAACTGTAAAACCTACCTTATTAACGGCAAAAAGAAAAAAACCAAGATCGGAAAAGAGGTCGGAAGATCGCCATGAAACCCTAACCACCATAGATCTGGTAGATAAAACCACATGCAGCGGTAGATCGGGACTGCGGTGACATTAAAACACCGTCACCGAACAGTTCTCAGGCCAAGCCGGTCATGTTCCGACAGGTATTCTGGGGACGAGTGAGGCTTCGTCCAACCATGTATGATTTCTGAATCAGATCCTCAATCGAAAAGCAGATGTACGGCGACAATGCTCGAAGTCAAAGGTTAGAAGAGAGCAGATAAGATCAGCTTTTAAATCTTAACCAAGAAGGAAAGAGCGGAAGCTGATGGACGGCCACGTGGCAGTGAAGGCGACAGTGAGGTTGCCGGAACATGGAATCGCCGTCGTGGCTCCGCTCTGAGTGGCGGTGGCTCTTCTCATCTTTCTCTTATTTACTGATTGTGTGTGTAGGTCGTTTGTGGAAAATGGTGGGTTGCTAGATGGTTTAGGGATTATGTATGGCTAGGTTTTAGGGTTATGTAGATGGTTTTCAAGAAAACAATGGATGGTTTGATATTGGGTTTTAGAAACTGGTGTTTGTGGGTTTTTATTTGTGGGAGAGAGTTCACGAAATGCAAATGAGTTGATGGACATCATCATCATCAATCACATGGGCATATCTTTTTTTTTATGTTAAATACAAATTTAAAATTAACAAAAAACATGCTTATTTTATGTTAAAATAACTAACGGCAAAAGCAAAACATCACATAGAGGGGCAGTTCGCTATATATGTCATTCGAATAACAATGTTTATGGAAATGATATCATTGTAACCAGTGGTGCAGGATTTAAAGGGCCATGGGTGTCCCGTCTCCTCCTGTTTTTTGGGGTACTGGTAGAAAATTGCGATTTACATAGTAAATTGACTCCGGGTTGAGTCCGACCCCCGCTGATTTGATCTTCCTGCTATTACCGATCAAAAAACATTTAACTCCGGCCCCCTCCGATTCGAGAACCAAGCTTCACCACTAATCATAACCTGTGTAACTAGGTCACAAACGCTAGGTTGTCGCCGCAACGCGCGACACGGGAAAATACCTAGTTATATAATAATCTTCAACTTGTTTGTATGCTTTCCCTTTGGTCACCAATCTCACTTTTTTATTCAACCATTTCACCCTTGTTTTTTTCTATATAATCAACCCATATTCCTACCTTGCAAAACCTCCTCATTTCCTCTACACTTTCTTGCTCTAAATCTCTGTGTTATTTTATTATTCTTTTTGTTGTGTTTCTTGCTATTGCATTTGATGCATGGATGTTAAAGACTAATGTCTCCTATTGTTTGTGAAATCCTACGATCCGGGTTTATGATAAATTCTTCATTAGTTCGCCGTACCCATCTTGTCCAATCGTTCTCTGTTGTCTTCCTTTACTGGTTTTACGTGTTCTCAGAGATTAACTGCGAATTCGGACACAATTCGGCTTATTAATCGCCATTCTTCTAGTTATTTATTTCTTTTTTTAGTTTTATAGTTAGATTTGAATCTCTTTAATCCATGGCATCGTTAAGCGGAACTTCATCTGGATCCGACGGAAGCAGGGGCGGAGCTACATGTAAGTTTCGTCGGCCGTGCGGCCAGCCTCTTTTTCATCTAGTTTAGTTCATAAAAATATTAGAGGGGTAAACGAGCCGAACTCATAATAGATGAGCCGGAGCTCTGCTCATGTGAATATATAATAAAGATTATATCTATATAAATATATTTGCTATTTTAAATACAAGTTATATTAATAGAAAGTTTGTTTTGTGTTGTAAGTCAACTCAAGCTCAATAAGTAATGTTTTGGCTCAGGCTCGTGTATTAAACAAGCTTATTATTAAGGTGTTTTTAGCAAGCCAATATCAAATAGATCATGTACAACATGAGTCATTTATAACTGAAGAAACGAGTACACATCAAGTTTTCAACTATCCTCTTTGCTAAATAAATATTTTAGTATAAATGTATAATACCGAGTGGCCTGTAGGCTAACAGTATCAAAGGGTATAGAAAATATGACGTGTAGAGTGTTTTAAGTCTTATAGTGAACAAATTTGTTAATTTAGTAGTAGGATTACTAGGTGTCTAAAGTCAGAAAAAAAATCATTATGATATGGTGATTTACGATGGCCATGAATTTTTTTTTTCCAGATTCGCCACTAGAGGACGGGTTGATCGATCAAAGGAAGAGGAAAAGAATGGAATCCAACCGTGAATCAGCTCGCAGATCTCGGATGAGGAAACAAAAGTACATCGACGATTTAAACGCCGAGTCTAGCAGGATCAAGAATGATACCAATAAGATCCGGACCACCATCACCGTCACCACACAACGATTTGTTGAAATAGAAGCAGAGAACAGTGTTCTTAGAGCTCAAGTGAGCGAGCTCCAGCAACGTCTGGACTCGCTCAACGGAATCTTGAACTCCATGAACATAAATGCCAATTGTACACCCCCTCAATGCGTGAGTGGGACAAGTGGTTTGTTTGAGCTTGAGTACATGGAGAATCCATGGAACATGATGTTTGTCAATCAACAACCTATCATGGCATCTGCTGCTGATATGTTTGGGTACTAGTGGTTAGAATATGATTGATGGAATCACGTTTTAAAGGGTTGTATTATTTTATGTGGGTTAGGCTTTGTTGTGTTGTGCCTTATTGGTTTGTGTTGTTAGGGTTTTTATGTTGTAAGTTGTAACATGGGTTATAATTGGGATGTTATGAACTATTTGAGCTAGAACTTAATGATTGTACTTTTATTCATTACATCTAGTATTCTTATGCGTGGTTTTTAATTATTATAACGGAAAAATTACTAAATAGACTAACTTAGATAAAAAAAAATAATAAATATTAACTTCTAGTTTATAACAAAATGGACAAAAAACGCCGGCTAATATACGATGAAAGTTTAGTCCGTGTTTTGCATGTTGTCTCTTTTTACCTGGCTAAAAAGAAAGGCAAAATTTTAGCCACCAATTAAAAACGCGTATTTTCTTATTGGTTTGTTCGTGGACTATATTAGGGTGGGCGGAGCGCTCTACCAGTTTGTTTTCAACTTTACTAATTTACACAAATATTACACTGCCATCTTATTTTACTGAAACACAGTTTAGAGGCAGCACTGAAATGCTTTTTTCTTTTTTTGTTTTCAATCAAATAAGCATTTTAATTAGAAAAATAAAACATTAATTAAAACTAATACATAAATTAATTAGACATTTTAAAGAACTAAAAAACAAACTACAAAAACAAAAAAAAACCCACATGATGACAAAAAAAACATAGACACACCTCCGAAAAAACAAAAATTAAAAAAAAAAACATTACCCCGACTCTAAAAAAACACAAGTTAAAACAAAAAAAAACCCATATGACCAAAAAACCATCCACCTATCCACTACACTTCTGTGAATTATCTGCCGTGCCAACCTTTACGAGCCCACTGCCCGTACGACCGACGGTGGTGTTGCGACCGGAGGGGGGGGTAGTGGCCTACCCGTGAGTAGCAGTTCGTGAAGGGTCCCATCGCCCCTTATACTTTTCAAGAATCTCTGTGTCGAATAAATTTCAGTAAGTTCACCCTTTACCATCATGCCGTCAATCCCGTCATGGTTATTCGTCATCGCCTTGTTGGTTATTTCGTATATGTCTATTTTTGCGAATATCAAAATTCAATGTTTATTCTAACAAAAAAACGAATATAAAATACACGACTAATATTTTTCAGTTTGATTCTGGAATAAACGACTGTTGTTTATTACCGTAGTTCTGAAAATAGTGCTACTTGTTTTTATGCGTGATTAAGAAAATTATTTGTTAGTTTATGTCAAGCGCTACTTAAAAATACGTATTTATTCATATATATTTTGTAATTACAAAAAAAGTTTTAATATCTATTACATTGCTAAAAACTAGAGACCAAATTAGACCCGACTTAGGGTTAAACAGTCAATTGGTTTGGATTTAAGTGTTGTTTGTGTTTAAACTAATAAGAGAATTCAAATCTCGTCCACCAAATTATATGTGGGGTTTTTTGAAATTATATGGGGTAGGTGTGAGTGGTTGTGATTGGAGAAGAGAGAACATTTTTGGTGAAAGCACTCTTCACCTCTATATTTGAAAAGCTACTGTTCACTCATATATATATTTTAATATTTTTGTAGTTGGTTGTGACTGAGCAGAGAGAAAATATAATGATAAAAGTATGAAAAAAGTATTGTTATTTTAATTAGGAAAGAGAAAATTTAGGTGTGAAGTAGTGATTTTTAATGTAATTTGATGTAGAAGATTTGGTGAACGTGATGTAAAAGCTCTAGGGGGGGGGGGGACGGGGCCCTACCAGAATTGGGCACGGGTACCCAACTACCAGCACGGTAACACCGCCGCCACCCATGATGGTAGGGGTCCCCTAAACCGCTTGCTGGTTCTAGTTAACGGCCTGGTAAACATTAATAATAATTGCAACCGTCGATTTTTAGTATTTATTTTATTACCTTTTTGACCGTTTGAATGAATTTAGTATAAAACGGTAACAATTTTTTGACCGTTAATTTAATATAAAATCAAATCCAAATCCAATCCCCCCCCCCCCCCCCCCACACTAAACCATTGATCAAAATATTATCAAATTTTCATCTTCAAGTTGATCACAAATAGCAAACCAAAACTCAAATCCAAATCCAATCCCGCCCCTACTAAACCGTGTGCGACAACCAATCTGGAATTTGGAGGATGAACTCGCCCTCGTGAATAGCTATATTGCTATTCAACAGCAAGGACCCGAGTGAACGCAAAATTTTTGGAAAGTGGTTGTCCCAAGATTCAATGAACAAATAGGTGAAAACAATCGTTTAACGGACGCGATATATGGAAAGTATGTATCTTTAAAGTCGAAGTGAGCAATATTTGAGCAATTCTTCGTAAATGCAGTGAACGACAATCTGGGTTTAAACGAAGATGAAGCGATTGAAGACGCCTGTAACCAATACCGAAACATACACAATGATAACTACCCGAGGGTTGAGGTTTGAAGAGCTATGAGAGGACGTTTGTTAATATAGTCGCCTTTCTACTATTTATTTATGTTTTTAAATAATGGTTTGATTATGGATTGATGTTATTTTAGGTTCTTTTTTATGTAAGTTTATTTTATTATTTTAATAATATGTTTAATTAATGTTTTTTTTTTAAAAAAATACTAAAATATAAAGATTTCAGTGAAGTGAATTAGTTAAGTGTTGCCTCTAAAAAAGTGTTTAATGAATTAATAAGTGAAGTGATGTGGCAGTATATAATTGGTTAAAATCAGTTAAGTGAAAAAATGATTCTACATGCGCCCCCTTGAGGCCTAACAGAGTAGAAGATGCACTATACCTTTGTTATAATTCTCTCATTTAGTAAAGATAAATCAATAACTACTTTTTATAGGGAAATTGGATTTAAATAATTTAAAATATTGCTGTTAGTCGATATCATTTTCAACTATTACTTTGACTACCAATATTTCTAAATGTATACATTGTTTTATCAGCCCTAAACTAACCAAACACTAACTTCGTTAAACTTTTTTATGACGTGACATTTTTTTGCGTACATGGCTACTGATGTCAGCATGTCACGTAAGAAACTTTTGCCACATCAACATGCCATGTAAGAAAAAATGTCATGTGAGCATGCCACATAGGCAAAAAATGCCATGTCATCAAATGAACTAACGAAGTTAGTGTATGGTTAGGTTGGGGGTAACATAACAAATAAAGTGTAAACTTGAAAATATTAGTAGTGAAAGTGATAGTTAAGAGTGATATCGTATAATAGTTTAGAGTATTTAAATCAAATTTCCTCAAATCATGTCAAAATAATAAAAGATGTGTCGACATACAAAAATATCAAAATAGTATTGACCAATTGATATATGGATACATGAATTTACACACATATATAGCATTTTGGACGCACGTAATATTAATTTCTGTCTTAATACACATTGTTAAGTTCGTTTTAATCTGTAATTGGTAATCCATGTCCATTTTAGACACGCGTCTAACCTTTAAAATGAACTTGTCACCCATAAATATTGTCCGAGACTATCTATAATTGTTATCTATGTTTTTATATGTTAAGGTGGTTCTTAGTAATATCCGTGTTGGTAAAACCCTTGATTAGAAAAAGGAAATTGAATTTAAATTTTTTAAACCATTGCTTATTGGTCGAAGTCATTCCAAATTATCACTTTGATTAACAATACTCTTCACATTACACTCTGTTTATTATGTCAACCCCAAGATAAGATGCAAATTACACTTCTTCATCTGAGAACTTGACCATAATTTCAAAATAAGGGTGGCATAACAAAAAAACTGTAAAGCTAAAAGTACTGATAGTCAAAATGATAGTTGAAAGTGATATTAGCCATTGAGCAATAGTTTGAAGCATTAAAATCCAATTTCCTATTAGAAAATAATTTGTTGAGATATATGAATTAGCTGAACAAGAAAATCAAAGATGAAAATTATCTTATTACTAAAAGCCATTTGTGTGTTAATATTTGATTCGTGGTCCAGATTCATTGTTTGAGCCGACAATTTCATTAAAGAATGATATCATGATATAATGGACTAACACATAATTAATTACTAACTTATATCATAAAAGAAAACAAAATGATATAAAGGGATAACACTTAATTAATCTATCTATATAATAATTGAGGTCACTTGGGTTGAATGAAGCCTTCTTAGAATGTCCACCTAGGCTCCAATTAAATATGGAGCTCCTAACTTGACCCATCTAACATCCTATTCCTACAATATAAAACCACTTTACTCTTTTTTGTTTCCCCTAGACGTGCTGCTATCTTCCTCATCTTCATTCTGATCTGAGTCGGCGGACCTTTCTTCATAGGTTTGTTCCCCATCTGAATAAAATGTTGGTCTCCTTCCTCTTCTGATCCGACGAGACCCGTATCCCTCCGATCCTTCGACGGCAGCCCTTATGTATCTCTTGCTCATTATCATTCTACCCTAAAATCCAAACCCAAGCTCTACATTAGATTTCAGAATCAGGTACCCTTATGTATCTGTTCCTCATTATCATTCCACCCTTATGTTTTTCGG
The DNA here is from genome assembly GCA_032199755.1 of Ambrosia artemisiifolia. Classification (NCBI taxonomy): domain Eukaryota; kingdom Viridiplantae; phylum Streptophyta; class Magnoliopsida; order Asterales; family Asteraceae; genus Ambrosia; species Ambrosia artemisiifolia. The sequence goes on from CM063523.1 coordinate 15,498,791, forward strand.
ATTTAGGGAATACAAACCTTACATTAGTTGTTTGAGTCCCTAAAACATATTTTCAAGATCTGGTTTTATATTCTTATTGCATTAATCCGATTTTCAAATCTAAATAAACATCTTATTGTTAAGCATTGATGTATTTTATATGTGTTTTACAAGATTTATGGAATCAAAACCCTAAATCTAAAGTGTATTACATCAACCATATTTTCCAGATCTGCAATCTCATCGAATCGAAGGTATGTAATAAATCAGTTGTTCTATTTTTTTATCTCTTTATTGCACCACAACTGTTTTTTGGTCTCTCTTGCGCCTTATCTGTTTTAGGGTTCCTAACAATTGGTTTCATCATAGAACAACTGTGGGTTTTCAAAGATTAACAATGGGGTTTCATAATATCGTTTTACGGATCCGAAATTTATTGTTTTTTATGGTTTATATATTGTTCTTAACAATGCGTTTCATCCGAAAGTTATTGTGTATATTTTTTTAGGGTTCAGAATATTATGACTTGGACTCTTTTACCTTTACAATTTATATATTATATTAATCTGTGATTTCGATACAATAGTTCTGTATAGATTGGTTTATTTGGGGTGTAAGTATATCACCAAAACTTGATACACTTATTTAAAAAAGTAGGCTTCAACTTCTGGTGACTGCTAAATAATATTAGAAATAATTGTTTTTTAGGGTCAAATATATTGGGATTCATTATATAATCGTGTTTCTATGTCTTATTGTCACTGTATTTCATCATATATGCGTTTGTTGAATCTCAATTAAACATATAAGCGTTGTCTCTTCTTATATATAAACATATAAGCGTTGTTTCTTCATATATTGCTACTATGGTTTTCATAATTTTTAGTGTATTTACTCATATAAGACATAGTTTTGTGTTAGTCGTTTTAGGTTGTCTTGCATTGTTTTGTGTTAATTGTTTTAGGTTATCCTTCAGCCCTGTATATTGACCTTTGTTTTTATGTGTTAGGGATTTGAGTTCCGGTTCGCTTTATAGTAATCCACAAGTGTTGATTGGATTTCTAATGTACAGTGGGCAAAAGGGGGCCAAGCATTGCTATTGCTAGCTGTCAGTTAGTCACATTCGCAATGCCTCACATATAGAAGGTCTTTTGTGGTGCAAACAGGTACTTGGATTCTATTAGTCCTTTGACCACATTCATGTCTTGCTTGAAAAAAAAACTATTTTTTTTTAATTTAACAATAGTTGCAAATGATTTCGCTCCTTATTGTTTTGTTTTTCAGTTTAATAGCTATTAACTCAAGACTTATTGCAGTTGCATTTTAATTTAGTACATGATTACTATGAAGGTAATTACCTGGCTAAATTAACATGTGTAGGTGTAAAAACTCTTTTGTGGTGAAAATTGAATTTACCTCGAGTACACGTTTAAGATCTGAAAAACTTGAGATTTTTCATCCAGAGAAGTAATCATAAAAATTTTCGCCGTTTCTCACATGAATTGAGTTCATATCTAATCTAACCTAAAAAAAGAGCCATGAAAGATTTTGGAACAAAAATAACTATCCCTAACCAGACAACTAAGAATGATATAGTACCACATATGTCTTCTCAACGCCTCGGGTAATCAAAGCCGGATTAGCATCGGCTGCCACAACCTAATAAAAAGTATCTCCATTAGTTTCAAAGAAAGAAAGAGAAATGCACACCAACAAAAAAGCATATGATCCCAGATAAATTCAAATCTGTAAGACTCTCTACATGGGGTAATAGCCAATAATTAAAATATTAGAATGTAATTGCATATAAAAATTAAAAGCAGCTTGGTACAAACACATAAGCCATCTTCTGTGAACGTATGAAATACATAGCTGCAAACTAAGAATTCATTTTATCACATATGAGAAGAAAGAATGATATATGATAGACAAGAATAAGAACTTAATCTAAACAATAGTGTGACTTCAGAATTGTATATCTTCTCCCATAACCAACTTAGAAAAACAAATGCTCAATGAGATCTAAGGATCTATCGGAAAAACACAATAAAACAACGGTAATCTGATGGGTCATTAAGTTCCTATTCTTGTCTATATTGCCCTTCCTATTTGCATTATAATATAGTATAGAATTATAGATATAAATAGAATACAAAAACAATATTATTACTAAAAATATCTTAATCTAAATATTTGAAGAGAATAATCTAAGATGATTGAATGGAATAAGACCCATGACTCGTTACATATTAACTATTCTTTTGTAAATTATCTACAAGTCAGCAACCCCTTTTACATTTTAAATATATTGTTTTTTTGACTTCGGATTGTTTCGCCTGCTTAAACCAATGAACTGTTTCTGTTGACTTAATTTCCCTTACCTGACTCGTTGATAGGTAAACTGCAACCTATACTTTAGTTGATTTAAAAGGATTGACTATTAGCAAGTCAAATTAGAATCAACTAAGTTTCATTGGGGATCGATTTTTACCTGTTGTCTTCAGCCTCACCTGAATAAAAAACATATTTTTATTTTTTATCAGTTTCTTAGGAATAATATTGAAGCCAGGTGAAGATATCAAGCTGTGTAGTATTAAATCTTAAGTTGTGTTTTTTTTGTTGGTTCGTCCTCCGCATATGTGAATATTCAAGTTTATAAAGTAGTAGTTTATATTTTAATTCTATTTTGTTGAAACATATTAATAAAGATTGCAAATATAGAGAAAAAGAAACCTCGTAAAATAGCTTTTACCTTGAAGTTCATCAGTGACCCATTAATCAACTTGCCTCACCAACCCTCCTTGCCAATGTTCAATGCATAGAATTTGAAGAATTTCTTAACGGCTTCAAGATTGTACCATAAGACCACTTGGATACTTGGTAAAAAAGTCCCTTTTTTCTTCCATACTTAATTTACTGCATTTTAATGGATCAAGCACAAACCAAGAACACAAAGTTTCAAACAAATGGAGATTAAATACAAGTGTATCGTAAAGTTGACCAGATCAATATGCTCAATAACTTCCTATTTTAGCCAGCCTTATTTTTCAAATTACCCATTTGACCCGTATTTCAATAACTTGAATATAGCTATGAAGGTCAAGTACTATACAAATTAATCAATGTAGCTAGTTGAAAGATATATTTTATGTTACCTTGGAGCCATTAAAATCCTTCTTTAGTTCTCTAGCCTTTTTAGTTTACCAAATTGAAAATAATAAGTACGTCAAGTAAGTTTATATTCGAGGTTGAGTAATGAGTCAAGATGAACACATAGATCCATACAATAATTGCTAAAAAAAACACATATCCACACACAAAATATGAAGAAAAAAAAATTAAGATTTTATGTGTAAATACCTGAGAAACCATAAAGTTCATATCTTTGTTGCTAGAAAATCCATGAACATCAACAACCCATAAATCTAATTGGTCCTTGAGGGCTCTTCTTGATTTTGGGCTGCAAATAACACCACAACGCATAATCAGTTTGTCCAGCATCACAGCACACCAATGCGCCCCTGAGAAAATACGAGCATACCAAAAAGAGAGTTATAGATACACATTAGAAAAATGAATTTGGTGAGTAATCAATCAAAGTTTAATCTTTTATTACAACAAAAAAATCAATAAAAGATTGAACGTTCAGTGTACGTTATTCCAACAAGTAAAATAATGACCAAAACTCAAACTAAGCATTACTTGATGTAAAAAAAATGAACGTTTAGTGCCTTTGATTTGTATAAGATATAAGAACGATCTGGTTTATAATACAAAAGAGGTCTGCTCCAGCCTCAAAATAAGCCAAAAAAGTCCAGAGAACTCTAGATAACATCTGTAAACAATAAAGATATATAACTTAACAAAGAAAAGTAAATCATTATAAAAAAATATAAAAAAATCAGACCAACAAATCTTAAGTTTTTTTAATACCTAAAGAAGGGAAAACGTATGGCCGTCAAAAAACTGTACCAATTTGGCCATGAACAAGCTCTGTGTCATCATCAGCGCCTTCCACCCACAACAACTATCATTGAGGCATCCCCAACACATACATGAAAGTATTACATAGATCCAACTCAAGTAACAAACAAAAATCAATATATATATATATAGTAATAAAAACGGTACTGGGAGGTCAAACCTGTTCGATCTGGTGTCGGATAGAGATAGTAGAACACCACCCATTTCTAAGTGTCTGGTGTCGATAGAGATACTGATCTAGCTGTAGCAATGTTAGGTTATGCTGAGGTGAGGTTGGGTTTGATGTGGGTGTTGTTGGTGATGCGGTTGAACATATACGAAAAAAAAGAGGCGAACATATATGAATAGCAGGGTAACATTATACAAAACGCACAAGATTAGCTTACCCTTCCAAGACCTAGATTTGCAAGGCATTGATTACCCCCTTTGAGTCTCCGGTGGGGAAAGGAGCGATGGTGAAGAAATCCTTGGAACCCTAGTTATGAATCTCATACAGAGAGAGAGAGGGGATAATGGAGGCAGAGATGAAATGAGGAACAATGAGAAACCCTAACTCTTGTATCCGGTGTTTTTTTTTTTGTCTGTATTAGATTTGTGCAACAAAGTTTGTACAACATGCTTTAAATGTTGTACATCTCTTAAAAGTGGCAAATGACATTTTTGTCCTTCCTATATGCTTATTAATATAGTATAGACTAGGTCAGTTGATTCGTTTCAATGCTTCTGGGGATCATCAGGAGTCGTTACAATGATCCAAGGGATCATCGGGAGTCGTTCCATAACCATGCGTACAAGAATTTGTGATTTGTAGAATCGCCGGATTTAATGCACACACATGAGTCTCGAGTCATTTAATGCACACACGTAAGTCTCAAGTCCCAGGGATTGGTGATCGAATGTGAACGTGTTAGTTATCATACATTATGTGTTTATAATCATTATATAACTTGTCGGTATGTGAATATGTGCTTATACGTGTTAAAATAATGTTTAAAGCGCCGAAAACTCACAACAGCCTGCAGGGGGCGATTGGGATTCCTAATTGCCACCTGCAGGGGCAATTAGGGTGCTACTCGCCACATGTAGTGGGCGAGTACAACCCTTAATCGCCTGTAAAGGTAGCAAATAGGATTCCTAATTACCACCTGCAGTTCCTACTCGCGTAGAACATCAGAAACGACTAGAAACAGCTATAAATACCATAATTGACTCGTAAAACATCATTTGTGAAACCGGCCCTAACTCGCCCCAAACCTCTCTCACACCATATTTAACCTTTGGAACTTGTTTTTGACCAAAAACCTACCATTTCCAAGCTTTATACATCCTCTTTAGCAAAATCTAAGGTCGCCGTCATTAGGGAACTATCATAGCATTTTCGGATTAACTGTTGTCGAGAACGCAACCTAAGGTGAGTTCACGGCCCCACTTTTACTAGTTTTGTTTTCGGGGGAGAAACATGCTACACCTTTTGAATTCACAAAATTATGTGTTTATAATCATTATATAACTTGTTCGGTATGTGAATATGTGCTTATATGTGTTAAAATAGTGATTAATGCGTCAAAAAAATCACAACAACCTGCACGGGGCGATTAGGATTCCTAATTGCCACCTGTAGGGCAATTAGGGTGCTACTCGCCACCTATAGGGGGCGAGTAGGACCCTACTCGTCTGTAAAGGTAGCAATTAGGATTCCTAATTGCCACCGGCAGTTCCTACTCGCGTGTAACATCAAAAATGACTAGAAACAACTATAAATACTATACTTGACTTGTAAGACATCATTTGTGAAACCCTCACTTGCGCCAAACCTCTCTCACACCATACTTAAGATCTGTAACTCTTTTTTGCCCAAAAACCTACTATTTCCAAGCTTTACACATCCTCTTTAGCAAAATCTAAGGTCGCCGTCATTAGGAAACTATCATAGCATTTTTGGATTAACTGCTGTCAAGAATGCAGCCTAAGGTGAGTTCACGGCCCCACTTTTACAAGTTTTGTTTTCAGGGGAGAAACATGTTACAACTTTAGAATTTACAAAATTATGTTATACTATGGTTATCATTTTATTACTATTCGACTCATCTAAATCCCAAGGAAACTACTAATACGGGTATGTAGCAGGAAAATGTGGATAGATCTATTGGGCCTGACAAACCCCACTCGGGTCGATTGGAGGATGGACGGGTGCATATTGTCTCGATTACACAAGGCCTACCGGAAATGACGGTAGTCCGAAGGGTACACACTATTGCAAATCAAGTCAGTAATGGTTTCAATCGTAGTAGTAATATACTTAACACCTATTTAGCGTTCAGACAACATAGTAGTAACAGAAATGGCATCTAAAGACTGATGAAATGTTTTATATAAAACCTGTGAACTCACCAGCAATGTATTTTGACATTTTTAGCATGTTTTTTCAAGTCGCTAAGGTTTTAGCCGTCGGATTAGGCGCACGGAGTCGCACTTGCGTCTAGGATCATGTCTTGGATGTCAAAACTTTAAACATATGTTCTACCTTCACTTTGGTTTTGTATACTTGAATTGTTTCTTCTGTATTTGAGATCATGCTTATTTTTTATTTTTGCACTATTTGGTTTATGTTATTTTAACTCATATAGTTGTCGTTTATTGTGACCGTTGACTTGGATCCTAGTGTTTCACGCGCCTCGCGGTAAAACCCCACAAGTGGAAATTTGAGTGTGTGACATTAATGGAGGGTCTAAAGTAGGGATGGATAAATCCAGGATAAAGTGTTTCAAATGTCATTGAAAGGGTTATTTTGCTAGGGAATGTAGGAGCTAAAATAGTTCACCTATGATAACTTATGCAAATCAAAGATCCTAGACTAACACTTATAAATACTCCCAAAATACTTCTGGACAAAATATGCAAAATACTGCTCATTTTGTACAAACTTCAACCAGTAGCCCAGGTAAGTATGTCCAAACCACCACACTTCAGATTCAGTATATCCAACTCCCTGTTGCTTAGTATCAGATGCTTCAAGCTACTATTCCACCATCTGCTCCAGTAGAAACTAGTCAGCAAAGCTTCTTTACTCAAGGATTTGTTTACTGGAGCAGTTTGCCTGAGGAATTAACTGATGAAAACTTTGCTCTCATAGCAAAAAATGAACCAGAAAATCTCTGCTTCATGGCTCTTGAGATTATAGATGAGCAGGTTGAATCTGAGGAGGTGATGTCGAAATCTAGAAATATGAATAATGAAATTGTTGAGACAGGTGTTTCAGATGAAAAAGGTTGTTGAAAATGAAGAAATTAATCTCCCAGACCAATGGAATGCAAGTGTGTGTGAATGCAAGTGTGTGTGAATGCAAGTGTGATTGTGCTTTGATGGATGCTACTAATGTATCTCCTCAAATCCTTAAGTATTTATGTTCAAACAATCGTTTAATAGCTTTTTCAAAAATTAAAGAGGTGAATGAAAACCTTAGAATGAAAATTTTAGAAGCTAAAAATCAGCTAGAAGAACTTACCAAAGAGTTAAAATCAAAACTTACTGATAAAGAATCTGAAATCAGCAGCTTAAAATATGAAGTTGGCATAACCAAAGACCAGCTCCAAACATTAATAACTAAATATCAAAGTTGTAAAGAGGATCTTGAGAACACCCAATTCACTTGTGAAAAATGGGTGGAATCTTCTAAATGTTATGAAATGCTTATCAACCAACAATCCAAAAGTAACATCAAGTTTAGAATTGGTTTTCTTAAAACAAATAATCAAAGTTCACAAACTGTTGTTGAAAAGGAAAACATGTTGGTTGAAGTTATCCCCACAAATCTGAAAAGTCAAGTCATTAAAATCACTGAACCAAATGGTAAGAACATTGTTTTTGACTAATCAGAAGGTTTCTCATCAATAATTGAAATTGAAAATTATCAGTTTAAACCTACGTCGTCTGATGAGTGTTATGTACTTGAAAACTTCAAACCAGTAAATTTTCAAACCACTGAAGGTGTTAAGGCACCTACAGTAAAAATCATTGCCTTAAAAGATCTTCCATCAGATGTTTCAACAGCTGCTGAGTAGAAGAAAGAAAAAGGGAAGATCAAAGAAAAAGACTTTAATTTATTCTTTGACTTCTGTGAAAAGAAGAATTATGTCACTAAAAACTGTTTTCTTCTAAAAACATATGATGTCAACAAAACAATAAATGTTTGTGAGTCTAATTCAAAATGTGCAATTTGTGAGAAAAGAATCACAAAAAACAAGAATGTCTTTATCTAAAAAATTTTGATTCCAAAATAAAAGAGTATAAGACTAAAACTCAGGTTGATAATGGGATCAGTACTTCAAAAGGAAAATCCAAACAAAATTTTCAACCTGTTTAAACATCTGTTACCATAGCATCAAATGAAATCAACTATCCCATAAATGTTCAAGTAAAAGATGCTCCACCATCACACATGTATCCTAGAGGACATGGAAAACCATCTTGTCATAGACTGCCACATGTTTATGAAGTTCCAAAAAGGCCTTCTAAAGTTAAAGTGAACAGACATCCTTGTGGATATTATTACCTAATTGGAAATGATCAAACATCTATTCCACCCAGTGCTAATATATAAAAATTGACAAACAGTCAGAAACAGTTGATGAACCTAGTCCAAAAGCTTGTTCAAACCAAAGATCATTCTCCTAAGCTTGGGACTGATAAGTCCAAAAACCCATCCGAAGCCAATCTAGTTTTGGACACTCACCAAAACTAATTCACTACTGATGTGCATGGAGCTTCTGCATGCTTAGATAGCATGTGGTACGTAGATAGCGGAAGCTCCAGGCAGATGACAGGGTGTAGAGCTCTTCTCCTAGACTTCTTAGATCATGGAGGGGGTGATATATCCTTTGGTAGCGATTCAAAAGGTATAGTGTTGGGTCCATGGACTGCTCAGGCTAGGAAACTCAAGTTTGAAAATATCAATCTTATTGATAATCATAAATTTAATCTTCTTAGTGTTACACAAATGAGTGACAAAAGTTTTGGGTCATTCTACACTAAGAAAACTTGTAAGATTGTCGGGCCACATTTGGTGAAAAAGATTGAGACCATCATTGTTGATGTGCCTGGTTTTAGTAATTATAAAAGATATCATTTTTCGCGGTGCCAAAAAATTGGTGTTTTAATTCTAAAACATTGGTATGAGAAAAAGATTAATTTTTACTAAACCGTTAAACAAGATTTAAATTTTTAAGTAAACGATAAATACTTAGAAACTAAAACCAACACATAGGCAGAGAACATGACGTTTATTGTATAGTTTTCTAGGGTAAATACCGAGTATCGTATTCCCAGAGAACACACTTTCCCCTAATCAACCTTTCATCATATTAATTAATCGGGTTTGAAAAAGAAAATACAACGGAGGGGTTCTAAAAGAAAATTGGTTTTTGAAAAAGGTTTTGTTTACAACAAAAAGATAAATATAGTAGGGATAGTAAACATGCACATAAGTAGTTAAATTTATTATAGTAGTAGTGTTATGTTTAATTATCGGCGATGAGTACATGGGTGAATGGTCCCTTCAAAGTTGGGGATGTGAAAAGAAATTGATAAGGGATGACGTTTTGAAAACTCTATGGGTCACGCACAGGGGAAGTGTACGAGTCCCCATAAAGATGTCTTCGGACTACTGGCCCGTAAGCCGTCGTTCTCCTGTTGACATGGGGTCTTGGTCCAACTCGCATCGTCATGCAGCTATTTGGAAAGTCTGGATCCGGATTATGAGAGAACGGCGCCACTGATGAATAGTGTGTCCAAGGTGTGCATCACCACATAACTCTTTAGACTTGTGGTTCCACTGTTTGAGTCCTGCATGTCAGGTACTGGTCAAACCACCGCCAAGCCGCTCATTTAATAACTTGTCCTCTAAATTATCTTCTTAAATTATAGTAGAGGCTTGGCCCGCCTCACTTGGCTCTCGCTTCCGTACCGAAGGATCTCTCTTACTGTTATCCCTCGTGACTGTGCACCCCTAACCAAGGAAACGGCTTTTAAACACCGAATAGTCTCTCTTACAGTCATCTTAAGGGTCAACATATCCTCCATTGGTTAACGAATTTGGAATGACGAGAACTAGATAAAGTATTCTTGTTTTATTTATCTTAAAATTGACAGCTTAATAATTTATTGATCAGATAAATTTAAAGTTGGTTTAGTGATTATGTGACAAACCCAACCCATAACCTCCCGATATGAATGAAGTCCTTAACAAAGGTGGAACATAATCCTAAGGGTGTGCAATCCGAAGATCGCTGGTGCACTCGTAGGGAATCCTCCCTTTGCCAAGAAAGTCACTCATACATCTGATAACAACCAGAAACGTGACACTCGGATCTGGTCCGCTTTAGAATCCATTGCTTAGAATCCGGTTTGGATATCAGAAGCCCGAAGGATCTGTCTCACTACCGATTTCCTTGCTTTGGATCTAGTTCGGGACTATTAGAAGCGGATCGAAACCCGTGACAGTTTAATTTATTATTTAAGCTAGGGTTGTTTTAGATTTTTTCAAGTTAATCACTAGTTGAACCTGTCACAAAGATACACAAACAAGAATTTGTTAAGAAGATAACACACCAAATAACTAAAAATAAACTACTACTAATAATAAACGTCTACATATCGAAATGGGTTCGGAGATAGAAAAATACAACCATAATAAATGATCAACACAACAATATGGTTTCTCATAGAGAAGCCTTCCATCATCTTGAACATATGTATCTAATGAAAACCTCACGGCTCTCAATGTTTTATTGCATGAACTACTCCTACGATCCCATTCTTGGCCATGATATTCAAGGTAGGATGAGGCCTATCCTTGGTAGGATGTTAGGATGGCCATAAGGCTTCCCACAAGACCCCAAGATCTATGAAAGAAGCTTGGAAGTTGGGCCAAGAAAGCACAAGAAGGAATGCCAAATGATTGAGGTAAGCTTGCTATTTCCAGAGCTTCCATGGGGTGCACGGGCGTGCAAAATGAGTGTGGACGGGCGTGCACACTGCCCCACGTACGTTCTGTTGCTACAGATCTGCTCTGTTTATACTTCGTGTCTAGCACAGCCGTGCCAAAGGGGTTGCACGGGCGTGCAGATGTCCACATCAAGATTTATTGTCTCCCAAGTTGGTTGCGTTGTCCTCTAGCGTGCGTGACCTTTGTGCAAGTGAGCATAGGCGTGCTGGGTCAACTCCGGGTCTCGTTTTATCATCATTTAAGTCCCAGAAAGGTTTTCACAAATACGGGAAACATGTTGCGAGTCTCGAATCCTCCAAAATCTCCGGTTTATAGCTGTTTTTACCTGAAAATCAATTCTTTTCGGTTTGGAGCTCCAATTTCCCGAAAAATACAAATATGAACGATTAAGTAGCTAAGATCAATAATTTAAGCTCAATTTTACCTTATTATGAGACTAATTATGCATGTTTTATATTTGATAAATTTTGGCATATCATACTACCCCACACATAGACAATTGCTTCTCCTCAAGCAATTAGACACAGGTGCACCTAAGGCAAACAGTAATGAGCAAATCCTCAATCCACTTATTTATTTTATGCGAGTTTTAGGGGTGAACACTCAAGTCCAAATCGAAGTCACCAAACCACAATGGACCGTCACGGTTGAGAGGCAGCAAGACGTGGAGGTGGGCGATAGCGGCGATCAACATTTTTAGCAGTGATTTCAGAGAGGAGTCTGGGGTTTATTCCTAGATCCTTCGTCATTGCTATTTCGCACTTCACAGTGTAGTGGACATTACTTCCTTTCCTGACTGGTTCTCAGCTTTGTATCGAATGCCACCCTCCTGGATCAGCATCGTATACTCAAACTGCGAGTGAGTCATGTTCTTGCTGCACCCGCCTTCGTGAGACCAATTTCCACATTTGATACGTCTTTCATACTATTTGGTCCGTCTCTTTGCAGCACTTTATGATTGTCCACAAAGGGTGGATTCTGTTCCATCTTTCACCATAGTTTTCTTTCATCAGACGTCTTCTCGAATATAAGTAAGTGTGGTGCTCAACAAGGCTCAAGAAACTCTCACAGGCAAATGGGTAGGGAAAAGTATAGATTTTAAGCATAATTTTAGGGTATTTCTACTTGCCATGCAATATATTTTTCTTCTTTTATTTTATTTTAAGTGTAATTTTGGATTTAATAAAATTGTCATATTTCGACTATCCTTTAATGTGAACTGTTCGGCGAGGTGCCGACTAGTGTCCACTCAGATGAGACTAATAGACTTTACTAATTTGCCAAAAGTGACAGTGAATGATGCTACGGGTATCAAGCAGCTAAAAGGGTACCAGATCACACAAACATTGATAAATGACCCGCTAGAAGTAATAAAATAAGCAGGAATAACATTCCATCTCACACATAAACCTTTGCAAAAATTTTAAGTACAGAAATGGAAAAAGGAGACAGGAGAAACTAATACTCCCCTGATAGTGGCGAATCCACCAACGTGTGGTCGAAACCCACATCCACAAAAGCAAGAACGTGCAACTGCCGGCTCCATAATAATAAATTGTCCTCAGCCTTCCCTATAATAACTAGAAAATAAAATAAAATGACAAAGATAGATAAAATATAACTACTGTCCTACGATTGATACCAACGCATAAGCACTGGCGGGGTGAGTAATGTCTTGCATTCGTCATGCATGCAATAGTGTCAACCATTCAAACATAAATATCCATCAATCAAAAGAAAAAGAAAAATAAAAGGTTGTATGAGGTCACAAACTATCAGCCATCCATCAAGAACCATAGTGATAAACCTGAGAAAAAGAGAATCAAACCGAGCGACTGCGGCGGGGGCGTGCATAGGATCTATAGCGAGAGCTAGAACAGGTGCAGGAAGTCATGTGCCCAGTAAAGTCCTCTCGAAAGGATCTAAACTCAGCAGTAAGCATATCAAGCCTATCCAAAATAGTTCGGAGAAGGCCTCCCTACGACTGGCTCTGTCGTCTCGCTGCAACTGTAGCTGATGACTCCGGACCTCCTGTCTCTGGAGCTGCTGCCTCACCATAAGCCTCCTGAAAGGAAGCGTTCTCATCCCATAGCTCCTTCATATTGTCTACTAACCTTAGCACCTGTTAAAACCAATCAGCCATCCCAATGTTCTTTATAACCATGATATTGAGGGAGGAGACCTGGCCTGCGAGTGTCAGATAGGCCAGCGACTAGGGGGGAATCAGCTCCAGGCTGGTGGCCGAGAGTGTAATGTAGGGACTCCCTTAGATACGGCTGGAGGGTTTGGTGCCCCAACACCTTGTAAAGAGCTCGGCCATCGCATGCGGCAAGTTGCAGTCTCTCCCCTCAATGTTGTTGAATAGGTAGAAAATCTCTCGCTCGTTCACCCCTCCTGTACTGTCTTTGCGGCACCCTAGACTGCTAGCTATCATCATATGCACGAACCTGTGAAGAGGATTAGGGAAGCTAGATATCTTGTGCTTCCTAGGATCATAAGGAGCTTAAGAAGTTTGCCTCCAAAAGTTTGGTGGCTGCACATCGCGGAGCGAGTTGAATAGGCTCTCAGTAAATATAGGCGAATGAATCTCCCGCTGTCAATATAAACCCAGTCGAACCCCGAACTCTGCCAAGGTCATCCTATACACCTACCCATCCGGAACCGAATATGCTGCCTGGAAACCCTATACTCCGATGTAGCAGGCGAAGTGTAGGAGAATGAAGGTAAGAACCCTAAGGTCAGCTAATGATATGTATGCTCAGATATCTGACAGAAGCGATGCCACTAATGGGATAAGATGTTGTAAAACCTACGTTCTAACCCCACAGATCGCACTGAGTCATAGTCCACCGGTCTGTAATCTCCAACCTGCCTGGTTTGGATGAGGAGCAAACGCATGCGGGCGTTTTTCTCTTCACCCCGTGGTTAAAGTATAACCCGGGGTGGACACCATCGTGGATGGGTCCGTCAGTCTCTACCACCTGATGTGGTGGTAGCTCTAGTGGTGTTGACTCTCATGACAGGTGGTATCCAGATGAAACTGAGGGTGATCGTTGGGCTAGTCGTTTCCTTCGCATCATTTCGTGCAAAACATAACAGAATCGGTTCAGTTTCTATGAAGTTAAAATTCTGCAGAAAAGAATCAGTTTTAGTGTCCAGTGGTTTCACGCCCGTGTAGAGGAATGTGCATGACCGTGTGGCTCAGTCTGCAAACTAGTTCTCTAATGGTTCAACTGTTTAAACTGGTTTTTGTCTAAAACACCCTAAAACTGATTTTAAACTGAAAAAATAGGTTAAATTTGAAACTTAAAAAGTTCTGGTGAGTCGTACAAAAGTGGAAGGAAACAATATAACGGCATAGTTGTGTGTTGATACGCAATCGTGTGTAAGTCAGAGTTTGCCTTTAAATTGAAGGCTTCCCACCACACCTCAACCTTTCACCTCCATCCACTTTCACCCATCACTTCTCATACACACTATATGCGAACATTGAAAGTTCTATCCCAGTTCTACTTCATTTTATCACCCACCCAGAGAAAAAAAGTTATCTACTTAAATTAAGAATCATATGTCAAACTTTAGTTGGATTTGGTTGAGCAATTGCTATTACACCATAATATTACCACAAGTGGGTAGTCATGTTCTATCATTTTGGTTTAAGTGAACCTAATATTGATATTTTAGTTGATATGGTGTGTTTATACTTTTAAATTCTCAAACCAAGGTTTATTTTCATGATTGTGAATGCTTAATCTTTACTAACTTGAGTTTTGGTCTTGTGTATATTTGAAGACCATGGGTCATCACGTACATTCTGGGTACATATGGTTTGTAGAAATGCTGGATATATTTTTCGAGAATTAAAGTTCTTTTGGTTAATGTGTTACTTGAAGGTCATAGGATTCATAGTTATTATGGAATTAAGTCTTATGTCACTTGATTAGTAGATTATCCTTTCCACGGTTATATTATTGATACTCATAGATATCGTAAAATTGAGTCTCTAGATATTGTTAGTCGTGCTTGGAACTCTTCACTTAAAGATAATCATGTTTTAAGAGGTCTTTAATTCCACACTTGTGGCAGCTAGCAAGGCTTATCATTCTAGATTTCCAATAAGTTAAGTAAATTCGTAACCCGGCCAAGAAGCGTTTCCATTTTATGAAGAGTATAATAAGGTCCCAGAGTACTACACTATAAGCTAGTTTCAAAGTCATATTTTTCATCAAGGGGATCTGGAGCCAAAGTGATACATATATTTAATATTGATTGTTTTCCTATATATTGTCTTTATTCTGTTTTATGATTATGTTGAGTTGGCTTATTATTATTTTCACTCTCTACCTTTTATTTGACTATGCATCAACAAGCATTGATTATGGAATGCCACCGTGTGTAATGTTTCTATACTTAGTTCGTACCAAGATTGTACAACGTTATGATAGGTGCACTTGTCTTATTGTTTGTAGTAGTGTCGACGAACCATTTTTGTTATTTTAAACTTGACCTAAATATTCCCTTAAAACATATACACTCTCAAATATATCATATAATTGTGATGGTAAGGGTGTTGATGTTGCAACTAGAGTAGTAGCACTAAGCATACATGCTATACTGCTTTAGTTCATGGAACATCTTCATATTTTGTTAAACATCTTACCTAAATGTCCTTAGCTCACCATACGATTATAACAGGGTGAGTTCTAACAACAACTAGTAAGAGTCCGAATAGACATAACAAGATGTGAGAAACCAACAACTAGCTATAGGATAATTGATTACTAATTGTGTAATCGATAAAGGTTCTTGGATAAGGTATGAACCTCAATAACATGTCTAAGAGTACGTCTAGGATCAGATAATTAATGTAAAGTTGAACCAATATGGCATATAGTGATTGACATACCATTGCTGACAATGATTTGCTTAGAACCAGTATATGGAACTGAGAAAAATTGAGAGAAGGGTTAACAGTCATGTGAGCGGTGGTACCTCATTCAGGAATCTAGAAATCAACTTTATTGCAAACACTAGTTAAATTTGTTAAAAGTCCAAAGTGAGGAGTGGACTGTGGGTAGGAGGAGTAATAATTCCTTCTTGTGGTGAAAGTTCAAAGCAATAATGGCATTAACTTGAGCCTTGCTCATTTTGTTGAGTATAGTGGATAGAGCTTCAACTTGTGCTTGCAACAAGGTAATGGGATCTACTTGATAGAAACCATTTTTCGAGGGCCGACTTCAAGGGTTAAATAATTGGTAACTATTCAAGGCAATTTCTTTGAATAGATCATACGCTTCTTGTGGCCTTTTGTTCCTAAAAGTTCCTCCAACAATAACGTCAAGAGTTTGTCTTGCTTAATTTGTCAACCTATTGTAGAAAGATGAAACTTGAAGCCAAACTTCAAGTCCATGGTGGGGACATTTTCGTAACATATCCTTGAAACTCTCCAAGCCTCATATGACGATTGGCGTGCTTCTTGAAAAACATGCATGGAGATATCATTTCACAACTTTGCATAAATTGGGGGATAATATTTAGAAACTAACTCTAGGGGACGCACCACCGTTCCGACAAGGTAAAATGACATGCCAAAAAAATTGTTGACACTCGCCTGTTTTTGCACACACGTATAATCACACCAACCAAATTTCAAGGTGTCGTACAAGTGTGGAAGGAAACAATATAATGGTATGGTTGTGTGTAGATACACAATCGTTTGTAGGTCAAAATTGCCTTTAAATTGAAGGCTTCCCACCACAACTCAACCTTTTACCTCCATCCACTTTCACCCATCACTTCCCATACACATTATAGGGCGAACATTGAAAGGTTCTATCCCAGTTCTACTCCATTTTATCACCCACGCAGAGAAAAAAAAGTTATCTACTTAAATTAAGAAGCATATGCAAACTTTAGTTGGATTTGGTTGAGTAATTGCTATCACACCACAATATTACCACATGTGGCTATTCATGTTGTATCACTTTGGTTTAACTGAACCTAATATTGATATTTTAGTTGATATGGTGTGTTAATACTTTTAAATTCTCAACTCAAGGTTTATTTTCATGATTGTGAGTGCTTAATCTTTAATAACTTGAGTTTTGGTCTTGTGTATATTTGAAGACCATGGGTCATCACGTACATTCTGAGTTCGTAGGGTTTGTATACAAAACCAAAGTTATTTCACTAGAAATGGTGGATATATTTTTCAAGAATTAAAGTTCTTTTGGTTAATGTGTTACTTGAAGGTCATACGATTCATAGTTATTATGGAATTAAGTCTTATGTCACTTGATTGGTAGATTATCCTTCCACGGTTATTTTACTGATACTCAAAGATATCGTAAAATTGAGTCTCTAGATATTGTTAGTCGTGCTTGGAACTCTTCACTTAAAGATAATCGTGTTTTAAGATGTCTTTAATTCCGGATTTGTGGCGGCTAGCATGGCTCATCATTCTAGATTTCCAATAAGTTAAGTAAATTCGTAACCCAACCAAGAAGCGTTTCCATTTTATGAAGAGTATAATAAGGTCCCAGAGTACTACACCATAAGCGAGTTTCAAAGTCATATTTTACATCAAGGGGATCCGGAGCCAAAGTGATACATATATTTAATATTGATTGTTTTCCTATCTATTGTCTTTATTCTGTTTTATGTTTATGTTCAGTTGCGTGCTACCGTGTGTAATGTTTGTATACTTGGTTCTTACCAAGATTGTCTAACATTATGATAGGTGCACTTGTCTTATTGTTTGTAGTAGTGTCAACGTACTAACCATTTTTATTATTTTAAACTTTACCTAAATATGCCCTTAAAACATATACACTCTCACACATATCATATAATTGTGGTGGTAAGGATGATGTTGCAACTAGAGTAGTAGCACTAAGCATACATGCAATATTGCTTTAGTTCATGGTACATCTTCATATTTTGTTAAACATCTTACCTAAAGGTATTTATCTCACCATACGATTATAATAGGGTGAGTTCTAACAACTGTTTTGTCTCCCTACTTACAATGGTGTTGATTCTCCATTCGTTAGGTAGTGATCTCATAAACTTATTGACATGTACAAACAATTGACCTCTGATAAGATATACACCTGGAGTGCCTTTTAATAGCTTACAAGATTGTCTCATAACTAATTTTGCATATTTGTGGTGCAATAGGATTTGTTGTATCTTACTATGTTGAACCATAGAAACCATACCCAATGTATTGCCATCTTTAGGAGTAACCCCTTCGCCTTTCTATTTGGTTTAGACGAATCTACCACTATGATATGGAGACCATGCTCAATCGACTTCCAAAAATCTGTAGGAACCATACAAGGATGAAGGAACCATATAAGGATGAAGAAACCATATAGTCCGTGTGCACCAATCTTAGTGGCTTATTGGTTGATTCATTTTCGTAGCCCGCCATCTTCTCAATTGATTACAGATATTCTAAATTTCTTGTGAATTGTTTTGATGATTTAATAAACATTGAACACCGCGATTAGATCTAACGATTAAGAAACTAATCAGTTGATTTAAGAACACAAGCTCTATTACACTTGTTGGATAGAACATCCGCGAGTGCTTAGTTTGATTAATTAGTTGAATTGATTAATTAGTTGAATTGGCAATGGAAGAATAAACAAAATTACTTTATCAAAAACAGTTGTTTGATCAATCAAGAATACAATAACATTTTTATAGAATGGTGGTCAACTTAGTATTGTACGATTAATTGATACACATTTTTATTTACAACTCCTGGTAACGGAGCTTGAGCTTTTACGTGGTTAAGGCCGAAAGTCACGAGACCTAAGTTGTTTTCAAATTAGTGGGCCGGATTTAATATATACAAAATTTTCAGATGAAAACAAATAAATTTACACTATTGAACCAAAAAAAGTGGGGACCGGGACACCCTCTGGGCCCTACTAATGCTTCATCCATGACCACTCTTCTTCGGTAGTAACAAGCCTTCGTTAATAGAAATTTTACTTTGGTAGGAACTTTGAACGGTAAAAAATTAACTTATGTAATTTTGTAACATCATATCTTAGGTTGTATTATGTCATTAATAATATTAGGTTGCTTTTGCTTTTCCATAGCATGTTTTCTAGGACCAAAAAATTGGTTTTACAAGGATAGTACTTGTTAGGTTGTACAAAAGAGTCCTAAATATTTATTTCAACATCTTTTTTATGTCTCTTGAGGTACCCTGTGTGGTCCTAATAGACCAAATTTGTTGACTGCTGAAGACCGTTGTTTTGCTAGAAAGTAACAATAGCTGTATGAAAAAAAAAATAGGTTGAAAGATTTCACAATGAAAAAAGAAGTTTTGGAACCGTGTCACTAAATGTTAAATTACATGCAAAACACAATTTGCATTCATTTTATTAATAATTCTCATATCTGTAACGATAACTAGTTTTACCTAGAAAATATCCATGTTTAGATAAATAAAAATATACAAAGGTGATCCAAACCGCTAAAAATGTGACATGTGTTAAGTGCAATATATATAATACACATTCCTCATGTCTTTTCTAAATATCGTTCATATGTCTATCTTTGTTATTATACATAATACAAATCAATCAAAATCATTAAGATACAAACAACAATTTCTCCTGTATTCTTTGGTTTCAAGAAAACATCCACTCATGCGAAACAAATCAAAAAATAACATATATAACAATTTATTGCTTTATTACATATCATGGAATTGTATGGTATATCTTTACACAGAAGCTAACCTCCAAATAAAAAGAAAATTCTATATTTTCAACCAATATAACCACCCAAATTCACAAATTCGAGTCAAGAATCCTATTTATGTTCACGTTCGTGTATGTGTGCATGTTCGTGTTTGTTCATGTTTCGTAACCATTAAAGGCCTACATGCTTTTTATTACACAACAAAATCCGGTAACAACTGGGGATCATCGAACCTATATTCGTCTGCAAGATCAATATGCCTTTGTCCCATGAATCCATTCACTTCCAGATCATTTCCAAAATCAAGATTTGGGTTTTTTTGCAACTCTTTCGCCTTGTCTTCCGAAGAAGATGACTGGCCAATTGCTGCTTTCCTAGCTAGTTCGGGTGATGATCTACAGTTCACCTCTTCATCACCGAACTCTTCTTTGTACATGTCCTCAACCATTGGTTTCCAAAGACGCACACGAGCGTTTATAAACCAGTTTGCAATCTAATATGCAAATAAAATTGATTTACAACAAGTTGAACAAAAAAAATGAAAGAATATAAGGAACTCGATTATCAACATACCTGGCTCCTTGTCAAACCCGTTTGTCTAGCTAGCATGATCTTCTCTGAATCTTTCGGGTAACTAAAGACAACAATAGTAAGGTTACAAACCACACACACTCAAAACTCGTACAAAATGTATTTTTAATGCATGAACCAATAATACGTCGTCTATTGGTTTTTGATACTCTAATTATTTGTAAATAATGTACCATTTTCTATCAGTATTGTTCTGGTCAACCCAACCTAACCAGACTTGTACTAACCAGTTCCTTAGGGTTGGCATAACAGGGTATACGAACCTATTAAGACAGGAACACGACACGAAATCTAATCCTGCCATTTTTTTCAAACACAAACATGAACCTATGTATAACAGGTTAACACGATAAGGAACACCTAGTAAAACAGATTAACACGACAAGACACGATAAGACAAGACAAGACATGTTAAGACATGAACACGAAACAAGTAAACACGAAATCTGTTAAGGCCAAACATGAAACCTGTTAAAATCGTGTAGGTTCGTGTCAGGTTATCGTGTTCGTGTCTGAATTGTCAGCCCTGCCTTTTAAGTTTACATGTAACACAAACCTAGTTTTTAACACTCTAATTAGTTACAAGTATACTAGACCCATTTTTTTACACTCTAATGAATTACATGTAAAAATATTGTTCTAGTCAACCTAACTAGACTCATTTTGATCAATTGTTATTTTTTTCTTGTAACACAACCTAGTTTTTTAACACTCTAATTATCTATAAATGATTTTACTATTGTTCACTTCAACCCAAACCATAGTCCCATATTGACAGTTTTTTTTTTAATTTGCATACAAGAGCACCTAGTTTTGGTTTCTCTAATTATCTACAAATAATTTACCATTCTACTAAAAACATTGTTCTATTCAACCCAACCCGATCCATATTGACCCATTCTTATTTATTTTTACATGTAACACCACCTTTACTCTTGTACTAAATCTTTAAACTTAGAAAACAACATTAAAGAAAACATACGGGTTAAGAAAGTGCTCAAAAAGCCAAGCACGCAGGATGGACACTGAGCCTTCGGGCAACCCTCTTTGTGGTCTCCACGAATGACGCATAACACCAAGCGGATTTAATGTTCGTTGTTGCCTCAGCTGCTTTTCAACGTTACGAAGACGAGGCAAAACTCTCTCCGAAGAATCATCTTGCTCTCCAAGATTTTGTCGTGTTGCTTGAATTTGCGCATTTACTGCATCACGCAAGCTGCGAAAGTGTCGAGAAATTGTGTGATGAGCAAGTGCTGTGTATGATCTTGCAACCCCACAACCGGTCACCATATCTAATGACCCCTCAACGATTCGAAGTTGTTGACAATATTCCCGGTATTTTCTGTCGACCTACAATACATTATACAACCATTGTTATATACGTTTCTATCTAGTAAGTTCAAGATTCGTTTCAAAAGGATCATTTCATGTGTTTTTAAAGTGATTATGTTATATTATTTAATTTTTTTCCGCTTAAATTTTAAGATAACATAGAGAAAAATGGCCATACATCTATATATAAATGCAATAACTTTTCTTCAAATATAATAATATTTTTGTAAACTTTTTGAAGATATCATATATAATTTAAGAAATTATCTTCTTTTTTTTGTCAAAATAAAATTGTCCATCCTCCTAAGAGCATCTATAATGGGACGTTTTTGCTATTCGCAAACGTCAAGATTCGTCTGTACGTGTGGACGAATGGGTTACCGATGGGCAAGTACTTAACCCCCTTTTAATTATTTTCTTTCTTTTTCCTTTTCTATGAGTTGGGTTCTTACTTATAAACTTCTATAATTTATAAAGATAATTTGCAAAATTGAACAATATAATTTTGATCTTTAATAGGGGACATCAAAACACCCTCTTGGATAATCAAGAAACTTGGAATTGTAAAAAGAAAAAAATTAATAAATAAAATATGAACTTCAAGGGAAAGATTGTACCTCATCTAACAAGGAATATAGTTTTGTGATCTTGTTTCGAAGCTCGTTTTTCTCCGAGGCAGAAAGTTCAGCCGACGAACTTGTGGTAGCCTCAAGAGGGGCAGATTGGAGCTCGACTCGTGAATAATTTTCATCAGATTTATGTAGATTGCTACGTTTATTCATCTTTAGCTGCCTCATAGCTTCATGAATATTAGCTACTTCTTCTAGCAAGTCCTGAGCCGGTTTCAAATATCTTGAATTGTAGATTCTTGGCACAACCCCGGATGGGATTTGATATGCACCTGAAACCGAGCATTGAACATTGTTCATCGGACGTTCAAAAGACAAAAGGTCAACGTTTTCGAGTTTATTGCCTCTAGAAACATGATCACTTGAATCATGAAGTTGAGGATTCAAGTAATTATATTGAAAAGGTTGCATATCCATTGAAGAAGTTATTTGCATTCCAAGACTTAGAGACAATTCTTGATGATTCTCAACTCTTGCTTGAGGGTTTGATCGTGTTTGACCCGACAAAAGATCCAAGAAAGCCGGGTCGGTTGTATCATGGTTTTGGTACATAGAATCAATGGGAGGACAAGATGACTCTTGATAAGAATTAACTTGTTGTTGTTGGGTAGAAAGATATGAACTTGGATAATATGTAGCCATCTTTAATTATTTTCAAGAAATCAATCACTATCACTTAAAATTATAATTGTTGGTGATTGATCCCTTCAATTGCTGGTGGAAATACCTAAATTAACAAGAAAATAAAACATAATTAAATAAGAATAAAGATGATCATATAAATTTGCAAGTAATATGTTCATATAAAAGAAAACAAAACTTTCTAACAAATAACATGTTTTCTTTACATAAATTCCAACATATATATAAAACATATACTTTTGATGATTCAAGATTATTGGTCAACTAGATTACTTCTAACCACATATAATTTGCAATCTTTTTCATGATTTAAGATCATGGGTCTGCTAGATTACTGAGTAAAACTGGTACCTTTGATCTTGAGCAAGTATGAAGACACAACCAAAGCAGCAAAAACAAATTCTTCCTAAATAGGAGACAAAAATGGATATGAACAAGAATATGTGTATATATATAAACATATATGTGTCTATGTGTCTATATGTATATTTGTCAGAATAAAATTAAATAAGAAAAATAATATAAAAATAGTAATAAAAAACAAATTTACCAACCCATCTAATCATTGAACAATGACCATCTCCAGAAAACAATGAATGAAGTTTGCAATAATTGGATAGCAGGCAAACAAAAACAAGATTATCTAAAATTAAAATTAAGTTTCCAGCTCATTATGCAAATAAAATAAAACTAAACACACCAACAGTAAGATTATTATTGATTATTAATTATGAAAGACACAAACCTACCATCTCCACGTGGGTAACAAGCTGCAATAAAAATTGGTATTCAAACATGGAATAATTGTAAGAAAAGAATTAAGTGTGTTTGGAGAAACAAATGGAGTTGTAATGGGTGTTGCTTAAATTGGGTGATTTGATTAATAGTAGCTTAAAAATGATTGCTTAAAAATGGGGATTGTAGAACTCTAATTGTAACCACCAGTAGGTGGACCTAAACTTAATCTTCTTCTTCTTTGTATTTGTTTGTTTGTATTCAACCTTCAATTAAAGCATTCTTTTATTGTTGTTGCAAGTAGTTGTTGCTTGCAGTTTGTGGCTCTCATATGGTCAATTTGGTTTATAAAATTAATTACCATTTCTACCAAACACATTTCGTTGTATTTTTATTTAAAGGAATTGTTTTTTTTTTCTATAAAATTCTAAATATCATGAGAATTCATGAAAAAATCAAATAAAATCAATTTTTTATGTTACTATTGGTATTATTAAAATACAATTTAAAAAAAAATGCATGCTCAATTCATTTATCTCTCATCTCTCTAGATTACTCTCAATATTTTTTTCACATGCGTATACTATACAAACTTACTCATGTATAAGTTTTTTTTTCAAATACATGTAAATTTAAACACATGTATTCTTACTTTTATTTTTTAATTAGCTTGCACTTTAGTAAGTATAAACAAAATTATGAATTTGAGTAGTTTTTACTAAGTAGTCATAGTGATCCGGAAATATATGAGTACTCATTTGTGCATGCGTGTATATATTATGTGAAAAATATTTTTTTTCTTCTAATTTTAGTTTCACCATTTATACATACTATATATGATATACATTGTTAACTAGTTTCATTTATTTTTCCACTAATTTTATTTATTAACATACTATAAAAGGTGAATATGATGCTTTGTTTAAGATTTTTCTTGGCGTTTCGATTTTTTTAGTTGAAACAAAGTTGTATTCAAACCAGAGTGTGTTTTGTTTTAATTAGCTACAATGATTATTGGTACGCACTATACCTCTAATGTGACGAAACAAACGGATATCGTTCGAAAATACGGTATTACTTACGGCTGTTCAAATCGCTCGGCGCTCGCTCGCAGCTCATTTGGAATTTGCTCGGAAAATGCTCGCTCCATTTTTCCGCTCGGTTGTAAACGAGCCGATCGGATACGTTCGATTTGTAAACGAGCCAAGCACGAGCAAAGGTTCGCTTGGCTCAGTTCGGCTCAATATAATTTTTATTAATTTATTATATATATATATATATATATAATTATATATATACACATTAGTTACAATTACATTTATAATTTTATACATACCACTCTATTGGGTTTGGCTCGATATATGTTCATATACAATTATATTTATAGTTACTGGCTCAGTCAACTCAATGATAACTCAACTCTAAGTTTAATTGTAAAACTCTAAGTCGTGAAAGACATTGTTGACTTCCTGTTCCTATTAGTTGTCCGACATTAATCGTCTTCCGCTATCAAACTACGCCACAATGTGACGATTTTTCTCTGTAGTATGTTCATCGTCTCATCGGCCTCAGCCTGAGCCACATTCTCGGACCATTGAGCCTCACATTTAGTGTCATCCTTGAACGGTCGAACCTCAGTCATCAATAGGCAGTGAGAACATTAAAGGAAACCTCCCAAATTTTTGGTTGTCCGAAAAACTCGTCGCTCGTCACTCGCTCAGTTTTTGGCTCTATTGTTAATGAGCCGATCGGCTTGGTTCGGTTTGTAAATGAGCCAAGCACGAGCAAAGGTCCGTTTGGTTCGGTTCAGATCGTGAACAGTCCTAGTACTACTATTGGTAATTGTTCAATTTAAAGTAAGTGTCAACTATCGATACTTTTAAGCATATCACGACTTTATTTTGTTGGGTTTTCTATTTTGGTTGTTGTAACGAATATTAGTACCACAACAAACCAATACCAATCTAATTCACAGGGAATGATACTAGTTTGATTTTAGTTATTATTTAAGGAATTTATTAAGAAAATATTCAATTAAATACATTATTGATCGAACAATGAAATTTGTTAAAGTTCTCACTTAGGGTTAAGAATAAACTTATCTTTTAACCGTTTACCGGTGAAAACAAGAAAAACTAAAACATTTAGTGGTTAAATGTAAAAAAAACGAAAATTAAAAAAGAAATTTCAAAATTTTGAGATGGTGGGGGTCGTTTGTAATTGTGTTTAAATGTTGGAAGCTAGAGCTCGAAGTAGAAGTTGTTAGTTGAAAGCTTATGATTTAGGTATGAAGTTGAATTTTTTTTTTTTTTTTTTTTTTTAAGTTGGTAGTTGAAGGTTCAATTTATGTAAGTAGACTAGTAGTGTTTGGTAAAATAGCTCATTTTTATTTATTTATTTACATAAAATAAAAAAGAATAAAGGGATAAAGACTAAAACTTTATTTAAAGCTTCTTCTTACAAACGAAAGAAAAACCAGCTAAAATCCAAAAAACTTTATAAAGCTCAACTCGTTGCATACATTATTGTGGTACCATAAAGTCTTACTACATAAGCTACACTAAATTAATTACGTCTTGTCAAATACCCTTTAACTTTCTATGGTTTAAAATGCATACAACCTATCAGTGGCGGAACCAGGAATTTTTTTCACCGAGTTCCTTTTTTTAGGTGTTTCAACTTCATATGACTAAATATAAAAAAAATTCCGGAATTTCGGCTCGGTTCAAGGGTTCGGGTCGGTTTTGCGGTTCGGGTCGGATAAGGTTCATCACATAAAAAAATACGATGTAATAATGAAAAAAACATTGGCATTAGAAATTTAAAGCACATAATATAAATACGATTGTCTTTAAGGATAAAAAAAACATACCTATAGTTGTTCCCTACGAGTTTTCATCTTTTGAAAGCGTTGCATTACATTCTCGATCGTAACTTGTTGTAGTAACTCCCTTTCAATGTAACCTTACCAATTTCTTCACTTATTTGTCCAAATAATTGTAAAAACTCCAAGAAATTACCTTTATATAAAGATCTTTCAGACTCATCATGACCTCGAAAAGGTATCCCACCATTCAAGAATGCTTTAGCAACCATAACTGAAGCACTTAATCGAAGTCTATATTCTTGTTTTTGTTTTTCAGTTCTTTTTTCAAGGACTGCATTCACATGTTGAGCTTCTATAAGTAAGTCTTGCCCCTTTTTATACGCCTTGTCGTGAAAACTGTTGCGGCTACCAACATGAGCTTCTAATCTTTCTTCTTTCCAATGCCAACATTGTACCCCTTCAGTTGCAAATGCATCATTTTGTCCACTTTCTTTGAACAAGTAACATTACAAGCAATACACTCGATCCGTTTTAAAACTATATTCCAACCAATTTCCATGACTTCCAGTGTACCATTTCGGATTAAAACGTCTCAACTTATCACCATTACCAATAAGTGTTCGTGGAAAATCTTCTTTTTTACCTTCAGGTTGACATGGACCTCTAAGTAAATACGCTCGCCTAATCTCATCTTTATCACTTTAAAAACTCTAATCGCTATTACTAAAAGAACAAACAAATGCTAGTCACTGTACATGTCCTAATCTCTTTTAATCTATTTAAACTAACTCAAAACAATGTTTCTAATTAGTAATTAAACATAAAACATATACAAACCTAATTAAACACATAGAAACAAATCAACAATAAGCCACAGTACGGGAATCGAACCTGGATCGGCGCGACTTGTAAGGAGCAGAGGGGCGGAGGCCGGAGGGCAGGCGGCGGCGGCCGGCGTCAGGAGCAGAGGAGGCCGGAGGTGAAAGAGGAAGAAAGAGGAAGAAAGAGGTGAAAGAGGAAGAAAGAGGTGAAAGACTTTAGGGTGTTTGTTGTTTGGAATTGGCAGAATATTGGTGTGTGTGTGTGTTGTTTTACGTGGGTTTGAAAGAGGAAGAAAGAGGTGAAAGAGTTTAGGGTTTTGTTATTTTAAATTGTAAAAAAAAAAAAAAAAACTGGAAATTAAAAAAACGGGTATACAGGAATCGAACCCGGATGCTCTTGTATGTTCAAGGCGGGTGTTACCACTAAGCCACCTACAATGTTATGTAATGGGTTCCTTTGATAATATTCTTATGGGTTCCTTTTTTTTATATATATCAATTTACACTAAAAATTAGAAACCGAGTGGGTTCCCGGGAACCCGACGCTATAGCCGTAGATCCGCCCCTGCAACCTATAAAATAATTATTTTATGTTACTATATCAACAAGGTTTGAGTTACTCGTGCACTATTGAAACTATATATGGGCGGTTGAAATAATAACTCAATGTTTTAGAACTTTAAGTATTTCATTAATTGGTGAATATCGAGTTAAGAAAATGGTTAAGCATACACACGCTTGCATGCTACTAATCAAATATAACTCTAGAATACTTGAAAGGTTGGACAAAGTACTTTAAATGAATGCATAATGATTGTTAAAAACGTTGTCGATTTCAAAAACGTGTATGTATATACATATATACCCGTGTATAAGGTTTAGGGTTAGTGTAAGTGTGAGAAGGATTAAGAAATAATATGTAGGCATCATGTTTTGGATTTAGGAATGACGGATTATGTTGTTTTGGCTAGAAAAACACCAAACACAACAATTTAAAACACAATACAATATATTATAGTCATCACATTTTAAACATTGTTAAAACATACTACCTAACAATATTTAAAATACACTACTTAACTTTCTTGGCATAGTGTTTTAAGTGTAAGTATAAAATACATTGCTTTGGGTTATTAATTATTATGTTTGATATTTTTTTAGGCAAAACAATTGAATGCATCATGACTAAGCTAAAAAAAATGATGTTTGCATATCAATTCTTAATCCTTCTCACACTTCTCACAAAATATGGCATTTGTACAGGAACCTCACCCTATATTTATATACTAACAGGAACCTGCACGTTGCAGCGGAGCTGCACGTTGTTGAGCTATTACATTTGGTTAATCGCCTCCCTATTGTTTTTTGCTTGATTTGAAGCGCCGTCAAAATGGTGAAAAAAATAAAGTGACAATCAAGTCAGGTGGTTGAATACCTAAGTAATAATATGTAATGTGTGAGCCCCTACGTGTAAGTCTGGTACAAAATTCGTTTGTGTGTGCGAGATATTGTATTGTGAACCCGTGCATTGCAGCGGAGTCACTGATGCTCTTTAAGTGAGCGGAATATAACACGACATGCCTAAACACCTATTATATTTGTGTATTACGAAAGTTGTAAGAACAAAATACATCAATTAAGTAGACATAAAGCCATTGCTTACTTGTTTAACAAGCAAAATCATTAACTAATTGTCAATGCAGCCAACAAAAGTAAACAACCAAAATCATTCCAACAAAAGTTAAGTTATGGACAATCCTCTACTTGTTTGTTATTAAAGCTTTTCTATCATATCTAGCATCAATTCTCTTATGAGCCTTTGTTTTCATCATCCTTTAATTTTAATGCCCTTTTAACAATTCTCATGAATAGCAAAGATTCATCATGGAAGTCATTTTCTGCTATTCATTTGATATTGTTATCTTGTGAAAATCTCAAGTCATCAATATTAAACATAAAAATATTGTATCTAGCACTCAGAATTCTGGAAAATAATCCCTTTCTATTCTATCCTCTCCAGTAGAAACATCGTAGTACCAACTTCTGAAATTTTGCAAGTATGGAGAGGGATGTTTGGGAATCTTCATTATTCTCACAACTTTTTCCGAATTAAAGTGTAACCCCATCTATTTTTTCTTCCCAGTTTTAAACACCTTAAACTTCGAAAAACATTCTTTTCTAATCAAATTTTCAACAAACCATGCTCCAAAATCATTTGAAGGATTAATCAATTTCAATTTACTCAAATCATGAATATTCTAGCTAGGAAGAGTTTGTAGATCAATTTTAGTTTGAGATATTGAATACTTTCTTTCTTTCTTTTAACTACACATATCTTTATGTCACTATCAAACTTTCAACATATAATATTTTCAGTTGGGTGTTGCTTTGTGGTCGGAGGTGGTCGTGGGGTTGTCGGAAGGAAGTAGTTGTACTATTGGCCGGAGTAGAGGTGGTTGTGGTTTTGTTGCTGGAGTTCGTTCTACAAGTACGTGGTCAGAAACAGAGAGGATCGAGGGAAACAAGTTTGGTTCGTGGGTTTTTTTGTCTTTAAATATATGTTTTTCGATCGGTTTCAATTTAATTACTTTGATGATGATTGAATCGCATTGAATGATTTGAATTGAGTGGTTAGTTACAAGTTAACGGTTGGCAAACCATTTCTCTTTTCCACGTCGGCTCTCTTTTCTATGACAATGTTCAGAAATATGGGGAGAAGATGAATGACATGTTTTTTTTTCTTGTCTTATTCACATTTTATATTTCTATTATTAGTATTATTATTATTATTATTATCAATATTACTATTACTATTACTACTACTTGTTTATTCATTTGGTATGTAAAATATCATAAAGATTCTCACTTTTTTGTCTTTTTGTATATCTAATCAATAGAAAGTTATTTAATTGTTTTATTAATTTTTTCTTGCCAATTTAATAAAATACAATTTTGTCCATATAGATAAATATGAAATGACTATTTTACACATCCAGAACCAATTATATAGTAGTATAGATATATATCATGTTATTTGTAACTGTAATTTTTTCATATTATTCGACTAATAATGTGGGCAAAATGAAGGAAGAATAGGAGGTGATGCGGGGTCGATAAAGAGCAAACCTAAAAAGAATACAACAGATGTGATCAAAATAATACTTTCTATGTTTCATGTTTACCAAGCAAGGGTGCTCTGCATGGTTTTAGAGGGAGATTAGAACCTATGGTTGCAAGGATTGTTAGAGATGTTGCCTTCAGCCCACATATAGGCCCGACCCAATTTGTTTAACTTGTTGAGCAAGATTAGCAAAGGGTTAAGCCCCAATTAGGAGCCTATAAATATATCTCTTGTACTCGTAATCTTTGTATCACTCAATAATAAGAAAATCTCAGTTGCTCCCATGGATGTAGGTCAGCTTAGACTGAACCACGTAAAATTTCATATTTGTTTGCGTATGTGTGTTCTATCATCCTAACAAGCCATATCACATTTTTCTTCTTCAGTTTGGGACACTGATCTTTGCTAAGCTTGTGGTGACTCCCCAAGTGCGTGTTTCTTGTCTTGGTCCTCTCACTATTAATACCGAATTTCTCTAACACTTTCCTAATGTGTAACGTTAGATAAAGCTGAAGCCGTGCGGAGCTTCAGCTGGTCTCCAGGAATAGTGTTGAGGAGATCGGGGTAACTGTTGGGTTAAAATGAGACCACAGTTACCAGGTTTGAGTATGTTTAGTTGGTTGTTATAGTTGGAGGGTCTGGTATGTAATTATAGTAAAGTTGTAGTGTTGAAACCCTAGACTGCGTACTAAGGAGACGGGCTCTGCGCACTTAAGCTAAGTGCGCAGGCCCATCAGACTTGCCTTTATATAGAACATCATGTCTGCAGCTAGGGTTAGGGTTTTTGTTATTATCTTTTGAGAGCACAAGTTAAGGTGCGAACTTACTGTAATATCCATGGTTGTTCACTGCTGAATCTTTAATGGAATTATCTCTTTATGTTTCTTGTGTGTCGGTTCTTACAATATTCATCTAGCTTCTTTGCTTGTCTTGATTAATCACCTAAAACACCTAACAAATAGGTGTTTCTAGGTGATAACAATCTTGTGCACACTTAAGATCTAGCATTTTGGGACTACAATTTGGTATCAGAGCCTAAGTGCTCGAGATTGTATCTATCTAAAGATATCAAAACCCTCCTTGTTAGTTTTTACTATCAAGATTTTCAAAAATTTTTAGTGTTTATCACACTTTAAGTATTTTCACTAGTTTTGCCTTAAAATCTCGTCAACAAGTGTTTCTAAGGTGTTTAAAAGGTGTTATTTTCAGTAGAAACATCATTCAAGAACTTCAGATCAATTGAAAATCTCCTGGACATGTTTCTGATATGATTTAAATTGTTACAGCCGTGTTTGCGTACTACATCTGCGAACTTAGCTCATAAAACTAAGTACTTGTTTCTTACTTCTGAGTACTTATTTCAAGAGTTGAGTACTTAGCTCATAAGTTGCATACTTGACATTTCAAGGTGTGCACTTATCACAGGAACATCTGCGCACTTGTCTAAAAGTGTGCGCACTTGTGTCTGTGTGAGCACTTAAAATTTTCACAAAGCTTTACAGCTCTCTCTCTCCTGGTACCACAACTAGGGTTTCTGCATACTTATCAGAAACTTCCAGTTAGGGTGCGCACTTGCTGAAAAAGGTGCAGTTTCTGAGCACTTGGCTAGGGTTTCTGCGGACTAAAATCTTAAACGAGAGTTTAAGTGTCTGTGTACTTATACTAGTACGCAGGCTGATCAGTCAAAGACTGAGCACTTGTGCTGCTCTGACTTGGCTGACCTGCGAACTTAAGCCTGAAGTGTGTGCTACAGGGACTGCGCACTTACAGGAGATCAAGAACTTATCATCTTTTGTTTATTACTGTTTCAGGTGTCTAAGGAACTGCGCACTTGCTGCTGCGTACTTGACTGCTGCGAACTTGTGGACTGTTTTATATATTTCAAGGACCTTGGACTGTAACTTGCTGAACTAATTAATCAAAAATTCTAAAATCAATCTAAAATCAATATTAAATCATGTCTGGTAACAACTCATTCCATGTTAACCCCATAACCCAAGCTGAACTAGAAACCGGCACAATAACCCGTATTCCCAAGTTGATGGGTGCTGAAGACTATGGTACATGGAAAAACAGAATGAAAGCTTTCTATTTCGTTAACGATCACACTCAATGGAACTCAGTGCAGCTCGGACCTCACATTCCCACAAGAACCACTGATGCAGGAGAAGTGTTCAACACTGATCCCACTACATACACTGATCTCGACAAACAACTGATGCAGCGAGATCACAAAGCCTATGGTGCTCTCACCATGGCTCTGTCAAACGATGTATACAATATGTTTGAAGAGTACGGATCAGCGCATGATCTGTGGTTTGCTTTGAGTGAGTATTATGAAGGAAATGCAGAGATGAGACAAAACAAACAGGACATGATTCAAAAGGAATACGACATGTTTGGAAGTATCCGTGGTGAGAGTCTGTCGTCACACATTGACAGGTTCATGAATCTGTTGACTAATATGAAGAAAGCTGGTATTCCTGTGAACAACCGCAATTCCATCAAGAAACTACTCGATTCTCTCCCAAAGGAGTGGAGTGTCCAATGTATGCTGATCAAAAAGGACTACTTGGATGCTCAGTCTACTTTGGCTGATCTTATAAACACTCTGAAATCGTTTGAAATGGATATCACAAAGAGAGAAATGAATCAGACTGTCCCGAAGGTGACTCCCAGCAGTGCTATGAAGAATCTGGCTTTAATGACCCCAATTGGTGATATGAGTTCAAGTTCGTTGCATCCTTATGTGGATTCTACGGGGATTGGTAGTTCAAGTTCTGGCAAAGCTCCAATGTACTCTGAAAAGGCGGCAAAGACACTAACTCCACAGGCTGCCAAGCTGGCTGCTGAACATGTGGAACTCTTCAACACCTTTATGAGCAGTTTTGAAGCTTTGAAGACAGGAGAGATTAAGAATGAGATGATGTCCCCAGAGGATATGTACCAGGTTGACCCAGATGACATGGAAGAAATGGATCTCAAGTGGCAGATGACAATGATCACTCTACGAGTTAAGCGTTTTCAAGACAGAACTGGTAGAAGAGTGGGAATGGGAAAGGCTGGGTTTGACAAGTCAAAGATCAGATTTTACAACTGCAAGGTCCTCGGGCATTTCAAGTATGAATGCCCCACATTGAACCAAGCTGAAATCAAGCCTGCGAAGAGGTTGGTAGCCATAACCGATGGAAATGAAGGAAACGATAAGGAACCACAGAAGGCTTTGGTTGTTGAAAATTTCGATTGGGGAGAAGAGGCAGCTGCTGCAGAAGTTGAAGTTAACAAAGCCCTGATGGCCACAATTTGCACCAAATCTTCTAACGGTGTGAATTCTGTTGAAGGGTCATCTGCTGAGGTTCTGAAGGGAGAAATGCAGAAGAATGCCGGACTGAAGAGTGTGTTGATTGATGAGAAGGTGAATGATCAAACAAGGGAGGAGGCACTGATAGCTGAGAAGACTCCATCAGAGAAAGTCGCTGAAGAGGTGAAAAGTTCTTCCAAGAAAGCTGAGGAGAGAGACATGGTAAATATTCCTCTAGAAATTAAATCTAAACTGTGCTCACCTAGGTGTGCTACAGCTGTCGCATACTGTTTATCACACAACAGACGAGTTTTAAGAGAAATGGATGATATTCGTAAAATCAGTTCTGAAATGAAAGAAAATGAGTGGGCATATCAGCGAAAGTTAAATGCAACTCTAGCTTAAATGCAAACTTTAAAAGAATTTATGCTTAAGAAAGACTTTCTGATAAATGATTTAACCTCAAAACTAGAGAAATCTAGAAATGAGACAACTCGTCTTCAAATTGTTGTGGATAAATGGAATGTGAGCAAACAGGCTCATGCTGATATAATCGATTGTGGAAGACAATCATTCGTAAAGGATGGAATTGGGTATAAGGATAAGAATGGAATCGAAAGATCTCTATTCTTGCCCTTGAGCCGAAGTGAATACATACCCATTCCATCACCTCATCCAAAAAATGACCTTTTTGAAAATAAATGTGATGAGTCTGAGTCAAATGCTAACATAAGTAAAAGCGATGCAGATGTGACCCAACAGGCTCAGGTGGAGGATGATGAAAGTTGTGGTGGCCAGACAGTGGGTTTAGGACATCCAGGTGCCAATTACTCAACAATGAATTGGTTCATCTGGAACAATGAAAAGTCAAAAAACAATTCTATTTTGGATGACTGTAAAACTTTAACTAAATTGGATGACTGTAATAGTTTGCCTAGGGTGGATGATTGTAATAGTTTAACTAGGATGGATGACTGTATTTCTGAACTTGATTTAAAAGGAGCTGTGGCTCCCAATGATAGGAAGTCTCCTATCAAACGATCTAATGTCTGTGTTGAAAATGTTATGCCTGTGTGTGTTGATCTTAATGCTGCATTCTCTAATGAAAATCATGTGCTCAAACCATCTGTGTTTGTGCCAGAACTTAAGCGTAACAGGTTTGGGAAATTTCTCACTGAGGAAATCCCAGAATTTGTCCCCTCATCCACAGATGTATCAGGTTCTGAAGAATCACAAAGTGAAACAGGTACCTCGAGTTCTGAAGAATCACTAAGTGATACAGAGAGCAGCTCCAGCTTAAATAATCTGGACACTGATGAAGAATCAAGTAGCAACAGGGAAGAATCAAGCTCAAGCGAAAGCTCCAGATCAGACAAGCTCAAGAAAAGAACATCACAACCATCATCATCCAGATCTTCTCCTAAGATCAAGCCTAAGCATTCAAAATGCTTCAGATGTGGAAAAGAGGGTCACGTGGTCAAAAACTGTCACATAAAACCTAAACCACAAAAAGATGTCAAAACACAAAACTCTTTTTCGGATCAAATAAAAAATCTACAAGAAACCGTAAAAAGTTTTGTTAAAAATACACAAATCTGGAAGAAACAAGAGTCAATTTTCGGAGAAAATCATGACAGATCAAAGATTAAACAGACTTGGATTCCCAAAGTCACTTAATTATCAGGCAGAGTCATCACTGTACATAGATTTTCTTTAGTTTAGCTTTGTTTCTCTTTTGTTTTTGACTGTGCAGAATAAATTACAAAAATGGCTGATAGCTCTTATGAGATATCTATGGCATGTCGACAGCGGCGCTTCAAGACACATGACGGGACTGAAAGAACTCCTCAAGAACTATCGGTTCATCAATGGAGAGTTTGTAGCGTTCGCTGGGAATGAAAAGGGTGGAAAGATCGTTGGCATAGGAGATGTAGTCTCTGACGCACTGACACTTGAGGACGTCAACTATGTTCCAGAGCTGTGCTACAATCTGTTGAGTGTATCACAAGTCTGTGACAAAGGAATCGCAGTGTTGTTCAACGACATGGAATGCATCTTCCTGAAGCCAGGATTTAAACCACCCACTGACATGATCATGTTGAAAGCCCCCAGACAAAATAACACATATGTGATAAACATGAGGGATGCCAAGTCTGAACAACCAATGACTTGTCTACTGTCAAAGGCATCCGAGTCAGAGTCACTGTTATGGCACAGGCGATTGGGACATGTTAACTTTAAAAATATAAACAAACTTTCTAAACTAAATCTAGTCAGAGGACTTCCTTCTAAGGAATTTCCTTTTTCTGAAAAATGTTTAGCATGTGCTAAAGGTAAACAACATAAGAAATCGCATAAGTCCAAAATAGTGAACTCAATTGACTCTCCACTTCAATTATTACATATGGATCTCTTTGGTCATATCAGTGTAAAAAGCTTGGGTAAGAAGTCTTATTGTTTGGTGATTACAGATGACTTCTCTCGCTTCACATGGGTGTACTTCTTGGAATTCAAGAATGAGGCTGCTGAGACCTTGATGCTGTTCGTTCCCTTGATCGAGAATATAATCAAATTAAAAGTAAAATAAATCAGAAGTGATCATGGAACGGAATTCAAGAACCAAAGTTTTGTGACGTTCTGCAGCGGAAAAGGAATTCATCTCCAATATAGTGCTACAAGGACTCCTCAGCAAAATGGAGTGGCTGAAAGGAAGAATCGTACACTCATTGAAGCTGCCAGAACCATGCTCATTGACTCTAAGTTACCGATCATCTTCTGGGCAGAGGCTGTGAATACCGCCTGTTATGTTCTTAACAGGGTCTTGATTGTCAAGCCTCGTGGGAAAACAGCTTATGAATTGCTTTTCAAAAGAAAACCTCTCATTGATTATTTCAGACCGTTTGGATGTTCCTGCACTCTTCTGAACAACTTTGAGAATATCATGAAGTTTGTTGCTGTTGGAGACGAATGCTTCTTCGTTGGATACTCGTCTAGTCAAAAGGCTTATCGAGTATACAACAAACGTACTAAGATGGTTCTGGAATCCTTTTATGTTGACTGGCAAGAATCCAACTCTACTAATGTTGGAACCGGTCCTGACTGGTTCTTTGATGTGGATGTTGTGTTCAATCACTTTGTCATTCCTGAACAGCAAGTTCCTGCAGATCAAGCTCCTGAAAATCAAGCTACAAGTTCATCTCCCTTTGGAAATATTCTCGACTCTTCTGACGACGAAGTTGCACCATTTACCACCCGCTTTTCTCCTCTTGTTGCTGATCCAATTGTTCCTCAACTCAATAATGGTGATACTACTGCTGAAGCCTCCAACATTCCTGAAAGCACGTCAAATGCTGAAGGAACACAATCAAATCAGCAGTCTGTAAATGAACCATCCAGCTCTTCTGCACCTGGAGATCATCTTTCAAACCTTCCTCCACAAGTGCAAGAAGAAGAAAATATGGGATTCAAATCTTCTAAGAATCATCCAATTGAAAATGTTATTGGACCAATCAGTGAGGGTGTTCTTACAAGAAATCAGACAGACAAGCTCAACACCGCTCTCTCAGCATTCTTATCTCAAACAGTACCTTTCAGCATTGAAGATGCAGTTAGAGATGCAAGCTGGGTAGAGGCCATGCAGGAAGAACTATTTCAGTTCAGAAAACTCAAAGTCTGGGAGCTCGTGGAACTATTTCGCAACAAAATGGATGAACGTGGCGTGGTGATCAAGAACAAAGCTCGTCTGGTTGTTCAGGGTTTTCGTCAGCAGGAGGGGATTGATTATGAGGAAGTATTCGCTCCAGTCGCTCGACTTGAAGCCATTCGCATCTTTTTGGCATATGCTTCATATCGAAATTTTAAAGTTTTTTAGATGGATGTGAAAAGTGCTTTCTTATACGGGATGATCAAAGAAGAAGTCTATGTGTGTCAACCGCCAGGATTCGAAGACCCTCATCATCCAAACAGATACTATAAGTTGGACAAGGCTCTCTATGGTCTCCATCAAGCTCCTAGAGCCTGGTATGAGACCTTGTCCTCATATCTGTTACAAAATGGATACACGAGAGGGAAGATCGACATGACCTTGTTCACCAAAGAAGTCAACAAACATTCTATCCTTGTTCAGATATATGTTGATGATATTATCTTTGGTTCAACTGACGAAAATTTGTGCAGGGAATTTGAAAGCATTATGAAGTCTCAATTTGAAATGAGCATGATGGGAGAACTATCATTTTTCTTAGGTCTCGAAGTCCAACAGAAAGAAGACGGTATTCTCATCCATCAAGCATAATACACAAGAGACATTCTGGCAAAGTACAACCTGTCGGATTGCAAACCGTCCAACACTCCTTTTGCAGCTCAAACAACGCTTGTACCAGATCTTCAAGGCCCTTCTGTGAACCCGCACACTTACCGTTCTATGATTGGATCCTTGATGTATCTCATAGCCAGCAGACCGGACATCATGTGGGCAGTTGGATGCTGTGCTCGCTTTCAGTCAAATCCAAAGCAATCTCATGAAACTGCAGTAAAAAGAATCTTCCGCTACCTCAAAGGAACACCAAAACTTGGTTTATGGTATCCTAAGAGTGACAATTTTGACTTAATTGCATACTCTGATAGTGATCATGCAGGTTGCAGGATTGACCGAAAGTCCGTCTCTGGTGGCTGTCAATTTCTGGGAAACAGGCTCGTGTCATGGTAGAGCAAGAAGCAGACCACTGTGTCTATATCTACCGCTCAAGCTGAGTACACAGCCGCATCCAGTTGTTGCTGTCAAGTGTTGTGGATTCAAAATCAGCTGTTGGATTACGGTTTGAATATCATGAGAACCCCTATCTACATTGATAATGATGCTTGTCGTGACATCGTGAAGAATCCAATTGATCATTCGAAAACTAAACATATTGAAATTCGGATTCATTCAATTCGCGATGCGCACGACAAAGGGTACATACAGGTGCTGCCTATAGATACTGCTGATCAAAAGGCAGATATCTTTACAAAAGCTTTCGACAAAACCCGTTTTCGTCAGTTGGTAACTTGGTTAGAGATGATCAACTTTGAATGATTTAAAAAAAAAAAAAAAAAAAAAACCTTGTAAATAAACTATAAAAAAAATCTTATGTTTAAAATAAAATAAAGATTTTTGGGGGAGAAATAAACCGGTAGATCTCTAAAATTGCAAGTTTAAAAACTTTTTCAAAACAATCAAGAAATGATAGGAACTAATCATATTTGTCAGCATGTGAATAGGACCCAGAGGACGTTGTGGCTTCAAGCAACGACATGTCGGTAGATTCAGCTTGGAATCGAGTAAACTGCTATAGATGACAAACTAAAAGGATTTACACGAGATGCTGGATTCCCACTGTGTTTTAGGTTTGCACAAGCTGAGTCCGGTCATACACAGGTTGAGAGATCAAAAGACACAGAAAATTTTGTGCATACGCAACCAAAAGACACCTAAGAGTGCAAGCTACCAAAGCGGGGCTATTAAATCAAAATGAGCAACAAAAGACACGCGATGTTAGTGACGTGCAAACATATAGATAGCTCAAAAAGCAATCAGATGATCATCTTCTCTGCTTATTGGAACATAGACCTGAAGCTCTCATCATCTGATTGACATAATGATCATCTTCTCTGCTTATGGAAACATAGACCTGAAGCTCTCATCATTATATCTCAATAAACCTTGAGGATTGGTAGGCTTACACCTGGCACAAGTGGGGTCCATTAACATATCGTCAATATTACCAAAACATGATAAAGATCAT
Organism: Ambrosia artemisiifolia; assembly: GCA_032199755.1. Classification (NCBI taxonomy): domain Eukaryota; kingdom Viridiplantae; phylum Streptophyta; class Magnoliopsida; order Asterales; family Asteraceae; genus Ambrosia; species Ambrosia artemisiifolia. Next base: position 15,538,263 of record CM063523.1, read on the forward strand.
CACATAAAGTATGTTGAAAGACGAGAGGCATGGATTTAAGTGGACAAATATACCGACAGTTTTTCTTGAGCTGCAGCTATCCAATGGAAGGTTGAAACGTGGTCTGGCAGGTATGACTGGCATGATCTTGATGCAATAGGTGAGAAACGGTTGATCTCTAAACCCAGATCCTTGGTTAAAAGCTATTTTCTTGTTGTTGGGTCTGCGCACTTAACAGACTGTTAGGGTCTTATTGGGCCTGCGAACTTAACAAGTTGACAAGCTTTGTTGGGCCTTGCGTACCAAAAATCAAGTGCGCAGCCCAATAGGTTTTTACTATAAATATCACTGTAGTTTTTCCTTTTTACTTTTTATTCCAAAACCCTAAAAGTTTTACCAGCCACCATCAATCCACCGTCTTCATCAAACGTGTTCTTCCAACCACCACCAAACCACCGTTGTACCACCATCATTGATCCATCTCTTCTACCCCTTTCTGTTTATTTGTGTTGATTTATAAGGTAGATTATAGATGTTAACAAGATATTCGTTGTATTAACAGGTTTCATGATTGAAAACGGTGAAATCAGTTGAAGATTTAGGGTCATCAAGAACTGCGCACTTATTTTCTTAAAGAAATGCGCACTTGTTTCATATGAATGCGTACTTGCATCATATGATTCAAGAATCAGAAACCCTAAATGACTACTTACCATGATTGTGGACTTAAAATCTTAAACGAAGGTTTAAGTGTCTGCGTACTAGACTAGTACGCAGACTTGATGATTCATCCCAAGCCGTTACCATGCCCGAGTCAATTGACTGCGCACTTGATATTCTCGTGTTCAAATACGACCTACTGACTGCGTAACAGCAACAAGTACTCAGTCAAGGCTGAGCACTTAGGTGCACACCTGACTGAGCACTTAGCTGTAAATCAGACTCGGGCTGCGCTCTTGAGGAATGTGTGGACTTAATGATTGGACCAAAAACTATGACCATTGACTTGACTGTTCATGATATTTGACCGGACTACGTACCCTGACTCATTCATCCGTAAATCATAACTGGACTCAAATGACCATTAAAATGAAAGACGAGACATACAGTATACACTAATAAATCTAATCCATAAAATGAATCACACACATGAAACCAACGTAAAATTAAACCTAGTCTACGTACGTCGTCCGTCAAAGTAAATGAAGACGTCTGTCATTAGTCAATTCAAAATCCAAAGTTCTAACTTACTTTTCGTGCATGTGTCCCACACAGATGGCTCTTGACTGGGATCCAAGAGGAATGCACAACCAACCGATGAATCTTGAGACTGATGATACAAAGTTTCGAGACGTTGTCACTTGGATCAGAAGAAGCAGAATCGGATATGCTGTTGAGCAGAACGTTCAAGTCTACAGCGCGCACATTGAAGATTTCTGGAGATCTGCTAAAGTAGAGGTCGTGGCACGCGTCAAGAGGATTAAAGCTACAGTGAGGAACAAGGCAGTGATCATTACAGAAGATACGGTTCGAAGTGTTCTGAGATTCCAAGATCGGCAAGCAACTGTTAGATCTCTACCAAAAGCTAAAATTCATCAAGAGTTCAAGAATTTTGGTTACAAAGGAGATTTTGACAAAAGGGGTGATATCAAGAAGAGCCAGCTGACAAGAGATTGGAAGCTTATTAGTCACGTATTTCTTATGTCTCTGTGTCACAGGAAAGGTGGCTACAATGCACTCAGCCCTGACTGGGCAACTGCTATGATTAAAGTCTGCAAGAATGAACCATTCAATCTGTCTGGAATGGTGTTTGACTATATGGTGAAGAATGCTGAAGCTGGAAAGGATAAGTGGGCGATGTATCCCAGATTCGTTCAGATGATGATCAACTCACAACATGAGGATCTGCCCCTTGGTGATAAATACAATTTCGCCAAAGGTGCACGATTAGGCCTGTAAATGAACCGAACGAACACGAACACAGGCGTGTTCGTGTTTGTTCATTTAACATTAACCGAACACGAACACGAACACGAACACATAATCGAACACATTTTTGTGTTCGTGTTCGTTCATTAAGAAATTTGTCGTGTTCGTGTTCGTTTATGTTCGTTCATTTAAACCTAAACGAACAGTTCATGAACATAAACGAACACAAATGATCAATATAAACGAACACAACAAAAACAAGTTAATAGTTATTCATGAACATAAATGAACGTTAAGGTTAGGGTGGAGAGCGACTGTGAAGTGTGGAGAGCGGCTGATAAGTGATATGTTTAGAATGTTAGAGTTAGGGTTAAGTTTTTAGAACATATGAATTAAGGTTACCTAACAAAAGGAAATAAATACTAAAAATAAAGTTAAGTTTAATTAAACGAACATAAACGAACAAAAATAAACGAACATAAATGAACGAACATAAATGAACGTTCATGAACATAAATGAACGAACACAACGTGTGTTCATGTTCGTTCGTTTAATTAAACGAACAAAAAATTGTGTTCGTGTTCGTTCATTTATTTAAATAAACGAACATAAACGAACTTCCCGCCGAACAGTTCATGAACGTTCAGTTCGTTTACAGGCCTATGCACGATTCTTCACTGAGTGCAACACAGCTGACTGGGAACCCCTGCTTGAAAGTATGTATGCTGCTCAACGTTATCCCGTTATAATGAAGCTGTACAATGAGATCAAGAGAAGAAAACAAGCTGCTGCTAAAGCTCGACAACCAACTACAACCGGACCTGAATCATCTGAACCTGCTCCTTCTGAACCTGCTACTACAGTACCTCAGCCAACTGCAGAAGAAGTTGCCAGAGAAAGAACTATTGGAAAGAGGGTAGCATCTGAACCTGTTCCTCAAAGGCCAACTAAAAGAAACAGGCCTACTGGTTTATTGCAGCAAGGGAGAGAATCACTGACTCCTGAGGAACTTGAGATGGCTGAAGCTGCCAGACAAAACGCTGAACTAGCAAAGGCAGAAAGAAAGAGAAGGAGAGAACAGTTGCCTCAGTCTGAGAGGCCACGTGTTATGACAGAAGAGGATCTGGAGAATGAACAGATATTGGAATCCATGTTTGGAGCGGAGGGTCAACCAGGGCCTTCCACTGAAAGACCTCCTATTCCCAAACCCCCAGTAAAGAAGCAGTCTGTACCATCCTCATCTGTTTCTGGTGCACAGCGTCGAAAACCCGTGCATCAAGAGTTATATGAGACACTGTCTAAGGAAGTGGGAAAGAATGCAGCAAAGGAAATTTGCACATTGAAGAATCAAATCTACAACAATCAGGAATTGAGGAAGAAGCTGAAGAAGTTGAAGCACAAGAATAGAAGTCATGAAAAGGTAGTTAAGGATCAGCGTTATCTGATCAAATTTCAGACAGAGGTGCAAATGAAAATGTTTGATATGCTTCAAGAATTAAAGAATCAGGGTACAGATGCTCCAAGAATGACCTTTGATGAAGCGTTCGATTTTGGAAAGTTCATGGAAGATGAGAAAGAGACGGAAAGAAAGGCTGAAGAAAGTGATGTTGACGAGATCAGTGAGGATGAGATGCCGGAAACGTTTGTGGAAATGGGTGCGGGAGAAAACACAGTTTATGAGATGGATGATGGGTACAGATTGGACCCTGAGAGATCAAGCTGGTTTCCAAGAAGACCAATCACCATTCCTGCTTTACACCAGAACATCCACCACACTCGTGAATCTCACCAAGAAAGAATCATCTGTTGGGGTTATGATGGGTTTAAAAGATTGTTCTTTGTGAAACGAAGAGGAGGTGTAATTCAGTACTTCAAGGGTAGACCGAATCTGAAGACTCTTCCAAGATGGGATATTAGGGAGATGTGCAGAACACCTTTCCTAAACCACTCTCAGGATACCACAGCTGACTCGGTTTCTGTCTTTATAGAAGACGAGTGTGCGTCTGACTTCAAAAACTGGAAACCACAGAAGCCGAGAAGAAGAATGTCCAAGAAAAGAATAGATCCAGCCACCGGACGGGGAATGATAACCTACGTGATAGACCCTCCCCAGGTCGTCACTAGGGTTCCCATCCGTCCAGAGCTTCCTGTGATTCTAACAGAGTTCAAGAAGTGGTTTTATGATAGCTTAACTGGTGAAGCTGTCATCAAACTAAAAGACGATTCAGAGGCATTGAGAATTCTTGACCCCGTAGACGTGTTTGCCCTCAATCCCTCTGATTTGACTACTCTTTTTGGAAATCAGATAAATGTGGGTGCTGGAAATGTGCTATTTGAAGAGTGTAACAACCCGGGTCAGACCCCCAAAATTTTTCGCGTATTAAAAGTATTATCGTATAATAATAGTTAACCAAAACAAATAACGACTAAGTCAGTTGAGTGCGAAACTAAAAACCGAACCATTTAATATATGTAATATTATTATCATACACGTTACGAGACCGAGATAATACGCGATAACGAACCTAACCCGCACCCGAACGGACCGGGTGAGTCACCAAGGGAGAGGACACTTGTCCTCCCCTCTTGATGACACCCATCCATCTTAACATTATAAAACACACACACACATATCAGATGTGTGTTTCTTTTACATTTCACACACACACACAACCATCTGATGAGAGAGAGAAGAGGAGGAGCCGGAGGGGCTCCTGCCACCGCCTCCGGCGGTGCTCCGGCGATGCCATCCTCCAACCAACACCCCCACCCCCACCGCCTTACTGTAACTAGAGAGAGAGAGAGCAGAGCAGAAGAGAGAGATCGAGTTAAAAATGGAACCTGAGAAGGAGACCAGGTGTCCTCCGCCTCCGGCGGAGCTCCGGCCAACGCATCACAACCACACCCCACCCCTGTTACTGATTTATATTATTAGAGAGAGATAGAGAGAGAGACGCAAAGAGAAAGAAGAGGAAAGAGAGAGAGAACTCGGAACCGAGAAGGAAGAAGACGACGGTGACACTGGTGGTGGTTCGGGTAAGGTTCCGACCGGCTCAGATCTGTTCTCAAAGGTAACCCACAATGAACCCCTTTTCTTTTGATAATATTATGCGACGGTATTGGTGGTTGTCGATGGTGAAGGCTGGGTTCCAGATGATGGTTGTTGATGGTGATTATTGGTGATGGCCGCTGATGGACAGAAGCAGTCAAAGGGGGTTGGTTTTGCTTCGGGTTTGGGTGATCGGGTCCGAAGGTCAAGGGTGGTAATAATAGTGGCTGTTGAGGTAGGTTTCAGTGGTGGCATAAGGGTGGTCTGGGGTCGGTACAGGTCCAGACGGGTCAGGAAGACAAGCGACGGTGATGGTGGGATGTTGCTGGTGGTTGTGGTTCAGTTGGGTGTTGGTAACAAGCTGTGATAATGGTTCACAGGAGAGAGTTAGGTTGATGGTTGTCATGGTGAACCTAAGCAGTATACATAGAGGGTCGGGTTAGGTCAAGGAGACGGGTCGTTTGACGAGTCAAACTCTTGGTCAACATAAGTCAACCAGGTCAACTCTCAGTCAAACTGGTCAACTGGGTCAGCCCAGTCAACACGAGCCATGAGTCGAGAGCGAGGTATAACCGAGTCTATAAATCTATTTATTTATAAACATTAATATTATATACGAATAACGTGTGGGATCTTGACGAGCGTTATAACGAACTTAATGACGAATATATAAGTGTTAGCATAACCTTGATACTTGGACTCTCGGATTAATCGCATGGATATTATGTAACTTGCGGACTAGTCATATGAGGATTATAGGACTTAAGCATTGAAATGGACAATCGGATGATTGAGACTAGGACGCGAGCATGATTAACCGATATATATTGAAAATGTATAAAATATACATGTTAAGATTATATAATGAAACTTGGCGAATACTTAGGACAATAGTTACGAACAATGGGATTTGGACATGAGTTGAACAAGAAGCGACATATGGTATGTTATAACATTAATAACTTAGATAACTTGAACAATCACCTTAATGAGACTTAAGATTCGGACATATGGATTAAAGGCAAAACTATTAATATTAGAGACATTAGACTCGACACATTGGACATAATAACAATAGGATGATATAATATGAATTCGGATAATTGGATTAGTCGTCTAAACCTTGGTTAATATAGAGCTTTGGTACATTTGGATTCTTGACGCATAGATACTTATAAACATTACGTCTAATGCCTCGGAGAATTGGACATAGACTTGAACATGTGACACTTAAGTATGGACTCGACGACTAAGAGTCAGACATAGACATTTGACGAATGTAATGAAAGGAAAAATATATAAATAATATAAACCATGCGCTCGTGCTCGTCCCCACGCGTAACCATGACCAATAGAACTGAACTCTAATAATAATGTGTGTCAACATAGGGCCCAACCAGGAGAGTGTCAGTATCCGATACTGAACATCCGGTTTTATAAATTGAGCTATGCTACCAGGTGAGTTTCGTGAACTCCCCTCTTTTTACTTTTACAAATGTTTTGGGGTGACGCATGCTTCTAAACTGTTTTGTACATTGTTATGGGTGTTAGTTTTACAGAGCGTGATTACCTGCTTGCTTGTTATGCATACTAAACCAGGCACTCATTAACTCTAGGATAGAGCCGACTTAATATATGGGTAGTACTACTTGGGGAATCCCCCACGCACAGTGGTCCGGCCTAGACCCGGAAACCCCCACTGAGACCGACGGGTCGTTGCGGCATATATTTTGCCATTGGGGAACCTATGGGGCAGGGCATAGGTTGAGAGCTATGACAGTAACGGGCATAGTTTATGTTGATACATCTAGACATGGTTAGGCATGGGCTAGGTGCCAAGGGTTGAGTGGCCAGCTTGTAGGACTGTAACACCATAACCAGGAAAACGTGTTTGAAAACTGTTAACTTGTTTGGAATAACTGAAACTGTTTTGATAAACTATTTTGGGCGCCTATGTAACTAAACACACGAACTCACCAACATTATTGTTGACCCAAAACCATTTTAAGCATGTGTTCAGGTACCGGCATTGGAGATATGAAGAATGTATGATTGCAACTCGGAGTCACAACCAGTGGACGAACCAGAAGACGAACGAGTAACCATAGAAACCAGCCGTGTAAATACGATCAGGGACTAGAGATAGTTAAAGAAATTGTATTATGTAAATAAAAATATATAAATCTTATTAATAAAGTTAGTTATTATTGTACCGCTTCCGCTGTTGCTTGCATTCGCGTGAATGTTGTACCAATCTGTTATTTCGTCCAGGCCCCCTGTGGCCGGGTTGTGACAGTTGGTATCAGAGCAAACAACGCGGCGTGTATAAACCCATTAGGCTTTAACTGCAAACCTTAGGATCCTGACTTTGAAACCACAGAGTACATTTCGGTTTGGAGAACCGAAACCTGACGGATGAACCGGAGTTGCAATCAGAGGATACCGGACGAGTTAATCTTGGGTACTGAACACATGGGATAAAATGTTTAGTGATAAAAGATATACTTGAAAGACATGAGTGAACTTGTGGAATAACCAAAGAGAACATAAGACTAAGTGTTATGATCTTTAATGAAATAGACTTGGATGCTTAAGTGAGGCGAGGAAGTGATTATGGTCGCGAACATAATCATGAATCCGCAGGCACAAAGGCATTTCGGGGATATTTTATTAAAAGTCATAGGCACGAAAGTCGAAATTAATACCCTCGAACACAAAATCGTATGAACTGTATCGGTGTGTGACCGGCGAAGTGAGAGTTCGCCTTTCCTTTGGTGCTTTATGGTTTTCTAACCATGAAATTCTTGTCCAATGAATGGTAATTTTGAACCTAAAAACCAATTTCACTCGTTTCCTTAGGATATTTTTGAGAAACTTTTCTTGATACAGTGAATCTTGTTGATTGAGCTACTCGATTCCGTTAAGAAATTTGATAATTTTCTTGTTTGGTCGTCAAGAGATCTTAGAAACTATAATCTAGACCGTTCTTGCAACACTTGAGTACCAAAAACTCATGTGGTTGTTCCTTGTTTCCTAGACATTTAAATCACGTTCAGATGGTACAAACTCCTAGAGCGTACGTGAACACCAGGAAAAGCTTGGTTAATTAGATAACTGTCTGGATTCTATACGAAGCTATCTTGATTGCAAACCAGAATGTTAGGTTTCTTTCCGAACCAAGTATCGAAATTGTGCCTATCATCTAATGTAAAGTGAATTGGCGATTGTGTGATCGTGAATTTACAGATAGGTTATGGTGGTAGAAATTTTCCATAAGGATTTATGGTTAGAATTTCTAATTTCGTTTTTGAGGTATCAAAGGTGTGGTGGGTTAGCTGCGGTACACCCTATATATAAACACCAATGATACGTCAGAAATGAGAATAGAGATCTAACCAAGAATAAACTTTAATTCAATTTCCAAACTGATATTGGGGTATGAAATTCTATGAAGGTTTTTGGGAAAGATTTCTAGTGCATTCTTGAAGTATCACCAGTGTGGTGGGCTGGCTGCGGTACGCCCTATATATAAACACTGATGGTACGTCAAAATAAGTCTGGAAGTCTAACCAAGAACTAACTCTAAGTCCAATTTCTTTCAAAACTAAGAGCTCGAAAGGTTTGCGGATTCTGCTTCCATGATTTCCATATCATAGTTGTCCGCTCCTCCATTCAAGCGAGTGCCCGCAAATGAATGGACTTCGAGATATTACCACAACCATAATTTCGCGGACGAAATTCTTTTAAGGGGGGGAGAATGTAACAACCCGGGTCAGACCCCCAAAATTTTTCGCGTATTAAAAGTATTATCGTATAATAATAGTTAACCAAAACAAATAACGACTAAGTCAGTTGAGTGCGAAACTAAAAACCGAACCATTTAATATATGTAATATTATTATCATACACGTTACGAGACCGAGATAATACGCGATAACGAACCTAACCCGCACCCGAACGGACCGGGTGAGTCACCAAGGGAGAGGACACTTGTCCTCCCCTCTTGATGACACCCATCCATCTTAACATTATAAAACACACACACACATATCAGATGTGTGTTTCTTTTACATTTCACACACACACACAACCATCTGATGAGAGAGAGAAGAGGAGGAGCCGGAGGGGCTCCTGCCACCGCCTCCGGCGGTGCTCCGGCGATGCCATCCTCCAACCAACACCCCCACCCCCACCGCCTTACTGTAACTAGAGAGAGAGAGAGCAGAGCAGAAGAGAGAGATCGAGTTAAAAATGGAACCTGAGAAGGAGACCAGGTGTCCTCCGCCTCCGGCGGAGCTCCGGCCAACGCATCACAACCACACCCCACCCCTGTTACTGATTTATATTATTAGAGAGAGATAGAGAGAGAGACGCAAAGAGAAAGAAGAGGAAAGAGAGAGAGAACTCGGAACCGAGAAGGAAGAAGACGACGGTGACACTGGTGGTGGTTCGGGTAAGGTTCCGACCGGCTCAGATCTGTTCTCAAAGGTAACCCACAATGAACCCCTTTTCTTTTGATAATATTATGCGACGGTATTGGTGGTTGTCGATGGTGAAGGCTGGGTTCCAGATGATGGTTGTTGATGGTGATTATTGGTGATGGCCGCTGATGGACAGAAGCAGTCAAAGGGGGTTGGTTTTGCTTCGGGTTTGGGTGATCGGGTCCGAAGGTCAAGGGTGGTAATAATAGTGGCTGTTGAGGTAGGTTTCAGTGGTGGCATAAGGGTGGTCTGGGGTCGGTACAGGTCCAGACGGGTCAGGAAGACAAGCGACGGTGATGGTGGGATGTTGCTGGTGGTTGTGGTTCAGTTGGGTGTTGGTAACAAGCTGTGATAATGGTTCACAGGAGAGAGTTAGGTTGATGGTTGTCATGGTGAACCTAAGCAGTATACATAGAGGGTCGGGTTAGGTCAAGGAGACGGGTCGTTTGACGAGTCAAACTCTTGGTCAACATAAGTCAACCAGGTCAACTCTCAGTCAAACTGGTCAACTGGGTCAGCCCAGTCAACACGAGCCATGAGTCGAGAGCGAGGTATAACCGAGTCTATAAATCTATTTATTTATAAACATTAATATTATATACGAATAACGTGTGGGATCTTGACGAGCGTTATAACGAACTTAATGACGAATATATAAGTGTTAGCATAACCTTGATACTTGGACTCTCGGATTAATCGCATGGATATTATGTAACTTGCGGACTAGTCATATGAGGATTATAGGACTTAAGCATTGAAATGGACAATCGGATGATTGAGACTAGGACGCGAGCATGATTAACCGATATATATTGAAAATGTATAAAATATACATGTTAAGATTATATAATGAAACTTGGCGAATACTTAGGACAATAGTTACGAACAATGGGATTTGGACATGAGTTGAACAAGAAGCGACATATGGTATGTTATAACATTAATAACTTAGATAACTTGAACAATCACCTTAATGAGACTTAAGATTCGGACATATGGATTAAAGGCAAAACTATTAATATTAGAGACATTAGACTCGACACATTGGACATAATAACAATAGGATGATATAATATGAATTCGGATAATTGGATTAGTCGTCTAAACCTTGGTTAATATAGAGCTTTGGTACATTTGGATTCTTGACGCATAGATACTTATAAACATTACGTCTAATGCCTCGGAGAATTGGACATAGACTTGAACATGTGACACTTAAGTATGGACTCGACGACTAAGAGTCAGACATAGACATTTGACGAATGTAATGAAAGGAAAAATATATAAATAATATAAACCATGCGCTCGTGCTCGTCCCCACGCGTAACCATGACCAATAGAACTGAACTCTAATAATAATGTGTGTCAACATAGGGCCCAACCAGGAGAGTGTCAGTATCCGGTACTGAACATCCGGTTTTATAAATTGAGCTATGCTACCAGGTGAGTTTCGTGAACTCCCCTCTTTTTACTTTTACAAATGTTTTGGGGTGACGCATGCTTCTAAACTGTTTTGTACATTGTTATGGGTGTTAGTTTTACAGAGCGTGATTACCTGCTTGCTTGTTATGCATACTAAACCAGGCACTCATTAACTCTAGGATAGAGCCGACTTAATATATGGGTAGTACTACTTGGGGAATCCCCCACGCACAGTGGTCCGGCCTAGACCCGGAAACCCCCACTGAGACCGACGGGTCGTTGCGGCATATATTTTGCCATTGGGGAACCTATGGGGCAGGGCATAGGTTGAGAGCTATGACAGTAACGGGCATAGTTTATGTTGATACATCTAGACATGGTTAGGCATGGGCTAGGTGCCAAGGGTTGAGTGGCCAGCTTGTAGGACTGTAACACCATAACCAGGAAAACGTGTTTGAAAACTGTTAACTTGTTTGGAATAACTGAAACTGTTTTGATAAACTATTTTGGGCGCCTATGTAACTAAACACACGAACTCACCAACATTATTGTTGACCCAAAACCATTTTAAGCATGTGTTCAGGTACCGGCATTGGAGATATGAAGAATGTATGATTGCAACTCGGAGTCACAACCAGTGGACGAACCAGAAGACGAACGAGTAACCATAGAAACCAGCCGTGTAAATACGATCAGGGACTAGAGATAGTTAAAGAAATTGTATTATGTAAATAAAAATATATAAATCCTATTAATAAAGTTAGTTATTATTGTACTGCTTCCGCTGTTGCTTGCATTCGCGTGAATGTTGTACCAATCTGTTATTTCGTCCAGGCCCCCTGTGGCCGGGTTGTGACAAAGAGGCTGTTCTATTCAGAAGGGCTGTGAAAAGAGCTTTAAAGCGAAAGCAAGAATTGATCGATTTAGTGGCTAGGATCAATGCAGCTGACAAAGCTAAAGACGACAGAGAAAAAGCTGCCGCTGCTGCTGCAAAGATATCAGAAGCTGAAGTCATTCCAGAGGTACAAACACAAGCTTCTACAGCAACAGCTGATCCTGAAATTGAGCCTACTCAAGCCCCACCAGTCTCTCCAAGTCCAGCCCCAGAAACTCAGCCAGATCCAGCAACTGTAGATATCGCTGAGTTATTCATCCAGGAACCACATGCTGAAGAATCACATGCTGAAGAACCACGCATTGAAGAACCAACTGTTGAAGAAAGCATCGTTCAAGCACTCCCGGCACACCAAGCAAGAGAAGAGGGGGAGTTAAGTGATGTGGAGATAGACTGAATTTGTAGAGCTGGTAGCTGTGGTCTAGGGGGAGTATTGTTGGGTTAAAATGAGACCACAGTTACCAGGTTTGAGTATGTTTAGTTGGTTGTTATAGTTGGAGGGTCTGGTATGTAATTATAGTAAAGTTGTAGTGTTGAAACCCTAGACTGCGTACTAAGGAGACGGGCTCTGCGCACTTAAGCTAAGTGCGCAGGCCCATCAGACTTGCCTATATATAGAACATCATGTCTGCAGCTAGGGTTAGGGTTTTTGTTATTATCTTTTGAGAGCACAAGTTAAGGTGCGAACTTACTGTAATATCCATGGTTGTTCACTGCTGAATCTTTAATGGAATTATCTCTTTATGTTTCTTGTGTGTCGGTTCTTACAATATTCATCTAGCTTCTTTGATTGTCTTGATTAATCACCTAAAACACCTAACAAATAGGTGTTTCTAGGTGATAACAATCTTGTGCACACTTAAGATCTAGTATTTTGGGACTACAGTAACTGGAGGTGATTTGAAGATCAAAGGGGAAATCTTATTTACAGAAGTATAGAAGAGATGGTGCAGATCGTGGTCCGAAGACACCAAGTGGGAGATTGTTGGAGATATTGCCTTCAGCCCATATATAGGTCTGGCCCAGTTTGTTTAACTTGTTTAGCAAGATTAGCAAAGAGTTCAGCCCTAATTAGGAGCCTATAAATATATCTTTTGTACTCGTCATCTTTGTATCACTCAATAATAAGAAAACCCAAGTTACCCCCGTGGACGTAGGTCAGCTTAGAGCGAACCACGTAAAATCTCGTGTTCTTGTGCGTGTGTGTGTTCTACAATCCTAACAATGGTAAGATGGTGGACGCTTAGCTACCAAAGAGAAAGGGATAAGATAGATAAGTTCTTTGCGTTCGTCCGTTTCAAGAAGGTTAAAAACAAAGATGGTTTAATAACGGAACACAATAAAGTGTATATGGGAGAATGTTATAGGATGGTGAAAATATTAACGAACAAGATATTTGAAGAAACTATGTGCGTGACTAAGTCGAAGGAGGAATCAACGATCTTGTTTGTTGATAGACGTGATAGATAGTGTAAAAGATAAACAAAATAAAACACACACAAATCACACGTAAATTGGACAGCACTTCGTCATATTAATTAGGATGAGCAAAAGTTTTGAGCAGGAGTTACAAATAAAGAGCATGAGGTTCCTATTTATAGGGAAACTCCCTACGCCTGGAAGCTTCTAGGTTTAGGAGTTATTACGCCTAATAGCGTCCAGGCGTAGGACTCTCCTACGCTTGATACTTTACATGTATCAATAATATCATCGTTTAAGTATACGAAATGCTACCCTAATCACTACGAATAACTATAAACATCATATAAACATGCCTACAACTAATATAGACATGTCACTAGCTAGGATAAGGTTACATATCCTCCAAATATATTTTCTCTTCTTTATTCTTCTTCTCATACTTTGATGACAAATCCCCTCCTTTGATTGGATAAGGTTACATATCCTCCAAAGATATTTTGATCAATTTACTAGAACAATATGACACCTATTTGTGCTAAGATGCCCCATTGTCAACAATTAAATGAAAGCTGATAGTTCCTCCTGGAATCCCCTGTACACTCGTTCAAAAATTAGTTATGGAGGAGGACCCGGGCCTTGATGGTTTTTGGTCGGCCTAGGTCATCAATCATATGTAAGTCCATCCACTTACCGTAAGGAGTAGGAGTTGGATACCTTGATGTCGACCCCTCAGAAGAATTTACTGATTTAGGTTTCCAAATCTGCTTAATTTCATCTTTGAAAACTTTTAGTTTTGCAAGTTTGGGTTTGCTGTTAGGTTATGCTTTTGGACTTTCCTTTGGACTAGCCTTAGGTTTGTTGTTTGGTTGTGCTTTTGGGCTTTTCTTTGATAATAACTATAATAAAAATTCAGGTTTGGAGAGCCAAAGTGATTTCTTTTGTTGTTTCTCGGGTGTTCATCAGTTTAGTCTTTCTCTTTCTTAGATAGGGACAATGAGATATAATGTGTCCTACTTTGCTGCATTCAAAACATGACCTCCACTGTTCATAGTATTAATGTTCATACTATGAATGCCTCGAGCTATACTGAGAAGATCTTGGGCTAGAGCTTCCAAGTCTAGTGGTATTTCAGGATGCTTCAGGCTCATGAGATTTAGGTGCACCATATCTTTGATCTGTTTGTTCAAAATACTTCAGTGAGCGGCCCGCTCACTTATAGTGAGCGGCCGCTCACTTTTCTCAGGTCTTTAAAAACGAGCAGAATGCTCCTGAATCAGTATTGGGTATTTTTGGGCGATTTTAGGGCGATTTCTTGGGCTCGTGAACTGCTGTGAAGCCGATTAACAAGCTTGGGAAGTAATCCAAGTCCATTAACATCATCCAATCCATCATAACCTTGCTTGTTTATGGTTTGATTCTTGACCTAATATTATTTCAAATCTGATTTTGAAACTTTGTTATGTTGTTATGATTAGTATTTGTAAACCTATGAGTAAAAACAATAGTATTTAGTAGTTTAAACACCCTTTGTATGTTAATTGTACTTTGTATGAACTTGGTGTTCTTCGTGTTCAATCTTGATGAACATATTTTGAAGCAGGTTTTGTTATTGTTAGATCCGTGGTTATGTTCGTGGGGCTGTAATGATTATTAAGTTGTGTTAGTCGGATACATGTTGAAACACCGTTCGATTAATCAATCAGTAGTGAACTAGTTAACTTGTTGATGTGTTCACACCATGAGACTGTAACCGGGTATTGGTTTGGTTATAGTCTGACGAATAGTAATCAGGAATGTTTATCGGCACGTAAAAAGGTCTTAATCGGCTTAATGGTTTTGTTACTAATCTTTGACGCGGTTGATAATCTTTGTTAGTTGTTTTGGTATAAATAGCGACCTTAGTAGATTTGTGTTCAAAGTTAGTGAAATAGAATAGCTTATGTTATGTTCTACTTAATGCTAGTCTCGGTGGTTGTATTATGTATTCGGTACTGCTTTCCTTGATTAGTGACGTTAGAAAACTCCGAACGCATGACTAACTTATCTTTAAAGATTTTCACGAGATTATATCAATAGCTCGCTAATGAACAATTTTAGGTGGTTAATGTGTGTTATCGTGTTAGCTTTCCGAATAGTTGTCATGTTAGGATTCCCGAAAGGGATACTAATTGTCTAGAAATGGGAATGTTGATCTTGCGCCTTTATCTCATATGTTATGTAGTTGACATGTTCAGGTTGTTATTATAGTATATATATATATATATATATATATATATATATTGTATTTGGAGTCTTGTATATATATATATACACACACATTTGCTATGCTTTGGTTTAAATTAGATTAAATTAGTTAAAACAAACATTCACTATCTTTTCTTACCGGTAAATCAGTGACAACGGTTCAGTACAATCGCTCCGTGCGCGTCCATGGATCGATACTTGGTTCTTATCTATGCTTTACTACATATGTGACAGGGTGCGCTTGCCTTTTAATGTGTGTTCTAATGTTAAGATTAAAATCATTTTTATAAATTTAAAACCCACTTTGAGCGAGTGTACATATTTATATGTATGCTTAGAGGACACCAGTGACCTTTAATTGAGTGAGTTCCGTCTCTTCTGATGACTTGGAATAATTGTCACGCAAGGGAGGAGGAATTGCATTGTAACCAACTCCATTCCCAGATTTTTCTATGATCTAACTGCCAATGATATGATGTAACACGTTTCTTGAATTTGAATAACTTCCTAATTTCTTTTTGATAGTCTCATACTCACACTGAGTTGAGGCTAACAATTTTCTTGTTTGTTCCAAATAAGAAATGTAGTTATTAATGGCATCCTATTTATTAAAAACTGTTTTCTTAAGTTCACTCACATCCTTCTTTAACAATTGGACTGCGGTTTTGAATTCCTTTTCATTCTTTTTCAAAACGGAATTGGCGTCATTGTACATTCTAAGACCACATATCAAGTTAATGTTGTGATCCCTCAAAGTTTATATCCTACCCTCTAGATTAATACATTTAGCACAAACAAATTTAGGAGGGTTAGAACTTACCTGAGTATGGTGCTGAGTCTGATTTTTAGTTGACTGAATTAGAGTGTCGACATCTCTCTCCTCTATCTTTTCTTACTCTTAATCATCCTTTCCAAATGTTGAACACTCTACATATGTGATGTTGGTATCTCAGAAATTCATTCATCAATAGATGATTCACTTTCTTCATCTGAACCATCTTCATCAGTCATAGAGCTTGAACTAGAGCTCTGATCTTCCTCACTTGAACTCTATTCTGCCCCACTGTTTCATTCTTTTGAACTATGAACAGTGTTTGAGGATTTTTCTTCATCTCCCTTTTTCAGTTCTTGAGCGAAACAAGCTATCCATTTTGATCATTTTCGCCAACTTTTGTATTCCCTTCACACCCTTTCTCAGCATGTTCAACCAATGCTTTGACTACAATCGTATTTGTCAAATCCTTTTTATTGCTTCCTGTTCCTTTTTCTCTCACAAGCATACTTTGGATGCTTTGCGACCTCTTCACGGATACGACGAGTGTCCACGGATCTATTATGTGGATCTTTTGTTGATGTGGAATTTGAAAGAATGGATCCTACGATACAGATGTATTAACACTCGGTTTTATGTGTTTGGCACGGATGATTTGGGTCAAATAGTTTCATTTAAAATTTTCCCAGAATTGATATATATGTGATTAAGTCAACAAAAGTCAATTATGGATGAAGTTCGGACAAATTCAGATTTGAAATGGGTCAAAAATTGACTAACACAGCTTTTCACACGTAGGAAATGACGTGGTAAGCGTATGACTAAGCACCCGTAAGAGTGGTCTTACATGTGAATAGTTACACGTAGGACTGTCTTACGCGTGTAACAGGATACGTAGGAGTTGTTCTTCATGTGTTTGGCTAATTTTGATGAATTTTGGTGTTTGATGATCTTATTATCTGATTATGTGCGGGATTTGGTCCTGGATATGATTCTAATGCACAAAATGCCACAAAAACATGAATTATAATCCAAATTTAGCAAAAATCACCAAAAACTAAACTCCTAGGTTTTCTGAACAAAATCTCAGATCTGAAACATATTAACAATGTTTATCACCAAATGTTGATTCAAACACTTTTAAAATATGATTGTGGATCTAAATCAACAATAAAACAAAACAATTCAATCCATGTTAGGAAAATCCCTTTTAAAAACACAAAAATGGGTCAAAATGGGTTTTCAATGAAAAACTTGAACAATTACTTCAAAAACTCTGATTTGGTGCTACACCAATCTAACAACACAAGTAGAATCGAGCCATTGCTCTGATACAACTTGTAGGATCGTGAAAATCTCGATGAACCATATTTTAAGAAACTACGCGCGTGACTAAATTGAAGACAGAATCAACAACCTAGTTTGTTGTTAGACGTGATAGATAGTGTAAAAGATAAGAAAAATAACACATACATAAATTACATGTAAATTGGGTAGCACTTCGTCATATTAATCAGAGTGAGCAAAAGTTTTTGATCAAGAGTTACAAATGAAGAGCATGAGGTTCGTATTTATTGGGAACTTCCCTACGCCTGGAAGCTTCCAAGCGTTGGAGCTCTTACGCCTGAAAGTGCCCAAGCGTAGGACTCTCCTACGCCTGACACTTCACATGAATTAATAATATCATCGTTTGAGTATACGAAATGCTACCCTAATTCACTACCAATCACTATAAACATCATATAAACATGCTTACGACTAATATAGACCTATCACTAGCTGAGGACATACACGAAGTGCACTAACAAATGTAAGGTTATGATAAATATTGCAAAATGTTAAAAGGAGGAGAGGAGCGGTGGTAGGAGTAATTAGCGGGCCGAAGAGAAGAAACCTGTAGACGGAGTACCATTGATAAACCTAACGATGGTTTGGAAGGAAAGAGGGAGTCAGCCGTATAAGGAGGAAGTAATGGGATGTTCTAAACAAAGAAGTTAATAGGTTGTAGTGGAGTTTACAACAACTGAACCTCGGGTAACTCAAACAACATCTATGCCTGAGATTCAACTTTCATCCTTTGTTCATACGGAACCATGAAGTTTAAGTGGAGCAGCTGTAGATCATGAAAAGCTTAATAAGTTTCAAAACTTACAGAAAAATTTCTGGAATCAAATTTATAGGAGATGGTGGAAGAACAGTTGCGGCAGATCAAAGACATGAAATTAAATGTTGGTGAACTTACTACTATTGTCATGGATATGAGACGGTAGTTAGAGCAGCGTTTAGGTGAAAAATTTGCTAAAACGGGATAAAGATGTTGATAGGAGGTAGTGGTATTGGTTCTAAGCCTTCTATAGATAATGATGTAGAATTTGATTTTGAGAAAAGATGAAAGTGTTCCAAACAGAGGGATTTAGACGGTACATGGATGGTGAAGTCAGGCCAAATAGAAGCAAGAAGAAGTCGAAGCCTCCCAAGCCACGTGAACAAGTTGTTTTATCTAATCGAGGTAAATAAACTGCTTATGATCAAGATCAACTTGACAGGTACATGATAGAGTCAGGAACAAACATGTTTGATGAGTATGGGAATAGATCTGGTATACAATGTCGGATGTATAATTAAGAAAATGATATATAGATTGTCAAACGTAAAACCTAAGAGGTAGAACATTATAGCAAGTGGAAAGACTTTGAGTCCTGGACGAAGGTAGATCTGGGAAAGTTTAGCAGAGCTCCATATCATGATTAAGTTACAACTCCTACTCAGGAGGAATGGGATCTATTCAAGTATATACGTGATCAAGTCATTGATTGATTTCAAAGATATGAAGACTACTGATTCATGGGTTAGAACTTATGGCTCAATTTTTTATCCTAAAACTGGAAAGAGAATGAAGCCTGTCATGTGGCCAACAACAAAGAAGACCTACAATTCCTCTTGCCAGAGATTTGCCAAATGGTTCACTTTCTATATTCTGGGTGTATGGTCATGTTATAAGTGAAGCAATACCTAATTGTGAAAATGCAGAATACAGGATTACTAACACAAGAGATGTCATGAGGTTTGCTGAAAGGGACATTCAAGTGTCGGCAGAAAAACAAATTAATTGTTCTGATGAGTATGAGTTATGTGCCAAATCGTTCACTGGAGTTGTCATAAACATAATAGGTCTGAAGATGTGGGTAGGACGGAGAGGTCGTGTGGAGACTCAAGTGTTTGGACCTTCTATTCGAAGATACCACGAAATGAAGAAGCCTTGATTGAAGACATAGCATCAACCTAGGGGGAGATTGTAGGTTCTATATAGTAGGTTTACACTATGTGATAGTTTTGGATTTGTTTTGGGTGTATTACGAAACCATGTAGTTCTCCGGTGTGAGTCGTAAGAGTCCTCAGTGGACAAAGGCCATGTTGGCCCAACCAAGAACCCACTATAAAAGGATGGTTATGTTTCATTTGTTAGGTTAGCGGTTCATATTTCAGACGGTTCCATTAAAACCATAAGTAATAGAAGCATTGGTTTTATTCTGTTCATCTTGCTTCTTAAACACAAAATGTTTTGATTACGCCAATATTTTGTGTTACTTGATATCGTGTTATTTGGGACTTACAGGATGCTTATTTATTATTATTGTTTTCTTTTCAAATCACTTAATCAACTTTTGCAAGAACAACAACATTTTAGTTCATAAAAATATTATTTTTAATTCCCTAATTTAGTTAACAAATTGTTATTGACACTTTCTACATACTCTTCTTGGTTACACAACCCTACTCCCTATAATGCAGTCCTTGTAGCTAAGGAGTTGTTTTTAATATAGTTTTTTATTAGTACTCGACACACTATGAAGTAGTGTAGTGGATATATTCAAAGCGAGGCTAAAGAAATGAAATCGACAGCATTGTCAATTGGAGGTAGAGTGATGATGTTAAATTTAGTTTCAAACAGTCTACTATTGTATTTCTCTCCCTTTATATGGCGCCAAAAGGTGTTTGGGATGTTTTAAAGTGTCTTAGGAGGAGTTTTCATTGGGAGGCGATGAGTATATGAAGAAAATGATTTGGGTATGTTGGATCCAATCCTTGGTCTCAAAGATAGGGGGATTGGCATAGGATTGTTAAGAAAAATGAATGTGAGTTGGCTTTTGAAGTGGTCGTGGGGGTCTAAAATGGAGGAAAGTAGTTTATGGAGAAGGGTGGTCAAGGTGATTCATTTCTACACTAATGCATGGTCTTATGTCCCAATGACGGTTGACATCTCTTAGGCATGGGATGTAACTGTCAAGTAGATAAAGAATTGTGGAAGTCCAATATCCAAGTTCGCAATTTAATAAAAGGGGAGTTGGGTAATGGCAAATCAAGTTGGTTTTGGATTGATAAATGGGTGGGTGGTCGGCCTTTAAAGGAACTATTTCCGTGTTTATTTACTCTGGAAGCTAAAAAGAATGCAACACTAGCAATCTGGATCGCGAGAACCAATCGATCTTGGGTGTGGTTATGGGTGTGGGTATGTGTATGGGTATGTGTATGTGTGTGGCTATGTGGGTGGAAAAGAGAACCTCTATGGGATCTGAGTTAAGTGAACAAAACTGTTATATTACATTGCTTGAAGGAATTTCACAAACAATGTGTCGAGATAAGTGGATTTCGGAACCAGATTCTAATGATGTGTTCTCTGTGAAGTCTTGTAGAATGATACTAAACAGGTGTGCAGTTCCATTCTACCCATTTGAACGGATTAAATGGGTGCCAAAAAAAAATCAATATATTCGGATGATGGGCTGAACAAGACAGGTTACGTACCCTTGAAGGACTACACAAACGCAATATTTATCGTTGATCTACAAGCTGTTGACTTTTTGGATAAATTGAGGAGAATGCAGATCATCTTTTCACATCATGTCTTGTAGCGACAGTAATATAGAACAAGATCAGCGTATGGTGTAAAATTCCACCAATTTATGCCATTTCAACTAGAGAGGTGCTTAGAATGCATATACCTTGGGATAGATGATTTTAAGAAAAAGGTGGTCCGAACGCTTTTTGGGTGGCGTGTTGGTATTTGGAATAGCATAAATGAGTTAGTGTTCGTTGGGAAAAGAGTGTGCATTGACCAGATCACCGGTGAGATTCAAGTGACCGCTTTCTTGTGGTAAAGAATCATAAGAAAAGGCAAACTTTGGATTGGGAGAATTGGGTGTCATTTAATTTCCCAAATGTTAAAAGGTGTTTAATTTGTTACAAGGGATGTAAGAATGGGGGTGGTTGTTTTTTTTTTATGATTTGGTGTCACTACTCTAGCAGGTTGCTAGATGCAGGTGAATATGTTGGTGATGAATGAAGATGTTAGTGGTTCAAATTAAAAAAAAAAAAAACAACAAGAAATTATATTTTTGGTGTCATTCTTGTGTGAATGACCCGAAAAGGAGGAAGGAGAATCCTACAAAGATTTAACATTCAAATTAGTGAACTAATCTTGGCTCTACCTTTTATCTAAGTTATTGGAAGCAAAACCTTTTTCATTTGGGTAAGATTCTTACAACTACTTATCAATTTTAAGAGTTATACGCAGTGTGATGATTTGGGACTTGTTAGAATCACCTGTTTTCGGTTATGTAGCTTAATCAAGAATTTGGTTTAATGGGTTTTTGATGGATGTTAACCAAATTCGACATAGAGTGCAAATTTATGTAAAATTATGTTATACTCCATTGAAATTAATATAAATGATAAGCAAGGTAATTTTAAGGGTATAGCCTTCACAGTTGAGATTAATGACAACATGTTAAAGGCTATTGAGATTAATTTTTTTTTTGAAAGGCGAATTTCTTGCTCCTTGTGAGACTTGAACTCAAGACCTCACACTTTTAGTGTATTAAAAGACTTTGCCTTACCACTGGACCACCAACCCCAATGGCGGCTATTGAGATTAATAAACCTTGTATATGTATTAAAGGCTTTGGTCGTCCTATTAAATTTTAAGTTTGAATATTGTTCGAAAACAAACAAATCATATCAATTTATAAAGACTGAGATGATCAGCATTTAATGGTTTAAAATTAATAATTGTGTAAAATTGAACACTCTGAAGTATGTACACGAGACATTGAGATTTTTTCATTCACACAAGATAAATTAAGTCAAAGGATGTATTTTGAATTGGTTACACATATTCATTCATATACATTTTGTGACAACGTGAGGAAAATTGTGACGCTAAGAAAGGAATGGGCAAGCATAATTATCAAAGGTGCATAGGACCTAGGAGCAAGGCGCAAACAAGCGAAGTCCTAAATTATGTATTAGAAAAATAATACTATTCTACAAATAAAATAACCAAAAGCTATTATATAATATTTAACATCATCTAATTAGTATCAAACTTTTAAAATTTTTAGTCTATTAGTGTATTAAAGCAGTTTTCCTTAAATAAAAGTAGAATTTTACTTAAATCTAGCCGTAATTTAGACAATTTGGTTGGAAACTCTCCACAATTTGGGATTTTGTTAGAATTTGCGGATAAATCATCACCAGGAGAATTAAAGCAAAACCGTCGCTCCTCGCTTAAAACATGGGCGTAAGACAATAGCTTTTAACAACTATGATTTCTTGTCGCCGACGACAAACCACCAAAGCCATACAGTGATAGACAACCAATGCCGTAAAAATTTTGGCGATCGTTTATTAGGAGTTTAAAAACATTATGCACTCATTTACCACCATTAAACGTTAGCACGTTAGCGAGTGGCATATAGTTTCAGGTAACGCACCCAAACAGAAACGTTAGATGAGCCTCAAGACGGAAATCCCATATGAAACCTTTCTTTGATACCTATTTAAATCCTTAAGACAGCAAGTTCCTAATACATTAGAACCAAAATCAAACAGATACTTCATTTGACCTAGTTTTCTGCAAAAACATAGCTGCTACTGATATTAAAAATAAAATAAAATAAAATAAAAAAATAACTATAATTAAGATGTAAAACTAGAACAAAAAATAAGATCATATGAATCAATCTACATCATTTAATCCATCATGTTGTCGTCCAAATTTTCTTAACGCCAGTGAATATATTGTTTTTCTCTTCATTGATGATCCTGCAGCCACCAATTTGACAGCCTGAAAACACAAGTCTCACAATTAAACAATGATTCAAGATTCTGTTAAATTTTTTTATAATAATATAAAGAAAGCCTTACCGCAGAAAGGCTATGTCCGTTGGAGATTAACGCTTCCAATTCATTCTCAAGTTGCGCCTCTGATGGCGTTTCATCCTCACAAAATGGTTTTCCTTCAATCAAAAATGTGATTTCTCCCTTCGGTTGGCGATCTAAGAATGCTGACTTGGCTTCTCCTAGAGTGCCCCGCCAAAACTAATTGGATGCATACACACATTAGCCATTAATGTTCTAATATGCCCGTAGTATAATTTGGACCCGCCTAGATTTAAGTTCTATAATAGTGGCCCGTTTTGACCCGTTCGTATTATTTGAGTAGACCCAGATTGACATGTTGTCTAACTTGAATTTGACCCAATGAACCCATATGTAAAAACATTTTACTCAAATCAACACTTTCTCCAAAAGAATGGGTCATGATCGCCAACCTTTATATAATGTATTAGAGAGATGGCATATTAGACAGGTCGGGAAATTTGGGTTAAGCGCAAAATGGGTTAGGACTGAAATGGGTCATTCTACTACGGACTAAAATGGGTGGTGTAACGATGGGTTGACCAGCAAACACTTATGTTGTCCGTTTCATTGAAAAAGTATTAAACAATTAATGATTATGATCAGAAAATAATCTTACAATAATCAAAATCACTGAATAAAATGGTTAGGAGTTTGTATACACTAAAATTTGTCGTTTTGCGACATTTAACGCGTCTACGCATATAGAATGTTACACTTTTAGCTAACTTTTTATTGCACTTTTTTCATCCGTTTTGAGATCTATCACAGCCCAAAAAGACATTTCCAGGCGTAGACGGGTTAAAATTTGCCACCTTTAAAAAGATTAAACTTTTATGCAGTTAAATTTAGCATCTTGTAAGACCAATACCGGTACCCAAATATCTAAACTTCACAACTAAATGCAATTTCTTTTACCAAAAAAGCAGTAACATATATGACAGTAAACAAACAGAGTCATTATGGAATAAAAAGTCACATGAACTCACCTCTTCATGCATTTTGGTTATCTCTCGTGCCATCACACATCGTCTGCAATTGTAAAAAAGATTAAAAAAATAAAGTTAGAACTTTCTTAGTCAATAAAACACAAGAAACTCATCAGAATATTATACCAACAAACATTATAATGAACTAAGTTCTACCTCAATTCACCAAAAATGTCCGAAGACTCTTCAAGAAACTGTGAAAGCTTATGTGGTGGAACATAGAATATCTGAGTGGCTACTTCATTTGCAGATACCAGCAGTCTCTCTCTTCTTGCACTTGCATTTTTGGGAAGAAACCCGACTACGTAATTATATTTATATTAGTAAAAATCAGAGCAAAAGTTGCAGAAACATAAAAACTGAACAATGAATGCCCATTTTGGAAGTAAAATTACCAAATGAAAACTCATCTGTCGACAGACCCGAAGCTGAAAGAGCAGACACAAATGCACAAGGTCCTGGAATCGGTATGACAGATATATTTGCCTCCACACACAACTTTGCCTACATTAATATATCGCATACAAAAAAGTTTTACGATTGGTGATATCATTTTGATTGTATAATCACAATATCACTTTCAGAGCGCATTTCCAAATCTTGGTTTAAAAAAAGCCCGTCTTAGTAGACACCTGACACATGAAGCGATCAGGATAATGCCTCAGGGTCGTGAGGCGGCCCTCATGCATATGTAGGTCAACATTCATCAAGGATGGTGATACATAATACCAACCAAAAAGATGAAGTGATTTTCAAAGGTTTAATTTATAAAAGTAGAGTAAAGATCAAATACAAAGTGTTTTTTTGGTAAAAACTGTGAGAATCAAAGGGGGTAAAAAAATTTCAATTTTTTTTTTTAGAATTTTTTTCCTATGTGCTTAAACATACTTTCTAGATGAATAATAAAAAAAAAAAAAATTAAAATTTTTTTTTTAGTATAATTACGTCATTAAAGTAAATACGTTAGTTTACACTAGAGTAATTATGTAATTACTCTACACATAATTACGCTACACCAAAAAAAAAATTTTTAATTTTTTTTTTTTTAGTTTTCAATACTATAATACATGTTTAACAATATGGGAAAAAAAATTTCGAAAAAAAAAAATACCTCCTTTGATTCTCACAGTTCTTACCAAAAAAACAATTTGTACAAGATCTTTACTCTATAAAAGTAATAGACACAATTTTTGGTTGTACATAGAGCAATGCCTCGCATATGTAAAGCTCTCACCTCAGTGGGCATCGCACTTTTTAAAACCAAGATCCAAACACTAAAATAATCATCAGTAAGCAATGTTCATAAAGAATAATATATTATATACACACCAGCTCAGAGCCAGGATCACTGATGCCTGGTGTCCCGGCATCACTAATGAGTGCTACAATCTCACCCTCATTCAATCTCCTCAATATCGACTGCTCTCGTTGGGCCTCATTGAATTTATGATAGCTGAGCTAAAAAACTAATTCATGAAATAACAAATAACATGAAACAGGCAAACATTATGGATACAGGATAAACTAGAGTAACTTACAAGGGGAGTCTTGATACTGTAATGTTGAAGCAATTTGCCCGAATGCCTTGTATCCTCTGCAAGTATCACATCAGCTGATTTTAACACACGCAGAGCTCTGCGTTCATAAAATAACGTCGGTAACTGAATCAAACAAGGGCACTGCTATATTAACACCAGGTGACGACATCATGTGGGTCGTATGACAAGGCAAAAATCAGGCGTAAGAGCCGTATAACTTTTAGATTAAACCTTATTTCTCCCTTCGAAATACCTTAACGCGGGCTAGACCACTTGGTAGACACACATGCCTTATAACAAAAATAAATAAAAATAAAAAACTACCTTAAGGTAATATCTTCTAAATTACCAATTGGAGTTCCTACTAGATACAATCCAGACTTCAAATTCCCCTACAACATCAAATTACAAACACAAATCAATTACTGTTTTAAAGCAGAAAATAAATTCTTTTAATAAGTTTACATACACCAATAAAATAATAATAATAATAATAAACAACTTACCTGTTTAGATAGAGATTCTTGAGTGGAGTCTATGGTGGAGATAGGGTTAGTTTCAGAACAGAAGGAAAGTGGGTAACGACGAGGAAAAACATTCATGGGTTTCATGAAAGGTGTTTGATAATTGAAAGATAACCATGAAAACGGCTTCGCTATACGGCAAACTGTCATCCTCAACATTGCTCCCAATTAATTCTTTCCCGGTGATAATGGACAACAGAGTCACCACCCAAATGATAATGGGTAGAAGAAGTAAATGAAAAACTAGCCACTGGGATGTAGGTATCGGTTCAATTTAGAGATGAACATATTGCACCGAATGCTGAATCAATACCGATCTCGTATCGTATCGAACTGAGGGTGCTCGGTATCGGTAGTCACATTTAGAGGTTTTCAATTTTGATATTTTCGGTACCGTACCGCTACTGTATCATACCGTATGTTTTTGTATCAGTATCGGTATTGGGTTTCGGGAGTTTTTAAGATCGGTATCAGTTGGTACCGATACCGTCCCGAACTCATCCCTAGTTCGTTTTGTTACAGTACATGTGTGACAAGGGAATATGGTGTATGGTGTATGGTGTATGGCAATTGGCAATAGAAAATGAAAATGTTAAGAAGACATTAACACATGTTTAAATTTATCGAAATCATAATAATTACGGGTGTTGGTTTAGTTGGTCAAAGTATCAGCACTCATTATAGCTTATGGCAGAAAAAAGATATATTTTGATGAATGCAACTCCGTTTTCAAGGGAATTTAACATTAAGAAAACCGCAAAGAGGAATGTCGCCGCTAGTATCAATGTTCGGATGTTATTAGTTTGGTTTTTAATAAAACTTTTATCAAAACATAGATTAAGATGCACGTAGCAAAGTATATTATTAAAATAACAAAAAAAAGATAGACAGTCGTTTATATATATATAAGAAAAGAAAACCTAAATGGCGAACTAACTTTAATAATATGTAGATTTGTGCTTCGGTAACTTGTATATTACAATTCACAACTCAATTTTGAGAAAAATTTATATCGAAACGTAGATAATATTAAGAAGTTGCAACGCATAATAAGGTTCTTTTTAAGTAATCATAATAAAAAGAACCAGATACATTTTTATTATCTATAATAAGTATGGTTTTTTTTCTCTATAACATAGCTATAGGTTTCATTTTCATTTCTCATAGTTTCATTATTTAAGACTAAGAGGGTGTTTGGGATTGAGTTTAGATATTGGCTTTTCATTGACTACTTTTTGATAAATCCAATAAGTTAATAAGTTATTCCAAACTCAATCCCAAACATCCTATAAACACTCTTACAGTTATAGGCGGAGCTTCACACGGACCAAGGTGGGCCATGGCCCCACCATAAATTTTTTTTCGCAGTGTAATTTTTATCAAAAAATTCTGAATATTTTATATGCATTGAGTCCGGCCCTCATAGATTTTACTGTAAACACACTTCAAGATCCACTAATAGTTACATTCACTTGTTAGAAGGTAGAGCATTTTAGTATTATTATCTTATCTGTAAGCAGTGGTGAATCCATAATTTTTTTTGACAGGGGGCACAAAGTAGTTGGGTTAAGATAAGACGGGTTAAAATGGGTTGGGTAAACCCAATTCATGTTTATCCACTTAATAATATTGTAAAATTATTTGTACTTTTTGTAGTTAGTAATTTGATAAACTTGAGAACATTATTCAAATATTTGGAAACAAAAAAACCAAAAAGAAGACTAAAAAATTATAAGTCTAACAATTATTTGCAACAATTAACCTTTACCAAGTACCATTGGCAACCAACAATTAGCCCAAATTCAATAGCCAATCCATATATAATTTTCTTAAAAACAGCCGGACACAAAAGAATGGTAATTAAATACCAAAAAAATTGAAATTAACTTAAAAACTAGAATCCCTACATAACTTTAAGAATAAACAAAACTAGTGGTAATTAAACCGGCGCGTTGCGCCGAGGGTTCCAATGCTACACGAATGAAATTTGACCGGTATGGGTCGTTTCATTACTGTAATGACACTCATTGTACTAATATCAACACATGATTTATATTAATAGAAACGATTGTTCGGTAAAAATCGATAGAAAACGATTGTTCGGTAAAAATCGATAGAAAATGATTGTTCAGTAAAAATCAACTTGGCTTAGCCATGGTACCGACACTCAATGGCAATCTGAGAAAGTACACATGAGTCCAAACAATTTATATGAAAATGACAAGAATACACGAAGACTGCATAATTATATGCTTAGACCAGGTGGAAGAAAGATTCCACGCCCACCACTCCAAATGGAGTTATTTGGATGGGCCCCACTCCAAATCTCGAACTTCGTGTCAAACAAAGCCGTGGAATATATCACGCAAAATCCGATTAAGGTCCATCCACGCCGGGGGCCGTTGTTGCTGAGTTGTTGCACGTTATGGGGCGTGGAAGGCTGAAAAACGCCCCAATCCACAGGCCACTACACCATGTCTTACTCACTACAATACTTTTTTACCAAACTAAATTAACAACCCCAACTACAATATTACAAACAAAAATGTTTCTCGTCTTTATAAACCTAAGATATGTAAGTGTTTTTACATAGATTACAACTATACTACACTATAGTGATCAACATATTTAGAACCTACACACAATTGCTTTGTGAAGTAAGATTTACAGTACTTCCCCCTCCATAAAATAATCGGCCTACACACACCATATGTACAGTTATTTTATATTTTTTATAATAAAGCCAGGATCTTTATAAAATCATTCTCATGGAAACTATAGGATTTTTGTCCCCCAAATGTTGCTATGACCGATCTCTTTACCACCAATACTCAGTTGGGCATCTTTGAAAACCCTATTTCAATTTGATTTTGTCTCATCTCTCTCAAATCGGAACTCTTTAACAACCGGCCGGCTAAAGACAGCGTTTGGCGGTGAAACCGCCTAGAGGAGTGGTGTTTGGAATGGTAAAGGTCGGTGAGTCTCTGGTTCCTTGATTTCCTTCGCGATTTCTAGAACCAAGCCGCTAATGTCGGAGTGAAAGGAACGGATCAGCCGGAAGTCATCATCGACGTGCTCTCTCTGACTCCTCTCTCTCTCTCTAGGCGTCTCTCTATATTTTTGTTTTATTTTTATCTTAGGCAATAAAACAATCAAAAGGACAACAATCATTTTGTTCTGTTTCTCCTTGCCCATCTCTATCTCTCTCCAGTCTCTTTCGCAGCCGGTGGTTGTGGTGGTTTCGTGGTTACCACCGTCGACGTGACATGCTAGAAAGTAGTGGTCTCAGTTGGTGAATCAGAGATGTTGGAGGGAATTGTCGTTGATGATGGGTGGTGGATATGGGTGGGAGAAGTGGCTAGAGAGGTGATTGAAGAGAAGGGGTTGAGAAGCGAGAGACAAAAAGAGGTAAGAAAAATCGGATAAAAAGCTTACAGAAGGTATGTAGATAGAGGAAGAGAGGTGATAGAAGAAGAGAAAGGGTTAAGAAGTTGGAGGAAAAAAAGGTGGGAATAATGGATAAAAAACAAAACGGCGCAATTTAGTCGGGTGACGCTATTCAAACTACCTTACCGTTTAATATATATATATATATATATATATATATATATATATATATATATATATATATATATATATAATAACAATACAAAAGTTACCTTATAGAAACATGTGTAATCAAACAAATAAATAATGCTAAATCCACTCCCTTTTCTTTATTTTTACTGCTTACACTCTGCCCCTGAAGTTTTTAAATAAATACAATATAACCTTACATTTTCAAGTTTATTAAAAATTGCATTAATAAGTATTCCTAATTATTCTAGGGGTTTATCCACTTTCTATAACATGAATTTTTAATACATATACTATCATGCATACAATCAAATTCCATAAACAATTTTTTGCATCTATAGGTTGTTACAAGGAACATAGAATTCAACTTTGAAGAATATAATACACTATTCGATTGCGTCTTCTTGGTACGTATAGTTATTTGTATGAAAATATTCTACTTTTTATATGTGTATGTATATAATATACACATAATTAATTGTGCCCCATCATAATCGATGTAATCGTTTGGGGTTTTTTGTTGCTGTTGGGTCGATAAAACAAATTAATATAGATGGGCAAGAGCAAGAATGAAACAAACATACAAAAGGTAGTAAGTTTAGTCTTGATGTTGGCAGCTGGCTCCCATGTCGGAATCATCTTGATCACCATTAGACCTTTGCAGCAACCAAATAAGGGTCTGTGTTGTTCGGTTTACTCCAGCGACTTCTATATCATCTAAATAAAAGAGATTCTTCATTTGGATTTTATTTACTCCAATAACACAATGATCCAAATATAAATTTTACATGTCACAAGTATAATGCTTTAATTAATTTGTTTTATAATTAAAGGGATGAAATTTGAAAATATGTAAAATGTTTTTTTGGAAAGGGAGTGCAAATAGTAACTAGAGGGGGTGCATTTAGCCAACCCCTAAAAGTAAACAACAGATGTCATCAACTTAATTATCTTCCTTCTTTCTCCTCAATATCACCCTTCTTTGTCCAAGACCTGCAACTCGGTTTTCTTCTTTCTTTCATTTTTTTTTAATTCGGGGCACCAAATTATGAATGAAGCCGTGAGTGTACGGTGGGCACCTGCCCACCCTCCGCCTAAAGTAAATCCACCACTGTCTGTAAGCTCTTAATGCAAAAGGTATAAACTCTTACAAAAATTAATAAAGATAAAAGTACACAACATAATATATATGTAAGGAACCCCTAAGCACCGGTTTCTCCCCTCTTTCTTCTTTGTTCCTTTCTACCCTCTTCAACATCATCTTTGTTCAAACCACATGTTAGAACATTCTTTTAAATAAGAACCTACAAATAAAGACAAGAAGATGTTACCTTTTATCAAAAGCTAGTAAATTATTTGTGGTAATGTTTCTGAAAATTAAACTAACTTTAATCTGGACATATTCAAGCTGAAGATCAGGCCTTGTTTTGGGCATGAACAGGGTGGGCGATGACTCAAGGCCCAAACTCACGAGAGGCCCAAAAATTTATCTTTTACAACATATTTTATGTATAGAAGAGATAAAGTACATATCGACCTTAACGTGAGAAGCGTAGAAAGCATTCTCAGTCCTAGGATAAATCTAACCATAGTCGGCTTAATCTAACCAAGGATAATTTAGGAAAAATGTTTAACTCTTTTTCAAATCGAAACAACAAAATCAATTGAAACCTGATTTTTCATCGTTTCAAATCGATTAAACATTCTGAATGATTACACAATCAAAATAACAAAAAAAAAGTCGATTACATTGAACGAAAACGTAAGATCAGTATTTGAATCTAAAAATCAGAAAAACAGATTATTATAAATGGGACGATCAATCATATGAAAAACATAGGATTATGAATAAACGCTCATATTAGTTGTCAAATACTTTCGATTTTATTAAAGAAGAAGAATTAAACATAAAAATTAGGTTTAAAAAAAGTTGCAGACGAAGAAGACAAAGATGCTAATAACAGGGGTTTTTAAACTCACATTATATCTATGTTAAATATGTAACGTGTGTTTGAAGTTCATTTGGAGGAACAAACAAACAAACACACATTCATATCTTTAAACGCACAATGTAAATTTTAAACGCACTTATTGTATAATCCAAACGCACATGAATTATAAATACACAGAATATTTTTTTATTGTTTTCGTACATGTAATGATGAAAAATCCAAGGTTTCTAGCTTATTAATGGTAAAAAAATCAACATATCCAGTTACATGAATATTTTAATGGTAAAAAATCAAAATATCTTACTAATGACTGAAATATAATTTGATTGGTAATGAATATATTTAATTCTTGAAATTCAATATTCAACTACCACATATCATATGTAATTAAGTTTTTTTGTCTATAAATAAACACTATCAACACATAAGCCTCACATACCCACTAAAAATGGCAGATAACTACACATATGCAATCAACAATATTTAAGTGAAAACTCTAATCATGGTGGATTCCATCTCTGAGGTAAGAGATGACATCAACTCTTCCTGCGTGATTTTAGGTGTGCAAAGTGAGGTCCTCAAGGAGTCTATGAAGAAGATGGATCTCCATGAGAAGCTACTTAGTGAAGAAAAATCACCATTCGGGGATGCAGCAATAGAGCAACTCCAGACCCAAGCAGCTTTTGATAATCCCATCTGCCAAGCACTAAGCAACACAGACAAATGCATCATGGGGAATATGGCAGCAAAACAGAAGGCAAGGGACAATATCTTGGGTGGCAAATGACGGATGGGTTGGGGGATGGTGTAGGTTTTAAGTTTGTAAATATTTTTTTTATTATTATGGTAGTGGTTATGATTAGTTTGGGTAGTGGTTGTTTGTGGTTGTTTTCAGGTGGTTGTTTGTGGGTTTGATTGGTTGTTTTTTTGTAGTGTTTGTGATGATGGATGATGGATGATGGTGGTGGTAGTGGTTGTGATGAAGACAGTTGATGTAATTATATAAATGATATAAAAGCACCTTTTATCTATATTGAACGCACTTATGGTTTTTATTTAAACGCACTTTGATTACATTCAGACAGACGTATTAAAAACATTAAAAATTACTAGGTAAACAAACAAAATTAAAACGCACTTTGATAACATTCAGATGCATGTATTAAAAACACTATAAATTACTGAGTAAAACTGTATCTAAGACTACTCCTGAAAATCAGAATCTTCTAATTCAACATCTTCGTTATCTTCAAAGTCATCTTCAACATTTTGATCCTCTTGTTCAACCCGTGGCTGAGTTGAACCACCATTCCTCTGAGGTTGACGTTGATCGTGGCCTTTCTCTCCGCATATCTTGCACGTTCTCTTCCTTTTACCCACTCGACTAAGTTGTTTTTCTTTGCTGGACTTGATATGCTTCTGTTTACCATGACCTTTGTTCTTGATGCCATTTGGTAGTCGAATAGTAGGTTCGGACTCGGATGGTTTCTCATAACCAAGAAGAGAAGCATATATGTCATACTTCTTCTGACTAGGTCTCTTAAACCTGCCCTCATCAACCTTCTTAACCATCTCTTTCATTTGATCATTAACCAAAGTTAATTAAGATAAAACAGTAATTAAAGTATTTGCAAGATATTTAACAGCCAACACTATCTCCCTAGCAATATCTCTAGCTTGTTTAGTCTTGTCATCACCAAATTTTCCCGTTTCAAATGAATAATTTATTTCATTTAAAACAACATCTTTTGTCCACCTCTTCATAATATATCTTTTCGGGAATCTGTTAATTTTGAACATCCTTAGGATAAAAATATATGCCTACACAGCAGCCCATACTGCTCAAACCTCCTACAAGTACATTGTGAAGTAACATCTTCAGCATCCTCATGCACTTCCCTGTTGAAAAGCACCTGTAAAAATATTAAAAACACATTTTCAGATTTTGAACGCACACTATATGAATAAACGCACATTGCATATATTTAAAAAGCACTAAATACCTCAAAAAAACCTTGACCATGTGCTTGTGGATCTTCAAAATAAATCTTTAAAAAACCTTCATCAGCTTTTTGGGTGTGAACACCTATTAATCCTACATATGTAGCATATATCTCTTCTTGAATATCAAAGAAGATAGTCCTTGTAAATATTTTGGATGCCTCTTGTGACACCCGTCGAAATCACAGGTCATGACGTACACTCACTTACACGTATACATTATGCATAGAATTACATTTCTTCTATTTCATCATAATTGGGCCATACAGGGTTCCAACAAGTCAATCCTGAGGCATGCAGTCTAACAGTAGACACACTAGTTAATACAGGGTCCCAGCTAGTCAAATAATTCATGCTAGATTGTAGGAAATCCATGCAAAACCCTACATTTTGGGAATCGATACCATTGAACATAAGATTCCACCTTGTTGCCCGGATAAGAACAAAAACAAACAATGTCCCCAAACAATAAGATCACCCAATGTGATAGCCATGGACAGCGAGTAAAAACCACAAACAATGTGCTCGCATGTAACTTTGAAAATTATATCCATAAAGACTCCTGTGAGTATTAGAATCAAACCAATACACCATCCCTCACACCTACACACCTATGCCATGTATACACACATATATGATTATACATTAATAAACTAATGTTCTATGTGCACCTATGTATATACATCGACACACAAGACACACACAAGGCCTATACATGTATATATATATATATATACAGGGGTATACACACACACAAACATATGCTTGGAAAAGTGGCAAATATCACTCACATACATACATATACTATCGCACACACATACATGCCTACATATCCCTCAAACTCACACCATAGTATCCTATTTCCCAAGAATTACACCAAAATGGAAACAATATCACTATGTCAATCCTTTCACCATGTTTGAACAATCAAAACTAGCTTCTTTCTTTCCCAAGAAATCGACCAAGTCAACCTCTACACAAAAAACCATGAAACACACCATGTCAAGCTCACAAACACCAAGAATACTTCCCAATTTGGCAAGCCACTTTATGCTCACTAAGATCCATGATGCTTGACTTCCAAAAGCCCTCCATGTCCATTCCCTAGGTCAAAATCTCAACCCATATGTTCCCAAGGACACCAAGTGTGTTGTTTTGGACTTACTACTAACCAACATCACAAACACACACCACACGCATACATATACATATACATACACATACATACATACATACATACATACATACATACATACATACATACATACATACATACATACATACATACATACATACATACATACCAACACTTTTCTTAACCTATGAATGTCACTAGCCTAAGACCTTATACAAACAAGGAAACAACATAAAATACATGACCCTCCAAGACATATTGACTTGCCACAAGTTCCCTTGCCCTTTCCCCACGTAATCGGCTTCCAAGAAGCCTACACAAGCCAACAAATCACTTAGTCAACTCCTTGCACAGACATAGGTATTCCCTTTTTGCACACCATGAAATATGAAGGTTGACTTGACTTAATTATGAACCAATTACACATGGCCTCCATCTCTATCTCTCAGCTATATAAAGGGACACAAGAGCCAAAGGAAATCACACCATAACACATACAATACTTACTAACACTTGGAAACCTTTCCCTTCCCTAGGATACCCTTCGGCCGAGAACAAGCAGCCCCAAAAAGGGCCCTTAGTCGATCAAGTCCATTACCTTTTGAGAGCCATAAGTCACCAACAAGCACCTAGGAGTCACATTGTGGGAAGAACTATTTTATTTTTCTTCGTTTCTCTCAGTTATACACAAGGTAAACAAACTGAAACCATGCCTCTTCTTCACACTATTTTGACCACATATATGGTTCACCCGAACCCCTCAAACACTCGAGTTTTGTGTTAAAAGTTCACTGTATAAGCTTATGTATACACACACATACGTACATGAATATATACACCCTAGGACAAGTATACGGACATACACGTACACACACATACATACACGAGAATGTATGCGTGTATGTATGGGGTCAAGACCCAGCCCAAGCTATGGAATTTATACCCAAATTTATAACATACAACATTGATAATTTTATAAACATGTGTTAAAGTCACCAAAAACTTGTGTTAATAAGCTTTAACACAAGAGTTCTTTTGGAAACCATGTTAAGCTCTAAAAACATGTGTGTTAACAAGGAAAAATTCATAAATGTGACATTTCTATACCAAAACTATCGAATGTATGTCCATGTCTTACTTTTAAATACACATAACCGAGACTTAAGTGTCACATGATAACATTAAGTGAGTCAAGACGTTGGTTTTACCATAAAAGATTAATCATAGCCACAATAATGACAAAAACGAACATTTCCCAACACATGCAGTGTGTGACATATATGGATAGTGGTACGGAAACACCCAGTCCTTAGGTGTGCAAGTCGGTTGAACAAATTCATGGTAGATAGGACAAAACATAGAATTAAGTTGCCTTTAAATTGAATTTAGGGCATCCTAGACCAGACATTTCCACGTCAGATTCAGTCCCGTGAACTCACCAACTTTATGTTGACCTATACTTTTTACATGCATGTTTTTCAAGTAACTAGCATGAAGTATGGAACTTGGGAGGGTCGCGTGCGAGCATTATGGGATACTACCTTTTGAACCGTTGTTGTGTTGTTTTAGTCCAAACATTTTGATACAATGGTTTTTATCTTAAGACAATTAACATTATGTTTGTGAAACTAAGTTGTCTAATGGAAGTTCCTATTTTAATTTAATTAATGCTCGTGTGACCTTTGTGCTTGGAATTCATTCGAAGTCGCATCCCGTGTTTCCGCCTTGACGGGGTGTGACAGATTGGTATCAGAGCACGAGGTTATAGAGAACTGAGATTCTTTTGGGTCAAACTATAATCTATATAAAATTGATTTCGAAATGTTTTCCAAAGAAAAGAAACACAACACATATCCCTACGTGCTACGCAAGTTCCATGCCAGTTACACATTTCACATGAGTAGATGTATTAAGTACACCACATGATTTCTGACACACACATGTGCTATTGATTTCCAGGATCATGGCACACAGCGAGGACCCCATTATTATCTCGGATTCTGAGGATGAGCATGTAGCGGAGAGCTCACTTGCGGAGGACATTCAGCAGGGTTATGAGGTTGACTCCCGCGATTCCGATGTTGAGGAAGACCACATGCAGGTGGACCCTGTTGTTTCTGATGATGAAGACGATGTGCCTACTGGAGAGGTACAGGAGGAGGTGGAGGAGGAGGAGGATGCACCCCCACCGCCTCCAGAGCCTAGAGTGCCTTCTTTTCGTCCATATCGCCCGTGTCTTGGTATGGTACGTATGATGTACATCCCTCGGAAACATGCGCTCCCTCCACCCAATCCTATCGCACCAGTCGAGATTCCTGTTCAGGCAGAACCTAAGACCCCAGTGCCAGCAGATCCCTAGCTCCCATCTCCAGAAGCACCGGAGCCACCGAAGAAGAAGCTTCCCAGGAAGTCGCATGCTCGCAAGAGGACTTACCTGCCCACTGTTGATGGATTCTTAGGTTATTCCGATGAGGTTTCTGATGTCGAGGCTCCCTCTACCTTCGAGACTGGCGGTCCATCCCAGCCACCCTCACACACTCCATTACCCACTGGCTTCGAGCCGACCCCCGTACGTCACACTCACTATACTGTGCGGGACATGATTGGTTTTCATGACACACAACTAGGGGTGTTACGTGGGAGGGTCCAGGAGATCGAGGATGACCTGTATCTGACAGGTAAGACCAGGGATCCCATTCTCTATCGATTGGCTGAGTTGGGTACATGTGTGTATGAGGCGGAGCAGGGACGTGCTGCAGTCGAGGAGCGTGTTTCAGAGCTTGAGGCTAGAGTTGATGATCTTGAGGCGAGGATGACTGCAGCTGTTGCAGTCTTGTCTGCTGCTTTCCCACCCCCATCCCCATAGGATATCATACGATGTACTTTTATGTAGTGGTTTAAAACTTGTGAGGCAGTATGCCGATTTATTTTGTATACAGAGACAAAATTTGTATCAAGTATGTTAAACTTTCTATGAAAAGTGTGATGTTTGATTTCCTATATTGTTGCGGTGTTTGGGTCGTGCATTTGTGATCTTGCTTTGTCGTTTGTTTGATTGTATAGTTGTTTGGTTGATGCATATGTTGACAATATTATACAGTGATATGTGTCTCATTCTTTTAATCTCATGTATTAGAAGAACATGCCTCCCAAAAGGACTACTCGATCAACTTCTGAGGAAGAAGCTTTTCCAACCACCTCAGCGGACCTAGCCATGGTAATTGCACAGGCTATTGCGCAACATGAAGTGAACCGTACTGATTCCAGTGGTGGTTCGGGCGCAACAGGCCGATGCAGAACTCAAGATCCCGAGACTGGTAAAGCTTTTGCCCATTCCCTCCTAGTCTTGATCTTGTATCAATCCTCTCATTGATAATCCAATCTTTCTGACACCACAGAAGTAGAGAATACCGTGCGTGGGTGTTCCTATAAAACTTTCATGGCATGCAAGCCCTGGAACTTCCGTAGTTCAGAAGGAGCAATTGGAATTGTCCGTTGGATAGAGAAAACCGAGTCAGTGCTTGATATCAACGGTTGCTCAGAAGACAAGAAGATTAAGTATGTCACTTGCACCTTCTAGGACGTGGCGTTGACGTGGTGGAATTTGCAAGTGCAGACCTTGGGTCGTGATGCTGCCTACAATCTTTCTTGGGCTGAGTTGAAGTCGATGCTGAAGGACAAGTATTGTCCGCGAAGTGAGCTTCAGAAATTGGAAACAGAGTTCTGGAATCTGTCCATGAACGGGGCAGATATCACTGTCTATTCCACCCGATTTCATGAGCTTTCTCGATTGGTTCCACACATGGTTACCCCCGAGTATAAGAGGGTAGAAAGGTACATCTGGGGTCTCTCTTCTAAAATCCGAAGCATAGTCACCACTGCTGCTCCAGCTTCCATCCAGCATGTTGTCACCCTAGCCCACAGCCATACCGATGATGCAGTACGCATGGGTTCACTGACACAGAAGGAATCAGACAAGGGTGAAAATTCTGGAAACAAGAGTAAGTGGTCTAGCTTCAAGAAAGGAAATAGAGTAGAGGGTCAGACCAACAGGAAGCCCGAAACCGTCAAAGCCTTAGTTGTCGCCGCTACTGAACCTCGCAAGCCATACAACGGACCCCACCCACTCTGTAACAAGTGCAAATATCATCATGTGGGAACGTGTGACAGTATCAAGTGTGAGAAATGCAAGCGGATGGGGCATTGATGTATTGCAAAATACATCGGTTATTTCTACATATTTTGAGTCGTTATCGAGTCAGTGTGTGTCGTTTATATATAATTTTCAGTTTCTATTTAGTATTTTATGTGTCACAGGAATCCGGATGGCAAAAGAGGCAAATTTATGCATAAACGGTGCTTTACGAGGTCCCGGATGAGTCACAAGGGAAAAGAGAAGATAAAAATAAAAGAAATTGAAAAAATCATCCCGTCGTGTCACGCGACAGACTTCCTTGCATCCCGTCGTGTCACGCGGAGCTATGCAGATTCACCTTTGGGGGCGCCGTGTCACGCGACCACTTACCCAGAATCCCGTCGCGTGACACGATGGCCATCAGAAAGCCCAAAATTGTGTTTTTCAAGCCCAAATCGAATTTTAAAACCCTAGAACGAAATTTTAAGCTTCATTCTGCACTTTTGGACGAAAATAGAGCTGCTCAAGGTGATTCCAAGGCAAGGAAAGGGCAAGGTTCGAGATTAGAAGCTAAAGGATCGACTTCCTCGGGTGTTAATCATTCGATTTAGTTGTTTCTTAGTTTTTCTCATTCAAAACTCATGTTGATTGATATTATGAATCTTTTAATCTTTGTTTTGATGATGTTTTGTGGCTAAACTCTTATAGCTACCTAGACTAAGAGAAGATCTGCCTAGTTTCCCTTTCAATTCTTGCATATCGAGTTAGATCTAGGCTTCAATAATTACCCCTTACACCTAGTGTAGTGAGGCTTTCGCGCTGTGAGGTAGATTGTCTAACGGGTACTCGATCATAAGAGTTAGATAACCTGTGAGGGTTTGTACTCCAACCGGTGGTTTAACAGCACAACAATATTCTAGGGTTTCCCCTTGAGAAGGGTCGAGGGTGTCTAGTTTATTCTTGATGTTTAGTATTTTAAGATCCCGGTTCCAAAGCAGTTCCATAACCATAGAAGCTTATAAGGCATAGTTAGGCGTCTGGTCTAGCTAGTGTCTTGTCATATCTGAATTCAGCTCAGCTCAGTTCTCGTCTTTAGTTCAGTTTAGTTAATCTTAGTTAATCTTTATTTTATTGCATTTTTATTTTTCAGTAAAACCCCCCTTTAAAATAATAAAATAATTTATTAGATATTTAGGATAAGTAATCGAGTCTAGTTTTCGTTTTCCATTAGAGTCTCGTGGGTTCGATATCCGGACTTACTTTAGCTATACTAGAGTCGATAGGTTCACTTGCCTGTCAGTAGTTTAGTTTTAAAGAGTCTAGAGTATTACTAGGTGTCTAGTTTTAGGTTTAGTTTAACTATTTTTATTAAACTACTTTTAGCACATCAAGGTTTTGGCGCCGTTGCCGGGGACTCTTGGCGATTGCGTTAATTAGCTTTGATTGAACTTATCTGAAATATCTGTGCTATTTATTATTTTTATTTCAGTTAATTTTTATTTTTATTTCGAGTCTTTTCTATTTTTCTTAGTTTCTTTTATCTGTTATTCTCTTACCTCTTTTATTGTCTACCCTGCAGTTTTATGCTAGTTACTCGTTCAAGGAGCAAGTCAGCTGCTGCAGTTAAGCTTGAAGAGGTAAGTTCTTCTAGCTCTAGTTCTTCTAGGTCTTCTAGTTCGCCTTCCCCACCACCCAGTCCACCACCAAACCTTCCCCAAAGGGCTGAACGTCGCACTGTCCACTAACAATCCACCCTGGGTTTTACGGGAGTTAACTCCCCTATTACCATCCCAGCCATCAACAATGAGGGGTCCTGGCAGATACCCTCCTACATCATGACGGCCATTGGTAACACCTGTCAATTCCACGGCCGCGATGATGAGGATGCCCCGGCCCACATAGCCCGTCTGACTCGCATCATAGCTACCTATAAGCTACAGGGCACCTCAGATGATGCTAAATTCCTCCAGCTGTTCCCATTTTCCCTAGCTGGTCGAGCCGCCACTTGGCTCGACTCTCACCCTACCGACACTTTTACCACTTGGGATGCCCTTAAAGAAGCTTTTCTGAATAAGTACTTTCCCCCTAGCAAGGCCTCCCGCCTTCGCGATCAGATCCACTCGTTCTGGATGGAACCTGATGAGCCTTATTATCTTGCATGGGAGCATTTTCAAAATCTCCTTAGCAGGTGCTCCCAACATGGTCTGACTGATTGGGCCCTTGTAGAGAAATTCTACAATGGCTTAACTTATGAGGCAAAGAACCGTTTTGACACTTCTGCAGGCGGCCACATGATAGGTAAGAAAACTACGGCCGAATGCAATGACTTATTTGAAAGTTTTGCCCAGACAGACCATGAGCAGCGGACATTATTCAGGAATTCTATTCCTGCACCTAGTACCACCTCACCAGCTCGAGGTGTTCACCAAGTCACATTGGATACTAGTGTGGCTGCTGCTTTAGATGCACTGACTAAGGAAGTGAAGGAGTTAAAATTGAAATCTGAAAAGTGTGAGATGTGTAAGGGAGGGCATGCTACTTCTGAATGCCCTTTGATTCATCAGAATGAGCAGGTGGATTTTGTAGGCGGTCAGAACCGCGGGTCAAATAACTCTTATGGAAATTCTTACAACCCAGGTTGGAGGAATCATCCAAACTTCAGCTGGAAATCTTCCAGTAATCCCCATGGTTTCTCATCAAACTCTACTCATAACTAGGGGCAGGGTCAGTATTCGGTTGGAAATTCGGGTAATAATGTAGGTTCGGGTACTGAGGGTGGTTTGGGTGAAAAAAAAGATCTGTTAACCCAGTTGGTAGCTAAAGATGCCCACACCCAAAAAACTCTAGCAGAGCATGACACCTTATTGAAAAATCAGGCTATGCTCTTGAAAAATTACCACTCTGCGTTCTTAGATCTTCAGCGTAACGTTGGTGACATTGCTAGGCAGTTGGAAGAGCGGCCCCAAGGTCATTTCTCGGGTAGTACTCAACCCAACCCAGCCGCCCAACTGAAAGCAGTCACCACTCGTAGTGGTAGAGGGGCAGAGAGAGTTAGTGAGCAGGTAGAGAGTGAGGTAGAGGAGCAGGTAGATGAGGAAATAGAGATGGAGGCTCCTAGTAGGGTGCAACCTAGGCTAGTCCCAGCAAGTACCGCACCAAATAGTGAGCCTCAGATAGAGAAGGTTGTAGGTAGGACACCCACACCGACTAGGCCTACCCCTGAGATTGATCCTTCTCGTCTTCCATACCCAGCCCGCCTTAGGAACCAGAAATATGCTAAGGAGTATGGACATTTTCTAGATATGTTTAAGCAGCTTAAGATCAATATCCCGTTCATTGAGGCCCTCCAGCATATGCCTAAATATGCCAAATTCCTTAAAGATCTTCTGAAAAGGAAAGATAGGCTGGGGGAGGTCTCAAACATTCCATTGACTGCGGGATGTTCTGCGGTGGTTTTGAACAAGCTACCGGAGAAATTGACAGACCCCGGGAATTTTACATTCTCGTGAATGTTTGGTAGTGACACTCAAAACCACGCGTTGGCAGACTTAGGTGCTAGTATCAACCTGATGCCTTATTCTCTTTATGAGAAACTAGACCTAGGTGACCTGACCCCAACGCGCATGACTTTATCCCTTGCTGACCGATCGGTCAAATATCCACGGGGCATTGTGGAAAACTTATTGGTGAAAGTTGATAAATTTGTTTTCCCCGTGGATTTCGTTATTCTTGACATGGAGGTAGACGACAAAGTACCTCTAATTCTAGGCCGTCCGTTTCTGCGTACCGCTAAGGCACTCATTGATGTCTTTGACGGGAAGATCACTCTACGCGTAGGAGATGAGACGGTCACCTTTGAGATCGTCAAATCCATGAGATACCCTGGTAGTCAAGACGATTTTAGCGGTCCCATTGACTCTGTTTACTTCATAAATTCCTTTATCTCTCATGTGGACCGATGTCTTGATTACATCTGTGGGGATGATTTGGTAGTTGAAACCCATGATGAGGAGTTAGATTTGGTTGGGGAGGAAGCCCCTTTGTTTCCTGAGGCATTAGAGATTAGTGAGGTTCGTGAGGAGAGTAGTAAACCTTCATTAGAGATACCACCACCTTTAGAGCTTAAGGTTTTACCTTCTCACTTAGA
Source organism: Ambrosia artemisiifolia (assembly GCA_032199755.1). NCBI lineage: Eukaryota > Viridiplantae > Streptophyta > Magnoliopsida > Asterales > Asteraceae > Ambrosia > Ambrosia artemisiifolia. Next base: position 15,581,654 of record CM063523.1, read on the forward strand.
GTATGCCTACTTAGGGGAGAATGCTAGTTTGCCCGTCATTATTTCATCTAAACTGACGGAGGAGGAGAAGAGCGGTTGCTTGATGTGTTGAAGGCGCATAAGCATGCCATTGCATGGAGGCTCTCTGACATCAAGGGCATCAGCCCTACCTACTGCACCCACAGGATACTCATGGAGGATAATTATAAGCCTGTGGTGCAGCCTCAGAGACGCCTAAATCCAAACATGCAGGAAATAGTTAGGAATGAGGTTCTTAAGCTTATGGATGCTGGTCTGATTTATCCCATCTCTGATTCCCCGTGGGTGAGCCCGACTCAAGTTGTCCCTAAGAAGGGAGGGATGACTGTGGTCACTAATGAGAAGAATGAGCTCATTCCCACTCGTACGGTTACTGGTTGGCGTGTCTGTATTGATTATAGGAGACTGAATGACGCCACCAGGAAAGACCATTTCCCTCTCCCGTTCATTGATTAGATGTTGGAGCGTCTGGCAGGGCAGCAGTTTTACTGTTTCCTTGACAGATTTTCAGGTTATTTCCAGATCCCCATTGCACCGGAGGATCAGGAGAAGACCACCTTTACATGCCCCTATGGCACTTATGCGTATCGCCGCATGCCGTTTGGGTTATGTAACGCTCCGGCCACCTTTCAGCGTTGCATGACAGCTATCTTTCAGGATATGATTGAGACATCTATGGAGGTTTTCATGGATGATTTTTCGGTTTACGGTAGCTCTTTTGATGTTTGCTTGGTTAATTTAGAGAGGATGTTAGAGAGATGTGTAGAGTCTAAGTTAATGTTGAATTGGGAGAAGTGTCACTTTATGGTGACAGGGGGGATAGTTCTAGGACATAAGATTTCTAGGGATGGTATAGAGGTTGATAGGGCTAAGATTGACACCATTAGTAGGCTTCCACCTCCGACCAATGTCAAGTCCATCCGTAGTTTTCTTGGTCATGCGGGCTTCTATCGTAGGTTCATTAAGGACTTTTCCAAAATCACTCGCCCCATGACCCGTCTTCTTGAGAAAGACGTTCCTTTTGTCTTTGATGAGGAGTGTCTTAAGGCTTTTGAATTTTTGAAGAACGGTTGGTGAGTGCTCCTATCTTAGTTTCACCCGACTGGAGCTTGCCTTTTGAGCTCATGTGTGATGCGAGTGACTACGCAGTCGGGGCAGTCTTAGGGCAGAGGCGTGACAAACACTTTCATCCTATCTATTACGCCAGTAAGACCCTTAATGATGCTCAGGAGAATTACACAACTACCGAGAAAGAGCTCTTGGCGGTTGTGTTTGCTTTTGATAAATTTCGTTCTTATCTCGTGCTTTCCAAAACCACTGTCTTTACTGATCACTCGGCTTTGCGGTTTCTTTTCGCAAAGAAGGACGCCAAACCTCGTTTAATTCGGTGGATTCTTTTGCTTTCTGAGTTCGATATTGAGATTAAGGATAAACGGGGAACAGAGAACGTGGCTACGGATCACCTCTCTCGTTTAGAGGATCCGAGTAGGGAGGAGATTCGTGAGGAGGCGATTGGAGATACATTCCCTCACGAGTCCATTGATTTTGTTGAAGCTGAGAAGCAGGGTATGCCATGGTTCACTGATTTGGCAAATTACCTTGCTCATGGGATGTTGGTAGAGGGTATAAATACCCAACAGCGTAAGAAGTTTCTTAGAGATGCTACTAAGTATGTGTGGGATGACCCTTTTCTTTTTAGAATAGGAAGTGATAGGATTTTGAGGAGATGTGTTAGTAGAGAGGAGGGACTAGAGATTATTAGGCATTGTCATGAGAGTCTCTATGGAGGGCACCATGCTCATTACACCACTGGACAAAAGGTCTTTGATAGAGGTTTTTATTGGCCTACTGTGGTGAAGGACGCCCTCGATTTCGTGAAGCGGTGCGACGCTTGTCAACGCACCAGTAACATTTCATCCAAGGATGAGATGCCTCAGAACCCCATTCAGGTTCTTGAAGTTTTTGATGTATGGGGCATTGATTTCATGGGACCATTCCCCATTTCTGGAGGGAACCGGAACATCCTCGTGGCCATTGATTATGTTTCAAAGTGGGTGGAAGCGCAAGCTCTACCTACTAATGACGCCCGAGCGGTGGTGAAATTTTTGAAGAAGTTGTTCACTCGGTTTGGTACTCCCAAGGTACTTATTAGTGACCGTGGAACGCATTTCTGTAACACCATGATGGAAAAGGTGTTAGCGCGCTACGGGGTCACTCACCGTTTATCGACCGCTTACCATCCCCAAATAAGCGGTCAAGTGGAGAATGCAAACCGAGGAGTGAAAAGAATTCTAGAGAAAACCGTTGGGAAAAGTCGGAAGGATTGGTCCGACAAGTTAGATGATGCGCTTTGGGCTTTTAGGACCGCTTATAAAACGCCATTAGGTACTACACCTTTTATGATTGTTTATGGTAAAGCGTGTCATCTACCCATTGAGTTAGAACATCGAGCTCCTTGGGCCCTTAAATCAGTTAATCTTGATCTTACTGAGGCCGCTAGGAGACGATTTTTCCAGCTTCATGAGTTGGAGGAGCTTCGGGATGCAGCATATGCACGGTCGTTAAGCATTAAAGAGAAAACTAAGGAGTTGCATGATAGGAGGATCAAGAATGTGAAGGAGTTTAGAAAGGGAGATAAAGTGCTTTTGTATAATTCATGGTTGAAGTTGTTCGCAGGTAAGCTCAAGTCCAAATGGGCAGGTCCATACACAGTTAATGAGGTTTTCCCATATGGCACAGTTGAATTACTAAATGATGCAGATGGAAGCACTTGGAAGGTCAACGGTCACAGGCTTAAGCTTTATATTGGAGGACCGTTAGACCCGACAGAGAAGGAGGAAACTCCTCTTGAGACCCTTTAGGATGAGAGATGTTTAAGCCTTGGGAAAAGTCCCATGTGTAGAGTTTGTAGAGGTTTATTTTCCTTTAATTTTTCAGTCAATTTTATGTTTTTGTTTGTGTTTTTCGTCGTTTTTCGGTTTTGTGTTTGTGTGTTGAAGTCATGTTGCGAGAATTCATAGCCAAATTTGAAGAGAAAAACAAGAGCAAAATATGGACTCGAGGTAAGTTAGTCAAATTTTTAATCAATTTTGGGTGTTGAAAGAGGTAACTGAAAAAACTCAAATTTTTTCTAAGGCATGAAAGACCCAAATCACACAAAGTTTCTGAGACAAATGCCTCATCGTGCTATACGACGAGATTTACCCCATGCCGTCGCGTGACACGGCGTGTCTCAAAAAAAATATGAAAAAAATTAAAAATTTCGAGACTCAACCAACACCTGCTACTTTGTTCTTCCTCCTCCTCTCAAATCAAACCTGCAACCATCCACACCTCCACCTCAACCTCCACCTCCACCTCCACCTCCACCATCTTCTCCCGACCGGCCACCACCCACCCTCCGCCGCCATTTAAAATGCTGAAGCTTAAGGTGCCTGGCCACTGGGATAGCGACTTGGATTGGTCACACCCTCTGAGTTAAATATGCCGAAAAAAAAGTGATTTTAAATTCTCTTGGTTTTCTACATAAGACGGTTTAGAAATGGTCAATTGGTCGTTCCTTTAGCTGCATAAGCTTTCGGCGGGATTAGGAAGAGCTGTGGCTTCCTTGGAGTGAGACCCTAGATAGGCTAATCAACATGAACTTAACATAAATAAAAAGGGGGCTTGGAAACCAGTTTGGGTTTAAGAGGATCAAAATACCTGCAATCGCAGTCAACACGTTAGTAGATTATTAATTAAGTAACCTATGTTTTGAAACTGGATATAAACCTAACTGTGATTCCATAGCATAATTCTTTTTCAGGGACGAAAAAAAGATAAGTGTGGGGATGTTTTATGTATTGCAAAATACATCGGTTATTTATACATATCTTGAGTCGTTATCGAGTCAGTGTGTGTCGTTTATATATATTTTTCAGTTTCTATTTAGTATTTTATGTGTCACTGGAATCCGGATGGCAAAAGAGGCAAACTTATGCATAAACGGTGCTTTACGAGGTCCCGGATGAGTCACAAGTGAAAAGAGAAGATAAAAATAAACAAAATTGAAAAAATCATCCCGTCGTGTCACGCGACAGACTTCCTTGCATCCCATCGTGTCACGCGGAGCTATGCAGATTCACCTTTGGGGCCGCCGTGTCACGCGACCACTTACCCAGAATCCCGTCGCGTGACACGATGGCCATCAGAAAGCCCAAAATTGTGTTTTTCAAGCCCAAATCGAATTTTAAAACCCTAGAACGAAATTTTAAGCTTCATTCTGCACTTTTGGACGAAAATAGAGCTGCACAAGGTGATTCCAAGGCAAGGAAAGGGCAAGGTTCGAGATTAGAAGCTAAAGGATCGACTTCCTCGGGTGTTAATCATTCGGTTTAGTTGTTTCTTAGTTTTTCTCATTCAAAACTCATGTTGATTGATATTATGAATCTTTTAATCTTTGTTTTCATGATGTTTTGTGGCTAAACTTTTATAGCTACCTAGACTAAGACAAATAACTATGTTTTGATTTGCGTTTTCTATGGTTTTTGGAACTTGTTTTGGATTTATGATTCAGTAAAGATTTTGATTTCTCTAGATCTAGTGTGTGTGCATATCTATTATTATTTGATTGTCACTTATTCACTCCACTTGAACTTTTGTGGATGTCTTTCATGTATGAGTGCTAGTTAGGTTGTAGACTTTGTGTAGCAACTAGTTTATGGTCAATAGTCGCGAGTTTACCATAGGAGTGATATTTGATGGTTAGAAGATTTTAGGTATTCTTCCAAGTTCAATAGCTGTGAGGTGAGGGCTTGTTGGTATGTCTAGGTTGTTAAATTTCTAGGTTAGAGGCTTTGTGAGAAGATCTGCCTAGTTTCCCTTTCAATTCTTGCATATCGAGTTAGATCTAGGCTTCAATAATTACCCCTTACACCTAGTGTAGTGAGGCTTTCGCGCTGTGAGGTAGATTGTCTAACGGGTACTCGATCATAAGAGTTAGATAACCTGTGAGGGTTTGTACTCCAACCGGTGGTTTAACAGCACAACAATATTCTATGGTTTCCCCTTGAGAAGGGTCGAGGGTGTCTAGTTTATTCTTGATGTTTAGTATTTTAAGATCCCGGTTCCAAAGCAGTTCCATAACCATAGAAGCTTATAAGGCATAGTTAGGCGTCTGGTCTAGGTAGTGTCTTGTCATATCTGAATTCAGCTCAGCTCAGTTCTCGTCTTTAGTTCAGTTTAGTTAATCTTAGTTAATCTTTATTTTATTGCATTTTTATTTTTCAGTTTAGTTAATCTTAGTTCAGGTTTTGTGAACTATTATTCATATAAGGTGCATATCTACACATGATTACTTGTTTACTTGTATTTGTCTAACACGGGTATATCGGGTCACCAACGGGATGTCGAGTCTTGTCTTGTCTTGTGTGGTCGTGTCAAATGTTAAACACTTTATAAACATTCGAAATCAAATTCTTGAACACTAAAGGTTATTTTACATACGTATCATCGATTAAACATTTATAGACTATTCATGGTAGGTTTCCAATAGTCGGGACTACCATAACAAGTCTGGTTTATTTATTGTCTTGAAAAAGGCAACCTAAGGTGAGTTTCACGACCCCCCCCCCCCCTTTCACAAACTTTCTCATGGGCGAGAAACATTCTACACACTTGTTTACTTAAAGATCATTTATTACTATTGTTATCATTTGATTACTATATGACTCATCTAAACCCCAAGGAAACCACTAATGTGGGTATATAGCGGGGAAATGTAGATAGATTTATTGGGCTTGACAAACCCCACTCGGGTCAACTGGAGGTTGGACGGGTGCATATTGTCTCAAACACACAAGGCTTACCGGGGATGACGGTAGTCCGAAGGGTACACACATTATTGAGAAACAACATAGTCAACAATGGTTTCAATCATAGTAGTAACATACATAACATCTAGCTAACATTCGATAAATAGTAATACAGATTTGATCTTGCATACTTATGAACTAATTTTATAAAAACTTGTGAACTCCCCGGCATTATTATGTTGACACATTTTAGCATGTTTTTTCAAGTCACTAAGGTAGCTGCACAAGAACAGGATGCATTGGAGTCCACAGCATCCACGTTTGTCATTGTGTTTATCTTTGAACGTTAAACTGTTTTGAACTACTTTTATTTTAGAGTGAATTACTATTTGAGTCCCTGTGTTATAGTGGTTTTAACTACTTGAACCCAAAGTCCAAAACTTTAACTACATGAGTCCCTAGGTGGAAATTACCTAACCTATTGAGTCTAAATTGCTAATCCCGTTAACTATGTTTGTTAAATCTAGCTAAATGACAAAAATACCCCTACTTATTAAAAAAATAAAAGAAATATATACACACCTAACTGTTCTTTATACCATCTTCTTTTTTTCTCTCTTTACACCATTTCTATTAACCTAACTCACCACTGCACCACCACTGCATGTGGTTGTGCACCCAATGTATAGATCAATCTACCACCGCACTGCACCAACCCACCGCTCAGCCATCGAACGGCACGTCACGCACCACCCCACTGTGACACCCCCCCCCCCCAAAACACAATGGTACTTGGGCGGCTAGTTACTGGCTAGTCCCCTTTTCGTTTAATGTAGTTTCCTTTTTCATTTTAATGTATTTTGCTTTGGTCTTCAGAAAAAAAAAAGAGTAAAGCATTATAATACATGTCTACTGTATATGACTATGACTCTCAACAGAAACACCAAAGGTTTCAACTGCAGATTTAGCTTATAAACTCTTGGTTTGTTGACAAACTCATAGAAGTTTGGTTGTTACAATGTTTTTGACCACCTCAAGAGGTTGACCTCATTACCTCAACATTTTAACCTAATTAATGATTTATTGAACCACTTGCAATTCCCAGAAGAAAACATAAACACTAACCATGAATAGGAGACCATCATAAAAAGAAGTAAAAAAATTCTAATTTTACCCACTATTATACCCTTGCAGGTTTTACAATGAGCAAACTGGTACTATAAGTAGATAACTCTAGTCAAAAGCATATGAAATCAATTTCTGCGCCCAAAAGAATCTCATGACCAACGATTCTGGCTTCAACCACTGCGTCTAGCCACATCACCCCTCCCCGTACTCTGACCACACCATCACAGCATCACCACCTGAAGCCTATTGAGCAGAGTCGCAATCGCCGGTCTGTTGTCGTGGTTGCGTTAGCCGCGTGTTCTAGCCTGTTGAGCAGAGTCGCAATCGCCGGTTTGTTGTTTGTAACAACCGGAATTAGATGGTGGTGGTTTGAGCGGAAACAGGGGGTAGGTTTGAGTGGTGAGATAGTATTGATAGGTTTGTAAATTATTTATTACAATTTTGAGAGAATTACACAGATTGTCCTTTAGTTTTATCTGAAATTGCATCCTTTGTCCTTTTTTTGAATTTTTAACTCCCTATGTCCTTTCTTTTATACACTTGTTACACCCTATGTCCTTTAGGGTAACTTCTGTTAAAAAACTCCGTTAACTCAGTCATGTGCCCCTCACGTGAGGGGCAATCCTGTCTTTTCACCCTCAAAAGGAGAATATGTGTAATAATAATAATAATAATAATAATAATAATAATAATAATAATAATAATAATAATAATAATAATAACACTTTATCGGAACAATTTTCTTGACTTTCATCATCAGGGGGTTGTTTTCATATAACAATTTTCTTGACTTTCATCATTAGGGGTTGTTTTCATATAATTTTTCCTTTAATTCCCTTATGTGTGTTGTCAAGAAAGTTACAGATTTCTTTAAATAAATTTCTTAATGTTGGATATCAAGAAAGTCAGATTTGTTTAGATCTATTTCTGTTCACAGACAAATTTCAAGAGAGCTAGGGAGATAACGAAATAGAGATAGAGATCAGTAGCTGCTAGAGAAAGGGATCAACAGAGATGTAAGGTCGTAGAAGACGGTGTTGTAGAGGGGAAGAAACTTGGTGCCGGCGATAGCTTGGTTCGCTTATGGGGAAACAAAGGTGGGTTCATGTCATGATGTCAGCGGTAGTTGGTGGCCGAAACCACCACCTGGCCAGCACCCTAAAGCCACCGTAATCAAACCACACCCTCATCCGGTACCATCACCACTCAACAACCAACTTCCATCTATCACCAATGACAACAACCATAACCAATCATCACCATAATTATTAGAAAAGAGGGGTTTTACCTCTCAGACCAGATCTGAGCCAAATCGGAATTCCTCGTCACCGTTAATCGTCTCTGTTTGTTGGTAGTTCAGGAGTGGAGGCGGCGGCGCTACCGAGTACCGAGCACCACCACCGTCGCTTCTCTTTTCTTTCAGCTTTCTCTCTCCCTCTCACCATTCCTTTCTCTCTAGAATCATTAGGTGGAGTGTGCGTGTTGTTCGTGATATGGTAGCAGGGGTAGCAGCGCCGCCGTGGCTCAGCCACTGTATAAACATTATTATTATCATTATTAGCACAGGAAGCAAAAGGGGATGTTTTTATTAATGTTGAGGATCAAGAAATTTTGTGTAATGGTGAGAAGCTTGATGATCATGGGAAGGAAGATGATAATGAGTGAAATGACATGTTTGCCCCTCACGTGAGGGGCACATGACTGAGTTAACGGAGTTTTTTAACAGAAGTTACCCTAAAGGACATAGGGTGTAACAAATTGATAAAAGAAAGGACCTAGGGAGTTAAAAATTCAAAAAAAGGACAAAGGATGCAATTTCAGGTAAAACTAAAGGACAATCTGTGTAATTCTCTCTACAATTTTATTTTGTTTTTAAATAAGAAGGGTATTTTTGTCTTTTCACAAAAAACTAACAGACTTTATGGATGGAGTTAGCAATTTGGACTCAAATGGTTAGTTAATTTTCAGCTAGGGACTCAAGTAGTTAAAGTTTTGGACATTGGATTCAAGAAGGGACTCAAATATTTTTGGTACTTAGTTAAAAAGCTATTAAAAGTTGCTTCGGATTTGCATGCATGATGGAAACTTGTGTTGAAATTGATAATTAGTAGCAACTATTAGTGGTAATTGATCAATCAATGGCAAGTGATATTAGTAGTAAGTTACGACGGATATACAGTAGCTTAGTCATTAGTGGCAACTACGGTGAGCGGTAAATGGTCATTAGTGGTAAGTAGCAAATGTGCATCAAGAAGTTTAGAATGCAATAGTAACTAATATAGTGCTGATGCTGCTCTTGCTGAGGTTGTTACTACTGATATAACTAAATAAATGCTGACAGTTATAACTGAAGGAAATGGGTTCACTATTTTATTAAATTAATAATAAAATTAAATATAATAACGATACTCTTGTTATTCATAGGATATATAATATACAATATCCTTTACCAAAACTAAATAAATAAAATAAGATACAAACGAAATGTACCGAATTTCGATTCAAGCCGATGACTTTAGAGAACTTCAACCGTACCGTCTCGTTAGAAAGCTCACTGCAAGAATATGAAAACCAAAATGTTGATGATTTTGGTTGATGCACATTTTTGACACGCTTCCCTTAAAATAGATTATGCGCCTCCTCTAAGACGATCTGTCTCCTAGGGTACAACAACCGGAACAGTAGTGTACTGCTGGAGATGGCTCTCACGCTCGAGATAACATCTGGTTATCATGGTGTTCTTGAATGTAGTTAAAAGAAAGTTGTAGAGATTTAGGGTCATGAGATACTCTCATCTTATTTCGTATATCTATTGTTTTTCTCCCTGCTCTCTAGATGTACCATCTAGTTCATATATATACACACACAAAATGATGACCCATTAATATTATTTAGTACCATAATAAATAAGATAATAAATTAATCAGCATTAATTTCGGATTTAAGTGATGTGACCAAAACCGGTCTTTGCCATTTAAGGCACAAATTGAAACATTTGCTCAAGAACGCGTTGCGAGCACAATAGATTGTGCGTCACACCATGCGGACCAGGGTACTACCTGGTCATGAGCGTGCTTCAGACGCGCATCGCAGTCCGCTACGCGGACCAGTACGTGTACACGCGTACTATTACGACTTACGTGAAAATACAAAGGCGACTCTCAAGCGGTGTGAAGTGCAAAGTGCGTCATCAAAGAGCCACATTGTGCCCACGCCACGCACGCGTGTGTGAATGCAATTTAAGGGTACCCTTAGACCCTGTGTAGTGGAAGCGCCATTGGGCGTTTTTTTTTTAAAATAGCACCCCCCACACCGTTACGGGGGGGGGCGTTATTGTGCAAAAAAGTTGTCAGGCGCTATACATATAACGCCGTGTGAGAATTTGACCAGCGAATCAGAGAGGGACACGTGGACAGGGGGGGGACTTTCAAACGTGGACCAATCAGAATCAACTCAGGGGCAATATATTTTTCCCCTTATCACTACACCCCTTTTTCACTTCATTTTCCCATGCTGACTCAGCTGCCACGTAGACCAATCAGAATCAGGGGTGTTATATTTAACCCCCTCCACTACACATGGTCTTAGGGTCTCCACTAGTGTTTGGCTCAAGCTAAACAATATAAAATGAGTGCTCGTCTTTTTAAACCACTTCATATTTTGTCATTCCACTAATGTGGGACAAGTTGACAAAACTTAGTCCATTTTCTCATCTTTTGTTGTTCCAAGCCACAACTTTCAAGCTTCGATATCTTATTCATCTTAGCTCCATTTTGGACGTAGTTTGATTCGTTGTGATACTCTCACAATATAGTATACAAATGCAGAAATAATTATTTATATAACACATATATAAATACATTTTTTTGAAATCCAAAATTAAAGAAAAATCATTTTCACTACCAATATTTTCCAACAACCAACTGCTAATTGGAACGTACGTTGATGGTCTCTACCAATAATAATAAGCTATCTGGTTTGTTTTAAACACGATGAATATGTGAAATCAGAATTCAGAAATATTGTTTTTCACTGAGAAATGAATTCTAGTTGTTGTATAACTTTCTATCTTACGCGATTAGTGATTTTGTATCCACTAAACGCTTTAAGCTAAACGTGAGATATCCACCATTCAGTGCACGCCAAACTTGATAATATGTACAAAATCACAACTATGAATCCGTTTAAAATATTGTTTTTCCTAATTATAGCTAACGGCAGCATATAAATAGTAACAGTAAAAAACAGTTGTGTTTTGTTGAAAAAAAAAGCCTCCACCTGCCATGGACCACTAAATCATTGCTTTGTTTTTCTTGACATTAATTGTTTTAAATTCAAATCGACAAATCCATAGATGTTTTTGTCTTTGTTTTGTTTAATTAAATCACAGTTTTTAAAATATTTAATGCACGATTGAAATAATATATCCAATCAATGTACAAAAATACAAATTATATTAGACAAGTTGCTAATACAATGCTTATTTTCCATAATTAATTGCATGTAATTTGGATGATTGTACTTTTTTTTAATGTTTTGATGGAGTATACAGCAAGGAAAACTTCTAGACTGCTTTTATGTAATAATAACTATTTCCTTACACCATGTCTAATGGGCATTGTAGAGGCATGAATAATCATAATAATGCCCTCAACACCATCTTCTTTCACATTATATGAGGGTGGAACATTTCAAGTATAATGCCCAAATAAGATACAAAATATGGAAAGTAATAACTAGAAAACGGCATTAAGTGGCTTTAACCATTACACATTTTTTAGAGACTTTATGATAATGATGTGGCGGAAAATGCCCCCTAATTAGAGGCATCAACCATTACTTATGGTCTTAAGTACATCTATAATCTAGTGATCTTGGAGTATAGTGCTTAACCTTATTTAAAAGCCATATTGGTGTATGATGTGAGAGATGGTGTATAATTTCTAATTAAGGGGTGTATGATTCCTAAATATCTAAGTATTTAAATGTATTCCATAAAGCCATATCCTAGTGATCTAGTGGTATGGTGCTTGACCCTATAAATTAAATACCATAAAACAGATGTTGGTTGAAATCGTTACAAGTGCAAAATTAGTAAATCTACTTAAAAAACTATTTACATATGTCTACTTGCTTTGTAACGGTTTACTATCTTTATAATATTGCTTGAACCAATTATGAAAGTGAAGGGATATGATACCAAATCTGATATTTTAGGTTGCTTTTATCCACGGTAACTTGACCCATTGGGTCGACATTATGTCAGGTTTACCCATGATAATTCGTCTACATGTCAAGATGTGTGACAATACTAGATACACATACACACCAGTGACGATAGGTAATTCACCTGATCATTCACTCTCAGTGCTCTCTCTTACATATTATTCTCGAGAAGTCCAAAAATTATTCAACATGGGTGGTAACAGGGAGATATACCAACCGGTGGCAAGATTAATGAGCTAAAATTTCTTAGATTGAAAAACAAGTCCGAAGTTGAAGGGTATGTTTGGCAAGGAGCTTTTAAGAGCTTCAAGCTTTTAAGAAATAGCTCCTACTCTATAAAAAGTCTTGTTTGGTTGAAGGATGAAGCTTTTAGGTTAGAGAAAAAGCTCTATATTAAAAAGCTACTAGTAATAACGTTTAAGAAAAAGCTTCTCTACAAGCTTTTAATGAGTAAATGACACAAATACATATTCTATCATAAAAAAGATAAAAAAACATACATACAAATTTTTACTTAATGCCTATTTTGGTCATTTTATACCTTTTATTAAAAGCTATAGCTACTTTGCCAAACACCAAAATATATTTAAAAGCTACATACATGTTCATAGATCTATTTTGTAGAAGTATATACCCTTCGAGGGGAAGTTACCTTTAATTATCCCGAACTCAATGTAAAATATAAAATGGTTTGAACCTTTTGCTAAAAAAAACAGAGAAAAAAAGAAGATTATAAATTTTTATTTAGAAGCTTACGAATAATAATACAAGTTAACAATGCGTATCATTTCAATTCAAAGCCATGCATGATACCCGTGAGGCCTTGTGTAGTGGAACATTGATAACGCCGTTTTGTGGCTATAGCGCCCGGGCACACCGCCCCCCGGGGCGCTATAGCCCGTTTTAAGGCAAACTCGTTATACACATAACAACGCTATTGGGTGATTGTTGGTCAATATGACCGTTTCCAAACGGTCGAATTCAATAAAAAAAAAAAAAATTCACTTCTATTATCTATATATATATATATATGTGTTAACCTACAACACATACACTACATACACACACTCATTCACACATACAATACATACATACAACTCAAAAAATTTCAACACACAAAGAATTCACCAAAATGTCGTCTCCTCCCTCCGAAGATTCGTTTATCGATCTATATAACCAGTTTTTTCGCGATGACGGCGCGGAAGAGGAAGAAGCCGTTACGAGTGCGGCTACGCTAGCGACTAGCGCGATGCATCTTATAAATAATCCCCCCCCACGGCCGATATTGTCTAGGCAATACATAGAGCGAGACCGTGTAGCCGCCAATGACCGTTTGATGAATGACTATTTCAATGAGAATCCGGTATACGGCCCTGGTATGTTTAGGCGAAGATTTAGGATGAGTAAAAACTTATTTTTGCGCATCACGCAAGATTTAGAGTCCGCCTATGACTACTTTAAGCAAAAACCCGACGCTAGAGGGTGTTTAGGATTCACCGCAATTCAAAAGGTGACTTCCGCAATACGTGTACTCGCCTACGGGAACACATACGATATCAATGATGAGTATTTGAAGATGGCGAAGAAAACCACACGCGATACTTTGCAGTATTTCTGCTACGGTATAAATCAAATATACTTTTGATTTTTTTATATATACATATACTTGGTACATATTTTTTATATATACATTTGATTTTTTTAGGTATATGCCAATTATATGGAAAAAGATACTTGAGAAACCCGACATGGAGCGACCTTCAACAACTATATGAAAGGCATTTACAAAAACATGGACTACCCGGTATGATTGGTAGTATAGATTGTCGTCAATGGCGATGGTATGCTTGTCCAACCGCATGGCGAGGTCAACATACACGCGGTGACCAAAAGGGACCAACGTTGGTTTTACAAGCAGTTGCCTCACACGACCTGTGGGTTTGGTCGGCCTTCTTTGGTCTCGCCGGGTGTATGAACGACATAAATACTTTTCAGTTTTCGCCATTGCTAGAGTCTTACATTGGCGGAACAATACCGAAATGTGGGTTTTATGCAAATAATAATTACTACGAGCATGGATACTACTTGGCGGATGGTATATATCCGGAGTATTCAATGCTCGTCAAAACGTTTAGTCAGACAACAGATGAAAGAAGGCAATATTTTAAAAGAACTCATGAGTCTGCAAGAAAGGACGTCGAGAGGTGTTTTGGCGTTCTACAACAACGATGGCATTTTGTTAGAAATCCTTGTCGTGTGTGGGAAAAAGAAAGGATTAGAATGGTGATGTATGCTTGTATCATAATGCATAATATGATACTTGAAGACGAAGGAAAGGCAATATGCCCAAACTATTTTGCAGAAGAAGATGTTCCAGGGACGCAAGCGACACAGGAGGAAAGATTCCAAAACAGTTCCATGTTGCGTTCCAAGGAGATACATAACGCGTTGAAGGCGGATTTGGTGGAGGAAGCATGGTCGATTCGCCCGCTTCATCACAACCAAGAAGAAGAAGAAGAAGATGATGAAGAAGAAGAAGAAGAAGTAGGAGAAGAAGAAGCAGAAGAAGAAGAAGAAGAAGAAGGAGAAAACGAAGAAGGAGACGACGACGACGAGTAGGTTTTTTAAGTATTTGTAGGTTTTTTAAGTATTTGTAACTTTTTTTTAAGTATTTGTTGTTTTTTAGTATTTGTAATTTTTTTTAGTATTTGTAAGTTTTCTATATTTAATGAAAAATTTTTATTTTTATTATTATTTTTATATTTAATGAAATATTATTTAATATTCTTATTTAAATAAAAAACAATAATTAACCAATCATTACCAATCATTTATAACCCCCCTCATAACCCCCTTCCCACTACACCCTCTTTTTACATAACCCCACTTTTATTACTTTTTAATATTTTAATACTACAACCCCCCATAACTAGGGCTGCAAACGAACCGAACGAACACGAACAGAGCCTTGTTCGTGTTCGTTTGTTAAGGAAAATAGGTGTTCACGAACAGTTCACGAACATTTACCGAACGAGATTTTTTGTCCGTGTTCGTTTGTTAAGAAAACACTCGTGTTCGTGTTCGTTTGTTAATTTTGTCATGAACGCACACGAACACAAACAAACATTAATGAACACAAACGAACACATAAAAGTGTTCATTAACAGAAGCGGTCAAACGAACATATTTTAACTTTCGAATAAGATCAAATTCACATACATTAAGCCACACAAAATAACATTTACATAATATTGTTAAACATAATAAAGTAGCGTCTCAAAAAAATAAGCTCGCATATTTAACTTAAAGTCTTTGTTAAGCTACCCAAAATAAACTTTCATCGAATTACTTTTTTATTTGAGTAAAATTTATATATATAAAATAATATAAGAAGGTTATAAAAATTAAAACCCCTATTAAACAAACGAACATAAACGAACACAAACGAACACAAATGAACATAAACGAACACAAACGAACGCGTTACCGAACGTTCACGAACATAAACGAACGAACGCGACCATTGTTCATGTTCGTGCGTTTAACTAAACGAACGAAATTTTTTGTTCGTGTTCGTTTATTTATTAAACGAACGAACACAAACGAACTTCCCGCCGAACGGTTCATGAACTGTTCGCTGAAAGTTCAGTTCGTTTGCAGCCCTACCCATAACCCCCCACCACTACACATGATCTGATGGTATTGACTTCATCAACATAGTTGAGGGCCATGGTTGAAAGCCTGTTCACTGATTCCTACAATAGATTTCGGTGCATGTCCACTGTAACGTAGAATTAAGCACATCTATCCAAATCTCTCCACCCCACATGTCAACACACAAACCATTGGTGCCGACCCTTGATTGAATGCGTGAGGCCCCTCGTTGACCTCCCAAACCCTTAAGATTATGAGGTGTGGTTGAGGGTGGTCTTAGAGCATTCACATTTGATACACCAAATATATATGAGTACGTGTGTCCCTCAACTTATATGGGGTGAATGTAAGTAGTTGCGAGTGGATGAGAGAGAAAATATTTAGTGAAAATACTATTCACCCCTATATTTGAGGGGATACTGTTCACCCCTATAAATATTTTAATATTTTTGTAAGTGATTGTGAGTGAGTGGAAATAAAATGTAATGATAAAAGTATGAAAAAATATTATCTGTTTATGGAGAGAAAATTTTGGGGTAAAATAATGATTTTTAGTGTAGTTTGATGTAGGGGATTTGGTGGAGTTGATGAGAATGCTCTTAGAAGGACTACCCGCCATATCAACTTAATATAGGACTCTCTCTAAAAATAACATGAGGACTACCCAAGGGTGTGGGGGTGATCTTCCTTGGGTAGTCCTCCACTCCTATTGGTTCATATTTTTTTTTATTTTAATTTAATAAAACACCTAAAATTAAATAGATAATACACCTAAAAAATATACAAAGTCACATAATATTAAAATAGAAGTAGTAATTACAAATAAAAAACCGACACCTAAAATTTTTTAAAAAAATTACCGAAATAAATAAATATACCGAAACTAAACATTAAAAAACGGAACAATTGCCATGACAAAATGTGACACCCCGCATTTTCAGGTTAACTCTTTTAACGAACTCTAGTTAATTTTCCATGATTATATGTGGTTAAGCACTTAACTAGGGTTAGCTAGACAGGCGTCTTGAATGTTAGGTAACATTAACATACGTTAAGTGACATTAACGTACGTAATAACTAGGATAACGGTTGTCTTGACACACACACGAACCCTATAACCCGAACGTTGGTGATTTGTTGGACATGCATGATTATGTGAGCAATTGAGTATTGATGTATGTGGATTAACACGTGTATGCAAGTTACATGCTTAGGTGAATTATTACGAATTAATTAACTTGTACGTAAACGTTATGAAATATGTGCACTCATGATAAACACAACGTGTACTGATAAAATAGTACTTTTATACATACTAGTATGACTATTATTGTCGGGATGAATCTCGGGAGTTAGTTAGGGCTAACGGGCTCAGTTATCAGACAGAAACCCACCAAAGCCCGAAAGGCTTGGCCCATTAGCCTAACCCTAGCTTATCTTTTATAAAAAAAAAAAATACAAAGAAACCCTACAACACCCTTGCGCCGTGGGGTTTTCTTGCACACACACACACACCTTTGTTCAATCTTCTTCAATTTCTTGCTTGATTCAAGTTGTTTTGGGTGATATCTTGGAGTCCTAAGGAGCCTTGCATTGAAAGGTATAATGTTTATGAGTTTTATGATTGTTATTCATGTTTGAAAAGTTATAGAACTTGATATATAAAAATCGCATGTGGTGAGTGTATGAATATCTTGATTGTTTGTTGAATTGTTGATGATTGTGATTAATAGGAATCATGTCTAGGGTGTATGATATGTAGAAAAATCTGAGATTGAACATGTAAATATGAAGGTTATTGTGTAGTATGAAGTTGTTGCATGATTATGGGTTGTGGGGGTTGGTTAGGGTTTACATAAGTCATGTTAATGAAGATATTGATTTCTGGCAGATTACTTGTACTGAATTGTGTGGCTGTTATGCGAATGATAACATGGTTATTTTGATTATTTTCTGACTCTCAAACGTAATATATGATGTTAGCTTTCCAAAGAGTCCAAAATCATGCGTTTTGGACCTGTTTTGATATGTAAACATGATTTTTAAAGATTAAAGGTGTAACCTGATTTTCGGAACTGAAAAATGGACCAACTTTAAAGGGCTGTAACTTGAGTTTTACAAGTCCGTTAATTATGAAATTTGGACAGGAGTTGAGTTTTGGAGTATACGAGCTTTTCCAATTGGATTCACCTCGTTTCGACGAGTCTAGAATTTTTAATAAATATTTATGTAAGCTGCTGTCAACAGCACCAATTTCTGAAGTGGCTGGAACGAAATAATTTTTATAAAAATATTGAAGCACTTTTGACGAGAAATAAAAATAGTAGGGTCACGTATGAACATAAGAGGCATCCCTGTAAAATTGTGGGAACTTAATGAGTTGATTTGATATTTTATAAAAATTGGTTTCTATACTCCAAAATCTGTCCAGAAAACGCAGATTTGCAAATAATCGTTTATGTGACATTTTGAGTGTGTTAATGAGCTATGAGTTATGGAATCCTATATGAATACATGTGTACATGATATTTACAGAGTGTAGATGCCATGATAGGCTAATGGTATGCAACGTGCGATGTGAACTAGTTGTGTTAAAAGTGTTAAATTGATACATCATTTACTAATCACCAACGATTGACGGGTTTGCATGGTTTCATTAAGTCGTGTACGATTACGTGAGATGTCACTTAAAGTCCTTGTGTCAATACACTCAAACACTTGCAACCTTGTATTTGATAGGTTTTTGGGTAGACGAATAGTCTTCCACACTTATTTCCTGTACGGTTTACTTTAGCACGCAACCTAAGGTGAGTTTCACTACTTTACGCGAAAGCATGTGTCTCAGGTTGAGACAAGGTTAAGTAAAACTTTTCTACAACTTTTCCATCCCAGGTTTTGGGATGCTATGACTCCTTGTGTGGGTCGGGTTTTCGATCCTTACGAGGATCACACTTTTATCAGTTTTGTAATTTAACTGTCCTTTGTGAACTAAACACTCTATCTTGAAAGTCCTTACTTTTTATTGGGTTAATCGCCGGAGGCGAACGGGGTAGTAGTTAGTAGCGCTATTAGGTTGTGCAGCAACCTCATGCCTGAGGTGCTTGGGTCACGGGCATGAACTTCTGACCACTTTTACTTACTGGTGTTGATAGACACCAGTGTTAAGGCACTATAACATCTGTATGTTTCCCAATAGCCACTGTTTAGTTACATCGAGTGGGTTAGCTACCCCTGACAAACTTAAAACTGATGTTACATTTACAACTATAGAAATTACAACTGTTTCCCTACTGTGAACTCACCAGCTTTATGTTGACACACTTAGTATGTTTTCGCAGGTCGCTAGAAAAGGAGCACGTCTAGGTCCATGCATGATGTCTTTTGGGAACTATAACACATTTAATGCTTTCGTACTTGCTTTATTTTGGTTTTTGGGCGCGTTGTTTTTGCGCAACATATTTTCAATTGTTTAACTGTTTCGCTTCCGCATTTCAATTAAACTTACGACTGATAAACTTTTCAAAAATAAAAGCGAATTTTATTTTAAACGAACTAAATGGTTTGGGCATTTAGAGTCGTTCGTATAACTGTGGCTATGAGATTCTGGTGTGTCACGCGCCTCGCGGTAAAACCCCGCAGTGGAAATTTGAGGGTGTGACAGATTGGTATCAGAGCCAATGGTTATAGTGAACTAGGACTTGGAGTCGAGTCTAGTCTATAACTGTCATAGCCAGAGTATTGCATTAGTTACACACACTAGAGGCACATATTAAACTATTGCTCTTGAGATGGTATACTAAACCTTTGTGTTGCAGGAAAACATGTCTTCCTCATCTAACACTAACTCTGAACCAAATTCCCCACCTTCGGACAACGAAATGGAGAAAAAATGGGGATGGTACCCTGCATTGCTAAACTACACCGTGGAAAAGTATGAGGTGCCTGATGATGTTCCCGAAATGAGAGACTCGTGGAAAAAGACGTTTGCAGGTTACGTAAGCTACGTGCAAGACAAGATGAGCGATGTGGTCGAGGCGGGTCGCAAATTGGAACTTGTTTGGGGTTTACGAGACAACCTGACTTACAAATACTCTACTTTGGAAGAACGTGTCAACACACTAACTAATCGCCTCGCTGAGACCAGGCTTATTGTTGAGGAGCAGCAGGAGCAAATACAGCTCCTGATGGCCAACCAGCAACCTCCTGTGATACCACAGGAGGAACAACCTGAGGAGGAGCCAGAAGAGGAACCTGAAGAAGACCCTGAGGAGGAGATTGAGCCTTTGGAGATTGATGAAAGTGACGACGATAATTCGTGCACCACTATGGACAGCGACTGATCCTTATTTTGCTTACTATTTTATATGCTACTATGTTTTGACTATTATTAAGTAACTTTGTGATTGAGAACCACTTTGGTATTTCGTTGAGACACTACTATTTATGACATTTTGGTTTGGCGGTTTTGCCCTTTTCTCATGTGTTGCTTGTCATGATTGTGTTCTAGTTTACTTGTACTATGTGAACAATTATATGTTTAGCATATTATCGTTTTCTCATGAGTATATTGTAACTGTAGAATTACGATGGCGGGAAGAGGATTTGGAAGAGGAAACGTGAACATGTCACAGGCTGAACTTAACGCACTCATCAACGCCAGGGTTGTTGAAGCCCTAGCAGCCTTTCAAGCCGGTAACCTCACCTCGTTCCATCTCTCCCATACTATCTTATTCTAAGCACTCGTTCTTACTCGTGTTTCCTACTTTTCGTGTTTAGGCCAACCTGCTCATAATCCACCAGTATGCACCCACAAGTCATTTATGGACTGCAAACCTCAGACTTTTGGGGGTTCGGAGGGGGCAGTTGGATTGCTAAGGTGGATTGAGAAGGTGGAGTCTTGCTTTGCCATGTGCAACTGTCCACAGGCAGATCGGGTTAAGTATGCAACTCACACACTTGAGGATGCGGCCCTGTCTTGGTGGAACTCGCAAGTGCAAATGCTGGGGATTGATGTGGCCAATGCGACACCATGGGCCGATTTTAAGGAGTTGATCAAAGAAGAGTATTGCCCACGTGATGAAATTCAAAAGCTGGAATCGGAGTACTTCACTCTGAAAATGGTGGGATCGGAGATCGAAAAGTATACCACCAGGTCACATGAGTTGGCTACGATGTGTCCTAACTATTCTAACCCGCCCTATAAGCGGATTGAACTTTACATCAAAGGTTTGGCGCCCCAGATTAAGGGGATGGTTACTGCTGCAAATTTGGATAACATTCAGCAGGTCATTCGCCTGGCTCATAGACTAACTGATCAGAAAGTGGATGAGGGATTGTTACCCCCTCGTGGCGCATCGTCTTCCAGTGCTAGCGACAGTAAAAGAAAGTGGGAGAGTTCGGTGGGTAAACACTCAGGTAGTGGTAATCAGCAACAGTCACAGCAGAACAAGAGGCACGACAGCAATGGGGGAAACAACAGTCGTAATCAGACTCAGGGTGGTTACCAAGGAAACCATCCCAAGTGCAACAGGTGCAATCTTCATCACTCTGGACCGTGCAACAAAGTTAAGTGTGAACGCTGTAGCAAGTTGGGGCATGTGGCAAAGGATTGTCGGGTTAACATTCAAGGAAATCAACCTGCGCAGCAAGGGCAACAGCAGCGGGGTGGTAAGGGGTGTTATCAGTGTGGTAGTGTGGATCACTTTAAGAGGGATTGTCCACAACTGAGGACCAATGGAAACAACAATACTGGGGGAAACAACAACGGAGGTGGCAACAACAACAGGAACAACAATATCCCAACCAACACAGGCAACAACAATGGGGCTCGGGGGAGAGCATTTGTGATCGGCTCGGGGGAAGCCAGAACAGATAACAATGTTGTGACGGGTACGTGCTCTCTAAACGATATTCTTGCTTCCGTTTTGTATGATACTGGTGCGGATTTTAGCTTTGTGTCTATAAAACTTAGCAAACGCCTAGGGACAGCCCCTACTCTTCTAGAAACTCCGCACTCTGTAGAGCTGGCCGATGGCAAGCCTGTTGAGGCGACTCATGTCCACCGCAACTGTAAACTCGACCTGGATGGTCACCTATTCGACATCGACCTTATTCCTATCACCCTAGGAAGCTTTGATATCGTGGTTGGCATGGATTGGTTGTCTAACTATCATGCTGAAATTCTTTGTCTCGAGAAAATTGTTCGTATCCCTCTTCCTAGTGGGGAACTCCTGTCTATTCGTGGGGACCGGGGTGGTCCAATGGTGAATATCATTTCGTTCTTGAAAGCCCAGAAGTGTGTACGGAAGGGCTATCCAGCTGTATTGGCAAATATTTCTGACACTCGAATTGACGATGGACCAAACATTGAGGACATTCCAGTGGTTCGTAATTACCCAGATGTCTTTCCAGAGGAACTACCGGGACTTCCACCCGTCCGGCAGGTAGAGTTTCAAATAGACCTCACCCCAGGGGCGGCCCCAATCGCGCGGGCACCCTACCGCCTAGCACCTGGTGAACTGCAAGAGTTATCTACCCAGCTCCAAGAGTTACTAGACCGGGGTTTTATCAGACCCAGTTCTTCTCCATGGGGAGCTCCAGTTCTATTCGTTAAGAAGAAGGATGGGAGTTTCCGCATGTGCATTGACTACCGGGAACTGAATAAAGTCACAATCAAGAACCGTTACCCGTTGCCTCGAATTGACGATTTGTTTGACCAACTTCAAGGGTCAAGTTTTTATTCGAAAATTGATTTGAGGTCGGGCTATCACCAGCTGAGGGTCCGGGAGGAGGATGTGGCCAAGACAGCCTTCCGAACTCGTTATGGGCACTATGAATTTTTGGTGATGCCATTTGGGTTGACCAATGCACCCGCGGTCTTTATGGACCTCATGAACCGCGTGTGTAAACCATACTTGGATAAATTCGTCATAGTGTTTATTGATGACATTCTAATTTATTCCAAGAGCAGCGAAGAACACGAGCAACACTTGCAGATGATCTTGGAACTTCTAAGGAGAGAACAGTTATATGCAAAATTTTCCAAATGTGACTTTTGGATTCGGGAGGTTCAATTCTTAGGACATGTAGTGAATGAGGCGGGCATACATGTTGACCCTGCCAAGATTGATGCTATCAAACGTTGGGAGGCCCCTAAGACTCCTACAGAAGTGCGTCAATTCCTTGGTCTCGCGGGGTATTATCGTAGGTTCATTCAGGGATTTTCAAAGATCGCCCAACCCCTCACCGCTTTGACTCAGAAGAGTATTACTTACAAATGGGGGGATGCCCAAGAGTCCGCTTTCCAGTTGTTGAAAACAAAGCTCTGTAGTGCGCCAATTCTGTCGTTACCTGAGGGTACAGATGATTTTGAGGTGTATTGTGACGCCTCCATCCAAGGCCTAGGGTGTGTACTGATGCAACGCAAGAAGGTGATCGCGTATGCATCGCGGCAATTGAAAGTTCATGAGAAGAATTACCCCACTCATGACTTGGAGTTGGGAGCGGTGGTCTTCGCTCTCAAAATTTGGAGGCACTACCTCTATGGGACAAAGTGCACGATTTTCACTGATCATAAGAGCCTCAAGCATATATTTGATCAGAAGGTGCTAAACATACGACAACGTCGATGGGTCGAACTTCTGAATGATTATGACTGTGCTATTAAGTATCATCCGGGGAAAGCCAACGTTGTAGCGGATGCCCTTAGTCGCAAGGAGACGAAACCCAAGCGGGTACGAGCCTTGCAACTTACCATACACTCGAACCTTCCAGATAAAATCCGCGACGCTCAAGTTGAGGCCTTAAAGGAGGAGAATATCCGACTCGAAACATTGCACGGTGCTGATAAACACTTGGAATTAAAATCGGATGGACTCCAATATTTTATGAATCGAGTTTGGATCCCACTTTTTGGGGATGTCAGACAACTTGTGCTTGATGAGGCACACACCTCTCGCTATTCGGTACATCCTGGCTCGGATAAAATGTACCAAGACCTTAAAACCCTTTACTGGTGGCCGAATATGAAAGCCGAAATAGCAACTTATGTTAGTAAGTGCTTAACTTGTGCTAAAGTCAAGATCGAGTACCAAAAACCTTCGGGCTTGCTCCAACAACCCGAAATTCCCATGTGGAAATGGGATGGAATTTCCATGGATTTTATCTCCAAACTTCCTAAGGCATCTGGTGGCTATGACAAAATTTGGGTCATCGTTGACCGCCTAACGAAGTCAGCTCATTTCTTGGCAATCAAGGAGACAGATACCTTGGAACGCCTTGCTACTCTTTACATCAAGGAGGTTGTTTCTAGGCACGGAGTGCCTACTTCAATCATATCTGACCGTGATCCCAGATTTACTTCCCGATTCTGGACTACGCTTCATGATGCGTTGGGCACTCGCCTAGACATGAGCACGGCTTATCATCCTCAGACAGATGGCCAAAGTGAACGTACAATTCAAACGTTAGAGGATTTACTACGAGCATGCGTGGTGGATTTTGGTAAGAATTGGGATAAACATTTACCCTTGATTGAATTTTCGTACAACAACAGTTACCACACTTCTATACAGTGTGCGCCTTTTGAGGCACTCTATGGGCGTAAATGTAGATCACCAATTTGTTGGGCTGAGGTTGGGGACAGCCAGCTGACAGGCCCTGAGCTCGTACATGAAACGTCTGAGAAGATCATCCAAATTAGAAACCGTATGGCCGCTGCCCGTGATAGACAGAAAAGTTACGCTGATAAACGTCGAAAGCCTCTAGAATTCCAAGTTGGGGACAGGGTACTTTTAAAAGTGTCGCCCTGGAAGGGTGTGATTCGTTTCGGGAAACGAGGAAAGTTAAACCCTCGGTATGTGGGACCATTCGAAATTGTGGAAAGAATTGGCCCGGTGGCGTATAGGTTGAACCTACCTGATGAACTTAATGGGGTGCATAACGTATTCCACGTATCAAATCTTAAGAAGTGTCTGTCTGACGCAACATTGGTGGTTCCACTAGAAGAAATTCAAGTGGATGACCAGTTAAGGTTCGTGGAAGAACCAGTAGAAATCCTTGAACAAGGCGTCAAGAAACTTCGACAAAGCACTATACCTATTGTTAAGGTACGGTGGAATTCTCGTCTAGGACCAGAATATACGTGGGAACGCAAGGATCAGATGCGACTCAAATACCCACACCTTTTCACAGAACCTGAAATTGTGCATAGACCGAACGCTAAACGTAAAGCAACTAACTCAAAGTGATTTCGGGTCGAAATCCCTTTCAACTTGGGGATGATGTGACATCCGGTAACCAAGCACACCAACTTTACTGCTTACTTGCTGAATTTCGAGACGAAATTCTTTTCAACTTGGGGATGATGTGACACCCCGCATTTTCAGGTTAACTCTTTTAACGAACTCTAGTTAATTTTCCATGATTATATGTGGTTAAGCACTTAACTAGGGTTAGCTAGACAGGCGTCTTGAATGTTAGGTAACATTAACATACGTTAAGTGACATTAACGTACGTAATAACTAGGATAACGGTTGTCTTGACACACACACGAACCCTATAACCCGAACGTTGGTGATTTGTTGGACATGCATGATTATGTGAGCAATTGAGTATTGATGTATGTGGATTAACACGTGTATGCAAGTTACATGCTTAGGTGAATTATTACGAATTAATTAACTTGTACGTAAACGTTATGAAATATGTGCACTCATGATAAACACAACGTGTACTGATAAAATAGTACTTTTATACATACTAGTATGACTATTATTGTCGGGATGAATCTCGGGAGTTAGTTAGGGCTAACGGGCTCAGTTATCAGACAGAAACCCACCAAAGCCCGAAAGGCTTGGCCCATTAGCCTAACCCTAGCTTATCTTTTATAAAAAAAAAATACAAAGAAACCCTACAACACCCTTGCGCCGTGGGGTTTTCTTGCACACACACACACACCTTTGTTCAATCTTCTTCAATTTCTTGCTTGATTCAAGTTGTTTTGGGTGATATCTTGGAGTCCTAAGGAGCCTTGCATTGAAAGGTATAATGTTTATGAGTTTTATGATTGTTATTCATGTTTGAAAAGTTATAGAACTTGATATATAAAAATCGCATGTGGTGAGTGTATGAATATCTTGATTGTTTGTTGAATTGTTGATGATTGTGATTAATAGGAATCATGTCTAGGGTGTATGATATGTAGAAAAATCTGAGATTGAACATGTAAATATGAAGGTTATTGTGTAGTATGAAGTTGTTGCATGATTATGGGTTGTGGGGGTTGGTTAGGGTTTACATAAGTCATGTTAATGAAGATATTGATTTCTGGCAGATTACTTGTACTGAATTGTGTGGCTGTTATGCGAATGATAACATGGTTATTTTGATTATTTTCTGACTCTCAAACGTAATATATGATGTTAGCTTTCCAAAGAGTCCAAAATCATGCGTTTTGGACCTGTTTTGATATGTAAACATGATTTTTAAAGATTAAAGGTGTAACCTGATTTTCGGAACTGAAAAATGGACCAACTTTAAAGGGCTGTAACTTGAGTTTTACAAGTCCGTTAATTATGAAATTTGGACAGGAGTTGAGTTTTGGAGTATACGAGCTTTTCCAATTGGATTCACCTCGTTTCGACGAGTCTAGAATTTTTAATAAATATTTATGTAAGCTGCTGTCAACAGCACCAATTTCTGAAGTGGCTGGAACGAAATAATTTTTATAAAAATATTGAAGCACTTTTGACGAGAAATAAAAATAGTAGGGTCACGTATGAACATAAGAGGCATCCCTGTAAAATTGTGGGAACTTAATGAGTTGATTTGATATTTTATAAAAATTGGTTTCTATACTCCAAAATCTGTCCAGAAAACGCAGATTTGCAAATAATCGTTTATGTGACATTTTGAGTGTGTTAATGAGCTATGAGTTATGGAATCCTATATGAATACATGTGTACATGATATTTACAGAGTGTAGATGCCATGATAGGCTAATGGTATGCAACGTGCGATGTGAACTAGTTGTGTTAAAAGTGTTAAATTGATACATCATTTACTAATCACCAACGATTGACGGGTTTGCATGGTTTCATTAAGTCGTGTACGATTACGTGAGATGTCACTTAAAGTCCTTGTGTCAATACACTCAAACACTTGCAACCTTGTATTTGATAGGTTTTTGGGTAGACGAATAGTCTTCCACACTTATTTCCTGTACGGTTTACTTTAGCACGCAACCTAAGGTGAGTTTCACTACTTTACGCGAAAGCATGTGTCTCAGGTTGAGACAAGGTTAAGTAAAACTTTTCTACAACTTTTCCATCCCAGGTTTTGGGATGCTATGACTCCTTGTGTGGGTCGGGTTTTCGATCCTTACGAGGATCACACTTTTATCAGTTTTGTAATTTAACTGTCCTTTGTGAACTAAACACTCTATCTTGAAAGTCCTTACTTTTTATTGGGTTAATCGCCGGAGGCGAACGGGGTAGTAGTTAGTAGCGCTATTAGGTTGTGCAGCAACCTCATGCCTGAGGTGCTTGGGTCACGGGCATGAACTTCTGACCACTTTTACTTACTGGTGTTGATAGACACCAGTGTTAAGGCACTATAACATCTGTATGTTTCCCAATAGCCACTGTTTAGTTACATCGAGTGGGTTAGCTACCCCTGACAAACTTAAAACTGATGTTACATTTACAACTGTAGAAATTACAACTGTTTCCCTACTGTGAACTCACCAGCTTTATGTTGACACACTTAGTATGTTTTCGCAGGTCGCTAGAAAAGGAGCACGTCTAGGTCCATGCATGATGTCTTTTGGGAACTATAACACATTTAATGCTTTCGTACTTGCTTTATTTTGGTTTTTGGGCGCGTTGTTTTTGCGCAACATATTTTCAATTGTTTAACTGTTTCGCTTCCGCATTTCAATTAAACTTACGACTGATAAACTTTTCAAAAATAAAAGCGAATTTTATTTTAAACGAACTAAATGGTTTGGGCATTTAGAGTCGTTCGTATAACTGTGGCTATGAGATTCTGGTGTGTCACGCGCCTCGCGGTAAAACCCCGCAGTGGAAATTTGAGGGTGTGACACAAAAGATGGATGAAGTTGGTGCCGTGCGTAGCCCGATAGACGTCTCGTGTGAGTTGGATTGCCATATGAGGGGCAATACCAGGGTGCGCCGCCATCGTGGCTTGAAAGAGGGTGTTCCATCTCGTACACTTGACGTATAGATCCCACCGCTTACAAACGAATTAATCCATGTTGCGGTCATTTTTTTCGCTTATTCGATTGAATTCCTCTAAAACATTGCGCCAAAAAAAAGACCAATTATCGGGCGGAAGTCCGTTGACATTGATCCAGGCTGTCACCAATGCAATCTCCTCATTTACATTCCATGCTGCCATTTTTAAAGAGGAAATTGTGTAGAAGATAAATGTTTTTTTAAAATTATTGGATGTATTTAAAGTTGAAAAATTGTTTTTTTTTCTTTTATTTAATATAAACGGTCACATAGCTATTGGAGTGGCCCCACCTCACTAAACCCACCAATCACCATCACCTTTTTGAACGTTCATATTTGGACGGTTTGGATGCGCTTGGGAAGACAGGGCCGGTGTAGGCTGCCTTTGGACGGGCTGGACGCAATTGGTAAGTTAGTTTTGAAAGTTTGTGATGCTTGAAATGGGATATGGATGGAGAACAAGATCCCACCTTTGAGAGGATCTTTTTCGGGAATTAGACAAACTAACAAGACGTCCTTCCAGTTGTAACTCTATCGGGTTTTCAGTTCCAACTAGAAAAATCTTGTTAAGACCAATCATTTTAAGAGCATCTTTAATGGCATGAAACAGACTGACCAACTCCAAAATTCCCATCATTAGAGAAAGTGGTCCGGTGGGTTTTGGTTTGGTGGAGCGGACGAGGTGGGGTGGGCCCAAATGTACGTTTTATGATTAAATAACAAAAAAGTTTTTTGTGTGTATGGCATAAATTAAATAAAAGAAAACGTAGGTAACGAAGTAGAGATGGAATGGTTTATGGTTAGAGGAAAAGAATGTGTTTGAAATGATGTGGCGGTTTATTGGGATTACCATTGTGGATGCTCTAACAGTTGAATTATGTTACACTCTCACTAGTAAGAAGCGAAATAAGAGGTTACAAAAATACAAGAATAATAAAGGGTTTTGTAACCAATTAAGTTATTTAAGGTCTACTTGTCAATTCATTTATACTATATTATAATGAAGGAGGGATGGGTAGTTTAAGAAACCCAAAGGTTAAGAACTTTATTTTCATTGACAACCCTAAAATGGGGGTAAAATAGTCATTCAAATACTTTTACACTTTACTACCTCATTTTAGTTACTTTAATTCCCTCATTTTTAGTTAGAGGGTGTTTGGGATTGCGTTTTGAATCTAATTTTTAGATAATTGAATTTTGAAAACGCAGATAATCGATTATAAGTGTTAGGATTGCTTTTGAAAACGCAGATAATCAATTTTTAGGCTACTAAAATATGAGACAGAACCCCTATCTGAAGATGGATGCCATGGTTCTCAATAATCTTGTTACAGACCATCAAGATCCTCCAGATCTCAGGCATAGCCTGGGCATAAGCCACCCCTGTTACATCAAATAACTCTTTGATAATCTGGGAGAATGGATATTTTAGACCCTGGGAGAAAGGTAGGTACAAGAAACAGACCCATACTGAGGATGCAAAATCAGATTTTGCACCCTGATCATAAGGACGAAACTCTACAGAACTAGGGAAGGCCCCTGAGTCCTTTAGGGCATGTATATCCCTATCAGTAAAGGAACAGATTTCTTATTTTGAGTTGCTCAACAAGTTCTACGAGGTGAAATCTTTTGGAACTCCAACACTCCCAGATGATCGTGTTGTTTTCTTGCCCATCTTCAGGATTTTTTGTAAAAGTTTTGAATGTTTAAAGAAAGCAGAGAAGGAGAAGCAAGAATTACCTTTTCAGATAATCTGGTGTGATTATAAAGGAGAAAATAAAGGCCTAGATATAGGTGGATGAAAAGTGATGAGGTGTAACGATCATCACTACATTTCAGGCGAAAATATAGCCGTTGTCAAATCCTGACAGACGTCTAATCAACCTTAGAGATATGATCAAGCTTTAAAAATATTATAACCGTTATAAATATTAACGGTAACATATTTTTGGGGACAATTGTTGGTGGTGAAATCCTCAGGATGATTTTACCTCATATTCTCTGTGTAACATCCTCAGGATGTTGAAGGACCAAGCAGGGTTCAGGATGTAACTGTGTTTTATCTTTTGTGCATCTTGAAGATAGACTAATAGATTATCTTCTTATGATATTATTGTAGGTATGCTTAATCATTAATAAAGACTTGTAACTCTTCTCCAATGGTTATATTGTCTTACTAAGTCAAAGAAACTGAGGATACAAGAGATGTACGTATAAACCAAGTCCAAGCCTAAAGAATAGGTCAAAGTGTAACCGTCCAGTGTTGAATGCAAGCCGAAAAAACAAGGAAACTGTTATACCAACGTATAACTTAGTTGAAACAGCTCCAACGTTCACCTGAAGCATTCAAGGAGCATAACTAAGCAGCGGATATCATGGGATTTATTATTTATTTCATATATAACTATATAAAGGGGCATGATGAACGAAGTAGGGCACATGATTGACACTTAGCTACTTGAATACTAGCTGATACTCTCTCTATACACACACAACACTACATTGTAATCATGGTTCGTTCATCATACTTCCAAAGTTGTAAACCTTTTTACTATTTTTAATATTAATGAACAAGGCAGGGGCTTAGACTCCTCCTGAGGTTTTGTGCTGGCGATCAACAACTGATCAAGGGCTTTCCTCGTATATCGAGTGTTGTTCTTTCTTTACTTTACGATTATAATCGTTCATTCTTGACTATTCGATCATTCTATCAGACAGTTACATTGTCAGGATATAACTGTCCCTCCTGAACACATTTCTTTGCCATCATGAGCATAGTTGTCATTTATTGTTTCTTTAACATCATAAGTGCCATTTTTAGAATATAACTAAGCTTTCAACATATTCAACACATTTAGTACTCTACCTCACATTTTCTTATTTGGATAACAAAATTATTTTTACTAAGTCATTTTTGACCAAAACAATAACAATACTGCAACACAAGCCTGGGCTCTAAGAACGCTTTATCATATTTTTTATTGATAGATTTAATTGTAATACCATGTTTAAATAATCAACATTAGAAATATGTGTATATGTATATGTGTATGCATGCATATATTAATATGTAAACACATAAATATAATTAACTAAAATAAATCTCATTAAACTTTTAAATATACATAATTAGCTAAATATATAAAACTTTAAAATAATTATGTTTAGAAAATGTAAAGATGCATATTACATATTAATTGTAGGTAAATTTCTTTTAAAAACCTTTCCTTCATCAATTTAGCAGAAAACACTTGATGCATATTATATATCCATGTGATATTAACATTTATGTTAATAACAACAAAACTCCCTAATTTAAAGGGGTTTTTTTAATAAGTTTAAAAAAATAAAAGATAAAGCACTTAATTCGGTATTCAGAGAAAGCATAATAATTTTTTTACAGTTTGGTCAAAGGTAAACAAAATTTCCTAATTTAAAGTGGTGGGAAAATCATGAGTTTTAAAATATAAACCATATACTAACCTACTAAAGTTTATCATATAAATACATAGTAATGCACATCTATTTCAGTTGCTAAAATAATTAGGCATGAATCTAAATCTGAATTCAAAGGTTGAAGCTTCTAAGGTTGGTTCTTTGTTAATGGTTTTCAATCATACCATTTTACTAATTATATCTTTTTATACATATCTTAGTCATGTTAATGTTAACTTCTTGGCTTTGCAGATTTATTTAGATGAAAAACATACGAAAATGAACAAACCAATAGTCATACAAGCATCTAAAGTAGCTCTAATGTTGTATTTATTAATGTTAACTTTTTAATATTAACATGGTTGTTATTTTATGTGGTATATTGTATGTGTTTTATTGTAGGATAGTGGTGATAATAATGTTGAGATTATTTGCTACGGTGGATTGTTTAGTCCCTATAAATATGATCTTCAACGTCTGAAGAGGTAATATCCATATTTATTTCATCCTCTATTAACTTGCGTATTAAATATTTTTAGTTTATTTTAAGGATACATAAAACTAATAGGAAGATCACATCCAAGAGACTCTCTGAATGGAAATGGAGTCAAATTATTAATTTAGGCAGCTATTAATTTAGGCAGTTCTGATGAGAATGACAAAGAAGACGTATTTGATGATACTGCAGATAGGAGAAGATGGAGGAAACTCATCATCACCAAAATATGTAATATTCAAACATAAGAAATTCTAGGGATCGCTCTTGATGACGACTGGTGGATAGAAAATAGAGATGAGCTCATGCAGATTTGGAAGGCGTATGACTAAACTAATCTCATGATTCAAGTAGTTAAAAAACACTTGAGCTTTTAGTTTTCAATTTTATGTTTAAGGATACTTATTTTTCCTTTCGTATGTTATTTTATTTTATCTAATATTTCTTTAAGTACTTTATAATTTTAATGTTAAATCTTTTTAGTTACTAGACATGTGTAACGCTTATGACGTATATTCACCGCAATTATGCTACAACTGATACTATACGAATTTGAAATGAAAATCGCAATGCAAAGTTTCACTCCCGCCGTATAGCGCGGGCTTCCTACTAGTATATTTACAAACCACAAGTATGAGTAATTAACTATAGAATCAGAAATACTTTCACAAGGCTTTTGAAGTCTCTATGAAAATATTTTCTATACGAAATTGCTAAAGTACCCATCAAGTAGTCATGATAATCACCTCAGTCAACCCCTTCTTAACTTTAGTAATCATGATCGAGTCTAGCCAGCACATAAGAGCACAAGGTACCAAAGAATTAGGTAACTGTATATCACTCCATTGTCAAGTGATTCAATTTCTTTCGAACAAGAAGAACAAAGTGTGGAAAGAACACCGAAGCCTTAATCTACCAAATTACAATCGTAGGGAGCTGATGAATAGTGTCATGACACGAAAGATGTTAACTTGCCTTGGAACAAAACAATTCCGTCTTGGTGGAAATAATCCATCCAACAACAACAGCCCCAGCAATTTGCTTACTAAACGCATGAACCGCGAATTCATCTCCGACATCCAATTTCCGAACCTATATGTTTGGATGTTGTATCAACTAATAATTACCCAAACCTGTTTACTAGCATCAAAATTGAACATACTATATATATATATATGTATATATATCGGGGAAGGTTTAAATGAGAACACCCATCTTTTGTGAGAACGATGAGAACAAATCTCAGCCACCCATCTATTTCCCTTGTACATTAACTGAAAGGTTATTTTAGTAATTGAATAATACCCTACAAATTCCCCCGTTTCCATTATCACCCAATTTCATTCACTACTGCATGTATGTTCTTTAATCACGCACAAATCTTAAATCAATAATCTTACTCAATCAATTATGGTTTAGATTAATTGGTTTTGACTATTTCATTCCTAATCTGAAGGTACATTCTTCAATCCTTAATTGCTTGAGACGATTTTCATATGCATGGATTTTTGCTCAAATCAAGTTTGGATTCATTGATTAATTGTTCAATTGATTTTGAATTTACTAATTATTGTTCAATTGATTTTGGTATGACTTACTTTATTTATGTATTGTTGATTTTATTCCATGATTTTAACTTCTTTTTATATTCAGTTCATAATTTGCCCTAATTAAATTTTTTTTTCTGGGTTTAAGCTATAATTTACCCAAAATCATATGTGAGGAATGTTGAGTTGCATTATTCATTAAGGAAGGTTCCATGAGTAATATCAAAATCAACTATAAATGTTGTCTGAGGTTCTATTTGCTTGATTTTTACATAGTGTAATTGTTAAGAGTTATTTAATGTTGGTGATAGTGCATATTTGATTGCTTTAAACATATGGTTGTAACTCTATCCAGAAAGTATTTTGTTTAAAATTTGTGCTAATTGAATTTGAATTCTGTTGGTTTTGATTGGTGTATCACATATAATACATAGTTAACGTTGATTAGTTTGTAGGGGTAAACAAGTAGAAGATTGAAATATCAGTTTCTGTTATTTTAGTATGTTAGGAATAAAAAAGTTTGTTCAATTGTTTAGTTTCAAAATGAAGCAGGTGTTGGAGCTTTTCTTGTTAGTTCGCTCTTATTATATGTTACTTCAGTATGCTTTATTTTTGTAGTTAATTCATTCGCCTTTGGTTTCTAATAGTGCATATCGTTATCCAAACTTTTTATAGGATTTTGAATCTCCATTGAAATTCCACAGGTTTTGGTTAGGGGCAAAGCTTTCAGATTTACATCGCAGGTCATCGTCTCTATTGGTAGGACCATTGCCAAATGAATGTTACCTATTTGATGGCGACAAGGAGGAAGATGAAGCCTAGAACTACCATCATACAAGCAACTGATCATAATGAAATAGAAGTCGATATGAGTCTAGGTGGTCTTTTGTAAATAGGAAAATGACTATTTGTATGCTTCGTTAATTCAATGGAATTATTACTTATGTTTTATGCTTGTTCCGTTGAGGGATTTTACATTTTTATCATTTATCATGTCATAGCAACAAGTTTCATGTCTTGACTTTAGTGGGTCGATTTGAAGCAGTAATACTACAACCAAGAAATTGAACGTAACATTATATAATCAATTTGAATCTTGGTAGTCCAATGAATATAGGAGAAAAACTATTTGTACACATTGTTAAGTCAGTGTAACTACCACGTATGTTTTATTCGTATTGTGTTGGTTTATTTTTCATTTTATCATGTCACGGTTCAACACCATACATATATGTTTTCTATTGTGTCAACTTATAATTACAAATGTGCAGTGATTTACACATGTGTAAACTGTTAACTATCATATATATGTATGTTCTACATATGTGCAGTTGAATTACACATGTATAAATTGTTCCTAGTTGAATTACACATGTCTAAATTATTCCTTGTCACATGTTTATATAGCTGAATTACACATGTGTAAACTATTACCTTTCACATATTTGTATCTATTTACATTTGTGCAGCTAAATTACACATGTGTAAAGTATTCACTATCACATATTTGTGTCTCTTTTACATGGTGTAGTTGACTTACACATGTGTAAAATGTTCACTGCCACAAATTTGTGTCTATTTTACATATGTGTAGTTGATTTACACATGTGTAAATTGTTCAATCATATATCTATGTCTCTTTTATATATATATATTCAACTACATTACACACATGTAAATTGTTCACTATCACTTATTTGTTTCTTTTTGATGTATTTGCATACGAAGTACCCAGGTGTAAATTTTTCACTATCATTTATTTGCTTCCATTTTACATATGTGGATTTGTATTACGCATGTGTAAGTTTTGTTCACTGCCATTTGTTTGTTCATGTTGTGCACAGTTGTTGAATTACACATGTGTAAACTGTGAGTTAAACCAAGACAATGTTATGCTAAAAATCGTAAGTATTATATTGATCAACAAGTAGGATTTAAACCAATATAGCATCATCCAAATATCAAATACATTAAATTGCCAACAAGTTATAATCATTGACATACGGTAACCATCGTAACATCAAAAAGAAAGTTATCATCCTTTATATATGCTAACCAAGGTAGCATACAAACAAGTCATAATCCATAATATCATCTTCTCTTTTGGTCTCTCTCAAACTCTAATGCTTTCTTGATTACATCTTCTTGGTGAATATTCACATTTGAGAGTATAATCTTTCCTAGATATTTCTTTCTAAGCAAACTTATCTGTCCTTTCATTCTCTTGCTTTTCTTAGTTTGATGTCGCATTCCTAATTCTTCACAAGCTTTCCTTAAACATTTGCATGTGTCTTATCACACTCCACAATCAATATTGTTTACCACTGTTAAAGTAAGAGAATGTAATTAAACAACATGTAAGTAGCAATTTACACAAAGGCTTATTTCACATCTGTAAACAGCTTATTTACACATGTGTAAATTACTTAGTTACACAAATGCACTATTAACTAAGATGATTTACACATTTGTAAAGATTTGCTGATGATGTCCACATGTATAAACTTACACAAATATGTTTTTACTACTCATTGATGTTTTTGTTAAAAACAATTTAATATAATCAAAGAGCATTTTCAATATGTATAAGTAGCAATTTACATGAAAACTTACTTACACATGTGTAAATTGCTAAATTACACAAATGCAATATTAACTAAGATGGTTTAAGACAAACAAATGTAGTGTTTTAATATAAGATATATTAAGCTTACAATATATATCTTACAATATATCTGGATAAATCCCAAATTAGGGTTTAAGATGCTTATTACTCAAACAAAATCAACCCAATCTACACTATGACATTTCATCAAACACCTCATATGCTACTACTCAAAATGAAACCCAATTCGCCTTTGGCATCCCAAGCTTCAAGGTGTTTACACAATAAATCAATTATTAAATGATCAAGAACTAGCTCCCCTTGTTAATAATCTAAAGTGATAAAAGGAAATTAAAAAAAAAAGAATACAACTTTAGTTAACTATATCAATCGTTGTGTGTATAAGCAAATACCTATAGGCATGAAAGTTAGAAAATACATATTGCAGAGTAATAGTATCACAACTAGTTTTCATGAAATACAAATGGACCTAATTAATCATTGAAGTCTAATGGTTAAGTGGCTTGCAGAGCATGCATAATTCATCCATCAAAATTGTATTAAAAAAGAACAACATTTTATATAAGTGTTTATAGGGTATTCTCCTCTGTATATATATACTATTATCCAACCCATTTCACCAATAAGAAAAATATTGACTAATGTCAATCTCACAAGACATTGTTATGAGATCATCCATCATATGTTCTCACTACCAGCCTTCTCTGTCGCTATAAAAACAACACTTAAATTATTATCTTCTCCATTAGTCTGAAACTTAAACTAAGCATAATCAACATAATAACACTCCAGGTAACCCTAATCATTCAGTAAACACAAATCTAAACAACCACCTAACACAAACTCTAGTTCCGTATCTTACTTTAACTTTCCATAATACTAAATAGATACCCCTCAAAATCAATCTTCTTGTGACTAATTAACAATAAAATCAGAACTAGAAAACCCAAGATTAACTAAAATCGGCAAACGAAATATAAATTATACCAGATCATGAACATTAGGCTCAACGGCCTCTTCACGTTCATCGTCGTTCGTATTTCCAATCATTCTATCTTTTTCATCGTAAAAAACCTTAGAAACATTTGATTTACATGTTGATTTCTTGGGGAAGAGAGTGGATTAGGATTTTGATTTTGAAGATACGATTTGAACTCCTGATGAAGAAGTTGAATCTGGAAGAGATTGTCTGGGTTTTTTGAAATTATATTTTACAATTTTTCCCTTTTCAATCCTTTATTTTATTCTCCATTCTCATTTAAATCAACTCTAATCTTAGCTCTTGATTGAGAATGATCAATCGATTAAAATGGTTCTCAGTGTTATCACAAAATTCTATGTTCTCAAGATAACCCTCCCATACATATATATATATATATATGTATATATATATGTATATATATATATATGTATATATATATAGGGTAGGGTAGGGTTCATGCGAGAACCACCCTTTAGGGAGAGAACCAAAGAACCAATGTGAACAGAGGGTATTATTGTAAATATATAACTTAATTAAAGATTAGGTCAAAAGTCCCCAATCAGTTAAATCCCAATTTTCACTCCTATATGATTATTCACTTTGGACTTCGTTCAAACAAATGAATTCGATGAAACTCTTCCTCAACTCCGATGTCGTCATCCTAAACCGCCACAACTTCTCCTTCCCGTCATTTATTACCTATCACCACCGCCACTATAACCCCTCACCCACATACTCGTCTAACTCCGACCCCACATCACTAAAATCAGTCTTAGAAAACTATACAAACGACATCGTGTTGTTGAAAAAAAAGAACAGTACAATCATCATACATGATGACGTAGCAACGCCGACGGTGGTTAGTTTAGGGAGGAGGTTGTGTTCCGCGGTGGTGGTGGGTTTCGGGAGGAAGTTGTGTTGCAGTGGTAGGTTTAGGGAGGAGGTAGTACGACGGTTGTAACGATGGTTGTTTGGTTGTGATGGGTTCGTTAGGTTTAGTGTGGTTGTGTTGATGGTGCTACTAGTATTGGTGGTTTGACTAGAGATAGAAAGATGCAAAAATTGACAGATTAATAGAGAGAGGTAGAGGGTTTGAGAGAGAAGGGTTGACTGTTGAGTGGGGTGGGGTGGGTGAGGTAGCTTTTATTATTTATTTTATTGTGATATGGAATTTTGTAAGTTTTGAAAGTTTTTGTGACTTTACTACTTACTAGTTGTACGTTAGCTTTATAAGGAGAAGACAAGATCTTTAGAGCATTCACACTAGATCCTCCTTCTCCATCTCTATAATTACACTAAAAATCACTACCATTCTCTCTCCTTTTCTATTTAATAATACTTATTCTATACTTTTATCATTACATTTTCTCTCTCCTCTACTCACAACCACTTCTAAAAATATTAAAAAATTATGGAGGGTGAACAGTGTCCCCTCCAAATTTACTGATGAACAGTGTCTCATCTATATATTTTCTCTCTCCTCTACTCACAACCACTTATACATACTCTATATAATATGGAGGCCCCCCTCACACAAATATAGAGGCTCTACTGTGAATGCTCTTAATATTGGTGCAAAAACTGTTGGTTGTTTACATTAGAGGTTATTTTTATTATTTTATTAGTTTTTTTATGAGCTTAAGAATGGGATCTCTAATGTCATTAATGTCTTTCGTTCTAATGCACATTTTCATATATTATGTGGTAATGAAAAAAATAATGTTAATGCACATGTGCATTAAGATTAGAAATCTGGTTTCTTATGTGTTGTTTATTATTTGTAGACAAAGATGAGATAAACATAAAAGAATGTAACTTTTGTGTTATAATTGATGGAGAAAGGGTAAAAAAACTTGTCGGATGTGATTGAGGATGATGACATAATCGTTGATCAAGAAGTTAAAATATGTCGCTATTATTTATTTAAGCAATTTAGGTATATATGCACATGTGCATATATGTATATTTTTCATGTTAACTAATAAATGTTAATTGTTAGTTATTTAAACAAAAGAACAATGTAATAAATTTGAGAAGTATAAGGTGTTCAGGTTGATAGATGAATAAACAAGGGAGATGTTAGGTGAGGGCATCAATGAGGTGTGAAGAGTGTTGAAAGAAGATAAGTAAAAAAGGGAACAAGTTGAAAATGGGACAATTAAGCAATACAAGGGAACACTGGTGGTGGATGTGAGTTTGTGAGATAATTAGAAGTTTGTAGATAGGTAGTCAGTAGTAACATGGCTGGTTTGTAATATGGATATTTTTTTGTTATCATTTGTTTTATTGTGTTGATGGTTTGGTAGAAACTACATGTATTTGTATATTAAAAATAGATGAGGTTTGTTGTTTGAAGGATGATGCATGCACATATGTATATTGTGGGTGGTCTTATATGGTGGTTGATAGGATGATTATGTTTGTGATTATTATTTTAGCGTATGTAAATTTGTATGATAAGGAAATTGACATATGCATATGTTCATAATTATAATTAAACCCCACACCACCCAAAAACCTAAACCCACCACCCAACCCCATCCCACCATACCTAAAAACTAAGCCCTAAAGCTAAACCACTAAAAAACTGAACTATATTAGTGAAATGCACATGTGCATGCGGTACACGTTTCTTATTTTATAGTTCTTACACAGAGTTGTTTTAAGTAATAGCACATCCGCATATATGGCATGATTTATGTAATTATGGTTAAAATTAATAGATTGATGTAATTAGGTAATCTCCCTAAAATAGAGGAGATCTTGTTGTATTTTCCATTATATATTTGGTTGTAACATCAATGGAGAGATCAAGGAAATTATATTTCTCACATGGTATCATACCTAACCTCCGATCCCTAGGCCTCCTTTCCCTGCCACCTCTTATTCACCTCTGCCGCCGCTGCAGTCCCTTCTGCCGGCTTCTTCTTCCTCCCTCTGTTTCATAATATTATCATCCCTTTTTTTTTTCCCTTAATCTGCCTACCCCACTTTTCTTCCCATTACCTTCACCTATATTTCTTCACTACCTTTACTCCCATGGATTCCAAATTACATCCAGCCCTCACTGTTTCTAATATCAAAACTCATGTTCCTATCCTTTTGGAAAAAGACTCAACCCATTATGCCACATGGAAGACTCTCTTTGAAGTCCATTGTCAGGTATATGAGGTCTTCTCCCACCTGTCTCCCCGGTTTATTCATGTTTGTTGTCCTACGTGTGTTTTATTTTCAATTTATGTTATAATATGCATGACTAAACAATAGACTAGTTTGAGTGTATTTTATATGTCACTTTGCGTCTATTTAATGATCATTAAATAAAATTTTTGACCCCTTATATCTAATATCGAGTCCATTTAATAATCATTTAATTATGGCAATTGACAATTTATTCAAAGGTGTGATTTAATAGTGAAATGCACATGTGCATACGGTGTAAGTCTGTATATATAACAGCGAAATGCACATGTGCATCAGGAATGACGTCATATGACGTCATAACAGCCATTTTTTATTATTTTTTTTGAATTATTAATACTAGATAATCATTTTGGTGTTTTTACTTTTTTTATTTTTTTATTTATTTAGGTTATATATTTTTTTATTATTTTTTTTATTTTTTGATGGAGGGGTTTTTGTAGACACCCTTCATATTTATAAAAATGCCACATGTTTACACTGGTTCCTTAGTTCTCTCTCTAAATGGTGGTTCTCAAATGATCTAAATCCTATATATATATAATAAAAAAGTATAACAAATAGCATGTTGAAATTTGTTATAATCATGAAATAATCATGACTATAGAATTATATACGACCACCCGTAGTCAGTGACGGACCCAGGATTTTTTTTCAAGGGGGTCCCATATTTTTTGTGTTCGGATTTTTTTACAACCAAATGTTGGAATTTTCGGGTCGGGCATTATTTGGGTCCGGTCGGGACGGCACAGGGAGCATAATAACTTACAATATCATAAGAAAACACATAATGAAAATAATATGTCATTCGACATTACCACCTCTACTAAATCTACTTTAATTAAATACGGTAGATTTCAACCAGTTCAATTATATGTGGGTTACAATATTGTGGTTATAATGTTTGCTTAACAGATCAAGGTCAATGTAATGAAGTTTTAAACTTTGCTACAATCAAAGCTAAATGTCACGAAAATGTTTTTTATTACAAGTTCACAAATGTTTTAGTTAAAAGACATTAGGTTATTGTTATATTAAAAGGTTATTGTTATATTAAAAGTAACCATTTGTAATTATATCTAATAGGACAACTATTTGTCATTTGATAACAAAAATAAATCAATAATATGTATATGTATTTGACTAGCTGATTACCCCGGGAAGGTCCCGGGGTTGAAAAATTTAATATGATTTAATAAAAAATGATAAAAAAAAGAAAACTCAAATCACGAAAAGAGTAAATAACTTAAACATAATCAATCTTAGTTAAAAAACATTTATTTAAAAAGTTAAAAAAATAAAAAGCATAAACCATATTAAACATAATAAAGTATTAAAAGGATAACCTTCAACATATAATCATCTTCACGTAAATTAAAATATGTTACAATTTGATTAATGAATAACCTGAACACTTTGTGTTTTTTTCTGTATGAATATAACCCCACAAAAAATAGTCGTTTTTTTTTTCGTTTTTATATAGCACTATGGTACTCGTTGAAAAGATAATAAAACGCTCGTTAATTTGGTGTAATTTTTTTATTTAAAAAATCTCGAATATAAAAGATATTTATGTTTAAAAATTATGGGAGGAAGATAAGAGAGAAAAATTTAAATTTGTTTTTAAATTCTTTTTTCCTAAAATAACTCAATTTAATTTTAGTAATTGAGAATTAAGAGATAGAGAGATAAATTTAGAAAAATACTCAAAAACACCAAAAACACTCAATTATTAAGCCACATGGCACTCTCAATGGGCATATATGCTTTCTTTTATATATATACTAGCTGATAACCCCGGGAAGGTCCCGGGGTTGAAAAATCTAAAACCTAATCGACTAAATAATCACTTAATTAAGTAAGTTGCAACAGTTCAGAAACACATTTTGATGCTTCATTCTCCCACGGTAACACCTGCAAATAAATTCAGACTCGGGTCTTTGGTTCGTAAGCACCATTGTCGTCCTCTACAATTTATATAAGAAAAAAGTCAAAATTAGTCTAAAGGTGCAATAATCAGTTTACAGTGTAGGTACAAATCGATTGTGATTTTCAGATTAATTAGGGTCATACTGATTATTGAAACAAATGTAAAAGTCTACAGAAAAAAAACATAGAAGCTCTTTTAGAAAACTTCAGTTTCGAGAGGACATACCTTTGAAAATGATGTTTTGACGTGTAGGGGTGTAGTCTTCTTGAACCATATTACCTTGATTCTTAGGTTGTGAATTGCCTGAATCTAACATAACAGTTAAACAATTAACAACAGAGTTTTAAAAGAAAATAACAAAAATATCAAACAAACTTCTAAACATTAATATGTGCGAATACCTGTAAGATGCATCCGAATATCAGATGTCCCAAATATATCCCTGTACTCAAAACATTGGACTCAAATCAAAAGTCAAAACTCAACACACATCAACTTCTGTAACAAAATCACTGTAACTAAAAACTCGACACGAAACTTAAACAATAGTCTCAATAACTTACCCCAAATTAATATCAACATAATCACAATATGGTTCCACCCTGCGTGCCGTCTCAAGTGAAGTATCCGGGTCATTATTAATCTCGTCTATAATATTGCTGATAACTTTCGGGTCACCCGTATTTGCTTTGCATAATGCGTCTTCTAATAAGGATAATTTCTGTTCAAAGATAGAATACATATATGTCAGTCAAGCATTAGTAACCTATATTGGCTCAAGAGATGAAGAATGTGGCCCATAAATATTAAATATTGAAGTCCTAAGTTATTGTGAATCGGGTGGATTTGAACAAATGAGCGAAAAACATTTACCTCTTGGTATAATTTTTTAAAATGCACCTCGTTTAACACATGAATATTGGAATGAAGGAAATAAACTTCGAAAATTAAAATGGAAGCACCTCTAATGGGACAAAGTGGGTACCGCACGCAAGCATTTCAGCACCATCCAACCTAGCACCCGTAAGACCAACATATACTCCTGCAAGAATATGAATATAAAATTTAAAAGTAGCATGCGGCATTAAAACTTAAATTGCCTAATAATATCGTTCATTAGTTCATGGACCTAAAAAAGTTTTAACAATGAAGATTACATTGTATTTACATAATGTAAGACACCATAAAGGTAAGATCAAGCCAGAATTACCAAAGAATCCAGGTAGTCTTGATAAGTAATAAGAGGCACCTACATCTAGGAATAACCCTAATGCAGTCTCTGGCATTGCAAAAACCTGCAAAACGATGTTATCAAATTTAGAAAAATCACCACCATTATGGAATATCACACACACACACACATATAACGCAAAAATTGATGCTTGAAAGTTCTTTCAAGTGGATGAATATGGCAAGAGGGATACCGTATTATCAGTAACAACTCGGAATCTACCATGTATGGAAGGGCCTGCACCACCTCCTATTACAATTCCTCGAAGGAGTGACACCTTCAAGTATGATAAGTTAACATAAGGATTATAATACATACTTCAAGCAGCAATGCATTAATATGAATTTTCAGTTAAATTTTCAGTTAATGAACAAATGCCTTGTTACCTGAGGTTGGTGTAAGTTGCCATTAAATAGTTCAATAAAAATTCATTTGAGAAAAAATTTGCTCCTATTTTCCAGCCAGCTGATACAAAAATATCATCAGATAACAACAGATTACAGAACACTATCAAAAATTCAAAATCATGACAATAATTTGCAAATAGTACTACTGTCAGTGTCAACAACGACATTAATCTTTACTAATATCATTGACAACAGCTGCAACATCTCCACCAGCACAAAAAGCCCTCCCTTTCTGCTCAACAGTATTAATATTCCCTAACTTCCTAACCGGCGTCACAGGCATCCTCTCCGGTGTATTATTCCTA
Organism: Ambrosia artemisiifolia; assembly: GCA_032199755.1. Lineage (NCBI taxonomy): Eukaryota > Viridiplantae > Streptophyta > Magnoliopsida > Asterales > Asteraceae > Ambrosia > Ambrosia artemisiifolia. Next base: position 15,625,887 of record CM063523.1, read on the forward strand.
GATCCATTATTATTATTATTACTTTTATTAATATTATTATTATTAAATCCAGTAGGCGGTGGTTGCTTTACCTTATTATTTAACGAAACAGCAAACGACGGTCCTTGAAAGGATACAGACAAACTCCTGGAAATAACCATAAAAATTGTATTCTTACGCTATACGCCTCACCTAGAAAAACCATCACTAAAGCCTAAGGCTCACCCTTCACGGTTTACGCCTTGAGTGCGCCTCGCACCTTACAAAAATTATTCGTTTATAAATTTGCAATGTAATGACTAATGAGTACCTCTATATTGAGGAAAGAGAGTAGAAAAAGAGCTACCCCAAGCAAACATGGTTCATGAGGAGCAGCTATAACAACCCACATGTCTTTCTTTTTATCCTTAAGAACTTCAATCATGCTTATCATCCCAAGGATTTGGTTTATCATGTTTCCCTTTGTATCTCTTTCCTTTGCCAATATTGCTATCATCATTCACTTCAATGGTATCACTGATACGAACTTTGATGTTAAAAGAATAAAAAAATTGGTAGTGATGTTAATATTAATATCTTAAGATAATAAATTCTAATTGGGATTGTTAAAAAACATAAACCTTGTTGAAACTGTCGATTAGAAAGGAGGAAGAAGGGAACTTGTATTGGGGATGACGACGCCGACAGAAGATGACGGGGTTGATGATTAGCCTTTTTATTAGGTTTAAAGAAAGAAATCAAGTGGGTTGATGTGTTAGGGTTTTAATTGTTGAGAAAGGTTTGTGAGAGAAAGAGAAGAGGGGAATGACAAAGGTTATCAGATCGTATAGGGTTTTAAATTTTGTATTTTTAATAATTAAAAAAACAAAAAAATTAAAAACATCAAAACTATTCCATTAAGATGCCACGTGGCGATTTCAAGGGGGGATTGAAGGAACCAATGGACGCCACGTCAGCAAAAGGGCTTTCTTTTATATATATATATAGATATAGATGAGTCAACATAAAAAATTCATCTCAATTTAGCCACTGTATTTTGGTTTGTTTGTTTAGACTTATTTTTGTTGTTCCAGCCCACTGGTAAGGGTGGAGAGTGGTATTTGGAATAAATAGAAAAAAGAAGCCAAATGGAGTAAAACAAGAATGGAACCCGAGACCTAGAAGATAAAAGATAAGCTCTTCACCACCACACCAAACTCAATCTTGTAATTATTGGTTCCACCTAATTATTTTTATGTGGTCCCAGAAAAATTTAATATACCACCTTTACTAAGATTTTAAAAAACATTGGTGTCCGGGGATCCCGGTCCACATAATGTGGGTCCGCCCCTGCCCTTTAGTGGTGTGGGAATAGGGCGTTAAAGGGGCATTTTCGCGCACAATTAGCTCTGGCACACCGCCCCCATTGTGAAATTGGCGCTAATGGTTCATGCGGAAAATATTTCACGCTCAAGCTCCGCTCCATTCCTCCAATCATAGTGGGCCATGTGTATAAATCCGTTTTAAAAAAAAAAAATTGACAGGTGAGGAAGTAACGGTTTAACAGGTGAAATGGTGGTTTGGTTGGGGAAGTTGATAACTGAGATGGTGAAGGTTGAAGATGAAGAAGAAAAGAGATTATTATTGTTTGTTGTGCTTTTACGATTTTGCCCTTGGGGTGTTGGGTTATTAAATTGGATTAGTTGATCTTTGTTTTTGTGTTGACAGTCTTACCTCTTTATTTGTTTTATTAAATTAAAAAAAAACAAATAATAATGAATATCAAGTGGGTCCCACTGGGGCTTGAAACCATTACGCCTGTTTTTGATTTCAAGTCCTTTCAAGCCCCTAGTAGGACTCACATGCCACATGTTGAAACATGCCCACGTGAGAGGCTTGAAATTTTTCTACCACTACACATGATTTAAGGGTACTTGAATATTTAAAATTTTAAGTGGATTTTTTAGTCGGGTGTATGAATAATTTTTTGTTGTTTTATTTTTAACACATAACAGCAATAACGAGTATATTTGATACTAGAAGATATACCAGCAAACCTAATAGGTATTGTGTAATTACAAATACACATCTTGCCAGACGTATTTTCATCCCGAACATCAGAAAACTAGTATTTGGTGATCTAGATGTAAAATCATTCGAGAATACTGATTGAACTTCCAACCCATAAAAACCCTTTTCTTCATGAACTTTTAAACTAAACCTACACCCTATGTCTCTAAACACACATGAAAATGAAACCGGTAAATACTATTGACGTAAATAAAAGACGATTGGTAATTTACTCTTATATACTTTGTTGATAGTCATTTTATAACTTAACAAAACAAAGTTGGCTTTATATGGTGTGGGAAGCTCTTTTTTTATCTTTTTACTAGCCGATTACCCCGGGAAGGTCCCGGGGTTGAAAAATTTAATATGATTTAATAAAAAATGATAAAAAAAAAAGAAAACTCAAATCACGAAAAGAGTAAATAACTTAAACATAATCAATCTTAGTTAAAAAACATTTATTTAAAAAGTTAAAAAAATAAAAAGCATAAACCATATTAAACATAATAAAGTATTAAAAGGATAACCTTCAACATATAATCATCTTCACGTAAATTAAAATATGTTACAATTTGATTAATGAATAACCTGAACACTTTGTGTTTTTTTCTGTATGAATATAACCCCACAAAAAATAGTCGTTTTTTTTTCGTTTTTATATAGCACTATGGTACTCGTTGGAAAGATAATAAAACGCTCGTTAATTTGGTGTAATTTTTTTATTTAAAAAATCTCGAATATAAAAGATATTTATGTTTAAAAATTATGGGAGGAAGATAAGAGAGAAAAATTTAAATTTGTTTTTAAATTCTTTTTTCCTAAAATAACTCAATTTAATTTTAGTAATTGAGAATTAAGAGATAGATAGATAAATTTAGAAAAATACTCAAAAACATCAAAAACACTCAATTATTAAGCCACGTGGCACTCTCAATGGGCATATATGCTTTCTTTTATATATATACTAGATATTTGCCCGCGTGGACACGCGGTTCACCAACGTACGATTATTTGGAGTAGTATAACGTATAAGAAAAATAAAGTAGACAAATTTTATTAAAATTTAAAAGCAACGAATACACAGTTATTCAAATATTGCTGAAAATTTCCTTATAAACTACATTCTTTGTTTTAGTCATCACTTTCCCATCAGCATCAAGTATAAGTAATTTCACACCAGCCCTGCTTTTAACTCTTGACAATGCGACATAAAGTTGACCATGTGAGAATACAGGCTCTCTTAAATACAATCCAACTTTCGATAAAGACTGTCCTTGGCTTTTATTTATGGTCATTGCGAAACATATGCTTATTGGGAATTGGCGCCTTCGGAACTTGACTGGAAGCTTGATATCAGACGGTATCATATTTATTGTAGGAATAAGAGTTTTGGTACCAATGTTTCCACCTAGACTTTTGCCCGCGTTTACACGCAGTTCACCAATGTACAATTATTTTGGGTGGTAAAACGTAAAAAAAAATATAGTAGAAATATTTTATTAAAATTTAAAAGAAACCAATACACATTTTATTCAAATATCATTAAATATTTCTTTATACACTACATTTTTTTGTTTTAGTCTTGACCTTCCCATCAGCATCAAGTATAAGTAACTTCACACCTGCCCTGTTTTTAACTCTTGACAATGCGACATAAAGTTGGCCATGTGAGAATACACGGTCTCTTAAATGCAATCCAACCTTCGATAGAGACTGTCCTTGGCTTTTATTGATGGTCATTGCGAAACATACGGATATTGGGAATTGGCGCCTTTGGAACTTGACTGGAATCATGTTATCAGATGATAGTTGAGGAGTATTATCTAGAAAAAATAAATAGTAGTGAAAAATATTTCTTACAAAATATTAAAAGTAAGACACTATTTGAGTCAGATCATTCAAAATTCGAAATAAATGTTATAATTAAGTCTAATTGTTACCATTATAGATATTAAAATATGAAAATAAATAGTTTAATGTGTAATGGTTACCATTATTAACTTTAATTCAAAAGTTTAATTTGAAATTAAAAATTCGATATTTAATTGATTACCAATATAAGCTAAACTAATATTAGAATAATATAGCACAATTAATATCTCCAATTAATGTACTAATTGAAGAGTTGACACTAATTTGAATCTTATTAAATTTGTAATTAAAAGGATAATTAGTTTGTGTAATTTGTTACCATTATTAATCAAAACTAAAAAACTGAAATTTTGTTTAATTCGAATTTAAATATTTTGAATTTAATTTGAATTTTGAATTTCAAAATTCAAAATTTAACTTATTACCAATATAAATTACACTAAATTTAGGAAGTGAGTAATTTGAATGTAATAAGGAAATTTAATGAGTTCCTAATTTACGTAAGTTTCCTTTCTCATTCTCATTTATTAAGGTAAAATTTTGAATTTAGAATGGGTCTAATTCGAAATTAAATATTTCGAATTTTAAGTTGAAATTTGAAATTGATAATTCGTTATTTAATTGATTACCAATATAAGTTAAACTAATATTAGGATAATATAGGGAAATTAATATGATCAATTAATGTATTAATAAAAGTTGACACAACTTATGTAGGGACTTTGAATCATATTAACTGTGTAAATAAAAGGATAATTAGTATGTGTAATTTCTTACAATTATTAACCAAAATTAAAAATTGGATATTAATTGATTACCAATATATGCTAAACTAATATTAGAATAATATATCACAATTAATATGATGAATTAATGTATTAATTAGAGAGTTGACACTACTTTGAATCTTATTAAATTTGTAATTAAAAGGATAATTAGTATGTGTAATTTGTTACCCTTATTAATCAAAACTAAAAAATTGAAATTTTGTATAATTTAAATTTAAATATTTTGAATTTAATTTGAATTTTGAATTTCAAAATTCAAAATTTAACTTATTACCAATATAAATTACACTAAATTTAGGAAGTGAGTAATTTAAATGTAATAAGGAAATTTAATTAGTTCCTAATTTACGTAAGTTTCCTTTCTCATTCTTATTTTATTAAGACAAAATTTTAAATTTAGAATGAGCTAAATAGTTAATATATAATTATTATTAATGTGTATTTATTATCTACGAAAAATATGAGATTTAAAAAAAAAAATAAAAGTCGAACAATTGTTTATATGGTAAAATCTTTGAATTTGGAATGAGCGTAAATATAGTTAATATATAAATATTTTACAAAAAATTAGGTTTTGATTAATATACAAAACATAATTTTGAAAAAAATAAAGCAGGGATAATTATAAAAAAGGAACAATATAGAAAAGTAACCTAGGAAATTAAACAATTAATGAACAAAATAATAAGGAGAATGAAAACTTACAACAGATTGAGTGGCGTGCCTACAACAATTGATTTTGTTTCAAGAAAGACCTATCACTTTGGAAGAACGATCTAGTTTCAAAAGAAAAGGATATAGTAGATTAGTCTTCAAGATCTTAAAATTGAATGTATAAAACACACATAATACAACTAAATCGGAAGTTTTAAATCATACCATAAAAGTATATCCATATTAAATAATATCATTCAATTCTATATCCCCATAAATCGGAAGTTTTAAATCATTCCATAAAATTAGAAGCTTGAAAATAGGAAAGATCATAGATTCTTTTGAAAAAAATTAAACCACTTTCCGATTTTGACACGATGCAATCGGGTGCACCCACATCATGGATCCATGATCCATCCAATCACCAACCAAACTAAAGATTTTCACTAAAAAACATTATCTCAAGCATATGAAGATCCGTATTATATTAAATTCTCAAGAACAAATAAGAACAATTGATGAAAATTCTTGAACCCTTTAAACAATCTTAATCGAATAAGAAGTTATGAACATGAAAGAAAAAATATATGATGATTAACCAAAGCTTAATAAACACGAAAAGTAAAGATTTGTAATAATATAACATCATGTGTTTGAAGACTTAAACCAAATGAATGGATACCTAAAACATAAACCTCTAATACAAACCTAAATCAGTAGTACTCAACAGTAGCTTTACTAAAACATCAATCAAACCTTATTGAATCATTGAAACCTATAAACTGGTTGACAATACCTAAAACATAAACCACTAATCGAACCCGAAATCATAATAAACAATTATCCATTTTTCTTTTAACATCAATTAGTACCTAAACATCAACCCATGGTTAAAATTCTGAATAATAATAAACGAAAACTAAAGAACAATGATTCAAACCTTATTATAACATCAGTTGAAACCTGAAAGCTAATTTATCGATACCTAAAACATAAACCTCCAATAGAAACATAAATCAGTATTTGTAATCAGTAGCTTTACTAAAACATAAATCAAATCTTATAACATTATTTGAACCCTATAAACACCTAAAACGATACCTAAAACAAAAACCACTAATCGAACCCTAAATCATAAGCAACCATGTAAATTTTTTGTTAAAACATCAATGAAAACCTATAGAACAATGATTTAAAACTTATGAAATACTCGAAGATTGAAACCTAATAAATTGATACCTAAAAGATAAACCTCAAATAGAAACCGATATCTACTGTGAACAAAATCGAATACATTGTCTATATGCAACAACCAAATACTTATAAATAATACAACGTATCAAAACTAATAAACAAAAAGAACCTCAAACTCTACATGATTTTGCAGCGTCAGTTTTCAAATGGAATTTTCATGTATAAGATTAGATAACATAAGAGAATATATTAATCATAAAATATCATTGAAACAAACAACACAATTCGTAAAAGAAATTTTTAGGAGAATGGAAAGATGATACCTTGAAGAAGAAGGAGAGGAGACGATGGAGAATAATCGGTGGCAATGTTTATGTTGTGGTGGAACGAATGTTTGAGGCAGTGAATGAGAATGAGAAAGAATATAGATATAGAAGAATGAAAGAGAAGCGTACAAAAGAAGTCTTTGATTAATTAGAATAGTCATTAAATGTTTTTTATTTAAAAAAATTAAAAATCTGGATTATATTGTTTAGGAAAGTTATTAAACACCTTGACCTATTTTGACCAAAGTAATTAATAATTTTCGTATGATTTAAAAAAAATATTAATACTTACTTTGAAATTTGAATTAGAAGATCAAACTTTGACCTCATTTAATTTGAATTTAAATTGAGTTTAGGAAAGTGATTAATGGTTGACGGATGTTGACCATTTCTTTTAATGTATAGATTTTTCAATTTAAAAAAAAAAGAAAATTTTATAAATTCTAAGGTTAGGACACATGGCACAATATGGGAAGAGAGAGAAACTGAGGTGAAATGAGGGAGTGCCAAGTGTCCTAATTGAGTTTGTTTTATTAAGAGTATAGATATAGATTTTTTATTTCATGTATGTCTTTTAGATGGTCTCATGTTTAAATATGGGCAAAAAATAAATAAATAATAATTTATGATTATTGGTGTAAATAAGTATACATTTAAAATTTTAAAAAAAATGCATAGCTATACCACTATGGTTTATGGTTGGGTCACGACATAATAAGCCCAATTGGTGCCATTAATCTCTTTGGGCCGGAATATAGAAGGGCCATGTTATAGAATCAGATCAGCAAGGGTTGAACTTTATATTTTCATTATTACACATATTAAAAATATATATTTCCAATATTATTTGTAAACACAACGGAAAGGATCAAGAATTATAAGGATTTCACTATAAAGGACTTCAACTTGATGAACTAAACTTATGACTAAAAGTTAACATATCAGTGAACCGAGAAAAAATGGTTAATTTTGTTCTATGATAAAGTTTGCCATTATGTACAAGAATACATCTAGATATATCGGTTCATCTTGTGACTTATAGAAAGAATATTTTTCTTTATAAAACCACTCGTGTCACCACCATTGAAATGATTATCACCAAGACTTCATCGTTGAAGTGAAACTAGGCTCGAATATCCTTTGACCCGTGGCTAGTATATGACGAGGGTCAAACTCCATTTTTCTCTTGTAAATTTGTGGCCATTTTTCTCCATAGTGATCTATCCACTCTTCTTGTGTGGTGTAATGTGGCAAGTATTGTTTGATACCAATCTTTTGTTCTTCACAAAAGTTTAAAATCCGGCGGTTCTCATCGCTCAAGCGCTCTAACGTCAATGCTTCTTCACCATTTTGCAATGCGGATCTAAGCAATGCCACCAAATAAAAGACGTCCTCATTCGGTGTCACCACTGAAGTTTCTTCATCCCACCTACAAGTACACAACAAAGATTAACACCTAACCAAAACACGCACTCGCACATGCTATAATGCATAAAATACAAGTTATTAAAAAGTTATTAAATGATCCAACATTCAAGATCTCATCCGACATGTTAGAGATACATGGTCAAAGTACAAAGTCATGATTTCCATATGTAATGTCATCCAACATGTTAGAGACACATGTTCAAACTTCAAAGTACAAAGTCATGATTTCCATATGTCACGTAGATGTGTGAAACACCATAACATAGTATAACATCATATGGATACATGGATGATTAATATATCCTTACTTGTTTTTGTTCATGGGATAGATGAGAATGGGCCCACTTGTTTTATTCCCCAAAATACCCTTGAAGACTCCTTGGTCAAAGTCAGCAATTCTTGACTTGGGTACAAACAAGTTGAGCCATGGGTGTGGTACATCCCATAACCCCTTAGACCGGAGTTTCAACTCGGCCTTGTGAACCCGGTCCAAGAAATCTATATATGGAAGGTCAGTGGTGAAGACTGATGCAGGTATATAGTTTAGTTTCTTTAACAAAGCTTCCACTTCCTGCGTAAAATAATATATATAATATATTTAAAAACTAAAAAGAACAAAAAAGTGTATAAATAAAGTTATAAAAAACACTACTTTGTATAGCTTGAGTAACTAGCTAGCTTGCTTTTAACTACATCCAGCTGCATGCATTATTAGTTGCTAATTATTTGGTGAGTGGATGACATCGGTTTATACAAACAATTCTTGATTAATATATTACTTATGTTTGTCGTCAATCATCGTATCAAATCACATAAGATCTCCTGTGTTTTCTGCTGTCTAGTTTGTTTATTTAATCATGAAAATAATAATTTTAGGTGGGATATACTTATTATATAATTATATCATAAAAATCACTCATTTATTCATTAGATACATGACAAACAATGGCAAGTCTACTTTTACTCACGTATAAGACGTTAGTATATCACGTATGTATTGTTATTCACGTATAGCATGATAATATTTAGGGTTTAGACGAGTAAAGTTAGATAAGCGGCCAAACATTCACGTATCTCATAACTAAATACGTAAAATTATTTTGACATAACAATACAAATACGTATAACACAATTAATAAAATGATTTGGTTCTTTTTTTTCTTCATTTCTTAATCCAAATGATAATTTTTAGTCTCCATATTATTATTTCTACCACTAATTATTAATGTCACTTATATTTATACCTAACTAAACTTACCTCATGACCTCTAAGTTTTTATCCTACTTATATTTGAAAACATAAAATAAAAGATTTATTTATTTTTTGTCTTATAAGAGAAATGTTACAGATGCAACAAGCAAAAAAGATGTTACGTCTAGCACAACCCATAAAAAAATAACCAAATTGTAGTACCTGATTGACGGTTTCTGGGTCGGAATTATGGTAGTAGTTCTTCGTAATTTCGAGGCAGTATAAGACATTGCCACCCGAAGAAACCGATGAAATTTTCACAGGGTTGCTAGGGGAAAAGAATGAGGATCTCCAATTGTTAATCAAACCCTCATCAACAATCACAAAACCCTCAACATAGTCAAACTTATGAGAGTTTGGTTGACCATGTAGAGATATGAGGTACTCTTGATCATGTGTAAAAGTTGAGAAATTTGAATATAGTACCCGGATCCATCTCACCTGGTATATATCATAAATAATTAAGTTAATAATAACACAAACAAACATTTATTTATTTGTAATTTTTTTATTTTCTTTATTTTTTATTTTTGAAGAATTAAGTAGTCGGTATATATGAGTTATTGAGCTGAAAAGCTTGAGAAAGTGATATTATGTTTGTTATGATGAAATAAAAATAATAAGTGACACGTCAATAGCAATGTCAACAGTTTTGATTGGCTGAAAAAACCAATTGCCATGGACCACTAAATCACTGCTTGTTTTTCTTGAAAATTATTGTGTTGGAGGTCGACAAATACACTCAAGTTTTTGTTTTTGTTTCATAAAATCTAACTTCGTATCTTTAATTCATGACCAATTATTATTATTTTTTTAAAAAACCATACAAATTTTCATGGTGTCATCAATATTTATTTTCTTTCATATTATTCCAATCCAACCATCTTTGGAAGAGTATCAATGTCACTATTCACTATCATTTTGTCAAGGTCACGGTCTATTTACCTTCCAATCTTTCCATTTTCAAACTCTAAGTAATTAAACAAGTTTAAATATTCTGATTTTTTTAAGTGATTTAACTATAAATTAAAAAAAAAATAAACTTCACATCTTTTAATTAGTAAACAATAAAGTTACAAAATACACAAAAAAACATATGTTGGTGTCTTCAGTTTTTATCACTTTAGAAAGTAGGCAGCCACTCCAAACTCCCACATTTCCAGATTGGTGTCACTAGTGTTCATATCATGGCATGACTCTTGTTGGCGAAGCTTATTAAGGTTTAGGGTGCCTAACCCTCACTGTTTTTATATTCAGTGGTGTAAAATTACACCTTTTCGTTAAAAAATTATACGTATTAAGTCCGGCCATAGGGTCTTGTGACTTTCGCGACCCCCCCCCCCCCCCCTTCCCCCCCCAAAAAAAAAAAAAAAACAAAACAAAACAAGAAATCAAGCTTATTAACCCTTTGTCCATTTAAATTTTGAACAATAATAAGACATATAAAATACAATTTTTAAGGAGAAGGACAGTACCCTTTGAGGAGAAGGTTCCAATGCAATTCTAGCTCTTGTAATAATCCCAAATTGCCCTAATCCTCCCATAACCGCATGAAACAACTCCGAGTTTTGATCCTCTGTGCACGTCACCAGCTCCCCTTTCCCTGCACCGCAAAAATGATTCCATCTTTTTTATAAAAAAAACATTTCTAAAAAAAGCATTTTTAAAACATGCATGCCATAAAAACAAAAACAAAACAAAATAAGGTGAGACAATGTACCCGTGATTACATCAACTTCATGAATATTACTAATCTGAGGGCCATAATTGAATGCTTGTCCACTAATCCCTGCATTAGATATTGTACCTCCAACAGAAAGGTACAAGTAATCTGTCCATGATTTTGGTGCCAGTCCATACTTTAACGTGGACTGGAGCACATCAATCCAAAGCTCTCCACCCCACACATCAACATACATCAACTCCTCGTCAACAACAGTCTCTTGCTGACGAGGAGTACTTGATGTAGGCGACTGTGGCGAACGGCTCATCTGCACTACCACGCCGTTCGCCACAGTCGCCTGACCATTTATAGAGTGCCCATGTCCTCTAGCGGACACTGCGAATCCGTACTCGTACGCGAGTTTTACAAGGTTCGCGATGTCCGTGGCAGAGGACGGGTATAGGACGGCTGCTGGCGAGCGGGAAACTGTTTTTCCAAAGTCGGATGAGGCTGACTGGATGTCTGTATGGTTGAAGGTTAACTGAATTTTGGGTTCGATGAGGTGAAGGTCGTTAGGGGATAGTGTTAATCCGACGATCACGATTAACCGGCATATCGCGGTCAGCATTAGGAGCTTTGGTGCCATGGTTGCCGGAGATGGTGGTGGTTTACGGTGTTTGTACAAATATAAGGTTTAAAAAAAATGTTTTGGTAACTTTTTTTTTTAAATAAAAATGTGACACACAGTGAGTGTGTTTGTGTGTGATTAGTTACAAGGACTAAGGAGTTTATTCTGTCAAAGATATGAGATTCAGGTTAGGTATTTATAGGGCACAAATTGTTTGGTACGCATAGGTTGGAAGTCACGTGAGAATATTAGGGTGGCACGTGCCAATATATGACCATTGTTTTTTTAAATAATATGTTTTATGTGTTGTGGTTCTACCGGCTGTGAGTGCTTGCATGACTTGTTTGTCTGTGTTAAAAAAAGATTAGTCGAAGACTAAAAGTATTAAACCGTGTTTTGACTCATTCTGTTGTGTGTTGACGGATCAAATTAATGTATGATATTATATTATATTTTAATTTGTTAGTAGTGATTAGTTAGGCGAGATTAAAAAGTAGTGACATGAATGTTAAAAACATGTAAAGTGATATGATTTGTGTATGATTTCTACAGTTAATATTGAGTTCGAGCTTGAGGACATCAATTCTCAAATTATCGATATTTTGTATAAAATTAAGTCATCGATGGAGAAGTTCAAATGTAAATCAACGGTCTACTCTTGGCCAGTAGTTTCCCATATGTTCTTATTCCTAGTAAATGTGAAACTATTCCTTAGATTTTTATACTAGATTGTTAGGGTGCGAGAGGTGCTTACCGATCAAAACATCACAACCTAGTGCCACCTCAACGACAAGAGTCAAGACATAAACAAAACCTATGGACAGCGATGTTCCAACCTACCCGAACACATGTCTCTCCTCTGCACACATCTACAGGCAGTGGCGAAGCTTGAATTTTTGGATGGTGGGGGCCGGAAGTCACGAAACTCAATTTTTTTTCAAATCGGTGTGGGCTAGACTCAATCAGAATCCGTTTGATACCCTTTCTACAACTTCATATTTTTCTTTCACCGTGCATTTGATCCTAACTCTAATTAATAAGGATTAGATATGTACGAAGGGTACTACCTCCCATGCTAAAGAAAACTGTTCATGTTGATACAACTAGAGACAAATCTCAGGATTGGATCTATTGATTCATCATTTATTGTTGTGTCCAAAGATCTAACTAGTGAGAAACAGGAAACCCTAAAATTTCCTTACATGGGATCTAGAATGCATCCATTATCATAACAAAAAAAATATTCAACAAATACTTTTCTTCAATCCTTTTAATATTTCAGAAAGAAATTGAAATACTATATTGGATTTCCCTCGATCACTAGACTTGGAATATCTTTACAAAATATTAATATAAAATAAGTGTTTTTGATAAGTATCATTAGTAAAATATTTAAAAATAACTAAAGTCCTAACACCAACTTAGTCAATAGTCATATAACAACTTGCGGGTCTTATAGTGTAACATCCGGCCTCTCTCACCACCAATATTGTCCGCTTTGCCCCCGATGGGTTGCCCATCCAGGAACTCACGGCTTTGTTTTTGGTTGCCCTGGTGGAGACTTCCCAGGAGGTCACCCATCCTGATACTACTCCCACCTGAGCACGCTTAACTGTGGAGTTCTCCTCTCATCCACTAGCATTAAGCCCAAAACGCGTTGGTGATTTAAGAGGCTTTGGATTACTTATGAACCAAGGATCTCTCCTGGCCACGGCCGATGTGGGATTTGCCTAGGGTGTCATACAAAGGTCCATGTTAATCTTCTCAGAAATCGGTACTGTTACAATCACCCCCCCTTAGGGACTCATCGTCCTCGATGAGGTTTGCCCCACCATCCCGAACGGCACAGGAGTGGCTCTGATACCATTTGTAACATCCGGCCTCTCTCACCACCAATATTGTCCGCTTTGCCCCTGATGGGTTGCCCATCCAGGAACTCACGGCTTTGTTTTTGGTTGCCCTGGTGGAGACTTCCCAGGAGGTCACCCATCCTGATACTACTCCCACCTGAGCACGCTTAACTGTGGAGTTCTCCTCTCATCCACTAGCATTAAGCCCAAAACGCGTTGGTGATTTAAGAGGCTTTGGATTACTTATGAACCAAGGATCTCTCCTGGCCACGGCCGATGTGGGATTTGCCTAGGGTGTCATACAAAGGTCCATGTTAATCTTCTCAGAAATCGGTACTGTTACAATTGGTGATTGTAACAGTACCGATTTCTGAGAAGATTAACATGGACCTTTGTATGACACCCTAGGCAAATCCCACATCGGCCGTGGCCAGGAGAGATCCTTGGTTCATAAGTAATCCAAAGCCTCTTAAATCACCAACGCGTTTTGGGCTTAATGCTAGTGGATGAGAGGATAACTCCACAGTTAAGCGTGCTCAGGTGGGAGTAGTACCAGGATGGGTGACCTCTTGGGAAGTCTCCACCGGGGCAACCAAAAACAAATCCGTGAGCTTCTGGATGGGCAACCCATCAGGGGCAAAGCGGACAATATTGGTGGTGAGAGAGGCCGGATGTTACATATAGTATAAATTCAACTTATTATTATTATTTTAACTCTAAAATATATGCATATTATAGCATAAATTTTACGTACACGTATGTTTATTTGAGTGGAAAAGGTTAAAAAGTATTACTGCACGGATTATATATTCGTGTGTATAATTATGTTTATTTGTCCCTTAAAAGTTATATTTTCTAAGACCAGTAAGTTACGAAATTCAGGACCATGATTGTATTTGGTTAAATATATTACTAATTCTGGTATTTAATTCTTCAAACAAACTTATGCATTTGTAAACATCTCAACAAAATAATCTTCATCTTCTAATTACTTTTAGAATGACTTACCATCAAATACGTACTATAACTAGTAAGAACGAAAACGTATGGTTGATTGAAAATTTTGTATTCCCATTTTAGATTCCAAGTAATGTAATTTATAAGTGAACCGATTGTATATCGAACTGATTGTTTTATTGGTTAACTAGTTGAGTCTGTCAATATATAACAAGATACTGTCGTAAATAATTAAAAGATATTATACACATGTATAGCTAAGTTAACTGAATATTGAACTATAAAATAGTAAACTTTGAAAATTTGGTTTAATCGTAGATTCGGTTCTTGGGTTCAACCGGTCGACACCCCACACCTGTCTAGCCCAAATTAATGAATGCATGCGGTTCAATAAGTTATTTATCCTTAATTTCTAAAACCGTATAAATTAATAAAAATAATTTATTTTCATTTTAGTTTTTAAAGTATTTGTATATTTTTAATATAGCATCGAATCCAACAAGATTTTCATGGATTTCTAGTAAAAAAACTGGATGAAGATTTTTTTTCTTGCTTTATAAAGAGGAATATATATCATACTTTTCAGAGTGCAAAGGAAGTGACAGATTCAGAGAAAAAAAAAAGAATCCTAAAAGGTAGCACCAACCAATAGAATTAGTGATATATAACCAAAAGATTCGTTGATGATTCTCTCCTTTTGGTCAAGACTAATAACAACCACGCAACCCTAATTAGACTAGAACATTATCTTTCTTGAAAATAACTAAACACTAGACACAAATGGGATCAGCACCTTTAGTTTGTTATGCCCATGTTTAACGTTCTTACAAGAAAGATACATGAGTAGATTTAACACGTTAATGTAAAGGATGAAACCGTTATTAAGTCTCTGAAAATTCCATTTCAAACCATATAGATTAGCAAAAAATACACAACAAAGAAAAACTTTGTATTTTGGAGAGTATAATTGTCTAAAAAAAGATACCCTTCTCGTGTTTTCACACGGGATTTCACATACTATATATTAATAACCCAAATCACTAAATCCTACATGACCCATAAAGAGGACATCCTCCCCTCTCGGATATGCCAAATGGCATCATTCTTGTAAAAATATACGAATATATTCTAATGAAACAACCACAACCATAATCATACAAGAACAATGAACAACAAATCAATTTAGCGACAAAACAGGTGACAAATCTTATTATTACCAACCCAAAATTAGTACCCAACCAAACCTTAGATCTCTACAATCGTAGAGATCTGTAAACAATACAATGTTAGTGATCTACTGATTAACAAGATCAGTTGATCATCTAACTACAAAGAAATCTTACAAAGATCAAATACAGAAACCCTAGACGATAGAGAGGATACAAAGACAATGAAACTAAAAATCTGAGCTGACAAAGATTAATGAGAGACGAGCGCTCCTTATATAGTGGCTCTCGAACCTTCCATTCAGAAAACACATTCTCGTTAAATCTCAGCCATTCGATCTCTTTCACACGGATCACACATAACCAAAGACCCACCTAAGAATATACAATAACTAGTATCCGACTTCCTGGTAACGAGGCACTTAGCCCAATCAGAATCTACATAGGCAGACAAATTATATTGATCTGACTGTCTAAACACAATGCCTTTACCAGGAGACCACTTTAAATACCTCAACAACCTAAGAGCAACTTTTAAATGATACTTTGAAGGTTTATGCATGAACTGACTTAAAAATTGAACAACATAACTTATATCAGGTCTTGTTAATGACAAGTAGATAAGTTTGCCAATGAGTTTTTGAAACCCAGTCACATTTTCTAATATGTCAGTTTCTTTAGAATTTTTTCAGTAACCATAAAACTTTACTCAATAGGGGTGTTAACTGGTTTACATCCCAGGTACCCAAATTCACTTAACAACTCAAGACAATATTTCCTTTGGGGTAAACAGATACTCTGTTTTGAATAAAGTACTTCTATCCCTAAGAAATATATGAGTTTACCCAAGTCTTTTATTTGAAAATTTGACTTGAGAAACTCTTTAACATTGGCAATTTCAGTTTCATTGTTTCCTGTGATGACTATCAATAAAACTGTAAAACTACCACTACAAGACTTAACAAACAGAGAATAATCACACAGACTTTGTACAAAGCCTATGTTTTACAAGACATCAACTAATTTTTCATTCCATTTTCTAGGAGCTTGTTTAAGCCCATAGAGAGATTTGACGAACTTATAAACTTTGGTCTCATCCTTAGAATGATACCCTTCTGGTAATGTCATATAGACATCTTCAGAAATGGATCCATACAAGAAGGCATTGTTTATATCAAGTTGATATAAAGGCAAACTATTTTGCACAGCTAGACCTATAACACACCTAACATACACCATTTTGACCACATGAGAAAAAGTTTCTCCAGAGTCAAGGCCTTCCCTTAGATTGTAACCTTTAGCATCCAATCTAGCCTTGTACCTCTCAACCTCTCCATTTGACTTATACTTGACTTTATAAGTCCATTTACATCCTATTGGTTTTCTACCAACAGGTAAATCAGTAAGAACCCATGTATTGTTCCTATATAAGGCCTCCATTTCAGAGTTCATTGCCTCAACCCATTTGGGATCCTTGGCAGCCTCATTATAGGAACTAGGTTCAATTGTTTTAGTTAAAACAGATATAAAAGAAAAGTTTTCAGTATACAATTTTGATTAATTGACCACCTTTTCTAAACCATACTTCACTTTTCCTTCAATGACATAATCATTGAAGTGTTTTGGAAGACTAGACACCCTATCAAACCTTCTAACAATTCCCTCATATTGGGCATGTTCAACATTCACCTGTTCCATATCATGGTTTGCCTTACTAGAATCCCTACAACCTGAACTGCCAGGTTGTTGACTGTTGTCTACCCCCTAGAAGTCCTGGGAGGAGATCCTAGTTGCAAACTAGTAAAATTGGTTTGAGTTATAGTTTGGGCCCCTTCATCATTGGGAAGATTACTACTCTCACCACTTTCAGAATTTTGGTTATAGTTTCAACACTATCAAAAAAATTTAAGTGATTAAGACTGTCATTAACTAGACCAGTTTCTTGTTCAACAATGAAAGATTGTTTGAAGGGAAATTTTTTTTCATAAAACCTAACATCTCTTGAGAAAATACTTTGTTTAGACTCTAAACACCATAACTTGTAACCCTGTTTGACATTAGAATACCCTATTAAAACACATTTTTCTGACCTAACAGAAAGTTTATCAGAATTATTTAATATAGTGTTGAAACACAGACACCCAAAAATCTTAATATGGTCAAGAGTTGGGGGGAACCCATATACCAACTCATAGGGATTCTTACCTAACAGAACAGATGATGGAATCCTGTTAATTAAATAAGTTGCAGTTAGAATACAATCACTCCAAAACCTAAGTGGCAACCCACTCTGAAATAAGAGAGCTCTGGCTGTATTCAAGAGGTGCCTATGTTTCCTCTCAGCAATGCCATTTTGTTGAGGGGTACAGGAACAAGATGTTTGGTGAACAATACCTTTTGAGTTACAAAAACTTTCCATTTGTTTATTAACAAATTCTATACCATTATCAATTCTAAACATCTTAACAACACTTTTGAACTGTGTTTTTACAAGTTCTTAAAAGACCATTAAATTTTCAAAGACCTCAGTTTTATTTTTCAATAAGTAACACCAAACAGATCTTGAATAATCATCCACAACAGTTAGAAAGTACTTATAACCTTCCCTACTAGTGACCTTATATGGTCCCTAAACATCAAGATGAACAAGATCACCTATCTGTTTGGACTTATGGTCACTAATTGGAAAAGGAACTCTTACTTGTTTAGCCTTGTGACACACATCACAGGGCTGTGAGTTCCTATGACCAAGGTTTAAGTTCTTCCTAAGTACAGACAAGACTTGATCAGAGGTATGCCCTAATCTACTATGCCATAAGTTGGCATCATTAATACTATTAAAACAAGAATTATTAATACTCACACTCTTGCCTACAAAATATAGACCATCACTTTGTTTACCAGTCACCAGGACCCTCTTAGACTTGAAATCCTGAATATAACAATTTGTTTCATCAAACAGAACACTCAGTTTGTTATCTCTAGACAATTTATGAACAGATAACAAATTCACACAATAATCAGGAACTAAGAATACATCATATAGGACAACACCATGAGCTAACTTGATATCTCTTATCTTAGTTACCTTGGCACTTGTCCCATTAGGATGTTTAACCTGAATATTGTACTCGTAAACTTCAACACAATTGACCATTTCTTTATCAGTACTGGTCATGTGTTGATTAGCTCCTGAGTCTGTTATCCATCTATGACTAAAAGCATATTTGACAAAGCTAGAACAACTATTAAAATTTTCTAGAACCTTTGCCAAATTTGAAATTGTTGGGACAAAGAGGATTGAAGAAACCACCTTTTGATAACCTTAGTCCAAATCATATTCTGCTTAAGTATAGGAAGAACCGCTGAAGAAGAATGAAGAAGTACTGAAGAACAAATATGCAAAGTACTGAAGAGTAACTCATCAGAAGTTCTGAAGTCTAACCAGACATTTCACTGAAGAACTACTGAAGACAAACTACTCATCAGTAGTTTGTCACTCATCAGCACTTTGTGTTCAGAAGCTTCTAACCGACTGAAGATCAGCAGTATATTATTATATTGTTTTGTTAAAGTCTTGATTACAAGTTTCGATGTAAAGACTTTTGTAACCTTATCTTTAGCCGAAATATCTTAGGTTACTTCAGACAATGGTTTAGTCCATTGGTCTATAAATAGATGAGTTTGTTCATCTATTTTCAATATGTGATTTTGTGTAATTCCTTTGATCTAAATTGAAATCCTTCGAGTTTTTAAACTTATATCTATTTCACATCTGAGAAACATAAACTGTTCTTACTGCTTTATACTTAACTGTATTTATTGTTTCTCATTTATTATTCAGTCAAGGGGGAGTAATAACTCCTCTTAAAAGTGATCTTTTAATCTTTTGAACACTTGTTATTTCCGCTGCTTATTAACTCATACATAAATCTGATACACATAAGTGTTCATAACTTAGGCCACTGATCCAACAATTGGTATCAGAGCATCTGGTTAATCTGATCAAAATCAATCTAACAAATTGAAGATTCAGACACAGGCTCATATTGATATTCAATAAAGGATTAAAAGGCTCACTTTTTTTTTCCATCACTTTAAAGAAGTATTGACAAATCCAAACTTCTTAAAAATGGACCCCTACAATACTGGATCTGCCAACAAACCTCCTATGTTAGTCAGAAATGAATATAACATATGGTCTAAAAGGTTGGCACACACTATTTCTCAAACAAACACTGGATGTTGGAGGTCTGTAGTTTTTGGACCTCACAAACCAATGATAACTGATCCAGAGGGAAAGACTGAAAGACCAAAAGACTACACAGAGGAAGATTTCCAAAAGTTTGAGCTTGATGCAAAAGCTTTCTCCATGTTGGCTATGGCTCTCCCAAACGAAATATATGCTGGCCTTTTACATTGTGAAAAGTGCTAAAGAGCTATGGGATTACCTAAAAGAGCAGTTTGCAGGAACTGCTGAGGTGATAGCCAACATTAGAGAAATATTGGCTCAACAATATGAAACTTTTACTTACATAGAGGGTGAAACTTTAACTCAACAGTTTGAAAGATTTTCTTCACTCATCTCTGAGTTAAAAATTAATAATCAGATCTATTCAAATGAATCTATGTTACATAGATTTTTAAGATCTCTACCTTCAAAATGGGAAACTTACTCTATAGTCCTCAGAACAAGTTCAGATTTTCACACCTTGAACCTAACTAGGTTACATGGTAAATTACTAACTTTTGAGAGAGAAATCAATCAAAAGAAAAAGTTGCAAGAATCTGGTAAAACTGCTGATGACTATACTCCTGGTAGCACAGCCTTATTAGGACAAGACTCACCATCCTGTTCTAATAATTTTGGTTCTTTTGACCACATTGACATAACAGCTGGGATCTCATCAGATGGATCCTTCCCAGCTTATGACAATGAAGAACTGAGTCAAACTGCTGACAACATGTGTTTCATCATGGATGATTTAAAATATTTTAGCAGTGATGACTTAGAAGAAATGGAAATATTGCACCAACTGGCCTTGTTAAGCTTAAAAACTAACAAATTTTATAAAAGGTCAGGAAGGAAATTTCCAGGACTAAATAACTCAACAAAAGTTGGTTTTGACAAATCTAAACTTAGATGTCATAAGTGTCAAAAGTTGGGACACTTTGCTAGAGAGTGTAGAAGCTCTAGCTACAACCAACCCATGTCTGGAAATCAATTTAACCCCTCATATAATAGGAATAATGGAACTCAAGGGAGTGCTCATTTTGTACAGGCACAAGCTCCACAAGTTCAATATGTGCCACAAGTACAATATGTCCAAATGCCTGCTCAGCAACAACAGCAGCTGATGCCTCCTTTTCCAACTGCTCAACAACCTGCACAAACTCAACAACCCCCTCAGCAACAAAGCTTATTCACATCAGGGTATGTTGACTGGAGCAGTCTTCCTTATGACACATCAGAATGCAGTCAGGATGCAGGCAATAAGGTCTATGATGTCAACTGGGGAGAACCTGACAATGGCAGAAAGAACTTTGCCTTAATGGCTTTTGAAGGATACTCTTCAAATTCTGCTCTTACACAGGTATCACAACAATCTCTGTTAAAGCTTTGCACTAAATCTTGCAAAGAATCTTTTGCTTTAATTAGAGAAACAAATGTGCATTTACAAGGCAAATCCAATGATATGGAGAGAAAATACACACAAATGAAGTGTGATTTAGAAAGAAAAATTGTTTTGAAAAACAAAGAAATTTCTAAACTGAATGATAAATCCATTGAAACCCAAGCACAAATTAAAACAATGATAGACAACCTAGGAAAAGTCAGACAAGAGCTTGCTGACACCAAGGTTGATTGTGAAAAATGGGTTGAGTCTTGTAAAGGGTACCAAATGCTGCTTAACAAACAAACTGCAGCAAATGTTAAGTTTGGCATTGGGTATACCCACACTGAATCACCAACAGATTTCACCCACAAAACTGATAATGATGGGAAGAAATTGATTCAAACTTCTGATATGGAGGAATGCACATCCTACCATCAGAACTTTCTCAAAAAGGAAAGTACTGCAGAAGTTAAAACTACTGACAATAAGCCATCAGCAGTTTCAACTACATCAGGAGTTGAGACCCTGAAAACTGCTGATGACCTATTTCAAAATTCAGATTTTGTCAGTAAATTGCCTTCCAGCTCTCTTGATTTATCTAAAAAGAAAGAGAAGGCAAAAGCATGTGAAATATGTGGTCTGTTTAACCACATAACTGAACTTTGCAGATATAAAAAGGGAAATCAGTTAAACAAACAAAGACAAAAACTGATTGTGGGAAAACAGATAAAACAAAACTTTGAAAATACTTTCTTTCCCAACAAACAACAATCAAACAAAACCCTTTCTAAGAAGAGGCTTTTATCTCAACAAAAGTCTTCTTCTCAAAGTTCATCTTCAGAAGTTTCACCTAACTCATCAGCAGTTTCACAAACTGCTGAAGTTAAAGATTTGATAAACCTGGGTAAACTTCTGATGACCAAAGTTGATGGTGGAAACCAAAAAGAACCCACCATTGTTCTTAATGACAAATCCATTGCCAAAAAGACATGGATTTCTAAAATTGGTCCACAACAAGCTGCACCTGTTCTCAAGAGCAAACCCAAAGCCAAACTGGCTTGGGTTGCCAAATCTAACTAATTTGCTATCTTGTGCAGAGGGTCTCCAGAGGTTTGAACAGCATATGGTATGTGGATAGTGGAGGCTCAATGCACATGACTGGATGCAGATACCTGATAAACAATTTTATCAGCCAAAGAGAAGGATCTGTGTCCTTTGGGAACAATGCCAAGGGATATGTGCTAGGATATGGCAATGTATCCTCAGGCAGAATGCAGTTTGACAAGGTCAATCTGGTTGAAAACCTTGAGTACAACTTGCTGAGTGTCTCACAAATGTGTGACAAAGGATATTCTTCCTTTTTCACCAAGACAGCATGCAAGATCATATCACCAGAAGGCCAGAAGTTGATAGAGAAGATTATTGAAGATCATACTTTGCTGATTGCCAAACGGTGTGGCAATGTCTATGCAGTGGACATTGAAAAAGACAAAGTATTGAACAAAACTGCCTGTTTCTTCTCAAAGGCATCAACTTCAGAAAATGATCTCTGGCATAGGAGACGTGGCCATGTGAACTTTAAAACCATCAATAAAGTCACAAAAATGGGCTTGGTCAGGGGTCTACCTTTGAAGGAATATCAGTGCAAAGAACACTGTGTTTCCTGTCTTAAAGGTAAACAACATAAGTCCTTTTATAAGTCTATTGAAGAATCTAAAACAACTGCATGTCTTCAACTACTCCATATGGACTTATTTGGACCAGTCAAGATAATGAGCCTTGGTAAAAAGAAGTACTGCTTGGTCATCATTGATGACTACTCAAGATTCACATGGGTCTTCTTCTTATATTCCAAGGATGAGGCAGCTGAAATCATCAAGTTCTTCATTCTACAAGTTGAGAAGCAATATTCTCTATCTGTCAAAGTCATCAGGAGTGACAATGGGACAGAGTTCAGGAACAAAACTCTGGATGAATTCTGTTTGTCTAAAGGGATTGTTAGACAGTTCAGCATTCCCAGAACTCCTGAACAAAATGGTGTGGTAGAAAGGAAGAACAGAACCTTAATAGAAGCAGCCAGAACAATGTTAGCTGATTCAGGCCTACCTTTGTATTTTTGGGCTGAAGTAGTTAACACAGCATGTTATGTTCAGAATAGAGTTCTTATCAACAAGAGACATACCAAGACTGCCTATGAAATTCTTCATGGCATAAAGCCCCTTATCTCCTTCTTCAGGGCTTTTGGATGTCAATGTTTTATCCTCAACATCAAAGACTCTATTTCTAAGTTTGCTGCAAAAGTTGATACATGTTATTTTCTTGGTTATTCTCCTTTGAGAAAAGCTTACAAAGTTTTCAATTCAAGAACCAAGATAGTAGAAGAAACACTGAATGTCAAGTTCAATGAATTAAAACACACTCTTATTCCAGCAAATCCTGCTGAATTATTTGATCTTGACAACTTTCATTTCGGACCTGAAAAGACTGTTGAATCATCCAAACCTCCTCAAAATGGTTTTCAAGGATTTGAAGATGATAGTCCTGCACCATGGACTCCAAACACAGTCAGAAGATCAACTATCAAACCTTCAGAAGTTTCAATAGCTTCAACTTCAGGAACTACTGATGAACATTTTGAACCTACTGATTCAGCTGAACCTAAAACTCCTGAAGTTCAAATAACAGCTGAACCAGATATTATCAATCTCAGTGGTTTATTTGAAGAACCTGTAGAGCCATCATCCAGTACAGGTTTACAACAACTGATTGAACACAAAGATCATCCATTGGATCAAATCATGGGTGATATTGCATCAGGGGTACTCACAAGAAACCAGCTTTCCAACTTTTGCCTCTTCTCAGCATTCATTTCTCAGTTGGAACCAAAGAAGTATCAAGAAGCCCTCAAAGACAACAATTGGGTGCAAGCAATGCAAGAAGAGTTGCTTCAATTCAAGAAACAACAGGTTTGGGAAATCTGTCCCTTACCTCAAGACAAGCAACTAATTGGAACAAGATGGGTCTTCAGAAACAAATCAGATGAGGCTGGTATGATCATCAAGAACAAAGCAAGATTGGTGGTACAAGGTTATTCCCAAGAGGAAGGAATTGATTATGATGAAACCTTTGCACCAGTTGCAAGACTTGAAGCTATCAGGTTATTTTTAGCTTATGCAATTTCCAACAACATTAAAGTTTATCAAATGGATGTCAAGAGTGCATTTTTGTATGGAAAAATAAAAGAGGAAGTGTATGTCTGTCAACCTCCAGGGTTTGAGGATCCTTCTCATCCTGATTGGGTTTACAGACTTGACAAAGCTCTTTATGGGCTAAAACAGGCTCCAAGAGCCTGGTATGAAACACTTTCAAACTTTTTACTAAAGAATCACTTCTCAAGGGGATCCATTGATAAAACTCTTTTCATAAAACATGTTGGAAATCATGTCTTACTTGTTCAAATTTATGTTGATGATATCATATTTGGTTCAACAAACTCAAAACTGTGTGAAGATTTTAAGAAACTCATGCAATCAAAATTTGAAATGAGTACAATGGGAGAATTGCAGTACTTTTTGGGACTGCAAATCAAGCAACAAACAAATGGAACATTTATACATCAATCAAAATATGTTAAAGAATTATTGAACAAATTTTCTTTACAAGACCGTAAAACATGTTCCACTCCCATGACACCAATCACACAAGTTGAACCAGATGATCAAGGGAAACATATTGATCAAACCATGTATAGATGTATGATAGGTTCTCTTTTGTACTTAACTGCTTCTAGACCAGATATCATGTTTTCAACTTGTGTTTGTGCTAGATACCAATCTGCACCAAGAGAATCACACCTAATTGCAGTCAAAAGAATCTTCAGATATCTGAAAGGAACTCCTAGTTTAGGAATTTGGTATCTTGCTTCAAGCAATACCAAGTTAACTGCTTTTTCAGATAGTGACTATGCAGGGTGTAAGATGTCAAGAAAATCAACATCTGGTGGTTGTCAATTTTTAGGAAACTGTCTGGTGTCCTGGCAATCAAAGAAACAAACATCTGTGGCAACTTCAACAGCTGAAGCTGAATACATTGCTGCTGCAAGCTGTACTTCACAGATACAATGGCTCCAATATCAACTGCTTGATTATGGAATCAAAGAGACCAAGACTCCACTTTTAGTAGACAGCAAATCTGCCATTAGCATCATTCAAAATCCTGTTCAGTTTTCAAAAACTAAACACATTGAAATCAGGTATCATTTCATAAGAGATTGCTATGAAAAAGGCAAGATTGAGGTGAAGCATGTCACAACAGCTAATCAAATAGCTGACATTTTCACCAAACCCCTTGATTCTACAACTTTTCAGAGGTTAGTATCCATGCTTGGGATGTTAAATTTGGAAGAAAGTCTGTAAGTGTTTCACTTTTTAGTTCTGCACATATTTTATTTTTCACTTACATACTTATCTATCACAAACCTCTGAAGACCAAAATTTGAGAAAGAGAAAGAACTGATGAACAATTTTTGAAAACTACTGATGAACATCAAAAATGGGATATTTTCAAAATGGATATAACTACTGATAAGTATCAGAAGTTATTTAAGTGTTTTAAAAGTCATTTGCATCAACAGTTGAAACTGCTGAAGAGATGACTAAAACCACTGATGAAGAAACCTTCTTCATTAGCAGTTTGATCAAAAAGGGTAAAACAGACTTTTCACTCATCAGAAGTTTGACCTAGTCGGTTAAAAACTTCTGATAAATACCTTTTTCAAACACTTATCCATTCAAAAAGCAAAATTCCCTCTCTCTCTCTCAAATCAAAAGCAAAACCCCTTCTCTAACCTAAAAAATACTGTTCGATCAAACAAACCATGGCTCTCGTGTTAAAACAGGGACATAATCGGCGAGGCTACTTTGTGAAAGATGAAGCCTGGTCCCAGTATGATGAAATCATTGATCTCATCATGAAATTCCAATATTATGAAGCTTTCACAATCGATCCACCCATTCATGAAGAAACTCTCAATGAGTTCTGGGCTAACACAGAGACGGTGATAGTAAATAATCAAGTGATTTCCCTCAAATCTTCAATAAAAGGGAAAATGAAGGCCATATCACCGGAAACACTAAGCATCAGGCTTGGTTTGAAGGATTCTAATGCTCCTGAGCACATTCCAAACTCAGACATCCATCTAACCATGACAGAATGTGGTTATCAAGGTACTTTGGCACAAGCAACAGTTTATAAGAAATATTTTGACCTACAATATAAACTGTTATTTCATTATATTATAATGTGTCTAAGTCCAAAAACAGGGTCTATTGATCAGATGCCTTTCACTTTTCAACCAATTTTTCATTCAATCATAAATGAAACTCCTTTTAAGGCATCAAAACTGTTTTTCAATGAATTGGTTTTACACCATGAAAATGATAAAAAGAAGTTTTTTTTATACCCAAGATTTGTTATGCAATGCATAATAAAAGAACTTGGAGAGGGAGTACTTGTGGGTAAAACAACAACTTTAAACCCATTAACCTCACAAGTATTCTCTAGGCACAACAAACCAGCACTTATGCTAGAAGATGACCAAGGGGAAGAACAACCCATCCCCAAGGAACCCACATCTTCCAAACCTAAAAAGAAAACCAAAAAGCCACCACAACAAAAACAAAAACAAAAACAAACCAAACCTTTGAAAAAGACAGTTCAGGAAGTGGAGAAACCTGAAACTGCTGATGTGCAATCTGCACTTGATAAGGATGTGGCTGAAACATCCTCTCAGCACACTCCTTCTCCACCTCCTAAAAGAAAACCAGTTACAGTTATTTTTCAAAGAAAAAGAATTAAGAAACCTGTAACTGTTGACCCAACCTTTGAAACTGCTGAAACAGAACCAGAAACAGAACCCATCCAAACTGCTGAACACCTACCCATTACAACTACTGAACCTGAACCTTCCCACACAACCTTTGAAATAGCCCAACTTCTCTCAGGACTAAAAGGAACCCATCCAACACATGTCACTCCCCCAGCAACACATCAAATTAGGGAGATGCCTTCTCCTATTGACATGGATGTGGACCTTATTAGCCCAAACCAGGGAGATGAGGATGGACCAGAGTTTATAAGCCCAAACTTAGAAACTCTTGGTACTTTTGAGGCTGCTACTACTCACTTATCACCCAGTGGTGAAATTGAGGACAGTAGTAACATTGCTAAGACCTCAAATTTGGCAACTACTGATGAAGGCCTAGTGCATGAAGTAGGAAAACCTCAGTTCCAAGACAAAGAGGTTCATGAGACTACTAGTTTGGGACTAGCTCATGATATAATTGATCCTGCCCTCTCTGAGGACATTATCAGGGATTCAGATGATTCCATTAATTTGGATGATGATTCAAACATTCCACAAACTGAATTGACGGTTGAAATTGAAGGTCCTGCATCTAAGGTATCCAAGCTCAAGAAGCTGGTCACCAAAGATCAGGTTAAAGACCACTTAGCCCAAAAATCCCCACAAGTGGCATCTTCAGAGAAATCTGAGGATCACCCAAAAAGCCCCCCTTCACAAAAACAACCTACCCAATTCTCTGGGCTCACTGGTATAGACCTGAACCAACTATGCAGCCCAGATGGTCCCCTGTTCTAGGCAATGAAACAAATTATCATTGATCAACTCAAACCATTCACAACTGCTTGGGAGTTAAAGGCTAACAACCAGTTTGGGTTGATAAATTCAAGACTTGCTGAGTTGAACAAGAAGATGGATCAAACTCAAGATCAACTAGCAAGGTTGTCTGCTGCAACTTCTCACTCAATAAGGCTTCCAGAAGTGGATGAAGCCAAAAAGGGGGAGAAGATTAAGGAACCTGAAACTGAAGTTGCTACAACATCTCCAAATCCTGATCCTGAAGCTGAAATGCCAAAACAAAGACCAGGAAAAGAAGTAGCAAAAGAGTTCACAATATCTAAGGCACAAGAGAAAACTGCTGAAGAGACTTATCAAACTACTGAAGACAATCCTTCAGAAGTTGTGAAGACAGACAAACCATCAGCAGTTTCATCTCCAAAACCAATATCAGAAGTTTCTAAGGCACCTGATAGAGAACCTACTTCCATTCCTTTGCCTACAACAACTTCCACAACTGTTTTAAACCCTGCTCCCATTGCCATGTCTAAAGAACTATTGGAGAAGAGTTTAAAAGAGGCTGTAAAGAAGGCAAAAGAAGACAAAGTATGGAACAGCCTAGAAATTAGAGATGATTTGAACTTCCAAGAAAAATTAATCAAGTATCAAGAAAAGCTTGATGAGCTTGAGGCTGAAGAGAGAGCACTTGAAGCTGCTGCAGAAGAAGACAAAAGAGCACAGCTAATCTCATTTATCACAAAGAACTCCAAATCCAAACAAGTTGCTCTCAAGAGACTCTCAACACAAGAACTAACAAGAAGAGCTCAGATGCTGTCTGATAGACTAACAACAGAGAATGAGAGGAAAGCCAAAAGAGCTGAGATCATAGAAGAGTTAGTGGCAAATGGCTATGGTTCAAAGGCCTCAGTCTCCAAATGGAAAGAACAAACACTTTATGAGACTTACAAGAAATACAAGGCCAAGAAAGCTGCAGAGCCAGAGAGATTTGAAACTCCAGAAGTCCAACCAACTTCTATCATAAGGAGATCTTCTGGTGCACTAAGGAAGCCTACCACAAAAAAGAAAAGCAGAGGGTGAACCCATAGTGAAGACTGATTTCAAGATGATACTCTTGGAAGGAGATCAGTTAGTGCATGGTGATTTTGATGTAGAAGAGAAACCCCTCTTAACACAATTCAGAGACAAGGCTACTTATGCTTATCAGTTACAACAATCTATTCAAGAGAAGACACACACAAGAGTTGTTACAGAGCATCACTTGCCCAACATGCCTATTCAAAGTGGTGCTGTACTTCAAGGTAGTCAAGAATCTCACCTGAGAGTCACTGAAATAGAAGACATTCCTCAATCATCCTCAGGACAACCTAAGGAAACAGGCTTGGTTTCCTATGCCTCTGACTTTGACAGGTCAAAGGTAAACATCATTAAATGGTCCTTTACTGATTCCAACTCAGTACTTGTGACCAGGAGAGATCGTTCAAGTAAGGTCTACAGAAACTCAAAGGAGTTGAGTGTTTTATCTTCCAAAGACCTTCTTACAATTCAACATCTAAAACCTGAACTTGGACCTCTCACTGAGCAACAAAGATGTACCCTTACTACCAAGATGACAGCAGAAATCTGGAGGATATTAGAAGGGAGAAAAGATGAACAATAAAGATTGGATAAGGTTTTGGCTTCATCAATCCAGGGGGAGATTGTTGGGACAAAGAGGATTGAAGAAACCACCTTTTGATAACCTTAGTCCAAATCATATTATGCTTAAGTATAGGAAGAACTGCTGAAGAAGAATGAAGAAGTACTGAAGAACAAATATGCAAAGTACTGAAGAGTAACTCATCAGAAGTTCTGAAGTCTAACCAGACATTTCATTGAAGAACTACTGAAGACAAACTACTCATCCGTAGTTTGTCACTCATCAGCACTTTGTGTTCAGAAGCTTCTAACCGACTGAAGATCAGCAGTTTATTATTATATTGTTTTGTTAAAGTCTTGATTACAAGTTTCGATGTAAAGACTTTTGTAACCTTATCTTTAGCCGAAATATCTTAGGTTACTTCAGACAATGGTTTAGTCCGTCGGTCTATAAATAGATGAGTTTGTTCATCTATTTTCAATATGTAATTTTGTGTAATTCCTTTGATCTAAATTGAAATCCTTCGAGTTTTTAAACTTATATCCATTTCACATCTGAGAAACATAAACTGTTCTTACTGCTTTATACTTAACTGTATTTATTGTTTCTCATTTATTATTCAGTCAAGGGGGAGTAATAACTCCTCTTAAAAGTGATCTTTTAATCTTTTGAACACTTGTTATTTCCGCTGCTTATTAACTCACACATAAATCTGATACACATAAGTGTTCATAACTTAGGCCACTGATCCAACAGAAATCTTAGTCATACAAGAAAAACCATTTACAGCGACACTTTTACCTCCTGAATGGGAGTTCTGTGCCTCACTTCCAACCTTATCACTGATCAGACTCATAATCTTTGATATCTGTTCAGGTGAAAAAGGCAAAACAGAAGAAGAACTACTAGGCAAGGTAGTTGATGGACTACCTTGCTTAGCATTAGTCAGATTACAAGACATATTAGACCGAGAAACCTGTCCTCCTGGCTTCTTTTTAAAACCAGGAGGATAGCCAACCAAGAACAGAGAAAAACCACGAACAGATATACTCCTAGAAAGCGAAACTGTGTCAGTGTTCAGATCATGGGTTCATTACTCAAGGTGCCCACGTAGATCTTAACACAAGAGTCTTTTATTAACTAGTAATATATATATACTTATAACACAGATAATACACAAAGAAAACAAGACAATACCAGACAATACAGGATCAAGCAACAAGCAAACAGACACACCAAACAAGATCAACTGTCGGTCCACCCTAACTCGGCCAAAGACTCCTAGACCAAAGAACAAATGAAAGATAGAGAATTGTGAGTGCAATTGAAGCTAATTTCTCCAATCCAATACCAGCAATCAATAACAAAGCCAACAATGGTTGACCACAAACAATCTGCAACACGGGGCACAACAAACCAACAAGACAAGATAATAGACCAGATCTACTAATACAGATCAAATCCTTTTAATATCTATGATTCAGATCAGATCCTTAACATACACCTTCTTTATAGTGACAACTAGACCTAGACAGCTCAGATTTGCAGCGGAAGACACCAGAATCAACAACAAACGATGATAACAGAACCTAAGGCTCTGATACCATGTAAAAATATACGAATCTATTCTAATGAAACAACCACAACCATAATCATACAAGAACAATGAACAACAGATCTATATAGCGACAAAACAGGTGACAAATCTTATTATTACCAACCCAAAATCAGTACCCAACCAAACCCTAGATCTCTACAATCGTAGAGATCTGTAAACAATACAATGTTAATGATCTACTGATTAACAAGATCAGTTGATCATCTAACTAAGGAAAAGACAAAGAAATCTTACAAAGATCAAATACAGAAACCCTAGACGATAGAGAAGATACAAAGACAATGAAACTAAAAATCTGAGCTGAAAAAGAATAATGAGAGACGAACTCTCCTTATATAGTGGCTCTCGAACCTTCCATTCAGAAAACACATTCTCGTTAAATCTCAGCCATTCGATCTCTTTCACACGGATCACACATAACCAACGGCTCAGATCTCTTTTCCTTTATAACAAACTCTCAGCCCAAGTCTTTGGTCCAAATTTAATGTCTGATATAACATGTCCAATAGCAATCCCAATAATAATTTAACATTTGAATTAATACTTGAGCCCATATTTTCAACATCTCTCCATATTTCCATCCAAATATATTTTTCTCTCTCATGATTCCCCCAGAATTTTAAAACGTTAATAACTTTTAAGTATGATATTTTTTTAAAAAAAGTACACCAAATTAGCGAACGTTTTATTATCATTCTAACAAGTACCATTGTGCTATACAAAAAAAGAAAAAAAAAAACGATTTTTTATGGGTTTTTGTTCATAGAAGAAAAAAAACATAATGTGTTCAGGTAATTCATTAATCATGTCTAGCTAAGTCACTAATCATGTTTAAACTAGGAATTCTATTTTCATCAAGAGCAAAATAGGTTAAAACCGCTCATTTTCAAAAAAAAAAGTGACACCTTCAAGACCACCGTCTCTATCACGCTCTGCAATGGTTGTTTCTAGCTCTGCTCCTCATCCAAATATACATCTTCTTTTCATTTTACATTTTCATTCTTATTCACATGATTAAAATTGTTGTTTTCTCATATTATAATAAATTAATTTATATGTTACATCATAACATATATTTTATCACTTTATATTAAATTTTTATATCCCGAAAATTTTCCGAGATATAATCTAGTATTTGTTAATTAATTCAGGCGTAGATATTTCATCTTAGTTATTTCCTTCCTTTACTTTTTAGTAACTATTATAACATTAATTTTATAGCTAGTCTAGCTAGCTTATCCATTTTGTTCCTAAATACCGGCTTAGTACCAATAATGATCTAGTAGATTAAGTGGCAGTGTGTACACTTGAGAACCTACAAGACTCGGGTTCGATACGGCTTATTAATGTCAAGAGCGCTTCCAAGTAGTAATCGATGAGACTTCCTATGATTCCAAAGAATCTCAACCTCCTCTCCACGGAGTATTAGTGCAGTTCGTGTATGTCTTCAGCTAGTGATAGGTCGATATTAGTCGTAGGCATGATTATAGGATCATTTATGTATGGTTTGGATGTTAACAGGTAGCAATTTAGAGTTCTAGGGGTATTTTGGGAATTAATGTAATAGTCCAGGCGTATGAGGCAGTTATACACCTGGCACCCTAGGCGTATGACACTCACCCTATAAATAACCCAACTTTGTTCAACATTTTGTAATTTTTGCAATTATTCTATAACAAGGTGCTACCCATTTTTGTGTGTGATATTGTGTGTGTGTGTGTTCTTGTCATTTCCATATCATTTTAACCTCTATCCAAACATCTATAACAACTAAACCAATCCGTTTTTTGTAGAGGATGTGATTCGACACGAAAACAGGATTATATGATCATACAAGTTGCTAAACCAGGTGCGGAAACCCTAGCTTAGAACAAACTGATATAAACTCAATCAAAACACAATCAAAGTCATTTTAAAAGCTTTTCATAGATTAACTTTTCCAAATAATTGCTTACAGATTGATTACAGTTAATCTAGCACACAAACTATCACTCTCAGAACTCTCTGGAACACACACCAAAAACACACACTCTAAATGACTCGTTATACATTACAAAAACCCAAAATCTATTTATAATGACTGCACATTCGCCCCTTTCCAGTGGTCGAATGTAGGCATTTTCCACATTCGCCCAGTTTGACTGGTCGAATGTGTCTTCTGTGTAAACCAGTTCCAGCTTCGTCCATTCACTAGCTACCTTCGCCCACTCTATAAGTCACCTTCGCCCATCTTGTTTTCCTTTGCCCCTTAACACATGTTAACATCTAATCATTAGTCGCAAAACGGCATCTACAAACTCCCCCTCGACTATTGATTAGATCGTTTTCTATCTTCATCCATGGCTTTATTCAGCAGCTTGATTCTAAGCAAACTCTTCTGTTCTTTCGTCATCTCAGGCTCTAACTTCCTCTTCACTGGCTTCGACACATTTGCCATCTTCACCTTTTTGCCAAGCTTTCTCTCCAAATTACTTCCAGCATTAATATCATAAGCAAAGCAAACACCCACAACCTGTGTGTATTTCCTTGCTTGATCTGCATCGTTTGGCTCATGATGAATCGGATTATAAAAGAGCATGATGATGTCTTCAAAGGTGCAATTGATCAGCCACATAGGATCAAATACATGAACATGCTTGTATTTGTCCTTTCCATCTCTCAATACTATCACAGCTTCAGCCTTCCTCCAAACATAATACCAGAAAATGAAGTCAGCACTGAAGTGTTGAGGCATAGGCATTAAAGGTATCTTCCTCATAACTTCAGGTGCCTTATAAATCAAGGTAACCCTTTTCAACTTGGTTCTGGGATCAATATCCCTGTGAACTTTCCTCCGGGGATATTGTGGTTTAAATCTGTTCCACTTAGTTCTACTTTCCCAAACCAATTTGTCTGCACACCAACCGACATGTGAATTATTCACTGAAGCACCTGACATTTGGAATCTGCATAAATCTCTAACCGCCCAGTACGGTAGAGTTAGCAAGTCAATGAATCTGTAAAAGTACAAGATTCCAGATTCCCACTTAGCAGCTAAACACTTCAGCCTGCCTAAGTATGTCCACCCGAGAGCTCTGCCTCTGAACTTCGCATTATGAAACCTATAAAAGTTTCCTTGAGCTTCAGGCTTCGGTCGGTTTTCATCCATCAGTCTTAATTTCTTCAAATACTCTTTCAATTCATCAGATTTACTTGAAGATCCTGGCAAATCAGCTCCAAGCACTTTCTCTACAAACTCAGCACTTCTTTTCTTTGCCTTTCTTTTTGCAGACGTATTATGTCTTTCAGTAAAATCAGGAAACACCAAGTCTTCATCATTTTGTCTGAAGTACTGTGGATATTCCTCATGTGTAATATCCTCTATCTCAACTTCTTCAAATTCAGGGGTCTCTTTGTCATCTGAGTGACTTCCAATATCCTTTTCAGGAATATGTGGAATCGACTCATCAACAATGAATTCTTCAAACGTTTTCCCTACCCTCTGTGCAAGTCCATCCAAAATCTCCTTTGCCACAGATGCAGGTAATCTTTTTCCTTTCAACAATAAGTTCAATTCTTTCTCTCTCA
Source organism: Ambrosia artemisiifolia (assembly GCA_032199755.1). NCBI lineage: Eukaryota > Viridiplantae > Streptophyta > Magnoliopsida > Asterales > Asteraceae > Ambrosia > Ambrosia artemisiifolia. The sequence continues at coordinate 15,660,790 of CM063523.1, forward strand.
GCTGCTTTGTACTCGTCTTCTTGGCCATGGTTTTGTGTTTGGGCTTGGGCAAGTTCACCACAACTGTTTCTCCTTCATTCAACTCGTCCAAATTTATAGTCAACCCTTCATCTTCAGCACCAACAGACTGCTTGCTCTTCTTAGCTTCTTCAATCGATCTGTTCAGTGATTCAGACTCACCAACCAAAGTGGCCTTTTGTTTGGTAGTCCGGACATTTTCAGCATCCGAATCCCACTGTTCTTCAGTTTCTGTTTCCTCTGAATCAACAGACTCTTCATCTACCAAACTCGTACCCTTCTTAGCAGTAGATTTCTTCCTCACCACTTGTTGTTTTGAACTCCCTTGATCTGTCTTTCCCTTACCCTTCCCTTTGGCTCCGGGATTGACAACCTGCCTTTTCCTCTTCGTGCTTGCATCAGCATAAACTAATGGATCATCATTATCACTGTCACTATCAGGATGCCTCGCTGTATTCTTTCCAGGATCCATGTAATCCTCTCTAGCCAAGGCTCCAAACAACCTTCTGTAAGGTGGTCTCTCATTTTCAGGCACACCTTTGTAACCTTTCATCCTCACTAAGGTTCTAATGTTCATGTGATCCATAACTAGTATCTGTGTTGGATCTTTCTTCAAGTGTGGATATTTGTGATCAAAAATCATCATAAGGAATCTAGGATAAAGCATGAACTTCTTAAGCTTCAACCCTTTCAACATCTCTAGCATATGATCTAAAAATCATCCCAGCAACGTTAAATGGTTTGTTGAGAGTCAACGCAACCATTAACGAGCTCAAACTCTTCCTCATCACGTCGTATCCTCCACTAACACATCCAAACACAAGTATAATGACATGAGCAAAATACTTGAACTGTACACCTAGTTTCCCTTTGTACATAGAACCATCAGTGATCGGTCCTTTGTATTTCATCCTCAGGAAACAGGCTTTCTGCTCAGTCCAGGATAATTCCCTTGGATCCTCACTTGTTTCAAACTGGATCTGGAGAGCTTCTCTGATATCTGCTTCAGTGATAAACATCTCCATTCCCTGAATCTTGCTTTTAATGATCGTCTGATTATCAAAGTAATCATACTTGGCGTTGTTGTAAAAGTCCTCAACTATATCCTTGTAGATAATAGTTGGTGTGGCCAAAGCATAAACCACTCTGCATCTCTTCAGAAACTTTATAATCTCAGTGAATTCCACGTTCTTCTCAACATCTCCCAGATACGCGCAACAATTATGAGTCTTCTCAAACGGCCATTTTGTACCGCTTGATGATTCTCCTTCTTGCACAGTCTCTGGAACTGGATCAGTCACTACAGTCTCTACTGGAATATCAACATTTGCTTGTTCTTCAGCCATCTGAAATATAAAATCAAAAATAAACGTCAAAACACGAAATCGTCAAAAATTCAAAATTTTAAGGTTTTGGAATTCCACATTCGCCCATAACAATATGGTCGAATGTAAGTTATTATGGCCGAAGGTGTAAATTTCTGGTCGAATGTAAAAAGATTTTAAACAAAAAGATACATTCGCCCGTTTTGGTTTACCTTCGTCCAAACTGATTCACCTTCGTCCACTTCGATGAACCGAAGGTGGAACCTGTTCATTCTTAAAATTTAAAATTTTTCAATCTGTGTTTTTAACCCCTAATTTTGATCAAAATCTATCCTAACATGACCGATTAAGCATCGTCTATCATCAATTGTCCTAAATCATCATTCTATATCAGTTTTTAACCAAGAATTAGGGTTTTTCTTATTTAAACAATCAAACATTACTGAAACGTTGTTAAAAACCTAATTCCTTTCATACTCTCCCCCTAAAACTGATATGGAATGATTGTCAATCAACATTAATCCATAACAAACACTGGAAATACTAGAACTCTAAAACCCTAAAGCCGTGTATAAAACGAATGATTTTGGATTCATTCCTTCACCATTACCTGTAACAATTATATAGAAATGATCAGTGAGAGACAAGGATCAAAACGCACAAGCAGGGAAATCAAAATCAACAAGGGTCTGTTACGAAGAAAAATTTGAAAAATTTGAAGTGTGTGGTCGAACCTGGTTTGGGCATATATATAAGGTGCACCTTCGCCCACTGCTACTGGACGAATGTACCAATGTTTCACCTTCGCCCCAACCAAATGGCACGAAGGTAAAAGGTATTTACCCGAAGGTGGACTTTAAATAAAAATCCACATTCGCCCAATAATAGCCTGCCCGAAGGTGGAAAAATTTCCACATTCGTCCCATTTAAGGGCGAATGTAAAATGGAAATTTTGAAAAATTTTGCCAAATTACAAATTCGAATCCCGTTCAACATTTTTCAATCCCTTAAGCTTCCAAAACACAAATTTTCACTTTTAGAAAGATACAAAGCTCAGATGGTGTTGTCAAAACTCAGAAATTGACTATCAAGCATCCCCGGTTATCAAAAATAAAGCAGAAATGCAAAAATTTTGAATTTTTCTGAAATGTTATCAAAACACACCTAAAATCTTTTTGGATTTTGTATCTTTTTGACATTAAAAGTAAATTGCAACAAAATAAAATGCATCAATGTAAATGAAAGCAGTAAACATTTTGTGAAATCCGGTCAGAGGATCATATCAGTTTTCTGAGAAATCTGATCACAGCGTTGATCTTTTTGTTTAATATTATCATTAGAAACAGTATGTGATACGGCAATTGCTGATATTGTGGTCCACGTAAGCTCACATGCAGACAATTACGCAATGCTTTAAAATGATACGAGTTAGGTGTATTAGACTAACACGATGTGGTGCCCACACACACGACATACTCCCGTATCAAGTAATTGCACAAAGCTTCGTCGTAACGCGTGATTATGCCAGAGTTATCCGTAAAAGTTACAAAGTATATAGCACAGAGGTGTACAGGTCAGCAAATGAATGCAGCAGAGTAACATGTGCGTATACACTAGGTTGAGGCTGATATTAATCACTGATTTGCATCAGATGATCAATACGATGTAATAATGATCTATGATCAATTAAAACATAAAGTTCCTCAATTCGGTAACTTCCGGTTTTGGCAATTAAGCTCTTTTAGCAAATATTCTGATAAAACTAGGTCCGTAAATCAATACGACAAAAGTTTATCAGAATATCCCGGATAACCATAACATAACGACCCGAAACCTCAGATTTTGGCAATCCTATCAAACGAAATTACGGTACTAAGACCATATGCCCATGAGGTGTTCAGCCACGAACGCGTAGTTCGTTATGTTTGTATCACTAATGCACGCAATATTTAGTCTACGAAGCCTATCAGCATATCACACGTAGTCAACACACGCCTCATAAACTATACAATTCTTTAGCCTGTGTCAGATTCCCACTGATGTACTATCATTTCCTCTGTTTTACCAGGAAATCATTTTTGATTTTCTAATTTTTAGATCTTTTTGAATTTATAATGTTTTTGGCTTTTCTGAAAAATGGCTCCCCCTAAAATAAAGAACATATTTTTGGGATTTTTTGATTTTTCTGAAAAATAAAAACAAAAATTTGAAAGAAACAATCCACTCAAAAGCATCAACTTCTTTGAGGATTAAACAATCCCCTCGAAAGCATCAACCTTTTTGAGGATTACGATAGTAAAGAGAAATTCCCAATTAGCAAAGAGAAATTCCCAATTAGCAAAATATACAAACTAAAAACTAAAAAGCGATAAACCGAGGTGCCGATTAGTCCTGTTTTTCCTTTATATTGTTTACTTTTAAAAGATATTCAAAGCGTGAACGGTCAAAGGCTTTAGTAAACAGATCTGCACGTTGGTAGTCAGTGTGTATTTTGATCATATCGATCAATTCCTTAGCGTAACAATCTCGGATAAAATGATATTTGATCCGGATGTGTTTCGCTTTAGAATGATTTTCCGAATTTTTAGTTAATGCAATTGCGGCTTCGTTGTCACAGTAAATAGGAGTTTTTAGAAACTGCAAACCGTAATCCACCATTTGTTGTTGAATCCAGAGTACTTGCGAACAGCAACTCGAGGCTGCAATGTACTCGGCTTCACAGGTAGATTGTGCTACGGAAGTCTGTTTCTTGCATTGCCAGGTGATTAACCTGCTCCCGAAAAACTGGCAACCAGCTGTAGTAGATTTGCTATCTTTGTCACAGCCGCCCCAATCTGCATCACTAAAAGATATGAAATCAAAATTATCATCATTAGGGTACCAAAGTCCTTTTGAAGGACAACCCTTCAGATATCGAAGGATACGCTTGACCGCCGTCAGATGACTTTGTTTCGGCTTCGATTGATAACGGGCACAGAGACACGTTGCATACATAATATCTGGTCGAGACGCCGTCAAATACATCAGAGATCCGATGATTGCTCTGTATGTAAAAGGATCCGTCAGCTCCCCCTTAGCGTCCACTCCAATCCCGTGATTGGGTTGAATCGGGGTATCCATTGGCTTTGAGTCCTCCATCTGGAACCGGCTCAAGATGTCGGAGACATATTTCGTCTGGTGAATGAAGATCCCGTCGGGTCTTTGGTCCACCTGCAAGCCTAGGAAAAACTGCATCTCCCCCATTGCGCTCATTTCGAACTTTTCCTGCATGACAGTTTCGAACTCCCTGCATAAAAGCTCATTAGTTGAACCAAATATTATATCATCAACGTATATCTGCACTAGAAGCAAATCATCTCCCGTCTTTTTCGTAAAGAGGGTGCAATCGACGAGGCCGCGCTTAAATCCTTTGGTGATGAGGTATGTACTCAGCTCCTCGTACCACTGCCTCGGAGCCTGGTGCAAGCCATAAAGAGCTTTGTTCAACACGTAGACCTTATCCCGGTGGATTGGGTCCTCAAAGCCTGGTGGCTGCCCGACATACACCTCTTCCTTGACTTTACCGTACAGAAATGCGCTTTTCACGTCCATCTGATAAACTTTGAATTTCTTATAAGAAGCAAACGCGAGGAACATCCGAATAGCTTCGATTCGTGCTACCGGTGCATAGATTTCGTTATAATCAATCCCTTCGATTTGATGGAATCCCTGCACGACCAATCTGGCTTTGTTACGAACAATTACCCCACGATCATCCTTCTTACACTTAAACACCCATTTGGTGCCGATCTTCTTCCTATCCGGCGGCAAATCCGTGAGCGTCCAAACTCCCAATTTCTGGAATTGTAATAACTCCTCCTGCATAGCTTCCACCCAGGCATCATCCTTCAAAGCGTCCTTGTATGTCCTTGGCTCTACCTGCGATACATAACACGCAAACGACCAATCATTTTGACTACCAGATTGTTGAATTTTGGCATATAAAGCTAAAGCACCAAAACTCTCTGGCGAATTAACGCTTTTAAGCTGCCCTCTGGTCATAACACTACTTCCAGGATCACCGATTACTTGCTCCAGCGGGTGAATACGATGAATCCGAGATTCCGGATAATCAGGTACTTGCACTCCCGTCTGAACAGTCAAGTTCTCTACAGCATCCAGATCATGACCCGTATTTGATGATGAAGCCACATCTGAATTTGGAATTGGGTTCACTGGCGGTGCCTCCTGTTCTTCAGCTTGATCAAGAATAGCTTCTTCAAATTGTTCATCTTCAGATTCTGAAGTGTCTAATGAAGTTGAAGCCTCTTGAAATATCTCTTCTTCTTGTATAAGAGCATTGGTATCATTAGAAGCTGGTAGGGGGTTCACGGTGATCGGACGCACCAACGATGAAGTTGTTGCATTTTCACACTCGTAAAGTAGTCTAATGACAGCTTCTTCAACCAAGCTATCTAGATTGAATGATTCAAAGAAATCTTTGTAATCAAACATCCAATCAGGACCCGTGCCTTGAATATTTTGAGTATATCGTTGAACTTCCACGTTAGCCCAGTCTTCCACACGACGAGTTCGCTTGTTGTATACCCGTTTAAGCGGGGTTGCATATCCAACAAAGTAACCCTCCTCTGCTTTAGGACTAAACTTTTCGCTTGGATTCAACATAGTGCAAGGTGCCCCAAAAGGTTCTAGATACTCTAAGTTCGGCTTCCTTCGGTGTAACAGCTCATAAGATGTTTTACCAAACTTCTTTACTGTTAGAACCCGATTTAATGTGTAGTTTGCTGCATAAATTGCCTCATTCCAGAACATTACTGGAAGATTTGAATCAGCAAGCATTGTTCTAGCCGCTTCAATTAGAGTCCTATTCTTTCGTTCAGCAACACCGTTCTGTTGAGGGGTGTACGGAGCCGAATATTCATGATGTATTCCTTTGTTTTCACAAAGTTCATCCATCCTGGCATTTTTGAACTCCGTCCCATTGTCACTCCGAATTCTCTTTATCTTCACATTGTATAGATTTTCCAATCGAGTGAACAGAACTTTTAGATTGATAAAAGTGTCGCTTTTATTCTGCAAACACATCACCCATGAAAATCTTGAGTAATCGTCAGTGACGACTAAACAATAAAGCTCTCCAAGATGACTATGGCGCTTGACCGGTCCGAAAAGATCCATGTGCAGTCGCTCTAGTGGCATCTCAACAGAGTTAACCTTTTTCACTTTGTGGGACTGTTTGTGTTGCTTCCCCTTTTTACAACTCACACACTTGTCATTTAGATGAAAATGTTTCACGTTTACTCCATCGACAAGTCCATTTCTCACAAGTTGATTCATTTTCTTCAGATGAATGTGCCCCATTCTTCGGTGCCACATTATTGATTCTTTCTCAGTCGCCTTGGACAAAAAGCATGTTATTTGCCCCTGTGATGTCATCGCCTTGGACATATCAAGAATGTAAAGATTGTTGACACGAGGTGCCTTCAACATTATCCACTCTTTAGGAATTGTAAAGCCCGGTTTCAGAATATAGCAGGATTTGTCATCAAAATGCACAGTAAATTTCTTGTCACATATTTGACTGACACTCAACAGATTATAGTCTATCTGCTTCACATACGAAATCCGCTCGAAACTCACTATCCCATTGCTCACACTTCCTTCCATTGTGATATATCCACCTTTGTTTCCTGCAAAAGCTACATACCCGCCATTGATGTTCTTCACGTCGAACAGCAACGCAAGATCCCCTGTCATGTGGCCTGAAGCTCCACTATCAACAATCCAAAGACTGCTAATAGGGCCAGCTGAAGCTCCCTGCACACAAAATGTAAATCAGTTAGTTCTTTCGGGGGACCCAAGCCTGAGTCTTGGGTCTTTCAACATCAGGTTTCAAAGTAACACTGTCACAAACTTTTTCAGCAACTTTTTGATCAATCTTTTTCTGATTGTTCAAAACAGTTTCCTTTCTCTCATTAACCCTTGAAGTTGAGGCTCCTGGAGTACCATTGGGTGTCCAAGATTGTTCAGTCCTTTTCAGGATACGAATCTGAGACTTTGGGTTCTCAGTCGGTTTCTGAACATTGTTAGCAAATGTAACCTTCTTGGTAACCTTATCTGATTTAACAGACTTAGGTCCAACATTTGATTTGACAATTGGTTTTGGTGGAACCTTTTGCCTATCAACTGTTGTGTTCACCACAGGCTTCCTCCACGAGTTCTCCATAGCAATCCGATTCCTTCTATCAAAGTGCATTGGACGAGTGTTCCTCATTTGAAAATTGTTTTGATTATAAAACGGTTGTGGTTGTTGAGGAACAACTCTCCTATGTGGTGGCACATAATGATCAATCGGTTTCCTCATGGAATTCCTCACTTCCACCTCGTGCCTCTTATGCCTCACATATGGGCACTGAGCAAGCAAATGCCCACGTTCCCCACACTTAAAGCATGCACGGTACTCTTCAAAAACATTTGGAGCATTTGGTTGAGCAAATGATCTCACAGGATATTGATCATTGTACTGTTGCTTCCTTAAACTCTCAGGGAGTGGCCCTTTTGAGTAAGTAGGCTCATTAAAACCATTAGCTCTGTTTTTGGGTTTAACAAACTCTGTGACATGGACCTTTGGTTCTTGAGGAACATCCAAATACAACTTCTTTAACAAAGCTGGTGGAATTTCATTTGTTCTCTCATGTTTTGGGAACCAAATAGTACTTTCTTGCCAAATCTTTTCTATTTTAGCATAATTGGCATTTTTTATTGGAAAGTCCTCGTCAGAGATGATCTTATCGGATCCTTCCATCCGATAGAACACCTTGACAGGTTTGTCACATTGTTCGTTTTTATCATTCATATCAAGATCTTTCTTTACCACATTAAGATCTTTCTTCACAACATTCTTCTCAGACTTATTCACATAATGAACACTTCTCATCGGAACAATTTGAGATGATGAAACTGGTTCATTTGTAATGATGTGATTTTCTTTTGGAATTTCACATGCATTAACAGTTTGGTTACAACCAGTATCATCACTCTCTGAGTCTGAGTCAACACTTTCAGCAGTAACACCCTCATCATTGATTCCCAAAATCGGTCTAACATCGGAATTTGGATCACCAATGCTTGAAGTATTAGATTCATTTTCCGATGCTGAATCAGATTTTACCGAACTCTCCGGTGTCACTTGGTGACAATTATGGTTTTCAAAGAGAACCGGAGATGGTACAGCCCGATAATTGGTGGTTTTATCATCAATGATGTGATCTACCACATAAGCAACATTCTTATAGCTTTCCAGCTTTTTGTTTACTTTTTCAGCAAAGCATTTGATGGCGGCCATTTCCAACTTGGTGTTTTCAATTTCATTGATATAGTTGTTAATTGCCAATTGTTTTAAAGACAAAGTGTTTTTCAAGTCGGAAATGTCCTTTTTGTAGCCATCTAAAACTTTGTTAAAAGCATTCAACTCTTTGCGAGTAGATTGACTGTTCATGATAGCACTATCACGTTGAACACGGAGTTGTTTAACCTCCTCAGTCAATCTATCACATGTACCACAGTATTTTTCACTTGTATTATCAGTACTACAAGCAGAACTTACAGGTTTTGGCGGATCAGTCATGGCCATTAATGCGAAATGAGCTTCCTTTCCTGCAAAGAATCTGGAATAATCAATCTTTGTGAAAGCATCATCTGCAATGCACGACTTCCTTGTCATCAGAAAATCTGCTTCTGCAAGCAACTGATCAATATCTTCATCAAGAGAATTAACACTTGCTTCTGTATCCGATTCACTGTCTGAATCAGAATAAACCGATTCACACTCCTCAGGAATGTCAGAAACAGTATCAATCACAACTCCAGAATTTGTTTCTTCAGTATGCACATCAACATCAACCTCAGCATTAACCTTAACAGGTTCAAATTCCCCATCCATCTCAGCCTCAGACTCATCACTATCAACTTCAGTTCCTACCTTCTCCTCCATCTTCACAGAATCTTCAACATCAACCTGATATGCAACACAAGCCACATTTCCCCCAATGGTGATTTCCTCAACACCTATTTGAATACTCGACCAGTCGAACCTCTCATCTTGTTGGGTAACCAATGCTTGATTGGTATTCTGTTGTTCATTTGGTGTAGTGATCGGTATGACTGTTCGGTTAGTATTGTTTGGTGTTTGGGTTTGTGTCTGGTTTGGTGTGTTTGGTTGTCTATTTTGGTTGTTGTTAAAGTTGTTTTGATGGTTGTTTTGGTAAGAAACTTGGTTTTGGTTTTGTTGTTGACGGTTCTGATAACTGGCATTGAAAGGGTTTCTATTGCCTTGTTTTGGTGGCTGGGTGCATTCTCTTTTAAAGTGACCTTTACCTCCACAGTTAAAACAAGTTACTTTCTCCTTATTAAACCCGTAGGTTGTGTTAGGAGAAGTTCCCAAATCTGTTCTACCTGTCTTCTCGATAAACTCCGTTGCTCTTCGCATTATACTCGCAAATGCCCATTGGATGTCAATGAGTTCCATCTCCTCCTTGTCAATCTGTGCGTAGTCTTCATTGGTCAAGTTGTTATTACCAATTTGACTAGCAACTAGCCCATTGTAGGAAGAAACCATTGCAGAGACTAATGCAATGTGTTGCTGAGCAACTTCAACTGTCACATTTCCAAGATTAGAAGTCTCCAAAACCACCGTTTGTTGGTTAGGTTGATTCATTGGTTGTTGTTGAGCTTGACCAGCAGTGTAAAAAGCTGCTTGTTGCTTTGGGGAGAATGGTGGAATGTATGAATATTGATATGGAACTTGTGGTTGTGGTTGTGATAAAGATGAAGTTTGTTGTTGATAGTTAATGATAGGTGATTCCACAACATTGGATACACATGCAACATGTGGTGCAACTAGCCCTCCTGAGCTTGTACTCACTGGAACTGAAGATCCTCCAAAATATAAATTTGGGTTCTGAGGAATCTGAGCTCTCCTAGCCTTCCTCTTCTCTTCCAACTCTTTGTTCTCCAGCTTCTCAATGAACTCCTGAAGAGACCAGTATTGATAAGCATCTTTCTCCTTTAGAACATCCACATGCTGATCCCAGTTAGGTGGTAATGCATCTGCAAACTTTTCCACCTGTTTTGCCATAGGAATCTGTATATCATAACTAGACAATTCAGATATCAAATGATTATATCTAGGAGTTAGTTCTTTCAAAGTTTCATTTCCAACATAAGAAAAGTTCTCAAACTCCTTAATAAGCTCTTCCTTCCTCAAACTTCGAGTCTTCTCATTTCCATCATGCTTCCTTTTAAGCATATCCCACAGTGCCTTAGAAGTTGTGCAAGTCCCAAACTGATGCAAAAGATCATTGGTGATTGCCTGTGTCAGTTGGGAAAACGCCTTCTTTTCCACAGCAAACTTCTTTTTCTCATCCTCAGCCATGCTCTCCAATGGCACTGGTTCACCTGTGTTCTCCAGAACTGGTGGTGTGTAACCTTTAGCAATCATGTTCCATGCTTCAGCACCTTCCACTCCCATGCCTTCCAAGTGTATCTTGAACTTTTTCTGCCACTGATTGTATTCTTGAATCTCCATAAGCTTCGGTGGCCGAGTCCCGCTACCTGAAGACAAATCATTAATCAGTGTGGAAATAGCATTTGTAGTTTGAGTGTTTACCACCGCTGCTGCTACTCCCCAGTAGTCAGACTGTGGTGCTGGAGGTGCACTTTGAGTCATGTAGTTAACCGGCTGCGAAGACTGTGTGCTCGTCTTCTGTGCTGCCACTGTCCATGGGTCCATCACCTGCTGTTGTGGTTGTGTAGTTGCTGGTGTAGGAGTAGTCTGATAACGCCACATGATCACGAACTTCGAGAAATTCAACACTTAGAAAATTTTCCAAAAACTAGTCTAAGTTCGCCCAAAATGTGATCAGGTTCGTCCCTTTTGGTTTCAGGTTCGCCCAAAAAGTCTCTCCTGAAGGTAGAATTTCACCAGAATGTAAGAATACACTAACACTTTTCTACGTTCGTCCAAAAGATCCTAGGTTCGCCCGGTTCAGTTTCAGGTTCGTCCGCCCGACGTCCCGAAGGTGAAAACAGTAACCCGAATGTGAAATATTCAAGTGAAAAATCCTAGGTTCGACCAAAAATCTCTAGGTTCGCCCAGAAAACCTTCCACCTTCGACCAAAAACTCTCACACTCGTCCAAAACACTCAGGTTCGCCCATTTCTAACTTTTGAAAAACGGTTACACTTTGAAAAACGGTTATTTTGATCTCTGATTTTCAAAAGTTTGTGGATTTGATTGATCTTGATCAGGTTATGCTTCGGAGATGATTTGGAACAACTTTAATACTTGGAATTTTGAATTTTAACCACAAAATCACCTCTAATTCTTTCAAAAACACTCAAAAACCATTTTTATATGAAAACAGATGTGAATTGATGAAAATTATGTCCAAATCAGCTCTGAGTTTATCAATTTGTTGTTGTATGATCCTCTATGCTCTGATACCACTTTGTAGAGGATGTGATTCGACACGAAAACAGGATTATATGATCATACAAGTTGCTAAACCAGGTGCGGAAACCCTAGCTTAGAACAAACTGATATAAACTCAATCAAAACACAATCAAAGTCATTTTAAAAGCTTTTCATAGATTAACTTTTCCAAATAATTGCTTACAGATTGATTACAGTTAATCTAGCACACAAACTATCACTCTCAGAACTCTCTGGAACACACACCAAAAACACACACTCTAAATGACTCGTTATACATTACAAAAACCCAAAATCTATTTATAATGACTGCACATTCGCCCCTTTCCAGTGGTCGAATGTAGGCATTTTCCACATTCGCCCAGTTTGACTGGTCGAATGTGTCTTCTGTGTAAACCAGTTCCAGCTTCGTCCATTCACTAGCTACCTTCGCCCACTCTATAAGTCACCTTCGCCCATCTTGTTTTCCTTTGCCCCTTAACACATGTTAACATCTAATCATTAGTCGCAAAACGGCATCTACATTTTTTGCCTTTAGATAGGCTACGCGAATTAAATCTCTTCACGATCCTACAATTGGTATAAGAGTTAAGACTCATAACACACGTGTTGTTATAGTGAGTAGCATCAAATCTGAGTTTGTTTTGCAATTGTTCATTGAAAACCCATTTTGACCCATTTTAAGCTTGAAATTTGATTTTTGGGGATTTTTGATTGAGTTTATTGTTTTGATTGTTGATTGCATAAACATGTTTAAAAACTGATTTTGGTTACATCTAAATAAAATTTACAACAAAACACATCAAATCTAAGATTTTTGGTGAGAAATTCATAAGTGTGTACATCATGGTTTTTGTCTTTGTTTTCTTATCATGGATTGAATTTTTAAAACTAATTGTTGGTTTAGCTTCCAAAACAAATTTAGAAGGTGTTTGAATCAATAGATCATGTTAAACAACGTTAGATTCATCCAGATCTAAATTTTTGATAAAAATCCATAAGTTTGTGTGGCTAAAGATTTCCAAAAGATGTATTTTTGGTCACTTGAATAAAAAATCCAAAAGATGTGTTTTGTTTTGTTTCTTTCATTTGTTGTTTTTTATAAATTATTATTTTTAAATTCTTTCTTATTGTTTTTTTTTCTCACGAATTAACCACAAAAAATAAACGGTTTCAAAATTTGCAACCGATTTAGTTACCTTATCTTATAATACATATTTTGGTGTAAAATCGGTTGCTGAATTTGGTACCATTTTTCTAGGTAGCAACTTTTGGTGACAATAACCCAGTTTTACCATGGCTAATATGGTAGCAATTTAGTCTCAAAATTTACCACTGATTAGCTACTATATATATGTATGTATGTATGTATGTATGTATGTATGTATGTATTACGACGCTTTACGAAATAGGTCCCTAAATTTACTTCCGCTAGGATGGTCACAATTCAATAGGTTGTTATTTTTTTATATTAATATTTTTAGTTCTATCTTATTATTTTTCTCATGAATTTACCACAAAAAATAAACAGTGTCAAAATTTGCAACCGATTAGTTACCTTATCTTATAATACATATTTTGGTGTAAAATCAGTTGCTAAATGTGCTACTCCCTCCATCCCATTTTAAATGTCTTTTTTTCTACTTTTTATTGTCCCAAATTAAGTGTCCATTTTAAAAAATAAAAATGTGTTGGGTCTGCTGACCTGAAGAAGAACAGATGATTAGAAAGTCAAAATATACTATTCTGTTGATCCTTTGAATAAACAGTATTTACAAGATACTTCTCCCAAAAGACTGTTGATCCTAACATATACAACACTGAACAACTGTTGGAAACAACTGCTGACTAAAGATCTGATGAAGAACAACTGCTGATCAAAGTACTGAAGACTAAAGGTCTGTGATCATATTTTTGAGGCGTCCCGGGGGGGAAGGAGTTGAATTTCCGGGTCATTCGAGGCGTCCTTGTGGCAGGCCACAAGGGCCATCTCTTCCCCTTCGGTCCATGTGATCATATTTTTGGCGGATGTGTGTTTTTTTTAGTTTTTATCGGTTGTGTGAGTTTTGAGTTTTAACCACGGTTCTATTGATATACAAATTTTGCACACGGTAATTAATGCGACGGTTTCCAAAACCGTCTCGGGAACCCTCAAAGGATTTGCACACGGAACCGTACAAAAGTCGCCACGACAATATTTAATATTTATAAAACCGTCTCGGGAACCGTCAAAGATTTACAATATTACAATTTGTAACACGACAACAATTACAAAAACTGAAATATTACACGAAAAATATTTATGTTTTTATAAATATTAATGTTTTTATTAATCCAAATATTATAATATTACAATTTGTAACACAACAACAATTACAAAAACTGAACTATTACACGAAAGTGTTATAACACTAAATGTCTAACCAACTATTGAAGACTAGATCCTAATGTTAGATGTTTCCTGCTTTGAACCATTGTTTCGAATGGTGTATGTGGTCTACATAGACAAATCCGAGACGTTTCCTCGTTTCATGTAACAGTAGTTCCCAGTGTGCACACGTCGACCACCAAGACATAAATTTGGGAGGCGAACGAACTTGCCAATAATGTAGACCACCACATCATCAATGCATTCTACACGGGTTAACCCACGCGCAGATGCAACAACGATCCAAGTAGCTGTACGCAGATGTAACAACGATCCAAGTATAATCGAACCGGACAATATATTCGTAACCCAGTCGGCTTCGGTTGGAAAAGTGGAGGATTTAAAAATAAAAATGACATTGATCGGAAAGTTGTAAGGTTTGATGAAGGTTTAGTATAGATGATTGAGAGAGGGTACAAATTTTGTGAAGTGAAATGGGGTATTTATACACGACTCAATGTGTATAAAAAGTAGTCTCCGTGGCGACTTTTGGAGATATATAAGTACAAAGTCACTTCCCGAAATTTAAAGTCGCCTCGGTAATTCAAAGTCCCGTGGGTTATTTAAAGTCGCCTCGGTAATTTCAATGCCGCCTTGGAAAAGTCGCCACGGAAACGACTTTTTCCTGTTCAGTCAAAGTCGCCTCAGTAATTTCAAAGACGGCTCGGTAATTTCAAAGGCGACTTTTTCTGTTCAGACACGTGGCAGACGGTAATTGGTCCATGGGGGATTTGAAACAAAAGATGGCTGAGGTCTCTCGGGAATCGGGAGATGTCTCTCCCGAGTCGACTGAGGGGGATATTTTCGCAAAAAACTCGGGTCAACGGCCTAAATTGCAATTTTCCCTTTGGTGAAAACTACACTAGAAAACATTATACAGGCCGCTTACACCCATAGGCATACCCTAGATAGCGTTTCTATGGTTTGATTTTTAACTAGTACTTAATTCTAAAATATATATGTTCTCGCTTAATAACAACTAATGATGCTTAAGCAGATATATTTAGGATACTCACCACCTAGGGAAGCTAGAGATTAGCAAACAGCCTTGGTATATTTGATTGATCTTACAACGTATCTTAGATAAATCCTTCTATTGTTTAAAACATTAACCGTGTTATCTTTTGTCTTTGGCATAGACTAATATCTAACTTTACATATGGTTTCGAAGGGATAGGATACTTCGAGAACTTGTCTGAGTTGCGAGAACCATAGGAACTCATCTGGGCCATTGATCTTGAAAATTTCATGGTTGAGATCAAAAGATGGGACTTTTTTGTCTTAACATGTTAATTAACTTTTTATTAAACAAAATTACAAAAATCAACCATTATGTTATATCAAAATTGCAGGTTCCAATTTTTATGTTTAATTTGTACGGAGATCAACCTTTAATTATGGTTTTTCATGCAAGTTTCAATCTTTAGTACAAATAAACTCAGTTAAATTTCTTGGTTAAGTCCTCTAACATGACTTGCATGTGAGGGCAGTTTGGTCTTTTCACATCTCATTGTGTTAATGACAAAAATAAAAAAAAAATTAAAAATAAAACACCTATCATAAACTAGCCTTCTTCACTCCATGACGTGAAACCCAACTCCTTCCATAAACTCACCTTCTCCACCCCTTACCTGCAATCTTGAAGAACTACACTAACAAGAGACAAAGCCCAAATCAAAACGTTAACCTCAATGCACAAGAAAACAGGTTAACAGCACCCAACAGTTTTAACACAAGAAACCGGAATAAATTAGTTCCAGGAAAGCATTGACGGGAAAATTAGAGGTGGTAGCCATAACGGTGGTTGTGTTAGTAGTTGAGTTTATGGTGGTACCATGATGGTTTAGTTTCTAGACAGTCGGAATTCACAAGCACATTGATGGTTTTTAACTGTACATGAGCCAGATACTGTTGTCCCAACGTAACGTCGTCGGACACGGTGGCTGTCAATCTCTCTCTCTCTTTCCCTCTCACACACATTGATAAACATAACACATACGGAGTTTTGGATTTAGAGGAGAGAATACGATGATTTGGATTTATTGAAGAGAATAATTAGTCAAAGTTTAAAAGTAAAATAGAATAGAATGAAGGGTGAGATGAAAATGAGAACTTAAAAAATGTAATGGTTAAAAAAGATGAAACTGGTTGAAGAAATACAGAAGTTCAAATCATTTTAGTTTTTTTTTTAAAGTAAAACTGATATATTCAGGCAAACAATGTTTAGATTTCCAAAGCCCAGCTGTAAATTGTCTCATCTTTTTTAAGATTCTTATTAAATTATTAGACAATAAAAACTGATTAAAATTTTATATGGGTTTATAGATGTAATAATTCTAGCAAATGGGTACTTCATATTCCCATATGCACATAAATTGTCATTGTTTTTTTTATTAAATTTAATTATTGAATGATAAAAATTATTACAAGTTTATGTTTTTTTCCATAGGTAATAATTTTTAAAATTATCAAATTACTAATTGAACTACGCCATCTTTTAAGTTTCAAAATTGTTAGAATATTTGTGATGGTGGCGGTGATTATGGAGGTTGATGGTGGTAGTGATGATAATGGTTATGTAATGGTGGATACAGAAAGGGATAAGATGGATTTCTTTGGTAAAGAGACCAAACTGCCTTCACATGCTATGCATGTGAGTGGACTTAATCAAGAAAGTTAACTGAGTTTGTACTAAAGGTTAAAACCTGTATGAAAAACCATAGTTAAAGGTTGATCTCCATACAAATTAAATATAAAGGTTGAAACCTGCAATTTTGATATAACATAAAGGTTGATTTCTATAATTTTGTCTTTTTATTAGTATTTTTTAATATAATAAAGTGTACATAAAGGGGTATTTGGGTTAAAATACCATGGGAGGAAAAAAAAATCTAATTTCATATTAATTTTTATCCAACTATTAAAAGTATCATATTTTTTTAACTTTATTTTATTTTTTAATTCATTTACTTTTTTATAACAAAAAATAATCCATATTCAAAAATCAATTTGTGCATTCTTTGTTTAGAAAACCATATATGGAAATTAAGTGACCCAAAATATATTTATAAATTTGAGAGCCATTGTAAAAATAACCCATCAACATGTATACACTATTTAATTTACATCAGTGTAACACATGTAATATATTCTTACACCAATGTAAAAACAAAACTTGCATGAAAATAACAAATACACCAACGAAGAGAAAAACATAACCAAATTACTAATTCAAGAAAAATATACAGAACCTAGATTAACTAACTCTTCAAATCTTGTCCACCATCATCACCTCCAACATCATGAGAGAACCTTCAACCTAGTAAAAAAAAGCACTAATCACACATATGTGACAACTTATATTGGTGTAAAAAATAAACAGGTTTTTTAATAAACTGGTGGTGGTTTTTACATAGAAAAGAAAACAAATAGTTGTGTACTGTGGTGGTTTTATTAATATAATAAAAATAATAATAATAATAATAATAATAATAATCATCATCATCATCATCATCTTTGTAATCTGAAATTAAAAACAGAAATTACACTAGTGTAAATCTTCAACATTCATCTTACAATCATCATAATAATAATCATCATCAGCATCAATAATAATAATAATAATAATAATAATAATAATAATAATAATAATAATAATAATAATAATAATAATAATAATAATAATAAAACATCTGGACCTTGATTTCATCATGAAACCCCTAACCGTAGCAATTCAATACCAAATCACATTACCTCATTCCTCCGATTCGTATTATTATTATTATTATTATTATTATTATTATTATTATTATTATTATTATTATTATTATTATTATTATTATTATTCCCACCATACTTCTGTTCATGATCATCCTCACCAGACACAACCTGAACATTATCCAACCCATCAATAAACTGTAACGCCCCAAAAACCCGCTTCATTTAGAGACGTTGATGGACGGGATTAATAAAAATGATATTGAGTCAAGAGGTTATAAGTTGGAGGGTGGAAATTGTCAAATGCCCAAAGACCATATTAAAAAGGGTTAAATAGGTGAAAACACCAAAAACACACACTTGGTGTGTGTTTTGGTCGATTACCAGGAAAGAAGAAAGAGGGGTTTCAACCCCAACCCAACAACCAAGCTAAATCTAGTGAGAAATCAAGGAGTAACCATTGCATGAGCCAGAAATGGACCATTTAAGGTCAATCAAACCCAAAGGTAGCTTCTATTTGGTAGATTTTGATGTTATGATTCATTTTGGATTTGATGAAAATCTAGGGTGTATGTAAAAACGTGAATCAAGGATGGATGAAGGTGTCTAGATGTTGATAGACACTAAAGGAACCATAATTCATGATACTACATGAGGCTATACTTGATTCATGTGCTAATGTAACACCCCAACCCGGTTAGAGCTGACATGTCACTATTACAGATATCATAAATAACAAAAAAAATCCATTTAAACAAAGAAAATGGAAATCCCAAGATGACCAAAAAGTATCAAGTCGAGTCAAAGAACCCTATGTCTTAATTTATTTAAATCCAAAAATAACGAAAACGATAAGTCTTAAAAAAAATCTTGAACTTCTTGTTTCTCTCATCCCTGATATCCCGGATTTCCCCGATTACCTGCCAACCAAAATACACAAACACAACAAAGAAAATACGGCTGAGCCAAAGGTTTGCTCAGTAACGGAAATATCAATAGTACTGGTAATTAGCGAACATAAGGAAAGAAATATGAAAATCAGAACAAACTCTAATTCAAACTCGAATCCAAAACTGAAACGGAAACAAATACTGAACAAAATCTGAGGCACAACCCGATACTTGATCGGACGAAAACAAACATATAGAGAAGCATATCAGAGCACATAAACAATTATAAGACCACATGACTACCTCTAGCAATAAATAAATTAAGTCACGTGAAACGGATGCACCAACGAGCCTAAACAGACTGGTACACAGCTAGCTAGTCCGTGCACCTATGAGATGGTGAGTGTGGCGTGCACCCCTTATTCCATCTCCAGACAACAAACTCAAGCTCAGAGCTAAGATCGATCTATACGCCTCTAGGGGCCAAGTGTTATGTAAAACACAATCTAGAAACGCCGTGAACTTTTATTATGCACTGTCACGATAAGTGCCATGCCGTTGACGCCCAAACGACAAGCCAGACGCTCGGGTGACAGAGTACAAAACTAAGGCCATGTATAAAATAATGGCAACTGAAAGTCATGCTAACGGGAACATGCAACAATGATTACAAATTTTAAGGTCTATTGCATGCTACAACAATTTGACAAATATTTAAGCGAAACTGAGAGGACTAATAAAAGAAAATAACCCGTACCGCAAGGTAGCGGGTATATAGAAAATAAATGAAAGAATACTATAATGTCAAGAAGATAGAATCCGTACCTTAATTAGCAAAGCAAACGATATCCACAAAGCTAGTCTTTAAGAGTATGCAACCCTAAATCCCCTATCTATGACATTAGTATATAATAATTTAATAAAAGATCGTTTGGTAACGTTTTCCCAGCGACCGCAAACTAAACTTACCCAACGAAATTTGTTAATACTTGCCGATTACCAAATCTACTTGATCACCTTATCTAATGTCATTTGCAAATTGACGTACAGCATGTTTTTGTTTTTACCGGTTAATTTAAACTTAGTAAAATTAGTTAAAAGAAATTATTTGATTTGTTTTTTTTTTTCCTTAATCACGTTAAATAGATACACCCACCAAACATATACATATGGCCTAAACACATAAAGGAAACACACACATTAATATAGCTTAAAAGACTACAACTTTAGTATCTGCCATCTCTCACATGTAAACTTATCCACACACATGCACTACACATTCATAATATATATATATAAATATGAACACACAAATATATATATAAATAAATAACACAGGCAAGATCACAGAATTCTGTTATCCCCAAAATTACCGACCCTGGATCGCTGGAAACGTAACCCCCCATTAACGTTATAAATAGCTAAGGAAGGTTTCACGGTTACCTGTACAAGCAAAACGGAGAGAACACGGTGGTGATAGCGGCGGCGACTGACCGTGGTTCGGGGACTCGAGCTACTAAAACGAGGCTAGCGAACTGAGTTGCCGCGTTGGTACAGGAATGGCGAATTTAGTGGCCGGCGCGAAAGAGTCGTACGGTGAGTGGTGGTGGCTGAGGAATACGGTGACGAAGGTGATGGCGGTTCCGTTGAGAAGAACTCGAGTGAAGGTTTTTAAAACCTAGAGGGGCGGCTACCAGGATTTATAATTTGCATTGTCGGTTGTATACGAGATCTTCGAAATCAATTTCTAATTCCTAATTGTCGAGATTTTTGCTGTTATGGTTATTTAGAAAAAAAAAGTCTTGATTTTGACTTTCCAAAACTCTCAAAAGTTTAAAGCATATAAAGATTTGATTGATTATTATATATACACCATATACACACAATTACTTCATAAAATTAAATGAAATTAATTGGTCCACTATTTATTTTAGATAACAAAATTGAGATATACACACCTTAATTATTATTAATATTATTATTATTATTATTACTATTATTATTATTATTATTATTATTTATTCGGGTATTACAATTCTACCCTCCTAAAAAAAATTTTGTCCTCAAAATTGGTAAGTATGGGCATGGATATTTTCAGACCTCAAATATACAGAAAAACTCGATACTATCACAAAAATTAAATATGGGAAGCATCACACTTTAAAATACGGAGTTACTAGAGTGACAGGTAACCGTAACTGAAACAGATTAAAGTTCAAAAGCAAACCAAATAAAGTCATCTAACCTTCACTGCGAAGAACTAAGGCGCGAACAGATTCGGATATTGGGCGCGGACCGTGTCTTCCACCTCCCATGTGGCCTCACGCTCTGAATGATTCTTCCAAAGAACTTTAACGAAAGGAATAGTCTTCTTGCGCATAACGCGTTCTTGTCGATCAAGAATAGCTTCGGCTTCCTCTTCGAGTGACAAGTCTTCCTGAATCTGATGGAGCGGATAACTCACAACATGTAGCGGATGATAGTTGTACCCCCTAAGAAGAGATACGTGAAAACATTATGCACGTGCGATAATTGGGGTGGTAGTGCCAAGCGATAAGAGACTTCCCCAACTCTATCAAGGATTTCAAACGGACCGATGAATCTAGGGCTAAGCTTTCCTTTGATTCCAAAACGGTGAACACCCCTAAAAGGCGAAACTCGTAAGAATACACGATCACCAACACTAAACTCTAAAGCTCGACGATGTCGGTCTGCATAGCTTTTCTGACGACTCTGAGCTTCCTTCAATTTTTCTCGAGCGATAGCTACTTTATCACTTGTGATCTGCACTAATTCTGGTCCCTCAATGATTTTCTCACCAACTTCTTCCCAACAGATAGGAGCCCTACACTTCCGACCATAAAGAAGTTCAAATGGTGCCATACCAATGCTAGCTTGCCAACTATTGTTGTAGGCAAACTCAACAAGACAAAGATACTCATCCCAATTTCCAGTCCACTCTAAGGCACAAGCGCGAAGCATATCCTCGAGTGTTTGAATGGTACGTTCTGACTGTCCATCGGTCTGAGGATGGAACGCGGTGCTGAACCTCAATCTAGTTCCCCACGCGGCCTGCAACCCTTTCCAAAAACGAGAAGTGAACCGTGGGTCTCGATCAGAAACAATAGAGACTGGGGTACCATGGAGTCTAATAATTTCTTGAGTAAAGATCTCAGATAATCTGCTGACTGAGAATCCCTGCTGAATTGGAAGAAAATGAGCAGACTTTGACAAACGATCAACTACAACCCATATAGCATCATTCTTTCTAAATGTTCTCGGCAACCCTGTTACGAAATCCATCGAAATATCATCCCACTTCCATACTGGAATATCTAGTGGTTGAAGCAAACCACCAGCCCTCTGATGTTCGGTCTTAACTTGCTGACAAGTGAGACATCTACTGACATATCTAGCCACATCCTCTTTCATAGCGCTCCACCAAAAGTGTTGTCGAAGATCCCGATACATCTTTGTAGATCCCGGATGGATTGAGAATGGTGAACTGTGAGCTTCGGCTAATAATGACTCCCGTAAAGTAGAATCATTTGGCACACATAACCGTTTTCCACACCAAACTACTCCATTTTCGTCAATCCTGAATTCTGTCTGCTTACCAACCTTCAAATTCTGAACTATAGCCCAAAGTTCTCCATCATCTTGCTGGGCAACCTTGATCCGTGATATCAAGTCTGGCTCAATTTGAAATCGGGCTAGATAACCTTCGGTGTCACCAAGGTAAAGACCAATACCTAGCCTGTCTAAATCAGTGACAATATGTGGTTGCAACTGTAAAGAGGCAACCGACCCTGAATTCTTTCGGCTTAGAGCATCAGCCACAACGTTGGCCTTCCTTGGATGATACTGAATGTTGGCATCATAATCCTTTAGCAGCTCTAGCCAACGTCTCTGTCTCATGTTCAACTCCTTTTGTGTAAAGATGTACTTCAAGCTCTTGTGATCGGTGAAAATATCACAAGTCTCTCCGTACAAATAATGTCGCCAAATCTTTAGAGCAAAGACGACGGCAGCAAGCTCAAGGTCATGAGTCGGATAATTAACTTCATACGGTTTCAACTGACGTGAGGCATAAGCAATGACCTTTTTATGCTGCATTAAAACACATCCAAGACCCTTTTTCGAAGCATCACTATAAATCTGATATCCACCTGTACCCGATGGGAGTGTGAGAATCGGGGCAGACACCAACCTTTTCTTCAGTTCCTGGAAGCTTCTCTCCTGGTCATCATTCCAAGAGTACTTAACCCCTTTTCTCATAAGTTGCGTGAGCGGCAACGCAATAGTTGAAAATCCTTCAACGAATCTACGATAATATCCGGCGAGGCCTAGGAAACTACGAACCTCGGTGACTGAAGTAGGTGTAGGCCATTTAGTGATTGCTTCCACCTTAGCAGGATCCATAGAGATACCACTAGCAGAAACGAGATGACCGAGAAAAGCTACCTGGTCTAACCAGAATTCGCACTTTGAGAATTTTGCATACAATTTCTTTTGTCGCAAAATCTCAAGTACAATACGAAGATGATCCTCATGTTCTTCTCTGCTCTTAGAATAAATAAGAATATCATCAATGAAGACTATGACAAATTTATCAAGAAACTCATGAAAAACTCGGTTCATTAGATCCATGAAGACGGCTGGAGCATTAGTTAAACCAAACGGCATGACCAAAAACTCATAGTGACCATACCGAGTACGAAAAGCTGACTTAGGCACATCTGAATCTCTAATCTTAAGTTGGTGGTAACCAGATCTCAAATCAATCTTAGAAAAACATTTGGCACCCTGAAGCTGGTCAAATAGATCATCTATGCGAGGAAGCGGATATCGATTCCGGATGGTGATCTTGTTTAACTCTCGATAGTCGATACAGAGTCTCATAGAACCATCTTTCTTTTTAACGAATAAGACCGGTGCACCCCATGGTGAGACGCTTGGTCTGATAAAACCAAGTTCCAACAATTCTTGTAGTTGTTCTTTGAGCTCCTTGAGCTCTAGAGGTGCCATGCGATATGGTGCCTTAGATATCGGTTCGGCACCGGGAACAAGATCAATAGTGAATCCACCTCACGATCTGGGGGGAGTCCAGGCAACTCCTTAGGAAATACGTCCGGAAAATCACAGACAATCGGATAATCAGAAATACTAGGTTCCTCAGAAGATGTAACTTTCACTGAAGCAAGAAATCCAGCACAACCATGCGACAAAAACTTTTGAGCCTTAAGTGCAGAAATGATTTTCAAAGGTTTACGAGGTTGAGTCCCCTGATAGATAAATTCGGGACACTGAGGGTTTCCAAAAAGAACACGACGGGTTTGACATTCAATCGAAACGTTATGCTGTGATAACCAGTCCATACCAAGAATAACATCAAAATCACTCATGTGAATAGGATACAAGTCTGCTGCACGGATGACAGAATCAATTCGAATCGGACAATCTTTATACACATGAGAGATGACAGAAGCATCTCTCAAAGGGGTGGATATGACTAAAGGGCACTCTAAGGTAGTAGGCGAAGACTTCAAATACTTAGCAAATAAAAGCGATACCACAGAATGTGTAGCACCAGTATCAAACAGAGCATACATTTCATGTTCACCAATAAGCACATAACCAGAAACCGTACCTACGGAAGGAAATAAAATTCATACTATGATGAATGAACAAAATTTGCATCCATTGAAGGAAAAGAAATCATATTAAGGTTATAAGAAAACAAAATTTGTACCTGGGGCATTGGCTGCATCATTAGCTGTAAGTGCAAAGACTCGTCCAGCAGGTTTGGTGTTTCCCCCAACATTTGGTTTTTGATTAAGCTGGGGGCAAGCTTTAATTTGGTGTCCGGAACCTCCACATCTGAAGCAGAGACCTTCAGCTTTGCGACAAGGGCCCTTATGTGGCTTCCCACAAGTGGCACAAGGGGGGTCGCGATTAGGTGGCGGATTCTGATGATCCTGAGGTTTAGGTGCCTGATTTTGCTGAGAAGGCCTATGATTCTGGTTTCGATTTCCCCCATTTCGCGACTGGTTATTGAAACCTCCATCAGAACGGTGCCTACGGTCTCGAGGTACCAAGGATTTATCATTACCAGCATGAGAATAAGAGTGATCCTGATTATTTTCTCTCGGCCGCTTACGGTTATCATCAAATACCTTCTGACGATGCTTCTTATCGTTATCCAGATTCTTGACAGCATCAACTATATCATTAATGTCAGCCAGAGGAAGGTTTAGGATAAACTTCCTATCCCGATCACAAATAGCCCATTTGAAACGATTGGTTTGTTGCTGTAGTGTACCTGCAGCTGGGCCTAGGAAGCTAACCAAACGACAGAAACGGATCTTAAAATCCATAATAGGTTCATCATTACTCTGCATAATAGAAGAGTACTCCCTCAGATATTCATTGCGGTCAGCGTCTGTGAAATATTGCCCATAAAACAAAGCCCGAAACTCATCCCAAGGTAGTGTAGCAGCATAGTTGTCTCCTCCTCGAGCATTTTTCAGAGTCTTCCACCATCTGTGTGCATCGTCCTCCAGTTTATAACTAGCAAGCCTAACTTTGAACACATCATCCACACCCAACACCTCAAATAACTTCGCAATATGAGCAATCCAATTCTCAGCCTCAACCGGAGTAGCGGCAGTACTGAAGGATTTCGGCTTTAACTTTTGGAACCGATCCAGCCAAACATGAATGCCAACAGGAGGGTTAGCATTAGCATCTCCATTGGCATTGGCGTCTCCATTGGCATTAGCGTTAGCGTTGGCGTTGGCGTTAGTATTGGCATTACCCTGCTGAAGCTGTTGGATCAAGTTAGGAATCAAGCCCGCAATCGCCGCATTAACAGCGTTAGCAACGAGGGTCTCGAGGGGAACGTCGCCAGAATTCTCCGCATCATCACTAGGGTTGTTCCCACGTCTAGGGGCCATTCTGAAAGGATGTTATACTTGTGAGTAAAGAAAAAAACATTTATATTATGCGAAATAAAAAGAAATGGAAAGGATGAATCCTAACCCAACGTCTACCCATTACGTCACATGATTAATTTTTAGTGTTTAAGTTTTCTACAGGAAAGAGCCTGAGGCTCTGATACCATAATTGTAACACCCCAACCCGGTTAGAGCTGACATGTCACTATTACAGATATCATAAATAACAAAAAAAATCCATTTAAACAAAGAAAATGGAAATCCCAAGATGACCAAAAAGTATCAAGTCGAGTCAAAGAACCCTATGTCTTAATTTATTTAAATCCAAAAATAACGAAAACGATAAGTCTTAAAAAAAATCTTGAACTTCTTGTTTCTCTCATCCCTGATATCCCGGATTTCCCCGATTACCTGCCAACCAAAATACACAAACACAACAAAGAAAATACGGCTGAGCCAAAGGTTTGCTCTGTAACGGAAATATCAATAGTACTGGTAATTAGCGAACATAAGGAAAGAAATATGAAAATCAGAACAAACTCTAATTCAAACTCGAATCCAAAACTGAAACGGAAACAAATACTGAACAAAATCTGAGGCACAACCCGATACTTGATCGGACGAAAACAAACATATAGAGAAGCATATCAGAGCACATAAACAATTATAAGACCACATGACTACCTCTAGCAATAAATAAATTAAGTCACGTGAAACGGATGCACCAACGAGCCTAAACAGACTGGTACACAGCTAGCTAGTCCGTGCACCTATGAGATGGTGAGTGTGGCGTGCACCCCTTATTCCATCTCCAGACAACAAACTCAAGCTCAGAGCTAAGATCGATCTATACGCCTCTAGGGGCCAAGTGTTATGTAAAACACAATCTAGAAACGCCGTGAACTTTTATTATGCACTGTCACGATAAGTGCCATGCCGTTGACGCCCAAACGACAAGCCAGACGCTCGGGTGACAGAGTACAAAACTAAGGCCATGTATAAAATAATGGCAACTGAAAGTCATGCTAACGGGAACATGCAACAATGATTACAAATTTTAAGGTCTATTGCATGCTACAACAATTTGACAAATATTTAAGCGAAACTGAGAGGACTAATAAAAGAAAATAACCCGTACCGCAAGGTAGCGGGTATATAGAAAATAAATGAAAGAATACTATAATGTCAAGAAGATAGAATCCGTACCTTAATTAGCAAAGCAAACGATATCCACAAAGCTAGTCTTTAAGAGTATGCAACCCTAAATCCCCTATCTATGACATTAGTATATAATAATTTAATAAAAGATCGTTTGGTAACGTTTTCCCAGCGACCGCAAACTAAACTTACCCAACGAAATTTGTTAATACTTGCCGATTACCAAATCTACTTGATCACCTTATCTAATGTCATTTGCAAATTGACGTACAGCATGTTTTTGTTTTTACCGGTTAATTTAAACTTAGTAAAATTAGTTAAAAGAAATTATTTGATTTGTTTTTTTTTTTCCTTAATCACGTTAAATAGATACACCCACCAAACATATACATATGGCCTAAACACATAAAGGAAACACACACATTAATATAGCTTAAAAGACTACAACTTTAGTATCTACCATCTCTCACATGTAAACTTATCCACACACATGCACTACACATTCATAATATATATATAAATATGAACACACAAATATATATATAAATAAATAACACAGGCAAGATCACAGAATTCTGTTATCCCCAAAATTACCGACCCTGGATCGCTGGAAACGTAACCCCCCATTAACGTTATAAATAGCTAAGGAAGGTTTCACGGTTACCTGTACAAGCAAAACGGAGAGAACACGGTGGTGATAGCGGCGGCGACTGACCGTGGTTCGGGGACTCGAGCTACTAAAACGAGGCTAGCGAACTGAGTTGCCGCGTTGGTACAGGAATGGCGAATTTAGTGGCCGGCGCGAAAGAGTCGTACGGTGAGTGGTGGTGGCTGAGGAATACGGTGACGAAGGTGATGGCGGTTCCGTTGAGAAGAACTCGAGTGAAGGTTTTTAAAACCTAGAGGGGCGGCTACCAGGATTTATAATTTGCATTGTCGGTTGTATAGGAGATCTTCGAAATCAATTTCTAATTCCTAATTGTCGAGATTTTTGCTGTTATGGTTATTTAGAAAAAAAAAGTCTTGATTTTGACTTTCCAAAACTCTCAAAAGTTTAAAGCATATAAAGATTTGATTGATTATTATATATACACCATATACACACAATTACTTCATAAAATTAAATGAAATTAATTGGTCCACTATTTATTTTAGATAACAAAATTGAGATATACACACCTTAATTATTATTAATATTATTATTATTATTACTATTATTATTATTATTATTTATTCGGGTATTACAGCTAATTAGATTGTTTTACACCTATGTTGGAAGTGGGTGTTGGTCTTGGGGTAATCCAAGACCATTCTTAGTTAATTATTGAATGTATTGAAAAGGAATGTGATGATTTGCTATGTTGATAACTATTGAATAAATGGTATGTAATGTAGGGAAGAAATATGATGATCTATGTTATGAGCTATGAAGGTATGCATGAGATGCTTGTACATGGTGTTTTAAATGTTGTATGCACACCAAGTGTTTGATGAAATGTCTAGATTAGTCTAACTTGCGAAATTGTAGGCAAGATTGGACAAATATGAAAGTAGTGTGATAATTGATGCAATTGATAGTAGGTTAACAAGAGGATTGCGTCTTAGAGAGTATCCGTGTGGGAATTTATTGAATTATATGAATTGGTAAGAAGTATGCATTAGTAGTGCGTACACTATGCTTAAATAGTATGATGCACATCATGTGATGGACAATTGGTATGATGAATGATCTTGTATGTTAGTGAGACATGAATATGATGTTTATGGTAAAATTCATATGACCTAGCATGTTAAAATAGACATATGTTTGTAAGAAGAAAGTATGAATGGTAGAAAATGGACTTTCCGCCAAGTCAATAGTGTAGAATAGCATGGTTAGGTTCCCAAACTTAATTGTGCGATTAGAAGCACTATGTGACGCATACATGTTAAAACCATGAGATATATATGATAATGAATAGTATTACATGATGAGAGAACCAATGTGGTTGTGTATGTATGTTGTAGATATAGTAGAAGTTGACTAATGAAAGTCAATGTGTTATTTGATGGAGAATGATTGTTAGTGTGATATGATCATGTATGCTAACAATGATGTGAATATGGTGATATGAAAGGATAGGAATAATGGACTCAGGCATGGGAAGCTAATGGGTCGAGACGGAACAATAAACAAGCAAGAACTTGGAGAACACGAGGTAAGTGAATTCCTATTCTATTTAGAATAACGAATTCATTTATGTATATGTATGCTTAGGTAGAATGGAAAGTGTGAAATGATGGTACATTAGATATAGTGCCGGAAGGCATTTTTACGGAGATTATAACGGGTAAAACGCAGCTTCGGACGGATCGGCACGGATGGGGCAAGAAGGGATGGAAAGAAGAAGCAAAATGAGGAAATGTGCAGGTCCACCGTAGGGCAGTGGTATCCCACCGTAGGGGTTGGAGGCCCACCGTAAGGGTACGGTGGCCACCGTACCCTTACGGTGGCCCCTGGAAAGAAATGTTAATTTCTCGCAATTTTCGCTGTTTTGCTTATGTGTGCGACCCGTAATTGCGTTTAATGCACCAATTAACATCGTTGGACCTTGTGTGGGACTTTGCAAGGGTGTAGCATGTAATAGTAATGTTGGTTACGTAGACATGATCGTAGTACGGAATGGTACAAGTGCGTGTAGTTTAATTGATGCAGTCTTCGACGGCATCAAATACGGTAAGTAGATTACCATGATTATGTAGATTGTAGATGTGATGCACATATGGGTTCTCATGCTCGGGTTAGAGGGAGAGAGTTACTTGTATGTATGGTGGTATCATAGGCGGAAGTTGTATGCATGTATGTATTGTAGAATTATACGGAGGACTTGTATACTTGTATGTATGGTGGTATTATAGGTAGAAGTTGTATACTCGTATGTATGGTGGTATTATAGGTAGAAGTTGTATACTTGTATGTATGGTGGTATTATAGGTAGAAGTTGTATACTTGTATGTATGGTGGTATTATAGGTAGAAGTTGTATACTTGTACGTATGGTGGTATCGTAGGTGGACATTGTATGCTTGTATGTATGGTGGTATTAAATGAGGGTATTGCATGCTCGTATGTATTGTGAAAACTTACGAAGGAAGTGTATGCTTGTATGTACTGTGAGAGTATAGGGAGTAAATTGTATGTTTGGACATATTGTGAGGTTATTAACTTTTGTTTGAGGATGATGAAAATGTAGGTATATAAGCATGATTTGCAGGAGATGTGGAGGTTCGGGTCGGGGTAACCCACCCGAACTTGAAGGAAGGATCTTAGAGAGGATCACAGACTATTGTGGGATGCTACTTCCACATCATAAGTAGATGTTATAAAGTTACCCATTGAACTAACGGATTGGTTATGTTGTGATTGCAGGATGACTGGGTTACCTAGTAGAGCAAGGGATGGAGATCGAGCGAGGAGGCGGATTGTATGTGGTCACGGTCGTCTGATCTAGTAGAGAGGAGTCACGTTGATTGTATTACTAAATATTATAAGATGTAACACCAAAAATACTTAGGAGATTCGGTTTCTAAACATTTAAGTTGTTTTTAAGGAAATGAATTTTTCGGTTGGTATTTTCCGCTGCGACTTTTCTGTAGATCAGAACTAGGGTGTTACATAAACAAAAAAAAACTTAAAAAAACAATCAATAATAATAATAATAATAATAATAATAATAATAATAATAATAATAATAATAATAATAAGAATAATAATAATAATAATCTTTGTACTGTGAATCTTATCAAGCCATCGAACATCATCGAGGGAGCAAAAATATCATCATCGCCGGGCCTCCACCGCTCACCATCACCGTCAACTCCACCCCCCTGTCGCTCACCATCACCATCACATCCACCCCCACCTCCACAGCCATGAACCACCACCTTGACCCTCCGCCGCTTACCATCACAATCACCTCCGCCCCTATCTCCACAGCCATAAACCACCACTCGAAAACCACCCCCGTATCAGATCCCAAAACACCTCATCCACACCCCGTGACCCTCCGCCGCTCACTATCACCATCACCTCCACCCCTACCTCTACAGCCATGAACCACCACCAAAACCCACCACCATACCCCGTCGCCATCACCCTAGACACCCACCCCCGAAACCACCACCATACCCAATCCAGATCTAGATTGATCTTCAAAAATTGGGGGGACGTTCTTCTTGCTCAGATGAGAGAGAGAGAGAGAGAGAGATCTTCTTGAGAGAGAGAGGTGTGAAAATAATGATGATTAAAAAAACAGTAATTATAAAGGTGGGTAGGGCTGAGGGTGGGGTGGGGTGGGGTGGGGTGGAGTAGGGGAGGTAATAAGTTACTATCTTGCCCCTTAATATTATAATGATAAGTTGCATATGTGTCACCTTGTTATTGGCCTAGATGATTTCTCAAGTTCTCGCAATTCAGACGAGCTCTCAAATGATCCAGATCCTGGTTTTGAATAGGATAAATAATGTGAATTACAATGTAGTTTGTTGTCATAAGAAAACATTTGAATGCATTTATGCACCCGTATGTTTAAAAATGGGAAAAAATATTTAAATCAACCTTCTAAGAAATGTTATAAAATGAATATAATAGGGTTTTAGAAAATATGGTGTGAAACAGTGACTATATGTGCAACATTGATAGCAACATTGCCCTAACCTATTCCTAGACTTCAAATTTAAATTCTACTATATGAGTGAAGTGTGTTCAGATTTGACCATCAAAGAAGAAGAACATTTACAAAAAAAAAAATATTATTTTTTGTGTCTTGACAAATATGATATATACAAATGAAGATTACAATCCCGTTAAAGTGATTTTAAATCCCCTATTCAAAAAGTGTACCAAAATACAACGAATTATCACATTAGGGTCTACAAAAGCATAGTGCTTTGTCTGCTTATCAAAAGGTTTCGACACATTTTTCATATATTCAAGAAAATATAGGTCATACCATACGATTTACTCATTTAGGTGAGAAGATTACATATATTGGTGAGAGCATTCAATGAGCAATATTCAATGCTTAACTATAATTTTCGAATATATATTATATAGGATGCATTATAGTTATACCATGTACTAAGAGAGGACAAAAGTTAGCAAGCACTCCCCACTCTATGTGGGTATATAACCATGCATGTCAGTTTATTGAATGATCTTTGTGTGAGAATATTCATCTGTTATTGAATAGGCTTGTTTAGATTAGGTGTGTATTGTTTATTCAACAATAAATTTTGTAATCATAAACAAGAATACTGTAGGATCGACAACACATTAGTATCGCGCGTGTTTCGGATTGATTGCGGAATCAATAATCCGATTAGTTGTTATAAGTGAGTGTTTATGAAGACAATAAGCTAGAGAGAGCACACACATAAATGGCAAAAGTTACAAAATGCATGAGGTATATATAGCAAGTCTTATACGCCTAGGGTACATGTACGTGCATGGCCCCTCATGCATGTGCATCCACACGTATGAAGCCTCATTGTAGGCGTATGAGACATCAACAACTCCCAACATACCCATAAACCTATATTAACATCTAAACAACCCTAGAACGTGACAAAACGAGATCCGACTATCATATCCAAGCTAGGGACATAGCCGAAGGGTGCATTTACAAATTCTAGACTCTCAAAATACGTGCAAACCTTACTAACCCCTCTATAATTACATTAAGTATCGTTGTAGTAACCACATTGGGTAAGCTTGCTGGAGAAAAATCCGGGCTCCAAAAGATGGAGGTAGATCCACACGGTTATGCTTACGGCCTTTTGGAGGATCTGGTTTGCGAGAAACGCTAAGGAATTCGAGGAGAGGTTTATCCCAGTTAAGGACTCGGTGGCCCAAATCAAAGAAGACGTGTTCATGTGGTTGTCCAGTCGATCCAAAATCTCGGTTCCTTTGTGGGATTCTTGGATCAGTTTTGATGTCAAATGTTGTTTGTGATTTGTTTGTGATTTCGTTGTGTTCTTGGGGTTTTGTACTTCCGAGTTTCTTGCTTGCTCTTTCTATGCATATATATATATATATAGGATTTGGATCATTTGAGAACCACCATTTAGGGAGAGAACCAAAGAACCAGTGTGAACATGTGACATTTTTGTAAATATGAAGGTGTCTACAAAACCCCTCCATCCAAAAATAAAAAAAAATAAAAAAAAAATAAAAAAAATTATATAACCTAAATAAATAAAAAAATAAAAAAAGTAAAAACACCAAAATGATTATTTTGCATTATTAATTCGAAAAAAAATAAAAAAAATAAAAAAAATGGCTTGTGATGGTCATATGACGATCCTGATGCACATGTGCATTTCGCTGTTATATATACAGAAATACATCGTATGCACATGTGCATTTCACTCTTAAATCGCAATTTTGAATGAATTGTCAATTACCATAACTAAATGATTATTAAATGGACGCGATATTATATAAGGGATCAAAAATTTTATTCAATGATCCATAAACGGACGCAAAGTGAGATATAAAATACACTCGAACTCGTCAATTGTTTAGTCATGCATATTATAACATAAATTTAAAATAAAACACATGTAGGACAACAAACATGAATAAACTTAGAACAACTCTATATAAGAATTATAAAATAAGAAACGTGTACCGCATGCACATGTGCATTTCACTAATATTCCACATGTGCACTACCACTCACTATACGATACTACCTGACTTAACACATTGGAAATTATAAAGTAAACATACTAAAGTGCTCATAATTTACAATTAAATTTTGTCTTCACTTTCTCCATTGTTTCTTTCGCATCGTTCATCAATGTTAGTTTCTGCACGTTCGCGTCTGAAAGGACTATATATTCCAGTAGCATACTTTATCCTGCTATTGTTATCTCGCTGTGTTGCACCTCTTCTTGAATGTTGAACCCATATTCAAATGGTTTACTCCTTTGCCATGTATACCTGCATGTGTCTTATGACAAAAGTTCCACAATGAGTAACGTTTTATGTTATTCCCCACTTGATCTCCTTCATTGCTGGGTAGACACGTGGTACGCATTTTGCCATCAAATGACCAACACTGTGCATATACCTAAACAAAATGTGCTTCTGCAACAATATTGAATCATAAACTTGTATTAATACCTACATACACGGTTACAAAACAAAAATAAAATAAAATAATTTTTTCAAACATATGTAATAAATTTATTTTCCAGTAACTTGTATTGCATATGTGCATTAGAAAATATTATTATATGCACACAACTAGATTTACTTCACATGTGTTTGTTAATATATATAGTAGAAGTATTTCATATGTGCATTATAACATACAACACATACATGATGCACATGTGCAATACAACTACTTAGATCACATATGTGCATTGCACAACACAAACACATAGTCACGTGTAACATTAGACAACTTATTCATGGTGCACATGTGCAATACAACTACCTTTGATCATATATGTGTAGTACAAAACACAAAAATCTAAATTGACGTCATATCAATCATATCTAAATTGATTAAATAAATAATAACGACCTTTTTTAACTTTATGATCAACAATTATGTCATCATCCTTAATCGCATCTGGCGGTTCATTTTACCATTTCTCACTCGATTCTAAGACAAAAGTTACCTTCTTCTAACTTTTTCCCATACTTTAACTACAATAGTAAACAACACATAAGAAAACCAAATTTTCAATCTTAATGCACATGTGCATTAACATTACTTTTTTCATAACCACATAACATATGCACGTGTTCCTTAAAATGAATGACCATAATGATATTAGTATAAATGCACACGTGCATTAACATTGCTTTTATTAGTATCAAATACGTTATGCACATGTGCATTAACATTCTTAATTCACATGTACATATAAAAAAAATAGCACCACTTTAACATGCTTATGGTAAAACAGATAAATATAGAACAAACATACCTAAATTCAATCAGAACACATATATGTCCAATTCCTATACAAATCAAAAAACAAAGGGATCAAAACAATCAACAAACATGGAGACTATATCTCAAACATACTTAAATTCAATCAGAACACATATCTGTCTAGTTTCTGATTCTAATCAGAAAACAAAGGGATAAAAAACAATCAACAAACATGGAGATCATAAATCAACCATACCTAAATTCAATCATAACACAAATCTGTCTAGTTCCTGGTTCAAATCATAAAACAAAGGGATCAAAAAAATTAATAAACATGGAAACCATAACTCAAACATACCTAAATTCAATCAGAACATAGATCTGTCCAGTTCCTGGTTCAAATCAGAAAACAAAGGGGTAAAAAACAATTAACAAACATGGAGACCATAACTCCATCAACAACAATTGCAAAAGTACTGCCATTAGCATCCGTCTCTCAACAACCGTACGTCTCCGAACTCGTTTCCTTCACTCTCAATCGCCTCCACAAGGAACCAAAGCTTCTTCGTGTCGATGCCGACCGAATTCAAAGACAGATGCAATAAATGCACATGTGCATTATGGTAAAACAGATAAAAAAAGAACAAACATGCCTAAATTAAATGTTATTGTTTCCATTACCATTACCAGCATCCGGTAACGAATCCATAACCATCACTCACTAACTAAAATTCAACCTAAAAAAATCAACAAATTCAGGACAAATGATCTAACAAAACACTCAAAATCATTACAATAATAATAATCAAAGGAGCAAAAAATTGATTCATAATTAAATAAAAAAGGCATCACAAAATACTCAATTTTACACATATATTTAACAAAACCAAATCAACGATTATTAGTATACTTAATACGACCCCATAAAACACAAAACATAAACTCTAAATCACGAACAAAGAACCTCACATAAACCCTAACAACCAAAAAACCATAAATCCAACACAAACACAACCTAACAACAACCCTAGCCTATTATCCCCAAATAAATCGTAACCCTAGGTTAGGGTTCTAATAAACAAACGCTAGCACCCAAACGTGTAACTAATTTCAACAACAGCTTCGAAAAGAAGACAATCGGTTATGTTAGTGTTCAATACGAAACTATCAATAATGCATGATCGCAGTTTAGCGTAGTGATGTTTTGGGATAAAAACTAAGGAATCAAAGACGTATGGATACATAAACAGATAGATATAATAATAATATTAATATTAATATTAATATTAATAATATATATATAGAATGGTATAGTGATTACCTGAACCGATGTTTATATGAATTGAAGAGAAGAGAGTAAGTGATATGTAGAGAGAGAGAGTTTGGATCTTTGGTTTCTCTCTCTAGAAGCTGGATCCTTGGTTTCTGTCTCTAGAATATCTGCTTCAACAAAATTATTATTATCTTAGGTGGGATTATTTATATTTTTTATTCTTTAAATGATATTTACAAAATTGCCCCATGTTCACATTGGTTGTCATGGTTCTCTCCCTAAAGTTGGTTCTCGTATGATCCATACCCTATATATATATATATATATATATATATATATATTGAGAACCACCATTTAGGCAGAGAACCAAAGAACCAGTGTGAACAGGTGGCAATTTTGTAAATATGAAGGTGTCTACAAAAAACCCCTCCATCAAAAAATTAAAAAAAAATAAAAAAAATTATATAACCTAAATAAATAAAAAAATAAAAAAAGTAAAAACACCAAAATGATTATTTTGCATTATTAATTCGAAAAAAAATAAAATAAAATAAAATAAAAAATAAAAAAAATGGCTTGTGACGTCATATGACGTCATCCTGATGCACATGTGCATTTCACTGTTATATATACAGAAATACACCGTATGCATATGTGCATTTCACTCTTAAATCGCACTTTTGAATGAATTGTCAATTACCATAGCTAAATGATTATTAAATGGATGCGATATTATATATAAGGGGTCAAAAATTCTATTCAATGATCATTAAATGGACACAAAGTGATATATAAAATACACTTGAACTCGTAAAGTGTTTAATTATGCATATTATAACATAAATTGAAAATAAAACATGTGTATGACAACAAACACAAATAAACTTCAAACAACTCTATATAAGACCTATAAAATAAGAAACGTGTACTGCATGCACATGTGCTTTCATTGTTATAGTTATATTTTTTGATGAGTTTAGCTTTAGGGCTTAATTTTTATATATGGTGGGAGGGAGAGTTAGGTTTTTTTTGGGGGTATGGGGTGGTGGGTTTAGGTTTTTAGGGGGGGGGGTGTAATTATAATTATGCACATGTGCATATGCCAATTTTCTTATCGTATCAATCTACATACACTAAAGTAATAATCACAAACATAATAAACATATCAACCACCATATAAGATCACTCAAAATATACATATGTGCATGCATCATTCTTCAAATAACAAACTTTGTGTATCCATCTGTTTTTATCATACAACTACAAGGTAGTCTCTAACAAACGCATCAACACAATAAAAAACGATAACAACAAAAATATCCAATATTAACAAGCCAACCATGTTACTTCTTACAACACTCTTCACACCTCATTGATGCTTCATCTAACATCTCCATTGTTTTTTTCATCCGTCAACCTGAACATCATATACTTCTCAGATTTGTCATATTGTTCATGTGTTTAAACAAATAAGAATTGACATTTATTAGTTAACATGAAAAATATACATATATGCACATGTGCATGTATATCCAAATTGATTAAATAAATAATAACTACCTTTGTTAACTTCATGATCAACGATTATGTCATCATCTTCAATCGCATCTGGTAAATTTTTTGACCCTTTCTCAATAGATTCTAAGACAAAAGTTACCTTCTTCGAATTTTTTCTCATACTTTAACTACAAATAATAAACAACACATAATAAAACCAAAATTTCAATCTTAATGCACATGTGCATTAACATTACTTTTTTATTACCACATAACATATGCACATGTGCGTTAGAATGAATGGCCATAATGATATTAGTATAAATTCACATGTGCATTAACATTACTTTTATCAGTAGCAATTACGTTATGCACATGTGTATTAACATTCTTAATTCACATGTACATATCAAGAAATAGCACCACTTTAACATGCTCATGGTAAAACAGATAAATATAGAGCAAACATACCTAAATTCAATCAGAACACATATCTTTCCAATTCCTGTACAAATCAGAAAACAAAGGGATCAAAACAATAAACAAACATGGAGACTATATCTCAAACATACCTAAATTCAATCAGAAACATATATGTCTAGTTCCTCATTCTAGTCAGAAAACAAAGGGATCAAAAACAATCAACAAACATGGAGACCATAACTCAAACATACCTGAATTCAATCATAAAACATATCTGTCCAGTTCCTGGTTCAAATCAGAAATTAAAGGGATAAAAAACAATTAACAAACATGGAGATCATAACTCAAACATACCTAAATTCATTCAGAACACAGTTCTGTCCAGTTCTTGGTTCAAATCAGAAAACAAAGGGGTAAAAAACAATCAACAAACATGGAGACCATAACTCCATCAACAACAATGGCAAAAGTACTGACATTAGCATCCATTTCTCAACAACCGTACGTCTTCGAAGTCCTTTCCTTCATTCTCGATCGCCTCCACAAGGAACCAAAGCTTCTCCATGTCGATGCCGACCGAATTCAAAGACAGATGCAATAAATGCACATGTGCATTATGGTAAAACAGATAAAAAAACAAACATGCCTAGATTGAATGTTATTGTTTCCATTACAATTACCAGCATTTTGTTTCTACAATTCAAAATTATTCATGTCAAATTCTGAATAACCAACCATAAGACTATAAACAAACCATTCAACGATGAGGAAAAACAAAGATTCAAGTCTATATTACAAGAAATCATTATGTAAAAAAAGTCATACTGCAAGCAAGCAACCAAACACAAATGAAATATAAAAAATTTATAATCCCTACGAATAAAACATATTTAGCATGACCTGAAAATGAACATGTGTTACCATTATTATTGTTCCTTTTAAAGAAGCATATGTTATAAGGGCCTTGAAACTGATGATGTTACCACTCATGATACAGCCTAAGCAGTTAGGTTTACTGTTTAAATAAAACAGAAATAAACTAATCGAATTACCTGACATCGATTAACACCTGATTGATCCTTACGATACAAATGAACGTTACTGATGCACGTTTCTCTTCGATTACTAATGAAGATGAACGTTTCTGGATCAAAAACAACATCATTCATCTTCTGTTTCTGATGACGTTTCTATTCGAAACTGATGAAGATGACGGTTATAGATGGATCGATGGATATTTCATATTAAGCTGCTGTGACGGATCGATGACGGACGATGAAGATGAAGCTTACAGATGGATCGATGTAGGTTACAGATGAAGCTCCGGTGACGGATCAATGGAAGTTACATGTTCATCTCCGATGCCGGATCGGTGGAAGTTAGATCGATATATATGGTGGTTAGAGGATGAAGGTGTATTTATTTTACAGAGAATAGAGTTAAATGATGAAGATATGGTGCTTTTATTTAGGTTTTACATTAATGCCCCGTGTTCACACTGGTTCTCTGGTTCTCTCCCTAAAGTTGGTTCTCGTATGATCCCTACCCTATATATATATATATATATATATATATATATATATATATATATATATATATATATAGGTATAGGTTCCTGTACAAAGTACATTTTTCGTACAAAGTGTGAGAAGTCTATATAGTCATTGTTTTTTAAAGTTTGGCTATAATGTTTTTAATTCCTTTTGCATTGATTTATATAGGAAAGCATCAAATGTTACAACATAAAACACAATCAAATGTATTTTAGACATTAAATTTAAAACACACTGATTACTTTCTTCGTATGGTGTTTTAAATTGCATGTCGAGAATACATTAATTAGTGTTTTAAATTGTTAATTTTTGTCTTTTTCTATATAATACTATGCCAAAGGAACATAAAACATCATGCCTAAAATTTAAAACACAATGCCTATATAGACTTCTCACACTTTGTACGAAAAATGCACTTTGTACAGGAACCCCACCCTATATATATATATATATGGTTGGGCTACTTTAAAAACCCATTTGAATTGAGAAAACCGTGAAAACCCTATGTAAACCATATGCAAAAACAATTTTTTTCCTGATTTTTCAGAATAGCTTTTATATCCAATGTTATTATTTTTGGCAAAAAAAAAAAAAAAAAAAAAAAATCAAAAAAGCGCCAAGTAGATTATTTTGTTACACATATATTACACAAACTCGTTAGTTATCATACGTCAGCATTGTTACATATATAACATGTTTGTTATGTAATTTAAAAAAAAATATCTTCAGCGTTTTTTTTTATTTTGCTAAAACTAATAAAATTAAATATACAAGCTATTCTAAAAAA
Source organism: Ambrosia artemisiifolia (assembly GCA_032199755.1). NCBI lineage: Eukaryota > Viridiplantae > Streptophyta > Magnoliopsida > Asterales > Asteraceae > Ambrosia > Ambrosia artemisiifolia. Next base: position 15,701,240 of record CM063523.1, read on the forward strand.
ATAGCAAAAAAAAGTGTTATTACATAGAGTTTACATAGGGTTTTTATGGTTTTTTCAACTTAAAAAGTATCGTTATAATGTAGAAATTAATTTGTAGATCTTTCTTTAATCATATCAGTTCCCTTTTCTTATTGGGTAAACCCCTATGTTTGACAAATATATTTTTGTCATATGAAAAATGCATATAGTCCTTTTAAGTATTTTAAAATAATTTTTTATGCTACTTTTTTTTTTTTTTTGAAAGGCAAAAGACTTTTATTACCAAACCCATAAACATACATGATTGTCCACTAGCAAGGTGCTAGATGTGAATTAAAACAAAAACAACCAAACCCATGTAATTAATTATACATCAATCTCAAAAGTCGACCATTTTTTCCAATCCCTTGGTATTTGCTTTGCACGACTTGTAATCCAATTGAAGGATAGAGCTTTGATTTCTCCCAAACATTGGTCTAAACACGGTCGCTTCCCGGAGAATATTTTCTTGTTTCTTGTAATCCAAATGGTCCAAATCGTTGTTAGGATGATAGCTTTAATAATCTTTGTCTTGATCCGGCCAATCCCAGCTACTTTATGCGCCCTAAGAATGTCTCTGAATTCAAACGTGAAGATGGGTGGAATGCGGCACCAATCACTGACTTTGCTCCATATTTGTGTTGCAAAATAGCATGAGATGAAGAGGTGTTCGGCGTTTTCCGATTGGTCGTTGCAGAGTGTGCAGGTAGCGGATGTGTTGATGATCCTTCGACGGTTTAGCCCTTCCAGCGTAGGAATGCGGTCTTGTTCACTTCTCCAAGCCAAAAGATTCACTTTTTTAGGCACCAGTTTGCACCAATCATAGGGGTAGAAAGGTACAGCAGTGGCTGCAAGTTTTTGGCGACATGAGGCGATTGAGAATGTTCCATCCTTGTCTAATTTCCAGCTCCAACGGTCAGGGTTCTCGGTTAGTTCCCAGCTGCGAAGCAGGTTGATGCAGTCTTGAAGCTCTTGCGATTCCTGTTCCTGCAATGTATCACGACTCCATGCCCAACCCAAAGCCCAAGTGTTTCCCAGTCGAGTAATACGAGCTGCAACAGTGCAGCATTTTTCTGATTCAAGTAAGAAAAGGTTAGGGAAAGTGTACCTTAGTGGTTGTTCACCGCACCAGGAGTCGAGCCAGAACCGTATCCCCGAACCGCTACCAAGCACACCCCTGAATAATTCTTCAACCTTGATATTTGCATCTTCAAAGTCCTTTCCAACCTTAATGATGGAGTTCCAAACACCGGCAATGGAGGACCTAATGGGTAGATAAGACCAAGCCCGATTATTATGGTGGATAGAATCGATGACTCTACGCCATAGGTTCGATGGTTCGGATTTGTAGCGCCACCACCATTTGAGTAACAAACTCATGTTCATATGTTTGAGCGAACCCAACCCGACGCCTCCTTTGTCTTTTGGGCTAATGACTCTCTCCCAAGCGACCCAAGCGGTTTTGTTTTTTTCGTCGTTTCCGCCCCAAAAGAAACGTCTTCTCAGTTTTTCAAGGTGTTCGATGATGCCTTTTGGTGCGCGGAAGATTGAGAAATTGTATAGTGGAAGGCTATCTAAGACCGCTTTGAGTAGGACCACTCGACCACCCATAGACAAGGATTTTGCCTTCCATTTGGACAACCTCCCATTGCATACTTCTATTACATCTTTCCAATGCCTTGGTTGGTTCATATTAGCTCCTACTTGCACTCCAAGGTAGGTACAAGGTAGGGATCCTTGGTTTACATGGATCGAGTCTGCTGCTTCAAGGATGGACACATTATTGACCCCCACTCCATATAGCTTGGTTTTGTGATGATTCATCCTTAGCCCGGAGATTAGGAAGAAACATCTAAAGATCCGATTGATGTTGCAAATGCAATGATTGTCCCATTCACCCAACAACACTACGTCATCCGCATACATGAGATGGGTAAGTGGCCGATCCAATTGTGGCAGATTTATGCCTTTGAGGGCACCCATGGATTCGGCTTTCATCAAAAGGCAAGAAAGAGCTTCCATAGCAAGGATGAAAATGAAGGGTGAAAGCGGATCCCCTTGGCGGACACCCCGGTAGCATTGGAACTCCCATGAGGGTGATCCATTGACAAGTATAGATGCGCGGGCAGAATGAAGAATGCCCTGAATCCACATCCGCCACCTCTCCTTAAAGCCCATTTGGTTAAGAACGGAATCGATGAACTTCCAATTTATGGTATCGAAAGCCTTTTCCAGGTCCACTTTTAAAAGAAAGATTGGCTTTTTGAACTTCTTTGCCCAAGCCGTAAGTTCATTGAGTATCAATGGGCCGTCTAGGATGTTTCTGCTCGCAAGGAAACCTGATTGAAATTCAGAAATAAGGCCGTCCATTACCGTTTTAATTCTGTTTGCCAAGACCTTGGAGATGACTTTTGAGATGCACCCAATTAAGCTAATGGGCCTGTATTCGCTAAGGGACACCGGGTCGATGTTCTTAGGAATAAGCACGATGAAGGAAGAGGCGCATCCCCTACTGATGGAACCGTGTTCAAAGAAATCGGACATTACTTTGGTGAAATCATCTTTGAGGAACTCCCAAAAATGTTTGAGGAAGGCGAAGTTGAAACCGTCCGGCCCGGGTGCCTTGTCGCTCCCACAATCCCAAATGGCCTGTTTAATTTCCTGGGTGGTGAATGGTTCGACGAGTCTATTAGCGTCCATGTCCGAGAGCTTTTTGAGGTTTGGGCAGGTGAATGATGGGCGATGTTGCATAGGCTCGGCAAATTTGTTGGCAAAGAATCTTCTCGCTTCTCGCTTCATATCATCAGGATTGTTACACCAATTGTTGTTAATCATGAACCCACTGATGCGCTTACTGCAGTTGTTGAAGTTAACCATCCCGTGAAAGAAGCTTGTATTTTCGTCTCCATCGAGTGCCCATTTCATTTTTAATCATTCATTCATGTATCATTTAATTGTTATTTTATTGTCATAATTTATTGTATAACAAGCCATATTATTGTACAATCCTTGATATCTGATTTTTTTTTAAAATAATTTTCTCATAGTATATGATTTAATCGTAAATGCATTTGAATTTTTGTTCACTTTCTTCTTATTAGTTTAGTTTAAAGTTTTTGTTGTTAAAATTTGAATATCGTTCTACCCTGTAACTTTTGAACAATTAAGATTTAAACGTTTTTAGTTTGAATTCTTTACTTTTTATAGATTAAAGTTTAATATTTTTTATGGATTAATGTTATTTGAAATGTGTTAAATTTGACATATATGATATTATGTATAGCATACTAAATTATTATTCTGATATTTAACAAATTTTAAATTTTTACCAGCAATGTGTGACTTGAGCATAGGGTGGCCCGTCATTTGTTTTATATTATTGAAATGGCCTTAACAATTATTTATATTGTTATTATCACTATTACAGTAGTAATTACTAAAATGAATAGATTTCTAATTTTAATTTCCTTAATTATTACAACTGGTATTTTACCCGTCACGCATTGCGACGGCGCACGATGGGTAGAATCATGTTGTAACACACGAAGCGTAAAACACAATGCGTACACTCGATCAATTCGTAAAACACAATGCATAATTTTTTTTTCCTCGCGGTGATAATTCAGCTTCCATTCTTTATATTACTCGTACTCATTATATCAAGAGGACATAAAAAACCGATTAATTATCCAAAATTAGTTATCAATAAAGTAAAAAAAGTTCATTTTATCCATAATTAATTTAGTATTATTTCTAATTGGGAATCTTCATTCATTTATACTACTTCTTTTGAATAAAAGTAAAATAAATAAATTTACAGTAGTACTTGTACTATATTTTGTGCTACAAGTCTTTACCTAACTTTTCTTCTAAAAAAATGTATCCCTTTCCTACTCTTGCTTTCTCTCATCACCATCACCATTACCATCACCAGCAAAACACTACTTCCAGTACCAGCAAACCACAACCACCACAACATCGTCGTAGCCACCCCCAAAATCGCTCACTAAATTCCAACAACTTTTTTCGACTCTTATCTTAACCCTAATGTTTTTCTCTTTCTAGAAAACACCAATCAACCTCGCCTAGAATATTTTCTAATTTGTCTTTGTGTTTTCTTTCAGATGATCCGCTTACTGCATTAGCCCTTTCGATCGAGTCGCTGGCCACATCACGACACTTGGGAGTTGTCCTGGTAACCATGACCGGTTCTGAATCACGAACGGTTACTGTTGGTTCCTCGCTAGCAAGACCTCGTTTTCAGCCAGCCGTTTTGGGGTTGTCACCTACAGCTGTTTTCACGTTCGAGCCACTTGGTATCCGTTCTGTGGTTGAAGAAATCTCTGTTACTGTTGGTGACCTCACAAGACAATGAAGACTTGAAGCTGGAAGGGCAAAGATGTAATTTCGTCTTGTCTCCGTTAAGCTGGCCTTTTCCACCACCATGGTGGTTCGGTGGTGGATGCCTGGTTTAAAGCTGGAAGGGCACAAGTGTAATTTCGCGTTGGTTTCGTTTCTATTTGGTGGGGCAAAAATGTAATTTCAGTGATTTGATAGGGCAGAATTGTAATTTGAGTTTATTTTGTCTACACTGACTTTGTACTTTAAGTATATAGGTAATATGGATACACACAATTACAATATGTCTATTTTAGTACATTATGGTGGTGTTTGTTTTTTCCTAGAAGTGTATCGTGACCTCTTCTTTCTCTGCCGTGCAGACACGGGCAGATGTTGAACTGTTATAGCCTGTTTGTCTTTTAGAAGACCTTTCACTAAAATAGGTTTTCCTGACCTTTTTTTGGTGCAGACATAAACACATGTCTTCCCACCTCTTCTCATTTCTCCTTTCTCCTTCTCCTTCTTCTTCTCCTCCTCAAACCCATTCTCTCCTCTCCCCTCCCCTCCTCCTCTGTTGCCGCCGCCTCACATCCCCTTCCCCTCGGTTGCGGTAGAGGGGAAGGGGATGGGAGGCGGCAACGACAGAGGAGGAGGGGAGGGGAGAGGAGAGAAGGAGAGAATGGGTTTGAGGAGAAGAAGAATGATTATGAAGGGGGGAGGCGGTCCAATCTCATTTGTAATTCTTTTTCCTAACAGTGCCTGTAACAAAGTGATTCTAATAGCATCTCAATATGGAAATACTCTTCATTACAAAAATGGACAATCATTACCTTGAAGATATGGAACAGCTTTGTTAATTTTTAAATCAACTAGAAAATATAAGCGCGAGGCTGGTGTTGTTCTTCAATGTTGAGTTTAATCATTGGGATATGAAATATTGCTTAAAAGAAAAAAAAAATATAGATGGGATTCAAATGAAATCGTGGTTTATTATGGTGGGTTGTGGTGGGTTATGGTTTCAGGTGACAACAGAGGGTGTTGGTTCACGGTTGAGGGCCTCGGTTATGGTGGATTATGGTTTTGGGTTAAGCTGCAGAGATTGATATACAAACTGTCTTTTTCTTGCAAACTGCAGAGGCTTGATCCACTTCTTCTTCTGCAGATGTGATCCGCAGACTACATACATTTTACCTCTTCAAAAACAAACAGGACCTATGTTTCAAGTGAATGATACAACAGAATTAGTTTCATATCAAAAATAATATTTCACGGACGTTAATTAAATTACAATACCAGAATATAACTGAACTTTTGCTATTAAGATCATCCGTAATGGTTATGCCCTCCATGGGGCATTTTTCGCCATCATAACCCCCTTTCAAACGACGTGTAATGATTAATGCCCTTTCAATTGCTACTTTCTATATTTTTCTTCACTTTGGGCATTGTATTAGAAATGTCTCTCCTTCTGCATACCTCTATGACGCACATGCCCTTATAACGCCCAGGAGGACGGTGTTAGGGATGTCATCAAGCTCATTCATACCCATATAATGCGCGTTACGTATGGTGTAAATTGAGTAGCATAATGTAAATAATGAAGGAAAATAATGAGAGGTCTAATTCGTCAAACTAAAGGTCGATCTAATATATTTAAATGGACATGTGATTTCCGATTTCCACTATTTAATTTTAATTTTATTAATTAATAATCATCAAGAAAAGAAAGTCTTGACAAAAGTGTTTGAGAAGTCAAACGGGTGGAATTTGGCAATTATAGTTTTAATGGTTGGGTGAAGAAAGAAACCAAAGAGAAAGATGATGATTATGAGTTTGGTCCCTCGTGTTTAATCATTGTTTCCCAAAATAATTAAAGGTGGACCTGATTCTCACTAACTGTACGATTTCATATAGTATGAGTGTTGACATGCAGGACCCCTTTTTGCATAGCACAGGAGGCTCTCTTTTATAATATTAACTTTCTGTCATCTTGTAAGATTTCCTTCAAATCTATTAGACTACTTTAAACTGCCATTGGGGATCAAGCCCTTAGATGTTTTTTGAGGACCTTAGCATTGGAGTGCATCTTAGGAAGCCCTTAGGCGAGGTGTCTTTGTACAACGGCATGTTTACCTCGGTTCATGTGATAAGGCGGGCCTAAAGTAAATAGCGAAAAGTTTTATTTGAATATTGTGTATAATGAGTGGAGGTGGAAATTAAGAAACATAAGGATATTTGTAATGTTGAAGATGAAATTGAGATTTTTAAAGATTTGTAACAATATTATGTGGTAGATGATGTGGCAGCTAAGAACGTCTAAGGCATGCTTAGCATTGGAGATATTCTTATAACTTTATCATCATTCATTATGAAACTATGAATAATTCTTACATCAATCAAAATCCAAATGAATCTTGAAAAGTAAACATTACAAAATATGTATAATCAGTTTGAGTACATAAAAGTTAAAACAATCATATAAACGGTAATAATAGGCCTGGTCTATTTCAACTCCCCACCTTCTATTTTCAACCCCCTCAAAGCGCCTCGTTTAGGCCTAAGTGAAGCGCTTTGCCCTCATTTCGAGGAGGTCAGTACGAGGGGCAGAAAAAGATGAATTTTTAAAGCGAAGCGCCTCGCTTAGGCCTAAGCGAGGCGCTTCGAATCAAAGATTTATTTTGGAGTGGTTTTTGATGTTTTGAGTTGGTTTTTTTTTATTTTTTTATTTAATAATTATAAAAAGTTAAAAAAATTTAAAAAACAAAGTAATAACCCTAATCAAACGTCAATGACTTAAACTTGAAATCATCAACCACGTATAATCAATGAATGTGGTATGCGCGTTAAATTTCATTAAATGCGGCAATCTATGGATCCGGTTGGAGTTTAAAGCTTCGTGTGTCATCTTGGTCGAACTCATGTTGCAACATACGTCTTGTGTGTGTTAGGGTTCGAAATTTTAGGGTTTTTTAGTGGGTTTTTCCATCCTTGTGTTTCCAAATTTTTTTAATTAGCTTAAATCTCTCTGATCCATGGTACCTTGAAGACTAGATTCGGTGCAATCGACGAACATCATTCAAAGTTTCAACTTCCCGTTCAGGTGCTTAAGTCCACCAACCTACTTGATCGTTGACAAATATCTCTCCGATATAAGAAGAGTTGTCTTCATTGATTCTAAGAAACTTGAAAGAAGAGGTACCTTGAAAACTGGATTCGGTGCAATCAGAATCCGAATGCAGTATGCGCGTTAAATTTCATTAAATGCGGCACTCTATGGACCCGATTGGAGCCTAAAGCTTCGTGTGTCATCTTGGTCGAACTCATGTTGCAACATACGTCTTGTGTGTGTTAGGGTTCGAAATTTTAGGGGCTTTTTAGTGGGTTTTTGCATCCTTGTGTTTCCAATTTTTTCTTTAATTAGCTTAAATCTCTCTGATCCATGGTCTCTTGAAGACTAGATCCATTGTACCTTGAAGACAAGACACTTCAATGATTCTAAGAAACTTGAAAGAAGAGGTACGTTGAAGACTGGATTCGGTGCAATCAGAATCCGAATGCGGTATGACCGTTAAATTTCATTAAATGCGGCAATCAAGGGATCCGGTTGGAGTCTAAAGCTTCGTGTGTCATCTTGGTCGAACTCATGTTACAACATTCGTCTTATGTATGTTAGGGTCCGAAATTTTAGGGCTTTTTAGTGGGTTTTTCCATCCTTGTGTTTCCAACACACAGGCAAGTCCTCGTCTGATCCACAAAACAAAACAATAATCTTGAAGTTTTTTAATATAGCCATTTTTCCCTGGTTTACCAGGAATGGGTTGAAGGTGTGTGTTGAAAATATAATAAACAAAGATAATACAAGAAGATGATCAAGGATGCTCCAACATAACTTGCACCGGCTTGAGATATGAGTTTGATTAGCTTAAATCTCTCTGATCCATGGTATCCACTTTCAAGTTGTCTTGATCGTTGACAGCTATCTCTCCAATAACAATTGAAAAGTTGTCTTCGATGATTATAAGAAACTTGAAAGTAATTACAAGAAGATGATCAAGGATGCTACAACATAACTTGCACCGGCTTGAGATATGAGTTTGATTAGCTTAAATCTCTCTGATCCATGGTATCCATTTTCAAGTTGTCTTGATCGTTGACAGCTATCTCTCCGATAACAACTGAAAAGTTGTCTTCAATGATTATAAGAAACTTGAAAATAATTACAAGAAGATGATCAAAGATGCTACAACATAACTTGCACCGGCTTGAGATATAAGTTTGATTAGCTTAAATCTCTATGATCCATGGTACCTTGAAAACTAGATTCGGTGCAAACAGAAGAGCTATTTTCAAAATTAATGTAATGTATAAGTTTTAGAGTCAGTAAGCATTTAAAGAACTTGCACCGGCTTGAGATATGAGTTTGATTAGCTTAAATCTCTCTGATCCATGGTATCTACTTAAATCAACCGAAATTGAGTATCATCAATTTGGTATTAGTGGTTGGAAACTGTGATGACAAAGCTTGTCACACCCTCAAATTTCCACAAGCGGAGTTCTACCGCGAGGCGTGTGACACACCAGGATCCAAGTCAACGGTCACAATAAGCGACGTCTAAATGTAAAAACATACGTAAATAAAACCATGCATAAGATTTAAAACAACATTCGAAAGTGCGGAAGCATTGAAGTTTACAAAAGTCATGCGTAAATAAAAACATAAGTCTAAGAGTTTGACAATCCAAAACATGTATAAATGACCCTAGACGCGAGACGACTCCAGTGCGACTCCGTGCGCCTAGTTGACTGCTGCTACCTTAGCGACCTGAGAAAACATGCTAAAAGAGTCAACATATAATGCTGGTGAGTTCACAGGTTTTATTTAAACGTTTAAAGCAATCCTTTGAAAACCATTACCGTTGCTGTTACTGTTACTGTTACTACTATGCTTATGAGAACGCTAGCTAGGCGCAGAATAATATTACTACTACGGGTGAAACCATTGCTGACTAAGCCGTTCAGTGACCCTCAATTCCTATGGACGACCGTCATCACCGGTAGGCCTTGTATGTTTAGAGACAATATGCACCCGCCCGGCCTCCAGCCGTCGAGTGGGGCTTGTCAGTTCTCAATAGCACTATCCACATTTCCCCGCCATATTCCCATGTTAGTGGTTTCTAAGGGACTTTTTGATGAACCGTATAGTAATAAGATGAAAGCCATAGTATAACATGAAAATGAGTCATAAAAGAGTTTAAGCATGTTTCTCCCCCGAAAGCAAAAACCGTAAAATGTGGGGCCGTGAACTCACCTTAGGTTGCGTCTTCTGTTAATGAGTAAACCGTTTATGTGATATGATAGCCCCAACTACTGGCGACCTATCATAAGATATGTGTCAAGTTAGACTAATAACCCGAAGGCTAACTAGTCCCCGATTGTCCAGACCATGGCTAAGTACGTTTTGAAAACACGTTTGACTGTTACTTTGACCACACATACAAGAACCGATGTCCCATTGGTGACCCGACGACTCACGTTTTTAACAAATTTTCAAAGACAAAAACGTTTAGAAATCAGGTCTGGACCTTTAAGGAGTAAAACTTTATCATTAACAAGGTTTAAGAAGATGAACACACCTTAGATTTTAGCAAAGAAAGGTGTAAGATCTTGTAAAGGTGTTTTCTTGATCAAAAACGAGTTACAGAGGTTGGGTATAGTGTGTGATGGCTTTGGGGTGTGCTAGGGTTTCTAAAATGATGTTTTGCAACACAAGGGTGGTATTTATAGGCGTTTCTAGTCGTCAGGGCTGCAACAGGCGATTAGGGATTTGTAACACGCGATTAGGCCACATGGATAGGCCTAATCGCCTCCTTTTCCACACGAGTATCCCTCTATCAGGCGATTAGGCCTCCTAATCGCCCCCTGATAGGGGCTAATCGCCCCCTGCAGCTTTCTTCCCATTTTTGGCGCGTTAAACACTATTTTAACACATATAAGCACGTATTCACATACCGACAAGTCACATAATGATTATAAACACATAATTCATGAAAACAAACACGTTCACACTCGTTCACCAATTCCCGGGACTCGAGACTTGTGTGTGTTAGAACCCCAATGATGCATGACTCGACTCGACTGACCTTGTCATGTGTAATGTATGCACGACTCGCTAAGGTAGACTTACTAAGTTTTCAAAAAGTTAGTTACCGGAGTTTCCCGGGTGTCACATCATCCCCCTGTTGAAAGAATTTTCGTCCCGAAAATTTCCCGAAGTCGAAGAGAGAAAACAAATAAGAAGAAAAATTTTCCGGGTCGTCACATCATCCCCCAGTTGAAAGGAATCTCGTCTCGAGATTCTTTCGGCTTCAACAGTGATGAGTGTCGACGTCTGTGTGTGCCCAAGTAACGTTTCCCCAAAATACAACAAGTGAAGGTCGTGATCCAAAACGTGATAGCAACAGTCGGGAAACCACTTCCCCAAACGTGAATATAAGACTAGAGGCCCCCCGATCGAAGGCCTACTGGAGACTACTATGATTGGTATAACTAACCCACCGGTATCGTCCAAGTAGCATCCCCAAAGGACCCTCATCGACCCAAAGAATGAGAAACAGAGACCAAATCATAAAGAAAACACCCGAAGACACGAATGCACAACGATGCGGATCAAAGTAAAACCAAAGCGTAGCAAGAGATAAGAGAGAGTACGTACGGGTAACAGTGTCTGGGTCCTCCTGGTTCTCCCTAGCACCGATCACATAAGCATGAGCACGAGTAATCTGACCACCGCCTTATTTGCCTCCATCCTTTCCAGCAGTCCCTGTGCCCCCTTGGTTCAATTTGGACAGCTTCGCTTGAAGTGCCCTGCTTCCCCACAATGATAGCAACCCTGGTTCCCCTGTGGAGCAGGGGTAGTAGTAGCAGCAGTCTGAGTCGACCTGGACGAAAGGTTGACCCTACAATCCTTCGCAAGATGCCCCGTCCGCTGACAACGCTCACAACGAAAACTCTCACAAGTACCATAATGATGAAAACCACACCGTCCACACTTAGGGCTCTTTCCAGCATAGCCTCCCTGTTTCTGATCTGACGCTGACCCTGAAGCTTCAGCCTTCTTCGCTGCTGGTTGTCGCTGAACCACCGCTGAACTCTTCTCCACACTCTCCCACTTCCTCTTGTTATCTGCCGGCGCCTTCACAGAAGAGCCTCTAGGAGGTAAGACACCCTCAGTAATCTTCAAGTTGGTCATCTTGGTAGCCGACTGCACAGCCTCAGACATGGTAGTAGGATCCCTCGCAGACACCAACCCAGCAATCTCTGGCACCAAACCCGCAAGATACTGTTCTATCCTCCTATACTCTGGTGTCGATAAACCTGGACACATCACTGCTAACTCATTGTGCCTGATGGTGTACTCCTCAACCTCAGAACCCACCATCTTAAGATTCCCATATTCCTGTTCCAATCTCTTGATCTCCTCTCACGGGCAGTACTCATCCTTCAACCTACGCACGAAATCCGCCCAAGGCATGGCGTTGGCCTCCCCGAGACCAAGTGTCTGAGTGACGCAGTTCCACCACGTTAGGGCGGGTCCTACAAAAGTCCCCGAAGCAAACTTCACCCAATCCACTGCTAGAGTCTCACATAAAGCAAACACCGACTCAGTCTTCTCCAACCATCGAAGCAACTCCACAGCTCCTTCCGTACCTTGGAAGCTGAGGGGCTGACAATCCTTAAACCGCTTATAGGCAACTCCCGCCTGGACCGGAGGAGCGGCAGCACCCATGAAAGTCTGATGGGTAGCCTGAAAGGCAGCCAGTGCAACGCCCAACTGTTGCTGCATCATCTCATTGAGCTCATCATACGTCAAGGTGATGTTACCACCACCTCTACCCCCGCCAGTGCGGCCTCCACGTCGTCCCCCAGTACGTCCTCCAGCGCGTCCAGACATCTTCTGAGAAGGACAAGAAACAAACACTCAGACCCATCACCAACGCTAAACCAAGAGAATATGAAAAGTCTAGAATCGGGTTCGAATGTGACCATTAATCCCAACACGAGATCCACCAAGTCTTCCATGCATTTCAACTTATGATTTCGTGTGTACCCGAAATGATAAATTGCTCTACATGGTCCTCAAGGCATGCCCCGAGTTCGAACCTCAAGTCACCCGGTACCCACATCTTAGAAAGATATAACCAACTCAAAAGATCAACAACGAGTTCCTTCGGCTGCAAATCCGAAGTAGAAGATAAAATGAAGCTAGGAATAACCAAGAATGAGATAGATAATATGACACTGTGTGGTAAGGATACCGACACCCCGACAAGGTTAGTATATTTACCAAAAGACACGACTCAATGTATGTGACCGTCTAGTGTGTGAGACTCGGCTATAGTCTAGACTCTACATGCAGTCCTAGTTCACTATAACCATTGGCTCTGATACCAATCTGTCACACCCTCAAATTTCCACAAGCGGAGTTCTGCCGCGAGGCGTGTGACACACCAGAATCCAAGTCAACGGTCACAATAAAGGATGTCTAAAGGTAAAAACATACGTAAATAAAACCATGTATAAGATTTAAAACAACATTCGAAAGTGCGGAAGCATTGAAGTTTACAAAAGTCATGCGTAAATAAAAACATAAGTCTAAGAGTTTGACAATCCAAAACATGCATAAATGACCCTAGACGCGAGACGACTCCAGTGCGACTCCGTGCGCCTAATTGACTGCTGCTACCTTAGCGACCTGAGAAAACATGCTAAAAGAGTCAACATATAATGTTGGTGAGTTCACAGGTTTTATTTAAACGTTTAAAGCAATCCTTTGAAAACCGTTACCGTTGCTGTTACTGTTACTGTTACTACTATGCTTATGAGAACGCTAGCTAGGCGCAGAATAATATTACTACTACGGGTGAAACCATTGCTGACTTAGCCGTTCAGTAACCCTTAATTCCTATGGACTACCGTCATCACCGGTAGGCCTTGTATGTTTAGAGACAATATGCACCCGCCCGGCCTCCAGCCGTCGAGTGGGGCTTGTCAGTTCCCAATAGCGCTATCCACAATTCCCCGCCATATTCCCATGTTAGTGGTTTCTAAGGGACTTTTTGATGAACCGTATAGTAATAAGATGAAAGCCATAGTATAAAATGAAAATGAGTCATAAAAGAGTTTAAGCATGTTTCTCCCCCGAAAGCAAAAACCGTAAAATGTGGGGCCGTGAACTCACCTTAGGTTGCGTCTTCTGTTAATGAGTAAACTGTTTATGTGATATGATAGCCCCAACTAGTGGCGACCTATCATAAGATATGTGTCAAGTTAGACTAATAACCCGAAGGCTAACTAGTCCCCGATTGTCCAGACCATGGCTAAGTACGTTTTGAAAACACGTTTGACTGTTACTTTGACCACACATACAAGACCCGACGTCCCATTGGTGACCCGACGACTCACGTGTTAGCTAAGAGTGAGAAATCGTGCAGTCACAAGCAAACATGCACTCAATACGCATAACAGTTCACCAAAGTCAACATATAGTTCATATATCGCATATACGCGTCCACACGTGTATTACCGGGTTATCGGACATTCCACAAGGTTTCTAGCATGTTCCTAGGTGTCGTTTCATGTTCGGGATGTCAAACTATGCTTAAGTCAGCTAATCACGTGATTAGACATTAATCATGCAATTAGGAAAGTCAACTAGCAATTAGGATGGTTAAACATGCAATTAGGAAAGTCAACTAGCAATTAGGATGGTCAAACAGGCAATTAGGAAAGTCAACTAGCAAGTAGGATGGTCAAACAGGAAATTAGGAAAGTCAACTAGCAATTAGGATGGTCAAACAGGCAATTAGGAGCCTAATCGCCTGATACTTCAGGCGATTAGGGGTCTACTCGCCCCCTAACCTTCCCTACTCGCCCCTGCATCAGGCGATTAGGATTCCTAATCGCCTGCTGTAGTTCTGTAACGGGTTTTCGCGCGTTTAACGCTCCAAATCAGATCCAAAACATGTGTAAACACCCAATATCAATCATAACACATTAACAAACATATTTCAAGCAAAAACCCTAAGTTATCATCATTCTAACAGTCCCGAATGCGAGCGTTTCTCAAAATAGTAAGCTCAACATGTAAACATCACATCAACATGCAAGAACTTGCCCTAAATAGCAAATATCCAGATTTCATCACATAATAACGTCATCTAATCCTTTCCTACTGTTCTAGCATCATCCTAGAGCAAACCCTAATCCTCTAGAATCATCAAAACATATTAAATCACACTAAGTCTCCCAAAATCACCCAAACGGGTCAAAATATCAAATATCATCAAAACACAACTATATGCTCCCAGATACATAGACAATCATCCTAATGATTCATTTAAGTCAGAAACATATCAAACACATGGAAACAAACACGTTTTAATATCAAAAATCTCATCTTTGCATGATAACATAACATAGAACAAGCATGAAGGTGTGGGTTTGTTTAGAATCCGTTTTTAACAAGTTTTCAAAGACAAAAACGTTTAGAAATCAGGTCTGGAACTTTAGGGAGTAAAACTTTATCATTAACAAGGTTTAAGAAGATGAACACACCTTAGATTTTAGCAAAGAAAGGTGTAAGATCTTGTAAAGGTGGTTTCTTGATCAAAAACGAGTTACAGAGGTTAGGTATAGTGTGTGATGGCTTTGGGGTGTGCTAGGGTTTCTAAAATGATGTTTTGCAACACAAGGGTGGTATTTATAGGCGTTTCTAGTCGTCAGGGCTGCAACAGGCGATTAGGGATTTGTAACACGCGATTAGGCCACATGGATAGGCCTAATCGCCTCCTTTTCCACACGAGTAGCCCCCTATCATGCGATTAGGCCTCCTAATCGCCCCCTGATAGGGGCTAATCGCCCCCTGCAGCTTTCTTCCCATTTTTGGCGCGTTAAACACTATTTTAACACATATAAGCACGTATTCACATACCGACAAGTCACATAATGATTATAAACACATAATTCATGAAAGCAAACACGTTCACACTCGTTCACCAATTCCCGGGACTCGAGACTTGTGTGTGTTAGAACCCCAATGATGCATGACTCGACTCGACTGACCTTGTCATGTGTAATGTATGCACGACTCGCTAAGGTAGACTTACTGAGTTTTCAAAAAGTTAGTTACCGGAGTTTGCCGGGTGTCACAAAGCTGGTGTGTGTTGAAAGAAGGTATGGATATGGAGAACATGGAATGAGATGATTTCGATTTTCGTACAAAGATAGTTGTCAACGATCAAGGCAACATACTTGAAATCAATGGGAAGGTAAACAATTCCTGCTCATCTTGATGAATATCTTCATCAATCTCCTTGATCTACGCATAAGTGTGAGAGTTGATCCGATTGTTAAAAGTATCAAGACTGAAAAGTTGTTTTACTAATTTCATAGTATTGATACTTTTAACAATCGGATTGGCGCTAACGCGCAAAGCATCTAGATGGACCTCAACTCTTGAGATGTTGCAGGTGTTTGAAAAGTTTGAACTGAAATTGAACAGTTATTTGGAATGTTCCTGATCATCACAGTTATGCCTTTTTTGATCTGAAAATATATTCCCAAACAATTAAAAATAACTTTTCATGCAAGCAAGTAAAATTCAGTTGTTTTACGAATTTCCTAGTCTTGATACTTTTAACAATCGGATCGGCGCTAACGCGCAAACCTTCGCTTTTGGTTTTTAATAGAAAGGAACTAAGTTGCAAATACGATAATAATGTAAATAATAATAATAATAATAATAATAATAATAATAATAATAATAATAATAATAATAATAATAATAATAATAATAATAATAATAATAATAATAATAATGTAAAGGTAGATCATGGAAAGTTGAACTCAAGAAACAAAGATGAAACCGATTAATGTTCTTTATGTATGAATAATGACCCTCTAGCAAACCTGCGTAAAGGACTAAAGCCACATATCTTGCCATTAATACCAACGACGATTGCCAGAGGGTCACTATTCATATATAAAGAACATTAATCGTTTTCATCTTTGTTTCTTGAGTTGAACTTTCCATGATCTACCTTTATCATCTCAGAGAGATATCTGTCAACGATGAAAGGGAACCCGAAACCATAGAAGTCTTAAAGACTAAATGTCTTTTTTCAAAAAGGTAGACCACACCACTAGAGCAAAAAGTTGTGTGTAAGTTTTATTTAGCGTAAAAACATCATTGTACATATACCTCCTTATCTAAAACAAACCACATCATTGTACATATACATCCTTCATCCTTGACAGATATCTCTCCGATAAGAGAAGATGAAGGGTTACTACTCTGCACTTCAAGTAGAAAAAGATGAAGAAGAATAAATGAAGTCAATTATAGATGTTAGTAGGTTACTCATTACCGGTGGAAATGGGAGCTGGCCATGCCCGTAATGTTTGAAGCCTAGTTTTTTGGCCACATGTACAGAAATGTTATAAATGTTTTGGACGTTAGCGGTGTGTGTTGATCTTTGAAGGTAAACATGGACAGTGAGTAATATGACCAGACAGTGAGATTGATAACTTCTCTATGGAAGTTGCTAAAATACATAAACAAAAGCTGAAATTGAACAGTTATTTGAAATATTCCTGATCATTACAGTTATGCCTTTTTTGGTGAAATGAACTTGAAGAAATGATTTGGTGGATCTGTCATGAGTTAAACAAAAGCTGAAATTGGATGGTTATTTGGAATGTTCCTGATCATTACAGTTATGCATTTTTTGAACAGAAAATATATTCCCAAATAATTAAAAACAACTTTTTCATGCAAGCAAGTAAAATTCAGTTGTTGGACAGTGAGTAATACAACTGGACAGTGAGATTGATAACTTCTCTATGGAAGTGGCTAAAATAGTTAAACAAAAGCTTAAATTGAACAGTTATTTGGAATGTTCCTGATCATTATAGTAAAATTCAGTTGTTGGACAGTGAGATTGATAACTGGACTGGTTAGCAAAATCATACGATGGTGGCAGGACTAAGCTGACATTTTGATCCAAAAGAACTTCAGGTTAGCCAGACGTTTGTCAAACGAACAATTAAAATAAACTTTTCATGCAAGCAAGTAAAATTCAGTTGTTGGACAGTGAGATTGATAACTGGACAGGTTATACAGCTTTTTCTGCCACCTCGTATGATTTGACCCGAAGCACCTAGCTTAGGCCTAAGAGAGGCGCTTTAAAAGGGGGGTTGAAATAGAAGTTGGGCGGTGGGAATAGACAGACCCTGGCCAAATCATACAAGGTGGCATGAAAAAGCTGACATTTTGATCCAAAGGAACTTCAAGTTAGCCAGACGTTTGTTTAAAGAACAATTAAAATCAACTTTTCATGCAAGCATGTAAAATTCAGTTGTTGGACAGTGACATTTTGATCCAAAGGAACTTCAAGTTAGCCAGACGTTTATCAAAAGAACATTTTTGAAATCAATGGGAGGGTAAACAAAATCGTCGATCCGACTGTTGAGATGAGTCCGTTCAACTTCCAAAAGTATTGTAATACATTCAGACTTTTTTTTACAATAATTATCTTAAAAAAAAACTAACTCGAAAGACCAAAAAATAAAAAAAAAGTTTTTTTATTCGAAGCGCCTCGCTTAGGCCAAAGCGAGGCGTTTCGGGTCACAAATCAACTTTTTCTGACCTCGTACTGAGGTAGTTAAAAAGTAAAGAAAGCACCTCGCTTAGGCCTAAGCGAGGCGCTTTCAGGGGGTGAAAATAGAAGTGGGGGGGGGGGGGGTTTAATTATAACCACCCTAATAATATTGCTCATGATATATATATATATATATATATATGTATGTATAGGGTAGGGATCATACGAGAACCAACTTTAGGAAGAGAACCAAGGAACCAATATGAATTGATGACATTATTGTAAATATGATAAAAACATAAAATAAATAAATAAATAAATAAATACGTGAAACACACAGGAACATCGCATTCATCATCACCTTCATCTCTTCCCCCTTTATCATACAAACCCTAGCTTTCTCATCTCCACCATCAATAATCACTTAAGACCTAACAAAATTATTATTATATGTATAAATCCACAAGAATAATAGAAGATTGCTTGAACCTTGTGCTTAAAAACATTTCGGTCGTTACATCTCGTGTTTCCGCCTTGGCGGGGTGTGACACTCTTCCCCTATTTGGCATCATCAGCTGTGAACTCATCATTATCTTCATCTCTGAGAATGGTTGTGGGGGTTGAACCAGTGGTTTTCAGGAGATGATCTTTGATGGCTTTTATGTCCTCCTGAGTATCTTTGTACCTGGCATCAACCATGTTTCGGATCTCCTTCATTGGTCTCTACAGGTGTAGTGGCTGCTTCACTTGAAAAACCTCCAGGAATTACATGTAATTCAAGGTGTGTGGCCTCCTCTGCTTGTGGGATAGCTAGTTGATTTTTCTCAGACCCTGCCACTATCTGGGGTGAACTCTCAGGAATGGGTGTAGGAGAGGAACTGGTTGTTGCCTGAATTTTATCAATAGCATCAAACAATGTGTCTAGTGGAGATGGAATGGGGGATCTTGATGGTGAGATGTGTGGTGTGTACAAACAGTGAGCCCTAGGAGATGGGCTTTGGAACATATGTTCCACTGAGGGAAATGTTTCATGTTGTGGTTCCCTTTGGTTTACAATAGGTTCCTTTCGAGAGGATTAATGAGGAGTTTGTCTAGGTGGAGATTTTCCAACTTGTTGAGAGGAAGTATCAACAATGGTTTTCTGTTGTGTTTGTTTTACAACTGTGGTATCCTCTGGTATCTCATCCTCTAGAGGAACCTTTTTGGTTTTGTTTTTGGTGGGCTTATGGGATGGATGTTTTCTTTTTGAAGATGCTAGTGTGGGTTTCACAACACTGGTTGTAGTGTCATGATCACCAGGAGCAGTGGGCTCATCATTAGAGGTTGAGACAACAGAGAACACTGAGAAGTCCAGAATAAAGTAAGAAGGAATTGTTTGACCCTTTTTCTATAAGCTTCACATTTGCAACCAAGTCCATGAACGCCTGGGATAGATTATAATCGGTATCTGATGAGAGAACATATCCCAGATATTGAAATTTCAGGGGAAGCTCATTAAATGAGGTGGTCTTGGAAGAGAGACATAGAAGTAGAGTATGAAAGAAAATTTTTATTTTTGGTTGAAAGCTTGGTTTTTAAAGTGTTGTCTTTGTTATTTGTCCATCATACCCTCTTTCCAAAAACTCTATGTGAAGATCATTTTTTAGGAAAGTTGTTTTTCCTTCTAGGTCATTGATTGAAAAAGTAGTGGAAATGACCAATGGAGTGATTTCAATGGTAGTTGTATAAATTTTTTCCGAGATTGCAGTCGGTGTATTGTCTGTAAGTATCACTGCAGCAGTTAACCAAAATTCCTGTAATGTATCAACATATATTGGTGCGTCTGCATTAAGGATGGCGTGAAATTTTGATTTCTAATGATGGAGTGAAACTGTGTATTTTCATGATCGCATGAGAGATTTTGGGTTTTTCGTTAAAGGAGAGTGAAAACTGCTATGGGAAGTGTGGAATTCAAATAGATAGTGTAAGCTCCGTTTGGAAGAAACATGGCTTTTATAGTGTGTGAAAAAGTTATGATGACGTGGTAAGAGAAACTGATTTTTAGCAGACGTGGCAACATCTGTTTAAAGATCGGACGGTCCAGGTCTGTCCTACCAATTAAACACTGTTTTAGGGTTTTCTTGGATAACAGTTGTTTTGAAACCTCTGTAGAATTGTAGCAGATGTTAACGAAACAATGTTCTGTGTTTATTAGCGGTTGACCTGAAGCAAACAGATGTTATCACTTTGGGACAGTGGTTAATTAATCTGAGCAGATTTGTAGAAGTTCTGAACAGATGTTTGACCAAACGCTATTTTAAAGTATGAATTTTTGAATTTTCTTGCAACCTTTTTATGGAGAAACAGCTTTTGTTGTTATTCCATATTTAGCATCCCAATTCTAGAGATCAAGCTTTCAAAAGTAGATGTGTCTAAGGCCTTTATCAACACATCTGCTAGCCGATCCTCCGTTGGAACATGTTGCAGAGAAATCTAACATTTTTCATAGCTGTCCCTCACAAAGTGATGTCTCATTTCAATGTGCTTTGTTGTGGAATGGGATATTGGATTTTTGATGATATTTTCAGCTGCTTGACTGTCCAACATTAGTGGAGTCTTTAAGGCAGTGATACCAAAATCCAACAACAGGTTTTGAAGCCACATAAGTTGAGTTGTGTAGCTTGTAGCAACAATGTATTCAGCCTCTGCTGTAGAGGTTGAAACAGCTGCTTGCCGTTTGTTTTGCCAAGAAACCAGAGCATTACCAAGGAATTGGCACCCTCCTGAAGTTGACTTCCTTGTGGTGTGACAACCAGCAAAATCATTGTCTGAGTACCCTAAAAGCTTAATATTTTGATTTGCTGGATACCAGATACCAGATACCAAGTGTGAGTGCACCTTTTAGGTATCTGAAAATCCTTTTTACAGCTATAAGATTACAATTTCTTGATGATGCTTGTGATCTGACACAAACAAATGTGGCAAACATAATATCTGGTCTAGATGTAATGAGGTACAGTAAAGACCCAATCTCGCATCTGTATTGTGTTTGATCAATCAGATCATCTTTGTCATCATCATTGAGTGCTCTTGTTATACTCATGGGTGTACTACATGGTTTACACTCATTCATATCAAATTTTGATAACAAATTTTTAACATACTTGTTTTGATGAATGAATGTACATTTTTCAACTGATTGACTTGTAAACCAAGAAATCATTAAAGTTCACCCATGGTACTTATCTCAAACTCAGCGGTCATGACGTTTCTAAACTCTTCATTCATGTTGTTACATGTGAATCCAAAGATGATATCGTCCACATATATTTGAACAATCATTAAATCTTTTCCTTTCCATTTTAAGAACAGTGTACAGTCAATTTTACTCTTGTAAAATTTATGGATAAGAGAAAAGTTGAAAGAGTTTCGTACCAGGCCCTTGGTGCTTATTTCAAGACGTATAATGCTTTATTTAACTTGTAGACCTGATCTGATGAAATTTATCTTCAAAATCAGGGGGTTGGCATACATATACCTCCTCCTGAATCTTGCCATATAGAAAGGCACATTTGATGTCCATCTGAAACACCCTGATGATGTAGTTGATAGCAAAGGCCAGAAAAAGTCTTATTGCTTCTAACCTAGCTATATGAGCAAAGGTTTCTTCATAATCAATTCCTTCTTCTTGACTGAAGCCTTGAAGTACTAGCATGGATTTATTTTTTACAACAATTCCCCTTTCATTAGTTTTGTTTTTAAAGACCCACTTTGTGCCAATTGGACAAACATACTTTGGTAGTGGTACAAGTTCCCAAACTTGTTATCTATTGAACTGAAGAAGCTCCTACTGCATGGCTTCCATCCAACTATTGTCTTTTAGTGCCTCTTGGTACTTGACAGGTTGTATGAGAGATAGAAAGCTAGCAAATAAGCAGATGTTTTGGGATTAACTTCTTGTGAGTACCCATTCATTGATGTTGCCAATAATCTAGTCAGGTGGGTGAGCTCTAAGATAGATTAGATTTCTTTGATATGGAATGATGGTATTTTGAGGTGAAGGACAGAGGTTTGGAACATCTGGTGAAACATCAGCTGGTATTATAAGAGTATCAACAGATGAATGGAGTGGAGGAGAAGGGATAGGACCAGGTGGAGTATTCAGATCTTTATCCAAAGTCAGTGGACTTGGATCAAAGGGTGTTTCAAAATGGGTGAGCTGGAAGAAGCAGTGGTTTGTGGATAGTACTAATCAACACTGGTTGATACAGCAGGAGCAGTGTTTTGACTATGATTCTGAACACCTTTTTCCTTTGACGCAATGCAAGTTTTGAAGTGAGATGGAATCTCAACATCAAATCTGTAATCCTACTATGGAGATTGTGATTCACCCGTAGAGTCTGTTTTAATTTTATATCTTCAAATTTGAATTTATCTAAGTTAAACAGTTCTGGAGGATTTGCTAGGATTTTTAATGATGAATGTTTATTGAACTTAACATTCAAGGTTTCTTCTATAGTCATAGTCCTTGTGTTGAACACTTTATAGGCTTTTGGTACATAAGAATATCCTAGAAAATATTCACAGTCTACTTTGGCTGCAAATTTTGAAATGGAATCTTATAAGCTTAAAATGAAACATGGGTAGCAAAAGATTTTGAAAAATGATATTAGTGATTTGATTTGGAATAACACTTCATAGGAAGTCTTAAGATGTCTGGGAATGATCAAGACTATGTTTTGAACATAGCAAGCAGTATTTACAGCCTCTGCCTAAAACGACAGTGGTAAGCCAGAAACTGCTAGCATTGTTCTTGTAGCCTCAATTTAGGTTCTGTTTTTCTTTTTAACCACCCCGTTTTGTTCTGGTGTTCTAGGAATGCTATATTGTCTCACAATTCCTTTTGACACACAGAATTCATCCAACTCCTTATTTCTGAATTCTATCCCATTGTCACTTCTAAAGACTATTACTGGCAGGTCATATTGTTTTTCGACTTTGGTGACAAAGTCCTTAAAAATGCCTGCAGTTTCATCTTTAGAATGTAAAAAGTAAGTCCATGTAAAACCTAGAGAAATCATCAACAATAACAAGACAGTATTTCTTTCTTCTTAAGCTCATGATTTTTATTAGGCCAAATAGATCCATGTGCAACATTTGAAGACGTTGACCCGTTTTGGACCGTTCAATTGATTTGTAAGAGCTTTTGTGTTGTTTCCCTTTTAAACAAGAAACAAAGTGCTCATTTCATTTGAATTCTTTTGGTGGAAGCCCTCTTACAAGACTTTATTTTGAAAGAGTATTGATAGTTTGAAGGTTGGTGTGTCCTAATCTCCTATGCCATAATTCTGTTTCTTTTGCTGAGGCAGCAGAGAAGAGACAGACATTTTTCATAGGATTATCCTTTAACATATCAACTACATACACATTGCCACTTTTGTGAGCGAGAAGTTGTGTTTTGCTTTCAGCAATGATAGACTCAATCTTTTTCACCAAGTCTGGCCCGACAATCTAACAAGTTTTCTTAGTGAAGAATGACCCAAAGCTTTTGTCACTTATTTGTGAAACGCTAAGAAGTTTAAATTTAAGATTATCTATAAGATTGTCATTTTCGAACTTGAGTTTCCCAGCCTAAACAGTTCCTGATCCCAACACCTTACCTTTTGAATAATTACCAAAAGATATATCACCCCCTCCATGATCTAAGAAGTCTAGGAAAAGAGCTCTACATCCTGTCAAGTACTTGGAACCTGCACTGTCTACATACCACAAGCTATCTAAGCATGCAAAAGCTCCCTGCACATTAGTAATGAATTAGTTTTAGTGAGTGTCCAAAACTAAATTGATTTTGGATGGATTTATGGACTTATCATACTCAAGTTTAGGAGAATGATCTTTGGTTTGAACAAATTTTGGACTAGGTTCACTGTTTACCAGTTTTTGTATATTAATACTGGGATCAACAGATGTTTAATCATTTCCTATTGATGATAATATCTATGAGGATGTCTGTTCACTTTAAGCTTAGAAGGAATTTTTGACACTTCATAAACATGTGGCAGTCTGTGACAAGATGGTTGTCCATGTCCTCTGGGATACATGTGTGATGGAGGACAATATGTTACTTGAATATCTCTGGGTGAAGAAATTTCATTTAGTGCTTTGGTAACAGATGTTTGAATAGGTTGAAAATTTTGTTTGGATTTTCCTTTTAAGTACTAATTCCATTATCAACCTGAGTTTTAATCTTATATTCTTTTATTTTGAAATCAAAATTTTAGAGATAAAGACATTCTAGTGTTTTGTTATTCTTTTTATCACAAATTGCACATTTTGAATTTGACTCACGAACATTTATTCTTTTGTTGACATCATATGCTTTTAGAAGAAAATAGTTTTCAGTGACATGATTCTTCTTTTCACAGAAGTCACAGAATAAATCAAAGTTCATTTCCTTGATCTTCCCTTTTTCTTTCTTCTTCTAAGTAAATGTTGAGACATCAGCTGGAAGATTTTTTAAAGGAATGATTTTTCTAGTGGTTTGAAAATTTACTGGTTTGAAGTTTTCAAGTACCTCACATTCATCAGATCATGTAGGTTTAAACTGATATTTTCAATTTTTGTAATTGATCAGGAGCCTTCTTGTTTTTCAAGAACAATTTTCTTACCATTTGGTTCAGTGATTTTAATGACTTGACCTTCCAAATTTGTGGGGATAGCTTCAACCAACATGTTTTCCTTTTCAACAACAGTTTGTGAATTTTGATTGTTGGTTTTAAAAAAACCAATTCCAAACTTGATGTTACTTTTGGATTGTTAGTTGATAAGCATTTCATAATCTTTACAAGATTCCACCCATTTTCACAAGTGATTTGGGTGTTCTCAAGCTCCTCTTTACAAGTTTGATATTTAGTATTAAAATTTGGAGTTGGCCTTTGGTTATGTTAACTTATGATTAAGGCTACTTATTTTAGAATTTTTATGAGTTAGTTTTGATTTTAAATCAATGGTGAGCTTATCAAGCTGATTTTCATTTTCTGAAAAAAAAATTTCTAAGGTTTTAAATCACCTGTTTAGTGTTTGCAAAAGCTCTTACACAATTGTCTGAACATAAATCCTTAAGGATTTGAGGAGATACCTTTGTAGCAGCTATCAAAGCACAATCACACTTGCATTCACATAGGCTTGCATTCCATGGGTCTGAGAGATTAATCTTTTTGTTGAAAGTGCATTCACATAGGCTTGCATTCCATGAGTCTGAGAGATTCATCTTTTCATTTTCAACAACCTTTTGATCTGGAACACCAGTCTCAACAATTTCAATATTCATATTGTCATATTTAGATAACACCTCATCTGATTCAACATGTTCATTTATGGTATTAAGATCCATGAAGCAGAATTTTTTTGGTTTTCAGTTGGCTATGAGAGCAAAGCTTTCATTAGTTAGTTCCTCACGCAAGCTGCTCCAGTCAACAAATTCTTGAGTAAAGAAGCTATATTGACTTGTTTCTGCTGGAGCAGATGGTGGAATAGCAACTTGAGGGATCTAATACTGAGCAATAGGGGTTTGGATATACTGAATCTGAGGTATGGTGGCTTGGACATATTTTCCTTGGTTGCTGGTTGAGGTTTATGCAAAATGAGCAGTATCTTGCATACTTGGTCCAGAAGTATTTTTAGAGTATTGATAAGTGTTAGTCTGTGGTCTCTAATTTGGATAGGTTATCATATGAGAACTGTTTTAGCTCCTACATTCCCTAGCAAAATGACTCATTCTATGACATTTAAAACACTTTATCTTGGATTTATCCAACCTTACTTTAGACCCTCCATTTAACCCAGGAAAATTTCTACCCATTTTCTTGTAAAACTTGTTAGCTCTAACACTGAGTAGATCTAGTTTTTGTAGTATGTCTATTTTTTCTAAATCTATAGAGTCAAAATATTGAAGATCATTATACTCAAATGACATGTTGTCAGAGATCTAGATATCACTATTTGCTGCAAATGCAAAGTTAGATGAGTATGAATCAGAGTTAAAACTTGAAGTTATGACAATAAAATGATCATAACCCTGATCCTTACTATTACTAGATATATCATCTTGACCCAAAAGTCCAGTATTACAAAAAACATAACCATTTGACACTTTTCCAGAATCCCGAAGCTTCTTTTTCTAGTTAAGCTTTCTTTCATAGGTCAAGAGCATACCATGAAGTTGGGTCAGTGACAAATCCTTAAAACCAATTAAATTTCTTATAACTATTGCAATAGTGTCCCATTTTTCTGGTAAAGATCTCAAAAATGTGTGATTCAAAGTTGAATTTGGATAGGTGAGCTCTATCCATTTTAGTTCACTAATTAAGCAGTTAAATCTTTCAAATTGTTAAGTTAATGCTTCACCCTTAACATAACTAAATGTTTCATATTGTTGATTAAGTATTTCACAGTTGTTTAACTTGTTTTCAATTACTTCCTCAGTTCCACCGAATTGTTCCTTTAAAGCATCCCATAACTCCTTTACACAGTTACAGTGTAACAATCCAGCATAGATATCATTTGGTAGAGCCATATCCATAATACTAAAGGCTTTGAATCTAACTCAATTTTCTGTAAATCTATGTCAGAGTAATTTTCAAGCTTTTTAGTTCTTCAACTTTAGGATCTTCGGTACTCGGCACCATCGGAACATGTGGTCTGAAGATGACTGATTTCCAGCGTCCTGTGTTTTGTTGACCAAGAACATGACTTATCGACGTTGCCAGATATTGTATTCAGATCTAACAAGCATCGGTAGTTTGTTGCTCGTGGCAGTGTCATGTGAATCGTGATTGATTGAAGACATTCTCTAAGTTTTAGTGGGAACGGAGTATGTTAAAGACAACTTTTAATGTAATTATATTCTCACTCTATTTTAAAAAAGCGAACAAAACGATATCAATAAATTTTGAGCTGATCTGTTTATATTAAATTGATTTGTTAGATTGAATTTAATTGACCAAGCTCTCATACCAATTGTTGACATCTAAGGTTGAATTGTTACGATGTTTAATAAATGAAACAGTAAATGAGGGATAACCTGATATTCAAAGTGCAGTGGAATCTAAACTTTAAATCATAACAATCAGAAGAATTTCTTTCAACAAGTACTTTTATGAACCATAAAATTTTACCAAAAAGGATCATAATTCTCCTCCTCAAACCGATCACTCACAGTGTTAATTGTACAAAGAATGTATATGAAAGTGATAAATAGAATGATACATGCATCATCCTATTTATAGATAAACTATGATGATCTAAGCTGACAAATGTCTCTAACTTGATTAATCAACTTGAAATAAACAACTATTCTAAAGAAGGTACAATTCCATAAGCCAAACATCTGTTGTTAGTGTAACACCCGGCGTTTTAGCAGGAAATTAACCGCACTAATGTTAAGTTATGTATATGTTTAAAAATAATAATTTGAGTTAATAAAGTGAATTTTAAGTCGAAAAGCTTATATTATATATAAAAATATGACTAGAGGTGTCATATTTAAAAATCTTGTCGCGTAGCGATTTTGCGCGCGAAATACGATCGTTGGTGATGACCCGGTAATATTTAAAGCCCGAAATTTGAAATTTAAGACTTAAATAATATTTCTAATCATATTTAGTTGAAAAATATGGAGAAATAAATTTAGAATATAAAAATAGTGATTTTAGTCGCAACACGCGATACCGCGCATTTTACGCGCCTATATTATGAAAATTCGCCATTTTTACACTGGATAGCACCTAATATTGACTCGACTTACATATTTTTATGTCCGGAGTCAAAAATATTATTTTTAAAGGTGTCGGGTATTTAAAACGATTAAAAGCTTGTACCGCGTTAATTAGTAATATACCCGCTAATTTACACCCAATACCCACTAATCACTAATATTATTACAATTGTGACAAGTAATCAACCCTAGTGTATGTGTGTGTCGAGTGAAGAGAGCAGCCACAAGTCCCTATATGGTAACTCATGTTACATAATCATCATTACTTATACCCATACACTCAAGACTCTTCATCTTCATCACTCCAACACACAACTCTTCCACTCTCTCTCTCTCTCACAACCGTAAACACCCTCTCTCTCTCTAACATTGATTTTTTTCAATCAAAACCATTTAGAATTCAGCCACATTGAATCAAAATCATCCAAGAAAGCTTAAGAAATGAAGATTTGATCAAGGTTTTAAAGGGTTTTCAAGCTATTTTCTTTCTTGTTCTAAAAAGGTATAAACCCTAACTTATTTCTTAATATTTTCTATCTTTTTATCATTTAACTTGGATGATTCACACAAATAAACATGTAAACATATAGTTTTTATAAAAAAATAAAAGAGAGATTGGATGTATGAGAGTGTGCGTGAGTTTATATGTATGTATGTATATATATATAAGTGTGCCGTGTATATATGTGTGTGTGTCTGTGAGTTTGTATTTCAAAATTTGATTCAAAAACCTTATTGCATGTATGATCTAACACTTTATAAACAAGATTCAAGTAATAAAACATGGTTTTATAAAATGAAAGATGATAATGTATGAGTTAAAAGTGGGAAAATCATAACTAGTTATGTATATATATGTATAGCCGTGAGTATGTATGTATGTGTAGTTATAGATTTTTATTAAATTTCTTGTTATTAGATGATTAAACTAGATATAAGATGTGGGATTTTGATATAAAAATGAAAAACAAAGGATATTGTATATATATGTGCCGTAAGGTGTATGTATGTATGTATGAAAATGGAATTTTCTTGATTAAGCACAATCTAATGAGTTCTATACATGTTAAAAATGATTTAAAACATGATTTTAATATATGGAATTCAACTTTGAAAATGTTAATTTAAAACAGAAAATTTCATAAAAATAAATGTCTAGAAAACCCACATTTTGATCTTGGTTTATAGATAACAAGTTATAAATCATTTAGTGAAATTTTGGACATAAAACCTATGGAAATTTAAAGGTTTTATGGATATTTTAAGATCTGATTTAGATCAGTAAGTTTGGCTTGTAAATGTGTATAAAATGACCCATGATTGAAAGAAAATGACTAGATTTTTAAATATTAAGAAAATGGGTAATTTTTGGACCTAAAATACTTGAATTATGGACTTAAATGGGTGATTTTAAAAGAAAATTTAAGGTCTGATTATTTATACTAAAAATCCCATAAAAGTCCATCAAATAACTTGTTTTGACCAAAAAGTTTGAGTATTGGTTCATAAATTAGGTTTTGATAATGTCCGGTACGAAACTAGGCGGTAAAAAGGCGTAAAATGGCTAAATTTGTAAGAATTTCAAATCTGATTTTGAACAAGTCCTAAAAGTATATTTTTAAGATAAAAACATGTAAATAAAGGTATATATAAAGTACTACGTGTTTTTACAAGCCACACGAATTGGAATTTCGAGAAATTGCCAAAATATCGCCTAAAACCGACTAATTTTGTGACTAGACGTCTTGCATGTTGTGATAGTATAATTTACTTATGCATGATAATATAAATATATGCTAAGTGAAAATATGTATAAGATTATAAAATAAAAGAGGTGCTATGTGTTTTGATATAAAAATAACGGGCCAAAAACGAGTCACGATCACCAACGACTCGTAAATAAGAACAAGTATTTTGAAAATAAATATTTTCAAAGGATTACATTTTCTTAAGAAAATGTTGTGTGAAAAATCTAAGTTGAATGTATAACTTAGAAAAATAAGCGAAACCTAGTCGTTTACACGATTTTCATGATTAGGAAATCGGACGACCGGGAAATCAAGCGTTTGGAAATATAACTCAAACTACAACAAGGTGAGTTCACAGCCCCATTTTTATAAGGTTTTTATAAATATTTTCGGGGGAAAAACACGTTGTAAAAATATAAATAAGGTTACTTGTTAAAGACATCGGTAAGTGTGGAATGTGTACGAATATATGGGCGGATTATCTCCTTTCGGGACTGGAAGTTGAGAGTAAAAAGAAATCTTAAGATAATGTTCCCAGGGCCATTCATAATCATTAGCCTTGGTATAGAGGGCAAGCGAAGTGTTGGTGGATTCATCGGGTTGACGACCCTAGCCGCGATAGTTCGGAAAACTACTTCAAATTCGGTGTAGTGAAACACCTATTGGGGACCAAATTGTCATGTGTTGATTATGAGCATATAACGTAAACACATACTCATATTCCTAGCTAGTTTATGAATCCACATGATGATCTTAGTAATCTATGTTTATAACAATGAATAAATATATCTTGAATCTATAAGATATATAAATATATATATATATACTTTTCGTGGTAAAGCGAAAAGGGTTTTTAATAAATTTTTGCAAGGTAAGCGAAGATGTTATTTATTAAACTCTGTGAATTCACCAGCCTAGTGTTGACAAATGTTTTGACGTGTTTTTCAGGTACAAGATAAACGCTTTCGGAATTTTGGCGGGATAATATGTGTTTTGGCAATGTAGTGTTTGGACATGTAATAAAAATAATGATCTTGGGGACTGTTTGTAACAATAATTAGATCCTTTTTGGGTCTAACTTATAAAACTTTTATATTTTATGTTTTATGTAAATTTGTCCAAATACTATTTACTTTGCTATTACACCATTGATTACCAACCTCCGTTCACCACCATGCTAAGACTTCCGCTGTGGCATTTTGGGGGTGTGACAGAAGTTGGTATCAGAGCCAATGGTTGTAGCGAACTAGAAAAGTTTTCTAAAAATTCTAGACTACAACTTGAAAAGATTTTTGAAAAAGAAATCCCGAAATTTCCGAAGCTAAGAATATCTTGGAAAAATACTTTTGTACACTTATGTGCAATAATTTTGAAAATATTTGGTTTAATCATATACTAACTTAGTGCGTGTTGTTGTGTCACAGATGTCTCCTATTGAAGTTATTGACCTAGTATCCGACGATGAAACGGAGGGTTTACCTTCGCAAATCGTTATCCCCGCATCTGACCCCGCTTACTACGAGCCTTTTCCCGTAGTAACATCATTCTATATGGAACCATTAGGGTTTCCTCATATCGGTAACATCGAGGAAATGCCTAAGGATATCCTATTAGAACATGTGGATGCCATCATACCTTACTTCCCTGCAGGTTGTTTTACAGGCCTTTCTAGTCTAGCCTTTACCCATGACTCTACTGCCATCATGACTCATCGAATGGAGTCAAAGACCTTAGACCCTATTTCGACTACTCTAGCTATTGACTCACTACCTTTTCCACCTGTGACGAGGGTCTATACCCGTCGCAGGAAGAGGGCACGAGTTGATATGGGATCATCCACTGCTGGGCCTATTGCATTGCCACCACCACCACCTCCAGTTCGCCAGGAGGAACATTGGGTGGGAAGGTGCTCAAAATGCGATAAGCAGTTGGCATCTCATGAGGAGGAGTTGGCAGCGGGAAAGGTGAAGATCAAGGAACTTGAAGAGAAGTTGAAGAGCCTGGAGGAACTGAGGGCGATGGATGAGTGTGCAGTCACGCACTACAGTGGCCAGTTGTTGTCCTTGCAGCATCGAGTGGAGTATTTGATGGATGTCTTGGGGTTACTTTAGTTTGTTGGTTGTTTGTTCTTGTGATCTTTTGGTTAGGAAATTTGAACTTGACATATTTTGGGTTAATGCCCAATATTTTGTAACTAAAACAAGTAATTTCCTATTTTGGTGGTGGTATCTTTTGTTGTTTTGTTTAGCTTTCTTGTAAATTGTATGTTGATTATCTTTTTGAATAACCACTAATTTTGATGTATCGCTAAAATATTTTCTATTGTTGTGATAGAAGTATTGCAAAATGCCGCCAAGAAGAGAAACAGGCTTACCCACAACACAAGAGGAGTTAGCGCAACTAATCTCCCAACATGTTAATACGGCGTTTAACCAACAGAATGCCAATCTTGGTCAAGGCCGTGGTAATGCCGGTGGCACAGGCACTGGAAACCAAATTCCCGGGTGTACATATAAAACCTTTCAAGGTTGTAACCCAAGGGCATTTTCCGGAGCCGAAGGGCCTCTAGACATCGTCAGATGGATAGAAAAGATGGAGTCGGTTATAGCGATCAGTGGTTGCACACCCGCACAGATAGTCAAGTATGCAGTTTGTTCTTTTCAGGACGAGGCTTTATCATGGTAGAACTCGCAGGTTCAAGCTCGTGGTGAGACTGCCGCTTTTAATCTCACCTGGGCAGAACTCAAGGACATGTTGATTCGAGAATACTGTCCGAGAAATGAACTACAGAAAATTGAAACGGAATTCTGGAACTTAACCATGAACGGTTCTGACGTTCAAGGCTACACATCTCGTTTTAACGATCTAGCGAGGTTGGTACCACGAATGGTGACACCCGATTACGTCAGGGTGGAGAGGTATATCTGGGGCTTAGCGCCAGAAATTCGGGGAATGGTTACCTCTTCCCATCCGACAACGATCCAAGAAGCCATCTCTCTAGCAAAATCACTCACTGATGATGCTGTCCGTAGAGGATTATTGGCGAAAAAGGGTGATACCGGGAAGAAGCCGGTTGGGTCTGAAAAGAAGTCGGTTGTTGACGAGCAGAAGGCAGAAGGTTCCAAGAGAAAGCGGTCTGACGGTTCTCAGCGTCGCGGTAAGAAGGGCAGGAATCAAGGTTCAAACCAGTTATTTGCTGCTAATGCAAACACTGCTGGAACTAACCGGAACCCGCCAGCGAGGTGTCAAAAGTGTGGCAGAAGTCATTTCGGGGACTGTCGACATTGTACCCGATGCAATAGATTTGGGCACCTGGCTCAAGACTGCTATGCTAAGATCCCAGCGGATATTCCCAAGAAGAATCCCGTCTGTTTCAATTGCGGAGAAGAAGGGCATGTGAAGAGAACGTGTCCTAAACTGAAGGGGAGCGCTTTCGAGATGAAAGAAGGAGATGCTCGGGAAGATCCGGCCGTTGTTACCGGTACGTTTCTAATCAATGACCAAAATGCTTTAGTACTTTTTGATAGCGGAGCTGATATAAGTTTTGTCTCTAAACGATTTAAATCTCTCCTTGGTTCGAAACCAAGTAAACTAGATAAAAAGTACTCGATTGAATTGGCTAACGGGAAATGTATAGAAACGTGTGAGGTATACCGTGATTGCAATCTTCTTCTAGATAACCATAAGTTCTGCATTGATTTGTTACCTGTTGATTTGGGGAGTTTCGACATTGTTATCGGTATGGATTGGTTATCGAAAAACCATGCTGAGATCGTATGCTCAGATAAGCTAGTACGTTTACCACTCCCAAATGGTGAAGCACTAGTAATACGTGGTGATAAGTGCGGTTCAGGGTTGAAGATTGTCAGTGTGATGAAAGCACGCAAGCTCTTGCGTAAGGGTTGTCTAGCGTTTCTGGCTAATGTGGTGGATACAGAAGCTAAGGAACGAAAATTGGAAGAAATTCCCATTGTACGAGACTATCCAGAAGTTTTTCCTGAAGACTTACCTGGATTGCCGCCGTCAAGACAACTCGAGTTCAAAATCGATCTTGTTCCCGGAGCAGCACCGATAGCCCGATCACCGTACAGGTTAGCGCCTTCAGAAATGCAAGAGTTATCCAAGCAGCTTCAAGAGTTGTTGGACAAAGGATTTATTAGACCAAGTTTCTCACCTTGGGGAGCACCGGTCTTGTTCGTGAAGAAGAAGGATGGTTCATTCCGAATGTGTATAGATTATCGAGAGCTGAACAAAGTGACCATTAAAAATCGGTACCCACTACCGAGAATTGATGATCTATTTGACCAGTTGCAAGGGTCAAGTTATTTCTCGAAAATCGATCTACGTTCAGGATATCACCAGTTGAAGGTAGCAGAGGAGGACATACCCAAAACTGCTTTCAGGACTCGGTACGGTCATTATGAATTCTTGGTGATGCCGTTTGGTTTGACTAACGCACCTGCTGTATTCATGGATCTCATGAATAGAGTATGCAAACCTTACTTGGATAAATTCGTGATAGTCTTTATCGATGATATACTCATCTATTCACGAACCAAAGAAGATCACCAGCAGCACCTGAAGATGATTCTTGAGCTATTGAAGAATGAGAAGTTGTATGCCAAACTCTCGAAATGTGAATTTTGGATCCGGGAAGTCTACTTCCTTGGACATGTCATTAACGAGAAAGGTATTCATGTTGACCCCTTGAAGATTGAAGCAATCAAGAATTGGGAAGCACCTACGTCTCCAACAGAAGTACGCCAATTCTTAGGTCTAGCTGGGTATTATCGGAGGTTCATCCAGAATTTTTCCAAAATAGCGCAGCCGTTGACGTTATTAACCCAGAAAGACAAGAAGTATGACTGGACAGAAAAGCAGGAGGAAGCTTTTCAGTTGTTGAAGGAGAAGTTGTGTAGTGCACCTATCTTGTCACTTCCGG
Source organism: Ambrosia artemisiifolia (assembly GCA_032199755.1). NCBI lineage: Eukaryota > Viridiplantae > Streptophyta > Magnoliopsida > Asterales > Asteraceae > Ambrosia > Ambrosia artemisiifolia. Next base: position 15,735,701 of record CM063523.1, read on the forward strand.
AGGGAACCGATGGCTTTATAGTCTACTGTGATGCATCACGATTGGGTCTTGGTTGTGTGCTCATGCAGAATGACAAAGTCATAGCTTATGCCTCCCGCCAGCTTAAAGTGCACGAGAAGAATTACACGACTCATGATCTGGAGTTGGGAGCTGTTGTTTTTGCTCTTAAGATTTGGAGACATTATCTTTATGGAACCAAGTGTACGATTTACATCGACCATAAAAGTCTTCAACACATCTTTGACCAGAAAGAGCTCAATATGAGGCAACGACGTTGGGTGGAATTACTCAATGATTATGAATGCGACATTCGTTATCATCCGGGTAAAGCTAATGTTGTAGCTGATGCATTGAGCAGGAAGGAAAGAGAAAAGCCGCTACGTGTTCGTGCATTGGGTTTAACTATCCAAACAGGTCTTTCGGAAAAGATTTGTAAGGCACAAAACGAGGCTTTGCAGGAGAGAAACCTCAGGGCTGAAGGATTATGAGGTTTAGAAGTTGATCTCTTACCCAGAGCTGGCAATGTAAGGTACTTTTTGGATCGAGTTTGGGTACCCCGATATGGGAACTTGCGACAGTTAGTGATGGACGAAGCGCACAAGTCCAAATATTCTATTCACCCAGGTTCTACCAAAATGTACAAAGATCTTCGAGAATTGTATTGGTGGCCCAATATGAAGGGAGATATTGCCAGATATGTCAGTAAATGCCTAACTTGTTCAATGGTTAAATCAGAGCATCAAAAGCCGTCGGGGCTTCTGCAACAACCAGAGATTCCTCAGTGGAAATGGGAGCACATTACTATGGATTTCGTTACCAAATTACCTCGAACAGCAAAAGGGAATGATGCTATTTGGGTAATTGTGGATCGGTTAACGAAATCTGCTCACTTTCTACCGATCAAGGAAAAAGACAAATTGGATAAATTGGCATCTCTTTATTTGAAGGAAGTTGTCTCTCGACATGGAGTTCCAGTATCAATCATTTCTGATAGAGACGGACGTTTTGTATCCAGAGTGTGGCAGACGCTCTAAGATTCTTTTGGTACTCGGTTGGATATGAGTACAGCATATCACCCACAGACGGATGGTCAGAGTGAAAGAACCATTCAAACTTTGGAGGACATGCTGCGAGCATGCGTGATTGATTTTGGAGGAAACTGGGATACTCACTTGCCGTTGGTTGAGTTTTCTTATAATAATAGCTATCATTCCAGTATTAAGGCCGCACCGTTTGAGGCTTTATATGGAAGGAAATGTCGTTCACCTCTTTGCTGGGCTGAAGTTGGTGAGAAGCAGCTACTTGGACCCGAGATTCTCCAAGCAACCTCTGACAAGATTGTTCAAATCAAGGAAAGGTTGAAAGCAGCTGCAGATCGACAAAAGAGCTATGCGGATAATAGAAGAAAACCATTGGAATTCCAGGTTGGAGATCGTGTTCTTTTGAAAGTCTCACCCTGGAAAGGTGTGATGAGGTTTGGTAAAGGAGGAAAGTTGAGTCCTCGGTATATTGGACCATTTGAGATCCTAGCTCGAATCGGTTCAGTTGCATATCGTCTCAAATTACCTCAAGAGTTGAGTGGGATTCATGACGTCTTTCATGTGTCTAACTTGAAGAAGTGTCTGTCGGATGAGACACTAATTATTCCGCCTGATGAAGTTTGCGTTGATGACAAGCTTCGATTTGTTGAAGAACCTGTTGAGGTTATGGATTGGAAAATCCAGAAACTAAGGCGAAATCGGATCAAGTTAGTAAAGGTCAAGTGGAATTCCAAGCGTGGACCCGAGTACACGTGGGAACGCTAAGACCAAATGAAGCGCAAATATCCCCATCTTTTCCGTAGGAGTCATAAACGAACCTTGTTAAAAAGGGGAGACTGTAACACCCGGCGTTTTAGCAGGAAATTAACCGCACTAATGTTAAGTTATGTATATGTTTAAAAATAATAATTTGAGTTAATAAAGTGAATTTTAAGTCCAAAAGCTTATATTATATATAAAAATATGACTAGAGGTGTCATATTTAAAAATCTTGTCGCGTAGCGATTTTGCGCGCGAAATACGATCGTTGGTGATGACCCGGTAATATTTAAAGCCCGAAATTTGAAATTTAAGACTTAAATAATATTTCTAATCATATTTAGTTGAAAAATATGGAGAAATAAATTTAGAATATAAAAATAGTGATTTTAGTCGCAACACGCGATACCGCGCATTTTACGCGCCTATATTATGAAAATTCGCCATTTTTACACTGGATAGCACCTAATATTGACTCGACTTACATATTTTTATGTCCGGAGTCAAAAATATTATTTTTAAAGGTGTCGGGTATTTAAAACGATTAAAAGCTTGTACCGCGTTAATTAGTAATATACCCGCTAATTTACACCCAATACCCACTAATCACTAATATTATTACAATTGTGACAAGTAATCAACCCTAGTGTATGTGTGTGTCGAGTGAAGAGAGCAGCCACAAGTCCCTATATGGTAACTCATGTTACATAATCATCATTACTTATACCCATACACTCAAGACTCTTTATCTTCATCACTCCAACACACAACTCTTCCACTCTCTCTCTCTCTCACAACCGTAAACACCCTCTCTCTCTCTAACATTGATTTTTTTCAATCAAAACCATTTAGAATTCAGCCACATTGAATCAAAATCATCCAAGAAAGCTTAAGAAATGAAGATTTGATCAAGGTTTTAAAGGGTTTTCAAGCTATTTTCTTTCTTGTTCTAAAAAGGTATAAACCCTAACTTATTTCTTAATATTTTCTATCTTTTTATCATTTAACTTGGATGATTCACACAAATAAACATGTAAACATATGGTTTTTATAAAAAAATAAAAGAGAGATTGGATGTATGAGAGTGTGCGTGAGTTTATATGTATGTATGTATATATATATAAGTGTGCCGTGTATATATGTGTGTGTGTGTGAGTTTGTATTTCAAAATTTGATTCAAAAACCTTATTGCATGTATGATCTAACACTTTATAAACAAGATTCAAGTAATAAAACATGGTTTTATAAAATGAAAGATGATAATGTATGAGTTAAAAGTGGGAAAATCATAACTAGTTATGTATATATATGTATAGCCGTGAGTATGTATGTATGTGTAGTTATAGATTTTTATTAAATTTCTTGTTATTAGATGATTAAACTAGATATAAGATGTGGGATTTTGATATAAAAATGAAAAACAAAGGATATTGTATATATATGTGCCGTAAGGTGTATGTATGTATGTATGAAAATGGAATTTTCTTGATTAAGCACAATCTAATGAGTTCTATACATGTTAAAAATGATTTAAAACATGATTTTAATATATGGAATTCAACTTTGAAAATGTTAATTTAAAACAGAAAATTTCATAAAAATAAATGTCTAGAAAACCCACATTTTGATCTTGGTTTATAGATAACAAGTTATAAATCATTTAGTGAAATTTTGGACATAAAACCTATGGAAATTTAAAGGTTTTATGGATATTTTAAGATCTGATTTAGATCAGTAAGTTTGGCTTGTAAATGTGTATAAAATGACCCATGATTGAAAGAAAATGACTAGATTTTTAAATATTAAGAAAATGGGTAATTTTTGGACCTAAAATACTTGAATTATGGACTTAAATGGGTGATTTTAAAAGAAAATTTAAGGTCTGATTATTTATACTAAAAATCCCATAAAAGTCCATCAAATAACTTGTTTTGACCAAAAAGTTTGAGTATTGGTTCATAAATTAGGTTTTGATAATGTCCGGTACGAAACTAGGCGGTAAAAAGGCGTAAAATGGCTAAATTTGTAAGAATTTCAAATCTGATTTTGAACAAGTCCTAAAAGTATATTTTTAAGATAAAAACATGTAAATAAAGGTATATATAAAGTACTACGTGTTTTTACAAGCCACACGAATTGGAATTTCGAGAAATTGCCAAAATATCGCCTAAAACCGACTAATTTTGTGACTAGACGTCTTGCATGTTGTGATAGTATAATTTACTTATGCATGATAATATAAATATATGCTAAGTGAAAATATGTATAAGATTATAAAATAAAAGAGGTGCTATGTGTTTTGATATAAAAATAACGGGCCAAAAACGAGTCACGATCACCAACGAGTCGTAAATAAGAACAAGTATTTTGAAAATAAATATTTTCAAAGGATTACATTTTCTTAAGAAAATGTTGTGTGAAAAATCTAAGTTGAATGTATAACTTAGAAAAATAAGCGAAACCTAGTCGTTTACACGATTTTCATGATTAGGAAATCGGACGACCGGGAAATCAAGCGTTTGGAAATATAACTCAAACTACAACAAGGTGAGTTCACAGCCCCATTTTTATAAGGTTTTTATAAATATTTTCGGGGGAAAAACACGTTGTAAAAATATAAATAAGGTTACTTGTTAAAGACATCGGTAAGTGTGGAATGTGTACGAATATATGGGCGGATTATCTCCTTTCGGGACTGGAAGTTGAGAGTAAAAAGAAATCTTAAGATAATGTTCCCAGGGCCATTCATAATCATTAGCCTTGGTATAGAGGGCAAGCGAAGTGTTGGTGGATTCATCGGGTTGACGACCCTAGCCGCGATAGTTCGGAAAACTACTTCAAATTCGGTGTAGTAATCTATGTAATCTATGTTTATGAATCCACATGATGATCTTAGTAATCTATGTTTATAACAATGAATAAATATATCTTGAATCTATAAGATATATAAATATATATATATACTTTTCGTGGTAAAGCGAAAAGGGTTTTTAATAAATTTTTGCAAGGTAAGCGAAAATGTTATTTATTAAACTCTGTGAATTCACCAGCCTAGTGTTGACAAATGTTTTGACGTGTTTTTCAGGTACAAGATAAACGCTTTCAGAATTTTGGCGGGATAATATGTGTTTTGGCAATGTAGTGTTTGGACATGTAATAAAAATAATGATCTTGGGGACTGTTTGTAACAATAATTAGATCCTTTTTGGGTCTAACTTATAAAACTTTTATATTTTAAGTTTTATGTAAATTTGTCCAAATACTATTTACTTTGCTATTACACCATTGATTACCAACCTCCGTTCACCACCATGCTAAGACTTCCGCTGTGGCATTTTGGGGGTGTGACAGTTAGAAACGTCTGTTAAAGGCTAAAATCTGTTAGTCTTCAATAGTTCTTCTCAGCAGACCTTTCATCAATAGTTTGTTCTAGATAAGTTGATTCAATCCAGCAGATCACAGCCAGCAGCTCTTTTGGAGATTTGTATCCGAAGCACTGTTTTATTCCATAAGATATTTAGCATGTTTTGGCTTTTTACTTCATCTATTCTTCTTTGGTCCTGCAGACCCAACAGTGTCACTGTCATACATTTCCATCTTAACGATGACTGTGTCATCTGCAAGAAGGGAAAACAAAATAAGAAATCTCACCCCAAGAAGAAGGTTAACTCAGTATCTACTCCGCTTGAAAGACTGCACATGGATTTGTTTGGTCCAGTGAAGAGGAAGAGCTATTATGGGGATCTTTATTGTTTGGTTATCAATGATGATTATTATAGATTTTCTTGGGTGGTTTGTATGCAACAGATAAGAGAGAATTTCGGGAATCTACAAGTTTGCTCCCTAAGCTCGAATCCCTGTATAAACTGAAAACTCACAGGATTCGCATTGATAATGGAACTGAATTCAAGAATCAAGACATGGAAGCATTCTGTTCAGACCGTGGTATGTATTAGGAATTCCATACAGCTTACACCCCACAGCAGAACGGTTTAGCAAAAAGGAAAAATCGGACCCTGATTGAGGCTGCTAGGACGATGTTAGATGAGTCGAAATTCCCTGTGATGTTTTGGAATGAAGTCGTACACTATGCTTGTAACTTGTTATACACTGAACAAAGTCCTAAAAGTTTAGAAGTTTGGGAAGACCAGTTATGAACTACTCAACCTTCGCAAACCCAATCTTGAATTCCTTGAACCCTTTGGTGCTCCATGTACAATGTTGATCGCAAATCAGAAATTCGGTGAAAAGGCATAAGAAGGATTCTTTGTCGGGTACGCCACTCCGAAAAAGGGGGTCTGGAATACTCACACAAGGTGAGTAGAAGAATGGATGAACGTGGATGTCCAGCAATACACAACCTATGCTCAAGGTACCGGACCTGACTGGATGTTCAAAGACTCAAGTTTATTTGAAGGATTTGGTCTGGATGGTATAGTAGAAGAAGTTGTGGCTCAGATGTACTATGAGTGTGAAAACGATACTAGCTCTTCGTTAGTGCGCCCAATCACTGTTTCCCCAGTTACAGATCCTTCTGATCCAGGGCCTTCTGCAGCAGCATCTGAAGAAAATCATGTAACTTCGTAGGATGATGATGACTTTGTTGATTCTTTTGATATTCTTTCTGATCAACCAGCGGTTCCAGGTAATTCTTTCGATCCAACCAGTAATGTCAATACCACTGTTGATACAAAAATTGTTTCTGTAGGTACCAATGGAAATGTGACATCATCGGTTGCTGGTCCATTTTCTTCTTCTGGCGCTCCTAATTTATATTTCAGAATTGATCTTTCCAAGTATAATATGCAAAAGGGTGTTCCTGTCCCAACTCTTCCTAAATCTATGATCCATGACATACATCCTCAGCAAAACATTATTGGAAATCCCGAAGTGGGGTAACGACACATGGGAAGCTTCGTGCAAATGTTGCAACTCTATATTCAAAGATTACTGAATCCAGTGACCAGAATGATTGGGCTTTCACTTTATACGTCTCACAAACCGAACCACAAATCATTAATGAGGCGTTAAAGGAAAATCCATGGACCGAAGAAATGGAGGAAGAACTCCTTCAGTTCAGGAAACTGGGTGTTTTTTACCAAGTCGCTCTTCCCAAGGAGCGAAGAATATCGGAACGAAGTGGGTTTACAAATGTAAAAAGGATGATCATGGCGTTGTAGTCACATACAAAGCCCGCTAAGTTTGTCAAGGGTCCCGGCAGATTGATGGGGTTGATTACAAAGAGATATACGCTCTAGTAGCTCACATGGAAGCAATACCCATGTTTCTCACGTTTGCATCCTACAAGCAATTCAAAGTCTACCAAATGGATGTAAAGGTGTACGTGGGGGCAACCACCGGGTTTTGAAGATCCAATGCACAGAGACCATGTTTACCGATTGAACAAAGCTCTCTATGGACTTCATCAAGCTTCAACAGCATGGTACGAGAGACTCTCGAAGTACCTTGTCTCTCATGGGTTTATCCAAGGACAAATCAATTGTACACTCTTCATCTTGGAGAAAGATGGAGATCTCTTGCAAGTACAGGTACATGTAGATGATATCATATTTGGCTTAACAAACGAACGTTTGTGCAGAACTTTGAGAAACTTATGCAAAATTCGTTCGAGATGAGTGTGATGGGGGAGATTGTAGCACCCTAAGTCTTCATATTATTTAATATTGATATTATATGATATTATGTGACGCTAACTAATGCTATTGGAATAGCTAGTAAATCAGGTACTGTGTAAGTTAGTAAACCAACTAGCCCGGTTAATCGGTTTAAAAAGACACCATAATAATTTAACATAAAAACCTTTCATGGCAGTTTTAGTAACTAGACTTTGTATACTGTGATATATAAGGGCTAAATATGTGAATTTGGGAAACATGGAGTCTTATTAGGGGGAGAAAGGGAAATTACACCCACAAGCTGTGTGTGTGTTGATGATCAGGGAGGAGACCATCTCCCCAACCCTTCCTCCTCAATAAAACACCAAATTCAAGCATAGTCAAAGCCAAATCCAAAGGAGAACTTGTGCATGTTGTAGGGATTGATCATCTAATCATCAATAAACCCTAAGGTAACCCCCAATTTAGTGTTTGTGCTAAGAATAACGTGTAATGGAAATCTTTGATCTTTGTGGGTTTTGCTAAATCTCGAAATTACTGATGATGGAGGTTACCTAGTGATTAGGAATCCCATTACAAGTATATATAGAATAATTTGTCTTTAAAATTTGTTTATAAGTACAACAAGGGTGAAGAAGGTGGGTTTTAGTAAGTTTAACAAAGACTCACCATTCACCATGAAAAATTAGTGTTCATTGAGCTTTGTTTTAGGTAGGTTATGTGTCATATGTGGTAAATTGAGAAAAGACCTGATTATGTTGTGCAAATGGGTGGTAACTAGGTGTAATCAATCATGAGAATTGAATGTATGTTTTGATGCATACCACATGCTCGATTAAATGCTTAAATGGGACCTTTGATAGAAAAGTTGGTAAAAGATTGAATTGTAAATGTGTAATAATATGAATGTTGAGGTAATAAACCATGATAATATCATTGGTTGAAAACATAAATGATCTAATAAATGGTAATCTAGTTGTAAGGTCAAAGAGGATTGACAAGCCAGCATAAACCTTAGTCTCATATCCTCTCATCATTTTGTGAAACTGCTGAAGAAGAAGAAAACGTGTAAAGTTCTGAAGAGTAGAAACATCAGAAGTTCTGAAGATAAACCAGACAGAATATCTGAAGAACTGCTGAAGACTCATCAGCACTTTCATTAGAAGATTCTAACCGCCCTTTAATCCCAGCAATTTAGTATTATATTAATTAGCTTAAAGTCTTTGTTCAAGTTTCGATACTACAGTCTGTTGTAGTATTATCTAAACATTATTATAAGCTTTTGATTACTTAGTATGTATGTAATCTTTCAACTATAAATAAAGGGGTTACTCCCACTATTTTAGCACACGAATATCTATTGATAATTACTTGAACTATTTCTTTCAATTCACTTTATAGTTTATCCTTTTCATATATATATCTGAGAATCATCTTGCATTAACTGCTTTATTTACTACTATTGATTCTCATCTTTAACTTCCTAGTTCATTGATTGAGGGGGAGTCATAACTCCTATAAAAAGTGACATTTTAACTTAGAACACCTATTATTCTGCTGTGCAAATTACTTTGATAAAACTTATAACACATAAGTATTTTTTGATATTCACTGACAAAAGAGACCACTGATCCAACAATTGGTATCAGAGCATTTGGTTTATCTGATCAAATATCAATCTAACAAATTGAGAATCAGACACATGCTCTTATTGATATTCAATAAAGGATAAAAGTTCACTTTTTGTCCATCACTTTGAGAAAAACTAGTCAAATCAAATTTCTCAAAAATGGATCCTCATAATACTGGATCTGCCACTATACCTGCTATGTTGGTTAGAAATGAGTATAATATTTGTCAAAAAAAGGTTGGCACATACTCTGTCACAGACCAACACTAGTTGTTGGGGATCTGTTATGTATGGACCACATAAACCAGTAAATGTAAATCTTGAAACTAAGGAAGAAATTCCAAAAACCCAAAAGACTACACTGATGAAGATTTCCTAAAACTTGAGCTTGATGCTAAGGCATTCTCTATGCTGGCAATGGCTCTCCCAAATGATATCTACTCTAGACTTTTACATTGTGAAAGTGCCAAAGAGCTTTGGGATTGCCTAAAAGAACAGTTTGGAGGAACTGAAGAGGTGGTTGCCAACACCAGAGAAATTCTTGCTCAACAATATGAAACAATTACTCACATTAATGGAGAAACTTTGACACAACAATTTGAAAGTTTTTCTTCATTAATCTCTGAGTTAAAGTTAAATGGTCAGACCTATACAACTGTATCTATACTTCCTAGTTTTTTAAGGTCTTTACCAGAAAAATGGGAAACTTATTCTATAGTCCTTAGATCTGGACCAGATTTTAACTCCCTCATGCTTACAAAATTACATGGGAGATTGTTAACTTTTGAAAGAGAAATAAATCAAAAGAAAAAGTTACAAAATTCTGGCAAAACAGCTGATTACTATGTTCCAGGTAGTACAACACTTTTAGGACAAGACTCACCTTCTTGTTCAACTGACTTTGGATCTTTTGACCACATTGACATAACCACTGGGATCTCATCAGAAAGGTCATATCTAGGTTATGACGATGAAGAAGAGAGTCAAAATACTGATAATGTGTGCTTTATAATGGATGATTTAAAAAATTTCAGTAGTGATGACTTTAGAAGAAATGGGTATACTACACCAACTGGACATGTTAAGCATAAAAACTAATAAATTTTATAAAAGGTCAGCAAGGAAATTTCCAGGACTGAACAACAAAACATAAGTTGGTTTTGACAAATCTAAACTTAGATGTCATAAGTGTCAAAAGTTGGGATATTTTGATACAGAGTGTAGAAGCTCTAACTTTAACCAACCACAGTTTGGAAATCAGTTCAACTCCAGTTATAATAGGAATAATGGAACTTAAGGGAGTGCTCATTTTGTACAGGCACAAGCTCCACAAATCCAATATGTGCCTCAAATACAATATGTTCAAATGCCTGCTCAACAACAGGGTCAACATCAAATACCTCCTTTTCCAGCTGCTCAACTTCCTCCACAAACTCAACAACCCTCACAACAAAGTCTTTTTACATCAGGGTATGTTGATTGGAGCATTCTTCCCTTTGACACATCTGAATGCAGTCAAGATGCAGACAACAAAGTCTATGACATTAACTGGGGAGAACCTGATAATGGCAGAAAGAATTTTGCCTTAATGGCTTTTGAGGGAACTACCTCTAAATCTGCATTATCTCAGGTATCAAAAGAATCTTTGTTAAAACTATGTTCAAATTCTTGCAAAGAATCTTTTGCTCTTATAAGAGAGACCAATGTGCATCTACATGGCAAAGCAAATGACTCTGAGAGAAAATACACTCAAACAAAATATGATTTAGAAAGAAAGCTTGCTGCAAAATCAAAAGAAATTTCTAAATTAACAAATAATGCTATTGAAACCCAAGCACATATTAAAATCATGATAGAAGACTTAGGAAATGTCAGACAAGAGCTTGCTGACACCAAGATTGATTGTGAAAATTCGGTTAAGTCATGTAGAGGTTACCAAATGCTACTTAACAAACAAACTGCATCCAATGTTAAGTTTGGCATAGGGTACAACCATACTAAAACTCCAACTGATTTTACTCCCAAAACTGCTGATGATCGGAGTAGAATAGTTCTAAATCAAACTTCCAATGTGAAAGAATGCACATCTTTTCACCAGAACTTTCTAAAAATTGAAAGTCCTACAGAAGTAAAAAATACTGACATTAAGTCATTAGTAGTTTCATCTACATCAGGAGTTGAGAACCTGAAAACTACTGATAACCTAACTCAAATCTATAAAACTGTCAGTAACTTGCCTTCCACATCTCATGATTAATTTAAAAGGAAGGAGAAGGCAAGAGAATGTGAAATTTGTGGTCTGTTTAACCATAGAACAAAATTTTGTAGATATATAAAAGGAAATCAGTATAACAAGAAAATTTTACAACTGGTTGTGGGAAATCAAATCAAACAAGATTTTGAAGAAACCTTCTATCCCAACAAACAACAACCAAGTAACACCTTTTCTCAGAAAAAGACTAAATCTCAACAAAAGCCTTTTTCTCAAAATTCTTCTTCAATAGTTGGACCTGAATCATCAGGAGTCTCACAAACTGCTGAGATTAACTATCTCATGGATATGGTAAAACTATTGATGACCAAAGTTGATGGTAATCCTCAAAAGGACTCCACCATTGTTCTTAATTAAAAATCCATTGCCAAAAAGACATGGATTCCTAAAAGTGGTCCAAAACAAACTGTTACCGTTCTCAAGAGCAAACCGAAAGCCACACTGGCTTGGGTTCCTAAAATTAACTAATTTGCTATATGGTGCAGAGGGTCTCCAGAGGTTTGAATAGCATTTGGTATGTTGATAGTGGAGGCTCAATGCACATGACAGGATGCAGATACCTGATAAGCAATTTTATCAGTCAAAGAGAAGGATCTGTGTCTTTTGGGAACAATGCCAAAGGATATGTGCTAGGACATGACAATGTATCCTCTGGAAAAATACAGTTTGATAAAGTCAATTTGGTTGAAAACTTAGAATACAACTTGCTGAGTGTCTCACAAATGTGTGACAAAGGATATTCTTCCTTTTTCACAAAGACAACATGCAAGATCATATCACCAGAAGGACAAAAGTTGATAGAGAACATCATTGAATATCGTACTTTACTGATAGCCAAAATATGTGGCAATGTATATGCAGTGGACATTGAAAAACACAAAGTACAGAACAATACTGCTTGCTTCTTCCCAAAAGCATCAACTTCCGAAACTGATCTCTGGCATAGGAGACTTGGCCATGTGAGCTTTAAAACCATAAACAAAGTCACAAAAATGGGCTTGGTCAGAGGTCTACCTTTAAAGGAATACCAGTGTAAAGAACACTGTGTTTCCTGTCTTAAAGGTAAACAGCATAAGTCCTCTTATAAGTCTATAGAAGAATAAAAAACAATTGCACTTCTTCAACTACTCCATATGGACTTATTTGAACCAGTCAAGATTATGAGCCTTGGTAAGAAGAAATACTGCTTGGTCATCATTGATGACTACTCAAGATTCACATGGGTTTTCTTCTTATATTCCAAGGATGAGGCAGCTGAAATAATCAAGTTCTTCATTCTAAAAATAGAGAAGCAATATTCTCTCTCTGTCAAAGTCATCAGGAGTCACAACGGGACAGAGTTCAGGAACAAAACTCTGGATGAATTCTGTCTGTCTAAAGGGATTGTTAGATAGTTCAGCATTCCCAGAACTCCTGTACAAAATGTTGTGGTAGAAAGGAAGAACAGAACATTAATTGAAGCAGCTAGAACTATGTTAGCTGATTCAGGCCTACCATTGTATTTTTGGGCTGAAGCAGTCAACACAGCTTGTTATATTCAAAACAGAGTCCTTGTCAACAAAAGACATTCCAAAACTGCCTATGAAGTTCTTCATGGCATCAAGCTCCTTATTTCCTTCTTCAGGACTTTGGATGTCAATGTTTCATTCTAAATATCAAAGACTCTATTTCAAAGTTTGTTGCTAAAGTTGATTCAGGTTATTTTCTTGGTTATTCTTCCACTAGAAAAGCCTACAAGGTATTCAACTCCAGAACCAAGATTGTTGAAGAAACACTGAATGTCAAGTTCAATGAGTCCAAACATTCTCTCATTCCAGTACAACCTACTGAACTTTTTGATCCTGACAATTTTCATTTCGAACCTGAAAAGATGTTACATCATCTAAACCCACTTATTATGGTGATCAAGGGTTTTATGATGATAGTTCTCCACCATGGACTCCAAACACAGTCATCAAATCAACTTTCAAACCATCAGAAGTTTTACAAACTTCTACTTCAACAACTGCTGATAATCAAATTCATTCTACTGATTTAGCTCCTCAGACTCCTGAACCACAACATACAGCTGAACCAGATATCATCAACCTCAGTGGTTTATTTGAAGAAGTTCAAGAGCCATCACCAAGTACAGGGCTACAACAACTGACTGAACACAAGAATCATCCATTGGATCAAATCATGGGTGATATTGCCTCAGGGGTACTTACAAGAAACCGGCTTTTCAACTTTTGTTTTTTCTCAACAGTTATTTCTCAGTTGAAACCAAAGAAATATCAAGAAGCCCTCAAAGATAACAATTGGGTTCAAGCTATGCAAGAAGAATTGCTTCAATTCAAGAAGCAACAGGTCTGGGAAATCTCTTCCTTACCTCCAAACAAGCTACCAATTGGCAAAAGATGGGTTTTCAGAAACAAACAAGATAAAGCTGGTATGATTATTAAGAACAAGGCAAGACTGGTAGTACAAGGTTATTCACAAGAAGGAGGAATTGATTATGATGAAACCTTTGCTCCAGTTGCAAGGCTTGAAGCCATCAGGTTATTTTTGGCTTATGCAATTTCCAAGAAAATTAAAGTTTTTCAAATGGATGTCAAAAGTGCATTTTTATATGGAAAAATAAAACAGGAAGTGTATGTTTGTCAACCTCCCGGGTTTGAAGACCCTGCTCATCCTGATTGGGTTTACAAACTGGACAAAGCTCTATATGGGCTAAAACAGGCTCCAAGAGCCTGGTATGAAACTCTGTGCAACTTTTTACTTAAAAATCACTTCACAAGAGGCTCCATTGATAAAACTCTGTTTATAAAACATGTTGGAAATCATGTCTTACTTGTTCAAATTTATGATGATGACATTATTTTTGGTTTAACAAACACAAAACTGTGTGATGATTTTAAGAAACTCATGCAGTCAAAATTTGAGATGAGTACAATGGGAGAACTACAGTACTTTTTAGGACTGCAGATCAAGCAACAGACAAATAGAACTTTTATACATCAATCTAAATATGTTAAAGAATTATTAAACAAATTTTCTTTACAAGGCAGTAAATCATGATCCACTCCCATGAAACCAACCACACAAGTTAAACCAGATGATCAAGAAAAACAGGTTGATCAAACCATGTATAGATTTATGATAGGTTCTCTGTTATATTTAACTGCTTCTAGACCAGATATTATGTTTTCAACTTGTGTCTGTGCTACATATCAGTCTGCAGCAAGAGAATCTCACCTAACCGCTGTCAAAAGAATATTTAGATACCAAGTTAACAGCTTTTTCAGATAGTGACTATGCAGGGTGCAAAATGTCAAGAAAATCTACATTTGGTGGTTGTCAATTCTTAGGAAACTGTCTGGTGTCCTAGCAATCAAAGAAACAAACATCTGTGGCAGCCTCAACAGCTGAAGCTGAATACATTACTGCTGCAAGCTGCACATCACAGATTCAATGGCTCCAATATCAACTTCTTGATTATGAAATCAAAGAGACCAAGACTCCACTTTTAGTAGACAGTAAATCCGCCATTAGCATCATTCAAAACCCTGTTCAGTTTTCAAAGACAAAACATATAGAAATCAGATATCATTTCATCAGGAATTGCTATGAAAAAGGCAAGATTGAGGTGAAACATGTCACAACAGCTAATCAAATAGCTGATGTCTTCACTAAACCCCTTGACACATCAACATTTCAGAGGTTAGTTTCCATGCTTGGAATGCTGAACTTTGAGTAAACGCTGTATGTGTTTTCACTTTTCTGTACATATTTTACTTTCACTTACTTGTTTACTAACCTTATTTCAAACCTCTGTTAATCAATAACAAGAGAGAGAAACTACTGATGTACAAAACATTCGTAAGGGAAAATTTCTGAAAAAAAAATCTACTGATAAAATTATCAAGTATTGATTTTAGGGGTATTTTTCTTTTAAATCTTCTCAGTAGTTCATAACTACTAAAGAATAAAATAGGAAACTCCTGATAAACAAGTATGCATCAGAGGTTTTAGACACAAAGGGCAAAACAGTCTTTTCCTATCTTTCTCAGAAGTTTAACCTAAAAGGTCTATTAAACTTCTCAAACCCCTCTTTTCATTATTATTCTTTCAAAAACAAAACTTCCCTCTCTCTCTCTCTCAAGAACAAAAACCTCTCTGAATCATTCAACTGTTCCATCATAAACAATGGCTTTAGTTCTTAAACAAGGACACAATCAAAGAGGCTACTTCGTGAAAGACAAAGCCTGGTCTCAATACGATGAAATCATTGATTTAATCGTAAAATCACAATTTTACAAAGCGTTCACTATAGACCCACCTATCCACACTGACACTCTTAATGAGTTTTGGGCAAACGTTGAGACTAATACCGAAGATGGTAAGGTCCTTTCCTTGAAGACGAAGATCAAAGGGAAAGAAATGATGATCACACCGGCAACTCTGGGAGACACATTAGGTCTTGATGATGCTGAAGCACCTGATCATATTCCCAGTGGAACAATTTAATCAACCATAACTGAATGTGGTTATCAAGGTACACTATCACATGCTACCATTTATAAGAAATATTTTGATGCAAAATATAAACTTTTGTTTCATTATATTATCATGTGTTTAAGTCCAAAGACTGGATCTTCTGATCAGATGTCCTCAACCATGCAACCAATTTTTCATTCAATTATAAATGAATCAAAGTTTAGGGCAACTGCTTTCTTTTTCAATGAGTTGGTGTTGCATCACCAAAATGATAAAAAGAAATTTTTGTTGTATCCAAGGTTCATCATGCAACATATTATTAAGGGACTTGGACAAGAGGTGCTTGTGGGTAAAACAACTGTTTTAAACCCTTTATGCTCACAAGCATACTCTAGGCATAACAAACCGGCACTTTTGCCAGATGATGACCAAGGGGAACATGTCACAGTCCCTAAGGAACCAACATCCTCAAATCCCAAATCCAAAAAACCAAAACAACCCAAACAACAAAAATCCAAACCTACCAACCCAAAAAGAAAAGCTATTCAGGAAGTTGAGATACCTGAAGATGCTAATGTGTAATCTGCACTTTCAAAAGATGTGACTGAAACTTCCTCTTAGTCTCATTCATCTCCAATGGCTGAAAGAGCACCCGTATCCATTCTGTTTTCAAGAAAGAGATTTAAAAAGTCAAAAACTACTGACCCTTCTTTCAAACAAACTGAACCTACTGAACAAAACTCAACTGCTGATCATTTAACTTCTGAAAAAGATACCTTTCCCGTAGTTGAAGTTGCTAGTATTCTCTCTGGGCTGAAACAAAACAACTCATCAGCAAATGTCAATCCCAATCACCACATAAAACAGGGGATGAAAACACAGAGATGGACATTGATGAGAATGTGGTCAGCCCTAACCCAAGAGATGAGGAAGGACCAAGGTCTCTAAGCCCAAACATAGAAACCTTTGGTATATTTGAGGCTGCTACTACTCTTATACCATCCAGTGATGGATTGGAGGACAGTAGTACCATAGCTAAGACCTCAAATGTGGCAACTACTGATGAAGGCCATGTGCCTGAGGTAGGAAATCCTCAGTTCCAAGAAAAAGAGATTCATGAGACAACTAGGTTGGACCTGGCTCATGAGTCAACTGTTACTGTTCTCGTTGAGGACTATGTCAGTGATTCAGATGATTCCATTAATTTGGATGATGGATAAAAAACCAAACAAATTGAATTGACGACTGACTGTGAAGGTCTTGATTCTAATGTATCTGTTCTCAAGGAGATAGTCACAGAAGAACAGGTTGAAGAGCACTTGAACCCCAATTCCCCAAAAGTGGCATCCCCAGTTAACACTGAGGATCACCCCAAAGCTCAACCTCCACAATCACAAAAGCCTACCTAATTCTCTGGGTCAACTAGCATAGAACTGAACCAACTATGCAGCCCAGATGGTCCTTTATATCAGATAGTACACCAGCTGATTTCTGGTCATCTCCAAAAATTTATGACTACTGTGGAGTTAAAGAACAAAACTCAAATGGAGATGATAAACAATGCAATTGATCACAAGCTTGGTGAATTGTCAAGAAAGATGGAAGACAACAGAAGACAATTAGCCCATCTATCTGGTGTAACACCTCCACCTCCATGGTTTCCTGAAGTGGATGAATCCAAAAAGGGGGAGATGTCAAAGGAACCAGAAGTTGTGTCTCTTGAAGCTTCAAAAAGAGCTGCTAGAGAAGCAAAATATCTCAAGGATTCTAAAAAATTAACTTCAATGACTAGACTAGAAAAAGCTCTGAAAGAAAGAGCAGAAAGGTATGAATCACAAGAGAGAACCCTTAGAGAGATAGCTGAAAAGTCTACCCAAGGCCTTAGTGAAGCTGCTACTGAAGTTAAAACCAAAAGTACTGAAGACAATCCTTCAGTAGTTGATGCTGCTCAGATCAACACTTCAGTGGTTGACATTTCCTGCACTGAACCAGATCAGTCATCTAATGCAATAGAAACAAACCCTGCTGAATTTCCAAAGCGTGTTCCCTTAAACTCCTCTTCCATAATAATTGTAGATCAAGAAGAAGAAAAGGAACAAACAGAAGAAGAGAAAAGAAAAGCAGAAAGAGAGGCAAAGGAACATGAAGCATGGCAAAGCATAGATGAAAGGGATGACTTGAGCTATGATGACAAACTGTTAGAATATAAAAAGAAGTTAAAAGAGTTAGAACAATAAGAAAGACTTGCTGAGCATCTTCTCTTTGTAGCAGAAGAAGACAAAAGGCAACAGCTGTAACAACCCGGGTCAGACCCCTAAAATTTTTTCGCGTTTTAGTACCGGGTTATAATAAAAAGTTAACAAAAATAAATATTAACTGAGTCGTTTACGTGCGAAACTGAAAACTGAACCAGATAATATAAAATATTATTATAAAGGCGTTACGAGACCGAGCTAGTACACGTTAACGAACCTGTAACCGCACCCGAACGAACCGGGTGAGTCACCAAAGGAGAGGACACTTGTCCTCCCCTCTTGGTGACACCCACCCCTTATTTCTTTATAAAACACATATACACATCTGTGTATTCATTTTCCCACCACACATACACACACCTTTAGAGAGGGAGAGTAACTTAGAGAGGGAAAGAAGATGAGCTAGAGAGAGAAAGGGGAGCCAGAGGTCTCCTCCACCTCCGGCGAGACTCCGGCGGCCGCAACCCCACAACCCCCTCACCTCCACAGCCATGACTCACCATATATTATTATAGAGAGAGAGAGAGAGAGAGAGCAGAGCCGAGAGGAAGAGAGAGGAGCAGCAGAGAGAGAGAGAGAGAGGGTTCGGAGGAGAGAGAAGGAAGAAGAAAAGGTGGTGGTGGTTCTAGCTACAGCGGCGGCGGTTCACGGTGGTGGTTCCAGATGACGGCAACGGTACCTTCCTCTGCTCCGATTGAAACCAAGGTAAAAACCTTATCTCATCTCCTACACTTCGATTATAGATCTGGAGCTTGATGGTGGTGATTATTGTCGACAAAGAAGAGGACTACAGGGGTCTCGGGTTAGGGGGACTGATGGTGGTTGTGTTGGTCAACGATGGTGGTGGCTGATGATGATGTGATTTATTGCTGAAAGGTTGTGGGTTACGGTGGAAGATGATGGTTGAAGGTGGTTATCGGGTAGTTCTGCTAGGCAACGGTGGTGGGGATTGTACAGCGGTGAAGGTGGTGACGGGGTAAACCTTGGCAGCAGGTTGATTATGGTGGTCGATGGCAGTGGTCTCGGTGGTTGTGGTAGAATTAGTAGTTGTGGTGGTTGTTCCCAGGTTAAGTGACAGGTCAGCCTTCGGGTCAACAAGAGTCCACTGTGGTCAACTGGGCAGTCAACACAGTCAACTGGGTCAACCCAATCAACCGGGTCACGTGAAGTGTAACCCGAGCAGTAGGTATAACCGAACACAAATCTCGTTTAATATAAACACTTATATTATAATATGCGTGTGGGAACTCGACGAGCTTGACCAGCGAATCGGATATTAGCTTAAAACCATGAACTTGATATTTGGACATTAGTTAATTTGAGGACTAGTTGTATGAAGATTATTGACGTGAGCACGACTTGTGGACACTTCGGACATCGATTTGAACCCTTAAACACTTAGGATATGGACTTAACATCTAAGGTTCGGACATGGACTTCGGATGGATAAAATGGACATATGAACATAATACTAGACCATAGCCTTAAACATTAGACGCTAATTAGATTGAACCAACATATATTATGTAAACGTATAAATACATTAGCTAGTACTACCTCGACAACTTAGACTATGATACTGGAACTTGATCCATGTGATTATACTATAAGAACACGACATTTAGACGATATAAGTTAAAAAGGACAAAAGTGGTGATATATGTTATCATAATACAAGACCCGACATTTGGACATTAGTTTACGGATAATAGAATTTTGGAACCTTATAAACATGATGATTATTATTCCGAACCATTGAACATAGATTAGAATATGTGACACTTAGAACATGAACTCGACTAGAAGTAGACGTGAGACGTTAGATCATGGGCTCGTCAACTAAGTCTCGGACATAAACTTTGGACAAAGGATATAAAAGAAACGTATATAAATAACGAACCATACGCTCGTGCTCGTCCCCACGCGTAACCATGACCAATAAAACTGAACTCTAATAATAATGTGTGTCGACATAGGGCCCAACCAGGAGAATGTCGGTATTCGATACCGAGCACCGGTTTTTATATTTTGAGCTATGCAAACAGGTGAGTTTCGTGAACTCCCCTCTTTTTACTTTTATAAATGTTTTGGGGTGACGCATGCTTCTAAACTGTTTTGTACATTGTTATGGGTGTTAGTTTTACAGAGCGTGATTACCTGCTTGCTTGTTATGCATACTGAACCAGGCACTCATTAACTCTAGGATAGAGCCGACTTAATATATGGGTAGTACTACTTGGGGAATCCCCCACGCACAGTGGTCCGGCCTAGACCCGGAAACCCCCACTGAGACCGACGGGTCGTTGCGGCATATATTTTGCCATTGGGGAACCTATGAGGCAGGACATAGGTTAGGAAGCTATGACAGTAACGGGCATAGACTTTGTTGATACATCTAGACATGGTTAGGCTTGGGCTAGGTGCCAAGGGTTGAGTGGCCAGCTTGTAGAATTGTAACACCATAACTAGATAAACGTGTTTGAAAATGATAAACTTGTTTGATAAATGAAACCGTTTTGATAAACTAATTTTGGGCGCCTATGTAACTAAACACACGAACTCACCAACATTATTGTTGACCCAAAACCATTTTAAGCATGTGTTCAGGTACCGGCCTTGAAGATATGAAGAACGTATGATTGCAACTCGGAGTCACAACCAGTGGACGAACCAGAAGATGATCAAGTAACTATAGAAACCAACCGCGCATATACGATCAGGGACTAGATGTAGTTAAATGGGATTGTATTAGGTAAATATATTGTATAAATTATATTAATAAAGTTAGTTATTTATATACCGTTTCCGCTGTTGCTTGCATTTGCGTGAATGTTGTACCAAACTGTTAGTTCGTCCAGGCCCCCTGTGGCTGGGTTGTGACAGTTGGTATCAGAGCAAACAGCGCGGCGTGTATGACTCCATTAGGCTTTAACCATGAACCTTAGGATCCCGATTTTGAAACCACATAATTCATTTCGGTTTGGAGAACCGAAACCTGACGGGAGAACCGGAGTTGCAATCAGATGATGCCGAACGAGTTGACTTTGGGTACTGGGGTACTGAACACATGGGAATAAAACGCTAAGTGATAAGAGATATACTTGAAAGACATGAACGAACTTGCGAAATAAGCAAAAAGAACATAAGACTAAGTGTTGCGATCTTTAATGGAATAGACTTGGATGCTTGAGTGAGGCGAGGAAGTGATTATGGTCGCGAACATAATCATGAATCCGCAGGCACAAAGGCATTTCGGGGATGTTTTATTAAAAGTCATAGACACGGAAGTTAAATTAATACCCTCGAACACAAAAATCGTATGAACTGTATCGGTATGTGGCCGGCGAAGTGAGAGTTCGCCTTTCCTTTGGTGCTTTATGGTTTTCTAACCATGATATCCTCATCCGATGAATGGTAGTTTGAACTTGACAAACGATTTTCCTCGTTTCCTTAAGATAATTTTGAGAAATTGCTCGTTGATACAACGGATTCTGTAGATAGCGTTACTCGATTCCGTTTAGAAACTTGATGATTTCCTTGTTTTATCATCAAAAGTCCTTAGACACTATGATTTAGACCGTTTTTGTGACACTTGAATGCAAAAACATTCGTGCATGTTTATTGTTCTCTAGAAATTTAAGTTCCTTTCGGACAGTGAAAACTTCTAAAGCGCATGTGAATGCCAGGAAAATCTTAGTTGGTTCGATAACCATCCTGATTCTATGTTAAGATTTTCTTATTACCAACCAAAATGTTAAGCTTCTTTCCAAAACCGAGTATCAAAACTATATTTATCATCTAATGTAGAGTGAATTGGCGATTGTGCGATCGTGAATTTACACATATGTTATGGTGACATGCAATTCCAATAAGGTTATGGTTAGGATTTCTAATTAAGTTTTTGAGGTATCAAAGGTGTGGTGGGTTAGCTGCGGTACACCCTATATATAAACACCAATGATACATCAGAAATGAGATTGGAAATCTAATCAAAAATAAACTTTAATTCGATTTCCAAATCATTAACAAGTTATATCTACCAACTTAATGTGAAGTAAATTCGCGATTGCGTGATCATGGATTTATAAATACATTAACGAGGTATGAAATTTTATGGAGGTTTTTGGGAAAGATTTCTAGTGCATTCTTGAAGTATCACCGGTGTGGTGGGCTGGCTGCGGTACGCCCTATATATAAACACTGATGGTACATCAAAATAAGACTGGAAGTCTAACCAAGAACCAACTCTAAGTCTAATTTCTTTCAAAACCAAGAGCTTGAAAGGTTTGCGGATTCTGCTTCCATGATTACCATGTCATAAGTTGTCCGCTCTTCCATTCAAGCGAGTGCCCGCAAATGAATGGACTTCGAGATATGACCACAACCATAATTTCGCGGACGAAATTCTTTTAAGGGGGGGAGAATGTAACAACCCGGGTCAGATCCCTAAATTTTTTTCGCGTTTTAGTACCGGGTTATAATAAAAAGTTAACTAAAATAAATATTAACTGAGTTGTTTACGTGCGAAACTGAAAACTGAACCAAATAATATAAAATATTATTATAAAGGCGTTACAAGACCGAGCTAGTACGCGTTAACGAACCCGTAACCGCACCCGAACGAACCAGGTGAGTCACCAAAGGAGAGGACACTTGTCCTCCCCTCTTGGTGACACCCACCCCTTATTTCTTTTTAAAACACACATACACATCTGTGTATTCATTTTCCCACCACACATACACACACCTTTAGAGAGGGAGAGTAACTTAGAGAGAGAAAGAAGATGAGCTAGAGAGACAAAGGGGAGCCGGAGGTCTCCTCCACCTCCGGCGAGACTTCGGCGGCCGCAACCCCAGAACCCCCTCACCTCCACAGCCATGACTCACCATATATTATTATAGAGAAAGAGAGAGCAGAGCCGAGAGGAAGAGAGAGGAGCAGCAGAGAGAGAGAGAGAGGGTTCGGAGGAGAGAGAAGGAAGAAGAGAAGGTGGTGGTGGTTCTAGCTACAGCGGCGGCGGCGGTTCACGGTGGTGGTTCCAGATGACGGCAATTATACCTTCCTCTGCTCCGACTGAAACCAAGGTAAAAACCTTATCTCCTCTCCTACACTTCGATTATAGATCTGGAGGTTGATGATGGTGATTATTGTCGACAAAGAAGCGGACTACAGGGGTCTCGGGTTAGGGGACTGATGGTGGTTGTGTTGGTCAACGATGGTGGTGGCTGATGATGATGTGATTTGTTGCTGAAAGGTTGTGGGTTACGGTGGAAGATGATGGTTGAAGGTGGTTATCGGGTAGTTGTGCTAGGAAACGGTGGTGGGAATTGTACAGCGGTGAAGGTGGTGACGGGGTAAACCCTTGGCAGCAGGTTGATTATGGTGGTCGATGGCAGTGGTCTCGGTGGTTGTGGTAGAATTAGTAGTTGTGGTGGTTGTTACCAGGTTATGTGACAGGTCAGCCTTCGGGTCAACGAGAGTCAACTGTGGTCAACTGGGCAGTCAACACAGTCAACTGGGTCAACCCAGTCAACCGGGTCACGTGAAGTGTAACCCAAGCAGTAGGTATAACCGAACCCAAATCTCGTTTAGTATAAACACTTGTATTATAATATGCTTGTGGGAACTTGACGAGCTTGACCAACGAATCGGATATTAGCTTAAAACCATGAACTTGATATTTGGACATTAGTTAATTTGAGGACTAGTTGTATGAAGATTATTGACGTGAGCACGACTTGTGGACACTTCGGACATCGACTTGAACCCTTAAACACTTTGGATATGGACTTAACATCTAAGGTTCGGACATAGACTTCGGATGGATAAAATGGACATATGAACATAATACTAGACCATAGCCTTAAACATTAGACGCTAATTAGATTGAACCAACATATATTATGTAAACGTATAAATACATTAGCTAGTACTACCTCGACAACTTAGACTATGATACTGGAATTTGATCCATGTGATTAGAGTATAAGAACGCCACATTTAGACGATATAAGTTAAAAAGGACAAAAGTGGTGATATATGTTATCATAATACAAGACCCGACATTTGGACATTAGTTTACGGACAATAGAACTTTGGAACCTTATAAACATGATGATTATTATTCCGAACCATTGAACATAGATTAGAATATGTGACACTTAGAACATGAACTCGACTAGAAGTAGACGTGAGACGTTAGATCATGGGCTCGTCAACTAAGTCTCGGACATAAACTTTGGACAAAGGATATAAAAGGAAACGTATATAAATAACGAACCATACGCTCGTGCTCGTCCCCACGCGTAACCATGACCAATAAAACTGAACTCTAATAATAATGTGTGTCGACATAGGGCCCAACCAGGAGAATGTCGGTATTCGATACCGAGCACCGGTTTTTATATTTTGAGCTATGCAAACAGGTGAGTTCCGTGAACTCCCCTCTTTTTACTTTTATAAATGTTTTGGGGTGACGCATGTTTCTAAACTGTTTTGTACATTGTTATGGGTGTTAGTTTTACAGAGCGTGATTACCTGCTTGCTTGTTATGCATACTGAACCAGGCACTCATTAACTCTAGGATAGAGCCGACTTAATATATGGGTAGTACTACTTGGGGAATCCCCCACGCACAGTGGTCCGGCCTAGACCCGGAAACCCCCACTAAGACCGACGGGTCGTTGCGGCATATATTTTGCCATTGGGAACCTATGAGGCAGGACATAGGTTAGGAAGCTATGACAGTAACGGGCATAGACTTTGTTGATACATCTAGACATGGTTAGGCATGGGCTTGGTGCCAAGGGTTGAGTGGCCAGCTTGTAGAATTGTAACACCATAACTAGATAAACGTGTTTGAAAATGATAAACTTGTTTGATAAATGAAACCGTTTTGATAAACTAATTTTGGGCGCCTATGTAACTAAACACACGAACTCACCAACATTATTGTTGACCCAAAACCATTTTAAGCATGTGTTCAGGTACCGGCCTTGAAGATATGAAGAATGTATGAATGCAACTCGGAGTCACAACCAGTGGACGAACCAGAAGATGATCAAGTAACTATAGAAACTAACCGCGCATATACGATCAGGGACTAGATGTAGTTAAATGGGATTGTATTAGGTAAATATATTGTATAAATTATATTAATAAAGTTAGTTATTTATATACCGTTTCCGCTGTTGCTTGCATTTGCGTGAATGTTGTACCAAACTGTTATTTCGTCCAGGCCCCTGTGGCCGGGTTGTGACAATAGCTGATGAGCTTTATCAGCAAACATTCAAAGACAAGGAAATACACACTCAAGGACCTCTCAATTGAAGAACTCATAAGAAAGGCAACACTTGTAACTGAAAGGCTTGCCACAGACAAAAGAAAGAAAGCAGAAGAGAGCCCAGATTATTCAAGAATTGGTAGATAACAATTTTGGTTCAAAGCAACAGATATGTAAGTGGAAAGAAGATGTACTTTATGACACTTACAAAAAGGTCAAGGCTGACAGAATTGCACATCCAGAAAAATACAAATCAACACAGCCTACTACCAATCAAAAATCAGGGGAAAGCACAAAGACAGATTTCAAAATGATTTTACTTGAAAAGAATGTCATTGGTGAAAATGATTTTTCTGTTGATGAGAAGCCTCTGATAACTCAATATAGGGATCCTGCAACCTTTGCTTATCAACTGCAACAGACCATCAAAGACCAAAAACAGAACAAGGTAGTCACAGAACATCACAAGATCATAGCAAAAGGTGATAAACATGGTACTGTACTAGTTGAGAAGTTAAGGAAATCCAATCTGATCAATGCTGAAAAAGAAACACCTCCAACATCAGATCTACATTCAAACCTTCAGATAGTACCATACAGAGACAGATTCTTCAGATCCATATCTCCAATCAAGAAATGGTACTTCACGCAAAAGTCCACTTCCCTGGTTCTAGAAAGACAAGATTGTTCATGGAAAGTCCTTCACAGCTTAACTGAATTGGAAAAGTTATCTGTCAAAGATCTACTAACCATTCAGGGAATAAAACCAGACCCAGGACTACTTCTAGAATAAGAAGTTAAAGAACTCAAACATCAAGCACTTGAAGAAATTGAAAGAGTTCTTGACTCAAGGAAGAGAGGATCTTAAATAAAGATAGATAAAGGTTTTGGCTTCATCAATCCAAGGGGAGATTGTAAGGTAAAAGAGGATTGACAAGCCAACATAAACCTTAGTCTTATATCCTCTCATCATTTTATGAAACTGCTGAAGAAGAAGAAAACATGTAAAGTTCTGAAGAGTAGAAACATCAAAAGTTCTGAAGATAAACCAGACAGAATATCTGAAGAACTGCTGAAGACTCATCAGCACTTTCATTAGAAGATTCTATCTGCCCTTTAATCTCAGTAGTTTAGTATTATCTAAACATTATTATAAGCTTTTTATTACTTAGTATGTATGTAATCTTTCGGCTATAAATAGAGGGGTTACTCCCACTAACATTGCCACTTGAAAAACTTGTCGATTCTATATCTTCAGCTTTAAGGTCCCATGAACAGCTCATAAGCTTTATCATTGGCAATATATGCATTCGAAACTTCAACTGCGACCAATCAATTCAAGGCCACTAGCTTGTTCTAATTAATAAGGGATTGTAATATAAACTTACCTTTATGCATGCTCTTTCCCAAGATCCCTCTTCGTTCCTTGATTGCTTGAAGACGCCATATCCTTGCCTATTAGTGTTGGATCAGTGGTCTCTTTTCTCAGTGAATATCCAAAAACACTTATGTGTTATAAGTTTTATCAAAGTAATTTGCACAGCGGAATAATAAGTGTTCTAAGTTAAAATGTCACTTTTACAAGAGTTATGACTCGCCCCCAATCAATGACCTAGGAAGTTAAAGATGAGAATCAATCGTAGTAAATAAAGAAGTTAATGCAAGATGATTCTCAGATATATATATATGAAAAGGATAAACTATAAAGTGAATTGAAGGAAAGAAACGCACCAAATAACATTGTTAGACCTTGTGTAAGGCTATGTAAGGGTGTAGCATGTAATATTAATGTCGGTTTTGCAAATATGATCCTAGTACGGAATGATTCATGTGCGTGTAGTTTAATTGATACGTTGTTTGATGGTATCAAATACGGTAAGTAGATTGTCGTGCTTATGTAGAATGAAAATGTGATGTATATATCGGTACTCATACTCGGGTTTGAGTGAGAGCTTCATGTATGTAAGGGTTGGTAAATATTGCGTAGATCGAGTATAGGATTGGAAACGTCGTATTTGTCTTAGAGAATAGCGAAGAAAGAGTAACATAACGGGTCAAGTAAGTTATATGAGGGAATTATATGCGTGTATGAATTGTGGAGTTATTAACCTTTGTTATGAGAATGATAATGAAGGTGCAGGTATGAATATATGAATGCAAGAGACTTGTGGGTTTGGTTCGGGGTACCACCCCCGAACTTGCAAAAAGGCGTTGGAACGAGATCATGGAGTATCTATGGATATTATCTCCGCATTTTGAGTAGTGTGCATTAAATCACTAAATGAACTAACGAAACGGTTAATTGGTGATCGCAGGTTGTCTTGTCTACCTAATAGAGTAAGGAAAGGTTGGAGATCGAGCAAGGAGGCGGATTGTACGAGGTCACGGTCACATAACTTATTAAATATGAGACATGTTGAATGTAATGAGATAAAATAAAAGATGTAACACCAAAAATATCCCTTAGATATGTTTTCCAAGTATTTGAGATTGTTTATAAAGCAAGAAATTTTCTAGACTGTATTTCCGCTGCATATTTTCTGTAAAACAGTTTAGGGTGTTACAGTTATTCGACACGACCCTCTTGACTACCATTGTAATTTACCCATGATCCTTTTATCTAAAGATAACTCATCTAACTATCCAACATATTCAGCTTTATGCAACACGAGGGCTTTGACTCAAGTGCTACCCATGCATTCGTCATTATGGAGTTTCCATGAGCAAAATTAATATTTCTTCCCAGGGGCCACAGTAAGTTACGGTGGCCACCTTACTGTGGCCACCGTAACTTACGGTGGACCTCAAAAACCCACGATGGATTCCCACTGGCCTACGGTGGAAAAAAAGTGTCAAGGGCCACCGTAAGTCCACCGTAACTTACGGTGGGGCCCTGAAAATCCCCATTTTTGCTTCCCTTTCCATCCTTTCTTGATCCGTCCCACGCTGGTCCATCCGAATATGCGTTTTTCCTATTATAAGCTTCCTAACATGACTTGGCATTATTATTGACGTCCCATCATTCCACATTTTCCATTCTACTTACACATACATATACATGAATAAATTCGTTATTCTAGATGGAATAGGAATTCACTTACCTCGAGTCTTCCAAATTCATGCTCGTTTACTTGACTCTTCTTAGTCCATTAACCCTCCATGCTTGAGTCTATCTTGACAAGGTCCACATCCTTTTATGTCATCATGTTTACAACACCATTAGTATACACGATCATTCATACTAACAACCATTCCCAACCCAAATATCACATTGACTTTCACTAGTCAATTTCTATCCTTCTTAGAACATATATTCGTAACCACGTTTATTCTCACATCATGTTTACAATGTATTATCAAATATGCCTCATAGTCTAACATGTGATGCATCACCTAGTGTTTCTAATCATATCATCATGTTTGGGAGCCTAACCATGTTATTCTACATTATTGACTTGGCGGAGAGTCATCTTTCAACCATTCATCTTTCTAGTTAGAAATATATATCAATATTAGCATACTAGGTTGTATGAGATTCATCATAACATCATGTTTATACCTCATTAACATACAAGATCATTCGTCTTACCAAATAAATCCAACACCATGTCGTGCTTAATATTATTTAGACATAGTGTACACACTATTAATGCATTCTTCTTACCACATCATACAATCAACTAAGTCCCCACATAAGATACTTCCTAACACAATCCTCATGTTTACCTATTATCAATTGTATCTATTATCATATTACTTTCATATTTGTCAAGTCTTGCATACACAATCATACACCATACTTATCTAGACATTTCATCAAACACATAGTGTGCGTATAACATTCTAAGCTCAATGTACAAGCTCCTAATACACGTATTCCATCAAAACGCATAATCACCTTCAATCATCATCAAATTTTCCACATGCATATCATCAACTACACATCATTCCTACCATTACATGTATTTGCAACTAATTTAACAATATCAAGGCTCAAATGAAAACCCAATATAATCCTCCTTTGCAAACAAGCAATCGATAGTGAATAGCTCCTCTCAAACTATTAGAGATGATCAATATCACATAAAATCAAGCAATAATATGAATTTAACATGTTTTGCTCAAAACCCACATATGGGGTTCGAATCCTACACGAAATTTGGGGTTAGGGTTCATACCAAAGCTTAATTCTTGAAGATTAGCCCTCTAGAACCAACCATTCATCTCTTACATCAACCTCTTGCATCAATTCTTCATCTTTAGGGGCTTAGGGTTTGGTTTGAGCTCAAGAATGCCCTCAAAGAGGGCTGAATTCGTTTACACCCAAATGGGGTGTGTTTGGATCATTTATTTGTGCCATATTTACACCACAAGTCCCTCAAGTTTACCCCCAAGCCTTTTGTTATCAAAACTTTAACTATGCAAGTTTCTTTCTAGTGTTATTTCCCCATTATAAAGATAATAACCTCCACTAGAAATTTTTCATTATAGAACATAACCCACACTCGTATCATCCCATTTTACTACCCGAAAAAGGCTCAGTCTACTATTTAATTCATCTCGTCATTTCTTATTCACGCTTAATAGCGTGATTAAGCGAAACGGATATTTGGGATGTTACAATAACCGTGCATGCTATTACGCTATGGTTGATGAATGTGGAATGAGGATTTATAGTTGATTGTTGGGTAATGTATATACATATTATGGGTGCCATAACAACATCTTAAAGATGTCCAGGTTGGGTTTGAATTGTGTTTAAATTTTCAGCCATGATAAGAGGGATAAACATGATAAAAAGCAAGGTTTTAGAGTTTTCTAATAGGTCCAGGCCGTAGCGTATAGCTTTAGGCCATAAGCTATGGCCAATTTGTTAAATTAGGGTCATAGGTTACTACTGTAGGCTACGGTAGGCCACCGTAGCTTACGGCAGCCAAAAAAAAATATAAGGCCGTAGGCTACAGTTTGGGACCCGTAACCTACGTCGGGTTATTTCCAAAATCCGAAAGTTAAGTTTTCATGGAGTATTTGATCATGTACTTATTGTTTAACGCGTAGATTATCTTACGATCACACTAACTGATCTATTGATGAATTTTTTGATCAAACCTTAGGTTTGGATGTGCGGCTCGGATGGGAGAACTAGCTTTTAGGGAACACGAACACGTGACCTCATTTACGCTTCCGCAAGACATGAAACCATAAACATAAGATGCAAAGAACAATGTTGTCAAACATGTAAATGAATGTTAGGTTTCGAGACTTGTAAATAAGCATCACAGACATTGATGTTTCGTTTACAATATCTAAACCAAAATTTGAAAATGTTTTGTAAACACTTTGGCACATGTGTTAAATGTGTTATTTTGAATCAATTAACGTTTAATGGCGATTATTATGACATGGGTCTTAGAGATGCAGTTTTTCTTGGGTCTGCAGGTTCAACAGAAGCCTACCAGAATTTTCATTCACCAGACCAAGTACATAGCAGACATCTTGAGCCGGTTTTCGATGGATGATGTGTCAGAAACTTCAACTCATATTCAGGTCAATCACGGGATTGGACAAATTGAGAAGGGTACCGCCACGGATCCTTCACATTACCGCGCAATGATCAACTCTATCATATGCCTAATTGCCTTCCGTCCTGATATCATGTTTGCAACATGCCTGTGTGCGCGATACAAGTCAAAGCCAAAGGTTTCTCATCTGACCGCGGTTAAGCGAATCTTTCGATATCTGAATTGATGTCCAACCAAAGGTCTATGGCACCCTTATGACGATTCGTTCGATTTCACTGCCTATAGTGATTTAGACCATGCCGGCTACAAGCTCAATGCTAAATCCACAACGGTTGGATGTCAGTTTTTAGGGAACAAACTCGTATCCTGGCATTGCAAGAAACAGACATCGGTAGCTGTTTCCACTTGTGAAGCTTAGTATGTTGCCACTTCTTCAAGCTGCTCGCAGGTGATCTGGATTTAATAGTAGATGCGGGATTACGATATGAAATTTCTTACTACCCCTATTTATGTTGACAATGAAGCAGCCATAGCTATCACTAAGGACCCGGTTAACCAATCCAAGGTCAAACACATCCATGTTCACTATCATTTTACACGTGATTGCTATGAAATGAAGCTCATCGATGTTGTTAAAATTCACACCGACCAACAATGTGTTAAGCTATTTACGAAAGCCTTTGACAAATCTCGCTTTGAGTTTCTGCTTATCGTAAACGGTGTCAAAGAAACACAACATTAGTCCCCATCAGTACTTCAATTTTTGTAAATACAAAAACATTTGAAAAACCTACAAAAACCAAAAACATTGAAAAATCAAAAATACAAAAACATCAGAAAATCAAAAATTGAGTTTTTGCTGTGTGGATAAGAGAAAATGATAATATATCATTGGACTGTCTGATTGCCCAAAAACCTAAATTGAAACTGATAATCAGTCTTACAAGTGATATACCAGTAGGCCTGAAAATCTTTTCGAAGTTGGCAAGGTGATATAAACATTAATGACTTAAAGTTAAGTGGTTACCCTCCTCACTAGCATATGGTCTTAGTACCGAATCTCGGATTTATCCGGGAACAACGGATCGAATCTCGGATTTATCGCAAATTTGACTTAATCGATCAGGCGTTCTTAAAATGTGCTGAAAAGACTCATCCATAGCAAAACCCTAATTCTCATACAAATAATAAAAGAATTTTAGCTAAGAAGTGCGAGCATCTTTTGTCTCCAGCAACTCGTACCGGAAACCTAATGTACATGTGGAGTCTACTGTATGTAATTCTGACGCTTATGGTGAATGTTCACAGGGATAGCGACCTGGATTGGACACACCCGGTATATGCCCTCACCCTAACCGAGATTTATTAAATCTCATTTCGTGTAAATGGAAGGTCATGGCTTACTCACCCGATACGACGAAGCTTTGCGCAATGCTTGATACGGGAATGTGTCGTGTGCATGGGGACCATTGACCGTAAGTATAAATCTTATCCTAACGTATCTGATGTCGTGTGGATTAGGTCTTTTTAAACTTCCTTTTTTAAAACCAACACTTTCCCGAAGGAAATGTCAAGACTCGGTGAAAGAGGGTAATTAAATGCGACCTTTAAATTAAGACACTTTTCAAGTTTTAAATTTATAAAATAAAACGATAGTTGCAAATTTTTCTAAACCCACACAATAGGAAGTGTACCTATCGAGTGTAGTATAGATTTCCAACAAACACCGAGTATCAAACCGAAAGACATGACATCCCCTACTCAGCCTTAAGTTGCTTTTTAATAAGAGAAGAGATAAAATAAGAAAGAGAGAATGAGGATTACCAAAGTAGGAATTAACACCAAAAAGAAGTGTTGCTTCGGGATCCAACTGTCCTTGAAACGGATTAATATTAGTTATTTAGTGGTGTGTACAAGGGCGCACTTATGCTTAACATCAAGTTGCAACAGCATTTTCCAGAGGTGACTGTTTTCGCAAACCAAGTCGTGTTCTTATTGTTAAACTGACGGTCTACTGACCTGGTAAGCTCACGTCTCAACACTGACAGACGGACTACTCAAGACTGTGCATGCCTAACCCTAAATGATCCACCTCCCAATGTTGCGATAAAGACATCAAACTATTTTAAACTTTTATGAATAATTTTCCGGTGGCCGGAGCATGACCGAACAAATTACTACTTCATATCATAGAAAAGTCATGACCAACCGGCACACATGCATCCCCTACTTGATTTAATTAATTTGTCAAAAGGTGAGTGGTCTCATTATTAACTGTGTGGCAGTATAATAATGAAAGAAAATTAAGACCGTTTTCTCTCAACACGAGTTCATCAATCCTTAACCTGCTCCAAAGCTATCACATAGACAATGAAGCTATGTCGCAAGACTAAGTCTTGACTTATGACTAGGACCAAGTATAAACACCGTACCGACCCTAAATGAGATATTGATAGTAGAGGATTAAGCCACTAAGTGTGTGTATTTCTACCCACAAATGGGCCAATCACTACTCGCGGGATTAGGTTAGCTCACAAGTGCATGGGTTTAACACACCATGGATACACTCATGAGTACTCCTGTAACACCCCGACCGATGGCAGAAACATCGAGGTGTCACGTAGTGACGATTGTTCAATAGCTCATGGACTAAAAGTGTAAATATTGGTAAATTAGAGTTTTTTTTTATGATAAGTCAAATTCATATAAAAGTTGTATATTGAAAAATAATATACCAAAGTTTGTAAATATGGTTTAGGTAATATAATTATTATAAATTGAATATTTAGAATAAAAATATGTTTGATTAATTAAGATAGAGTAATTTAATTAATTACTTTAACTAAATTAAATAAATATAACAATCATAAATGTATAAATAAATAATTATGAGTTACACCATAAACGCAGATAATAACTAAGACTTCAACATAAGACTATATCTATTTTATAAGAAATGTATTTATAAAATAGATGTTAAATAATATAAATAAATAAATGATTAATTATGTCTAAATAAACATAAATAAG
Source organism: Ambrosia artemisiifolia (assembly GCA_032199755.1). Lineage (NCBI taxonomy): Eukaryota > Viridiplantae > Streptophyta > Magnoliopsida > Asterales > Asteraceae > Ambrosia > Ambrosia artemisiifolia. The sequence continues at coordinate 15,769,607 of CM063523.1, forward strand.
ACTAAAAATACAAATTATTATCCAAAAATATTATTTTTATAGGAAATGAATGCATTCTGATGTAAATTAATTAAAATAATTTTTCCATAATTTTTCTAAACTTATTTGTATTAAAACTGATTTAATGAGATTAAATCATGTTTAAATGATTTAAAAAATAGGAAAATTTATAAAAATAAAAGTTTTCCAAACCAATAATTTTTATTTCAGATTAGAATTCTTAGAAATAATTATCCTAAAATTTTGAGATCAAAATCAACAAAAACGAATTTTTAATTAATTAATTATGATTAAAACAATTTAAATTAATAAAAATATGAAAATAAGACATTTTCCAGAAAATAAAAACGTGGTAATTTTCTTTATGATGTCAAGATGCTACTCCTAAATTTTTATAATTTTTGGAGCAAAAATGGATTTATTATGAATATTCTAAATTTTTATGTATTAAAAATGATTATTATATGCTTAGAATAATAATTAAAATAAAATAAAATAAAACCTGAAAGAATGTGGGGGACACCTGGGCTCGAACCCGGGTTTGTCCTCTCCAACACAACAACATCAACCACTACACTACCAAATGTTTTGAAATTTTAATTAGAAAAATAACTATAAAGATATTCATTTCCAACTCATCTTCTTCCCCAAATCACACATAAACCCTAACCCTACTAACCAAATCTAATAGCCCGATTCAGAGCATGATAATGCTCTGTAATAGAGGGTTTATGTTAGGAAAATATTAATAAACAAAACGGCATCAAATTTTAGAACTTACAATCCGTAAAAGGGCTCGCTAAAGGCTGTGCAGGTACGAAACATGAAGGCCGAATTACATAACCTATACTCGATTAAAGATGGTGTTTTTTTGTGGGTTTAGAATGTGTAGTCGTGCAGTAACGCGATGCTAAGATCAATTTATAGACTACAACTCGAATTGAAGCTATTTCGTATGTTAAAGACCAATAGACGACGGTTACGTATAAATCTGATCATAACCCACTTTATTACGCGTTTAAGACACCTAATAATGGCCGAAACCGATACATAATGATGGAGATACTTAATGGCGCAAGAAAAACGGATTAAAGACCCATAATTAAGAGATTTTAAGGTGGCCGGAATAAAATCCGGTAACCGGAAAATTCGGAGGTCGCCGGAAAAAACGTGGGCACAGGAGGGAAAAAATCAGATTTAAAAGTTTATGTTTTTGACACAACTAGTCCCTCTACTTTTAGCTAGGTTAGATTATAAAGTTTTATTTTTATTTTTTTTTTGTTAACTTTTTCTTTATAAAACTTAACCAAACTAACTAAACTTTAGCTTTAACCAAAACCAAACTTTTTAGAACTTAAACTTTATATCTTAACTTATCAAATAAAATTAAGTTTGTGTTTCGCAAGTTTCGGCAAAAAATTTCATACATTAAATAAACGTTTAACTTTTTGTCTTAAAGTAACGCACGTTTTAATAAATTCAAAAACGTTGAAAAGTTTAGGGACTAATTTTGACAACTGATTAAAGATGGCGATGACGGATGTCACAGTCTCCCCTACTTTAGAAAATTTCGTCTCGAAATTTCTTTCAAGTGGAGGTTTCCATGAATCAAAAAGCGTTGTAAAAGTCAACTAGAGATTTTTTTTTAAAAAAATAAAATTTCATCATTTATGATTTGACAAAATTTAAAATAGTTGTCTAATACCCAAAGTAAAAGTTTCAAAATCTTTGACAGTTAACCCAAGTTAGGAAGTTGAGAGTTTAATTGAGAAAAGTTTTGAGAATGTGTAACTGGTGAGGGTAATCTCCCCCTACTTTAGAAAAGTTTCTAGTTGAACTTTATTAAGGACATGCAACGGAATTTTGAATAATAGAGTGTGTGAGAGTATACAATGTTTAAGGTTTTCTGTAGAGGTGGTCAACAAGAAAGGCTCCAACAAAACTAATTGAAGCTTATGTAAAATGTTCTTATCGAAAAATGCTAACTATTAGCCAATGATCTAATGAAGAGATAGTAAAGGATAGGTTCTTGGTCAGACTCCTAGTCCGCTCCCGCAGTATCGTTTATGCTTATATATAGGGTGTACCGCAGCTAACCCACCACACTCCCGATACTTTGGACTCGTACTGATTGTCTACCAACAGCCTAAATAGAATTACACACCACCCTCATGTACCTGTAAACCCATGATTGCGTTCCGGACCGTAATCATCAATTTACCTTACACTAGGGTGTTATGCTTTTCCATAACACTAAAAAAATAACTGTGTGCAACCAATATGTAATAGCCACTGCAATGAAATAATGTTCAATCATGACATGGTTAGAGGTCCTTCCCTTCCTGGTTTTCCCATTAACCGTAATGTGAATAACATGTAAGTATAAGACATGGTTAGAGGTTCTTCCCTTTCGGGTTCACCATTAACCGATAACTCCTGTTCACATCGTTGGCTTTAAACACTCATATTGATAACCCTGAGGTTTACACCGTTCCCCTCGGGTTAAAGAAATACTCTAACCCGAGTCGTACGTGGGCACTGGCTTAGATCTCATACAAAATTATCAACTAGTATGTTCATTGGTCATGATGATGAACAAAATAATGTAAAGTATAACAGGGTTTTGCTCAAAAACAGGAAAAATATGCATACCAAATATGCGTGTCAAGTACATAAGTATAGCATAAAACTTCGATTGAAAGAATGGTATAATATAAATCAAGTAAATCGCACAATTTTCACAAAATGAAAGTAAACGAGTTAAATTAATGCTCAAAACTAGCGTTGTAAGAATGACTACTAATAATTAGTGCGAGAATGATTGCAAATAACGCGTGAGGATAACCACCAATAAAATAGTAATACAAGAATAATCATAAATAAGATAATTCGCGAATATAATAAAATGATGTAAGAATAAGATAATGGTATTTACTGCAATTGAGAGTAGACGAAACATACGTATAGTCTACTGGTCATGCATGTTTAAATATATGCACTATATGTTAAAAGACATTTAGCAATATTCTGATAAGGATATGTCCAATGTTTAGACCAAAAGTTTTGCGACTGAAAGAGTGTAAGTATAAAAAATAATTATCGTTTATAAAACAAAACGTAGTTTACTCGAACTTTGTGATATAGTTGAAAGTATAGTGGTGATGCATGAGAAAAACTTTTTAGATTCAAAACAGCTTCTGTAAACGAAAGATTTTATCTAAAACAGGATTAATTGATCATACAAGTCACACAACCAGGTGCGGAAACCCTAGTTCTGAACAAACTGATAAAACTCTAATCAAAACACAATCAACATCATTTTCAAAGCTTTTTCATAGATTAACCTTTATAAAAACTTGTTACAATATGCTTCCTAGTTAATCTATTCAGTACAGACACTTTCACAATTTCACCTAGAACCTGACACAAACACACACTCCAACTCAAACTCTCTATAACTCACAAATACACAAATTCTATTTATAGCCACTGCACGTTCGCCCAGTTGATATGGTCGAATGTGGAATTCTTCCACATTCGCCCATACCAAGGTTCGAATGTGTTCTTCTGATCAGGTTCCATTCTACCTTCGCCCACTAAAACTCTTCCTTCGCCCATAATCTTCTACATTCAATCAATCAGCAAAACTTTTAACACATGTTAACTTTGTAGATCCAATCACTAGTCGCATTTCGTGCACCTACAAACTCCCCCTCGACTATTGATTGGATCGTTTTCTATCTTCGTCCATTTCTTTGTTCAACAAGTAAATTCTGAGCTGTTTCTTTTGCTCTTTAGTCATTTCCGGCTCCAACTTTCTTTTCACTGGTTTCGATACATTAGCCATCTTCACCGTTTTACCAAGCTTAGCATCCAAGTTACTCCCCGAGTTTATGTCATATGCAAAACAAACTCCTACCACTTGAGTATACTTCTTTGTCCTTCCCATCTCTCAACACAATCACAGCTTCAGCCTTTCTCCAATCGTAGTACCAAAATATAAAATCAGCACTGAAATGTTGCGGCATAGGCATCAAAGGTATCTTTCTCATCACTTCAGGTGCTTTGTAGATCAAAGTTACCCTCTTCAGACCAGTTCTAGAATCAATATCCCTGTGAACTTTTCTTCTTGGATATTGAGGCTTGAATCTGTTCCACTTTGTTCTACTCTCCCATACTAACTTATCTGCACACCAACCGACATGTGTATTATTCACTGAAGCACCAGACATTGGGAATCTGCAAAGATCTCTGACCGCCCAATACGGTAGAGTTAGCAAATCAATGAATCTGTAGAAATACAGAATTCCTGATTCCCATTTGGCAGCTAAACACTTCAGTCTACTCAAATAAGTCCACCCGAGAGCTCTGCCTTTGAACTTAGCATTATGAAATCTATAGAAACTTCCTTGAGCTTCAGGTTTCGGTCGGTTCTCATCCATTTCCTTCAACTTCTGTAAGTAAGTCTTCAATTCATCAGATTGACTTGAAGATTGTTGCTTATCAGCTCCAAACACCTTCTCAACAAACTCTTCACTTCTTTTCTTGGCTTTCTTCTTTGCTGAAGTGTTTGGAATCTCAGTGAAGTCAGGAAATACCACATTTTCATCATTCTGCCTGAAATACTGTGGATATTCCTCATGTGTAATGTCTTCAATCTCCACTTCATCCATTTCTGGAGTGTTCTTGTCATCTGAGTGATTTCCAATATCCTTTTCAGGAATATTTGAAATCGACTCATCCATCACAAACTCCTCAAACGATTTCCCCACTCTCTGTGCAAGACCATCAAGAATTTCTTTCGCCACAGCAGCAGGTACTTCACCTTCCTCTAGATCAGGATCGTTATACTCCAGTTCGTATCTCATGTCATCAGTCTGGAATATCTCAACAAAACGACCTGTGAACTCTATCATCCATTCTCTTTTCTCTAACATATCTCTGTAAACTTTCTTCGCATCATCATTAAGAGATCTCACCTTCTCATTCCAAAAGATACTTTCATCCGAATCTAGATTCTCACCTTTCTTCTTTTTGGAACTAGATTCTCCAGCATCCTTCTTCGATGGTCTCTTCTCAAATGTAAACTTTGAAGTGTCATTTCCTCCTTCATCATCATCACTATCACTGCTACTATCATCATCTTTCTGACTCCCAGACCCCTCAGCATCATTATCATCATCTTTATCACTTTTCTTAGAATCCTCATCATCACTTTCCTCAGATTCATCAGCTTCCTCATCATCCTTTTCTTTTTCAGAATCAGAAGGTTCATAGTCTACCTGTTCTTCTTTTTTCTCCTTATCCTCTTCACCTTCTTTTAACTTTGGTGCTTCATTATACAAACTGTCTATCAAATCACTAAGGCGTTTGTTTTCAGCCTTTAGTTCTTTGTTATCAGCCTTAATCATGCTCTTGTTCTTTGAACATTTACCTTCAAGCTTCTTATTTTTAGCTTCCAGTTTCTTTACCTTCTGCTCAATCTCATCTTGATTGGACTTTGAAGCAACCACAATCTGAAGCATTTTCTCTTCGTTCTTCTTGAACTTAGCAATCTCAGCCTGTTGAGCTACAATCATCTTCATCATCTCATCCATCTTCTTGTTCACTTGCTTCATCACATCATCAGCAACAGTGACCTTCTTAGATTTGGATGGCTCAACTTCCTTGGCTTTTTCTTTCTGAGGCTTCTTAAACATGTCTAAAACATTATCAAGTGCAGCATTGAACTCATCAACTGGTAATGTTTCAGCCTCTTTAGACTTTTTCTGCTTCTTTGTTACTGGTGAAGACAGCTTTGATGATGTACCAGCATCGGGTATCCTTTTTCCTTTCATTAGTTGGGCAATCTCTTTTTCCCTTAACTGTTTAGTGCTTGACTTCTTTGCCATTGTTTTGTGCTTCGGTTTTGGCAAGTTCACTACAACATTCTCACCTGTTTCCAATTCATCCAGGTTTATACTTAGACCTCCTTCTTCAGCATCAACAGACTTCTTCTTCTGTTGTACTTCTTCAATAGTCAGATTAAGAGATTCAGACTCACCAACCATAGTGGCCTTACGTTTGGTGGCCCTAACTCTTTCTTCATCAGAATTCCACTGTTCATCTTCCTCTGTTTCTTCCGAATCAACAGAATCCTCATCTATCAAACTCGTTCCCTTTTTAGCAGTAGTTTTCTTTCTCACCACTTGTTGCTTAGAATTTCCCTGGTCTGTCTTTCCCTTGCCCTTCCCTTTGGCTCCAGGATTAACAACCTGTCTTTTCCTCTTAGTGTTTGCATCTGCATACACTAAAGGATCGTCATTATCCGAATCACTGTCAGTATGTCTAGCCTTACCCAAGGCATTATAGCCTAGTGGTATCTTGGTGGTGAGATAAGACTTAGGGGCCATAAGGTCCTGGGTTCGAATCTCACAAAGGGGGTTTTCTCATAATTATGAGTTTCCTCCTGAATTGGTGACTTGGTGGTGGAATATGATCGCGTGGCAACACTGGTGGCACGATGATACTCCAGTGTTCCGTGAGTGATTCCAATTTGTTGGCCGTTCAAAAAAAAGTATGTCTAGCCTTATTCTTTCCAGGATCAGTGTAATCCTGTTTAGCTAGAGCTCCAAACAATCTCCTGTATGGTGGCTTTTCCTCATCAGGCACACCCTTGTATCCTTTCATCCTCACCAAAGTACGGATGTTCATGTGATCTTGACCAATTATCTGTGTTGGATCCTTCTTCAATTCAGGATATTTGTGGTCAAAAATCATCATCAGAAATCTTGGGTATAACATGAATTGTTTCTTCTTCAAACCCTTAAGCATTTCCAGCATATGATCTAATATCATCCCAGACACATTGAATGGTTTGTTGAGAGTCAACGCAACCATCAATGAGCTTAGACTTCTCCTCATAACGTCATATCCACCGCTCACACATCCAAACACGTGAATAATGACATGTGCAAAGTATTTGAACTGCACACTCAGCTTCCCTTTGTGCATAGAACCATCAGTAATCGGTCCTTTGTATTTCATTCTCAGGAAGCAAGCTTTCTGTTCAGTCCATGATAACTCTCTGGGATCTTCACTTACTTCAAACTTGATCTGAAGTGCTTCTCTGATATCAGACTCCGTCAAAAACATCTCCATACCCTGTATCTTGCTCCTGATTATCGTCTGATTTTCCCAGAAGTCGTACTTCGCGTTCTTGTAAAAGTCTTCAACAATGTCTTTGTAAATAATAGTCGGTGTAGCTAAAGCATGCACAATCCTGCTCCTCTTCAAGAATTCAATAATCCCAGTGAACTCTGTATTCTTCTCCACATCACCAAGATAAGCACAGCAGTTATGAGAACTTTCGAACGACCAACTGCTTGCAACAGATGCTTCAGCCTCCTGAACAGTCTCCTGAACTGGATCTGGAACGACATTCTCTACTTGAGTCTCAATATTCTCAGTTTGCTCAGCCATATGCACATCAAAATCAGAAAAATACGTCAAAATACGAAAACGACAAAAACTTAAAATTTTAAGATTTTTTTCAAAATCCACATTCGCCCCTTTTATCAGGTCGAATGTACGATTTTGGTACGAATGTGCAATATTTTGGTCGAATGTGAAAATATGTTGATTTAAAAATCACATTCGCCCATTAAATGTCACTTTCGTCCGTTATTTTCCACCTTCGCCCTTTTATTCAACCGAAGGTGAAATTTATAAACCCTAAAATTTTAAAATTTTTCTAAGTTTGTTTTTATCACTTAAATCTGATTGAAACATGTTCTAATAGGGCCGAATAACACTCGTATAGGATCAATTGTCCTTAATTTTCAGTTTACATCAGTTTTATTAAAGAATTAGGTTATAACATCTTCAATCAAACAATTAACCAACCAAAACTTGTTATAAACCTAATTCATTGTTTATTCTCCTCCTAAAACTGAAGTAAAATGAAAAGCAATAAAAAACAAACATTATCAAACATCCTAGAACCCTAAAATCTAAACCCTAAGTCCGTTCACAAAAACGACGATTCTGGTCTCATTAAAGCCCCGTTACCTGTGAAATAGGTCTTAAAAAGATCAGTAATTAGCAGGGATTAAAAGCCACAAGCAAAAGAAATCAAAGCAACAAGTCCTTGGATCGAAAGAAAAATTTTTGAAAAACTATGAATGAGGTTCGAACCTGAAACAGCTTTATATAGGGAGTCCACCTTCGCCCGTTTTCCTTGTCGAATGTGGGATTTATCCACATTCGCCCGAAGTTAATTGGCCGAATGTAAATATTGTTTACCCGAATGTGAAGTTTGTGTAATCAAACCCACATTCGCCCAGAATTATCAATCGAAGGTGAGGATTTTTCCACATTCGACCCAATTAAGGGGCGAATGTGAAATGGAAAAATCTGAAAATTTTGCCAAATCACGAATTCGAATCCCGTTCAACATTTTTCAATCTGTTAAACTTCAAAAACTCATATTTTCACTTTTTGAATGATACAAAGCCCAGATGGTGTTATCAAATCTCAGAAATTGACCATCAAGCAACCTTCGGTTATCAAAAATAAAGAAGAAATGCAAAAATTTTGGTTTTTCTGAAATTTTATCAAAACACACCTAAAATCTTTTTGGATTTTGTAACTTTTTGACAATAAAAGTAAAAATACATCAAAGTAAATGAAAGCAGTAAACATTTTGTGATATCCGGTAAGAGGATCATATCAGTTTTCTGAGAAATCTGATCACAGCGTTGATCTTTTTGTTTAATATTATCATTAGAAACAGTATGTGACACGGCAATTGCTGATATTGTGGTCCACGTAAGCTTACATGCAGACTATTACGCAATGCTTTAAAATGATACGAGTTAGGTGTATTAGACTAACACATTGTGGTGCCCACACACACGACATACTCCCGTATCAAGTAATTGCACAAAGCTTCGTCGTAACGCGTGATTATGCCAGAGTTATCCGTAAAAGTTACAAAGTATATAGCACAGAGGTGTACAGGTCAGCAAACGAATGCAGCAGAGTAACATGTGCATATACACTAGGTTGAGGCTGATATCAACCACTGATTTACATCAGAAAGTCAATACGATGTAATAATGATCTTTGATCAATAAAACATAAAGTTCCTCAATTCAGCAACTTTCGGTTTTGGCATTTAAGCTCTTTTAGCAAATATTCTGATGAAACTAGGTCCGTAAATCAATACGACAAAAGTTTAATCAGAATATCCCGGATAACCATAACATAACGACCCGAAACCTCAGATTTTGGCAATCCTATCAAACGAAATTACGGTACTAAGACCATATGCCCATGAGGTGTTCAGCCACGAACGCGTAGTTCGTTATGTTTGTATCACTAATGCACGCAATTTTTAGTCTACGAAGCCTATCAGCATATCACACATAGTCAACACACGCCTCATATACTATACAATTCTTTAGCCTGTGTCAGATCCCCACTGATGTACTATCATTTCCTCTTTTTATCCAGGAAATCATTTTTGGTTTTTCTAATTTTTAGGTCTTTTTGAATTTTTTTTCAATGTTTTTGGTTTTTCGGATAAAATGGCTCCCCCTAAAATAAAGAACATATTTTTGGGTTTTTAATATTTGAAACAATCCACTCGAAAGCATCAACTTCTTGAGGATTAAAGAATCCACTCGAAAGCATCAACTTCTTTGAGGATTACGATAGTAAAGAGAAATTCCCAATTAGCAAAGATAAATTCCCAATTAGCAAAAATAAGAAAAAGAATAAAACTAAAAAGCGATAAACCGAGGTGCCGATTAGTCCTGTTTTTCCTTTACATTATTTACTTTTAAAAGATAAACAAAGAGGGATCTGTCAAAAGCTTTTGTAAACAAATCTGCACGTTGGTAGTCAGTATGAATTTTGATCATATCTATCAATTCCTTAGCGTAACAATCACGGATAAAATGATATTTGATCCGGGTATGTTTTGCTTTAGAATGATTTTCAGTATTTTTAGTTAATGCGATAGCGGCTTCGTTGTCACAGTATATAGGGGTTTTAAGAAACTGCAAACCGTAATCCACCATCTGCTGTTGGATCCAGAGCACTTGCGAACAACAACTCGAGGCTGCAATGTACTCGGCTTCACAGGTAGACAGTGCCACGGAAGTCTGCTTCTTGCATTGCCAGGTGACTAACCTGCTCCCTAAAAACTGGCAACCAGCTGTAGTAGATTTGCTATCCTTGTCACAGCCGCCCCAATCTGCATCACTAAATGCAATAAAATCAAAATTATCATCATTAGGGTACCAAAGTCCTTTTGAGGGACAACCCTTCAGATATCTAAGGATACGCTTGACCGCCATCAGATGACTTTGTTTCGGCTTCGATTGATAGCGGGCACAGAGACACGTTGCATACATAATATCTGGTCGAGACGCCGTTAAATACATCAGAGATCCGATGATTGCTCTGTATGTAAATGGGTCAATCAGCTCCCCCTTAGCGTCCACTCCAATCCCGTGATTGGGTTGAATCGGGGTATCCATAGGCTTGGAATCCTCCATCTGGAACCGGTTCAAGACTTCGGATACATATTTCGTCTGGTGAATGAAGATCCCCGTGGGTCTTTGGTCCACCTGCAAGCCTAGGAAAAACTGCATCTCCCCCATTGCGCTCATCTCAAACTTTTCCTGCATGACAGTTTCGAACTCCCTGCATAAAAGCTCGTTAGTTGAACCAAATATTATATCATCAACGTAAATCTGCACCAGAAGCAAATCATCCCCTGACTTCTTCGTGAATAGGGTGCAGTCGACGAGTCCGCGCTTAAATCCTTTTGTGATGAGGTATGTACTTAGCTCCTCGTACCACTGCCTCGGAGCTTGGTGCAAGCCATATAAAGGTTTGTTCAGCACGTAGACCTTATCCCGGTGGATTGGGTCCTCAAAGCCTGGTGGCTGCCCGACATAAACCTCTTCCTTGACTTTCCCATACAGAAATGCGCTCTTGACGTCCATTTGATAGACTTTGAACTTCTTATAGGAAGCAAACGCAAGATGTAGAGGATGTGATTTTATATGAAAACAGGATTATATGATCATACAAGTTACTAAACCAGGTGCGGAAACCCTAGCTTAGAACAAACTGATGTAAACTCAAATCAAAACACAATCAAAGTCATTTTCAAAGCTTTTCATAGATTAACTCTTTCAAATACTTGATTACAACTCAATTACAGTTAATCTAGCACACACATAAACTCTCTCAAACCTCTCTGGAACACATCTCAAAAACACACACACTAATTGACTCCCTTTGGGCTCCCTTTATCTCAAAAACTCACAAAATCTATTTATAGACTCTGCACGTTCGCCCATTTGTGATGGTCGAATGTGGAACACTTTCCACATTCGCCCCTTTGTGTTGGTCGAATGTGGAATCTTTCCACATTCGCCCAAACTGATTCTACATTCGCCCAGTTTGTTCCACGTTCGCCCACTTTTTCTGTGTAATTTCCACGTTCGCCCCTTTTTCCACCTTCAACCCATCAGCATTTTTTTAACACATGTTAACTTTGTAGATCCAATCACTAGTCGCACTTCGTGCATCTACAAACTCCCCCTCGACTATTGATTGGATTGTCTTTGGGTTTAAGTCTTTGTCGTTCTCTGATTATCTGAACCTTCGACATTCTATACCGGATCACTAGCTAGGGACATACATGAATAATGCACTAACAATCTCCCCCTTGGACCTAGCTAGTGATGTACCAGATCAGAAAGTTATCAATTTTTCAAGTCTTGATTGAAAACTTTCCATCTTCATGCACGTTTGTGTCGAAGTTCCTGTCTATCTCTCAGTAAGCTTTGAAATCTCAGACAGACTCAAGAAATCTTGGCTTTGTCATTTGCTGATTCAGAGATGAATATGGACGATAATCTTGATTTCTTCAATCTTCATCATTTCTTTAACCTTTTACTAACTTCTGTTTTTCTGGTGATCTTGATGTTCAGGTTTGGGTCTTGTTCAATTACACTCTTTGTCGATGAGTCATGAGAAGTGCACCTGTTGTATTTGATTCTGCAGAAAAATTTACTAAAAACTGCACAAACTACAACCGGCGTTAGACTCGACAAATATCTCGGAAGTACTCTTCACATTCCTTTTGACCCTCAATAGTTCTTCCCCTGAACTATAAAACATTTTCAATATATACCAGAAACTTGAAAATTTGCAGTCTTTTTCAACTTTTAAGCATCTGAGCCTTCACATTTTAGTATTCCAGCATCGGTTATCGAAAATAAAATTGAAATAAAACTTTTTGATTTTTCAAAGTTTATGCTAAAACACACCAAAAATCTTTTTGGATTTTCAAATGTAATTGCATAAAAGTAAATTCAACTTATTTTTGTTAATTTTCCGGTAAGAGGATCATATCAGTATTGAAACAGTCAGTCATAACTCTTTTTGATTAATTTTCTGTTTTTGTATCATTGAGCATCCTACAACCATTACCAGTATGTTTGTCCACTTAAACTCAAAATCATCATTCATTGCTCAGCACTTTAGATACGTTATGGTAATATTAGATACTGAGTAATCTATGGTCCCCGCATTCGCGACACATTCCCGTATCAAGAATTGCGCAAAGATTCATCGTAACGCGTGATTATATTGAAGTTATCCGTTAGTTACAAGGTATGAGGCACAGTGGTGACAGGTCAGCAAATTAATGCTTCAAAGTGACTTGTGCACTCTACCAGGGTGAGGACTAATATCATACATGACTTTCATCATAGTATCGATACGATGCATTAGATAATCTATGATTATCATCACACATGTTAAGTTCCTCATTCGGTAACTTATGGTTTTGTCATTAAAGATCTTTTAATAAGATACCCTAACTGAATCTAGGTCTGTAAACTAATACAGCAAAAGATCAGTTAGGCCATCCCCAGATAACTTTCAATATAACGACCCGAAACCTCTGATTTTGGCAATCTATCAAACGAAATTTCGGTACTAAGACCATATGTCAACGATACGTTGATCCACATGATTATCAGTTGTTGATTTTAAGTTTATATCACCATGCTGAACTTTAAACTTTGATTTCAAGCCTACCAATATATAATTGTAGTGGCTACTCAATGTTTATCAATTCATTTTTGTTTTTAGAGTAGTCTGACAGTTCACTGACGTATTATCATCTCCTCTTTTTCTCCAGGAAAACTCATTTTTGATTTTCTATTTTTTTATTTTGATTTTTCTGAAATTTTCTCCCCCCTAAAAATCTCAAAATAAGCATATTTTGGATTTTTAAACTATTTGAAGAAAAACAAAATAAAATGATATCCGATGCGGTTTACTCATTCAGTTTCAAAACCATTTTCCTCTCAGATTACTAGACTCATTTAAGATTTTTCAATTAGCAAACCATTTTGTCGTATCTGTTATTGAAATCCAACACCTGAGAGCAATTGCATGAGATTGCAACTTGTTCCGGCTTCACAGGTTGGAAACAGACTACAAACACTCTCATTTTTGTTGAAATCATGTTTTCCTTCTTCAATATCCCTTCCTTGACCTTCACCTCTCCAATAAATAGCTTGTATACAGATGCTCCACTATCAACTTATCAAATAATAGCTAATAGGTCTGTCTGGAACAATCTGCACACTTATTAAACAATTAGCATGAGAGAGGTACCCATCCCTTCACAATGATGGGTCGTCCAAGGTCATCAATTCTTGGAACATCAATCCATTCTCCTTTTGAAAAATCAATTGGTTTTTCAATGGATTGATTTGAAGTAGAAATTGCTATTGATTTAGAAAGTGCTTTGGGTTTCCAAACACGTTCAGAGTTTATTTTGGATTTTGTTGAAATTGTTTTACTTTTTGACTTTTTAGATTTCTTATTTGAAACCTGCTTCTGAACGTTGTTTGGAATCTTCTCAGACTTAACTGATGAAGACCCAGGTTTAGAGTTATTCTTAGGCTTAGCCTTCGAACTCCCCCTTACCTCAGCAACCCGTCTAGAATCTCCATTTTTCTTCAAGGCAATTTTGTTACGATTGTCATACACAACCTGTTTCCCCTTTTTCTTCTTGATTGGTTTTGGGGATACAGGCTTTCTGACATTGCCTGAATTTCTAGCAAATTTCACTTCGGTCTTTTTCTGTTTAACATACGGACAGTAAGCAACTAAATGCCCACACTCTCCGCAGTTAAAACAAGACCTATACTCTACAAAATCATATGCATACCCGTCATCCCAATACCGGTAAGGACAATGAGCAGCAATATGACCAACTTCACCACATTCAAAACAGTTTCTCCGTTCAACATAACGATGAGAATACTGTGGTGAGTTGTCTCCCCAATAACCATCAAATCGAGAGTTATATGAATAATCATAATAGTCATATGATCTAGATGAAAAATTTCTTGAATTCTTTTGATAAGAATTTTTCATCTGGTCATTTCCTTTCGATTTGTTTGGTTTTGGTTCTTTTACTTTAAAACATTTTTGATTTTCAACATTTTTCTTTTGATCCTCTTTATTCTCATGTTGGTTAGGACTGAGTTCAAAATGAAGATGATCAAATTGATTTCTAAACTGATTTAACAAATCGATATTATCAACAAAAATACATTTAAGTAGAGATTGTTCGATATTCTCAATTAGAAAATCTTTGTTGAAAATCAATTTGTCACGTCCTTCCAACATGTAGGATCCTTCAACTCCTTCAGGAAAATTGAATATGGGTTTTTCTTCAGATTCAGAAGTTGAAGTTGTTTCAACATTTTTAGTTTTCTGTTCAAACTTTGATTTCACTTCAGAATCAGAATTAACAACACAAGGTGTTGTGATTTCCAACTCTGATGTGGAAGTATTCTTTGAAACACTTTTATTCATTTTTAACATTTCTTTCTTTAAAGTTTCAATTTTATTTAACAAATCTTTTTCATTCTTTTCAAAAACTTTAATTTGGTTTTTACAATTTTCTAGTTCATTTGCTAGTTTCTGTTTGTCCTCAATAAGTGTCATCAATTCACAATTCAACTTGACACATTTAGAACAACTAGCACTTACCTCATCATCTGATTTATTACCATTATCAGATTTTGCATCACCATTTGAACTATCACTCTGTTCTGATTTACTATGTTCTAAACTCGTATCAGAACTCAAATCACTCTTTGACAATTCACTGGAATCATCATGTCTCATTTGTTTGACTAAACACGCAACATTCCTATGAACACCTTCTCTGTTAACACACTTGTTAACATGTACCATTTCATTAGTTGGTTTCGGTGTCATTGGAAATCTCCACATGTTGTCATCTTGAGAATTTTGTCTCTGTAATCTCTGTCTCTTTCTATCAGCTTCTATTAAAGCTCTGATCTCCTCATCCGTTCTTGGCATGGTCCAGGTCATCATTTTTCCGACAAAAATATTTCAAAAATTTTCTAAAATCAGGCTTATACTTTCGCCCCTGATTCTACGTTCGCCCCTGATACTTATACTTTCGCCCAAAGTAGTATACCCGAATGTAGAATTTTGACCAGAATGTAAAATATCCAAACACAAGTTCTAGGTTCGTCCGTTTCTTTTCACTTTCGACCCTTCTGATGCAGGTTCGCCCGTTTTGGTTCTAGGTTCGTACCCCCGATCAATCGAATGTGAAAAATGTGACCCGAAAGTGAAAAATTCAACAGAAAATTTCCAGGTTCGCCCAAAAACTCCTAGGTTCGCCCAAAAATTTCTCAGGTTCGCCCAAAAACTCACACCTTCGACCAAAACACTCCAGGTTCGACCATATTGACTTTTGAAAAACGGTTACACTTTGAAAAACGGTTATTTTGATCTCTGATTTTCAAAAGTTTGTGAATTTGAATGATCTTGATTAGGTTTTGCTTCGGAGATGATTTGGAACAACTTTAATACTTGGAATTTTGAATTTTAACCACAAAATCAACTCTAATTCTTTCAAAAACACTCAAAAACCATTTTTATGTAAAAACAGATGTGAATTGATGAAAATAATGTCCAAATCAGCTCTGAGTTTATCAATTTGTTGTTGTATGATCCTCTACGCTCTGATACCACTTTGTAGAGGATGTGATTTTATATGAAAACAGGATTATATGATCATACAAGTTACTAAACCAGGTGCGGAAACCCTAGCTTAGAACAAACTGATGTAAACTCAAATCAAAACACAATCAAAGTCATTTTCAAAGCTTTTCATAGATTAACTCTTTCAAATACTTGATTACAACTCAATTACAGTTAATCTAGCACACACATAAACTCTCTCAAACCTCTCTGGAACACATCTCAAAAACACACACACTAATTGACTCCCTTTGGGCTCCCTTTATCTCAAAAACACACAAAATCTATTTATAGACTCTGCACGTTCGCCCATTTGTGATGGTCGAATGTGGAACACTTTCCACATTCGCCCCTTTGTGTTGGTCGAATGTGGAATCTTTCCACATTCGCCCAAACTGATTCTACATTCGCCCAGTTTGTTCCACGTTCGCCCACTTTTTCTGTGTAATTTCCACGTTCGCCCCTTTTTCCACCTTCAACCCATCAGCATTTTTTTAACACATGTTAACTTTGTAGATCCAATCACTAGTCGCACTTCGTGCATCTACACAAGAAACATCCGAATAGCTTCAATGCGTGCTACAGGAGCATAGATTTCGTTATAATCAATCCCTTCGATTTGATGGAATCCCTGCACGACCAATCTGGCTTTGTTACGAACAATAACCCCACGATCATCCTTCTTGCACTTAAACACCCATTTAGTGCCAATCTTCTTTCTTCCAGGTGGCAAATCCGTGAGCGTCCAAACTCCCAATTTCTGGAATTGTAATAACTCCTCCTGCATAGCCTCAACCCAGGCGTCCTCCCGCAAAGCGTCCTTGTATGTCCTTGGCTCTACCTGCGACACATAACACGCAAACGACCAATCATTTTGACTACCAGATTGTTGAATTTTGGCATATAACGCTAAAGCACCAAAACTCTCGGGCGTATTAACACTTCGCAGCTGCCCTCTAGTCATCACACTGCTTCCAGGATCACCGATAACTTGCTCTAGCGGGTGAATACGATGAATCCGAGATTCCGGATGTACAGGTACAATAACTCCCGTCTGAGTAGTCAAGTTCTCTACAACATCCAGATCATGACCCATGTTAGACGATGAAGCAACATCTGGAGTTGGATTTGGGTTCACTGGCGGTGCCTCTGGTTCTTCTGCATGCTCAAGAATGACTTCTTCAAATTGTTCATCTTCAGATTCTGAAGAGTCTAATGACGTAGAAGCCTCCTGAAACACTTCTTCCTCTTGTATAGGAGTATTGGTATCATTAGAAGCTGGTAGGGGGTTCACGGTGATCGGACGCACCAACGGTGAAGTCGTCGCGTTTTCACACTCGTAAAGTAGTCGGATAACAGCTTCTTCAACCAAGCTATCTAGATTGAATGACTCAAAGAAATCTTTGTAATCAAACATCCAATCAGGACCCGTTCCTTGCACATTTTGAGTATATCGTTGAACTTCCATGTTAGCCCAATCCTCCACCCGATGAGTTCGCTTGTTGTATACCCGTTTGAGCAGGGTTGCATATCCAACAAAGTATCCCTCTTCAGCTTTAGGACTAAACTTCTCGCTTGGATTCAACATCGTGCATGGTGCCCCAAAAGGTTCTAGATACTCTAAGTTCGGCTTTCGTCGGTGTAATAGTTCATAAGATGTTTTACCAAACTTCTTCACTGTTAGAACCCGATTTAGTGTATAGTTTGCTGCATAAATCGCCTCGTTCCAGAACATTACCGGAAGATTTGAGTCTGCGAGCATTGTTCTAGCCGCTTCAATTAGAGTCCTATTCTTTCGTTCAGTAACACCGTTCTGTTGTGGGGTGTACGGAGCCGAATATTCATGATGAATTCCTTTGCTTTCACAAAGTTCATCCATCTTGGCGTGTTTGAACTCTGTCCCATTATCACTCCGAATTCTCTTTATCTTCAAATTGTAGACATTCTCCAATCGAGTGAACAGAACTTTCAGGTTGTTAAAGGTGTCACTTTTATTCTGCAAACACATCACCCATGAAAATCTTGAATAGTCATCAGTGACAACTAAACAATAAAGCTCCCCAAGATGACTTTTGCGCTTGACCGGTCCAAATAGATCCATGTGCAATCGCTCAAGTGGCATCTCAACAGAGTTAACTTTCTTCACTTTGTGGGACTGTTTGTGTTGCTTCCCCTTCTTACAACTTACACACTTGTCATTCAGATGGAAATGTTTCACGTTTACTCCATCGACAAGTCCATTCTTCACAAGATGATTCATTTTTCTCAAATGAATGTGCCCCATTCTTCGGTGCCACATTATCGATTCTTTCTCGGTCGCCTTGGATAGAAAACATGTTATTTGCCCCTGTGATGTCATCGCCTTGGTCATATCAAGAATATAAAGGTTGTTGATGCGAGGAGCCTTCAACATTACCCACTCTTTTGGAATTTGGAAGCCCGGTTTGAGAATATAGCAAGATTTGTCATCAAAATGCACAGTGAATTGTTTATCACAAATTTGACTGACGCTCAACAGATTATAATCGATCTGCTTCACATATGATATCCTCTCAAAGCTCACTATTCCATTACTCACGCTCCCCTCCATAGTGATATATCCGCCTTTATTTCCCGCGAATGCGACATATCCACCATTAATGTTCTTCACGTCGAACAATAATGCAAGATCCCCTGTCATGTGGCCTGAAGCTCCACTATCAACAATCCAAAGACTGCTAATAGGGCCAGCTGAAGCTCCCTGCACACAAAAAGTAAATCATTTAGTTCTTTCGGGGGACACAAGCCTGAGTCTTGGGTCTTTGAACATCAGCTTTCAAAGAAACATTCTCATCAACAATTTGTTTTGGATCAATCTTTTTCTGATTGTTCAAAACAGTTTCCTTTTTCTCATTTGACTTTGAAGTAGAGGCACCTGGAGAACCATTGGGTGTCCAAGATTGTTCAGTTCTTTTTAAAATACGAATCTGAGATTTCAGGTTCTCAGTCGATTTCTGAACATTGTTTGCAAATGAAACTTTCTTGGTTACCTTATCTGATTTAACAGACTTAGGTCCAACATTTGACTTGACAATAGGTTTTGGTGGAACCGTTTGCCTATCATTTGTTGTGTTCACCACTGGCTTTCTCCATGATTGTTCCATAGCAATCCGATTTCTGCGATCATATTGAAATGGACGATTGTTCCTCATTTGATAAAAATTGTTTTGATTATAAAACTGTTGTTGTTGAGGAACAACACGTCTGTGTGGTGGAACATAATGATCAATCGGTTTTCTCATGGAATTCCTCACTTCAACTTCGTGCCTTTTATGCCTTACATACGGGCATTGAGCAAGTAAATGCCCTCTCTCCCCGCATTTAAAGCATGCACGGTACTCTTCAAAAACATTTGGAGCATTCGGTTGAGCAAATGATCGAACAGGATATTAATCATTATACTGTTGATTCCTCAAACTCTCAGGGAGTGGCCCTTTTGAGTAAGAAGGCTCATGAAAACCGTTAGCTCTGTTTTTGGGTCTAATGAACTCTGTGACATGAACCTTTGGTTCTTGAGGAACATCCAAAAACAATTTCTTTAAAATAGCAGGTGGGATTTCATTCGTCCTCTCATGTTTTGGGAACCAAATGGTGCTTTCTTGCCAGATTTTATCAATTTTAGCATAGTTAGCATTTTTGATTGGAAATTCCTCGTCAGAGATGATCTTATCGGATCCTTCCATCCGATAAAACACCTTGACTGGTTTGTCACACGGTTCATTCTTAACATCCTTTTTCTCAAATTCTTTCTTAACCACATTCTTTTCAGACTTTTTCTCACGATGAGCATTTGCCATCGGATGCACAAGCTGAGATGGTGAAACTGGTTCAGTAGTAATGATGTGATTTTCTTTTGGAATTTCACATGCATTAACAGTTTGATGACAACCAGTATCATCACTCTCAGTGTCTGAATCAACGCTTTCAGCAGTAACACCCTCATCATTGAAACCTAAAATCGGTCTCACATCAGAATGTGGATCACCAATACTCGAGGTATTAGATTCATTTTCCGATGATGAGTCTGATTTTACCGAGCTCTCCGGTGTTACTTGATGACAGTTATGATTTTCAAAAAGCACCGGAGATGGCACAGACTTGTAATTAGTGGTTTGATCATCAATGATGTGGTCTACCACATAAGCAATGTGCTTATAACTTTCCAACTTTTTGTTTACTTTTTCAGCAAAGCACTTGATAGCCGCCATTTCCAATTTAGTGTTCTCACTTTCATTAATGTAGTTATTAATTGCAAGTTGTTTTAATGAAAGAGTATTTTTGAGATCAGAAATGTCCTTTTTATAGCCATCTAGTACTTTGTTGAAAGCATTCAACTCTTTGCGAGTAGATTGACTGTTCATGATAGCACTATCACGTTGAACACGGAGTTGTTTGTTCTCCTCAGTCGATCTATCACAAGTACCACAATATTTATTACTTGTAATATCAGTGCTACACTCAGAACTTACAGGTTTAGGCGGATCAGTCATGGCCATCAAAGCGAAATGAGCTTCCTTTCCATCGAAAAACTTGGAGTAATCAATCCTGGTGAAAGCATCATCAGCAATGCACGACTTCCTCGTCTTCAGAAAATCAGCTTCTGCTAGCAACTGATCAATATCATCATCCAGAGATGTAACACTTGCTTCTGTATCTGATTCACTGTCTGAATCTGAATAAACTGATTCACACTCCTCAGGAACGTCAGAAACAGTGTCAATCACCATTCCAGGATTAGCATCCTCAGCCTTAACCTCAATAGGTTCATTCTCCACTTCCACTTCAGCTTCAGATACGTCAACTTCAACCTCAGTTTCTTTCTTCTCATCAACTATCACCGACACTTCAATATCAACCTATCGAGCAACACAAGCCACATTGCCACTAGTTGTGATCTCCTCAACCCCTATTTGCATACCCGACCAATCAAACCGCTCATCCTGTTGAATCATCAATGCTTGATTCTGATTGGTATTCTGTTGTGTCTCATTAGGTGTGGTAATCGGTATGACTGTTCGGTTAGTGTTGTTAGGTGATTGGTTTTGAGTCTGGTTTGGTGTGTTTGGTTGTCTGTTTTGGTTGTTGTTAGAGTTGTTTTGTCGGTTTTGGTAGTTGTTGTTATTTTGGTATGAAACTTGGTTTTGCTTTTGTTGTTGACGGTTCTGGTAGCTTGCATTGAAAGGGTTTCTATTACCTTCTTTTGGTGGCTGGGTGCATTCCCTTTTGAAGTGACCTTTCCCTCCACAGTTAAAACAAGTAACTTTCTCCTTGTTGAACCCGTAGGTTGTGTTAGGAGAAGTTCCCAAATCCGTTCTACCCGTCTTCTCAATAAACTCTGTTGCCCTTCTCATAACGCTTGCAAAAGCCCACTGGATATCAATCAATTCCATCTCTTCTTTATCAATCTGTGCATAGTCTTCATTGGTTAAGTTGTTGTTCCCAATTTGACTAGCAACCAACCCGTTGTAAGATGAAACCATTGCAGAGACTAGTGCAATGTGTTGCTGAGCAACTTCAACCGTCACATTTCCCAAGTTAGAAGTCTCTAAAACCACTGGTTGTTGATTAGGTTAAGTAATTTGGTTCATTGAGTGAGGTGGTTGTTGAGATTGGCTAGCAGTATAGAAAGCTGCTTGTTGCATTGGTGAGAATGGTGAAATGTAGGAATTGTTGTATTGTTGTTGTGGTGGTGGTTGTGGGTATGATGGTTGTGAGTAGGATGAGGTTTGTGCCATGTAGTTGATGGTAGGTTTTGGTGATTCCATAACATTGGAAATGCAAGCAACATGTGGTGCCACTACTCCTCCTGAACTTGAGTTACTAACTGGTACTGAAGTGCCTCCAAAATATAAGCTAGGATTCTGAGGAATCTGTGATCTTCTAGCTTTCCTCTTCTCTTCCAGCTCTTTGTTTTCCAGCTTCTGCACAAACTCATGAATAGTTCAGTATTGGTATGAATCCTTCTCCCTGAGAACATCCACATGCTGATTCCAGTATGGTGGTAAAGCATCCGCAAACTTATCCACCAAAGCTGTCATAGGAATCTGTATACCATAACTTGACAATTCAGTTAGCAAATGACAATATCTAGGAGTTAATTCTTTTAAAGTTTCATTGCCAATATAAGTAAAATTCTCAAACTCCTTTCGTAATTCATCCATCCTTAAACTTCTAGTCTTCTCATTCCCATCATGCCTCTTTTTAAGCATATCCCATAGTTGCTTAGATGTAGTGCATGTCCCAAACTGATGCAACAGATCATTTGTGATTGCCTGAGTCAACTGGGAATAGGCTTTCTTCTCCACAGCAAACTTCTTTTTCTCCTCCTCAGACATACTCTCCAATGGAACTGGTTCACCTGTATTCTCCAAAACTGGTGCTGTGTAACCTCTAGCAATCATGCTCCATGCCTCTGCACCCTCCACTCCCATGCCTTCTAAGTGGATCTTGAACTTGTTCTGCCACTGATTATATTCTTGTATCTCCATGAGCTTAGGTGGCCGATTCCCGCTACCTGAAGATAAGTCATTTATTAGTGTGGAAATAGCATTTGTGGTTTGAGTGTTTACCACCGCTGCTGCTACTCCCCAGTAGTCAGGTTGTGGTGCTGGAGGTGCCACACTTTGAGGCATTGAGCTCATCATCGCCATGTAATTAATCGGTTGCGACGACTGTGTGCTCGTCTTTTGTGCTGCCACTGTCCATGGGTCCATCACTTGCTGTTGTGGTTGTGTCGTTGCTGGTCTCGGGTTAGTCGGAAAATTCCACATGATGTTCACGAACTTCGAAAAATTCAACACTTAGAAAATTTTCCAAAAACAGTTCTAGGTTCGCCCCTTTTAGTTTTACTTTCGTCCCCTTTTATCTACTTTCGTCCAAAATAAGTACACCCGAATGTAGAAATTCACCAGAAAGTAAAATATCCCAACACAAATTTCACGTTCGTCCAAAAATGTCTACGTTCGACCACTCTGATTCCACGTTCGCCCGCCCGACGAATCTAAAGTGGAAAAATAAGCCCGAATGTGGAAACTTCAAACAATAAATTCCAGGTTCGCCCAGAAATGTCTCAGGTTCGACCAGAAAATAACCACTTTCGCCCACTTAGTGTCAGGTTTGCCCACTATGATGCACATTCGACCATTTTAGATCTGAAAAACGGTTACACTTTGAAAAACGGTTATTTTGATCTCTGATTTTCAAAAGTTTATGGATTTGAATGATCTTTATCAGGTTTTGATTTGGAATTGATTTGGAACAACTTTAATTCTTGAAATTCTAGATTTTATCCACAAATTCAACTCTAAATCAATCAAAAACACTCAAAAACCATTTTCATTCAAAAACAGATGTATTTTGATCAAAATTAGGTCCAAATCAGCTCTGAGTTTATCAAATTTGTTGTTGTATGATCCTTATGGCTCTGATACCACTTTGTAAACGAAAGATTTTATCTAAAACAGGATTAATTGATCATACAAGTCACACAACCAGGTGCGGAAACCCTAGTTCTGAACAAACTGATAAAACTCTAATCAAAACACAATCAACGTCATTTTCAAAGCTTTTCATAGATTAACCTTTATAAAAACTTGTTACAATATGCTTCCTAGTTAATCTATTCAGTATAGACACTTTCACAATTTCACCTAGAACCTGACACAAACACACACTCCAACTCAAACTCTCTATAACTCACAAATACACAAATTCTATTTATAGCCACTGCACGTTCGCCCAGTTGATATGGTCGAATGTGGAATTCTTCCACATTCGCCCATACCAAGGTTCGAATGTGTTCTTCTGATCAGGTTCCATTCTACCTTCGCCCACTAAAACTCTTCCTTCGCCCATAATCTTCTACATTCAATCAATCAGCAAAACTTTTAACACATGTTAACTTTGTAGATCCAATCACTAGTCGCATTTCGTGCATCTACAGCTTCACATGAAAAGACTTCGTAAATACACACTTTCCTATGTTTACAAGAAGTCGAGTTGAAAATTGTCATAAGGCATATTATCAGTCGCAAGTTTCTTTTCTCGGAAACCATATAAATCAAATGTGTTTTCAAAAGACCAAGATTTAGAAATGGCGTGAATGATAAAAGTCAATGCGATAATAGTGTAAAAGTCACAAAGCATAAATGAAAAGAGTGTAAGTTTTAATGCGATAATATAGCGGATAAAATTTTTAATAGTAATGATGAAAAATCCAAAAGCGAATGATCAATGAGTATATAAAACATTAAGAGATGGAAATTAAAATCCAAATGTTAAGCAAAACTTAAAAATCAATAATGGAAAACGGAAAAAAATGCACTAATAGCGACACCTATTAATAGGGATAAACTCAAAAGTGATAATAACTTCATTGTAGAAAAGTTTCAAACAATAAATGAAAAATATACCAATAATGAAATGTGATTCTGAAAATATTTCTAATGAAACTGGTGACTAGCCAAAGAAATTGAAATATTGTTAGTGACTTGTGGGGAGCGTACTTAAACCTACGAGTAAATGGTCATCCTTCCCGATTGCACGTACCCCGTCACTGGTATATTTCAAAACTTTTAGCGAGACTTTAAAACGAGATGTAGAAATAGATCCTTGAGATATGGATTTCACTCCTAACTCAAAGATGTATTTCAAAATTGAAAACAATTGAGGAATGAAACCAATCACTAAGTTAAGGATATCACTCCCAGCTTAGTGGTTAAGTTTCTTTTTGAAGGAAATACTCTTTGAGGTGTGGATGTCACTCCTATCTCAAAGATATATTCCTAAGATAAATAACATTTAGAGGAGTGAAACTAATCACCAAGGTATGGATGTCACTCCTAACTTGGTGATATCGTTTCGTTAGTGAAATACGAGTGTCTTCTTTTCCAAGCAAAATACCGAAAGAATAACGAGGAAGAATTATAGCGAAAATATCTTGAAAGAAAATATAAGAAATAAGATAAATGTACACGAGAGGACTCGTGAAAGTAAGCTTAGTTATAGAGTAGGCTAAAAGGCATTCTAATAACCTAATTCCCTATAACCATGGCTCTGATACCAATGTGTAACACCCCGACCGATGGCGGAAACATCGAGGTGTCACGTAGTGACGATTGTTCAATAGCTCATGGACTAAAAGTGTAAATATTGATACATTGATTAAATAGTTTATTACATTGAAAAGAATTACAACGATTCTAAATATCACTAAAATGAAATACAATGAATCCAAAATCTAAGTATAAATCCGAAAGCTTAAAGAATGCATCTCAAAACAACCTGAAACATGTACGAAAATAATTTGGTCAATACAAAAATGTATTGGTGAGCATACCCTGTTTGAATACATATAGAAAAGTGTTTCGCAATATATGTGCTATGATATTGTAATATGTAAAAGGGTCAAAATCAAGCCTCACATCGTTCACACATCGTTCAAGAAAAACCATAACAATGACCAAGGACTTAACTCGTTCACGTAAGTAACCAAGGGAAATAATTCGTAGTACTACTCATTGTTAGGTGCGGCCCAAAGGTTAATGACTTTGACAAATCGTTCATACAATTCACACAAAACATATCAAGAGCACGTTGCTTTGTAAATAACATACGTAAGTTTAGTAATAATTGTACATGAGTCACCCCAAAAGAGTAAATAGTAAAAAGGGGAAAGATATACTCACAGTTTGTAAAAGCGGTCCAACTTAAGCGGTAGTGAGCTAAGTAATGGGAATTCCGAGGAATTCAACCTATAATGTATACGAATACTAATAAGGGAAAAGTCTAAGAGTCTAAGGTAACTAGGGTCTAAGGTATTAGGGTTTGCTAAGTCGATTTGGGGAATTAGAGTTTTTTTTTTATGATAAGTCAAATTCATATAAAAGTTGTATATTGAAAAATAATATACCAAAGTTTGTAAATATGGTTTAGGTAATATAATTATTATAAATTGAATATTTAGAATAAAAATATGTTTGATTAATTAAGACAAAGTAATTTAATTAATTACTTTAACTAAATTAAATAAATATAATAATCATAAATGTATAAATAAATAATTATGAGTTACACCATAAACCACAGATAATAACTAAGACTTCAACATAAGACAATATCTATTTTATAAGAAAAGTATTTATAAAATAGATGTTAAATAATATAAATAAATAAATGATTAATTATGTATAAATAAACATAAATAAGACTAAAAATATAAATTATGATCCAAAAATATTATTTTTATAGGAAATGAATGCATTCTGATGTAAATTAATTAAGATAATTTTTCCATAATTTTTCTAAACTTATTTGTATTAAAACTGATTTAATGAGATTAAATCATGTTTAAATGATTTAAAAAATAGGAAAATTAATAAAAATAAAAGTTTTCTAAACCAATAATTTTTATTTCAGATTAGAATTCTTAGAAATAATTATCCTAAAATTTGGAGATCAAAATCAATAAAAACGAATTTTTAATTAATTAATTATGATTAAAAAAATTTAAATTAATAATAATATGAAAATAAGACATTTTCCAGAAAAAAAAAACGTGGTAATTTTCTTTATGATGTCAAAATGCGACTCCTAAATTTTTATAATTTTTGGAGCAAAAATGGATTTATTATGAATATTCTAAGTTTTTAAGTATTAAAAATGATTATTATATGCTTAGAATAATAATTAAAATAAAATAAAAAAAACCCTGAAAGAATGTGGGGGACACCTGGGCTCGAACCCGGGTCTGTCGTCTCCAACACAACAACATCAACCACTACACTACCAAATGTTTTGAAATTTTAATTAGAAAAATAACTATAAAGATATTCATTTCCAACTGATCTTCTTCCCCAAATCACACATAAACCCTAACCCTACTAACCAAATCTAATAGCCCGATTCAAAGCATGATAATGCTCTGTAATAGAGGGTTTATGTTAGGAAACTACTAATAAACAAAACGGCATCAAATTTTAGAACTTACAATCCGTAAAAGGGCTCGCTAAAGGCTGTGCAGGTACGAAACATGAAGGCCGAATTACACAACCTATACTCGATTAAAGATGATGTTTTTTTGTGGGTTTAGAATGTGTAGTCGTGCAGTAACGCGATGCTAAGATCAATTTATAGACTACAACTCGAATTAAAGCTATTTCGTATGTTAAAGACCAATAGACGATGGTTACGTATAAATCCGATCATAACCCACTTTATTACGCGTTTAAGACACCTAATAATGGCCGAAACCGATACATAATGATGGAGATACTTAATGGCGCAAGAAAAACGGATTAAAGACCCATAATTAAGAGATTTTAAGGTGGCCGGAATAAAATCCGGTACCGGAAAATTTGGAGGTCGCCGGAAAAAACGTGGGGCACAGGAGGGAAAAAAATCAGATTAAAAAGTTTAAGTTTTTGACACAACTAGTCCCTCTACTTTTAGCTAGCTTAGATTATAAAGTTTTATTTTTTTTTTTGTTAACTTTTTCTTTATAAAACTTAACCAAACTAACTAAACTTTAGCTTTAACCAAAACCAAACTTTTTAGAACTTAAACTTTTTATCTTAACTTACCAAAGAAAATTAAGTTTGTGTTTCGCAAGTTTAGGCAAAAAATTTCATACATTAAATAAACGTTTAACTTTTTGTCTTAAAGTAACGCACGTTTTAATAAATTCAAAAACGTTGAAAAGTTTAGGGACTAATTTTGACAACTGATTAAAGATGGCGATGACGGATGTCACAACTCCCACTTCCTATCAAGACACCCACAAGACCAAAGACTAAGTCATTTATTAATTAGATCATTAAACAAAGTTTAGAATAGTAAGAATTAAACAAGAACACAACACCACTTGACAAAATAAAAACTATATATAATTCATACCAAGGAAGTCTTCACCCTAACAACACTCTGATAATCAAGCCAAACATTGTCTTTACAACTTGCACTCTATATTGGTTGTTGGAAGAACACATATTAGTGGTCGTATATGGGGATTAAAGAAGGTTTTTATGTGATTTCTAGAGATCTCTCTCTCAACTCTCAATCTCTAAGTGTTTATGGAGGGATCCAAGGCTCCAAAGATCACTTAAAAGACCCTTAAGATGGTTGCAGAGTGTGTGACTTGAGTGGAATGGATGGGTGAAGGGATGCTTCAAAATATGGGGTGGAGCCCTCTATTTATAGGCAAACCACCTCAAGCACGCCCTCGACAAAGTTTTGGCACGCCCCTGCTCAGACAACGCGTACTGTTGCAGAGTCCTTTATGCAGAAATGTCCCCTGAGGTAGTTGGCACGCCCGTGCCAAGGGTGTGGGCACGCCCGAGCTCATCAGTAATTCCAACAGTCTTGTCAGTTTTGGTCGGTTTAAGCCTTGGGGAACACATTTGAGTAAAGCACGCCCGTGCCACTTAAGGGAGCACGCCCGTGCACATCTTCAAACTCTGAATTTGACCTCTGTTGACTTGGAAATGTTGACTTGTTGACTTGGAACAGTTGTGTGGCCATGCACGGTCGTAGAACGATCGTGCTCCATCTGAAACATCTCCGAAAGTCTTCAAATTCTTGTCTTTTGTGTCATTTCCTTCCTGGGATCCAAAACTTGCATGTGGGAGACAAGGTTGTTGTACCATGTACCCTGTTGTTCGCTAGAAGCTTGTTCTCCAACTCAACATGTGCCTTTTCTTTTTCCTTTTTGTTTTTGCTTTCAAGAACTTGCATTTATCTCATAGGAAGGATTTAACAATATTTATAAAAGATAAAAGAATAAAAAGGTACAAAAAGAAGGATAATTACATATGTAAAACATATTAAATTATTGGCACATCAGTATCACAAGTGCCGGTGAGTAATCCTGATTTTTAGGTTTAAGTGAATCAATATATTGGTAATCGCTTGCTAATGGATTATCTTAATCTAACTTAACTAAACGACAGTTATCATGACAGGTCCGTAAACTGATATCGTTCTTTGGTTGGAAAACTCAAAAAAATATTGTTTGTGAATATTCCATTCCGTACCTTTCATTGGAATTTCTTATCTTTCTGTCGAAAATATCAAAAATCCAAAAAGATTTTCCATTTCTTTTTTGGGATGTGCTTTCAATGCATTGTGTTTTCCCAAGAATGTCAAAGTTAACAAAACAGCTAAATGGACTTTGAAATTCAAATGGTCAAACTAACGGATTTATGCTAAAACTGGCAAATATTCCAAATCCAAGGTCAGTAGTGTAAGTCAGGCATTAGTTCTGGTAAGTTCAAGGTGTGAAAGGTCGGATCTCAGTACGACCGTTGGTTCCAGTTGTGCGTGAGTATCTATCTGATCATCAGTTAATGAAACGGCCTAATAAGTCAAAGTTTACTTATTTTGCGTTTCAGGGGGAGAATGTGTCGAAGGATGATAGATGCTCACATTTTTGGTTTTAAGGGTAAATTGGTCTTTTATGGATGCCTAAAATCATTTCCTGAACTTGAAACCGAGTCTCCATGCGTTAAAATGAGTTTTGTGACTTCAAGGGGCAAAATGGTTTCTGAATTTTTTGAAAGCCCATATGCCTATGTTTTCTTAGTACACGTATGAAACCATTCGTATAAATATACAAACGCGTATGAAACTAGGAGTGTGTGGTCCCATTTGAATCTTTTAAATAATTGAGAGGTTAAAATGCCATATGTGTGTAAACTTCACACGCGTCTGAAGGTCTCAAATGGGTAAGGGAAAGAGCATAAATGAAAGACCCTATTTAAACAACAGTTCACCCAATTGTTATCATTCTCCCTTAGGCCTTCTCTGTATAAACCCCAAAACCCTCTACTTTGACCACATTTGACTTTTTGATTCAACTAATCCCTTGCGTTTTTGTTCATCATCTTAGCATCAGTATCATAAGGTGGTTATTTTGTGATAACTTTCGATCATTTATATCCATTAAATCGACTATTATTGATTTATTCTAGGGCTTGTCAAAACCGGTTTATAAAACTCAAAATAAACAATCAAAAAATGAATGTTAATCAAATAGGCTTTGGAGGCTATGTTATATGTTATATGGGGAAGGAATTTAATAATCCCAACTTTGGGGGGTTGGAAGGCAGCAGTCCGAACTTGAAAATTGTAACACAGCAGTCCCAACTTGTCAACATTTTTATTTTAATTGTCCCAGACTTAACTCAGTTAAAAAACTCTGTTAAGTGCCACGTGGGCATCCCACGTGGCAAGCCTATGTGTCAAAAAAGTTGTATCTGTCAAAAAAAAAGAGGTGGCGCCCACATGTTTTAATCAAATATAATTATTTTTCAATTAAAAAAACGAGGTGGGGCCCACATGTTTTAATCATATATACAAACATATACAATAGTTGTCTTCCTCACCTGAACTCACCACCACCACCACCACCACCAACCACCACCAACACCAACACCAACACCTTCCTCTGTCTACCTCCCTTCTCCTCCTCTGTCTACATCATCTGAAGAACAAGAATACAAAAACCCCCAATTCACAAACCCTAATTCTAACCTGCCACCACCGTCATCTTCACCACCACCTTCAAATCAAACCCAATCACAAACCTCTGTACCAATGATAACCTTTATCTATAATGGACCTTGTTAAGACCCGATAGAGAGAGAAAGAGACATCAGAGGAGAGAGAGAACCGAGTGAGAGAAAGAGAGTAGGGTAGAGAGAGGAAGAGATGCAGAGGAGGAAGACGAAGACAGTGACGGCGGCGACTGGAGCTAGGGTTCCGATTAAGACGAAGACAGTGACGGCGGCGACTGTAGCTAGGATTCCGATTAGGGTTCCGAGCAAACCAGGTGTAAAAGATCTCTGATTCTTGTTCCGAGCAAACTAGGGTTCCGGTGGTGGATGAAGGTACCAGAGGAGGAAGACGAAGACACCACCACCGTCTCTCTCTCACTTTCTCTCTCTGTATATGTGTATATATATTGTATATGTGTGTATATATATTGTATATGTGTGTATATAAATATTTTGGTATAAAGATTAAAAAAGACACATGTACCTTGTGGGACCCACATTTTTTTCCAACTAGACAGATTTTGCCACGTTGGACTGCCACGTAGGATGCCTACGTGGCACTTAACTGGAAAAACTAACTGAGTTAAGTCTGGGACCATTAAAATAAAAATGTTGACAAGTTGGGACTGCTGTGTTACAATTTTCAAGTTGGGACTGTTGCCTTCGAACCCCCCAAAGTTGGGATTATTAAATTCCATTTCCCCTTTTGTTTTTGCTTTCAAGAACTTGCATTTATCTCATATGAAGGATTTAACAATATTTATAAAAGATAAAAGAATAAAAAGGTACAAAAAGGAGGATAATTACATATGTAAAACATATTAAATTATTTGCACATCAGTATCTCAAGTGCCGGCGAGTAATCCTGATTTTTAGGTTTAAGTGAATCAATATATTGGTAATCGCTTGTTAATGGATTATCTTAATCTAACTTAACTAAACGACAGTTATCATGACAGGTCCGTAAACTGATATGATTCTTTGGTTGGAAAACTCACAAAAATATTGTTTGTGAATATTCCATTCCGTACCTTTCATTTGAATTTCTTATCTTTCTGTCGAAAATATCAAAAATCCTAAAAGATTTTCCATTTCTGTTTTGGGATGTGCTTTCAATGCATTGTGTTATCCTAAGATTGTCAAAGTTAACAAAACAGCTAAATGGACTTTGAAATTCAAATGGTCAAACTAACGGATTTATGCTAAAACTGGCAAATATTCAAAATCCAAGGTCAGTAGTGTAAGTCAGGCATTAGTTCTGGTAAGTTCAAGGTGTGAAAGGTCGGATCACAGTACGACTGTTGGTTCCAGTTGTGCGTGAGTATCTATCTAATCATCAGTTAATGAAACAGCCTAATAAGTCAAAGTTTACTTATTTTGCGTTTCAAGGGGAGAATGTGTCGAAGGATGATAGATCCTCACTTTTTTGGTTTTAAGGGTAAATTGGTCTTTTATGGATGCCAAAAATCATTTCCTGAACTTGAAACCGAGTCTCCATGCGTTAAAATGAGTTTTGTGACTTCAAGGGGCAAAGTGGTTTCTGAATTTTTTGAAAGCCCATATGCCTATGTTTTCTTAGTACACGTATGAAACCATTCGTGTAAATATACAAACGCGTATGAAACTAGGAGTGTGTGGTCCCATTTGAATCTTTTGAATAATTGAGAAGTTAAAATGCCATATGTGTGTAAACTTCACACGCGTCTGAAGGTCTCAAATGGGTAAGGGAAGGAGCATAAATGAAAGACCCTATTTAAACAACAGTTCACCCAATTGTTATCATTCTCCCATAGGCCTTCTCTGTATAAACCCCAAAACCCTCTACTTTGACCACATTTGACTTTTTGATTCAACTAATCCCTTGCGTTTTTGTTCATCATCTAAGCATCAGTATCATAAGGTGGTTATTTTGTGATAACTTTCGATCATTTATATCCATTAAATCGATTATTATTGATTGATTCTAGGGCTTGTCAAAACCGGTTTATAAAACTCAAAATAAACAATCAAAAAATGAATGTTAATCAAATAGGCTTTGGAGGCTATGTTATATGGCCCCCTTAGACCTTATCTACCAAAACTAGAGCCATGAATCGATCAAAATCAAAATCTTGAATGTTTGAATTTGAACAGACGCGTATGAGGCCATATGCGTGTCTAAGCGAACACGTATGAAGCTCATACA
This sequence comes from Ambrosia artemisiifolia, assembly GCA_032199755.1. NCBI lineage: Eukaryota > Viridiplantae > Streptophyta > Magnoliopsida > Asterales > Asteraceae > Ambrosia > Ambrosia artemisiifolia. The sequence continues at coordinate 15,802,490 of CM063523.1, forward strand.
CGCTGAACGGGTATACGGCTCATACGCCTGCAAGTTCAGAAATTTGGTGATTTTGTTCATTTGATCATATTTATGTCGTTTTCGGTGTTCTTATGTTTCCTATATGAGCATGTGCATATATGGAGCTTACAATTGACTCAAACACAACGTAGTGGCTCATTTAGACCCAAATTCAAGGAAGGCAATAGATTATGTTGATGTGATAAACTTCTTCAGGCGTTCAAGAATTTGTATGCTATATCTACCCATTACACACCATATTTGAGCCACTAGAAGAAATTTTGGGAATCAGCGGTGTTGGATTGCGATATTAATCCAATAGCGCTCGTTGGACGTGAATTGGTGATTTCATAACAAAGTATTCGGGAAGCTTTACATTTGGATGATCGAGATGCCTATCCTAATGAGTTTCCCAAATATCTGGTCAAAGGATTCTTCAAACGGCTCAAGTATACAGAAAACATCAAAGCTTCCATGTTTCTGAAGTCTGGTTTATGCCGTCATTATCGGTATTTCTTACATCATATTCTCATCCATTGCATAAGAACCAGAATAACTAGCTTTGATGCGGCCCGAATGACTATTTGCTCTACAATGGTGGCCCTGATTTTGATCAAACTACTCAACTTCTCGGGCTTGATCTTTCACCACATGAAGGAGAACTTGGGGTACCAAATATAGAGACAAAGACAAGAGGTCTATCATGTATCCTAGATTCTTGCAAATGATCTTTGATGCTCAAATTCCAGATTTCCCAAAGGTTCGAGGAGATGTTACGAAGCTTGACCATATGAATGATGTAGGAATGTCAAGAATGAAAACTTACAGAAAAGGGAAAGAACCAGCATTCAACAGAATCATAGGACACATTGCCAGAGTTGATTATCCATAACCACCTCAGGATAACTGGAGAAACGCTGATACTGATTCTGATGTAGAAGTTGTAACACCCCGGTTTTAGGGCCCATAATTTTTTGTGCAACATTACTATTTTATAACAAATAAAATGAGTAATGAATAATATATAACAATACATTTATACATGAAACCAAAAACCGAACCAAGATATACAATTATTATTCACATATGTATGTTACGAACCCAGATCGATACGCAAAACGAACCCACTCGTGACTTGATTAGTTATCACATGGGTCATGTGTCACCTACACCTAGGTGACACATGCCCCCATCTACTTTGATGACACCACAAGCCCACACCATCTATTTAAAACCTCACCCTTAGGTTTATTACCTGATCTCACAAAACACTCTACACTAAACATTAGAGAAAGAGGAGAACGAAGAAGTTGGTTAATAAAAGATGATCGGTGGGCGGTGGTCGAAGAAGAGAGACGGTCGGCTGCTGCCATAACTCCGGCAGCAGCGGCAGACGACGGTGGGTTCAAGTGGTGGTTCGGTGGTGCGTAAGTGGTGGTGGAAAAGTGAAGCTCCAGTGGTGACGGCTATTGTTAATGGAGGCGGCGCTAAGGTGGGGCGACGGTGGTTATGATTATCAGAGAGGGCGGTAGTGGCGCTGGTTTAAGAATTGACGAGTCGGTGAGTTACAAGATTCTATTATAACTTCTAACTAATTATTACTCCAACTAAGTATAGATAGAATTGTGATGGTTATATTTGGATGTTGCTGTTGTAGTAATAAGAAACAGAAGTAGAAATATGGATTAGATGTTTGAAGAAGATGAAAGATCAAGAGTCCGAGTCAACTCTGTTTGACTCGGTCAACGCGGGTCAACATTAGTCAACTCGGTCAACCGTAAGGAGGTCCGTGAGGTATAAAATGGAAACCTGAACCACTCTAGTATTAGTATTATTGATACGGTTAACACGTGTGGGATCATGACGAGCTTGTTAGACCGGATTCAACAAATAAGATTTTATATATAATAAATTATATAAGTCCTACTAACCAATAAAGTGTATAGTCATGTGTTGAGTTACTGGATAGGACTGTATGTAATATATATAGTGATATTAATTAATGGAACATAAGAACACTATCAGGATAATGAAGATGGACATTATAATGTAATTGCCCAATGTATAAGTTAGACAAAATATAAGATTGGGACATTCGGATATTAACATTGAATATTCGGCCAAAGCAATAACAGTGGTGACGAATGGAATTATATGGAAACTATATAACTAGAGAGGGCATATCATACACCAAGGACTTGGATGTAGAAATATTAGTCAGTTTTAGCATTGATAATGATAGAGATATAAAAACCTAAAGAATTATATGAAGCTCTATGGTACAAATACTAGCTACCTAGTTCGTATATAGAACTTGGGATCAACAGTTACACAACTATATATAAATAAACCAAGATGACATTATCAACAAGTAAAGGTCCTAGCCGCCCACACGTGCAACCACGATGTTAGTTCTATGCGCTAATGATATGAACTTTAATAGGATTTTGCCAACGATTGATAATGCAATCTTGACTTGGGATGCTATGTGACCGTGTGAAACATTGATGAGGTGAGTTCCGTATACTTCCCCTTTTTACGTTTTACTGTTTTGGGGTGAATGCATGCTTCCGTTTTTATAAACTATTGTGATGTTACAAGATACTAGCTGCCGGATAATACTGACACTCATTAACTCATAGGTGAGCCACTTAATATATGGGTAGTACTACTTGGGGAATCCCCCACGCACAGTGGACCCGGGACTAGGGAACCGGGAAACCCTCCACTGAGGCCTGCGGACCGTTGCGGCATATATTATGCCTTGTAGATCTATAATGGTAGTAGATAGATCTAGTATTAGGGTTGAGGGGTCGCTTGTACATCACGTGTTTTAAACTATTGGAACTGTGTAAACTTGCTTTTGAAATGATAAACTTGTTTTGGATCCACATACTACTTATACGGACTCACCAGCGTAATTGCTGACCAAACTCTTTTAAGCATGTGTTCAGGTACCGCTATTGGATTGGATTGGAAATGAGGTACAAGTTATAGATGATCAAGTATGGAACGTTATGAAGACTATTCTACTTGCGGATTAGAGCTAAGCTTGGATAATTATTTTGACTAGTGGATTACAACCCGTCAGCTGCTTCGACAACCGCTGCGTCTCGTCCCTGCAATAGACTTTAGTTATAATTCTATCTTGTATTTGTATTATTATAAGACTAGAAATTGTACAAACATTAAATATTAGTCATCGTTGCTTCCGTTGTGCAAGTCCGTTACCAAACTGTCGTAACGTCCAGCCCCCTCCTGGTCGGGTTGTTACAGACGTTGTCGATCCAGTTTCTGATGAAGATGATAATGATGATGATGATGATGATGATGATGATGATGATGATGATGATGATGATGATGATAATGGTGAAGAAGGAAACGAAAGAGTTGATGAGGTTGGTGAAGCTTCTCAGGGTAATCTCCCTAGGCCTTCACCGACCCGCGGAATTCCAGTGATTTCTGAACCAGTGCCTGTTACTACTGAACTAGAATTTGATGTTGTAGTTACTTGTGAACCAACCTCAACAACATCTGTGGAAGCTAAATCGTCACGTCCTAGAACTGACAAAGGGAAGGGTATAGTTTCTACATTCAAAGTGATCAAAGAAAAGAAGGCTCAAGCAACTCCACCATCTGGCAACAAATCTAATAGTGAAGATACAGAGGAAGAAGGTACTCAAACCTGATTTCTTGCAAATATTACTAAAGAGGGAAAGGAAATAGAGAGAAAGAGGCAGGCCCGCAAACTTCCTGCCGTAAAGAACACGAGTCGCTGCAGAGAGAACGGGCAAAACATTATCATCCTGAGCTCAAGGGGAGTTTGCTTGAATTGGACACTAAACTAGAGGAAGAAGGACCTTCTCGAAAATGTGTTGTTGCTAGTTCAAGTGAATCCTTGATGTCAAGATTACCGAAGAAAAGCAAGAAGTCTTGAAAGGAAAAATCTATGATTATTCAAGAACCAACTGCATCAACCACCCAACCCAAAAAAACCAAAGTAACCAAACAAACTAAATCCAGAAAATCCAAATCTACCAAGTCAACAACAACCTCTATAACCACAACATCCACTCCCACACCTTCTGCTGAAGAAACTGCAATCTTCACTGAGTCCGCCTCAGTTGCAGCTTTTGTTCCAGCTTCATCTACCACATCGATACCATCCATGGACTCTAAGCTTCAGAGGTTACTTTCTGAAATCAGAGTCCCTCAGTTTCAAACTTCCCAACCTACTCAACAAACTCCCTTCATGCTTTCCATATCACCAGTTCCAACCACACCAGTCGGTCCATCTCTACAGTTACAGATTAACAACCTTGTAAGCATGTTGCACATGCAGGTTTCTCAAAACATGGAAAACCATAGAAGGAGAATTTGAGAATAGAGATCGACAGTTCTTAACCATCATCAATGAAACAAGGTCAGAGAACAGAAGACTATCAGCAACACTTGATTCGTCGATGTTCAAGCTATCTAGCAATGAACAAGAGATTCACTTGTTTATGGAATCTAATGATGAAACAAGGAATTTCTTGCCATTCTTGATTCAGAAAACCAAAAGTTGAAAAAGCAAGTTGATAAGTATTTCAACAAGCACAAGAGACTCACATCTGGTGATGGTGATGATGGAGATGATGGTGATGACAGTGATGATGAGGAAGAAGATGAAGAGGAAGACAATGGTAATGATCATGAGTCGGGAAAGGATAGATCTGGGGATGAGGACAAGGAGGATCAGGGTAGTGATAGTTGTGCAAAAGCAAAAAAGACAAAAACGGTCGATGCACAGTTCAGGGAAAGAAGAGCGAAGAAAGATCAGGATGCTACTGGTGAACCAAGTGCGGGAGAATCTTCCTCACAGCCTGGTCCAACTGAAGAGGATCTCCAGTTATTCAGGGAAGTTATGAAGTCCAAGGATGTACCTCTCGAGTGGACTCAAACTTCCTATAATATGTTTTTCATAGATGATGATGAGAACCCTGTTACTAAGCCATACATGGACTTGGAGGAAGGTGAAATACCTCCAGAAGAATCAAGAGAAGAGTTTGCCCAGATCTTCGGTCTCACATATGAACAGGTGATTCCAACGGACATTTGCTGAAACGTTTAATGAAGGTGATCCATTGGAAGACATCGAGATCGAAGACATCACAAAAGAAGAATACCTGGAGTATGTTCATGAAACTGAAGAAGTTAAAGTTGATATCTCTATGCCTACACATGCTAATTTTGATGTTATTGACCGATGGTTAAAGAATGAACCACTTGAAGTTGAACGAGAATCAAATCAAGATTGGAAGAAAAGGGTTCAAGCTGCTTGTGAAGCGTGGTACTCCAGGAGAAAGCCCGAGCTATCTCAAGTTAAGAAGGTTAACCAGAAATGGAATCTCATGTCTAGTAACATTGTGAGTTGGATGTACGTGGCTTAGGCTAATGCGATAGGGATCAAGTCGAGACCGGTATTCTTTACTTTTCAAGTGTATACAAGACCAAGTCCAGACCATACTAGTATGTTTGTAATCTTTCTAGACTGAAGCCGATCAAGACGAACAACACACTGGACAGGTATAGAGGATTTTTATAGAAAGAAAGCAACTCGCAGTGGGTGTATATTCAACCGTAGTATCCAAAAAGCTACCAGTCAGTCATCTGAGATTCATCCCGTTACCGGTAAGCCGATCTGGAAGCATAAAGTCACTCCACCAGAGATTATGACCAAGATCCTGCTTGTGTCGATCGAGCAAAACTTCTCGGACAAGTTTATCTTCTGGTACTAGGAATATCTGATGACTGAGGCGGTTACTGTTTTGAAGAATGATCCAAAGATTTGCATGAAGTTTCATGTCTGGGATCCTATGTGGCTGGTGAACCTGTCTGAAACAGACATGCAAGATCAAGATGTAGATCAAGCGGTTAGATTTCAGAAGATGGTCAGATACTATGCAACAAAGAAGATACATTCGGGATGCGACTGGTCTAAGTTACAGGTTATTGAATCTTGAAGATTGTTGTTGTTTGAAGATCGGGTTTTGGTGGTTATGTTTTGAGTTAATTTGTAAATATCCAGCTAGGTCCAAGGGGGAGTCTGTAAGTGCACCCTACAGATATATCCCTAGCTTGGACATCAAACTAGGATCATGTTTTACTCTTTTAGGGCTCCTTTGGTTAGTTATATGATGTTCGGGGGTATTTTAGTCATTCTGTAATGTCCATACGCGTATGAATGAGCCATGTGTGTGTCATTGGACACGTTTGAGGGACATACGTGTCAAGTAGGTTAGGTGTATGGACATTGGACTATAAATACCCTATGCCTTGTATTGTTTGAGGGCCATACGTGTCAAGTGTAGCCCTTAAGTGTGTGTGTTTGTGTGTATGCTCTCCATATTATTATTATCTTCATAAACACTCACCTATAACGACTAATCGGATTGTTGATTCCGCCTTCAATCTGATACATGCGTGATACATCGTTTCTTGTCCGAATCGATCCTACATCCTCAATCGGGCATTTGCTAACGAAGGTCAAACCTAGTTAGTAGACGCTGACGTGGATGATGACATGGCTTGCTAATGTGTAATAAAATTAAAAAATTTTAATTAATCATTTTCTATTTTTCATCACCTCCTCCACCACCGCCACCTACACAACCACCAACACCAACACCACTACTATCAGCTACCACCACCCAATACCATTAGCCACCGTTACTCACAACTATTAGTAATTGTGTATACTCCACCGGTTTAGACAGGGACACGAAACATGTAGACATGAACACGAAACGATAACTTATCGTGTCATTCTTTTCATACCCGAATACGAACCTGTTTATACCTGGTTAACACGATAAGACACAATAATACCAGTTTATGCCAAGTTTAACACAAAAAACACGATAATACCTATTTATACCCGGTTAATACGATAATACACGAACATGTTTTCCAAATCCAACACGTTAAATGCGTACCTCAAGTATTGAAAAGGTAGAATTCCACCTACAAAAACGTATAACTCCAATACTCCACCCAATAACCTATATTTAAAAAAAAATCCTTAACATGTCTTAACGGCTATTAAATAGGTAAACAAATCTTTAACCTGTTTAGACATGAAACTTAACAGGTATATTTCGTGTCTACCTGTTAAGGTGATACCTGTACCTGTTAAAATCGTGCAGGTTCGTTTGGGTATTCGTGTTCGTGTCTGAAATTGCCAGCCCTAACTATTAGCCACCATACCAGTCTGCCCACCATAACAAGAACTAAACCTAACTCCACCTGCAACCGTCGACCACCACTCTGAAACCCTAAAACCTGGTAGCCACCATCACCAATCATTACATGTACAACAAAACTCAAACCGGGGCTTTAGGCCCACCTAATTGCTATACTCCCTGACCCATTCTCGAGATTGTAGAATCTTTGGAAGACTCTCTTCCCTTTTCGTCATCTTCGTCAAATCAAAAAATAAATCTTTGAGATTTTGCTTCAGAATTCGTTTTTTCTACCCCTTGGCCTTCTAAAAGGATGAACCGTTTAGGTTTACTTACATGTCTTTTATCATACAATCAGCGATTATACCGGTTTCATCTCCTCCGTCTCTTGAGTCTTTAAATAGTTTGATTCTTTTATAAGATACCGAGTTGCTGAATTTGACTATAATTAGTGGGTACATAAGGGACTCTTTATCTTAATTGTCATGTTTACCAAAACGAGTTTTTGATGGGATCTAAAAGTATCAATTGAGACAACCAAGTTTGGATGCAACACAAGCTTCCACATCACCGAAAAAAGCTAACTGGATTAGTACAATCTTAACAAAAGCTCATTGGAGGAAAAATATTTTGAAAGTTAGGACTATTGTGATGAATTTATTAAGTATGGATTAATTTCGACCAACACGACAAAGTTTAGATTATTAAAATCCAATTCCCCAATAGTCAATTAGTTTTCACTTAGTTTTCATCTTTGTAATTAACGTGGCTACACATATATTGGTATGTATATGATGGTAGTGTTTTTTGGTTTTTCATGTACCTACATGAACATTTTTTTCATGTGTATATGTGTAGGTATATTGTTGTTAGTATGTTTATAGACTAGGTTAGGGTGCTAGAATTCAACTCATCAACGTGAAACCCATCTCACCAACTTAACATGACTAACACCCCAAAAACAAATAATTCTTATAAATTAACATAAAAGATTTTAAATCTTATAAATGAAGACATAGAAACTTGATACGAAAGCTCTTAGCCACAAAAAGAAGCGTTGGTGATGTGGAAACATGGGATGTGTGAAGGCGTAGTTTTGTGGAGGTATTTCATAAATTGGGATTATTGAAAGTTGGGACTAACGAATTGGCCAACAATAATCCCAATTTAAGAAATTCCCCATGTCAGTCCCAACTTTCAAGCTCTTTTCCTTCACCGATCGTTTACTAATAGGGGTCTAACCTAGTTAGTTTTTTTTTACCAACGTGGTTAGGTTTTGCTGATGTGGCACAAAACTTGGTTATTTGATGTTGTAAAAGCTTACGCGACATCATCACCATAATCACCTACACCACCACCACCACCACCACATCCACCTCCACCTCCACCTACATTAGAACTAGGGGTGTTATTTTTAATCGATAACCAATATCTAAACCGAACCCAAAGTGACTAGACCCGAGAAAGTACCTTACCTGATTTTTCCGAACCCGATTAAGTGCATACCCGAACCCGGCTAGAGTCTTTAGGGTCGTCTTCGGATTAGTTTATTTATAATTGGGGTTGACCCAAATAGTCCGAACAATTCAAAAACAAATTAATGATCCAATTTCCATATTTTTATGTATATCGAAGTAGTGATTTTGTAGCCAAATTTGCAACTAAATATTGTAACCCATGTTATGCTTTTATTTTACCAATACTGTAGCCCAAATGGATAGAAATATGAAACCCAAATGGTTGGATTTATGTAACTCAAACACCCGAATCATTGAACCGATAACCATATATCTAGACTGGGTCGGGTGTCGGGTAATAGTTTCAACACTGAAAACCTGAAAAACCTGACCCGAATAACCCGATAATTGAAAACCAAACCCGATGAACACCCCTAATTAGAACCATAAACCACCGTCAGACAGCACCACCTTTCTATGTTGTCATACACCGCCTTTAACCCCATAGACACCCAACCACCACTTCTGGCGTCCCTAACCCACCACCATAGCCATCCTCGCACCATCTCCACCCAGCCTAATCTGCTCATTAAACTTGACAATAAACTCATGAGCTTTTTTGTCAACATCTGGACCATTATTAACCTCCATCATTTCCACATCATATACAGAACCCTTCTCCTCCTCATCCTTCTTCTTTAATCGAATGTTTTCTCCCTTTTTTGAATACTCTCTATCTTCATCTTCCTCCATAATTTCTTGCTCTGACTCCCTTTTCTTTCCCTTTTTTCGAGTACTCTATATCTTCATCTTCTGCCATAATTTCTTGCTCTAACTCCGTTTTTCTTTCAATAAATCATTCAATTTCCCTATCATGGGATAAATACTCATCAAAGTTTGAATATTTTCTTCTTCTAAATGATTTTGTGGTCAATGTTGTCGTTTTTCTTGTTCTTCCCATGTTTTGGAATTGTTCTGAAACACTTCTTGAATATTTTTTCAGTTCCTTTTCTAGGTATGATTTGCTTGTGTTGCGGGTGTGATTTATTGTTGCTGGAAGCTGAATTTGTGGCAGTGATGCGCGTGTGTGCTAGAAGCCGAATTTGTGGCAGGGATGCGCGTGTGTGCTAGAGTGTGAGAGAGGGGGAAAGAAAGACAAAAAGAATGTGTATTTATGTGTGGTGTGGCGACAGTGATTGTGGGCGGTAACCAAAAAGGTGACTGTGGTAATGGTGGCAGGAGCAAGTGGTTGGTTGTGGTAATAGGTGGGGTTAGGGTTAGGGCTTATTATGGTGGAGGGAGTGTATGATGGTTGATGGTGGTGGTTGATAGTGATGGTGGAGGTGGTGATGGTGATGATGTCACATAAGCTTCCATATCATCAAATAATCAGGTTTTGTGCCACATAAGTTGTCACGTTAGAAAAAACTAAGTTAGACCTCAGTTAGTAAAGGCTTGGTGGAGGAAAATTGCTTGAAAGTTGAGACTAGTAGGGGAAATTTCTTAGGTTGAGATTATTTCCGACCGATTCGTCAAAGTTTGGATGATTAAAATCCAATATCTCATGTGAAAACATCAGGAATTGGTAACTTCTAATGGGGTTCAATTAGATAAGAAATATAGAATCGATTCAAATAGAAAACTTCAAGATTACCGTGAACCCCATTAAATAAAACATGTATACGTTGTGTAGAAAATATATAGATTGTTAGGCTATTCGGTAAACAGGCGTGACCCACCCCCGGTCCTCCAATATTTCCCCCGTCCCCCATGGCTACACCGCCCCGCCTGCCCCGTCCCTTAATGCCCCGTCCCTCCCGTCCTCCTTGGAACACCAAGGACGGACCAATCATGTTTTTTTCTTTTTTTTAAAAAAAAATCCAACGGCTCTTTTGTTCACAACGGCTAGTTTTAATTTTTTTTTTTTTTAAACCAAATCCAACAATATAAACCAAACCATCCAAATAAATCCCCATAAATCAACCAAAACCAACAAAAAAATCTCTCTACTTTCTTTTAAAAAAATAACAAACAATGTCATACCTACCATTGGTTGATTCCTCATCTTCGTCAAGCGAAGAAAACCGGATTTTTGTTAACGCGATTTGGGAAGCGGCACAATTAATCATGGCGGAGGAAGACGAAGTGAGCTCGCAACCGCGACCTACGCAAGCGGCTTTAAACAGAGACCGGGAGGGTAAACGTATAATTTTTGTTCATATATATATATATATATATATATATATATATATATATATATATATATAGCAACTATTGTTTTTGAACGTATAATTTTTCTTTAAATATATTTTTTAAATTTATTTACAACATAGATGTAGGTGCACATGATCGATTAATTAGAGATTACTTTGCCAATCACCCGGTGTATACGGACGAGATGTTTAGGCGGCGGTTTCGAATGATTCGTCGATTGTCCGTACGTATTGCCGATGATTTGGCGAGTTGTGACCCGTATTTTACATTACGGTACGATGCTAGAGGCAAACGGGGGTTCACAACTTATCAAAGAATCGCGTCAGTGTTGCGGCAAATAGCTTACGGGACGGCATCCGACTCGTGGGATGAGTACTTACGAATGTTGTTAGGATCTGAGTATTGGTTTGTTTTGATTAAGTATGAAATATGAATGAAGTATAAATGGAAAGTGCAGCGGAATAACAATAAATCAAAACATAGAGAATAATTGTTTTTAATCGAATGCTTTCATTAAAGGAAAGATTACAATTGTACAATTAACTCCCCCTCAGCCTGATCACTCAGAGAATGTTTGTCAAAAAGAGAATGACGAGTGATGAATAGAACAGTACAAGTACTGTTCTATTTATAGACAAGCTCAAACCTCTGATGATCAGTTGCTGACGTCACCTAGATAGCGACCCCTAACTGTCTAACAAACTCTAACAACTGTTAAGCTATAAACTACTGTTACATTGAAACTACTGACAATACAAGACTCTGTTAACTAAAACTCTGATGTCTTCTTATCATCTGTTGAACCAAAGTGCTGTTGGTTCAACAGACCTTTGCTCTTCAGATCTTTGTTCAGCAGTTGTTCTTCATCAGACTTTTAACCTTCAGACTTTGTCTATCAGACTTTTCATTAGCAGCAGTTATCTTCTAACAGTTGTTGAGCAGCAGCAGTTAAGGAATCAACAGATCTTTGGAGGAAGCTTTATTGTAACAACTGTTCTTTATTCAAGATCAAACACTTAGTATATTTTGGCTTTTAATCATCTGTTCTTCTCCAGGTCAGCAGACCCAACAATCTCCCCCTAGAACAGATGATGCCAAAACTCTGCTTTATTCTTGATCTTTATTCCTCATCAGACTTTCTCTTATTTGCCCTTTTAGTTGTAATTCAAAGCTTAGAGAGAAGAGGTCTTCAGCATCTCTATCCAGTGTCAAGTTCAGAAGGGTCTGGATATCTTCAGCACTTAGGCCAGGTGCATCATCCATACTTAACTTCTGAACACTACCATCTGACCTGAGCAGTGTCAATTCATGGGTCTCTTTGTCAGACTTCCATTTTAGAATTTTAGAGTCAGAGGAGTGACTAGGATGCATCTTTATTTTGGATGAGTTAGGAGATGGAGGCCTGCCAATGAGTTCTCTGAACTTCTCTGTGACATGGTCAGAGAAGTATCTGATTTCGTTCAAGAGGCCCTCCTTTACATAGGTTTCAGTGAACTTTCTTGTATCCTCTTCAGACATTTCCTTCTGCTTCTTGTATTGTCTTCTAGCAGCAATAGAAAGATCAGAGGTTTTAAGTAAACTGTCTAGTGTAAAGGCCTGTGAGGGTTTCTTGGGTGCATCATCATAGACTGGTTTTCTTGGTAGTTTGGGATTGGTCTTTCTTTCTTGTTCAAGCTTCTTGTATGTTTCAATTAACCTGACCTCAGACCATCTAGCAACACATCTCATCTCTCCATACTTGGCTGCTACAAGCTCTTGTCTCATTCTCTTGAATTTCAAGGCTCTAGCTTGATCTCTCCCTTTACTGAAATCAGGGGCAGAGGCCTTAGTAGGAGGATTCTTGGCCATGCTCTCAATTCTAATGAGTTCTTCCCTGAGAGCATGTGTGGTCCAGCCTGTGAATTGATTCTTTGTTGCTTTGTAAGGCTTGGTTGCCAAGATCTGTTCTAGCAGTGAATCCCTCACTTCCATTTCCAAGTCTCTACTAAGAGGCATGGTAGACATGGAGTTGCTCAGGGTCTTAGCATAGTCTTCAATCCTTCGAACTTTGCTAAGCTCTGCTGAATGGATGCCCTGAGCAGTCCTGTCATCCTTCCCTTTGCATTTCTCTTTGATGACAGCATCAGCCTGTTTACCCTTGTATTTAAGATAAGTGTCAATGTTGGGTGGAACAGGGAAGCCTTTGAGAGATGGGAAGGTTCTTTCTGATGGCGGATCAGTATTGTAAAAGGATTGAAGTTCCCCCTTGATTAAATCCAACTCAAGGGGATACTTCTCAGCCAATGGGGTGATGGTTGGTGGTGGTCTATGGGATCTGAATTGAGAGGTGTGAGGTGAGAAAGATGAAAGTGGAACGACATTGACTGGTGTGGATTGTGAGATTGGGGTGTTAGGTGGTGTGTTGTGGATGTTTTCATCTTGTACAACAAAGGTGGATTTCCTTTTCCTGCTATACAAGATTTTGGGTGAAGGTGAGGATGAAGCAGTTGTTTGGGAAACATCTGTTGGTCCTTTTGTGGAACCAGCAGTTGTTTGGGTTTTAGGTTGTGTTGTGGCTGGTTTAGTGGTTGATGGTGTGGTGATTGGTTTGGTTACTGGTTTGGGTTGAGCAGATGTTTTAGGTTCAGTGGTTTGGGTAGCAGAGGTTTTAGGTTCAGTGGTTTGGGTAGCAGAGGTTGTGGTGGCAGTGGTTTTAGGAGCAGTGGTTGTGATAACAGGTGTTTGAACAGCAGAGGTTTCAGCAGATAGTTTGGAAGGTGGTTTTCTAGTGTGTTTGGCTGGCATTTTCTTTCTCTTAGAAGTATTCACATCTTCCACTTCTTGCTGTTGTTCTCTTTTCAGCTGCACCAACATCTCTGCCTTTGCTTCGAAAGTATCAGCCCTTTTCATTTTATCCTGAGCAGCTTTCTCAGCTTTTTCATTAGCTGAAGTGTCAACTTCTTTTGCCTTTGATGCTTGAGCTGGTTCAGTGACAGGGATCTGAACTTTTGGTTGCTGTGATTGTGGAGCTGATTTTGGTGACTCTGGTTTGTCAGCAGCTGGCTTCCCTTTTTGTGAGGGTGGTGCACCAAATGGATCTAGCTTTGGCAGCCTATCTCTGCCACTCTCCCCCTTTTTGGCATCATGAGCCGTAAACTCATTGTAAGTTTCATCTCTGAGAATGGTGGTAGGGGCAGAGCCAGTAGTCTTCAGCAGGTGTTCCTTGATCACTTTGATGTCAGCCTTGGTGTCATTGAATCTGGCATCCACCATGTTTCTGATCAAGGTCATGTAGGTTTCTTGGGTCTGATTTGCCAGTTTTCTGTGAGCTATGATGATGGGTGAAACTGATTTCCATAGCTCACTGGCAATATCAGAGGTTGAGGGTTGACTTTTGGTAAAGTTGTTCAGTGTTTCCAATATTGACTTGACATCAGATTTGATGTCAGCAACAGAGGATTCAAGGTTTTGAACCCTAACCGTCAATTCTTGAAGTTTTGACTCATCACCTAAGTTAATAGGATTATCTGAATCCCTACCAGAGGTAGTTTTAGCTGGTTCAGTTCTAGGAGGTGAGTCCATAGAATGAGAACCTGCTGCCCCTTTTTCTTGGTACTGGGGACTTCCAACTGATTTTGGGGACACAATTGTGGCCTCATCAGTTGTTTCCTTCAAGGAAGTCTTAGCAATGGAATCACTGTCCTGTTGTGAGACAATGGTCTCAACAGCAGTAGTGACTGCTTCTCTTGAAAACTCATCAGAAGTAACATTGACTTCTGGGAGTATAACCTCCTCTTCTGTTTGTGGGATAGCTAAATGACTTTCCTCAGCCCCAGTCACTGGTGGTGGTGTACTCTTAGTGACAGGTGAAGGAGAGGAACTGGGGTTGTCCTGAGTTTTGTCAATAGCTTCAAACAGGGGTTGCATGGTTTGTGGGACATGTGGTAGTGATGTAGGTGGAGTAAGAAGCTGATTAGCCCTGGGAGATGGACTTGTAAACATATGATCAAGTGACTCATATGCCTCAGTATGAGGTTCCCTTTGGCTTACAACAAGATCCTTTTGTGAGGATGCTTGAGGAGTTTGCTGGGGTTGAGATATCTCCAACTGTTGTGAGGAAGTAACAACAGTGGTTTCATGTTGCTTTGGTGATGCAACAGGGTTAGCTTCTGGTATCTCATCTTCCAGAAGTCCCTTTTTGGGTTTAGAGGTGGTCTTTGAGGATGGACGTTTTCTTTTGGAGGCTGGTGTGGGTTTCACAGCACTGGATGAAGTGCCATGATCACCAGGAGCAGTGGGCTCACCAACAGAGGTTTCAACAACAGTTGTTGTCTTTGTCCTCTTTGGTTGTGTTTTTGAAACCTTTTGTACTTTTGATACCTTTTCTTGGGTTGAAGAACCCAGCATTCTAGTAAAAGTTTCATCAGTTAAACTTTTCATTTTGAAAGACTCTCCCTTTTGAAAATCTTTTTCAGGTAAAATCTTTTGTAGAATTACACTTAGAATTCTAGGGTAGAGCAGAAAAGCATTGTTTGAGCCAGATTTTATGGCTTTCACATTAGAGACCAAGTCTAAGAACAATCCCTGAGATAGATTGAAGTCAGAATCTGACAACATTGCATATCCCAAGTATTGTATGCTCAATGGGATTTCATTGAAGGATGTAGTCTTGGCTGAGGCACAGAGGAGTAGGGTATGAAAGAAAAATTTCATGACTGGTGGGAAAAACTTTTTATATAATGTAGAACCAGTCATTTGTGCATCATACCCTCTCTCTTGAAACTCAGTGTGAAGCTCTGTTTTTGGAAAAGTTTCCATACCTGACAAGTCGTTTAGTGAGAAGGTAGTGGATATGATTTCAGGGGTTATGGCGATACTGGTGTCTCCAATTTTGGAAATTATGGAAGTTGGCTTTTTGTCTTGATACAAGACTTCAGCATTTGCCCAGAATTCTTGGAGTGTGGCCAGGTATATGGGAGCATCAGCAATAAGAACATTTTTGTATTTTGAGTTATTGATGATGTCGATGGTGGAATGGAATGGAGTGTTATCTTCGGTTTTTACCAAATAGGGAAGGAAATTATGAGTGGCTTTTGTTTGGAGATCCATTTTAATGGATTTTGATTGTGAAATTGAAGAACTTTTGATTGAGGGTTACGAGGAAGACGAAGGCGGTTTTCAGTATTTTGAATACAATGAGACAGTAAAACTGCTGTTGGGGGGAAAAACAGGGTTTTATAGGCTCTGGTGAAACCGATGATGT
This sequence comes from Ambrosia artemisiifolia, assembly GCA_032199755.1. Lineage (NCBI taxonomy): Eukaryota > Viridiplantae > Streptophyta > Magnoliopsida > Asterales > Asteraceae > Ambrosia > Ambrosia artemisiifolia. Next base: position 15,818,626 of record CM063523.1, read on the forward strand.
GGCAAAACTCTGCTTTTGAGAGCAGACGTGGCAAACATCTGATGGTTGAAACATCTGGTGGCATACAGCTGATTTGTTAAACATCTGTTGCCAACCTCTGTTGTTTAACCAAAAGACTGATGAAAGCAGTTGTTTTATCTGATCAGATGTTTGAAACAGATTTTTCAACCAACAGTGGTTGTTTTATCTGATCAGATGTTTGAAACAGATTTTTCAACTATCAGTGGTTTGAATGAAACAGTGGTTGTTTTATCTGATCAGTGGTTTAAAACAGATTTTTCAATCAAAGTGTCATTTTAGCAAAATTTGATTTTCTGAAAACATTTTAATGCTTTTATTGAAACATTTTTGTTGTTTTAATCCATGTTAAGTACAATAAAGACCCAATCATGCATCTATAGTGTGTCTGATCAACCAGTTCATCCTTTTCATCAATAGTGAGTGGCTTGACAGTGCTCATGGGTGTACTACATGGCTTACAATCATTCATCTCAAATTTTGTTAACAAGTTTTTCACATACTTGTTTTGATGAATGAAAGTGCCATTTTGCAGTTGCTTTACTTGAAGACCAAGAAAGCACTGAAGTTCACCCATAGCACTCATTTCAAACTCTGCTGTCATGAGTTCCCTAAACTCCTCACACATTGTATTACATGTGGATCCAAAAATGATGTCATCCACATATATTTGAACAATCATTAAATCTTTTCCTTTCCATTTTAAAAACAAGGTTTTATCAATTTTACCTCTTGTGAAACCAATGGATAAGAGAAAAGTAGAGAGAGTTTCATACCAGGCTCTTGGTGCTTGTTTCAATCCATACAGTGCTTTGTTAAGCTTGTAGACATGATCAGGATGGAATGTGTCTTCAAAACCAGGTGGTTGACATACATAGACTTCCTCCTGAATTTTGCAATATAGGAAGGCACACTTGATGTCCATCTGATACACCTTGATGTTGTGGTTGACAGCAAAGGCTAAGAAAAGTCTGATAGCATCTAACCTCGCTACAGGGGCAAAGGTTTCATCATAATCAATTCCTTCTTCTTGTCTGAAGCCTTGAACCACTAACCTGGCCTTGTTCTTGACAACTATACTCCTTTCATCAGTTTTGTTTTTGAAGACCCACTTTGTGCCAATTGGACAGACATCCTTAGGCAGTGGTACAAGTTCCCATACTTGTTTTCTTTTGAACTGAAGGAGTTCTTCTTGCATGGCTTCTACCCAACTGTTGTCTTTCAGTGCCTCTTGGTACTTGACAGGTTGTGTAAGGGATAGAAAGCCTGCAAAAAGACAGATGTTTGAAGATTGGCTCCTTGTGAGCACACCTTCTCTGATGTTGCCAATGATTTGGTCTGGTGGATGAGCTCTGAGGTAGATTAGATCTCCCTGATATGGTATGATGGCATTTTGTGGTGAAGGACAGAGGTTTGGAGACTCTGTTGACATAACATCTGTTGACACTTTTGAAGAGTCAACAGATGTTTGGAATGGAGGTGGAGGAATGGGTCCAAGTGGTGTAAGGTTGGACTGACTTTTGTCAACAGATGATTGACTTTTGTCAACAGATGATTGAGTAGTGGATTGGCTGGGTGAATCAGTGGTTTGAAGATAGGACTGGCCAACAGTGGCTGACTCAGCTATGACAGAGTTTTGACAGTTGTTTTGAACCACTGCTTCCTCTGATGCAGGATAGACTTTGTAGTGGTCTGGAACCACAACATCTATTCTGTAGTCTTGTTGTGAATATTGTGGAGTACCTGCAGGGTTAGTTTTGATAGTAATATCTTCAAATTTGAATTTATCTAAATCAAACAACTCAGCAGGGTTTGCTGGGATTTTCAAAGATGAAAGGTCATTAAACTTCACATTCAGGGTTTCTTCTATTGTCTTAGTCCTTGTGTTAAACACTTTATAGGCCTTGGCAGTAGAAGAATACCCCAGAAAATATCCACAATCCACTTTGGCTGCAAATTTTGAAATGGAATCTTTAAGATTTAAAATGAAACATGGACAGCCAAAGACTTTGAAAAATGATATCAGTGGTTTGATTTTAAACAGAATTTCATAAGCAGTCTTTTGATGTCTAGGGTTGATTAAAACTCTGTTTTGAACATAGCAAGCAGTGTTTATAGCTTCTGCCCAAAAGGACAGAGGTAAACCAGAATCTGCTAGCATTGTTCTTGCAGCCTCAATGAGGGTCCGGTTCTTCCTTTCAACCACCCCATTCTGCTCTGGTGTTCTTGGGATACTGTACTGCCTTACAATCCCTTTTGACACACAGAAATCATCCAACTCCTTATTTTTAAACTCTATTCCATTGTCACTTCTAAAGACTTTTACTGGCAAGTCATATTGTTTTTCAACTTTGGTGACAAAGTCCTTCAAAATACCTGCAGTCTCATCCTTAGAATGTAAAAAGTAAGTCCATGTAAACCTAGAAAAATCATCAACTATGACAAGACAAAATCTTTTTCTTCTTAGACTCATGATTTTTACAGGGCCAAACAAGTCCATGTGCAACATTTGTAAACACTGACTAGTTTTGGACTCATCAATGGATTTGTAAGAGCTTTTATGTTGTTTACCTTTTAAACAGGAAACACAATGCTCATCACATTTGAATTCTTTTGATGGCAAACCTCTGACAAGGTTTTGTTTAGAGAGTGAGTTGATAGTTTTAAGGTTGGTGTGACCAAGTCTCCTATGCCACAATTCTGTCTCTTTGGTAGAGGCAGCTGAGAACAGACAGACATTTGCCATAGGATTATCCTTTAACATATCAACAACATACACATTGCCACTTCTGTGAGCAACAAGTTGTGCTTTGCTCTCTGCAATGATGGTGTTAATCTTTTCCACAGCCTCTGGGCCAACAATCTTACAAGTTTGCTTAGTGAAGAATGACCCAAAGCCTTTGTCACTCATTTGAGACACACTAAGTAGATTAAATTTTAGATTGTCTATTAGATTAACATTTTCAAACTTAAGCCTCCCTGCTTTGACAGTACCAGAACCCAACACTTTACCTTTAGAATCATTACCAAAGGATATATCACCCCCTCCATGTGCAAGAAAGTCCAGAAGAAGGGCTCTACATCCAGTCATGTGCCTGGAGCCTCCACTATCTACATACCATAAACTGTCTAAACAAGCAGAAGCTCCCTGCACATCAGTAAGGATTTTAGTTTTGGTGAGTGTCCAAAGCCAAATTGGCTTTGGATGGGTCCTTAGCTGTCTCAGCCTTAAGTTGAGGAGAATGATCAGTGGTTTGGACTAGCTTTTGAACTAGGTTCAACAGCTGCAGTTGACCATTTGCCAGTGCTTGTATGTCAACACTTGGTCCAGCAGATGTTTGATCATTTCCTATCAGTTGTTGAAAACCATGAGGGTGTCTGTTCACTTTTGGTTTTGAAGGCCTCTTGGGCTCTTCATAAACATGTGGCAGACGGTGACAAGTGGGTTGTCCATATCCTCTTGGTAATCTGTTAGCAGGTGGAGCATCTGTTACCTGAACATCTCTGGGAGCAGAGTTTTTGTTCAGACTTTTGGTAACAGAAGTTTGGACTGAGTCAAAAGTCTGTTTGGGTTTTCCTTTTGAAGTACTTACCACTTGACTTTCCAGAGTTTTAGCCTTATACTCTTTTATCTTTTCATCAAAGTTTTTGAGATATAGGCACTCTTTTGTTTTGTGATTCTTTTTCTTGCAGATTGAACATTCTTTAGTTTTAGAATCATTTAAACTTGTTGTTTTGTTGATGTCATATTCTTTTAGAAGAAAACAGTTTTTGGTGACATGGTTCTTCTTTTCACAAAAATCACAAAACAAGTTGTTCTTGGCTTTCCCTGTTTCTTTCTTCTTTTCAACAGATGTTTCATCATCTGTTGGAAGATTTACTAGAGGGATTACTTTGGCTTGTGGTGCCATTTTACCATCAGGGGTTTTGAAGGTCATTGGTTTGAAATTTTCAAGGACTTCACACTCATCTGACCATGTTGGTTTGAATTGATATTTTTCAATTTCATCAAATGAGGGTGTACCTTCCAACTTTTCAAGAATGATTTTCTTGCCATTGGGTTCAGTAACCTTGATTTCTTGACCTTTTGAGTTTGTAGGGATGACCTCAACCAACTGGGGTTCCTTTTTGTCAGTGGTTTTAAAACCAAACCCAAATTTCACATGACTTTTAGATTGTTGGTTGACAATCATCTCAAAACCCTTTGATTATTCCACCCATTTCTTACATTCAACTTGGGTGGACTCAAGCTCCTTCTTACAACTGTGATATTTTGTTATCATAGTCTGAAGCTGGTCTTTGGTTATGCTTGCTTCATGTTTTAAACTGCTGATTTCAGACTCTTTTTCAGATATTTTTGATTTTAACTCTTTTGTAAGTTTTTCAAAGTGAATTTCAGAATCTAAAATTTTCTTTCTAAAGTTTTCATTCACCTCTTTTATCTTAGCAAATGCCACAATACATTTGTCTGAGCACAAGTCATTTAAGATTTGAGGAGATACCTTAGCAGCAGCCATCAAAGCACACTTACACTGGCAGTCACAATCATCACTACCCCAGGGGTCTGAGAGATTCACAACCTCCACTTCAGATTCTTCAGCTGAAACAACTTCACCAACAACACCATCAGTCACATTTTCAGACAAAGACACCACATCCTCAGAATCAGTTTCTTCAACAATTGTTTCTAGTGCCATAAAACAAAAGTCCTTTTCAGAGTTGGCAACTAGAGCAATGTTGTCATCTGTTATCTCATCTGGTAGACTGCTCCAATCAACAAAACCCTGAGTAAAGAAACTCTGTTGACTTGGTTGACTGGTCTCTGCAGGAGCAGAGGGTGGAGTAACAGTCACTGGCACTGATGCCTGAGTAACAGGTGTTTGGACATAGTGATACTGAGGAACAGTGGTCTGGACATAATGCACAGGAACAGTGGTTTGGGTCTGTGCAAAGTGAGTAGTGTTTTGCACATTAGGTACATTAGGGATGGTTTGATAAGTGTTGGTCTGTGGTCTTTGATTTGGATAGGTAATCATAGGAACTCCATTCTGACTCCTACACTCCCTAGCAAAATGACCCATTCTATGACACTTGTAACACTTTATCTTTGATTTATCCAACCCAACCTTTGACCCACCATGTAAACCTGGGTACCTCCTGCCAGTTTTCTTATAGAAGTTATTGGTTCTAATACTGAGCAGGGCAACCTGATGTAAAATGTCCATTTCTTCTAGGTCCAAAGGGTCAATATATTGCAAGTCATTGTACACAAAAGATGAATTATCAGAAGCCTGGATATCACCACTGGCTGTGAAAGCACAGTTGTTTGGTGATGAGTAAGAATCATTATTGAAACCAGTTGTTATGTCAATGTAATGATCATAACTCTGATCCTTACTACTTCCAGAACCATCATCCTGACCCAACAGTGCAGTATTCCCAAATACATAGTCATCTGACACTTTGCCAGAGTCCTGGAGCTTCTTTTTCTGGTTAAGCTCCCTTTCATAAGTCAGGAGCTTACCATGAAGCTGGGTCAGGGTTAGGTCTTTGAATCCGATAGAGTTTCTCATAACTATGGCTATAGTGTCCCATTTGTCCTGAAGTGATCTAAGAAACCTATGATTCAGTGTTAAATTAGGAAAAGTTAGACCAACCAGTTTAAGTTCACTAATTAGACAGTTAAACCTTTCAAACTGCTGTGTTAATGACTCCCCTTTTATGTGACTAAACGTTTCATATTGTTGGTTAAGTATTTCACGGTTGTTTTCAATCACATCATCAGTTCCCCCGAATTGCTCTTTGAGAGCATCCCACAGTTCTTTAGCACTATTACAGTGCAAGAGACCGGCATAGATATCATTCGGCAGTGCCATGGCTACTATGCTGAAAGCCTTGGCATCTAGCTCGATTTTTTGAAAATCTTGCTCTGAGTAGTTCTCAACACTCTTTGGTACTTGGATCTTTGGATCCTCGGCACTCGGTACCATTGGAACATGTGGTCCAAATACTACCGATTTCCAGCACCCTGTGTTCTGTTGTGCTAACACATGAGCCACCCGACGCTGCCAGATGTTGTATTCTGACCTGACAAGCATCAGAGGCTTGTTGTGTGTGCCAGTGTTGTGTGGATCTTGATTAAGTGAAGTCATTCTCTTGGTTTTTCAAAAACAAAGTCTGTTTATCAACTGTTGAAACGAAAATAAACTATTACTCTGTTTTAACCCGACAAACAAACGATATCAATGATTATGAGCTGATCTGTGTATTAAACTGATTGATTAGATCAGATTTAAATGACCAAGCTCTGATACCAATTGTTAGGATCTGAGTATTGGTTTGTTTTGATTAAGTATGAAATATGAATGAAGTATAAATGGAAAGTGCAGCGGAATAACAATAAATCAAAACATAGAGAATAATTGTTTTTAATCGAATGCTTTCATTAAAGGAATGATTACAATTGTACAATTAACTCCCCCTCAGCCTGATCACTCAGAGAATGTTTGTCAAAAAGAGAATGACGAGTGATGAATAGAACAGTACAAGTACTGTTCTATTTATAGACAAGCTCAAACCTCTGATGATCAGTTGCTGACGTCACCTAGATAGCGACCCCTAACTGTCTAACAAACTCTAACAACTGTTAAGCTATAAACTACTGTTACATTGAAACTACTGACAATACAAGACTCTGTTAACTAAAACTCTGATGTCTTCTTATCATCTGTTGAACCAAAGTGCTGTTGGTTCAACAGACCTTTGCTCTTCAGATCTTTGTTCAGCAGTTGTTCTTCATCAGACTTTTAACCTTCAGACTTTGTCCATCAGACTTTTCATCAGCAGCAGTTATCTTCTAACAGTTGTTGAGCAGCAGCAGTTAAGGAATCAACAGATCTTTGGAGGAAGCTTTATTGTAACAACTGTTCTTTATTCAAGATCAAACACTTAGTATATTTTGGCTTTTAATCATCTGTTCTTCTCCAGGTCAGCAGACCCAACAAATGTCTGAAAGAACGTCACGTGAATGCTTGTATAAGTTTTGCAAGCGTGTTGTCAAGATTTACAGCAAAAAATATTTGCGAAAACCAAACTCCAATGATATCCAGAAGTTGGATCAGTTCCATCATGAGAAGCATGGTTTTCTAGGGATGATCGGAAGCATCGATTGCATGCATTGGCCGTGGAAAAATTTCCATAATGCGTGGCGTGGCATGTTTTATCGAGGCGATCACGGTCATCCAACAATAATCTTAGAGGCTGTCGCATCACAAGACTTATGGATTTCGCATGCCTTTTTTGGTGTTCTCGGTTCCAATAATGACCTTAATGTTCTCAATCAGTTTTTGGTGTTTGATGATGTTAGAAAAGGAACCGGTCCGGATACAAAATTTACTATTTCGGGGGTTGAGTACAAGCACAGGTATTATCTTGCGGATTTAATATACCCAACCTATTCTACACTCGTTAAAAGTATTAAGCACCCTTACGACGAAAAAACAAAGAAATTTGCTAAGTATCAAGAAGCGGCGCGAAAAGATATCGAACGAACATTGGGGTTCTACAAGCAAAATAGCACGTCATCGCAAACCCGACACGTGCTTTCACACAAAAAAAAATACGTTATTGTATGTATTTATTTGAACATTATTTTATTTATTTATTACTTTTATAAAACTAATTACAATTAATATTAGAAAACAAAAAAAATTATTAAATGCTTGAGACATGGAATGTTGGTGTCTCCACACCCCATCCATGTCTCAAAATGCTAGAGACATCACATTGTAGAGGTTGCATCCTATGTGGCATGGAGACATCACCTTTTTAGTGTCTCTACACCCACTAGTCTTATGTAACCGCACACTTTTCTCTCTTTTTCTCTTCTATTATATCTTCAATGCCCTATTATATCTTCAATGCACCAAATGCAGGTGTTATGCAGTTATTGTCATGGTTCACTACATGAACGAACCCCATGTTCAATACTTTTGGTAATCTATTAATTATGGGCCAAAAACTTTTGACCTATTGGTTTAGTGGTATTATGTTTTCCTTATGATTGTAAGGTTGTGAGTTTAAATTCTTACAAGTGCAAGGTAATGGTGGAATTAAAGTGTAAAATAATTTGCTTTTTAGAAAAGAACAAAATTATGGGGCTGAATACTTTGTTATCTTAGTTTACAAATTTCAGTTTTAGTCTTTAGAAATCATACTTCTTATATGTGTTTTGACACATTTGGATCCTTAGCCTTTAAGGCGGTTTATTTTCTGAAACGAGTGCAGAAGGTGGTCCACAGTGACTCGCAAAGCCATAAGAACAAGGGTTTATGTTTAGCAGGATAGACTTACGATTTAACAGGGATTGTGGTACAGTTTGTTCTCCGTTTACCCACTATCTAAATTTATGAAGTGATCATATTTTAATAAATTGTTTGGATCTTCAAGTGGCCCAAAACAAAAAATTTGTGTTGACAATACAAACAATTTTGTTCATCAAAACTTGTTATTTAATGTTGGTGGTGACTCATATCATGACCAAAGAGAATGAGTGTAAACACATTGTATTAAGTTGTTAGACGTAACATTTTTCAACTTTCTCATTTCAGGAGATGTTTGAACACTAGAAAACTCATATCACTTCATACCTAGAATGTGACCCATATTTCTAACCTCTTGATTGTGATGTCACACGGGTTTAGTTTACCTAATAAATTATGTCTAAATGCCTCAAAATAACACGAAAAGTCATGATTTTGTGTCATTATGCAATAACAATACAAATAATGAATATTTGTACTTGAAGTATTATTTAATCGCTGTATATATATAACAAATAAAAATACAAATTCTTTGAAATAATTTCTAACCAACTAAAACAAGTGATACTGATATATCTGCCAGTGAATCCTATGTTGTAATCAACTCGCATATTCCCATAATCCACATCAGTCGAAATTGTCTGCATATGACCATTTATTGGTCAAAGTCTTTGAATATATTTCTCAAATAAAAACAAATAACAAATCAAGAAAATTTTTCAAAGCAGCTACTATTCACACTTCTAGTATATCTTCCGAATCAATTAGTAATCTCCATCGCCAAAAATAACGATATACGTTGATAACTTTATAATGATATAAACTTATAATGTATATGTGTTTATGCGATTAACAGAGTTCTCAACTTAAAGTTGAACATGTATTAAACAGTGGATTATACCTAGCGTTGCGCTTGTTCAGTTAGGAATAAAACTTATATCCAAACGTAGATGTACTTTAAAATAAGGGTGTCAAGCGTATATTCTAATTGTATACAACATTATATTTGAAAAGAACAAAATGTTTTACATGATTGAAAACTATAAAAACGAACGTTGGTACCGGTTTCGAAAACACTGTACAGCCATCAATCACTTATATGCTTGTTGATTTTTTTTCCAACAATTTTTCAGATGCTTAAATATATCGCAAATCAAGAACCAGACAATTCTAGCAAAAACTAAGCGATTGATATATATATATATATATATATATATATATAGGCTAAAGGTAGGGAGAAAACCCTCTAAAACGAGAAAACCCCCGGAAACCCAACTAGTGGTTCTCATTAATCCACATCACTAATCTTTGTTTAGGAGGGAAAGGTTAATTTAGTCATTTTGCTTCTCCTTTGATTTGCCATTTACTGACATAATTAGTACTAGATGGTTTAAAAGTCAAGTACTCTCTCTCTCTCACCTGATTATTATTACTTAACCCCTTTTCACCATTAATAATCTACTCTCTCACTCTCTCATTAACTTCGTTTGAATCTTCTTCTTGCCTCATTAAGTGATTCATTCGATGGAATCGAATCCTTCATTGAATCCACATTTAATGTTCGTTGATTCTCTCAATAACCATGCAGCGCCTGATTATGTTTCAAGTTCCTCTCCTGTATCAGAAACAGAGATTGATTCTGGTTCCCAAGGTTTGTACCTGTTTTTTTTTAATGCCGATGATCTAGTAGGTAGCTTAGTATGTTGTAGTACTGTGTTTGTATGTTTACTGATCATTAGTTATTGTTTGTTTATGATCATAGGGTTTTATATTCATAAAAACCGATGATCAGAAACAGAGCATTATAGTGATCATTACTTATTGTCTTTTGATGATTATATTTTTTCTTTAACATGGTTACATTGTGTTAGTATGTTTTATATTCAGTTTCATACTACCATCATCAAAGTTATTTTTTTTTATTGTGGTTTATAAGGTTTTTTATTTTTTTGTTGTTTACAGGCTTTAGTGCTGGCTCCTCATCTGGGTCCTCATCTTTGTTTGGGAATGTTGATGGAGTGGATCGTGTTGATGTGAATCAAAGAGGACCAAATGAAAATGTACATGCAGGGGTTGAGTTTGGTAAGCAACTTTTTCCAAAGATTCAGTTTAGTTATCATGAACAGAGCATGATTATGTACATGGTGATAGCCATTTTGGGAAAGAATCTACGTTATATATGTTACATGTGTTACATATCTGCTGTTTTTGTAGACCTTTTTTGTAGCAAGATTTTGAAAAAAAAAATATATTTTTGGTAACTATTTTCGTGTCTAATATATTTTAAGTACAACATAATAAAAAAAAGTATATAATTCTAACGTGTGTAACACAGCCTTGCAAAGATGGCTAAAGTTAACATGATCAAATGTAGGATCAAATGTAAATATAGAAATCTAATATGTTTTTACTTAACAGATGCAAATGAAGACAGGGAGCCGTACTATGTTATTTCAACCCCCAATGGCACCCAATTCTGGATCCCCAATGTCAGTCCTCGGTATTTGCCTGCTATTGGTCAGACTTTCCCGACGTTTGAGGCTGCAATGTCAATGTATGAAGAATATGCAGAGCAGGCCGGTTTTTCACCTAAGAAGGGACAAACCAAGAATTGGATGGGGGAACCCACACACAAGTATATCCGTTGTTGCAAATACGGTAAACCTCAGTTTAACAAAACCTTTGACACTTTAGATGAATCTTCTGTTAAACCCCGTAAATCGACGTTCAGCCTTTCAAACTGCCAAGCCCATGTGTTATTGTCAATCACTTGTGGGGGTTCGTTGTTTAAAGTGATTCGTTTCAATGATGTTCATAACCATCAGCTATGGGATAAAAATAACATTGACCTTACTAAGATTTCTCGTAAACTTTCTTTCTCGACCAAGCAGTTTATTCATAACATGTCTCTAAACCGAGTTGGACCTTTGAAAGCTCATCGGTACTTAGTGTCTCTTAAAGGCGGCCACCATAATGTCCATGGAACTGCTTCTGATTTCAAGAACTTTAGTAAGGACCTTCGGATTTTTATCGGCGAGAGGGACTCGTCTTTATTCCTTGACCGCTTGCGTGATCGGCTTGAAAATTTGCCAGACTTTTTTTATGACTTTGTGGTACGCGATGGTAAGCTGCACTCTGTTTTTTGGGCTGATGAAATCTCAAAATTGAATTATAAGGCCTTCGGTGACGTTGTGTCGTTTGATGCAACATACAACACAAACAAGTAAGTTACCTTAACGTGCGTTACAGATTATCTGTTTTGCATTTTTCACTACTTAACATACGTAAATAACAATCTACTCATTATTATAATTTCCAGGTACAACATGATATTTGTCCCTTTCACTGGTGTGGACCACCACAAGCAGTGTGTGACCTTTGGTGCAGGCTTGATAGTTAATGAAACCATTGATTCCTACGTGTGGTTGCTTGAAAGTTTTTTAAAAGCTCATGGTTCACAGCCCAGGCTTGTGTTGACTGACCAAGACTCGTCCATGATGCAGGCTGTACCACAAGTTTTCAGTGAGGCTCGCCACAGACTATGTATGTGGCATATAATGAAAAAACTACCCAACAAGGTAATGTTATGTAGGCACCCATGTTCTGTGTTTAACTTATATTAATTATGTCACGCATATGTTTATAATGTCCTACCTTTATTTATGCTTTGTACCTAGGTTGCTGGAGATGTTTTAGCCAACACTGACTTTCGGTCGTGCATTCATAAATTGGTGTGGAACATTTTCATAAAACCTTCAACCTTTGAATCTCGATGGAATGCGCTGCTAGAGACATTTGGTCTTGAAGAAAACCAGTGGTTGAGCGATATGTTTGCAATCAAGGAATTGTGGGTGCCGGCGTACTTCAGGGAGATTCCAATGTCATGCATGATGAAGACTACATCCAGAAGCGAGAGTTCCAACAGTGCCTTCAAAGTCAATTCGACTAGTGCACACACACTAGTTCAGTTCATGTTATGTTTTGAGTCCCGCCTTGATAGCCAACGTTACCATCAGCGTGTTGCCGAGTTCAAAACTTCATCAACTGTTTTTTTCGGGTCTACAGATTTAGACATTGAGCAGCATGCGTTTACGCTGTACACGAATACTATATTCGAGGAAGTTAAGAAGGAGATTTTGAAGGGCAAGTTTTCGTGCTACATATCGAATGTTGATGAACAGGAGAACATGCCGGCCGTCTTTTCAGTCACACAACTCGACAAGCATCGTGATGTTACCAACGTTTACCAGGTACTAATTTTTCCAACTTCTTGTGTTTTTTGTATTTAATGTTAAAACAGCTAATAATCTTAACAACAGCTGCTTAAAAAAAGGCTGCTACATGTGTAACATGTGTTGTTCCACTCTGTAAGAAGGTCTTTTTGATTATTACTCCCTGTCATTTTAGTTTTCTGCCCAATCTTAAAATATTATTGTTAGTTCTGGCTCATGCTACATAAGTAACAACTTACTTGTACCAAGCACTATATTGCATGTATTTTGATTTTCTGTACTTTTTGTGAGTTTGGTTTTCAGATGTCAATACTTTAATGTTCTTGTGAATTACGTTGCTTCTATAATTTATGCTACATGTGTAACCAGTTAGTTGCTACATGTGTAACAAGTTAGTTCAAAAACATGTGACAATCTGCTGAAACTAATCTTGCTTTTATATACCACCTATAGTGTTCATTGACTTAATATTTGTTGCACTCCATAGGTCTTACCATTTGGTACAATGATGCAGGTGCGTTTTGACAGCAGTGATTCAACGGCTGAATGCTCATGTCGAGGTTTCATGCGTCTTGGCTACCTTTGCCGCCATGTCTTTGCTGTTTACATGATTAATAAGGTTAACCGCATCCCCCAGCAATATGTTGTCGACAGGTGGTTACGTGACACACTACCCAAACATGTGTATTCTATCACCGGCCGTTATGGTGTTGACACTCATCCAGGTTCTCTGTTGAGGAATGAGATACTTGAACTTGTAAGTGAATGTGTTGATGTTGCCCGAACAGATCAAAGCGCGCTTGCGGACTTGGTTGAGCAGCTGAAATCTATGAAACTGAACTTGTTATCCAGGGAACCTATTTCTGTCGCTCCGAGTCAACAGTCTCAATCTGATGTGGAAGACATTATCGGGCAATCGGCTGATACTGAAATCATTGTTGAGAATCCTGATGTGGCACGCAACAAGGGTTGTGGTAAAACTCGCAGACTATCGGGAGCTGGTGAGAAGGCCAGCACAAAGCGTCCCAAAATGCCTAAGGCCCCACGCTTATGCAACAACTGCCACCAATATGTCACAGATCATGATGCAAGGAATTGTGAGAAGGTTGTTGCGATGAAGAGGGCCAAGGAGGCGGCGGCAAAGGCCGGGAAAGCGTAAAACAAGTGGATGGCAGTTGATGGGGCAGCATTACTAATCTCTGCTTTTTGAACCATGTTGGACTCCGGTAACAGTTAGAAACATCTGATGTCCCTTTTGTTTGTTACGTGTGTAACATGGTTGCCACATGTTCATGTTTTGTTGTTCCCCAGCTACTTCTATCTTGTTTAGGTATTTGACTAGTTTATGTATGATGCTCACCCACCAGACATGATGTTTTTGGTTTTGTAATATACAATGTGGGCCTACGATGTGGTGCGTTGTTTTTATTAGGTTATGTGTTTTACGTTACCCAGTATTGGTAACATATGCAACACAGAATCTCCACTGACATGGTTATTATTATATTAAACATCCCTTTGTGTGGGCCCATGCACAGGAACTGTTTGAGCATGTGTAGTAGATTTTGTAGGGAAGAGAAGTACCAAAATGTAATAAAATAATGATAGACATTATATACCACATGAATAGAATAAAATATAAATTCAACTTTATCACCCAACAACTCAATATTGATTTGACATAAAGCAAAGTATACCATTAAACTCTAATTAAATAACCCCAACCACCCAGCATTTAACTTCATATTTATAACCCATTTTCTAAGTAGATTTAAGTTCCATAATAATAGTGTTCCCAACTTACCAAAAGAAACACTTTTTCCAAATGGATACTCCTTCAAACCCTCATGCAGCCAAGCGACAGAAGATCGACGTCGATCAGGAGGTCACTTCAAAAGTAACTGATTTTTGGGCTTTATTGGAGCGTACCGAACGTCAAGCCAATGATGCTTCGAAACATGTTACTGCACCCAATGATCAAACACTAGCGAACAAAGGCGGTGACACGACAATGATGGAAGATGGTTCTAGTACTCACACACCATCGGGCGATGCAAAGATGGATGTTGATGGAGGGACGTCAGTTGGCACTGCGTACTCGGTAACAAAAACGGATGTACCAATATCAGACTTGGAGTGTCCAGGTGTTGAGTACGACCATGAGTATTGCGGTTGTCCATTGTGCCCAAACTCACCAAATACCCTCGCTAGGTGGGCAAGCTATAACCCTTGGGAAGGCGAGGATAGCGAAGAGTCAGAGCTGAGCCTGGAAGCGCAGTATGGATCATTCTCACCATGAGTTGGCAACTTATTCTCATGGTTCGTCGTTCTATGTTTTTTTTTTTTTGTGTTTTCGTCTATGTACGTTTCGTTTGGAAGGCAGTTTATGTAGGTTTTTAGTTTCATGTGTTTGTTTAAGACGTGTAGGGTATGTCAGTCTGCTCGTGTGGATCTATGTTATGTATGTAACAGGGTGTTTTGCCACCTCAGTACCATATAAACCATCTCTTAGGTACTACCTTACCATTTTGCTAGCTATTATCGTATGCAAGATTCTTATATACTATCCGCTTAAAACAGTTTAACATATGCAACATAATACACGTGCTTAAAACATACTACCTGCTTAAAACAGTTAGGCGTTTGACATTTGACCATATTAGTTAAGTTAGGTTAAGTTATATTACAGACCCCATAAGTGTATCTTTCACCACAAAAAGTGTTCCAACACTACACAATCATCATACAGAGTTTTCAACAAACACCTACACCAACATCGGAGGTTGTGTCTTCAAGCGTGCCCCTGCTTCCACCTCACCCTTCTTTGTGTTAACCGGTGAACGCAGAATATGTGCGGTGTACTTGGACCGCAGCTTATTGATCTCCCCTTCTTTAGCGCGCCAGTGCTTACTGAATTTGCAGTCAAACGGTACATGCAGCCCCATGAATCTCTCCATGTGTCTCATTAGGTATACACCACAATCCGTCCCATTACCAGATGTGCCCCACTCTACATCCAGCCTATGTACTTCTGCCCCTCCGATCTTTGCAGCCTTCGGATGCTCGATGCCTTTAAGGAACTCCACAAACATGTGTTTCTGTAAAAAAACATTGTTTTAAATCAACAAGGTTTTATTATATATCCTTTCAAATTATCTATAAAAACTTACATATTTGTTTAAAGTATCCTTTTTGTGAAACTGAGGATGATCCTTGCATGTTCGTCTCCCTCGCTTTTTGTCATTATCAATCAGCATTATGGCAATATTCTTCAGCTCAAACACCAATAAGTAGAAGTGGGCCCTTTCAAGGATCGGGAAAAAGACGATATCATATCGTTTGAAGTCACGGTTGCTCTCATACCGAGGCACTGCAGCCAACATCGCTGCTGTAAACCGTGAACTTCGTCTTTCCGGATCACACTTTCTGTCATTAAGCATCCATGGAACCTAATTTTTTGGTCAACAAAATAAAAAGAAGTTGTCATTGTCAGTTACATACATATGTAACCCAATGTTTGCATTTTAAATTACGTACCACTGCGTTTGTCCCTACAAACAAACGTAGAGGTGCGCCGTCCGATTTCAACCTCTCCTCGTAGTTTAAAACATCCACCCAACAGTCAACAATCACATCCATTACCTGCTCCTTCCTCGTAGTTTAAAACATCCACCCAACAGTCACTATCAGCCGACGCTTGAATGGATGTTTCTCCTTCCTCGTCATCATCTGAAGCTTTCGCTCTAGATGGCCCGGGATCAGCATCCTGACAATCTTTCACGACTCTTTTACACAGCCTCTTTAAATTGACAAGCGGTGTCTCTGAATCATAATCTACCATCACAACATTTATATATAAAACATCCTCATTAATAAAACTAAAAATACAACCACATCACACTATAATTACAGTTCTATAATCTATAAAGCAAAATATCCTAATTACTATCCATAATGTATGTAACACCTACCTAGTTGACGTTTTGCTTCTTCATGGCCACTAGTTGATCTGCTCTTGTGCTTAACATGCCTTTTTGATGTGGTATCATCAGACAAAATGACAACTTTTCTTTTCCTCCTGTTTCAAACAAAGTATATACGTATTCAACTTTTAATTTCCGAATATTGTGTCACAATCATAACATACCATGTCATTTTACAGAGAATAAAAAACAAATCCCAAAACCCCCAATTCAGGACATATCTACTGTTCCAAATTCAAAAACCTCCAAACTCAAGGATTTTTTACACCCAACTCGAGAACCCCCAAATGTTTTATAGAAAATAATAATGGTTGTGGCTAATGGTTGTAATGCTAAATAAAAACATTAAACACCTACCTTTTTGAATTTTTATTCGAACCAAACCGTCGTTTAAACGATGATATGCTCCACATGAACGATCTCATCCTTTCGTTGATGTGTAATCACTGACGATTGTTCGTTGTTTCTTCAAAGAACGTTGCTTTGTAATGAAAATACAGTGTTTGTAGGATGCTTTAGAAGAGAGTACAGGGCTCGATAATTTGAATTTGGGATGTTTGTATAAGCAAGAAGAGAGAGGGAGATGTTATTGATAGAGAGAGGGAATGATAAGACGTGTTCTGATCTTTCATGCAGTAACCAACTAGTAGCCCATGCCAAATTACTCAACTACCCTTCCTCATACCTCTCGCCTACTTTAATGTCCTTTATTGTATTATAATATTAAGATTCAATCCACACCCTCCATCTTGTTTGATCAATGGCTCACATGGAGTTTGCAAGGTTTTCTCAACTTTTTGTGGTTTCCATTTTAACCATCCCCTATATATATATATATATATATATATATATATATATATATATATATATATATATATATATATATATATATTAATATTCCAAAGCATTAAATCTTAAGTGATACTCAAAGAGGCTATCCTCACCCCTTGGGCATGTCATGTGACATCCTCCTTATTTTCATCCAAAAGTCACTTTTTCTTTTATGTTTCCCTCACAATTTAAAACGTTAATAACTTTTATGTACAAGATTTAAAAAAATATTACACCAAATTAACGAAAGTTTTATTATTTTCCCAACGAGTACCATAGTGCTATACAAAAAACGAAAAAAAATGAATTTTTTTTGTCGGTTTTTTTCATACAGGAGAAAAACACAATGTGTTCAGGTAATTCATTAGTCATGTCTAGGCAGCCACTAATCTTATATGTACAAACTTGGAATTCTATTTTCATCAAGAGCAGAATGGGTTAAAACCACTCATTTCCTAAAAAAAGTCACGGCTTCAAGACTACAGCCTTAATCACGCCCTGCAATTGTTGTTTCTAGCTCTGCTCCTCATCCAAACATACATCTTGTTTTTAATATACATTTTCATTCTTATTCAAATGATTAAAATTGTTGTTTTTCCATATTATAGTACATTAATTTTTATATTACATCATAACAAATATTTTATCACATTATATTAGATTTATTGATTCTGGAAAGCTTCGAACACTCTAATTTTAAAATATTTGGAATCATTGGAACTTATATTTTATTTGCATATTATGTTACTCATTTTAGGATTGACGGATATATTATCAAAAGCACTTTAAATGAAATATCAAATTAGTCGTTAAACAAAAAAAAAAAGAAAGATTAAATTAGTCGTTAAACAAAAGATATATTATAAACGGTTTCATTAACAGTTGCAATAGTTGAATTAACCAGAGAAATTATAAAAAAAAAATATATATTTAAAAAAATAGTGAATATCGATTTGGTCCACTCTAAAATAAAGTATATCGTCTTTTCGTGGAAAGCATGATAGATTGAACTTTGAAGTGTGTTAAGTCAAGACCCCAGTACGTTGAAGACAAAAAAAATCTAACATTGTTTTAAGTTCGATTGCTTTAATAACATTGTGGATTGGTTGATTCAAGAGTTTGATGATCGTTTTAATGAAATTCACACGGAATTACATCATCATCATCATACTCAGTTAATCCCACCTATAGCAAAGCTAAGGTAGGGTCTGAGGATGGTAAGATGTAGACAGCCTTACCTCACACGGAATATATTACATAAAAGTATCAAATCCCCGAGTCTGCGTGGTTCTTTCAGTAACTTCGACGCATCAAGCTTACTTAGGCTAACCTCGTGACTATTATCCATATGATTTTGATGTTGGGTAAAACATTATGCTTGAGCAACAACCAGCGTGGTATCATCATAACTAGTATTATAAGGATACTGGCCGGATACATACTTTGCTACCTTAGTATCGCTAACCTTGATAAGCTGATAATGGAGACTGGGAAGCAGGTATCTTATTAGTTGGTCTATTGATTATTATAGGATTGGTTTTGCATGTTGCTACTGCAATTATTGAAAGATGTTTTTTTTTTTGACAATTGAGCGTGTATAGTCAAGTCTGCATAATCATATTGATGATGATTTCTTAAACGCTTACGTGATTTATGCTATAGAAAAAAGATGAGCTTCTCACTATTATTAATGAAGACGAAATCAAGAGTTTGTAAAAAGATGAAAACAACTAGAGAACATGTATTTCATAGATTAGACTTAACCAACTATATTTGACTTTAACAAATTAACGATTTAATATAACTTTTATCATCATATGTTTTTTATTTTTTACGTAACAAACTCATATTCTAACCCTTACTCAAAATTCATTTACTTGCAACTGTTAGTCCGTCTTACCAAGGCATAACATATCATCTAGAGATGTGAATTTCTGAAATGACCTGAAAACACGGCAAAAACCGAACAGAAAATTCAAGGATTTTGGTTTAACACGTTCAGGCTTGTTTCAGGTTGAACCTGCGTCCCCATTTAGCTAAATGGGATGGAATTCGTGTCAACCCGACGGGTTGACAAGTTGACCCACTTAACCCATTTAGATTATACTTTATTTTTTGAAAACGTGTATTATGTCATAGATTAAATTTATTAGATATTTGATGATAACTATAACGTAAAAGACAAATTAACATAAGATTTTATAATTAAAATACAATTATTCTACACAGTGTAATAAAAATGAGACGGGTGAGAATGATATAAAAAACACAATAGATCATGAAATATGACATAATGAGCCACAAAATATAACACAGTGCCAAAAAATATAACACAATGCTGAAGAAAAAAGACACAATGAATTGAAAAATGACACAATGATTAAAATAAGAAAAAGTCACAATGCTACGGAAAAGACACAACGATATAACGCATATTCTAAAAATTACAAGCTAAAACCCCAAAAAACGAAGACGTAAAAACTAACGCCGTAGGGTTCGATAAGACGGTTCCAATGCCGCTTGAATGAGTTCAATCGGAATCCGTTTAATACATTTCCTATGATTTCCGATTTTTCTTTCACTTTGTATTTGATCCTAACCATTGCACTTTTATTTTGGGTTGGATCCACCGAAACTGCAAACACCTCTTTAGTACCCCTAAATTTCTGTCTTAAGTCTTGGTTCTTTTGGAGTTATTGGCTTAAGAAAAATCAAATGTACGTCATTCAGCTTGGATGGATGGCCAAGGGTGGAGAATATATGCCCCCATATAAAGTTCAAATCAATTTCACTATTTTGTGAAAACACCTAATTATTTATATAAATAAACGGGTCCCTAATAGTTTTTTTTCCCAATTATAAAAACTAAATTACTTGTGACGATGTATAAATCTCAATACACTACAAGAATTTCAGGCTTTAGGGGCAACACCTTTAAGGGCGACAGGCGTCGCCCCTAAAGCTCCAGATTGTTGTAGTGATAGAATATAATTTACCTTTCTTCTTACAATGACACATCTTTGATTGCAATGATTTTCATAGTTTACAATATCTACTGATGACACCGTGGTCTAAGCCTCGCATTCTTGTTTTTGGTCCACTTTGGTTGCATATACTAGAAAAGTCTAGTTATGTATGAAATATATTTCACCTTGATTGTGATTTAGCAAATCCTAGCTAGGGCCTAGCTATATCTTTAGATTGTTGCAGGTACAGCAAGTTCCATGAAACTTCATTTCATGTCCCACCATTATGGGTTGTCACAATATGGTTTCATGTCCATTGGAGACCATTAATTGAGCAATCAATTTGTTCTTGGTCCCATATAACACGTTGTCTTCTTCTATCATGAATCTTTACTTAGGTTTCCATGATTCCTTTACCTCGTGCTTATGTTTTATCGGGTATTCGGGTTTTAGAGTATTGCCAATAATGCAATAACCTCAAAACTAGGGCCAAGATGTGTTTACATACGTGAACTTGACTCGTCGTTTAAAATGCATCATCACAAAGTCCAAATATTAAGAACGGTGGGGGTCCTTGTTTTGTATTTTTTGTCAATGTGACGCCAATGGGGTTTACCCCATCCCTCATCCAACTTTTTATTATTTAGAGAAAATTCAACGGTCTTAAATTTTCCTAGCCATTATAAGAGAGAGAATAAGATCATATGGATTTTCTTTTTGAAGTTTTGGTCAAATCATAATGCAATTTGCCTAATGTTTCTATTTTTAGGGCATATCAAATCTCAATTTTCAAATCCAAAACTCATGCTACAAAGCAAAGAAACATCATCACGTGAGCATATTGACAAGATTAATTAACACAATCAAATTTAAAACTGATTTAACAATAAACTATGACTTGATAAATAATGGTTTGGTATGGCCTAACTTATCACTACTAGAAAAATGAGCAATTGCAATCAGAATTTGCGACCGTAAAAACAGTCGTAAAATTAGCAATCGTTCTCCGACCAATCTTTTATTAGTTGCAATATTTGCTATTGACCATAAAACGGTCGCAAAAGTTGCGACCGATAGTAATCGGTCGCAAAACAGTCGAAAAAATCTAAAAATATGATCACCAATGGGCGATTTGCGACCTCATTCTGACCGCTCAGTTTGCGACCGTCACGACGGTCGCAATAATAACTAAAATATGGCTTAGCTACGGGCGCGTATTATTTTACTGTTATAACACATCCTAATTAAGGCTCATACTATCTCTTCATCACATAACATTCCTCTATATTATCTCTACATCGCCTAACACGTCTCATATGATTCCTCTCATAAGATTACCTCTCATTCGAAAGCCCTAATTCATCGCTGTACATTCGAGCTCTGTAATTCATACGATTCGGAATCCCTAATTCATCTCATTTGAGCCCTAATTCGAAAGCCCTAATTATAACGATTACATCTCATACGATTCGTCGGTTGAAGCTCTGTAATTCGTCTCCCTGATGATGATGATCTGTTTGAAGGTAAACCATTACGTTGTGTTGAATGCTTGTTGTTTTCTGGTTGAAGCTCTGTTTTTCGGATGATTAGGTTTTTCTCTTTCTTATGTGGATGTTTATTGTGTGAATTCAACTATTACTTAGGGTTTTCCAGATCAAAAATATCGACTGCAACAATTGAGCTTGTATGAACTTGTACATGATTTGTAGTGTCATTACAGTGATTTTTTATAATTATGGTTGAGACAATTGAACTTCAGCCATACAGGTTATTTCAGTCAATAATGCATTCTGTTCATCAAGGAACGAATCATGATAGAGAAAAAGGAGTTTGTAAAATTATGTAATTGATTGATAAAAAAATGATGTCACAAATGGTGGATTTTTTTAATTGTGTATATTTTCCATTGAATGAGAATAAGTTGTAGGCTTGAAGTATGGAAAAACGGAGAGGCCAAATGATCGAAGCACCTTTACGCCTGCGTCTTTTATTCGCCAAATGATATCAATAACATTAGTAAGAAGGTAATTTAACTTAGCTCTTAGCTATTCTTATTTGAATGCGATTTTGTATTTTTCTTGATGACAGTGGATGCTTCCTTTGATCATCTCCGTTGCTTGTTGACAGGTACTTTTCTTGAATAAAGTACTAATATTATTTTATTGAATTTTACTCTAGTTAGCTTTCTTGTTTGTGATTTATTTTTTAATCATCTGAACTTTGTAACTTCTGAGTCATATTGATTTTGATGTTTCTTTAATAATTTACTCAATTGCATGTCTTATCTTGTTTGATGATTATTGCTTCATGCTGATGATATGGAAGAATTCTTTTGATTTCAAGATTTACAGTAGGTTTGAGTAGTATATTTAGTTACTTGATTCGGGTAATCTTGACACATGGTTTGCTACATACATGTGCTTTTTATAAATATCTTTCATCATTATTTGATTGACATGTCGATAATTAAATTACTTGATGTCTGATGGAGATTACCACCCGACGAATGTCTGTAGTTGTTGGTGCCCTTGGAGTTATTTCCTTCATATTCGGCGTCATTGCTGAAAACAAGAAGGTGTCGAATTTCAACCTTACTCCTTCGGTTGTCTAATTTCATATGTTTATATAATTAAAAAAAGATCAGCCGGCCATTAGCAATACACACAACAATTTGTTTTCTTTTATGACAATAGCAACTTCAAGCTATATCTCAAACAAATAAATTCTGTTATAGGGTAAAGGCATTCTAGGGATACCTATAGTGGCCTTAAAGCATTTCTTAGTAAAAGTTTCTAAAAATATTTTAGATGCTTTAATGTACTTACATTGCGCTTACTTGCTGTTGTGTGTGTCATAGATTATTTGTTGGGTAATTTTGTTGCATTTTATTGAATTCCTGTTACTTGATCCATGGTTTAAAAAAATGCTTGAGGCGTGCGCCTCGAGGCGCGCCTCAAGGCGATTCGGTCTGAAAACGCATCTGAGGCGTCACCTCAGGTGTTTGAACAGTGGTATGCGCCTCACAGGACTGAGGCGTTATGAAAAATTGCGCCTCAGGTGCGCCTCAGGGGGTTTTCAGGTATATTTTTGATGTTTTCGACTTTTTGTGACATTTTATGTCTTTTTTATGTGTGTTTTTGATGTTTTTGATGATGAAATTAGTTAGCATTTTACTTTTTGAAAGATATATAATTACTTATTTAATTTTTTAATTCCGCCTCGGGCTTACGCCTCAGTTCGCCTCGAGGCTTACGCCTCGTGAGGCGAAGGGAAAACGCCTCGAGGCTCGTTTCCGTTCTTTTAAACTTTGACTTGATCGTTTTGTTATGTAAAACCATTTTAAATTGCAAGTTTTGTAGTGAAAATGTGATTGCTTTTATTCTTGGCGAACTCAGCTAGAGATGAAGAACCACTCGAAAGATGAAAGTATTTTTTTTTTTGCTAGCAAAATGGGTCATTAAAATTACACAGCGGGTCAAAATGAGTCACTTTTGTAGAACTTCATGTTATATTTTCCAGGTCAAAATGGGTCACTAACATCATGTCACATTGCTCACATTCTTGGACTAATTTAATTTCTACTGATTTTTTTTATAATCAACATCTTTTGTTTGTTGTTATAAACAGATTATCATTACTTAGAAAATAGAAGTAAAGAAGACAAGCAATCATACCACAAGTTCCAAAATTTGAGAGATATTAGACAACTAAATTCAAATATGTTTGTTCTAGAATTGCTCACTGTTGTAGTGTAATTTTCTTTTGTTCTTTGCCACAACAAAGAGGGGGCAACTGGCAAATTGAGAAGGCATGTTCGGTTTTGCTATCTTGTGTGATTCTAATCCAAAGTTTTGAAGGTTTTATATAAATATGGACTTTTTTTACCAAATACTATGAGGACTCAAATGTGTTCATTCGGCACACGTTTTGCATTGTCATCTAAAACCAAGCAACTTGCTTCTCAATGCAGATTGTGACCTAATAATTAGGGATTATGGGCTCGCAAGAACAACTTCTGAGGCATATTTCATGACTGAATATGTTGTTCAGGTACCAAGCTCCTGAGTTGCTCTTGAACTGTTTAGACTACACATCAGCTATTGATATCTGGCCAGTTGGTTCTATTCGTGGTGAAATCATGACTCGACAGCCGCTTATACCGGTCAAACACTATGTTCTCAACTCAGACTTATCACATAGGTAATTGTTTTTTGTTGCCTTTATTATTAAATCATGATTTAGGGTGTGCGTACAGATTGATCCAAACTGACAACTAACAAACCTGATTGCATTAGAACCAACAACTTATACGGTTCTTGGTTTGATCCAGAGTTGAAAAAGTTAAGCTCAAGTGATGGGCAAAACAATAATTATGGACTGAAAATTTGCAGTCTTAGATAGACTTCATATGAGAAATGATGATTCTATAGGAGGAATATGAACACTCGTGCCTCTTTATGAAAAGGGCAACATTCAACATGGATTTGTTTTTCTTTAAAATAATTCTATAGTGTCGGTTAGGAGATCAAGCAGACTAAAAACGCGCTCCTCTGTCATGTCTCCGTGACTCAGAATGCACTAAGAGAGCTTTTGCTTTCTTCCAGCCAAACAGAATCTTCTCATACCATCAAGAAACAGGTAAATTCGATCAAGTCTCAGTTGATCATATGGGATAAAGATCAAATTCAGAAAGCACTAAGAGAGCTTTTGCTTCGCTGGGTTCAGACGCATCCATCGTTTTCTCTATCTTCAATAGACGATACAGATCAATCATGGATCTATCGCGCTTTTTAGCATCTAACTGTTTGTCTACCTTGCTAAAAAGCACTCCATAAGCAGCTTTTTATATGTTTTAGACCTGTTCGTACTTTTTTTAGAATATTTTAGACCAATTATGTTTTTCCACAATGTCCCGCTTTTTATTTTCAGTTATGCAGCTATCAGTGGCAACCCGAACCACACCAATCAACTATGGTACCTTCCTTCATAACATAAAACATTAAAACTCATCCCATTTTAGACATTGTGTACTAATAATCTTTTTATTTTTCTTTGTAATCTACATGTGCAGCCTAGACTAAAGTTGCCAATGCTGAAGCATTCAAGTATGTCTGGTATCAGACTAGCTAAATCTAATGAGGTTCTTCCTTGGTCTGCTGCATCGTTTAGTTTTTTAATTCCACCATATTAAATTTTCCAAAAAATCCATTTTAGTTTTAAAATCTTAATCCATATTTCAACTGTACAAACTGTCAAATGAGGTTCCACGAAAAGATTTTCAACATGGCTGATGTCATTGTTTCACCTATGGTCGGGTATGATCTTGTACCTTAGCTATATATGTTCATCTATTTACCAGAAGTCTGATGTTTCATCAACTGTAAACTCTTTGGTTTATCTATAAGTTACATGTCTCAACTATTTGACCCATGGAAGGTTGTTCTTACTAAATATAGAATATTTGATGAGTGTTTAGATATAAATATACTTTATGTTCAAAAGGTTGAACACAGCTCCCTTCATGCCTAAATCTTTAACACTTTGTATTGGTTATTTTTTTCTTAGATTGAAAGTGATCATCCAAGAAATAGTGAAAGAAAAAGAAGAAGAGAAAGAAAGTTTGAACGAAACTATTGCGGCGTTGGTGATGAAAAAAGAAAAAAGATAAGGCAGAGAAAGAGGCAATAAACGAAAGGATGGCAAACATTGAAGCGATGTTAAAAGTTAGGTTTCAAAACGTCTAATCATCGACTTAGGCTATAAACATTTTATTTTGATTGTGTTTTTTATGTTAACTCAGATATTGATGTTTCAAGTAGAATGTTTTATATAACTTTGTGAATTCCCAATAAATGCTTAAATTCTAAAAATATGATGTTATAAGAAGGTTAAAATAGAAAATAGCTCCAAAAAGCTAAAAATCAAATAGATAAGAAAAATATTTTGCGACCGCAAAAGCGGTTGCAAAAGACAAGCGATTGCAAAACGGTTGCAAGGAAAGCGGTTGCAAGAAAAGCTGTCGCAAAACGGTTGCAGGTTTGTCGTTAGAAACATAACCTCACAAAACTGTAAAGCAGTCGCAATATTTGCGACCGCTGTTATAGTCGCAAAATATGGGTCGGAAAAAGATAACAACGGTCGCAACTTGGACGCAATAGGGCATTTGCGTCGAGTGTTTTTCCGACTACCTTTACAGTCGTAAAACGGTCGCAAAAGGCCAATTGCGACCGCTTTGCGACCGGAATCGCTGTCGCAATTGCTCAATTTTCTAGTAGTGTATTAGCCTAAAAGACATGGTCATGTGGGGGGCTTATATTGCATGCATGAACCATGTGCCTAGATGCCACCATGAAATTAGCTTTCTTTCACTCAATTGCCTAACACATACAAAATCAACATAAAAAGAAACTCATTGATTCTCCTTTCATTTCCATGTTCTTTAGGATCCATCTTTTGAGTTCAAAAACCCTTCTTTTACACAACAAAGTTGAAAGTGCAAAATAGTGAAGGTACGTGGACCATGGCAACTGGCACTTTATGGACAACTAACACATACAACTTTTCTTAATTATACCCCACTTTTATTCCTTTGTGATTTGATTCCTTTCTTCTCCTCAGCTATATGAATGTTGTTCTACACATTTTTTTACTTCTTTGGCCGTACTAGGTTATGCAACACTTTTCACTTTTCATTGACCATAAATCTAACGAAGTCTCTGTGTGTGTGACAGTGTGAGCGTGCGCGGGGGTTGAAACGCCGCTTAGGTGGAATTTCCACCGTGGAAAAACAAAATAGCTAGGCCACAACATAAACTAATGTCCTAGTTACATGCTTTTATAAGGTTTAAGTACAAGGCTCTAGCTACTTGGAATTTGTAAAAAGTTTGAAGATAATATGCTTGATTAGATTTGCTTTCTGCATGGTATCCCTTAGAATCTGTAACAAAAGTTAATTATACTTCACAGGTCATTTTCCATTGAGTTTCTTTCTTTTTTTTTTTTTGTCACTTTATATTATTTAAATCACATGTTTGTTCATTGGTTTTCAAGTAAGATGCATATTCACCTTATCTTAATTTTCTTAATAAATACCCATGTTAAATAACTCCCAAAGCTTCATATATCATTGCATGTGATTATACACAGTGTTCCTTGTTTGCCGATTCTCACTTTATTCTGAATAAGGCATCTTCAAGAATAAACTTTAAGCCTTTTTGTAGCCTATAGATTAATGTATAACAAACAAATGTTTCCTCGATAAAAAAATTGCTCATAATAAGACCTCCAACTCAAAACCTTTACAATGTAAAATTTTCAAATAACCTTAAGGATGTATAAGAAAACAAAAACAACAATACTATTTTATTTGAACGGTAAGGAGTAACGTGTCAACTACCGTGACACCAAGCGTTGTGGTTAAGGTCAACTACTCGACCACCGCTAGCCCATTAGCTCTCCCAGATGCGCGAAAACCTAACCTCTACCCGCTCAAAGGCACGACAATAAAATAATCGGTAAAAGCTCATTATCTGAGTCGAATCGGCATCACCCGTATTCACTTTTCACCTAAATGTGACTTCACCACAAGGGTGGAGGCTAAAAACAACAATACTAATAACATTAGTATTTAGTACTATACCATCGCTAACAAAATGTAGTCATAAATATAGCAATAAAAGTACCGGTATGTAGTAGAACAGAAGAAAAAAATCTGGACCACTTGGATTAATATAGATCTATATACCTTATTAAATAAACTCGATGGATAGGATTGTAGTTTTGCCACACTTTTAAGATGACATATTAAGAGACACAAGTATACATATCTTTATTTTACCCATTTTCTTCCTTTTATGTCAATATAGTACAACTTTTGATGACAATTATACAAATAAGTGATGCAAAGTGATACATGCATTTATATGATGACGTTTCATATGTTTAACGTCTATATTTGTATTACTCTTGTATTTATGTAATGGCTTATGACTTTTCATATATTTAACTCCTATATTTTTATTACTTTTGTATTTATATAAGGACATATATAAAGATGCATTTATATTTTATAAGATACATCAATAAGAAAAGCATTCCCCCAGTCTCTCATTCTTCTCTCTTTATTGTTAATAGGCTTATAAAAGTCAAAAACTACAATTACATAAAAGAGTGTAAATTGATAAATTGAAGTTCAATGTGAGTTTATTAATCTCCTTCATTATGTTAATATATTATGTAGTATTTAAAGACTCTTTGAGTCCATTAATGTGCTGCAAAAATATATCACATGACAAGTGTACAAGAATATGAGAAATGGTGCATTGAATTGTTCCCATCCTTGATGTCATGGTGGAGATATTTTCAATTGTATGGAATTGTAAAATGTAGATATGTTTTAACTTTTATTCTTACTATCACAACTTTGAGATATTTTAGCAATTTTATTTTACTCTAAGCAAAGTTTTTCTAGAATAATGTATAGTTTCAACATTTGCTAGCTATCATAAGAATGTTTTTACTAAGCAAATCCAAGTTACCCATTTGGAATGAACCGACTATTTTTTATAGTTATGTATAATGTGTTTCTTGCGTTATTATTGTCATATCTTTTTATTACCTTTTTTTTTGTTTTAATGTTTAATTGCTTACTTGGTTTATTTGCAGGTGTTAACATTCAAAGTAGTGAAGAAGTTGCTATGAGGTTGATATGGTCTTCTTATGTTTTTAAGGATCTAGAAATTTTTAATTGTCTTATTACTTTAATGATATACTGATCAAACCATGTTTTATTTGAATACATGGACATAGTCAGATAAATAATGTGTAGTTCTTCACGTTTACACTCATCATCAGTTGCTTAGTTTGTTTGTGTATTCCATTAGTGTTGTTTATTAAATTGGTCTTCGCATTTTGACCTTCTTTACTCGACTTTCATGCTTACGTATTTTGTAATTAAGGGATGCACTCATGTCTGTTTGCAATTTGAAACCCTCCTTTCTTGATTTTTGGTTTTTATTGACAGTACACTTTACACTTTTTTTATGTAATTGAAGTTTTTTACTTTTATTTTCACTATCCATAGGTTAATATATTGAAGCAATATTGTTTTTTAATCTAAAAGCAATGTTTTTCTTTATCTAGATAAAGTTGATACACATGTATGTTTGTTCTTCATTTATTATAATATTTCATTGGTGTTTCATACAGTGTCAACAAAATAAGCAGATATCCATATAAGGAAAACATATTTAAGATTCATAAAATTAATCCCAAGGCCCAAGGGTGATCTGATATATGTTTAAACGCAACTAAAATTTTAGTAACCATGTCTTATTTGTAAGTGAATGATGAAATAACTTTGAGCAGGCTTTAAGATATGGTGAGAATTACATATTAAACACTTCACTTTTGATTTACTCTATTAATACATGTAAAATTGTGTGCAAATTAGATGATAAATGATAAGTTTGTCTAATAAACTTCGAGCCTTTGAGTATAAATTTTAGAAGGATTATTTCAAAAGCCCAACATTTATACAATAAATGAACAGTTCCAACTTTTATACAATATCATGATGTTGTATTGCAATCTGTTTTTAAATCCCACTGCAACGTGCGATTAAACCCACTAGTATACACTAATACATAATACACTAATGCGGTAATCATGGGCGGGGGATATATGGAGGCAGGGGTCCTTTCCCTTCCCCTTTTTTTTCTCAGCAGTGTAAATTTATGCGTCTTTCATTCGATAATTTATACGTACTGAGTATGACTCCCTCTGAACTGGGTTTTGTAACTTTCGGCCCCTTATATATATATAGGGAAAGGATAATGTGGAAACCCTTGTTATATGGTAAAGTCTGGAAACTCTAACTTCCCAATTTTTTTATTTTTGAAAAAAATAGGGCATGTAATATATATTATTTTAAGCATTTTGAGCCAAAAAAATCAAAAAAGCGCCGAGTAGTTTTTTTTTAAATAAATAAAGTTTTGACTAACACATGTTAAGCGTAACTAACACGTGTTAACCATTTGTTACCCGAAGAGGGTTTTTTATTTTTTAAAAAAAAATGGCTCGGCGCTTTTTCCATTTTTTTAGCGCAAAATGCTTAAAATCATGTATATTACATACCCTAAAATTTTCATATAAAAAAAGTCGGCAAGTTAGAGTTTCCAGAGTTTACCATATAACAAGGGTTTCCAATATAACCTTATACTATATATATTTATATATATAGGGGAAGTATTGGGAGAAAACCCTCTAAATTGAGTAAACTCTGAAAACTCTAACTTCCCGAGCTTTTTTTCATCTGAAAAAATTAGGGCATGTAATATACATGTTTTTAAAAGTTTTGAGCCAAAAAATCAAAAAGTGCTGAAGGGTTTTTTTTTAAAAAAATAAAATAAGTTGTGCATCATAACATATGTTAGCTTATTTTTTCCTGCTAACATATGTTATGATGAAAAATTATTTTTTTTTAAAAAAACCCTTCGGCGTTTTTTTGATTTTTTTGGCTCAAAACTCTTAAAAACATGTATATTACATGCCCTAATTTTTTCAAAAAAAAAAACTCGGGAAGTCAAAGCTTCCAGAGTTTACTCAAATATTTAGGGTTTTCTACCAATCCTTACCATATATATATATATATATATATATGGGTATGGATATATGGAAAACCCTTCTAAGTTGTAAAACTTTGGAAACTCTAACTTTCCGAGCTTTTTAGGGCCTGAAAATTTTAGGGCATGTAATATACATGATTTTAAGCATTTTGAGCCAAAAAAATCAAAAAAGCGCCAAACACTTTTTTTTAAAAAAAAATAAAAAAAAAATTTCAGGTAACACATGTTAGCGATTAACATGTGTTAACAATGCGTTACCCGAAAACTTATTTATTTTTTTTAAAAAAAAGTACTCGGCGCTTTTTTGATTTTTTTGGCTCAAAATGCTTAAAATCGTGTATATTACATACCCTAAAATTTTCATATAAAAAAAACTCGGGAGGTTAGAGTTTCCAAAGTTTTCCGGTTTAGGAGGGCTTTCCGTTTATCCTTATACTATATATATATATATATATATAACTTCACCAATTTGTATAAAACTTCCCCACTTTAACCTTCATTTAGGGTAATTGGGTCTTGGGGGTCAAAATAATTTCCTTCCATTCGATTTTCAGCCTTCCAAATGAGCTTTAGAGTTCATTGAAGCACAAAGGAGCATCAATCAACCAACCTACTTGCCTTGCTTGCACGTGGTTTGAATTACGTTGATATCTAGCCTTGTATTATGATTTTGCAAGCATGTTTGTGGTTCTTGTAAACCTTATAGGCTAATAATTTAGTTATCTAGATCATGATGAAGAATTTCATTATTATGTAATGTAAAATTTCTAAAAATTGGTGGTGAATTGCTTGTATAAATCTTCATGATGGTGTTATAATCTAGTTCAAAGCCGTTGTATGCTTTGTATGCTTACTAAAGTTGGTTACCATTTGAGTTTGAGGAATACTTATCCATGATACGTTGGAAAACCGTGGGTTAGATATTTGTTTAAATGCACACATAGTACTATAAATAATCAAGCTTATGATGATTGTTCACCGGGATAGTGACTTGGATTGAACACGTCATGTGAGTTAAGTATGCCTAATGAACAACAGAATGCAAAAGAAAAATATTATAAGATTGATTTTAAGTATCTGCCCTAACCCTGACCGGGATCAAACTAAGAACGTGTCTTGTAAACGGATGACGACAATTTACTCACATGTTACGATGAAGCTTTGTGCAAGCCTTGATACAAGAGTATGTTGTGTGTGTGGGAACCATAGGCTAGTTAGTTATTAACACATCTAATCAGCGTATCATTTTTAAAGCATTGCACAACGGTTTGCGTGTGAGTTTAAGTGGATAACAATACTGGCAATTGCCGAGATCTACTATCTATAAAGTTTTAATATGAAATAGGACAATGGTGTGATTATATTTCTCAAAAACTAATATGATCCTCTTATCGGAAAATTTAGAAAAACAAATGTTTATATATATATATTTATAGCTTTCTTTAATTTTCTTCAAAATATATTGAAAAACTAAAAAAGATTTTGGGTGTGTTTAATCATAAACTTTTGAAAAGCCAAAAACATTTTGTTTCTACTTATTTTCGATAACCGATGATGGAAATTGATCAATATCCGTCTAGGGGTGAGCATTTAGACCGGACCGAACCGGTACATACCCGACCCGACCCGAACCGAAACCCGAAAGTGGGAAATAAATAGAACCGAAAAGCAGACCTGGGAAGTTATCACGGGTTTAGGTTTCCTCGGTCTTGGTTGTTCGGGTATTCATTGAGAACCGAAACCGAAGACTGACGAGTGTTAGACTACTACAAATGCAAACATGTTGGCCTAGAATCCTAGCCCATTGATGAATTTTAATCCTATAACTACTATAATCAAACCAAAAGATGAATGAGTGTTTTGTTGCTGGAATGCTCACCGTCATTGTGATTGCAGGTATTTTATTTTTTATTGTGCATTGAAAAGTGTTTTCAAATCTTTAATTCTACTTGATCAACATCTTTCTCATGTTCATGTAATGCTCATGTTCTCAGTTTGATTTTGCTGTTGATTTATGGTTGTTATATGTGGTTACTGTTGTGCCGACTTACCGACTTGAGGATGATAATATTATTAGATTAAATTATAATATTAACTCAATATTCAAAGGTCAGAAATCAAGTATTTTTATTGGGCCGTAAATTGTTAACTACTTGACCACCAAAATTAAATTAAGTGTAATTTGGGACTTAAGCCGTTGATTGTATTATACTGCAGAGGTTTATTTTGACCATAGTTGTCAAAGCGCCTAGGCGCACTCAAGGCGCATAGGCCGAGCCCGGAGCCTAGGCGCAAGGCGCATAAAAAACGAGGGCTTTTTATAATTAGGCCCATAGTATAAAATACAATTTTTAGGGATTTTAGAGATGTTTTAGGCTTGTTTAGGGTTACTTTAGGATGTTTTAGGGTTGTTTAGGACTTGTTCATGACTCATTTAGGATGTTTTAGAGGTTTATGCAACTTTTAGCCTGAATTTGACTAGAAATTAGCCTGAAATCAGCCCTGATAGTGCGCCTCAGTGCCTAGGCGCGCGCCTCACAAGGCGCGGCGCACTTGGTGCGCCTCGAGCCTAGGCGCACCAAGGCGCGTGCCTAGGCGCGCTTTTGACAACTATGATTTTGACAACTAATTGTGCTCACTTTCGACGTAAACTACTAAGATGTGTATTAAATGGGTCGGTTTTTTTTTCTTTCGGTTCCTTTAGGTTTAGACCCGAGAACCGACCCGAACCCGAAAATGGAAATATATTGGGACCGAAGACTAACCTTAATTAACATATCGGTCTCGGTTTCGGTTTTTCGGTCCGGTTTTCGGGTAATATCGGGTCGGACCGATTCTTGCTCACCCCTATATCCGTCTGCTATTGTTTTAAAAGTTTAAAGCCAAAGAACTTTACCAAGTTTGAGTTTTGGACGTTTTGTCGGCTTATTCTAGGGAAAAATTTATCAACCGGAATCCAGATTGGTAAATTCAAAACTTTAAGATTCTGGAAAATCTGTATCTTCAAATCAAAATTGCATCTTTTGAAAAAAAAAAGTTAAAATTGTAACTTTTAATGACAAGTGCAATTTGGTAATTTTAGTGTGAAAAAGTTTATCCATTCGCCAAACCATTCAGGCGAATGATAGAAAATTTGAGAGAATTGTAGTGAATGAGTTAAATGTTTATCGTTCCGCATCCATTCGTGCATTTTTATGACGATAGAGAGTTTTCAAGATACATTCATGTGAATGATTAATTATTCGTGCACATTTCAGACGAATGAAAGAAAAATACTCCATTCGTCGAAATCATTTCAGATGAATGGAGAAGATTATATACACAACAGTTGTGTTTTTCATTTTCATTTCAATGCAATTCCTTATTCGTCTCAAAACCTAAACATTGTTCATGTGAATCATTATGCTAAGAAGAGTTTTTTATCGTGAATTTTAGACTTATTACTTTGTTCCTTGACATATCAGGGATATTTTGATGGATTTGGATGATTAGGCGACAATGTTTTAAGCTCTAATTGATTGGTTTAACATTGGGCAAATCCTAGGCTAATAATGGACACACAAAACTTAATGAAATCTAACATTTTTCATTGGGTGTGTTTATCGACTGTATTATAAGCTTTTGAGACTAAAATTTGTGTAAAACAACCATTAGCTCGACCTTTGATAATTCAAAATTCTGACAGAATATGTGCAGGGCGAATGAGCCCCATCTGTCTCATATTTTAGACGAATGGAACTCATTCGTGTTAAAAGTGCTTCATTCGTGTGTATTATTCAGATGAATGAACCTAAAATTCACTACTTGTTGACTGTCAAAACAATAAGTTGGTCAATTTTGTCCGAATTTCAGGCATTTTTCGTCGTGTTTCTTGTTGATCTAATATCTTGTGCAATTTTGACAATCTTTTGAGGATTTAGAAATTGGAAATTGCACGTGGTGATTCATTGCTTAGGTTTAAGACATGCTAGTTTTGATGTTGTTAGAGATACAATTTGTTGTGCAGTGGTCGCATTGATCTTGAACAAACCGTTCAATTTCTCTGGAATGATTGTTCACTATATCAAGGAATTCATTGACTGAACAAGACATGACAAAGATAAATAACTAATGTATCCAAGATTTTCGGAAATGATATTTTATGATAAACTGCTAAATTTGGTGAAGCATTAATTTCATATTGGAGCCATTGACAACGTTGAACAGGTTGCATACCTACAAAGGCAAAGGACATGAGAGGCCTCCGATGAGAAGATTGTTTGGTCATCTTGAAAATCCGAACTATGAAGCACCTGGTGATGATGAATGAAGACATCCGAACAGCCATTCTGATGATGATAAACCATTAGTTGATCTTTTAGTGTCAATTAAGATAAAAGGCAAAAATAAAGGTCAAGGTTCAAGCAAAGAAGTGAAGAAAACTAAAGTTTCTACTTCTTAACCAAAGAAAGGAAAGAAGCCGATGTTTTGATGAAGAAACAGATTAGTGTTGATGAAGAATCAGATATTGACAAAGATGAAAAGTGATAGTGAAGGGGAGATTGAATCTGAATCTGATAGTGCAATTCGTTCAAAGTCCAGTAAAGAATGTCCGGCAACTACAAATATTGATAAACTTGTGGGTGCTCAATTGTAAAGAGATTCAGATAAAGATCCTGATTTTGCTCCAGAAACTGAATCTCTATACATGGAAGACTTCATTTGATCTCCAGTTGTTGTTCCTCCTAATCCAAAGGACGTAAGAAGAACATGTCTAAAAGAGAAACAAAGATATCTAAGCATGCAAAAGATCTAGAAAGTCTTTTGAAGATTGGAACATCCTCAAGTGGTGCGACGACAACAACAGTACCAGCAACTACTTCAAATCCAGCAACACCAAAGATAAAGAAAAAGAATAAGAAAACCAAAGAACATGTGGTATTAACTAAAGCAACAACTACTACCACAACTCCTACTTAGCAACAACCATCTTCTATTTCCATGTCTTTGAAGAAGATTTAACAAGTTTGGAAGTTGCGTCATCGACTCAAGCTGAATCTAGCTCGGTGCCTCTGCAACAAACTACTATTATTGCTCAGCCAGCTCTTGATTTTATGCAACAACAAATAAACAAATTGATGAAAGCAATGGAAGTTCAACAAGCAGTTGCACTAAGAAATGAGAAGGAAATTAAAGAACTTCATAAAAACGAGAAAGATACGTTGCTGATAATTTCAAAATCAAAAGAAAAATAAGATGAAATAAGCAAGAAGATTGAAGAACTAGAAAAAGAGAATTCCAAGTTGTTGTCTAATGTGAACAATGAACGACGTATTCTACCTATTGAATAAGAAAACGGAAAGCTGAAATGTATTGTTGATAAACTATATGACAAGACTCCTCAGATTGTAGAAGGTGAACAATCCAAGAAAGATGATGAGGAATCTGAAGAAGAGTCTGATAATGAAGAAGAGGGTGATGATGATGATGATGAATCTGGTGATGATTAGGAAGGTGTAGATGATGATAACAATGATGATGATGGTGGTGGTGGTGGTGGTGTAAAGGAAAAGAGTGATCAAGAAGAAGGAGGTGATGATGAAATTCAGAATCCTTCTTATAAAGAAGTTCTGAAGCTGAATATGATAAATCTTCTAAATCTTCTGAACAATGTGGGTCTTCCAAGATGCCTGAAGCTGATAAGAATAGACTGCGAAAGCTGATCAAGAAAGGAAAAGTATCAATCAAGTTTACTTCCAAGTTCAAAGACATCTGGAAATGGCTGAAGACAATCTTGAGGGATTAGCAAAACAAGTCAGGATTTCATACGAAGAGTTAATGAAGAGAAAAGAAATTCCTAATATTCCTCCAATCAAGCCTAGATGTCATCAAGATGATAGATTTGATGTGCATGAAGATATTGTTATTGAATACATGTCACAAGACAAATATCCTGAATACTACAATATTCATGATAATTCAAGTGTGCCAATAATTGATGAATCAATTTTGAAAGAGGCTGAGGAGGTTGCTAAAAATGAAAGAAGAAGAAGAAGAAGAGGAAGTGTTGAAAGAAGTGTTTGAAAATGTTTATAAAGATGATGTTTATAGACAATCTGATGAATTGAAGGCTTATCTGAGAAGAATAAGAGAGGAAGAACAATCAAGACCGGTTTCTCCAATTCAAACAGCTTTCTATAGATTTCACTACAAAGTAAAGGTAGAGCTATTAGCTAGAAGTATTTTCTTCAATTGAAGTGTAATGGTGTGAAATGGGAATATGGCATTCTATACATTCAATACATTCATGAATTGAAGACTTTACCTTATTGGGTAATTCGAAATATCTGCAGACACCAATGATAGATGCTAAAGGCTTAGTTGAAATATATGGCAGATTGGATGACACGAGAAAGTAGAACAAGTGGGATATATGGAAGTCTCACTATCCAAAGAAAATTGAAAAGAAAGAGATCAACCTAGAAACCAACAAGCCGTTTGTTGTATTAAAGTACAAACTACCAAAGTCAATGAAGAATTTCCTCTGATACCGATTGAACAAAACACCAGTTATTATTTCGTTTTTTGTTACTATGATTGCAGAACAGGTGAAGAGTGATTGTATTGGATTATGAAGACAAGTCAAAATTATGCAGAAAGATCCGTATCTTTGATCTGATGTGGCTTATGAATTGTTCTCGGGATGGCATTGAAACATTATTTTTCAATCCAATTCATTTTAATGCTCTAAATATAGATCAAGCTCTGAAGTTTCAAAGAGTGGTCAAGTGCTACTGCGCTTATGATCAACATTCTGGTTGCGACTACAAGAACATGCTGGAAAAGTGTAAAGTTAGTATTCAATAGAAGTAATGTTGCTAGTCCCTGGATCGATTTTTTGTTGTCGTTGAAGATGATTGTGAAGACTATTCAAGTTGTAAACCCAAGCTACAACCAAGGGGGAGTTCAGGCGAATGAGGATTTTCTATAATATCTTCATCTTGCCTGGTTAGTTAGACTTTTAAGTAGTTAGTTGCCAAATACACACACTTACTTTATTTTATCTACTGCTCTATATTAGTTTTGTTTGTGTCCTTTAATCGTTTAATCTTTAATATGATACAAAAACATGTTTAAAGTGACTGTTAATTTGTCGATTTCTTACATTTTGTGATTTGATTGTATTGATTTGCTAGACCCGAGGGGTTTCCGCATCCTGAAGGTTAAAGGATTTTAAGATACGGTTGATCAGACCCGAAATTCGGTCCAACAATATTTTTGAAAAACGACTCTCAGTATGGAAGGCTCACTTATCATGTGGTGGAAGAGTAACCTTTCTTAAGTCGATACTCGAAACACTCCCAACCTATTTCTTCTCTATTTTCAAAATCCCGGTGAAGATTATAGAAATGCTCAAAGCAAAAAGAAGGTCCTTCTTTTAGGGTGACAACTCGGAGAATCGTAAAGCAAGATGGACAAGTTGGGAATGGATAACTTCACCTAAATTGGCTGGTTAGTTGGGTCTAAAGCCATCGAGGGATGCTAATGTCGTGCTCTTAACAAAGTGGTGGTGGTGCTATAAAGTGAAACCAAATCCTCTATGAAGGAAACTAATACATGCAATTCATGTCTCCAACCGATCCTAGCCAATTTTGCCTCATCTAAAGGGGCTTTCGGGCACTTGGAACACAATCGCCAAGTTGGAAAATAAACTCGGTAGGACGAACCTTCATCTGGATAATATGATAAAAGGTGAAATTGGGAACGGGGTAGGTGATATGTTTCTGGATAAATGCCTGGTTATTCACGCAGCCATTGAAAGATCTATTCCCCAACATATTTGTGTTAGAAAAGCAAAAATGTATATTAGTTTGGGGCTGCAGGGACCACAGAAATAAGGTGGAGCCGTGGTTTTGGAGATGGAAAAGACCATTGGAACCATGACATAATTGTTGGAACTTGAAGATATAAGAATGTTGTTGGAACATGTCACTTTTACAAATGACTCGGACAAATGGAAGTGGAACAAAGACTCAATAAATATCTTCTCAGTTGCTTCTATGAAAAAAAGTAATCTATAATAGTTCGGCAGCGCAATACCCGTTTGTAATGCAATGGAATATTGGGATCCCGAAAAATATTACTCCCTCCGTCCCAATTTAGATGTCATGGGTCCACAAACACACATATTACGAAATCTTTTGTTTGTATGTTGTAAAATGACAATAATATCCTCAAATCTTTTGATTGTGTTGTCTTTTATGGGAGAAAAATTGGCATTGAATTTCTATTTTTGGAAATGGACATTTAATTTGGGACAACAAAAAATAGAAAGATGGACATCTAAATTGGGACGGAGGGATTAACATTTTCATGTGGAAAATGGAGATGGGACGTTTACCGACACTTGATGGTTTGTCATTGAGGAACATTTATGACGGTCAAAGAACGTGTAAGCTATGTGGAGAACAAGACAAATCGGTAGAACAGTTGTTCACGGTGTGTTATGTGGCAAATAGAATCTGGAGCAACATAAGTTTGTGTCGTATACCAAATGTATTTACATTTTTAGTCTGTGACCTTCTAGATGTACACTAGACCACCCGACTAACAAAGGCAAAAACAAAATTCCTTCAAGGTGCAATCATAGTAGCATGTTGGAGTATTTGATGGGCAAGAAATAATAAAGTTTTCTCTGGGAGACAAGTTAGAATTGAGAGGATTGTAGAGGATATCAAAACACTTTCACTACATTGGACAAAAAAAAAATAGATCGACGTTTAAAGCAATGTGTTTGTATGATTGGATGCATTTCAATTTTTAGTTTGTAATTATCCTTGTTTTTTCTCTAGCGCTTTGATAGTTTGGCTTGTTGAATGAAATCCACCGTTGATGAAACAATATAAAATAAAAACCTAACCAGCTAACCAACGTATTTCTCTCTGCCTACATTTAACTAGCATTACAAACAAATATTTATTGAGGTTCATACGGTTATCCACTTTAAGTTAGTTTTGTATCTAGAAATGCTATCATTAGTGATGCTAACTACAATGAGGGGCTCAACTTATTTAACAATTCTTGTTTTAAAATAGGATTTATTAAATTTTATAAATAAATAAAACTGTTATGATGTCGACGCTTCTTGACTAAAGGGTTTTTTTTAATAGCAAAAATTTTATACCAACCGAAACAAAAGATATATACAGTGCAAAGATACATCAATTATTATACAAATGTAAAGATACACCACCAACTACCCCAATCTAATGATACCATTTTGGCCCGATGTTTCACCCAAAGAAATCCGATGCTTTTGATGTCTTCTAGCATTCTTGCAATCTCAACCCGATTGTTGGAGAAAACTACTTCATTGCGCATCTTACCAATCGCCCAACATGATAACATTACGATGGTTTGGACAAGTTTCATCTTCACACTCGAGCCCTGAATGTGCATGTGAGTTTTCATGAGGTCGTCAACTAAAAAGACAAATATATTTTACTAACCAGCGAGAATTTAATAACAAAATGTAAAATTGATATTTAAATTATTATTCCATTAATATTTTTTAACTTATTTTTTTTAAAAAGTGTTAAATTTAAGGTCTCCCTCGTCTCCCTCGTCCAAAACAAAACAACAAGAGGAAACACGAATCCAGTCTCCCTCGTCTCCTACCTAACCTCCTCCGTCCAAACTTCTCCGGTCTCCCTCGGATCCAACCCCCTCGGTCCAAACCTCTCTGGTCACCCTCTCCTGCATCCTAAACCTCTCCGTCCGATCCTCCTCCTTCGTACCATTCCACCTTCCCTCTGTCTTAACCTCCACCGCCCAACCTCAGTCTCTGCCCTAACCTCTCCATTCAGCCACCCCTACGTCTCTGTTCCACCCTCCCCCTTTCCAACGGTCTATTTTCAAAATATTTGTTTCCCATTCGTCCTTTTCCCAACCCGTTTGTTTTTCCGTTCGACCCTTTGTTTTTCCCTTCGTCCATTCTCAGTTTTAGAAAATCCCATTTGCCCCCTCCACCTTAAATCTCATTCGCCCCTTAATAATAATAATAGTGTTTACTAGATTCCCTAATTTCTAATTTGACGTTGTTTTGTTTTGTTTAATAATAATAATAGTAATAACTAATGACTTAAAAAAGGGCAGCCGTTAACGGGTAGGAGGTGAGCAATTTTTTGTTGCTCTCCTTCAAACTCCTTTGTTTCTTGCGGGGGCGTGGTTTAGGCCCGTGTTTTTTTCACCCAACTCGTCTCGAGTAGGGGTTTCCTTTTTTTTTCTTCTTGCCTGTTATTGAGTTTGGGGTTTGCGTACACATGGCTCCTAATAAAAGGGATCGGAATATTAAACAAGGAGGTTTTGGCCCTGGCTCGAGTAGTGGTTTGAGATCATGCCCCTTTAAGCATCTCCATGAGTGTAAAGATGGTAAGCCGGGGTCATCAGGGTTTCTACGCCTTCTAGAGCACATGCAGAATTTGCATTTCATGACAGAAAAAAGGAGGGCGTCTTTGCAAGATGCAATCTCCCAAGACTTGGACCTTTTTATGGATGTTGGGGGCGCCCTTAGGGACGGGGCTAAATGGCTATGTGGGAAGTGCATGGTGATGCATGCTCTCAGCAACAGGTGCATTAACAGGGCGGATGACGTCCTTTCCTTCTCTGTGACTACGGGAGATGTGAAAGATTTTATTGTTGGGATCCAGAAACCTCGTCACGTGACAATGGACCTGGATCCTGGTCCTTCGGTAAGTGTGGTTGGGGATATATCCCTCTTAGAAAAGGTTTTCTCACTGCCCATTCAAACTGTCAAGAGCATCCCCCCAAGCTGTCGATTGGCGTTTGTCCAGGCCTTGACAGGTGCCTTACGCAAAGTGGCGGCTTCACCAGGCTCCGTAGAAAGTTGGTTCAAACTACTTTTACTGTCGCGGTGTACCTTGCGGGTGGTCAAACCGTCCACTAGGCAGGAGCGAAGGTCTGGGAATAGGAAATCATTGCAGTGTAGTAGCATCCTGCAATCGCTTTCTTTGTGGAAATACGGTCGTGGGTTTGCAGATTTGGTTCCTTCTCTCTTCGATTACGTGGGGGATGTTTCTTTTACCAAGCAGGAAGCAGGGGGAAATGAGGCTACTGAAAAGAGCCCCAATGTCAAACAGTGCCTCCGGAAAGTTAGGGACGGTCATTTCACAGCTGCTGTAAAGGTGTTGTGTTCTAGTGGAGTTGCTCCCTTTGGGGATTCTACCATGAAAGCCCTCATTGATAAACATCCAGTGTTGCCTCCTCTGTCCTTGCCCTCTAACTCCGACATCATGCCCGCGCTTGTTGTGGATGAGGACTGTGTACTCCGGTGCATCCGATCTTTCCCTAAAGGGACCTCCTGCGGGAGGAACGGTTTGAGGGCCCAACATCTATTGGACGCCCTTAGCGGAGAGGGGTCTGTGGCTTCCACGGGTTTGCTCTCGGCTATTACTGAAGTCGTCAATTTATGGCTAGGGGTGTTGTGTCCCAGGGTTCTTGCTGAATTTATTGCTTCGGCCCCACTTACCCCTCTTCTGAAACCTGATAACGGGATCTGGCCCATTGCAATAGGGGCCATTTGGCGCAGACTGGTTTCTAAAGTGGCCATGAGGAAGGTTGGTAAGGAAATGGCTAAGTATCTGGGGGACTTCCAATTTGGAGTGGGGACTCCTAATGGTGTAAAGGCGGTGCTCCACAGTGCAAACAGGTTCCTTAACTCATTCCATGAAGACGGTTCCTTGGCTATGCTCATTGTGGATTTTTCAAACGCGTTCAACATGATCGACCGCACTGCCCTTCTTCGAGAAGTTCT
Organism: Ambrosia artemisiifolia; assembly: GCA_032199755.1. NCBI lineage: Eukaryota > Viridiplantae > Streptophyta > Magnoliopsida > Asterales > Asteraceae > Ambrosia > Ambrosia artemisiifolia. The sequence continues at coordinate 15,861,414 of CM063523.1, forward strand.
TCAGCATTGCCCGTCTATCTATTTGTGGTTTCAATTCGTATATTCCTAGCCAGCTAGGTTGTATGTTGGTAATGATTGTATAGGGGCCACTACGGGGGTTCAGCAGGGGGAGCCTCTAGGTCCCCTCCTTTTCACCTTGGCATTACACCCTATGGTTTTCCGGGTGCAAGAAAATTGTAACCTTCCATTTCATGCGTGGTACCTTGATGATGGGACGATTATTGGTGATGCCACCGATGTTGCGAATGCCTTAAATATCATCCGGAATGAGGGGCCATCCCTGGGGCTTCAACTGAATATCAAGAAAACTGAGGTTTTTTGGCCGTCCTGTAATAGGGTGAAACTTAGCGACAGACTTTTCCCTAGTGGAATTGGTAGGCCAGAAAAGGGGGTGAAACTCCTTGGAGGGGCTGTTAGTCGGGACTCTTACTTTATACGGGAATTGGCAGGGCGGAGAGCCTCGCGCGCGGTTGATCTTATGAAACTTTTGCCCTGCCTTAGGGATCCCTAGAGTGAACTCCTCTTCCTCAGATCTTGTATGAGGGTCGCTAAGTTGCTTTTTGGCTTACGAACCTGCCATCCCGCCATGATGGATGAATCGGTATCGTGTTTTGACAAGGGTCTGCGGGGAGCCATCGAAGACATAGTGGTATGTGGGGGTCCGTTCTTTGGTGACCTACAGTGGCGACTGGCATCTTTACCGGTGCGTTTGGGAGGGTTAGGGCTCCTCTCAGCAAAGGATGTTGGGGTTTATGCGTTTGTGGCATCGCGAGCTCAATCTTGGAACCTCCAAGACCACATCTTAAGGAATAGCGGGGTTGTCGACATGGACTTAGACTATGCACAGGCCCTCAAAAGGATAAACGACTATCTCCCAGGTTTTGATATGGACGGTTTTTCTAACAAGGACACCGCCCCCCAAAGCCTCAGAAAACTTTGGCGAATGCCCTTTTTGGCAAAATCGCACAGAGCCTGGGTGAATCTTTTGATCTGTCCCCCCGCCAAAAGGCTGTTATTGAATGTTTGCAAAGCCCCCATGCCCAAGATTTCCTGAATGTTATCCCAATCGAAGGTTTGGACCAAACAATGTCTGGGGTTGAATACAGGGCTATTCTTAAATATCGTTTGGTGATCCCCATGTACCACGAAGATGAGGTCTGTCCGATTTGCCGTAAGGCATGCTTGGACGAATATGGGGAACACGCGGTTCACTGTAAGGAGTTGCCTGGCTTCAAATATAGGCATGACTGGGTCCGGGATGTTCTTTGGGACATTTTAAGAAGGGCTGGGATCTCAGCCAAGAAAGAGGCTCCTGTGAATTTCCTCTCGGACCCCACAGAAGGGAGATCCACCCTACGTCCAGCAGACTTGCTTGTCTTTGGGTGGGGCGGGGGGGGGGGGGGGGGGGGGGGAACACGCTTGTGTCGACTTAACAGGCGTATCTCTGCTGGTTGGTTTGAGGGATACTGGTTTTGTAGCAAGGCAAGCGGTGCGGAAAGCGGAGGCGAAGAAAGTTGAGAAGCATGCTAAAGCCTGTGAGGAGAACCAACACATTTTCGTACCCCTGACATTTGATAACTTTGGCGCTTTGGCACCGGAAGCCATCCGTCTCCTGACCAGAGTCCAACGGGTTATTCATAGCAGTGTCACGACTCCGGGGGGCAGGGGTTCGTTTTTAGTAGGTTAGGGTTTGCTGTCCAGAAAGGGGTGGCGGCGCAGCTTGTTGCCCGCCTGCCCGCTATCTTGATGTAATTTTTCGCGAATTTCTATGAATAAATACAATGTTAAAAAAAATTAACATATTTAACGCTTCGATCGTCTATTTTCTTTTCTTAAAAGATTTGAAACGAGCCATTGATAATATAGTTCAAGCTGGTTCTGATCCTTGGGCTTACATGATAAGATAATGGGCCCAATTTCAAGTATAAACGTTCGTTTTAATTATAATATTTTTGTTCATAGTAAGGTAATGGGCCACGTTTACAAACCCAGTAATAACCCCTTTCCATTGTGAATTTGTGACACTAGTATAAAAACAAAGTACAGGTAGAAATGTAGAAAGTATAGGGAGAGATAGGAGTATTTAATTGGTTAAATGATCTTTATTAACACATAGGAGAAGGAAACCAGCTTGTAAGTAACTCTTAGTGCTCGTCAGGATAAAATCTAACATAATAAAACAATAAACTATAGGCCAATTATCTTTATAACAGGATAACACATATTTAATCCACTTCACACGTTACCATGGTCTCATAATCGCATACGTATTTAGGTAAACCACAAGAACCAAAGTATTGTGATAATAATATCCACTTTTCATAGCACGTGTTTAGAAATCTCGAATATTAAATTGCCTACATCCCAAAATTAGTATGTTGTAAGTGCGCCAATCAAAGCACCTAAAATTTAAACGGTTTTGTATAATAGTGGTGGTGATTGTTAAATAAATTTATAATGTCTATGGTATATTGAAATTCAAACCAATCCATAAAGGTTATTTAGTATTTTTACTAACACACTAAGGAAAGAAAAGTAAACAATTTCACACGCAATTAAGACTTTTATAAAGCGTGTATAGATATAGGAAAAAAAAATAGTGGATGTTATATGTTATATATATGACATCCACCAATTGATCAACAAAATTAAATAGTAACATTGTAAGGTAAACCACTTGCTGATTACCTACAAGGCCGGATCTACATTGATTGGTATGGGTTCAGGTGAAGTCATGATGTTTCAAAATTTTAATTATATTTTTTTTACAAGCTAAATCCGGAGTGAAGCCATAAATATTATTGAAAGTGCACATATTCAACAACCATCCACAGTTTAGCCCATTGCTAACCAAACAAAGGGTCCCAGGTTGAATCCCCACATTGGTAATTTTTTGTACTCCCTCCATCCCATTAAATGTCGTAGTTCAAAAAATACACATTTTAAGAAACATTTTGTTTGTATGTGGTAAAATGATATTAATATCCTTAAAAGTGGTGATTGTGTTTTGTCTTTTATGGGCAAAACTGGAAATTACATTTCTATTTTTGGAAAAGGGACGTTTAATTTGGGACAAACAAAAAAGGAAAGTAGGACATTTAAATCAGGACGGAGGGAGTAATTTTTTTCAATTCAGATCAGTTTATATTTTTCAGGGTAAGTGAAGTGTAAAACGAACAAATCTTCAGCTTCTAACCAAGTCAAAGCCCAACAGCTCATCAACTCACATTAAAAAAAAAAAATAGCTCATTAACAGGCCCAGATGCTTATTATCTTCTTTAGCCCATTGCTTCCTGATCCAAACCATTTCTCTTATTAACAACGATTTAAGTTTTTTTTTTTTTAAATTAAGATAATTGAATAATTAAAACATATCAAATTGTTATATTTTCAATAAATTTCTTTCCACTTGCTAAATTTAATTAAATTGTGATTGTGAAGTAGTTTTCAATTTCTCAATTTGCTAATTCAATCGTGATTTAGGTAACCATTAATTTCTTAATTTCCTATTAGATTAGAAATTGTGAATATGATTATACGAATATTGTTAATTTGCTAATTCTAATAGAATGATTATGTTAATATGTATTTATGTTATGAAGCATATCCGACCAACCTTTAAACAGGCCGGATAAAAAAAAAATTAAGTATCGATTGGGTTGATTTTGTTTGATTATTTTTCTTCAAGTAGTTGTGGATATTAAAATTTATCCAGATATATCTTGTATTAATACCTATATTTGTATTGGCAAAAGTCGGAGAATAGCAAGGATAAGAGCTAAGAGTTTTTCAAATAGTAAATCAAATCCGATGAAATTTGATACTGAGGAGTTTGAATCTATTGAACCAACATGCAAGTAACAAGATTAAATTAAATTTATTTTAATCATATAATCACTTGAATAAGGAAATGAAAATAAACAATAAATTGTGTCGACATTTTGTCATATATTCTGAATTAGTAATGAGCATAGCTTTATCAAACACATTGTTAGAAATAGACGTTGAAATCGTAAATCAATTAGGTATGGCGTAGATTTTTTAAATAAAACACAAAGAAAGATGGTGATGGACATGGGAATTGGCAAGCTTGGAGGTATTCCCCACATATGACTACCAAAATAATATGTGTAAGAAGCTTAAACGCGTGTAAGTAACTTTTATACACATGTGTGATGGAGTAGTGTACACATGTGTAAGTGAGCTAGTTACACATGTAAGTTAGCACGTTTATTTGTTTAAAATAGTAGTAAAAACAAATGACTTGATGGTTGTTCGAGCTTTTCATGGAAGTATGGCGTGGTTTACTTCAGCTCCGTAGCGCATAGTACTCGAACATTGGGTCGAGGCATTTTCTCTACCCCTTCTTACCATGGAAAAGCAGGGTCACCTTACGTCCTTGAACAAATAACCATCTTTCGGCTAACCTAGTCTCCTCTGTCCCTCAGGACCAACAAGGAGTAGTACAGGAACATTCACCTGTTGTCCATCGACTATGCCTTTCGGCCTAATCTTAGGCCATGACTCACCCTCCGTGGACGAACCTTGCGGGGGAACCCTTAAGTTTTCGGGGCATTGGATTTTTACCAATGTTTGTGTTAGTCAAGCCGACATTCTCGCTTCATACACTACCGCTCGCGCAGGTGCTTCACTCTAAGGCGGAACGCTCCCCTACCGATGTATTTTTACATCCCATAGCTTTGGCAAATCGCTTAGTCCTGTTTATCTTCGGCACAAGAGTGCTCGATCAATGAGCTATTACGCACTCTTTCAAGGGTGGCTGCCTTGTACTTTTTTCACTTTGATCAGGTACATATTATAACCGATGGTACCTTTTATTTTTGGTTAGAAAAGGAAAAGAAGAACTTTGAGGAGATCAATTGTAGAAGCCCATAAAATGTTGCGAATATTGTCCTTTCAAAAGCGAATATTCACTGAGAAGATGTGATCCAGAAAGCATTTGATTTTAAGATAGAACAAAATGAAAATAGAGGCTAGTTAATATTTTGAGTAATGGTTTGTTTTTATATTATTTTGCATACCGCGTGTCATGGATTATGACTTTTGTCTATATTTGTGTGTTCCTATCCTGGTTATTCGAATTCGGATACAATTTTCAGTTATTCGAGTGTGATTCATATATTGAACACCCATAACCGAAGGTTGTAGTTAATAAAACATTTTAGATGTGATTGGTCATTTTAGTTTTGTATATCTATTACCACACTCTTTTTTCTTTGGTTGTATCATTTATGGATATTTGTAAGTTCACCTATTCATGAAAAATAATGTTGCATTGTTCCCTTGGATATGATCTCAAAGACAAGGGAATTGTTCGTACATGCCATAAGTCCCTATGGTGTACGTCATCATTGGGTGTCTCTCACCAACTAGTGTTGTTAACTTAAAAAGTTTAAGAAAAATAAACAAAACATAATGAACTTTTGGGAAATATTTTACAAATAATGAAACTAACAAAAGTAAAAAAAATCAGTATTGCGCTGCAAATTATCGCCCTGCAACATTCCGCAGGCATGTGTGTGTATATTAAAAACAGGGCTAGCAAGAGGTTGAAATCCCAAATAAAACAATATACCCAAGTTAATTAATTACATCACGGCTCATGCACACTGATTTTACGTTTTAATATATATTTTTTTTGGAGAGTAGTGTTTCAGCAGTAAATCCTGTGTTGCAAAGGGACTACTGCCCATGATCGAATCACATATAAACCACACGGGTTTTTCCTTTCAAACCCAACGGTTATTTATTAAGTGGAACGTGGGAATCGAACATGAGACCAAACCCGGGCAGAAACCCTCCAAAGAGGTAAACCTTCCTACCTCAAATTAGCTGGGCTGGAGATCATTGGCGAATTTACGCTTTAATATATAGCTTTTAAGTCACTTTATTGATTAAAATAATATATAACCATCAATTTCTAGGCAGTCGAATAAAAATTGAATCAAGTGAATCTATCTATATAATAATTGAGGTGAGATTGGGTTGAATGGAGGCCTTAGAAAGTGTTTGAGGTACCCATTTCTAATATGGAGCTCCAACTAGCTCCCTATAAATACTCTTTCTAATTTTTATTTCTACATTCATACATTCTTCCATTACACTCCTCCAATACCTAACTAACAAATCTTCCAATTAACATTATTCACTCTTCTTTTTATTCACTCTTCATTCTAGGTATGTTTTCTTTTTCATTTGGATCGAAGCAAGATCAACCATTGTAACGTTTTCCTATTCGTAAACGTTAAATATAGCCAACAAAAATGGATCTCAAACCTGTAAAACTTTTAGTGATAATATGGAACCAGTTAACGATTTGTGGAACAAGTCCATATTGTCATCGTTTTTATTATTAACACATGGCTATCTGTAAACAATATTTAATATGTAACCATTTTCATATTTGAAGAGAAAATCTTCATTCTCAGCGTTTTAATTAAATATGGACGTGTTGAATACAATCCGCAATATGGAAGCAAGATCAGATTTTTAAGTCAATAATTGTATATGAAACGGAACAAATATATTAACTGTTGTTTGATCTTTTTTTTCATTTGAGATCCAGAGAGGATTCATTGTCATCTTTATGTTTATGAGTCAAATATGATATGCCGCGAATGTTTTGATTGTTTTGTCATTTGAATGCTAGACTACCATCTGAATACAAAGTTGCGAATATGGCTTATCACAAGGGAGAGCAATTCTTCAAGGTCATGCATGACCCTTCCGCAAGAGGTTTGGTATGATTGTAATTTTCGTTTTGATAATTATCTTTGTTAACTTTAAGCAAACTGATTATATTAATTCTCGTAATGTTGTTTTTAATGTTTGATCCAGACATTGCCGACAGTTATGAACAAGTTTTTGGTATCTAAAAACATACACAACAATGTCGTTACGGTGGCCACATACAAAGGACAGTCTTGGTTGGTTTTATTAGAATTGATAGATGATTTATTTTGTTTTACAACTGGTTGGTCTAAGGTTGTTCATGATTTATGCTTCTCAATGTTCTACATCATTTTCGAATTTATTAGTCCAAATACCTTCATGATGAAACATTACAATCATTCTCCTATCATGCAATTGGATTTATCATTTTGTAAAATGATTGAACATGAGCTGACAACACCTATGGTAAGCATTATTAATCTCAACTTTTTTTTGTTATGCATGGTGTTGTATATAATACTGAATTTAATATTCATTATCCATGTTTTTACGTTACTTCTTATTTCAGGTAATACCTAATTCCTTTGTGTCTAACCAGTATCCCGATGTTGGGCCATATAATTAAAGGTTTGCGTTTGGTTTGGGCTTACATGTATTAGTAATGGGTTCGGCCTGCTAAAGGCCTTTTGTATGGCAAACCGCCCTATGTGACTATAAATAGGGGTTTGCTTGATCAGTTTGTGTTGGCAAGTCTTTTGTTATTTTGTTCTTGTTATTCTCGGCTAGTAGGTGTACCAGACGAGTCATTGAACTCGTGTGCACTTTGATTAATAAAATCATTCGATTCAAAGTTCTTCTTTGTTCTTTACATATAATCATTGTTTCCGCCTTTGATTGTGTGTGTTTGATACCTGCAAGTGAAGATCTTGGACTTACAATTGGTATCAGAGCCTAAGTAGTCTTCTTAAGGCTCGGTTTTGGTATCATTCGAAGAATCAAAGAAGTCATCAGTGGAAGAATCGAAGAATCAGGTTGTTTGTTGATTAGTTTGTATCGATTTCTTGATTATATCTTATGTTACTAATCATGTTCTCTCTTGTGGAAGGTTTCAACCGTATGTTATCTTGTTTTGATTGGTTTGTTCTTTAAATTTTTTTAAAAAACAAGGAGTTTGATTTGTTTTCTTGAAAAATCTAAAGTGTTTGCTGAGATTTAGGAAGGTTTTGAAACGTTTTTTAAGGAGATCTGTTTCCAAAAATTTCAATATTTTGATCTCCAAAATTGTAGGAAAGGTTGTTACACTTTGGCAGGTTACCAAATAAGGGAGTTCGACCTCAAAGCTGAGTTCGACCTCAAAGCTGAGTTCTACCTCAACGCTGAGTTCTACCTCAAAGCTGAGTTCTACCTCAAAGCTGAGTTCGACCTCAAAGCTGAGTTCTACCTCAACGCTGAGTTCTACCTCAAAGCTGAGTTCTACCTCAAAGCTGAGTTCGACCTCAAAGCTGAGTTCTACCTCAACGCTGAGTTCTACCTCAAAGCTGAGTTCTACCTCAAAGCTGAGTTCAACCTCAAGGCTGAGTTCTACCTCGAACCTGAGTTCTACCTTGAACCTGAGTTCTACCTTAAACCTGAGTTCAACCTACAAACCTGAGTTCTACCTTAAACCTGAGTTCAACCTACGAACCTGAGTTCTACCTCAAACCTGAGTTCAACATTGAAATAATTGGACAATCCTCTGACTAAAATCAATATTGTTCCTTTAAAATCAAACTATTCTAATAATTTTAAGTTTTGTTTTCAGAGATGGACAACTTGATTAATCAGGCTAATCTGAATGGACTTGATGCTAATCAGCTCTTAGTAGCTGCAACTGTTGATAAAGCTATGGAATCTGTGATTGGAACTCATCAGAAAATACCAGTGCTGCAACTTGGAATGTCTTATTCTGAATGGAAGTTCAGGTTCATCCAAGTTATGAAGATCAAGGATGCTAAGGCTCTGAGATCTATTCTGAATGGTCCCTGCGTGATTACATATGTTGTGAATGAGGTGACTGGAGCCACAGCTATAAAACCAGCAGAGCATTATACTGATGAAGATCAGGAGAAAGTTGACATTGACAACAGAGCAGCTGCATACCTTAATCAGGCACTCTCTCCCGAAGTGTCAATTGGGGTTCGTGATTGTGTTACTGCCAAAGAACTCTGGGAAGCTCTTGAAAATCTGTATGAAGGAAATGAAGAGATGAAAGAAAGCAGAAGAGAAATGCTGAGTCAAAAGTTTAACACCTTTAATCACATTCCTGGTGAAACTCTAGAAAGCCAAATTCAGAGATTTGTGGCATTGGTTAGTGAAATGAAAGCAAATGACATGGTGGTGGATAACTCTGTGATGAACAAGAAGCTGCTTAACACCTTACCTAGAAGTTGGGATTCTAACGTCACTCTGATCAAGAGAACCAAAGATTTGGCAAGACTCACCTTATCAGAAACAATCTCTCTGATCAAGTCTTATGATCTTGATGACAAACAACGATATATGACTCAGACTGCAAGTTATAACAATGCTATCATTGCCTCTCCCAGCAATGCTCTTATCTCACAACAAGAACCTCCACGACACTCGTTGTACTCTTATCCCTCCAGTGGATCATCATACCCTCCAATCTTTGCACCTAAGAATTCTGTAAATCAAAGCTCTTCATCAGTCACCCCAGCACAATCCTCATCTACATCACCACTTACATCTCCAGCTACACCTCAGTCAACCGTGAAAATTCCAAAAGAGCTTGAAAATAACTTGAGTCTATTTGCAGGGTTCATGAACTGCTACAACGCTTTTCTTGCAGGGCAGCTTACTACAAAAGATATTGGAGCCCGTGATCTTGATGATGTTAATCAAGATGATGTGGAAGAAATGGACTTGACTTGGCAGATTGCTATGGTGGTACATAGAGCTAACAAATTTGTGAAGAAGACAGGGAGAAATGTGTGGGAGAATCCAGCCAAGAAATTGGGTTGGGACAAGATGAAGATAAGGTGTTACAACTGCGATGAACCAGGTCATTTTGCTCGAGAATGCACCAAGCCCAAGAAGGAGACTGATCCTCTTACTCCTGTGATTACTGCTACTGCATCAACTCCTGGTACTCATGCTTCTGTCACTCGTTCTGAACCGGCATCAGCAGCATCAAACTCAAACAAAGCTATGGTTGCACAATCGGGAAGTGGATGGAACTGGTCATCTCAGGTTGAAGAATTGCAGATTGTTGAAGACTCTGTGTATAAAGCTCTTATGGCACAGATGGATGACGATTATGTTCCGTCTGCAGCTGAGGTACATTCTGAAATTTTAGCTGAATCTTGTTGCACTGATAGATGTAGATTAAAAATTAAAGGTTTTAGAGAAGAAACTCTCTCCGCATTCAAGCAGCTTGAATACGAGAAAATGGCCACCTGGGACATGAAAAAGAAATTTAATTCTTATAAAGAAATGGTCGAAAAACAAAAACTCGATATCAAGCGCTTGCATCAGGAGGTGAGTGATCACAAATGCAGATATCTGCATTTCAAAAGACTATCTGATACCTTAAGTGCGGAGTTGATCAGTTTGAAATCTCAATTTGAAAATGCTGATTTTCAATTTAAAAAATTCGACTGCTCAAGTGAAAAGGTTGAGAAAATTATTCACTCCCAGTTAAGGTTCAGAGAAAAGGAAGTGAAGAACAAGGGATTGGGATTTGCAGAAATCCCACCACCATTCAATGAAAATTACTCCTCAATTCCTATGACTGATGCAGAATTATTGGCTTTACCTCTTAAAGGTTATGGTCCTCAAATAGAAGAGCCAATAAATAGAACAGAATCTGCTCCCATAACAATCTCTAAGCCTAAATCTGTCAAAATCAAAATTTCAGAACCAAAAACCCAGAAACAGCAAGCTAAAAGGTCTTTAAACAAAGTTTTTGTTAAATCTTTGAATGTTGAAAAACAGACTGAGATTTTGGACTTTGATAAAAACAAAGAAATCGACAGAGTTTTTGAAGTTCAAAAGGATGAGGTTAAAATGTCTTCTGAGGCAAATGACTCAGTACCGGTTTCTAAAGAACCAGAACTTGAACCAAACTCAAATACATCATCTGGTTTTGACTTCTTGAAACAGCTTAGAGAACTTAGTTTAAAACAAATGTTCAAAAATGAAGAAAATGAATCTGTTTCACATGATCACTCAAGTCATTCAGAGACGAATGAGTTGGAATCTATTTCCGTAACAGATTCAGTGGACACCCTTGAGTCAAACTATCAGTCATGTGAGACAGATTCATCTTCTGACAAAGAATTTGAACTGAATGAGTCAGTATCTGAGTCTGTGACAGATTCATCTCTATATGATTCAAAGGAAAAGGATTCTGATTTCTCTGTTTCCTCTGCAAGTGAAACTGTATCTGTTACAGACAATTCGAATGTGTTAAATGATTTGAATGCTACTAACCTGATTGACTCTTGTGCAGACTGTGTAATTGTTGAGGATTGGGTAGATGATGGGGATGAAGTCGACGATTCTGATTTACTTGCTTTTAATAACTCTCTTCAGAAAAACAATTTTTCAATTTCTGCTAAAGACAATAGTGTTTGTGTGGGCTCGTTTGTTTTGAGCATAAAACCTTGTGATGTGTCGTCTAACGCTTTGATTGATTGTTCTGATTCTGTTATTTTGACAAATGTTGGTGATTCAACGAAAAATCTTTTGGTTAAGAAAAACGGTAAAGGAGGAGTTGGAAAGTATGTTCCACCAAAACATGTTTTACCAAAATACGCGAAACAGAATTCTTCAAGTCAGGAAAAAGGGCATTCTAAAACAACACCACAAGGTGGTCAGACTTTATCCAGAACACCTGGATCTGATAAGCCTGCAACCTTTCAGGGGGATTTACATGTCAAACGTCAAATTTGTTATGAATTTAGAATCCCCGGACACATAGCCAGAAATTGTAAAACTCAAGCAAGTTGGAAGCATCAGAAGGCTCCAAACGGGAAACTCAATCACTCCAAGCCTATGAAGGTTGAAACAACTAAGGCAATGAAGAGTGATAAATCCAAGGTGAAGCCTTCTGATGGAAATTGGAATAGAAATAAAAAGTTCAATCGATCTGGTAAGATGACTAAAATTCAAGAAGAAGCCTCTCATAGTTTCTTAAATTCAATGAAGAAAATGGTTTCAAAATGCAAATCATACTGGAAACCAAAGACATCTATTCCAAGTTCTTCCCCGTCTGTAGGATCATCGTGTTCTGTTAAAAATTTATCTGATCTAAATGAATTTATCTCTTCTACTGACATGTGTTGGATGAAAGTTCAATACATGGATAAAAATGGATTGCCCAAATCTACTATGGCTTGGGTTCCTGTAACTAATTAATCCCGCATCATGTGCAGGAACGGCTGTGGAGGACTATCATTCGTCTTTGGTACATTGATAGCGGCTGTTCAAGGCACATGACCGGAGACTTATCCCAGCTGACTGACTTGGAATTTTTCAATGGTGGATTTGTCTCCTTTGCGGGAGGTGAAAAGGGTCAAATTACTCAACGCGGAACGGTAACAAATGGTGCTCTTAGATTTAATAATGTGAATTATGTCCCAGAGTTGAAACACAGCCTACTGAGTGTATCACAAATCTGTGACAATGGCTATTCAACTCACTTCACTGATAAAGGGTGCTTGATTTTAAAACCTGGAGTTGTTATTCCAGAGGAATGGGTTTTACTAAAGTCTGAACGTCGAGGAAATGCCTATGTTATAGACATGAATCGACCTCCATCCGAAAAAGTAACTTGTTTGTTTTCCAAAGTCTCTCAACACAATGCCATTCTGTGGCATCGTCGTCTTGGACATGCAAATGCTAAAAACTTAAATCGTCTTGCTAAATTGGAATTGGTTAGGGATCTCCCAGTAAAAGATTTCTTAACAATCGAAAAGTGTGTGGCATGTGCTCAGGGAAAACATCATCGAAAACCTCATCACCCAAAATTGGTGAATACCATTGACTCTTTACTGCAGTTACTTCACATGGATCTTTTTGGTCCAGTGAATGTACTTAGCATTTCTCGTAAAGCCTTTTGTTTAGTAATTACAGATGACTACTCACGTTTTACTTGGGTTTTCTTTTTGGCTAACAAAAGTGAGACTGCAGAAATCATTAAACAATTTATTGTGTTAATGGAGAATCAGACCAATATGAAGGTGAAGGGAATCCGTTGCGACAACGGAACTGAATTCAAGAATGCAGAACTGAATCATTACTGTGCTCAGAAGGGGATCGCTAGACAATTCAGTTCAGCAAGGACACCACAACAAAATGGAGTGGCAGAACGACGAAATCGCACTCTGATTGAGGCAGCCCGTACTATGCTGTGTGATTCAAAACTGCCAACCTTTTTCTGGGCAGAGGCTGTAAACACGGCCTGTTATGTGCAAAACCGTGTTCTAGTTAACAAAGCACGAATGAAAACACCCTATGAAGTTCTTTTTGGTGCTAAACCTTCTGTCAAGCACTTTCGTGCTTTTGGCTGTCCATGCACTCTACTGCATCTGGAGGCTACACCAAAATTTGATGCAAAAGCTGACGATTGCTATTTTGTTGGTTATGCCGGCAAGACTGCATATCGTGTTTATAATAAGAAAACTAAACAAATCGTAGAGTCGTTCGACGTGCGTTGGCTAGAAGAAAATGAAACTGATGCAAGAGTGGGACCTGACTGGTTATTCGATTATGAAAGTCTCTTTCGATCTTTCAAGCTTTTTGATGAATTGTTTGTTGATAATGACACAGGTTCTGCAGGTCCATCATCTACACTCACCTCATCTCCTTTGAATGATACTGCAGCAGATGAGGGGGATGTTGCTCCTACATCCTCTCCCACATTATCTCGTGTTCCGTTGGTACAGCACATTCCTCATGTTTCAAATGTTTCACCTGAAGAAACCCCATCTCTGATTCCTTCAGTTTCTGTTCCTGATGCAAATCAGACTGATCCTATGTTGGAATTAGATGACGAAGATCTTTCTTCCGCTAATCTATCTCCTGCATTCCATGATCCCATACCTCCTGAGTGTACGGCAGAACCACATGATTCTGATGATGCTGAGGAACTTGTCACCAACAATGATTCTTCGGTTCCTGATGTGGCGATTCCTACAATAATTCAGAGGGATCACCCTTTGGAGAATGTCATTGGTCCAGTAGATGCAGGTGTCCTGACAAGAAGTCAAACTGGGAACATCAATAAATGTCTGTACTCATGTTTCATCTCGCAGATCGAACCAAAAACTATTACAATGGCCTTGCAGGAGCCGAGCTGGGTTGATGCGATGCAAGATGAACTTAATCAATTTGAGAAGCTTCAGGTATGGAAATTGGTAAAACTGCCTCCGGGTAAACGCCCTCTTGGTACAAGATGGGTCTATCGAAATAAACGGGACGACAGCGGGGTGATTGTTCGCAACAAAGCAAGACTGGTCGTACAAGGATTCAGACAGATTGAAGGATTGGATTATGATGAAGTGTATGCTCCCGTGGCTAGGCTAGAGGCAATTCGAATATTTCTTGCCTATGCCTCCTTTATGGGATTCACAGTCTATCAGATGGATGTTAAGACCGCTTTCCTTTATGGAGCTGTGAAAGAAGAGATATATGTTGGTCAACCACCGGGTTTCACAAACCCACTATACCCTGAGCATGTGTACAAATTGGACAAAGCACTATATGGGTTGCATCAGGCACCACGTGCTTGGTATGCTACCCTGACTGAACACTTGCTTGCAAATGGGTACACTCGTGGTGTAATTGATCAAACCTTGTTCATCAAGAGAGTTGATGATGATCAGATTCTGGTGCAGATTTATGTGGATGACATCATTTTTGGTTCTACTAGTACAGCCCTGTGCACAGAATTTGAAGACGTAATGAAAAAGCAGTTTGAGATGAGTGCTCTTGGGGAAATGACTTTCTTCTTGGGTCTGCAAGTTCGTCAAAATGAAGAAGGGATCCTCATTCATCAAGGCAAATATGTGGATGATATTCTTGCCAAGTTCAACTTTAAGGATGTCAAGCCGGCACAGACCCCTATGTCAGAGAGACCAGGTCTAACTCAAGACTTGGAAGGCGAAAATGTAGGAGAAACACTGTATCGTTCCATGATTGGCTCCCTAATGTACCTAACTGCCAGCAGACCTGACATCATGTTCGCTGTGTGTCAATGCGCCCGATATCAGGCTAATCCTAAACTCTCTCATCTAAATGCTGTTAAGAGAATCTTTAGATACCTTAAGGGGAAACCCAGATTCGGTCTGTGGTATCCTAGAGATTCTCCATTTGATTTATTTGCTTTTTCTGACAGCGATTTTGGAGGCTGTGATATTGACAGGAAATCCACCTCTGCTGGATGTCAATTTCTGGGGGACCGGCTTATTGCCTGGCAATGTAAGAAGCAGCAAACAGTTTCTGTCTCCACAGCAGAAGCGGAGTATGTTGCCGCGTCAGCTTGTTGCTCTCAAGTGATCTGGATGCAACACCAACTGGTGGATTACGGTTTGGATTTCACTCTAACTCCCATTTATTGTGATAATGATGCAGCTATCCAAATTGTGAAAAATCCAGTTCAATTTTCTAAAACCAAGCACATTGCCATCAAAGAGCATTTTATCCGCGACTCTTTCAACCAGGGTTTAATTGTTCCCGAACAAATTCATACTGACGACAATGTCGCAGATCTTTTTACAAAACCGGTTGATCGAGCTCGTTTTTCAGTTATGAACATCACTTGGAATCCGGTACAATTTCTATTTGAATGCTTGTGTGATGTCCCAAAGCATAACACTGTGGTCTAGGTCTGAAACCTTTTCTGTTTAACTCATGTGTCTCCTCTGTTTTGTGTCAACAAAGACCTGGAGATGCTAGGCAACAAGGACTTCTGCTGCATCCAGATATATGCTGACCTAGTTCCTTGTTGTCGTGCTGTAGATCATTCTCACCAAAAAGAGACCTTGTGTCCAAAGATATCCTGATTGTCCCTCTGCTGCATCCAGATATATGCTGACCTGGACACAGTCAGGACGTCATAAAAGAGACCCTCTAGAGTCCAAAACCCAAAGCCTTCGTTATTTGAGAAATCATCTGACTTGTGCATTATACCAAATCTCTTGTTGATCTATTCTATTCTTTTCTCAATCCAGTCCCAGTCAAGGTTTCAGAATTCTAGAACAGATACTGTGAAAATATGTGGTAGGGAAACTACTTGCATGATAGAATGTACCATTTGTGGTTCTAGGATTTGATGGTGTCTTGATTGAGTATTTTTAATAAAAATGGAAAAACATAATAAAGAGACATCACTGATCGTCACACAAGAAGGCCTAAGGAATAAGTTTAAGCGGACAACAATACTGGCAATTGCTTAGATCAGCTTGAGTAGATCAGTGTTGATGAGTGCAGCCTGGCCTAAGTCTTGGTGATTTGATCTCGTAGGCAAAAATTTTACACTAGTTTGGTATTTATCATTAATTTTATTTTATTCTTTATTTTTTATTTTTTAATTTTGTTTTCTTAAAAATTTTGACCAGTTCACAATCGGATTTGGACCCGTGTCTTTGAAATTCATTTTAAAATTGGAAAGAACATTTATGGGGATGGGTATTAGAACCGGGCCCACCACATGTATGGTGGGCCACACAAAATCTCGAAGGTTAAAAGGGGGCAAAGTCAGCCGCCTTTTTGTTTTCTTACCTCTCCTCGAAAAAATTTTACAAAGTTTTTCAAAAATATATCATCTCTTTTTCTCTCTCTATTCACACATCCACACACACACATAGTCTCAATCGGTTTATCAGTATTTGATCATCATGTCTGGATCAAAGTCAAGGAAGAAATCAGGTGTGTTTTCTTTTCTATTTTGTTTGATCATCGTTGAAATCTGGTAAGAAAAGGGGAGGTTTCAGGCTTGATTGGGCGATTAAACGACGGCGCGTGTCATTCAAGCGCCGGTCAGGTCGAACTCAAGGGGATCTTTGTGTGAAAATTACATTTATGTCCTTGTACTCAATGGAAAAGGACATTTTTACCCCTGAACTCAACCTCTGATGTCGAACTCAGATGCAAAAGGACTCTATTGTCCCTGAACTTGAGTGTTAAAGGACAAAGTTGCCCTTGAACTCAACCATCAGGTTG
The DNA here is from genome assembly GCA_032199755.1 of Ambrosia artemisiifolia. NCBI lineage: Eukaryota > Viridiplantae > Streptophyta > Magnoliopsida > Asterales > Asteraceae > Ambrosia > Ambrosia artemisiifolia. Next base: position 15,878,331 of record CM063523.1, read on the forward strand.
AACTCAAGCAAAAGGACAACTTTGCCCTTGAATTAGATTGTAAATGGACAATTTTGTCCTCGAACTCAGATGGTTTAGTAGAACTCAATTGTTTCTGAACTTATTTGTCCCTGAGTTCTGAGGAAAAAGACTTAATTGCCCTTGAACTCATCTGTCAACCTAGAACTCACATGGTAAATTACCAAAATACCCTCGAACTCTCATGTTGAACTTGAACTCGCCTGGTAAATTACCAAACTGCCCTTGAACTCATCTGTCAACCTCGAATTCACCTGCAAATTGACCAAACCACCCTCGAACTCACCCAAAATCCTCGAACTCAGTTGGCAAATGACCAGAATGCTTTTGAACATCATTTGTAAATTATTTTCTATAATTATTAGGTTGATAAAGACTAATTTAATATGTCTTGATGCAGATGCTCCTCATGTTCCAAAATTTGAAAACAGCCACAATGTGGTTTGTTATCTCTCCGATCCTCCAGAGGAGCACAAACAAGAATTCGGATCACTGATTGTTGGGCTCAATACGTGTAGAATTGCACACGCTATGAGGGAAAATCCAGTAGTTTGCTCTGATTGGATAACTGAGTTCTGGGACAATTCTGATGCAAAGAAAAGGGACACGATGATTCGTTCCAAGGTCAGAGGAACTGAAGTAACGATATCTGAGCAGGATATTCGAGACGTGCTACTTTTTGGGGACTCTCCATCTGATCCTGTGAGTTTTCCAAAAGAAAAGATTGTTCCGGTGTTAAAGAAAATGGGATATGAGGGTGAGCTGACAACACCTCCTTATTGGAAGAAGTTGTTTCCTAGCTACTGGAGGTTGTTGGTACATATGTATTTGGCAAGTCTGGGAGGAAACAAAAGCGGATTGGACCACATGGGTTTGAAATATGCATCAGGGATGATTGCGTTGATAGAGGGTTGGGAATACAATTACTCAAGGTCTATTTTTGAAGACATGATTGTGAATGTGAAGACTTTAAACAAGTACTACTTCTACAAATTTCCTAGATTTGTTCAAATGATTCTGGAGTCTAAATACCCAAAGCTTGAAAGAACTGTTTCAACTTATGATAAGAAGTGTATGGCTCCTCAAATCTTTGGTCTGATCAGGCAAGTTCGAAAAGATTCAATGCAAATATTTGAGGGAAAGTATCCACTGGTGAAGTTTGGAAAATTCAGTGAGATAGTTGAGGAAGTTCCAGCTCCTCCCTCAGCAATAATTGCCGAAGACCATGATGTTCAGATCATTGAACCTGCTCCTGCTAAGAATCAAACGATACCTGAGAACATAGATTTATCAGACATTGAGAGCGAGGAAGAAAACGTGGTTGATGAAAATGTTGAGACTGAAGAGGAAGAGGATGTGGAACCAGGTGTGGAATTGGAGTTTGATGATTTGCTTGATGAAGACAATGTAGTGGAAAAGAGTGCTAATACAGCTGATGTCACAGTACAGCCGGAAGTTGGAATTCATTCTGTAGAACAGCTTGTTGAAATACTCAAAGCTGTTCGTGATACTGAGCAAAGTAATCCTGTGTTTGTGTCATCATCTGGAGCGACTGAAGAAACTGAAGATCCAAGTGCTGATCTGCCACCTCGAAAAAGGAGCAAACGGGATCCCAGATTAATCGCGAATGTTGAAAACATACCTGGTGCTGAAACTGCTAATCCCTCCTCCACGTCAGACACTCCCCTTGTTACACCTGTTCCAGCTACTGAGGCGTTCTCTCAATATGTAAGTAAAGCACCAGTTACAGAGAGGATAGCCGAAGATGTTGGATCGTCTAGGGAATCTGATACTGGAAAAATTTTGTTTGATGAAGAAGCCTTTAAAAGGGCTCAGGATGCTTATCTGGCAGCTAAAGCTAAAGGAAAAAGTGTTGATGTTGAATTTCAAACGACTGAAGAAAGAGAGGCTGGTTCGGGTGGAATTAACAGTGATGAGGATTTGTTTGCTGAGGTGGACGTTCATGGATTGCAGACAAGAATTCTGAAGCTTGAAACTGATAACATTTGGCTTACTGCTCAAGTTGAAAGTCTGATGGATACAGTTACTGAGAAGAATCAGAAAATTAGTGAACTGGAGTCAAGTTTGGGTGATGTCTCTGCCAGGTTGATGAATTTAACTCAGAAACTGGAAAATAAGTTTGGGAAGGAGTTTTCAGAGACTACTTCGTTTGTAGAAAAGGTTATGACACCGGAAGAGCGAGAGCAGGCTTTGAAGGAACACAATGAGCAGATGACGAAGTACTATAATGATCAGATCCCTCGTGTTCGAGATCGTCGTCCTGGAAGTTCTTATGTGCTCAAGAATGTTGCTGAACCGTCTATAGATCCTATGGAGGAACACCCTGAGCGATATGTCACCATCACTAGTGATCGATATGATACTTATGGCAATCGAACTGGGATAGAGTGCTGGCGATACAATGATGATAAAGGTGTGTTTGTGGTGCATAGGAAGAATGGAGCAGTTGAGTATTACGCTTCTACATCTGCTTTCAACTCTTGGACCAAGATTGACTTAACAGAACTTGCAAGAGCTCCGTTTATTAATCAGACTAGAAATCCAAGAAACAAGATTGGGGTCACGTTCCACAAAAGGATTCAGGAGCAAGCTAAGGTGAATTTCAAGGATATGAAAACCGCTAGCTCAATGTTGGTTAAGTACAAAGGTTTGTTGGATGCTGAGGGTAAACCATTCAAGACGGTTCAATGGCCACCTACGGATAAGCTGAAGACTATTCCATTGAGCAGACCTATGGACAAAGGGTGTCTGAAAGATATGAACTTCTGGGTATATGATCCAACTTCGGCTTCAGCAGTCATAGTGTGTGATACTGACGAGTTTAGAATTTGTGATGCCAAGGATTTGATGTCGCTGCATTCTGATGATATTGAGGTATTGGCAAGACATCAAATTCAATGTGATCCTAAATATGAAGTATGTGCAAAATCTTTCACTAGTGCAGTTGCTCAAATTAACAACTTTGGGTTGGCGTCTGACAAGAGAGGAAGAGTTGAGACTGCTTTGTTTGGTCAGCATGTTGGAAAGTCACCTGAAGAGTGGAAGCGGATTCTGAAGAACACTAAGAAGAGTTTGAAGAAACGCAGGAAAAGATCACAGTAACTACTAGGTGTACCAAACACAAACCTAGGGGGATATTGTTGGGCCATATAATTAAAGGTTTGCGTTTGGTTTGGGCTTACATGTATTAGTAATGGGTTCGGCCTGCTAAAGGCCTTTTGTATGGCAAACCGCCCTATGTGACTATAAATAGGGGTTTGCTTGATCAGTTTGTGTTGGCAAGTCTTTTGTTATTTTGTTCTTGTTATTCTCGGCTAGTAGGTGTACCAGACGAGTCATTGAACTCGTGTGCACTTTGATTAATAAAATCATTCGATTCAAAGTTCTTCTTTGTTCTTTACATATAATCATTGTTTCCGCCTTTGATTGTGTGTGTTTGATACCTGCAAGTGAAGATCTTGGACTTACACCCGATGGAATCCCTAATATGCCAATTATCATGCATGTTGATGATAAACATCATTGGTGTGTGTCAATAAAGAAGATTGGTCTTGACTTTTGTTTTTGTAATGGTTGGCTCAAATTCATAAGCGATCTACGTCTTCAGATTGGTGATTTCATCTGTTTTGAAAAAAAGGAGTACAACCGTTTTAACGTTATTACTTTTAACAAGAATGGTCGTCAAATGAAGTTATTCAAAGTTCTTACTGACAACTTATTAGAAGAAGATAACGATGTTTTGCAACAACCGACTTGTCTAGATAACTTACAAGTTCAAGTTACCAACTACGATGGCTGTCCTGGTTTTGGATGCACTGTCACAAATGAATTGGTACGTTTAGTGTTTTTTGTATGATTATCTTTTAAAATGTTTCAGTTATCTAAACATTATTTAGTGTCACCCTTTTTAATTGTTTATGCTATGCAGATAATTCCTAAAATGATTGGTGAATTGGCCAATTTAAATCAATCAATGAAAATCAAGATTAAATTTACAAATGGTTATTCGTGGTCTGCACAAGTCCGTGTAGTGATTGTTTCTGATGTAGCTAGGTTTGTTATTTGCAATTTCAGCATTTTCATTCCAGTTTCGTTTCTTAACTTATACTAATGTACCCATTTTTTAATTGGTTGACATAACGTAATTGTTTCTTTTAAGGTTTATTGTAATCGGATGGGATGATTTGCTAAAATCAGAAGATATTACCGTTGGTGACTATTGCGTCTTCAAATGGTGTTCAGAACAAGAAAAGCTGTTTGTTACTAAAATTGCACCACAAGAAGTCATTGATGTAGAAATTTAAAACGTTATTTGTTTTTTTTCAATTTTTAATGTAATTTATTTGAATTCTTCATGAGGTATTGTATCTTATTGAATACATTTGCATTTCATATTTATCGGAGATCAAGTAAATCGCTTAATAAATGCCGATTGCTATATACGTCTAATTAATGTAAATTAGTACATTCAAGCGTTAATTATAATTCCATAATCAATTTACTAATTATAATAAAAATTTACGGTTTTAATTATATTAATTAGGTCATATTTATCAATACATAAGGCTAAAAATTAGCAATCTTCATTAAGGCTTTTAAACAAGCGATCAATTTTAGGATAGATAGGTGGTAATGTGTCATAATTTCCAATTCGAGTATAAATTTCAAAAAATAAAAAAAAACGCCTATTTAATAACATTAAAAAAATTCAAACCGTATTAGTCATTCCTTAAATATGATTGTAGACATTAATTACTGAAATTATGTAAAAGTTACATTTATTTCGGTTATAGGATTCTAGACATTAATTTCGGTAATTTCCATAATCAATTTACTAATTATAATACAAATTTACGGTTTTAATTATATTAATTAGGTCATATTTATCAATACATAAGGCTAAAAATTAGCAATCTTCATTAAGGCTTTTAAACAAGCGATCAATTTTTGGATAGATAGGTGGTAATGTGTCATAATTTCCAATTCGAGTATAAATTTCAATAAATAAAAAAACGCCTATTTAATAACATTAAAAAAATTCAAACCGTATTAGTCATTCCTTAAATATGATTCATCATCATCATAATCAGTTAATCCCACCTATAGCAAAGCTAAGGTAGGGTCTGAGGAGGGTAAGATGTAGACAGCCTTACCCCTAAGAATAGAGAGGCTGCTTCCAGTGAGACCCCGACTCGATGTGGTTTGGTATCAAGCCTTGGACATAAGGCACTGAACACTTATCAATCAGGACAAACCCGATTGGTGCATGTACCCCTTTGTCTTTTGGTTATCAACGCCACCACATGATGCATGATTAACCGTTCGTCGTTTTTAACGTTATTTTCACGAAATTAGTAAAATAACGTTAAAAATAGTGCAACTTTTTTATGTAAAAGTTACATTTATTTCGGTTATAGGATTCTAGACATTAATTTCTGTAATTAACTGTTTTAAAATCATGGATTGATAAATGGATTGACACATACCATTATAATGAGTATATAAAGATAAAATCTTTCATGTAATCAAAATTCGTAAATTAAGGGCTTTAAACAAGGAGCAATCTTAGGCTAGATAGGTTGTATTGTGTCAGCATTTATTTCCAATTAAAACGGATTGACACATTCCAATTATATCTTAATTTCGAGTATAAACAAGGAGCAATACACATGTTGCCTATTTAATAACATTAAATAAATTAAAACCTGTATTAGTCATTCCTTAAATATTAGAGAACAAATTGTAGTAATCAATATTTCTATTTCTATTAATAGATAACTAATACGGAGTAACTTCTAATTAGCAAATAGGTTTTCAAATCACCATAAAATGAGCCGTAACATATGTAAATTTAAAAACTTTCCTTTTTATAATTTCATACATAAATTGTCCATATCAACATCATTTCTTTATATTTTCCGTTATCTAATTCTAATATTCATACAGGAGCAACCTTTGGTGTTATTGGGGATTATTAAAGACCTATTTACCGAATTTGGTTGGCACTATATGGGTTGTCCCAAGTGTACCAAAAAATGTGGTATTAATTATGTAATCAAACAACTTGGTGAAGGAAGTTCTGAATTCGAGGAAGAAAAGGTTTTCCAATGTGTGAATGTTAATTGTAGTGCCAAACAAGTCGTGCCTACACCAAGGTTGCCGTTTGTTTGTTACATATACGTTAATATAAATGAATGTAGGAAGGATTTAAAGAATATTATTATATAAATGATTGACATTTTTTTGTTTGCCAGGTTTAAAATTCAGGTTCGTGTACAAGATCTTAATGGTGCTGCTTCTCTTACGTTGTTTCATCGTGACGCTGCACAACTGCTTAACAAAAGTGCATCTGACTTGCTTGATGAGAATACGGTAGTTCATATTATTTTCCATATATTGATAAATTTTGTCATTAAATTCTATTTAATTATATTTTTTTGGTATATATCTTTGATCGGCTTTTTTATATAGGTTGGTGATACAGTTCAATATCCAGAAGAGATTAAGGCTTTGTTGGAAAAGGAACTTGCATTCAAAATCTTTGTATCCGGATTCAACTTGAACAACAAATATGATGTTTATGGTGTAACTAAGATAAGTGATAATCCAACCATTATCTCGGAGCTTAAGAAAAAGTTGTACGTGGGACAGGTACATTTTCAAAACCTCCGTTGTTGTTAAAAAAATTTTTATGTATATCAAATATTTTGTTTTAATACGGGATTCAATTTTCTTTTTACAGCCTACTGAATCTGAGTCAATCAACACATCTATGTTAGAAATGCCGTCTAATGATATGTATGCTGCTAAGGTACAATTTTCTTCCACATTTACATTCATATTACAAGCGTAACCTATTTTTTGTACTTAAACATCCATTACTATATTCAATAATACACGTTTATAAATGTTTTCACCTATAGGAATCTAAATCAACCATAGCCGATAATGAAACCCCAATTTCATTTGCTGATAACTTTGTTGATAAGAAAGTTCATGTTGAAGGCGAACAATGTTCTATTAGTTCGAAGTATCATATGGTTAAGCGTAAACTTATTGACGCAATTGATGATGATGAATGCACACCAATGCCTTCAACTAAGATTGGAAGTGGTGGGAGTAGGGAGAAAGATAAAATGGAATGAAATTTCATCATCTTCCTAAAGTCACATGAAGCGAAGTAATGGGCTTAACCATATTAATGGTCTACGACATTTTTTTCTCTAAGTTTGTTTCTAATTATGTTTCGACGATTTCAACTTGGTATTTCCTATTTTCGTTGATTACCAGTATTTGCTACTATTTCTATGTTATGTTTGAATACATTGGGTAATCTTTAATAAAAGACATTTGGTTGAAGAAGAAGTATATTCCATCTATTTGCCATTATGTTTAATCTTTAATATAACTAATTTTTGTCCATATACTCATCTAATCCAATTTTATTCTTAGGTTTATAACACTTTTAATATCTAATAATACATGTACAATATACCATTTTAAATTGTGTCAGCCAACTTACTTTTGACTAGAACTTTTTTTTATATATAATTGTTATATAACTCGTCCAGGCCCAATCAATATTATGTAGCCGATATTTATGATAGTTACATAGAATTGGAGCCCAACTAATGTATGTGGTGGATTGTAGGCCACTGAATGAAGTAAACTAATGAGTAGATGAGCATCTGATTATAAATAAGCTAACATAGAAACACCACATCTTCATCGATAATATCAATACAACTTTACCAAATTGTAAAACAAACTCCCTATCTTTATCGATAAATTAATCTTCTTATTGTTCTTCCGTCCCCAAATCAGTAAGTTTGTCTTACACTTGTGAACTTATATTGTTTCTACTAAATCGCATCTACTTTTACTAATTAACATTGTTATGATTTTTTAGGGTTTCTATACCCAAAATTTCGATTGTCTTCCCTGATTGGCGGTTATGATCAAAGTTTTTTTTGCCCTTTGATTTATGAATAATCTTTCATATCAAATAAGTGTAACTGAATATGAGAAGATTACGTTATTATTATGTATGTTAAATTGTAACTATGTTTAATAAATCAAAACTATTGTTTTACCAAAGTAAACTATGTTATTAACCTGTATTTAACAAAACATTTAGACACTCAAAGTGACATGTAGGTGATATAGTCTTTTTCACATATAGATTAACTTTATATAAATGATGAAAATATGGTTCATTCGTATATCACAATCCCGTAATCATTTATGTTAATGTTGTAATACATTGTTTACTAATATGAAATGCAGTTATGAGGTTTGGTAATCTAACTTTAGATCTCAAATTTAACTACATGCAGGCTTTCGAAGCTGATCGTACCAACAAAAATGGTAAAAATCTGTCATTGTCTTTATTTAAATTTATAATACTGTCAATATACAATTTCCTTCTAACTTTATAAATTTTCAGGCAAAACAACAAGCTGATGCGGATGTTATTGAAGTATCAAGTGACTCATCGGACCTTAGTGAATCATTTGAGTTAAGCGGTGAAATACCCACCGATTCTGAGTCGGATGGTATGTACAGTGGTGGTGAAGTTGACTTGGAATCAGTTCCTGCAGGCCATTCGACTATTGCGAAAGTCACAGACCGTTTTGTAAGTGTTTATGCACTAATAAAATTTATTTGTAATTTCTTACAAATAATTGATTTTAACTTTCCATTTAAATATTATTTGCAAATGTTTATCTATTTTTTCACAGCGATTCCCAAAACCATTTGCAAGGGAGCTTCAGTTTGAAAAGAAGATGACCGTTGCAGTCCAATTTGAGAATGGCAAGTTTATGATTAGGAGAATGCTGGTTGAAGGAAAAGGTAGTGGAACAAGGTATTATGTTAGCAAATGGAAGTCAACCATGAAAAAGCTTGGTTTAAGGAATGGCCGTCGTTATAAGATTACGTACGTGCAAGGTAGGTTGGTTTTCTCACGTCCTTAGATAAAGCCTACATGGTATTGTGTGATATATTTTACATATATGCAGGTTTTACCGTATCGGTTTATCCAAACTATTTCAGAAAATTTTCATTTAGATATAAAAGTTGATGCTGATCGTTACTACAAAGTATGTGTAAGTACATTGAATAAGGAACCAGTATTCTCCGAAGGTTGGATGAAGATGGTTGAGAAGCTAAAACTTAATCAAGGAGATTTGTTGGTTTTTAGCCCATTTGATACAGATACTTATCAGCTTGATGTTTTTCCTCTTGGTACTGAATGTAATTATGTTGATGATTTCCAAAAGAAATACATGAATATAATTGCTTCACCTCTAGATAAAGAGAAACGACATGCTGAGTTATTTGCACATCGCGTTTACCAAGATACACCTTACTTCTTAGTATTGTTTTTTCTAATTAGTTAAAGGATATAATTATTTTAGTCATATACAATTAATTATTCACTATGTTTGCAAGTCATTCCTGATTCATTTGCAAAATACATGAATTACGACAAACTGGAAAACAACGCTATTTCAGTGTTTCTGAATGATGTGATTGAGAAAAAAGTGATTGTCGAAAAAATTGAAAACCAGTTTGTCTTTATTAACGGTTGGTCAGATTTATTCAAAAGCTTGCCTTTGGTTCCATACCTGATGGTTTTTCATCAAGTTGATAAACTAAAGATTAAGCTAAAGATTTTTGGGTTTGAAGGTTATCAAACTATAATTTCAAAAGAAGAACTTCGTAATGTCAATGACAGTGATACAGGATATGACCGATTTCAAAAGATGATGGCTAAATTAAATGATAAACAATATCATGACTTCACTGTTGTTGCTAGGAATCGCATTGTGAGTATTTTATTATCCTCTTTATATTAACATCCTTACTAATTTATTCAAAACGTTTATTTACTCATATGTTAGTTTATATTTAATTATATATGATTATATGTTTATTTTTTCATTAGCGTCTGCCAAAGGAAGTTGTTAAGATGGCGGAACTTGAACAAAGCAGTCTGCTTATAACTGTAAGGAATCTTGAGGGTATTGAACTTCAGATGTCGCTTCGTATGGAAAAGTCAAAAGAGGATTTTAGGTTTGCTATTGAAAATTGGGGTGAATGGTTGAAGGTAAATGGGATAGAAATTGGTAGTTTTGCCACATTTAGGTACATCAAGACTGAAGGTGTGCTTACTCTAACTTCGGTTTACAAATTGGAAAAACGAGAAATTAAGAAGCGCAAGGCCAAAAGAGAAATTTGATAATGTTAGATTTTTACATCATATTGTCTTTATCCCTCCTTTTTTTTACTTATCTTTCTTTTTAATATTGCCTAATATGTTAACTTACCGATGTAAGTATGACATTTTTATTGGGTTTTTTTTTTCATGGTACTTGATTGTTTGTTTTGGAATTGCATGTTAATATTATGTTGGATATATCGATTGGTTTTACTGACACTCAACTTGAATAATACAACTCTTAGTTTAATATTATTTTTAATTTACTTTGGTTTGCACCGTGGGTCCCCACGGGGCTCTAACCTAGTAAGTGATTGTCCCAAGTTGAATACATTGGTAATAGTAGGTGAACGTTGGAGACGGTGAGAGTAAACCGGGATGTTAAAATTTCAATCCCAATACAAGATCCGGTTTTTACTCTTGATAAATTCTCTTACCTGTTTAGTGGTTATTAATTTATAAAACCATTCAATCTAATATTCGTTTAGTAAAAAAAAAAGTTATACAAAGATAATAGGAGGTGCACTATTTCAGAGAATTTTAATGATCGATTAAGTAGGGTGTGCATAGTTCGGTTTTATAGTAAAACCACAACCGTAACTGAATTTTCGGTTTTCAGATTTTGAAAACCATTCGGTTTTGGTTTTTCTCAGCTTTAGTCACGGTTCGGTTCGGTGGCGGATCTAGCCTAAAATTCAGGAGCTTCCCAAAAATAATTTATGGTATGTTTTTACAATACCGATTTTTTTACGTTTTCTTAAAAAATCACGGTATCCTAAAATTTCAACGTTTTTACGTTTATTTTTCCTGTTTAATAGGTTCGCCGCAACACATGAATTCTAGATCGACTTTATTCTTTTATATGTTTTACGTTTCGGATTAAGTTCTTCGCATTAACACCCAACAAGTTTAGTGTTGGTGGTCACTAACGATGGTGTGGCATTAGTGCTATTTTTGCATGTTTTTATGCTCCGTCACAACACGAGAGACTTAATATTAGTAAATGTTACTGGGCTTTAAATTTATATGTATTTTTTCAAATTAAATATGATAATTGCTTTTTTATGTCTTTTTAGATAACCAAATATATAAATGATCAAACCATTTATAAATTTTGTTTCATTGCCTTTGATACATTTGGCTCCCTAACACTAGAAGCTATTTGTATTTTTGACCAGGGTCCAACGTGTTATCTACAACAACAGTTCATCTCCAAGGGGCATGGGTTTATATTTAGTAGACTATGGTATACAATTCAAAAAGATATGGCGACGCAGCTTGTTGCCCCCTAACTTCTATCTTGATGTAACTTGAAAAGGTTAAGTAATGAAAAAAGTTTTATTAAAAAAATAAGAATAAGGACACGGGACTTGAAATAGGAACAAAGTTTTTAAACTAAACTAACTAATAATAAATAAAAAATCTACACAATTTATTTATTTATTTATTCATTTAATTACTAACTTACTTGGTGTCACCTCCTACAGTTATGATGACCCTTTTGTTAAATACTTAAATCAAGCGACCGGGTACTCTTGGGAAATAGTAAAATACACAAAAACACTATTATTTAATATTCTCTGTAAGATGGACTATCAACTCGCAGGAGTATAGACTTGCTTTTAAAACTTGAAAGAAAGTCTACAAGACTAAATTACTCGTGTTTGAATACTTTCCAACATCTTCTTCCTCGTTGAAAAGCAAACGGCAAAACATGCAAGTCGCTGAAGCTTACCGGAAATTTTTTCAATCATTTCTCACCCCTCTCTCTTCACTTTAGGGGTATCCTAGTATTTGTTCAGGGGTATCCTATACGTAAAAACGAGAAAATAAAATAAAAAGTTTGCACTTCAGAGACAAAGTTGAGGGGTAGCCCTGGCAACCCCTGGCTATTAGCTACATCCGGCCTTGGTTTTAGGTCTTGTGATTTTTGAAATATAATTATGTAAAATTTAAAAATAAAATGTATAATCCAAGATTAGGAATCTTGCTTATATGTTTACATTTATGTAAATATAAATCACCTTTCTAATTAATATTGTTCACATAAACATAACATTCTAAACCTTTTTAGTGTTTTTACAAAGTTTAAGACATATTTTTGTAATACTTTAAATATTGATGTATCATTCAAGATTTATGAATCTTTCTTAGATATTTACATTTATGTAAATATATATCACCTTTCGAATTAATATTGTTCACGTAAACCTAACATTCTAACTATTTTAGTGTTTTTACAATGTTCAAGACATATTTTTTTGTAATACTTCAAATATCAATTATTTTTTGTTAAGTTTTGGTATTTTTTTTATAGGCAATGAATAAATCATTTTAAAAATAAATAACATGTTAATCTTCTTATTATTAATACTTAACACATAATGATACTAATAATTAATAACTCATTGTATAACAAACATTAAAAAATTATTTTTTGGGTTATTCGGTTCGGTTAAGTTTTTCCGGTTTTTATAAAATGCAAATCCAAAGCCAAACCGAAAGTTTCTTTTCAGTTTTTTCGGTATTTATGTGGTTCTGTTCTTTTCGATTCAGTTAAATCGGTTTTTTTGGTTATCTGCTCACCCTATTAAGTATATATAAATAGCTATGATTGTTTTTCTCGTGAGCTCAAACTGAAGCAAAGATAAATAGGCATTTAAATGACGTTATACTAAAACGTTTTAAGGACTTTGAATTATTATATATAAACAATTTGCGTAGGGTCTTAACAATAGTGAAACATTGCTAAAATACACTTGTACACGTGTGATTCTCAACAAATTTTAAGCTAAGTTTTACTTTTTGTGTTTCTTGATGCGCCGTTGACTTTCATTGTGCATTTGTCTTTTTTTTTTGGGCGGTTCAACTCTCTTTTGGGCGACTGGTTTTATTTTGGGCTAATTATTCTTGGTTTTTGCAAGTATATTGTTTAAGCAAAATAAAATTATATGTCAATGCAGTGGGGAGGACGGTGAAGGATGGTGAGGGTTGTAGGTGGACGGTGGTGTACTGGTGTTGGATGGGGATTGAGGAAGACGATGGGGGATGCTGAGAGAGGGGGGACTTTTGAGAGGAACACAATACCAAAAAAAAGCCTCGAAAATACACACAAATTACAAAAATGCCATGCCTAGCAGGTCCAATGATGAGGTGACACGTGGTGGTGCATGTTAGCAGCAGCACACTTGGTTTTTGCAAGTATATTGTTTAAGCAAAATAAAATTATATGTCAATGCAAGGTAAGCAATAAGTTGGCTTGAGTTGTCTCTGTGATTTATGCGTGATTTATGCATGGTAAACAACCAATTAAAAAAATGGCGAAGGTTAACTAAAAATTGTCTTACGTTTTGTTGTAAACTTTTTTTTTAAATGAGCCGGTCGAATATAATACGTTATTATTAGACGCATAAATTTTAGTTGTGCCCCGCAACGCGGGGCGGGTAAAAACTAGTTGTTTTAATAGAATAATTTGTAATAACTATTAAGTAAAATTCTATATATATACATTTCAGTTCGGTGTGAACAGTTGTTATTTGCCATTTGTCCACCTGGTCCAATGCAACAACAAAATGGAAAATAAGGATTTTGATTTATTACTTGCCATTTGAAGTCCAAAGCTACAACTAAACCATGGCTTTTAATAAATTTTAATTATATACCATACAAGGTATAGGTTCCTGTACAAAGTACATTTTTCATACAAAGTGTGAAAAGTCTATATATAATTATTGTGTTTTAAAGTTTGGCTATAATGTTTTTATTCCTTTTGCATTGATTTATATAGAAAAGTACCAAACGTTACAATTTAAAACACAATCAAATGTATTCTAGACATTAAATTTAAAACACACTAATTACTTTCTTCATAGAGTGTTTTAGATTGCATGTTGATAATACATAAAATTGTTAATTTTCGTGTTTTTTTATATAATACTATGGCTAAGGAACATAAAACATCATGCCTAAAATTTAAAACATAATGCCTATATAGATTTCTTACACTTTGTACGAAAAATGCACTTTGTATAGGAACCCCACCCTACCATACAAAATCATTACATTTGTTACAGTTTTTATTAGTTCTATATTATCAATTCAAAAGATTTCAATTATTGTAGGACCGACGAACGTGTCTACCGACAATCACGAGGGTTATATTCAAGGTGCGAAATCCTTTGAATATGTTCTAATAACAGAAACAAACTTGAAACAAAGATAAACGAGTAATTATCACACACAAACGGGTCAAAAGATTAACTTTTTATCATTAAAACAGAGCACGAGTGTTACAATGATCAAACCAAGCAACCTAAGACCGGGAGAGGGTGTTTGGAGAGTGTGTGTGGCAAGAACTGATGATTAGGGTTGTGATTGGGCCAATTTATACCTCCCAGGCACGTGCAGACCCCTGAAGGCGATTAGGCAGCTATACCACATATAGCTATAGGCGATTAGGCCCTAATCGCCTATAACCAATAGTGGATAGGCTCCCAATCGCGTGTACAGTGATAGAGGATAGCTTGTAATCGCCTATCCCAATCTGTAATCGCCTTCAGTATCAAGTCACACCCAAAACGCTTATAAACGTCTCCAAACACCCCGAAATACGTCCAAACATCCTATATACTAGCCTAGGGACATCATGTACTAACAATTATATATAATAATAAATTTGAATAGCTAATAATTTTACTTGAGTTTAAATCATAACGTAACTATTTTGTTACTTACCGCCACGAGTGTTTTCAATATGCAAAACCGAGCCATCTGATT
This sequence comes from Ambrosia artemisiifolia, assembly GCA_032199755.1. Classification (NCBI taxonomy): domain Eukaryota; kingdom Viridiplantae; phylum Streptophyta; class Magnoliopsida; order Asterales; family Asteraceae; genus Ambrosia; species Ambrosia artemisiifolia. The sequence goes on from CM063523.1 coordinate 15,893,368, forward strand.
TACCGCCGCAATGCGTGGAGTATCTTACTAGTTTTTGTACTAAATTTCATCAAATAAATATTGAAATGGAAATGTGCTTTCATTATCCTTTGCTAATAATTAGCAACTTTTTGAGAATGAAGTACGAGAATCTTAAGAGTTTTGTTATCTTTACTTATTTCACTAATTCACTTTATACTACTCGTCTTCCATCGTCCATTTCTATATGTAAAAGGTGTCTAGTTATATCATTCGTTGGTTTATTTTTAAACTTTAAATTCTAGAAGTATACTGAATGCGCTTGCAAGAAATTCTCCAAGGCTAAAACCCTAGCTTTTTTAAGCTAGTTGAGTTAGCTGTGAGTATGATGATGACTTCGAGAACTTCTTGCAAGTGCATTCAGAATACTTCTAGAATTTAAAGTTTAAAAATAAACCAACGAATGATATAACTAGACACCTTTTACATATAGAAATTAGGGGTGTGCAAAAAAATCCGAATCCGAGACCAAATCCGAAATTCCGAATCCGATTTATCCGAATTTTGCCTGTAGCCTATATGTACCCAATAATAATTATTATATGGTCATCTAAAAATATATTTCGATAGTTCTAAATGGAGCTAGACGACGATTCATTTCCAAATGGAGTATACGATTCCTTTGATTTTTCATAATCTTCTTTGGTTTTTTACATCATCATCGTTCATCAAGTCGAATAAAATGATACGTGATTATGCGTCTAGGGTTTGAATGTTCTTCATTGGACATCATGTTCTTGGGTTGTAACACCCCAAAAACCCGTTTGATTTAATTACGCTAAAATACGGGATCAATATATATAATATTGAGCATATTATAAAAAAAAGAAGGATGTTTTACAGATAATAAAATGAAACATAAACAAGTCCCGTTAATTACAAACACGTGTGGGAACCTTGCAAGAACTAACTAAATTAATAAAGATTCTATATGCTTGCACTAAACCTGAGGTGCTAAATATGTCAATTGAGCAAAGTAGAAATAAAATGGGTCAAATATGAAAAGTGTGTGTTGACAGACACACTCCAGATCGTTCTTTACACCACCCAAAACACACACATAAGAAGTTTATCCAATTCAGCCCCAAAATCAGCTAAAATCAAGAGCTCTTGTCAATGCATGATGGGAATTATGATCATCTAGTGTTCTAAACCTCCTAAGGTAACTCTAGATCCTTTTAAATCATGCAAATCCATGGTATATGGAACATGATGATTCTAGGGTTTTTGTAAAAAAACGTGATTTCATAGCTTCTAAGGATTTCTATGTGTTAATAGACATCAAGGAAGCTATAAAACGTGGTGAATCATTATATGTTGTTGGTTCATGTTAAATTTTGATTATGTGTTATGTATAAGTAGTGGGTTTTTACTATAAACATGAATTACACTAGTGTGCGGTATAGTCTTGCAATTTCTATGTTATTGGTATCATGTATGTGTGTCAATTGGTGGAATGCTCATGTGCAAATGGTTAACTAAGCCATGGTAGAATCTAGGAAGTCATGAACACCTATAATTAACATGATGAAAATAGTGCATATAAGGTGTTCGATGATATGCTTGAATGAGAAAATAAATGAGTAGAACATGTGAGAACGTGAATGCTTGCAATGTGATGCATAAAATGTGTAGGATTCATGTTTGGGAATGAAAATGCCCAATGATGTTATCCGGGTTGAAAGATGGTGTTAAATATTTTTCTTACAATGCTAGATGCTAACATGTTAAATGATGCCTGGTTAAACTAGTTTGCAAAAATTGAGTTATAACTTGTTGAGTGATCATGGAACACTTGTATATGAATATGAAACACACGCCTTAAAAGATAAATCACACCATATACAAAAAGGTAGTCTAATGATGATAGAGAAAATTGATAATGCACATGATCATGCTAAGGGTAGTTGACTTTTAGAAGTCAAAATGACCGGAACTTGAAATGTGATTTGATGGTGTGAATAAACTCATGAGATGTGTTAGTTATTGGACATGATGACTAACTTGATCAATCTTATGAGTATAGTGAAGGCTGATCTTGTCAAGCTAGGTGGAAGCTTGGAATGAATGGATCAACAAGCAAACGGGTCAAGCAAATACAAGCCTAAATTTGCAAGGAAATGAGAGTGAATACAAGGTAAGTGTTACTTACACTAATAGACTTAAACATGTTAGATATGTGTCGCATATTATTAAATGAGTATCGAGTATGGGATAAAAGGTAGGACCGCAAGTGGTGAAATCCACTAAACGGGTCTAGACGAGTGAAATCAAGTAGAAACTTGTTAAATAACAACTAATGAAATGAGGGGTTGCACTCAAATGGTGGAATTAACCAAACGGGTCAAATCACAAAAAGTTATATAACAACCTATTTTATAACTATTAAAAAGGTGATTTGAGAAAACAAAAGATGATATGCATTTAAATGGGTTAAAACTATAATAATAGATTGAAATATATATATATATATATATATATATATAGGTATATATATATATATATATATATATATAGGGAAATGTTAAAATAGGAACCACACTTTCATACAAGAACTAAAGAACCACCTTTTACACCACACACTTATTTTAATCCAAAAAGATTTGTGGTCCACAATTAAAGTTGAATAAAAAAGAAAAGGGAATATTCCCTTGCCTAATAAGACAAAATAGGGTGGGCCATGGTCGTTTACACCGCTGTAAAATTAATTTTTTTATATTTTTTTACGTCGAGGTTACATTTTTTCACGTTTTTACACCGGTGGGAATTTTTTTTTTTTTAAATTCACATTTTACGTCAGAGTTCTCGCGGTTCTTGTGCGAAAGGGTGGTTCCTAATGGAACCTAATCCTATATATATATATTGTCACACCTCAACCGATGGCGGAAACATCGAGGCACAACTTGTAATAGATTGTTCAAAGACTTCATGATACTAGATTTGTGACAATATAATTTAAAAGGTTCCATTTCATAACATTAAAAGCAAGAAGTACAAATTGTTCATAAAAAAAGGAAGTTACAACAACATAACAATAGAATTAAAATAGTGCGTTTCTAAGTCCAATCCTAATGAGTTTCTTGAATCAAAGCATCAAATATCTCCTGAAACATGTATAAAATATCCGTCAACACATAAAGTATTGTTAAGCATTCTAGTTTTTGAATACATACATAGTAATAAAATGCTTTACTCGAATGATCATGCTATAGATTGCACATACAAATCATACAAAAGGCATAATCAACATGCGTTGGCACTGCTTGACCTTACACTGTAGTGATAGGCCGTTAACTTAACCATGACCCAGTAAGGGGGCGGGGTGATACTCCTATAGTGCTATACATGTTAAGGCGGGTGTATGCTAAGCGGCTTTTGTATCTTAGAATTTGATTTCTAGCATGGCAATAGCATATAAACATGTTTGATAGATTGAGTATGTGAGCATAAAAACATTTAGCGTATTTGCATAAGGTACATGTTGAGCCCCAAAAGTGATCAGAGAAAAAGGGGACAAGTATGAACTTACCTTAGGGTGCGTTTAGTTAGGTTCCCGTTAAGAGTCTTGAGAGAGTTTTAGCTCCGGTTAAACTAGAGTTGGAAAAGGAATGGGTTTAGATTCGAAGGAATGATTCATAAGTTCAAAGAAGTCATGCATTGCCTTTAAGGCGAACCAAAACACAAACCATCTTTAAGATGATTTGGATGGTCAAGAGTTAAATTTAATAACCAAGCACAAAACCACCATGAAGGTGATTCGGATGGTGAGAGTTAAAGTTAGGAATGCGAATCCATTTTAAAGAGTGTCATGTCATGACCACTTTGTTTATAGATTAAACATGGGTCTTAGACAAAGGATTTTCCCATTCTTGTATGGAACGAATCCGAGTTACAAGAAGGCTCAAGAGATTGGTAAGGTAGGGATGTATCCACAAACCTTCCAAGTTATTAGATTACTAGATGAAGAATGAAAGTTTTGAAAGTATATATGCGTATCACATAATATAACTAGGAGATTAGAGTAGAGTACGGTGACTTTGTTTGGATGAGCCTTGGCTTACCTTTGGCAACCATTAACCATATCACAAGTCCATCCAACATTGAGTTGTTGGTGAACTCGGTTGGTATCACTACAAATAATATTCTAGTGCATAAAAACAATAGCAAATAACCACCTTTGAGGCCTCAAATAGGTGTCACACTCGTGTTTATTTGCCTTAGCAAACTAGAGTAAGGTCCTAGAGGTTTCCCTAAGGGGTTAGAAGAAGAGGAGAGGTGAAAAGGGGAAGAAAAGTGGAGATTAAGGCTTTGCAACTTACAAATTTTGAGCAGAATTTTTGCTTGATGTTCTTGAAGATTATAGAGATTTGGGAGTGATTAGAGAGTGTGTGAAGTGTTTAGGAGATGGTGGAGGTTGGTATTTATAAGGAGGATAGAGGATGGAGGTTGGGGTAATAAAGAAGGTGGTTGGGAGTTAGGAGGTGGGTGGAAGATAGTTAATGAAGGTGGATAGTAGTTGGTAAATATTTATAAAAAATATTAATAAATAAAAATTTTATCACTATAAATATTGTTCTTAATAAAAATATATATGCATGTATTTTTGTTCGTATATGTATACGTGTAAAAAAATGGATAAAACGAAAGTATATAAAATTTTGACGATTTTAGCTACCACTGAATCTTAATTACAACAAGTGGAAAATGTGGATATTACATATATACACACATATATATATTGTGATGCGTCACCATTTGAATACCAAGTACTTAATGCTTGTCGAAGAAATTCTTCCACAGGTAAGCACGTCGAGAATAAGGTACATGATGTCAATGTATTGTGGAATGAATCACCGAGGTATGGTAATGTGGCAAGCGCACCCGATAATTCCGTAGTTAAATAAATGCCAACGGGAGATGTAATGCGATTTCTAAAACCATTCATATGTGGCGAGAGTGCCAATTAGATAAGTTACCTTTATAACTAAGTCTAATACGCACTAATGCGCTTAGAATTGACTAAATTAAAGAAATCTCGAAATGGTGGAAAAATCTAAGTTCGTAAGGTCTTAGAGGTTTCCAAGAAAGTCATTGAGTAAAAAACAATGAAATCAAATCAAGTAGTGTCGCCATGGATGGCTAATTTGAAGTATTTGCCTATAATAGGGCTGTTCACGAGTCGAGCCGAACCGAGCGGACCTTTGCTCGTGCTTGGCTCATTTATAAACCGAACCGAGCCGATCGGCTCATTTACAATCGATCCAGAAACCGAGCGAGCAGTGTTCGAGCGCACATTTTTTCGAGCGAGCATCGAGCGAGCGACGAGCGGTGAATGTTTTCGGACAACCATAAATTTGGAATGTTTCCTTTAATATTCTCGCTGCCTAGTGATGTCTGAGGTTCGACCGTTTGAGAATGAGGCTCCAGTTGAGCATACTACAAAGAACGATTGTCTTGTTGTGCGCGTAGGTTGATAGCGGGCGTTGATTGATGGTGGACAACTAATGGGAATAGGAAGTCAAGCATGTTTTTTCACGACTTAGGGTTTTACAATTAAACTTATGGTTAATTTATCATTGAGTTGACTAAGCCAATAACTATAAATATAACTCTATAGGGTTAGGATACTTTGAGAACTCGACGAGTTGTGAGAACTCGTAGGAACTCGACGTAAAATGCGAAAAAAATTTTCTTTTTTTTACACTCATGTAAAACACGTAAACCCCGCTGTAAAAAAAATTAAAAAAAATACATTAATTTACGCCAAAATACACCGGTGTAAGGGATTTTTATCCTTGTGTAAGTATATTAATATTTTATTCATTATTTTATTGTTGATTAATTGTGGACCACATATTCATTTCTGATTAAAAAAGTATGTGGTTATAAAGTGAGTTCCTATGGTTCTTACAACTCACCTTGGTTCTCAAAATATCCGGATCCTATGCATATATTGACCTAAACCCAATAAATTGACATGTATAAAACTATAAATATAATTGTAATTAATGTTTATACATATAATTATATATATAATAAATTAAGAAAAATTATATCGAGCCGAACCGAGCCGAGCGGACCTTTGCTCGTGCTTGGCTCGTTTACAAACCGAACCGAGCCGATCGGCTCATTTACAACCGAGCGGAAAATCGAACGAGCAATTTCCGAACGAGCGGCGAGCGATCGGCGAGCGCCGAGCGTTTTGAACAGCCCTAGCCTATAAGGGCATTTTGGGAATTTTAATCACTCATTGAAGGATAAATATAAGGACCGGGACTTAATGACACGAATCAGACGATGTTTTTAATTAAGCAAATAACCAATGGGATGACAATATGATTGTCATGCTTTGTGAACAATCAAATAGTGTTTTGGATAGGCCATGGCCTTAACGGGTCAATTTGAGTAAAAACGACTTAATCATTTAAATCTAAGAACCGAGTCATAACGAAACAAACCAGATGATGTTTTTAGTTAAACAAGTTTCCAATGGATTGACAATATGATTGTTATGCATTTTGAATGGTCAAATAAGGTTTTGTATAACCTATGGCCTTAACGGGTCGATTTGGCTAAAAATCGCATAGACCTTAGTTAAACCGAAACGAGTTTTTAACCCATGAAAAATTGATCAAACAACTCACCAAGAGTGATCTTTGGACTCCCAAGAATGGTCGGGTGCATTCGGGTCAAATTGGTGCTGGAAAGTTGTATGAAAACGAGCTAAACAGACCTTGCAGGCCGTAACCTATGGCCTTTGGCCGTAGGCTACTGCCAAACAAGCAAAAACACACCAGACCTTGCTGGCCGTAACCCCTGGCCTGATAGCCGTAGGTTACAGAGAGTAGTAAGCCCAACCCAACCTTGGGTTTTGCTGATTTTTAACATACGTTATAATGGCTTTTAACATACGTTAGCTAACTATATTTGGTTTTTACTTGGTTAAAACCTTAGGTATGATTTGGGAATCGATTGGAAAGATGATCAAGCACTCATATTTTGAAGAATTAAACGTATTCAAGCTAAGGAAGTCTCAGAGCAAGGATCAAGTCACGAGCAATGAATCGAACACACCCGAACACTCCAAAAGCTTCCGCAATAGAATTCTCCGATTAAAACGAAATATTTTATACATGTTTTTAGTAACTATAATGTAGAGTTTGTTGGGACCATTTATACATGAGATTCCATTTAGTTTGGTTTTCTTAATTTTAAGCTTTAATCGGGAGAGAGTTAGATTAAGGCCAAAACCCACAAGATTTAGCGTTAATCATGTGTTTACGGGTTAGGGTCTTACATGGGTTCATCATCTTTATATTATCCAATTTTAGATAAGGGTTAGGGTCTTATATGGGTTCATCGTCTTTATATTCTCCAATTTTAGATAAGATAATACTAATATCTTGGATGGTAATATTAACTGTTATTGTGAGGAAATAATTGGCAGCTCTGGCAATTTGACTACCATATGTTCTAATTCAGTCAAGACCTTTATGGATTGAGTGTTCATATCTAATTAATCATATCACTTCTATGAACATGGAACATCCATATTAAACGATAACACTTGGATTGTAGACAAAAATATTCCACGCATTTGATTGGAAACAAGTCTTTACTAAAAGGCTTTAAGCCTTTTCGAAGAGGACATGATTTCTTTTAGAACAATGCAAAGGGATATATTACTAGATAAAGTACGGTTTCAAATGGTGTGGTGAGATTTGAAGATGTGAACTTCGTTTCGCAAATCTAAATATAACCTTTCGATCGTGTCTCAAATTTGTGACATACTTTGATGTTTTCTTGACCAAAAAATACTACTCCTCCGTCCCAATTTAAATGTCCTCATTTCCTTTTTTGTTTGTCCCAAATTAAATGTCCCTTTCCAAAAATAGAAATGTAATTTCCAGTTTTGTCCATAAAAGACAAAACACAATCACCACTTTTGAGGATATTATTGTCATTTTACCACATACAAACAAAAAATTTCTTAAAATGTGTGTTTTTGGAAGTGGGACATTTAAATTGGGACGGAGGGAGTATAAAATTCTTGCTTAAAATAAAGTTCTTGTGGCTCAAAGACAAGGAGACTTGTACTATATGGATATGAGGAACAATTAAACCTCAAAGGGATGTGACTGGTTTCCTGTCCAAAGCATTAGACGATGAATAAACTTTGGGGTGTTGTGACTAGCACACGTTAATTTCCTAATAGGCCTCTACGTAGGTAAATGTGTCAGTGGGGGAGTGACATCTTCATAATGATGGGCCATGGGGCAGTGTTACCGCCCCTGACTTGGCCTTGCCATCCCTATGCCACGCCCCACACCGGGGAGCCTAACAAGATATACACTTTTTACTATTAGAAAAAAAGAAAGAATGTATATATATATATATATATATATAGCTTGGAATATAGTTTAGGTAACAACATAATATAAATTAGTGTGATTAAAGGCGCTTACTATTTTGTCGTATTCAAAACATCAAAACAGTTTTCATATAAGAATATAGCTGCAAATTTAAGACTTATATGAGCATATTATGATTTTTAAAACGTCTACAAACGGATTGGCAAATACACAGCCTGCATTTTGTGTCCTACAAATGCGTGCCTTACAGTTTTGTGGTATCCAAAACATTAAAACAGTTTTCATGTAAGAATTTATCTGCAAATTTAATACTTATATCAGCAAATTATGATCTTTCAAAAAATTTGCAAACAGATTGGCAAAGAACTGAGTGTGACATGGTGCATTTTGTGTCTTTGTGTTGGAACATTGGTAACCTGCAAACATGTGCATATTTGCACTTTAAAACTGGTTTTTATACCAGTATACATAACCATACATTTGTTTAGCTACATAATAATCATACATTTATCTACCTACATACATAATATGGATCATATTGTTCGGCCTTTTTAACAAAAGATAATATGTCTTTTGAATAGTGGTCACTGCGTTTTATGTTTCTTAGCCTTGTCCATGGTGGCATTATCATCTGCAATTGGGCATTAGTGTTTGTTTTGTCAAAAGATGTTTAAAAAATAAACTATATTTTTTGTGTTATGTTACCTGGTGAGATGATTGATCTTCTGACATAAGTTGTGCTGCGGGATTTTGGTGTCGGAGTTAATGGCTGTTGGGTGGCAGAAGGTGCTGGAGTTAATGGTTGTGGGGTGGTTGAAGTACCTTTGCCATGATGTTTTTCAATTATGTAGGCTTTGTTTACAGTGCAGCGCATTTCTTTGTCTTTTTGAATTTGGATATGGAACTGTACATCTTGATTTTCAATCTCCTAGAACGCGTCATATGGATTGTTCATTGCTAACACCTCATCACATGTTTTGTTTAACAGTTGGTTTGTTACTTTGTCAAAAAGCGTTGCATCAATGCTTCATGTACCATCTGTTATTGTTGCAGACACTCGGTACATGGGAAGATATTATTTAGGCGAGTTCATGGATATGTGATTATGATGGTATGGCACTTACATGTTGCTGGGTTTTTCAAGATTTTCATCACGGGTGCAATGCCAATGTGTTGGTTTTTCATATACTGATTGATGGCAGGTTGGGCAAGCTTTGTAATGCCATTCTTTGTATATTTGTACCTCACTGATATAACCATTGACAATGAAGGTTTTTTCCTATTGTTTTAATAATGTTAGAGTGATGCTTTGCTTATCATTAATCTTATATTTAGTCATACATTTACATGGATGTCTTTGTTTTCTAGTTGTAAGATGTCTGAAAGTGTAGTCGTATTCGTGGCAATTACTAAACCTATTAAATAAAAGCTTTTGTCAAATTGAAATGTATATGCTTTTGTGTGTAAACTTTTGAAAGATGTTGACTTACAGATCTTGTAACTGGCTTGTTTCAACAGCTGATGGATTTAAGTATATGTATGTATCATTCGTAGACTTCAGCTGTAATGTACCTGCAACAAAGAAGTGTAAATTGTTGTTTTAAAGCTGTCTTATATGCAATTGAGTGTTTATGATTAAGGTTAGAGGTTTACCTATAAAATCGTGAAGCTTGAGAGATGAAATGCCAACTATGGTTGGCTTTTGAGCTGTTTCAATCTCTTTTCTATTGAATCTGATTGGTGAACTAATGATGTTGCTCCATAACGCCACCGTTATTTCCTTGTTACTAAAATATTTAGGTTGGGAGATGATCACTTTTTATTACTAAAACAGAACAATTATGATGTACATAGTATATATTGACGACAATGGAATTGAGTTGAAACAATGTAAAATACACCTGCAATCAGTTAAGGTCATAATTATATATGATTTGTTTTCTTTAGTTGTTCCATGTTGCATGCTTTGTAGAATCCCTATATAATCTGGAAATAAGTATACATGATTGTTAGCATATATTTGGAACTAAATGTTAAAAAAAGGCTAGGAAAAGGTTATTCATACCCACAATTTCTCTTTTTTTTTAATTGTATTCCAGACCTCTTCGCGTAGCAAATTCATAGTATTCTTTTTGGATTTCTTCTATATCTGGAATAGGAGTGAAAATAGATGCCTTGCCAATATGCATCATTGTTGGATGTGATATCTCGCTCATATACTCATCGGCTTCAGCACACACATAGCCATCGAGGTTGTAGCATGATCCAAGTTTCAACTTTGACTTTATAGCTGGTTTTCACCATTCGCCCTAAGTGCGAATATCCCTGTGTTGTCCATCACCTAATTCCTGAATAAATTCACATGTAAAGTGTAGCAATGTCAGTATAGCAAACTAAATTTTGAAATGTAAAAAGTAAAACATACAAATAAACCCATCAACCCTTTCAACGGTTTTAGGTGCTAAGTGTTGTAGATATAGGTTATGCATAAGCCTGATTTAATCTATGGTTTGACAACAATTTATTTCAAATCAGCAAATACAAAACAACACATAAACATAATATCTGCACATGCAATCATATAGTCTAAACATTATGAGAAACTCCAGTCTGATGTCAATCTAAAATAAAGTGTATACTTGATAATCATCAAACCTAGGCAGACATTTGTGCTAGAAATCCTAACAACAAAAAATTATTTCAATACAACAGTGAGAATAATGCAAGCAGATCAAGAAGAATGCATAATAATGTGCGCACACATAATCATACTGTACAAAAAACCATGTAAAGTTTTGTTATGATGTATTTGAAAAGTGATTTAACATTAATCTGATTTAGCATGTCTTTGTAGACAATATTTAATGTCGTATTCTTGTAGGCGTCATTGTCGTCTTTCGTCAGTATTTTTAGAGAATCTGGTGAGGTTGCCTTGGATAGAGCGACATAAAGTTGGCCGTGACTAAATATTGGTTCAGGCAAATAAACACCAACCTTATTTAACAATTGACCTTGACTTTTGTTAATATTCATTGCATAGCAAATTTTAATTGGAAATTGGCGCCTAGTAAAGACAAAAGGAAGGTCTTTTGAATTGTGAATGAAATTAATTCGTGGAATGTATACTCTATGACCAATGCAAGTTTCTATGATTATTCTAGCCTCGATAACACGCGGCATCAATTGTGACACTAACAATCTGGTTCCATTACACAAACCATTTTTTGGATCGAGGTTGTGCATTAAAATTACTAGTCTGGTTTTCTTAATTTTCAAACAGTGAGGCGGAACGCCACTAAAATTAAGTACATTTAAGTACTCCACATGGTATATAGCCTCGACTGCTAGAGCTTTTTTTGAGTGTGGAACCATAGAATCAGTGCTCAAGTATGAAACACATACGCTCGGTGATATTGATTGCACCAAGTTGTTTATCTCATCAGCTGTTTCATTTTTGGGGCAGATAATTGCGCGCTCAGCGATTGTTGTTAGCGTTGGATTTTACAAGACATCGCCGCCATAGATGAAATGAATTAACTGCTCAAGTTTATTTCCATTATCTTGCAGCAAAAAGTCAGTTGGAATTTCAATTCTCTTTACATCTTTTTGTAATGGATCAATTGGTAAGCCTTCATCACCGTCACCAATTCTTAAAAGCTATGATGCAAAATCCTGCAATCATTGGCCATTTGCTGATGTTGTAGTAGTAGCAGTTACACGCAAATTTTCAGTCAGTTTAAATATGGTGAGGTGTTTCCAAAGATAGGATTTTGTGAGGCAGGATTCTAAAATTTGAGCCTTTGAACATTTTGGTTTTACTGGTAGAGTTTGTCTAAAATCTCCTCCTAAAAAAACAGATTTGTCACAAAAAGGCTTTGAAACATTATTCGTGAGATCTTGTAATGTTTTATCAAGAGATTCGAAGCATCGTCGATCATTCATTGGCGCCTCATCCAAAATTATAAGACTTGTTTCTAACAGTAGCTGACAAAGATTAGATTTTTTCTTTATGTGGCAAACTGATTCTTATGTTAGGTCTGTTCTAATGGTCTTTTAAAACGCGAATGCGCTGTTCGGCATGCAGGCAGCAAAAGTGATGCAATACCTGAAGCCGCAACTGCAAGCACAACCTCACCAGCAGATTGCAAAGCAGTAATCAAAGTTTTCCATGATTACCTCTTTCCAGTGCCACCATGACCGTACACAAAAAACATGACCTGTGTAGACGTTTTCATAGAATTCATGACAACAATATATATTGTGAGTTGTTATGGGTGCAGCCTTGAATGAAGCCATACATGTTCATTTTTTAATGCCTCTCTATTATAAATTTTTTCTTCTATGTAACATCCGGCAAAAATCGATGTGATTCCGTACGTAATTAGTATATGTAATTAACGGTTTAAGTGCGTATTTAAATTAATTGGATTAATTTAGCCTTAGAGAATAGCAAATTCCCCATAAGATGCATAGGAATGCACATGTTTAATGTTGAAGCACGGCGAAATCGCGTGCGAATAAACTTGTCCGGAACGGATGTTGGTGATTACCTGGTAAAAATTAAATAAACGAAAAGGATCCAGAACACCCAGGATATAAAATAAAGGGTATTTTCACAAAATATAATGTGTTTTGGAACTCCAAAACCATAAATGAAAACTTCACATACAAATCTCCCGGTAACGAATAAAGTGCGCGTACCGCACCCGGTACACGTATAACTAATAATTTCACCCAACGAAAGCCTAACTAACCAACCAACACTTAAACTAGGACATGTTGAAGGATAGTTGAGGCTTAATTAAGTGTCCGTAGTAGTTCGTAAATAAAACCGATCAAAACCAAACTGAACCGAATTAAATGCATATATAACATTTAACATGTGATAAAAATCAAGTGTAGGACCCACCCTCACATGGCCAAATCGGCCAAATCCCACAAATATCTATCCAAAATTCTTTGCTTGATATCTTGGAAGATATTATTTGATTTAGATATGGTGTTGAGATTTTATAATAAGTGTGTACTAGTATGATCTTTAAAAGATCATGAACCATGATTTTTCTTTTTCAAAAAACAAAAATCTCTTTCTCCTTTCCACCACTAAAGCCGTAGCACACACACACACCAATACACATTTTCATTTCAAGTTTACTACATCTAAATTCTTGCTAAATCAAACCACTTTCAAGTCCCTTTTTGAGTGTTATTATTTGGAGCTTAACATTCATGGAAGAACACTCTTTAAACCCCATCAAAATCAAGTGGTTTTAGCTTCCCTAGCCTTGTGCTAGTTGTAAGTATTCTTGATCTTGCTTTTATTCTTGAAAGTTTATGTTTTGTTGTTTTTAAAGCAAGTTGTACATAGAGATTGAAATATGATTTTAAACATAAGAGATAATGTTTTTTTTTGTAAGCAAGATGGATGATCTAAAAAAGGGTATTTGGGTCGTGGGTTTTTGTTGGTGATGTTATATTGTTTTTGTAAGTTATAAAATACACATACACATGTTTAAATGATGATCTAAGGCATTGTCTATAAATGTGACTTGAACACACCTAAAAGTGGTTTTGATCTTCATAATATGATCATCTAAAACAAGAAATAGGTTTGATTTTGTTAGAAATAAAAAAATACAAAAGTTACATATTATAATATATGGACATAAAATCATCAAGTTGGATCATGAAAATAAACTAACATGACAAAAATGATCCATTAAAGTCTACTAGTTTAGTAGAAAATTGTTATTCTTGAAAGATAGAATGGAAAAAATGCAACTTTTATAAGTTAAAGGACCATTTTTGTAACTTTAAAAGTTGAGGGACTAAAGATGATATTTTTAGAAACTTGTGTCTAAAAATATAACCATGAAAAGTTTGGTGTCAAATGTGTAAATAATAATTTTCCAAGGTTGTCACACCCTCAGAATCCACTTGCGGAGTTTTACCGCGAGGCGCATGACAAACCAGGATCCAAGTCAATGATCACAATAAACAATACTAAATGAATTTCAAAAACATAGTTTAAAAATCCCAAAACATCAGCGGAAGCTAAATGTCGTTACATAAACAAAATAAAACCAAATGTTTAATGTTCAAAACCATGCAACTCTAACTAGACGCCGTGCAGACGCGTGCGCCCTAGTTCCACTTTGCTACCTTAGCGACCTGAGAAAACATGTAAGAGTTTACGTCAGCACAAAAATGCTGGTGAGTTTACAGGTTTGTAATCAAAGTTCCAAGTATAACCTGTCCATACTATAACAATTGTAAACCAAGTACGCTAGCTAGGCGCATGTACCATTACTACTACGATTGGAAAACCATTACTAACTCGTAAACCAGTTGTTGTGCCCGAATAGTAAACCTGTTCCTGTTTGAGACAATATGCACCCGCCCGGCGCTCCATGCCGACGGGTGGGGTTGGTCACTCCCAATAGCGCTATTCACATTTCCCCGTTGTGCAAACCAGCACATTCATGGTTTCCCCCCGGGACTTCCAAAGATCGTATAGTAAACCGTTTGAAAACCCATAGTATGACAGTTGTTACCAAATAGTTGTTTAACACATGTTTTCTCCCCCGAAAACGAAAACCAAGTAAAGTGGGGCCGTAAACTCACCTTAGGTTGCGTTAACTTCAGATAATAGAATAGTTCAACAAGCTATGCTAGTCCCGTAAAACAGCGACCTAACATATGGTAGTTACAAGTACTTAGACTAATAACCCTTAGGTTAGTTAGTCCCTAGATGTCCAGACCATAACCAAGTTCGTTTGAAAACACCGTGACTGTTTAACCGACCCAAAGTACAAGACTCGACATCCCATTGGTGACCCGAGACTCCCCGTGTTATGTTTACGCTCCAAAACATGCAATCATGCAAGTACCCTTAACATACGTTAACACACAACAAGTTATAGCACATAGTTCACGTATCACCGAAATACATCCAAGTATTTGTTACCAAGTTATTAAACATGTTACGGGGTTCCTAGCATGTTCTTAGGTGTCAAAACGGGTCTCGGAATGCTAAAATATACATACAGCAGTAGTACACGCGATTAGGAAAAGTCAACTAGCATTTAGGTTGGTCAACTGGCATTTAGGAAGGCTAATCGCATGTAACTACTAGCATTTAGGGCTAATCGCATGTAACACCTAGCAATTAGGGCTAATCACATGTAACACCTAGCAATTAGGGCTAATCGCATGTAACACCTAGCAATTAGGGCTAATCGCATGTAACACCTAGCAATTAGGGCTAATCGCATGTAACACCTAGCAATTAGGGCTAATCACATGTAACACCTAGCAATTAGGGCTAATCGCATGTAACACCTAGCAATTAGGGCTAATCGCATGTAACACCTAGCAATTAGGGCTAATCGCATGTAACACCTAGCAATTAGGGCTAATCGCATGTAACACCTAGCAATTAGGGCTAATCGCATGTAACACCTAGCAATTAGCCTGCTAATCGCCTGTAACCTTGCTGTTCCAGTTTTTCGCGCGTTTAACGCTCCAAATCAGATCCAGAACGTGTGTAACCACCCAATATCATCCCAAACACTATCCTAAACATGTTTACATCAAAATCCTTCGTTTAACCTCGTATAATCAGTCCTGCATGAAATCAAGTAATCCAAACACCATACACATAGCATGCAATCATCATACTAACATGCATAACAATAACCCTATAATCAATTACTGAGATTCCTATCATCATAATATCAATATCAACACTGATCTATCATAATAACATAGCAATCATCGTCATGAATCATAAAAACCCTAGCTTTTTAATCATACACACTCATAACACATGCATATTAGTTATAATCCGATTAACAACCCTTATTGACGATTTTCAGAAAGCTTTTTCGTTTAACAACAGGTCTGGACCCTTAGGGATTGATTAAAAACGTTTATAAAGGTTTATGGATGAAAATCAAACCTTAGAATTATGAAAGTATGATGATTCAAGCTTGAAACCTTGAGTTTTGATCAAAAATCGCCTTCCAGAGGTTGTTTATGTGTTGGGGCGGTTTATGGGACGATTAGGGTTTGTATAATGAAGTTTAGGAGGTTAAGTATGGTATTTATAGTCGTTTTTAGTCGTCACTTACGTTGCAGGCGATTAGGCCTCAGTTGCAGGCGATTAGGGCTGCTAATCGCCACCCCCTTAGGCGATTAGCCCCCTACTCGCCACCCAGAGGAAGCTACTCGCCACCTGGGGTGAGCTAATCGCCACCCTGCAGGTGATTAGCTCCCCCTAATCGCCTGCAGGGTCCCGTTCCAAGTATTTTGCGCGTTAAACCCCGTTTTAACATATGTTAACACATTTTCACATACCGACAAGTCACATAATGATTGTAAACACATAACACTAGTAAATACACATATTTACACTCGTTCACCAATTCCCGGGACTCGAGATTCGTACGTTCCGTATGCCCTGACGATCCTACAAATCGTCACCGTTTGTACACTTGGTTAAGGACTGACATCTAACGATCCTCTAGGCCAACATCTAATGATTCCCTAGACTCATATAACAGTTCCCGAACCATAACCCGACTCAACTAACCCAGTTAAGTACAGAATACGCGTGACTCGCTAAGGTAGACTTTAATTTAGACGACGTTGCTAACTTGAATTTGCCGGGTGTCACATCATCCCCACGTTAAAAGAATTTTCGTCCCGAAAATTATGCAAGTACCAAGAGTATGAATAAAAGAAACAGACAAAAATAGAAACCAAGAGAGAGAATTACCCGAGTTGTCACATCATCCCCACGTTAAAAGGAATCTCGCCCCGAGATTCATTCCGTTGCAGTGGTAACGTGTCTCGACTCGAATGCCTCTTTAGGAAAAAGATGAGGATACTTAGACTTCATCTGATCCTCGCGTTCCCAAGTGTATTCCGGTCCCCGGTTCGAGTTCCATCGAACCTTAACAATACGAATCTTACTGTGACGCAGACTGCGAATCTTGTAATCAAGGATCTCGACAGGTTCCTCCACTATCCGAAGACGATCATCAACCTTGATCTCTTCTAATGGAACAATGAGAGACTCGTCAGTCAGACACTTCTTCAGGTTAGATACGTGGAAGACGTTATGTACGTTACCGAGCTCCGTCGGTAAATCAAGTCGATATGCCACCGGTCCGATCCGTTCCAGGATCGTAAATGGACCGACATACCGCGGGTTAAGTTTGCCACGCTTCCCAAAGCGTATGACGCCCTTCCACGGTGAAACCTTTAGAAGCACTTTGTCACCAACTTGAAACTCCAATGGCTTACGGCGATGATCAGCATAACTCTTTTGTCGGTCCCGTGCCGCTGCCAATCGATTACGAATCTGTACGATCTTCTCAGAAGTCTCGTACACCAGTTCTGGCCCAGTGAGCTGACTCTCCCCCACTTCGGCCCAACAGAGAGGAGACCTGCATTTCCGTCCGTACAATGCCTCGAACGGAGCTGCTTTGATGCTCGTATGATAACTGTTGTTGTAAGAGAATTCTACTAACGGTAAGTGAGCTTCCCAACCTTTGCCAAAATCGATCACACATGCCCGCAGCATGTCTTCTAGAGTTTGAATTGTACGCTCACTCTGACCGTCAGTTTGTGGATGGTAAGCCGTACTCATGTCTAGTTGGGTACCCAAAGCCTTGTGCAAAGACTTCCAGAAGTGAGAAGTAAAATGGGAGTCACGATCCGAGATAATAGAAACTGGCACCCCGTGCTTAGAGACAACTTCTTTCAGATATAAACGAGCCAACCGATCCATGGTGTCGGTCTCCTTAATAGCAAGAAAATGAGCTGATTTCGTCAACCGATCAACAATCACCCATATCTTGTCGTTCCCGCTTGGTGATCTAGGAAGTTGTGTGACAAAATCCATAGTAATCCGTTCCCATTTCCACTCTGGAATTTCGGGTTGTTGCAGTAGACCCGACGGTTTCTGGTATTCCACCTTGACCTTAGCACAGGTCAAGCACTTACTCACGTATGAGGCTATATCCGCCCTCATGTTTGGCCACCAGTACAGTATTTTTAGATCCTGGTACATCTTGTCTGAACCAGGATGAATGGAATACCGAGACTTGTGAGCTTCATCAAGAACCAGCTCCCGAAGTCCCCCGAATAAGGGAACCCAGACGCGTTCTGCGAAGTAGCGCAGGCCATCAGGCCTTTGCTCGAGATGTTTGTCGGCACCGTGCATAGTTTCAGCCTTAAGGTTTTCCTCCTTCAAGGCTTCTGACTGAGCAGAACGGAGTTGATCAGGCAGAGAGGAGTGGATTGTGAGTTGCAACGCCCGAACGCGACGAGGGTTTGTCGATTCTTTCCTGCTCAAGGCGTCTGCCACAACATTCGCCTTGCCAGGATGGTACTTAATGGCACAGTCATAGTCGTTCAGGAGTTCAACCCAACGGCGCTGTCGTATGTTCAGGTGCTGTTGGTCAAAAATGTGCTGGAGACTCTTGTGATCGGTGTAGATGGTGCATTTGGTACCGTACAAGTAATGCCTCCAGATTTTCAACGCGAACACCACCGCACCCAATTCCAAATCATGGGTAGTGTAGTTCCTCTCATGCACTTTGAGTTGACGGGAAGCGTACGCAATCACCTTCTCGCGTTGCATCAACACGCAACCGAGACCATGAATAGAAGCATCACAGTAAACAACGAAATCTTCAGTGCCCTCAGGCAAAGACAAGATAGGAGCAGTGCAAAGCTTAGTCTTCAGTTTTTGGAATGCGGACTCCTGTGGTTCACCCCAGTCAAATTTTCTATCCTTCTGAGTAAGAGTGGTGAGGGGTTGAGCGACCTTCGAGAACCCCTTAATGAAACGACGATAATAACCCGCAAGGCCTAGGAATTGCCGCACCTCAGTTGGCGTCTTCGGTGCTTCCCAGTCCTTGATCGCTTCGATCTTAGCTGGATCGACATGGATTCCCAGTTCATTGACTACATGCCCTAGGAATTGGACTTCGCGTAACCAGAAATCGCACTTCGAGAACTTGGCGTACAGCTGTTCTCGTCGTAAGAGTTCCAAAACTAACCGTAGATGTTCCCCATGTTCGGTCTCGTTCTTGGAATAGATCAGAATATCATCAATAAACACGATGACGAACTTGTCAAGATACGGTTTACAAACGCGGTTCATCAAGTCCATGAAAACCGCCGGTGCGTTAGTGAGACCAAAAGGCATGACCAAGAATTCGAAATGGCCATAACGTGTTCGAAAAGCAGTCTTTGCAACGTCAGCCTCCCTGACGCGCAGCTGGTGATAACCGGACCTCAAATCGATCTTGGAATAATAACTAGAACCCTGAAGCTGGTCGAATAGATCATCAATACGTGGAAGAGGATAACGGTTCTTAATGGTCAATTTGTTCAGTTCTCTGTAGTCCACACACAATCGGAAACTTCCATCCTTCTTCTTAACAAATAAAATCGGGGCTCCCCAAGGGGAAGAACTAGGTCTGATGAAACCCTTATCCAAGAGTTCCTGTAACTGGTTAGACAATTCTTGCATCTCAGGAGGTGCAAGACGGTAGGGGGCCCGAGCAATAGGAGCAGCGCCAGGTACAAGATCAATACCGAACTCAACCTGACGATGGGGAGGAAGACCAGATAAATCATCAGGAAAGACATCAGAAAACTCGCGTACAACCGGGATATCGTCGATCTTCTTCTCGCTGGTAGTGGAAACAGATAAAAGTGCTAGAACAGCCGAATAACCCTTCCGAAGATACTTAAGGGCTTTCATGCTAGAGATGAGACTTAGCGGAGCACCGCTCTTGTCCCCGTATACAGAAAGAAATTCTCCATCAGGGAGAGGAATCCGGATGACCTTGTCGTAACAAACGATCTCAGCGCGATACAGCGACAACCAATCCATGCCTATAACCACGTCAAAACTACCCAAAGGTACCGGCATAAGGTCGATAGGAAAAGACAAACCCGACAACTCTATGCGACACTCCCGAAGAACGCAAGTAGCTTCTATCTTCTTACCGTCAGCCAATTCTATAATATATTTAGCCTCTAAAGGAACAGGTACTACATCTAGCAAACGACTAACTTCCACAGATATGAAACTTTTGTCGGCACCAGAGTCAAATAAAACACTAACAGAGCGATCGTTGAGAAGAAACGTACCAGTGACTGTGTCAGGGTCCTGTCTTGCCTCTGCAGTCCCAATAACGAAGGCACGTGCGTTCCTGTTTCCGCCCCCGTTGTTACCATTTCCATTCCCATTACCATTCCCGTTTCCTCCCTGCTTCAGTTTTGGACACTCCTTCTTATAATGCCCCGTTTCCCCACAGTGAAAGCATCCCTGTTTACCCGCAGTCCCCTGAGTAGTAGAAGTCGGAGTAGTAGCTGGGGCCTGAGTCGATGGAAGAGTCGCCCTACAGTCCTTGGCAAAATGCCCCAACCTCTGGCAGCGATGGCAACGATTGTTGTCACAATTCCCATGATGATGGCGTCCACACTTATTGCATTTCGGTAACTTCCCTACATACCCACCACTTGGCTTAGAACCCGATGAAGATGAACCCCCACTATCAAACCTTTTCCCCTGTTGAGCTGGTGCTGGTGTAGAACTCTTCACATCATTATCCCACTTTCGCTTGTTGCTCTCTGGAGCCTTAGCAGTTGAACCTTTGGCAGGCAAGATACCCTCACTCACCTTCAAGTTAGTCATCCTATGAGCAGACCGGACCACCTCCGCGTAGGTAGGAAGATTCCCCGCAGCCACCAACCCTGCGATTTCTGGCACAAGACCCGAGATATAATGCTCAATCCTCCTGTATTCCGGCACATGTAGATCAGGACAAAGCACAGCCAACTCATTCCGCCTCACAGTATACTTCTCAATTTCCGACCCAGACATTTTGAGGTTCCACACCTCGTGTTCCAGCTTTTGAATCTCCTCCCTGGGACAGTACTCCCTCTTCAGCAGTTGCACAAAGTTTTCCCAAGGCATAGCATAAGCCTCCCCTATACCCATAGTCTGGGTGATATCGTTCCACCAGGTCAACGCAACATCCTGGAGCAACCCAGCAGAATACTTGACTCGATCCTCAGGAAGACAATTACACATCAGGAAAACAGACTCCACCTTCTCCAACCACCTGAGCAAACCTACTGCACCCTCAGTACCCGCGAACTCATGGGGCTTGCAGTCCCGAAACATTTTGTAGGTGCACATGGGTGGTGGTGGTGGATTAACATGACCACCTGTAAAGAAACACGTAAGAAAACTACGGGAAATGTAAACAAGTTCACCGATGAGATAGGAGTGGTTAGGTCAACTTACCGCCATTGTGCCCTAGCTGGAAGGCAGCCTGCAGCAAGTTGTTCAAGTCATCCTGCGTGAGGTTCACACCCCCACGACCACCATTTCCACGCCCACCATTGCGACCACCTCCACGTCCTCCTCGTGCTCCAGACATGATTCTGGCAAAAAGGACGAGAAAATTTAGTTTCACAGCCAATGATAAACACTAGCGTTTACAAGATCAAAGCTAGATCCAACCCAGGACTATCCATTCGAACCCAGAGCTCACTAGGGCTTTCATGCATTTCGGTTTATGATTTTGTGTGCACCCAAAATGATAAACCGCTCTACATGGTCCTCCAAGTGTTCTCCTAGTTCAAAGTTCAAATCACCGGACATAGACTCTTAGCTATACACCGTAATACTACGGTAGTTCATGACAAGGGTTTCTATTGGGGTAGGAAAGGGAGATGTCCGAGTCTTGGACCAATCTCAAGAGTATACAGTTAACCCCAATGTACCTCACTGTCTAGTAAGCAAGTAACCCAGTAAAAGAGTCTGGATGATGTAACACAGAAGGGCAAGATGATTTAGAGACACCCCGACAAGTCTATGAGTAACCCAGTATAAAGTTTAGTACCATGTGATCATCTAGTGTGTGCGACTCAGTTATAGACTAGACTCTACATGCAGTCCTAGTTCACTATAACCATTGGCTCTGATACCAATCTGTCACACCCTCAGAATCCACTTGCGGAGTTTTACCGCGAGGCGCATGACAAACCAGGATCCAAGTCAATGATCACAATAAACAATACTAAATGAATTTCAAAAACATAGTTTAAAAATCCCAAAACATCAGCGGAAGCTAAATGTCGTTACATAAACAAAATAAAACCAAATGTTTAATGTTCAAAACCATGCAACTCTAACTAGACGCCGTGCAGACGCGTGCGCCCTAGTTCCACTTTGCTACCTTAGCGACCTGAGAAAACATGTAAGAGTTTACGTCAGCACAAAAATGCTGGTGAGTTTACAGGTTTGTAATCAAAGTTCCAAGTATAACCTGTCCATACTATAACAATTGTAAACCAAGTACGCTAGCTAGGCGCATGTACCATTACTACTACGATTGGAAAACCATTACTAACTCGTAAACCAGTTGTTGTGCCCGAATAGTAAACCTGTTCCTGTTTGAGACAATATGCACCCGCCCGGCGCTCCATGCCGACGGGTGGGGTTGGTCACTCCCAATAGCGCTATTCACATTTCCCCGTTGTGCAAACCAGCACATTCATGGTTTCCCCCCGGGACTTCCAAAGATCGTATAGTAAACCGTTTGAAAACCCATAGTATGACAGTTGTTACCAAATAGTTGTTTAACACATGTTTTCTCCCCCGAAAACGAAAACCAAGTAAAGTGGGGCCGTAAACTCACCTTAGGTTGCGTTAACTTCAGATAATAGAATAGTTCAACAAGCTATGCTAGTCCCGTAAAACAGCGACCTAACATATGGTAGTTACAAGTACTTAGACTAATAACCCTTAGGTTAGTTAGTCCCTAGATGTCCAGACCATAACCAAGTTCGTTTGAAAACACCGTGACTGTTTAACCGACCCAAAGTACAAGACTCGACATCCCATTGGTGACCCGAGACTCCCCGTGTTATGTTTACGCTCCAAAACATGCAATCATGCAAGTACCCTTAACATACGTTAACACACAACAAGTTATAGCACATAGTTCACGTATCACCGAAATACATCCAAGTATTTGTTACCAAGTTATTAAACATGTTACGGGGTTCCTAGCATGTTCTTAGGTGTCAAAACGGGTCTCGGAATGCTAAAATATACATACAGCAGTAGTACACGCGATTAGGAAAAGTCAACTAGCATTTAGGTTGGTCAACTGGCATTTAGGAAGGCTAATCGCATGTAACTACTAGCATTTAGGGCTAATCGCATGTAACACCTAGCAATTAGGGCTAATCACATGTAACACCTAGCAATTAGGGCTAATCGCATGTAACACCTAGCAATTAGGGCTAATCGCATGTAACACCTAGCAATTAGGGCTAATCGCATGTAACACCTAGCAATTAGGGCTAATCACATGTAACACCTAGCAATTAGGGCTAATCGCATGTAACACCTAGCAATTAGGGCTAATCGCATGTAACACCTAGCAATTAGGGCTAATCGCATGTAACACCTAGCAATTAGGGCTAATCGCATGTAACACCTAGCAATTAGGGCTAATCGCATGTAACACCTAGCAATTAGCCTGCTAATCGCCTGTAACCTTGCTGTTCCAGTTTTTCGCGCGTTTAACGCTCCAAATCAGATCCAGAACGTGTGTAACCACCCAATATCATCCCAAACACTATCCTAAACATGTTTACATCAAAATCCTTCGTTTAACCTCGTATAATCAGTCCTGCATGAAATCAAGTAATCCAAACACCATACACATAGCATGCAATCATCATACTAACATGCATAACAATAACCCTATAATCAATTACTGAGATTCCTATCATCATAATATCAATATCAACACTGATCTATCATAATAACATAGCAATCATCGTCATGAATCATAAAAACCCTAGCTTTTTAATCATACACACTCATAACACATGCATATTAGTTATAATCCGATTAACAACCCTTATTGACGATTTTCAGAAAGCTTTTTCGTTTAACAACAGGTCTGGACCCTTAGGGATTGATTAAAAACGTTTATAAAGGTTTATGGATGAAAATCAAACCTTAGAATTATGAAAGTATGATGATTCAAGCTTGAAACCTTGAGTTTTGATCAAAAATCGCCTTCCAGAGGTTGTTTATGTGTTGGGGCGGTTTATGGGACGATTAGGGTTTGTATAATGAAGTTTAGGAGGTTAAGTATGGTATTTATAGTCGTTTTTAGTCGTCACTTACGTTGCAGGCGATTAGGCCTCAGTTGCAGGCGATTAGGGCTGCTAATCGCCACCCCCTTAGGCGATTAGCCCCCTACTCGCCACCCAGAGGAAGCTACTCGCCACCTGGGGTGAGCTAATCGCCACCCTGCAGGTGATTAGCTCCCCCTAATCGCCTGCAGGGTCCCGTTCCAAGTATTTTGCGCGTTAAACCCCGTTTTAACATATGTTAACACATTTTCACATACCGACAAGTCACATAATGATTGTAAACACATAACACTAGTAAATACACATATTTACACTCGTTCACCAATTCCCGGGACTCGAGATTCGTACGTTCCGTATGCCCTGACGATCCTACAAATCGTCACCGTTTGTACACTTGGTTAAGGACTGACATCTAACGATCCTCTAGGCCAACATCTAATGATTCCCTAGACTCATATAACAGTTCCCGAACCATAACCCGACTCAACTAACCCAGTTAAGTACAGAATACGCGTGACTCGCTAAGGTAGACTTTAATTTAGACGACGTTGCTAACTTGAATTTGCCGGGTGTCACAAAGGTAGATTGGTAAATACTAGTAATTATACACATGTATTTTGTATAAAGGTGTATTTTTATAAAATAGAGTTTTATAAAAATATGGACTCTTCTAACATATGGATATATATAAAAACAAAGGTTTTTATATAAATGTTAGACAAATTAAAAACTTGGGAGAACTTATATAAAAATGAACACTTTTATATAAATGGGAATATAAAAGTGTTGGAGCATTTTTATATATAAGTTACCAAGTCTTGTGTTGAAAATACAAAAGTATTTATAAAACTTCCAAGTAATATGTGTAGGAAATTAAAGAGGTGAATAACATTCCTAGAATACACATATTGGAAAACTTGGGAAAAATTAACTATACAAGTTAAGTAATCGGACTTGGACGTGTTAACGAACTAAGACGTAAAAACGGACGGACGAGAAAAGTATCATTACGTCAAGATGAGTATAAATACATTTTAAGGATTTAAAATATATGATTTGGGTGAAAAACACATAAGACTTTCCTAAGTGTTGGAAAATATTCGTGGGAGAAAAGTAACGTAAATAATCTAACGATTAAACGTTAAACAAGTGTATGGGCATAACAAGGAAAATATATATATATATATATATGTATATTCGACTCGACGAAATCTTAGTATATTTATTTAATGGGAAAGTAAATATACGGGGAGGTAAGTCGAGTCGAGTGCAGAAAACAATATATATATATATATAAATATATCGAATTGACGAGATCCTAGTGTGTTTACTTAATGGGAAAGTAAATATACGGTATGGTGAGTCGAGTCGAGCGTAGAAAAACACATTATCGAACGACAAGACCTTAGTATATTTATTTGAATGGGAAAATAAATATACGGTAAAGTGAGTCGTGTCGAGCGGTAAAGATATTATATCGAACGACGAGATCTTAAGTATAATTATTTAATGGGAAAATAATTATACGTTAAGTGAAGTTGAGACGAGAATAATCTTATACAAGTTAATTAATATTCATGAAAGTATAAATGTAACTTGTAACAAGGGTAATCCATCACCAACGGACCTAGGACATATGTTTAATTAAACGGGGAATTATACGTAAATGGTGGTGTTGGGAGTTGGGTGTACAACTTGCCAGAAAAACACATGCTATAGACTTAGTGACTTACACGCACTAGGACGTTCGTAGGTGCTTGACCACGGACTTGCTATTCTCTGCTATTTGATTGCACGCTATACTTCAGGTGAGTTTCACGGCCCCATTTTACTGTTTTAATTGGGGGAAAGATATGTTTTGTCAAATGTTGTCACATGTTGAAATGGGTTTTCAAGGATTAAAATGTGATAAGTGGCATGATGAGTACTTGAGCAGTGATCGCCACTCGGGGTTGAGTCCTCTCTTCTGTAACCATTAATTCAGGTAAATGAAACCGAAGGAATATTTGGA
Organism: Ambrosia artemisiifolia; assembly: GCA_032199755.1. Classification (NCBI taxonomy): domain Eukaryota; kingdom Viridiplantae; phylum Streptophyta; class Magnoliopsida; order Asterales; family Asteraceae; genus Ambrosia; species Ambrosia artemisiifolia. Next base: position 15,919,981 of record CM063523.1, read on the forward strand.
TAGTACTATCGGTGCCTGACGAGGCCCACCCTTAATCGATAGCGTCGATTATGCATCGGCGTATGCCAGGGGTGCACGTATTCTGAAATTAAGTCGTTGGGTTCCGAGAAACGACTTGGAGCGGGGCATTATTATTAGTCTTGGTTTGGTTATGGGGCTCAAGGGATTGCTCATCATTTGTAGGAGCTAGCTACTCCTTACAAAGGCCACAAGTTATGAAATGTCGAATCGGCAAGATCCTAGTATATTTATTTCAATGGGAAAATAAATATATGGTAAAGTGAGCCAAGTCGAGGGTTGAAAAATGAAATGTCGAATCGGCAAGATCCTAGTATATTTATTTCAATGGGAAAATAAATATATGGTAAAGTGAGCCGAGTCGAGGGTTGTAAAATGTAATGTCGAATCGGCAAGATCCTAGTATATTTATTTCAATGGGAAAATAAATATATGGTAAAGTGAGCCGAGTCGAGGGTTGAAAATGAAATATCGATCGACAAGATCCTAGTATAATTAATTAATGGGAAATTAATTATACGGTAAAGTGAGTCGAGTCGATGGTTGTGAAAATGTTGTTATTACGAAACAAAACCTGTGAACTCACCAATATTTTATATATTGACGTCTTTTTAAACATATCTTTCAGGTAACTAAGTGCTGAATAGATATGGGCTAGTGCGGTGGAATTCGGGATGTCGGATACTTGTCGGGGTTTCATCAATTGTTACCAAAGGGCTGGAACAAACGAAAATACCCCACATTGAAACTTAATGTTCGTCGTTTTATGTAATATTGAGAATGTGATTCTCTGTTCCGACATCTTAATAAATTGATTCTTTTCTAATTAAATATAGTTTGTGTTAATCTTGACTTTGATATACTTTCGAGCGTTGCGCCACGTGTTTCCGCCATTGGCGTGGTGTGACATTCTAGTAGTAAACTATTGCGTAAAACAGCAACGACAGAGGTATCAGGAAGCGGCAAACCAAAATTTGCTAAAGATAGAGGTGTTGGTTTGAGTTTAGTATTGTCTCTATTTCGTGCAAAACAAAATGTTGCAGGTCTTTGTCGTTCTGTACACAGGAGTGGTCAACTGCTGCTTGGCCAACATTGTAATTAATGTCACCCGACATACATTTCTAGGTTTGTTCCCATAGTTTTAGAGGATTTGAAATGTCACAGTAAAGAAGTAGGTATACAAATAGGGCTCTAAGCTCCTTGGCAAAACCCCACTCAGTAGCATCGCTGATTGCAGTGTTCCATTCTTTATCAATACCTGTAAGCCCTAGCTTCTCACACACCTCCCTAGAAGTTGGTATGATGACGCCATCTACTGTTCGCACATCTACATAAGATCCACATCCTCTTTGATAAGTGAGCAAAAGTCTCAGATAAAACAACTCGCCAGATGTTGGATGTACGTATGATAATCTACCTACTGGCGGTGTTCTTTTAGAAAGCCTACGCATCCACTTAGAATCCCACCTGAACTTTGCAAGGTAATCAATATATCATAGATCTAGACCATCAACGTCAGATATTCCCTGTTTTGACGCCTCATTTTGGTTGCTAACAAACCATTCTGTCAACGTTGTTTTACCCACATTTGGATTGTTAGCTACTTCGGCCAGTCACGCAGATTGTCTAAATGTGAGGTTTTGTTTGCCTTCCAACTGAACTGCTAATATTTGAAATGCAGGACGCCGACGATGTATGGGGAAATTAAATATTCTCCAGGAAGCCTCTTGAGGGCATATGAACCGAGCATCTACAAAGTTGTTGATTTCATCAACTATTACAGTCTCTATAACAGGTGTGTTTTGTGATGTATCATCGACACGTGTTAATGAATAACGTATTCTGTCAGCACCCTTTAATATATACTTAAACAAATACTTAATCATCATCGACCATTCACAGTACTCAACATTTATATGGGCGTCAAAATGACGCAACAATGAACCACATAACCGTTGTCAAGAGGAACCCCATTTTTTGATACCTCTTGTAATGAACATAGGCAGCACTATCAAAATGTGTGGCTATTTCATACGGTTTTGGAAATTTCTTGGAACAAATACCATCTTTCATGCAAGGCGAATACAACCTAGCTAACCCACAACGGCCATGTAGCATGTAATTGGTCACTATCCTGTGCAGCAGTAGCTGTGATATTGGGTCAGGAAGTTCAACAGATATGTATTGATCTACTTTTTCAAGATTACCAATACTGTGTGCATTGGATACCCATAACAGCGTATGAAAATGAGGGAGACCTCTTTTTTGGAACTCATGGTATAAAGGTTTGCAACAATACATTAAGTTTAACATTAAGAGAAGTACTGGAATACATGACTAACATTCACCTATAAACAGGAAATATAGGTACCCGCTGTAACATCTTCAAAAGGTTTAGCATCTCTAAGGTATTTAATAAATGACCGAACTTTCATCTGAAAAACTCTTGCAATAATGTATGGCCTGTCTTGCGGACTTGAGACGTCAGCACACATAATTTCTCTTGCAATTTCTGGCCAACAAACATTACATGTGAAAGTTATGAAGTATTGTGGATTCCCATAGACCCGAAACAATGCAAGGGCATCTTGATAATGTTTATACATATATGGGCCCACTTGTGAACGAAGAAGTTAAAAAGACCCGTTTGCCCACATCATAGCCATTGACATCGCATTTTGAAATTGCATCATGAACACCGTCTAAAAACTCACACCAGAATTTATTTTGGTTTGCACGAATGTATTGAAGGCGACATTGCTCAATACATATGTACGCATCAAGCAAATATTGCTGAAATAATCTTGACGCCTTTAACAAATGAGTATACACGTTATGCCGATCGTGAATCTGATAACCGTAATATGTTAGAAGGCTAAGGCTATGATCATCAGCACGCGTCATATTAAATTCTTCAGTTGGTAAGTCGTCAGGCATTGCTGTTGCAGCATCAACCATCAGAAGCTCTGGCGACCAACCTTGTTCACCACATGGAAACAACAAAGGATACTGAAGTGGCATGTAAGACGCGTGTAAATTACTAACCCGGTGTGGTGTGTTATCATTTCTTCTAATGATGATATCAAAAGATTCAGAACTTGGATTTTACGATCACATATGATTACACCAATAGTACTTGAAAAAGACGCATCATAACGACGATCAACAGCATGACTATAAAGCTTTATCGCGAAATCTGGTATTTCCGGCTAAAAAGTCTCACATACTCATTTTCTTGTTCAAGCATGTAGGCAATTGCTGCCACCACATCTGGGCACAAATTATTTTGATTACCACCAGCGAAAAAATGAAGTCTGTTTTCAACTTCATTTAACGGATCAAAGATATACATTTGTAGGAATCTAGGCCTATTACCCGGAGCAGGACACAAAGAGCCTAACCAATGGGATATCTGGCCAGCAACTTTAAAAACATAAGGCCCAATACCTTGGTTAACAGACTCGTCTACTGTGGCGCCAAAAGAGGTCATAGAAAACATTGAATTATAAGCCCGTATGCTCAATAGGAAGTTGGGGTCTGTAAACAATTTTTTCATCAGAGGTGGTGGTTCTGATGGGTACTCAATTTGCACCCTTCCTGCCTTGCAACATCTATTATACCTCGGGCGACAACTCTTTGGAAATGATGTTAGCCGTTCTTCAAGCCAAAACAGCGCTCCACAATACTCGCAGACCTCTCCACATGTTCCCATATCGACATAGTTGGGCGATTGCAAAAACTCATTTGCAAAACGAGTGCGACGGGATATAGATCACAACATTGAAGCTCTATAAGACGTCTGACCACTTGATGGAGACGTTGTTTGCAAAACAGCAGCCGAAGACAACTCAACAGCAACATGAGCAGTTGTTGTTCGCTGTCGTTTTGAACGCGGCGCAGAGACCCAGCATCAGCATCACCAAGTGTTACAGGTCGTTTTTGTTTAGAGCGCAGTACAGGCGACGATATTGAAGGCGACGTAGACGACGACCCAACATCAACATTGATAGTTTTATTTCGCCTACGTCTACCAAGCGCTGAAGACGATGCTTCATCATCAATATCATCACTCTCTTTTCGCCTCACACGCGACGCGAAAGAAGACATAACAAATTTGCCTACATCATCCAAACAAAGTAACACACAACAGTAAAAAAACAAAAAGGCGATAAGCTCACAACAATAGCATATATATCACCTATACAAATATCAACCTAAACTAAAAAAAACCAAACAGCCAAAAAATACATAACATCTTTCAAAAACAGATAACAACACTAAGAGCAATGACATCTTTCAAAAACAAATACAACACTAAGAACAATGGCAAAAAAAAGATCTTATCAAACAACATACTTAATAACAAACGCAATTAAATGCAGTTTCTTTGAACACTTAAAAAATGTAAGAGCAGCAAAAGAAAATCATCTTCACAAAACAATGCTACCATCAACTAAACAACATGATTTTAAAGGTAAGTTACCTTCAGTTTATGTAGATGCATTAACCATTAATGTATTAACTGATTTTAAAGGTAAGTTACCTTCATTTTATGCAGAAGAAAAACAGAGCAGGCGATCCAAAAGAAGAAACAGAGCAAAAAGTTTGCGAAATTATCAGATGATTAGTTTTTATACCAATATTTCACCATGCATATGGGTCTTAACACCTGTTTAGACACCTCACTAAACAATACACGTGGCACTATTAAAGTTACAAATACTTTTATTAATTAGCATAAAAAACGGTACCCAAAGATTCGAACCCGGATGAAACACACACCACAACCACCAGACCAAAGCTGGAAACATATTAGAAGATAGAAAAAATATTATAAAACCAACAAAGGCTGTTATGCAGCATTAATAACGTTACTGTTCAATATCAACGGTTATAAATATATTTATAATTATAATATATAATCATATGCGAAAAACAGAAAAAAATTATACATTCATCTTATCTTATAAAAAATATAGAATACTAAATTAATAACAAGCGTCTTCCATATTATATATTTAGAAAGTTTGACATCTTCGTATAAAATAAAATAATATAAGGCAAGCTATAATAACCGAAGAGAAAGTATACGGTACAAAGTTTCTTAACGTGAGAAGTGTAGGAAGCCATCACAAATTGACATGTGTAAACCATGGTTAACTATACCTAACTCAAACCACCCTTCCTTCCTTCTATTGTTGTAGATCTGAATTAACCACTCTTCCTTCCTACCTTTTTGTTATTGTAGATCTGAACTGTCACTCACAATCCATCACAATCGCTGCCACTCACAATTCGTCAACAATCCAGTCACGATCTCCTTTCTCCGATCCACACCAACAACTAACCATGTCCAACACTACTCAACTACCCACAATAATTAATTTTTTAAATCACCTAAAAGTGGTGATGAAATTACAACTCTTCCTCCAATGGCAGCTGCCGCCGTTAACATTAATATTAACAACATGAACATAGGCATTAAAATTCTTTTATTCATCGTCTCCTTCACTGTTACTGTCAGGTAAGAGAGGAGAAAGTCAATGAAGTATGAACAGCAAGACGTCTAGTGTTGGGTTTATAAACGAATCTTTTTTTATGGTTTGAAAATCCATGTATGATGCTCTTTGGGATGAGGACCTGGAGACATTAAAAGGTGCGTCTAAAGTGTTTTGATTGTAGTGTGTTTAAAGTGTTTTGATTGTGCCTTTCAAGCAAGGTTGGGTTTTGATGAGTGCGTCCAAATTTGAAAGAGTGCTTTTCCAACTTTTTAATGAGTGCGTCCAAATTTTCAATAAGTGCATCCAAATTTTCAATGAATGCTTTCAAACTTTTTAATGAGTGCTTCCAAATTTTCAATGAGTGCGTCCAAACTTTTCAATGAGTGCTTCTAAATTTTCAATGAGTGCTTCCAAACTTTTAATGAGTGCTTCTAAACTTTTTAATGAGTGTTTCCAAACTTTTAATGAGTGCTTCTAAACTTTTTAATGAGTGCGTTTAAATTTGTACAATGAGTGCGTTTATGTTGGGTCTGCTGACCTGGAGAAGAATAGATGATTAGAAAGCCAAAATATTCTATCTTTTGATCCTTTGAATAAAACAGTTGATACAATAAACTTTCCCCAAAAGACTGTTGACCCTAACAACTGCTACACCAAACAACTCATAAAGACAACTGCTGCTGCTGAAAGGTCTGCTGAACAAACAACTGATAGACAAAGGTCTGATGAAGAAACAACTGCTGATCAAGTACGGAAGAACAAAGGTCTGTTGAACCAACAGCACTTTGGTTCAACAGATGATAGAAACCATCAAAGTTTTCCTTTACAGTGTTTTGTATTAACAGTGTTTTCAATGTAACAGTAGTTATAGTTAGCAGATGTTTAATGTTGTTAGTCAGTTAGAGGTCGCTGTCTTAGGTGACGTCAGCAGTTATCATCAGAGGTTTAGTTTAGTCTATAAATAGAACAGTGAATGTACTGTTCTATTCATCACTCGTCATTCTCTTAAGACAAACATTCTCTGAGTGATCAGGCTGAGGGGGAGTCATTGTACGATTGTAATCTTTCAACTTAATGAAAGCATTCGATTAAAAACAATTATTCTCTTTTTTTGATTTATAGTTTATCATTCTGCTGCACTTTCCATTTATATCTCACTTCACTTATTTCATATTTGTCTAAACAATCAAACTCAGATCCTAACAGTTTAAATTTTGTTAGTGCGTTTAAAAGGCTCTGTTTTCACCAACTTCATCTTCTTCCTCTGCAACTTTTTTTAACCTAATTTTTATGTTCAATCATACTTATTGAAACAAAATCAAAAGTATTTGACAACTATTACGAGCGTTTATTCATATTTGTATGTTTTTTCGTATGATTAAATCGTTCCAGTGTAAATCTCTGTTTTTATAATTTTGTCGTTTTCTTTTATTTTAATCGAATGTTTTTTGTTATTTTGATTGTGTAATCATTCAAATTGGTTTAATCGATTTTCAATTGTTGAAATTTTTTTGTTTCGATTGATTTTTGTTGTTACGATTTGAAAAAAAAATATACGGTTTTTCATAATTTACTCTTGGTTAGTTTAACCCAAGTATGATTAGGGTTTTTAATCTGCATCCAGACATCTTGTTAATCTAATGGATGAGATTGCTTCTTACGCTTCTTACGTTAAGAAGCTTTATACATTATCTCTCCCCATAACTGAATATCACGTATCAATAAACGAGTGAGTCTAGTTTTAGCCTGTTTAAACATTTGTTTTTCATTGTTTAGATTGCTATAAATAGCAATGGTTCGTCTATGATATTATATATTATTTAATTATGTTATTTATATAAATATACATTATTTTCTATACGTTTATTTATTTATTTATTATCTTAAATGAAATTCATACATTATTTATATAAATTATGAAAATTTCATCTATTTTTAAAATAACAAATTAATTTAGACTTGCAAGTCAAGACAAGCTTTGTTTTTTAAGCACCGACTTATGCAAGTTTATTAAATGAGAGCACTATTTTAGGTTTAGATTAGAGATCATTTAGGCTAATGCTAGATTCAAGTGTTTAGCAAGTCGATCTTGAATAACTCGTGAACAGCTTGGATAGTTTCTAGTGTTTCACATGTCTAATTTTTTTTGAAAGGAAAACTTCATTAAAACAAACTCCAAATGTCCTCAAAACAAGGACCTAGGAGCACAAAAACGAAACAACATTAATCCAATGGATACAAACACCAAGTACTCCAATCTATATCTTTCCATCTAGACCTATTACGAATCCAAAAGAAAGCCTTCAATTTAACAATCTCCACAATCTCAATCGGTCTCCGTCGCTTGTTGTTGAAAACGCGTTCATTTCGCTCATTCCACATCACCCATAACGTGGTGTAAACAATACCTCTTAGAATATGTCTCGCTTTTTAGAATTAGTTCGAATCTCCGGCAGACACAAAAGGTCCTAAACGTCGAATGCCAAACTATGAGGTAACCGACACCACGCTTCTATTCTAAACCACACTTCATGAGAAAAAAACGCAGCCGGTAAACAGGTGTAAAGCCGTTTCTAATTCCACTTGACAAAGAGAACAGGAAGTTTGATGGACGATCACGCCACGTTTAATAAGCTCTGCAATATGTAACATCCGGCAAAAATCGATGTGATTCCGTACGTAATTAGTATACGTAATTAACGGTTTAAGTGCATATTTAAATTAATTGGATTAATTTAGCCTTCGAGAATATCAAATTCCCCATAAGATGCATAGGAATGCACATGTTTAATGTTGAAGCACGGCGAAATCGCATGCGAATAAACTTGTCCGGAACGGACGTTGGTGATTACCCGGTAAAAATTAAATAAACGAAAAGGATCCCGGACACCCAAGATATAAAATAAAGGGTATTTTCACAAAATATAATGTGTTTTGGAACTCCAAAACCATAAGTGAAAACTTTACATATAAATATCCCGGTAACGAATAAAGTGCGTGTATCGCACCCGATATGCGTATAACTTATAATTTCACCCAACGAAAGCCTAACTAACCCACCAACACTTAAAATAGGCTAAGTTTAAGGGTTATTGGAGGCTATTATAATATCCAAATAACGCGTGAGTAAAATCCTATTAATACCCGAACGACACCCGAACGTTAAGTGTGAAGTATAACTTATTATTTAGCAAATGTTTTGTGTTGTGGACCCCACCAAAACCCAACCCCAAACCAGCCCAACCCTTACCATACTCAATCTTTTATTTTATTTTTTGTACCAAACAATCTAAGTAGATATGGGATGGATTTGATCACGATATTATAAAGGATTGTGGGTACTCAAAGATTACACAAATCTTTCTTTTACTGTTGAAAATTCTCAGCCAAAACACCCATTAAAATCCATCAAAGATCACCTAGTACAAAAAGATCCATGATATGTGGGATTTAGATCTAATGTTAGATCTTTGTGATCTTGAAAGATCATTGGAAGATATGATAATATTATAAAGTATCACAAAACACAACATTTCAAAAATTTCTTCTTCTTCTTCCTCTCTTATTGCGGTGAGTTAACAAGAACACACACACACCCACCTTCAAGTTTTAATACTCCAAATTCCTTCATAAACATCCATTTTCCAAACCCCATTTGTGTGTTAAGCTTGGAGCTAACCACATAGGAAGAACACACTAAACTCCATCAAAATCAGGTATTGTTAGCTTCCCTAGCCTTGTGCTAGTTGTAAGTATTCTTGATCTTGTTTTTGTCTTTAAAAAGTTTATGTTTATTATCTAGAAGCAAGTTGTATAAGGGGTTAACTTGATAAAGCTTTACATGATAAAACATATGATTTTAAAGACTAAAATGGTGTTATGAGTGCATGATATGGGCCGAAATTTGGTGATGGTTATGTATTGATTCTTGTAGTTTTATAAAGTTCATAAAGACTTAAGGAAAATGATGATCTAAACAAGACTTGCTAATGGAACTTGAATAAACTTAAATATGGTTTTAATCATCATAACATAAGCATCTAAGACTATATATGGTGTTGATTTTGTTAGAAAACAAGTTACATAAATTTTACATCTTCAAAGTCTATACACTTGAATAATGTAAATTGGACATGTTGGACAAAATACACTAATTACACCTATTAGTATCCTTAATGAGATGATTTAAGACTATTAAAAGCGTTGGAACATAAAAATAAACTAACATGACAAAGTTGATCAATTAAAGTCCACTAGTTTAGTAGAAAATTGTTAATCTTGAAAGATTGAATGGAAAAATGTAACTTTTATAAGTTAAAGGACTATTTTAGTAACTTTAAAAGTTGAGAGACTTGAAATGATATTTTTAGAAACTTGTATCTAAAAATATAACTATGGAAAGTTTAGTGTCAAAAGTGTAAAATGGTAACTTTCCAAGGTGGATTTAGTAAATACTAGCAAATATATATATGTATCTTGTATAAAAATGTATTTTTATAAAATGGAGTTTTATAAAAATATAGATTTTCTAACATGTGGAAATTTTTAAAAACAAAGGTTTTTATAAAAATGTTAGATTAAATAAAAGCTTGGTGGAAACTTATATAAAAATGAACACTTTTATATAAATGGGAATATAAAAGTGTTGGAGCATTATATATATATAAGTAACCAAGTCTTGGAAATAAAAATACAGATATGTTTATAAACTTCCAAGTAATATATGTAGAAATTAAAAGGTGATTAATTTCAAGAATACCTATATTGTTGAAACTTGGAAAAATTAACAATACACTTATATATATGTAAAGTAATCGGATTTGGATGTGTTAACGGACTAAGACGTGGAATCGAACAGATTAGTATTTGTATTAATTACGTCTAAGGAGAAAATAAGAACATATATTTTAAGGGACTTAAAATATATAATCCGGGTGAAAAATACATAACACTTTCCTAAGTGTTGGGAATTTATTTGTGGGAGAAAAATAACGTAAATAATCTAACGATTAAACGTTTGAAACAAGCGTATGGACTTGACAATAAAAATATATTATCGAATTGACAAGATCCTAGTATATTTATTTAATGGGAAAGTAAATATACGGTAAAGTGAGTCGAGTCGAGTGAAGAATATATATATATACATATATATCGAATCGACGAGATCCTAGTGTATTTACTTAATGGGAAAGTAGATACACGGTAAAGTGAGCCGAGTCAAGTGTGGAAAATGTTATGTCGAATCGACGAGATCCTAGTGTATTTACTTAATGGGAGAGTAAATATACGGTAAAGTGAGTCGAGTCAAGTGTGGAAAATGTTATGTCGAATCGACAAGATCCTAGTATATTTATTTAATTGGAAAATAAATATACGGTAAAGTGAGTTGAGTCGAGCGTTGAAAATATTATATCGATCGACAAGATCTTAGTATAATTATTTAATGGGAAAATAATTAAACGTCAAGCGAGTCGAGTCGAGAATAATATCATACAAGTTAATTAATATTCATGAAAATATAAATATAACTTGTAACAAGGGTAATCCATCACCAACGGACCTAGGACATATGTTTAACTTAAACGGGGAGTTATATGGCGGTGTTGGGAGTTGGGTGTACAACTTGCCGGAAAAACACACGCTATAAGACTTAGTGACTTACACGCACTAGGACGTTCGTAGGTGTTTGACCTCGGACTTGCTATTCTCTGCTATTTGATTGTACGCTGTGCTTGAGGTGAGTTTCACGGCCCCTGTTTAATGTTTTACTTAGGGGAAAGATATGTTTGTCAAAAGTTATCACATGTTGAAATGTTTTCAAAGGTTAAAATGTGATGAGTGGCATGATGAGTACTTGAGTTTTGCTGTATGTTCGCCACTCGGGGTTGAATCCTTGCTACTGTAACCATTAATTCAGGGAAATGAAACCGAAGTAATATTTGGATAGTACTATTGCTGCCTGACAAGGCCCACCCCTAATCGATAGCGTCGATTATGCATCGGCTTATGCCTGGGGTGCACGTATTCTAAACTAAGTTGTTATTTGCCGAGAAACAACCGGTAATCGCGGGGCATATTTATTAGTCTTGGTTTTGTTATGGGACTCAAGGGATTTTTCATCATCATAGTTTTGTAGGAGCTAGCTACTCCTTACAAAGGCTACAAATTGTGCTGGTTCTGCACAGGGTGTAAAAATGTTGTTATGAAACTAAAGCCTGTGAACTTACCAATATTTTATATATTGACATCTCTTTTTAAACATAGCTTTCAGGTAACTAAGTGCTGGTTAGATATGAGGCTAGTGCGGTGGAATACGGGATGTCAGATACTTGTCGGGGTTTCATCTATTGCTACCATCGGGTTGGAAAATAAACGGAAACACCCCACATTGAAACTAAATGTTTGTTGTTTTATTCAATGTTTGAAATGTGATACTCTGTTTCGACATCTTAATAAAGTGATCTTTTCTAATTAAATATATTTTGTGTTAATCTTGACTTTGATATACTTTCAAGCGTTGCACCACGTGTTTCCGCCATTGGCGTGGTGTGACACAATCGTAGAGAGGCGATTAAACGTTTGAAACAACTGTATGGACTTGACAATAAAAGTAATATACGGTAAAGTGAGTCGAGTCGAGTGAAGAATATATATATCGAATCGACTAGATCCTAGTGTATTTACTTAATGGGAAAGTAAAAATACGGTAAAGTGAGTCGAGTCGAGTGTGGAAAACGTTATGTCGAATCGACAAGATCCTAGTATATTTATTTAATTGGAAAATAAATATACGGTAAAGTGAGTCGAGTCGAGCGTTGAAAATATTATATCGATCGACAAGATCTTAGTATAATTATTTAGTGGGAAAATAATTATACGTCAAGTGAGTCGAGTCGAGAATAATATTATACAAGTTAATTAATATTCATGAAAATATAAATGTAAACTGTGACAAGGGTAATCCATCACCAACGGACCTAGGACATATGTTTAACTTAAACGGGGAATTACATGGTGGTGTTGGGAGTTGGGTCTACAACTTGCCGGAAAAACACACGCTATAAGACTTAGTGACTTACACGAACTAGGACGTTCGTAGGTGTTTGACCTCGGACTTGCTATTCTCTGCTATTTGATTGTACGATGTGCTTCAAGTGAGTTTCACGGCCCCTCTTTACTGTTTTACTTGGGGGAAAGATATGTTTGTCAAAAGTTATCACATGTTGAAATGTTTTCAAAGGTTAAAATGTGATGAGTGGCATGATGAGTGGAGTTTTGTTGTATGTTCGCCATTCGGGTTTAGTCCTCGCTACTGTAACCATTAATTCAGGGAAATGAAACCGAAGGAATATTTGGATAGTACTATTGCTGCCTGACAAGGCCCACCCCTAATCGATAGCGTCGATTATGCATCGACGTATGCCTGGGGTGCACATATTCTGAGCTAAGTTGTTATTTGCCGAGAAACAACTGGTAATCGCGGGGCATATTTATTAGTCTTGGTTTGGTTATGGGACTCAAGGGATTGCTCATCATCGTAGTTTTGTAGGAGCTAGCTACTCCTTACAAAGGCTAGAAATTGTGCTGGTTCTGCACAGGGTGTAAAAATTTTGTTGTTATGAAACTAAAACCTGTGAACTCACCAATATTTTATATATTGACGTTTCTTTTTAAACAGGTAACTAAGTGCTGGTTAGATATGAGGCTAGTGCGGTGGAATACGGGATGTTGGATACTTGTCGGGGTTTCATCTATTGTTACCATCGGGTTGGAAAATAAACGGAAACACCCCACATTGAAACTTAATGTTTGTTGTTTTATGTAATGTTTGAAATGTGATACTCTGTTTCGACATCTTAATAAAGTGATCTTTTCTAATTAAATATAGTTAGTGTTTATCTTGACTTTGATATACTTTCGAGCGTTGCGCCACGTGTTTCCGCCATTGGCGTGGTGTGACAGAAGTGGTATAAGAGCCAAGGTTATAGCGAACTAGCATTTTGTAAAATATAGACTATAACCGGTTTCGGCTCGAAATCAAAGTTTCAAAACTAAAGCACAACAAATATTTTTAGAAAAGAAAGAAATTTGTACATGGGATATACAAGGGGAAATTCCGACCGACTAGCCATGTGTGTGTCAATATGTGAAGTATTAGAATATATGGATAAGAATGTTTATATTGCATAGGAATCCGATTTTCTAAGGCTAGTTAATACATATACGTAGTACGGATATTTTGCCAGTAAGGATGTCGTGTCACGCTTCACATTAGTCCGCACTCTTTCATCGATCATCAGTACCAGCAAGTGGGAAGGATGCTGTAGTCTACGAGGAGCTCACTCGCTTACCTATAGCCGGGAGGATCGGAAGGACTAATCTCTATCGCACTAATGGATGTCGCCGCGTGGTTTATGATGTGGAGGCTAAACTATTTGTAGATGCACGTTTTGCGACTAATGATTTGGATTGTACATTTAACATATGTTAGTTGATATTCAGAAGGGGCGAATGTGGATACAGGATGGGCGAATGTGTTTTGGAATGGGCGAAGGAAGAACATAACTGGGCGAATGTGGATAATGGCATGGAGATGTATACGTTCGTACCAAGTAACTGGGCGAATGTGGACTTTGTCCACATTCGCACCATGCAAACGGGCGAACCTGCAGACAGTATATATATGTTTTGGTCATTTTGAATGTTAGAATAGTTTTTGGGAGTGTGTGTTTTGTGGTCAGGTTTCTCTCTAGATTGAAATTGTGTTAAGTTGATTTAGATTAACTTGTAAGGTCATTGTAAGAACATTTTGAACAAGTAATCTATAAAAATGGTGATTGAAAAGGTATTTTCCGTGTTGTGATTTGCGTATTATCATTTTGTTCAGTTCTAGGGTTTCCGCACCTGGAATTGTGACTTGTATGATCATATTGTCCCGTTTTAGCTAAAATTCTTCATCTACAAAGTGGTATCAGAGCCATACAGATCATACAACAACAAAATTGATAATATCAGAGCTGATTTGGACTTAATTTTGATCAAATTTCATCTGTTTTTGAATGAAAATGGTTTTTGATAGATTTTGAAGGTTTTTGATTTGAATTCATGGTTAAAATCAAGTTTTCCAAGAATTAAAGTTGTTCCAAATCAATTCCGAATCATAACCTGATTAAGATCATCAAAATACACAAACTTTTGAAAATCTCAGATCAAAATAACCGTTTTTCAAAGTGTAACCGTTTTTCAAAGATGAATGGGTCGAATCTAGAGAGAGTGGGCGAACCTGGACCATTTTAGGGCGAACCTGAGCTTATTTTGGACGAACGTAGTTTATTTCAGGTCGAACCTAGGAGTGTTGTGTTGATTTTTCCAAATTCGGGTCTATATTTCCACATTCGGTTTTACGGGGGGACGAACGTGGAAAAAGAGTGGACGAAAGTAGACATTTTCGGACGAACGTGCAGAGTATTAGGTGTTGTTCTACATTCTGGTCCTAATTCTACATTCGGGGTACTGTTTGGGCGAACGTAGATTCATACAGGGCGAAAATAGAAGGGTTATTGGGAAATTTTCTAAGTTTGGTGAATTTCTAAGTTTGTGAACATCATGTGGAATTTTCCAACTACACCGAGACCGGCAACGACACAACAACAGCAGCAAGTGACTATGGACCCATGGACAGTGGCAGCTCAGAAATCGAGCACTCAGTCTTCGCAACCGATTAACTACTTAGCGATGACTAGTTCGATGCCACAGATTGTTGTATCTTCACCACAACAACCTGTGACAGACTATTGGGGAGTAGCAGCAGCGGTGGTAAATACTCAAACTACCAATGCTATTTCTACACTAATAAATGACTTATCTTCAGGTAGCGGGAATCGGCCACCCAAGCTAATGGAGATGCAGGAGTATAACCAGTGGCAGAAGAAATTCAAGATTCATCTTGAAGGCATGGGGTTGGAAGGAACAGAGGCGTGGCAGATGATAGCAAAAGGTTGGAGTATAACCAATTCTGGAGAACACCGGTGAACCTGTTCCTTTGGAGAGTTTGACAGACGATGAAAAGAAGAAATTTGCTGTGGAAAAGAAGGCATACTCTCAGTAACTCAGGCGATCACAAACAATTTGCTACATCAGTTTGGGTCGTGCACTACTTCTAAGCAGTTATGGGATGTGCTAAAGAATCGTCATGATGGTAACGAAAAGAAGAGAAGGTTGAGGATGGAGGAGTTGAGAAAAGAATTTGAGAACTTTACTTATGTCGGGAACAAGACTTTAAAAGAGTTGACTCCTAGATATTGTCATTTACTAACTGAATTGTCTAGTTATGATATACAGATTCATATGACAGATCTGGTGGACAAGTTTGCAGATGCATTACCACCGTACTGGGATCAACATGTCGAGGTACTCAAAGAGAAGGATGCTTATAAGTATTGGACTATCAACGAGTTCATTCAGAAGCTGGAGAATAAAGAACTCGAGGAGAAGTGGAAAGCTAAAAGATCTCAGATTCCTCAGAACCCTGAATTGTATCATGGTGGTACTTCAGCAACTGTGGGAAACTCTAATGTTGATGGACTAGTGGCACCTCACATAGCTTGTATTTCAAGCGTCATGGAACCACCGAAACAACCAATCAACTACCTAGCACAAACCTCATCCTATTCACAACCATCATATACACCACCACCACAACAATACACAAATTCTTTCATTTCACCATTTTCTCCAATGCAGCAAGCAGCATTTTATTCTTCTAACCAACCACAACAACAACCTCAACAACAACCTTACATGAATCAAATGAATCAAGTTAACCAAACCAATCAGCAACCGGTGGTATTGGAGACATCCAATATGGGTAATGTGACTGTGGAGGTTGCTCAGCAACATATTGCATTAGTCTCAGCAATGGTTGCTTCGTATAACGGTTTAGTTGCAAGTCAAATTGGGAATAACAACTTGACCAATGAAGACTATGCACAAATCGACAAAGAGGAGATGGAGCTCATTGACATCCAGTGGGCTTTTGCTAGCATTATGAGAAGGGCAACCGAGTTTATTGAAAAGACCGGGAGGACTGATTTGGGTACTTCTCCTAATACTACTTATGGTTTTAACAAGGAGAAAGTGACATGCTTTAACTGTGGAGGTAAAGGACACTTCAAAAGAGAATGCACTCAGCCACCTAAGCAAGGTAACAGAAACCCTTTCAACTCAAACTACCAGAACCGTCAACAACAAAACCAAAACCAAGTTTCTTTCCAAAACAACAACAACTATCATATCAAAACCACTCACCAAATAACACAAACAGAACAGTTATACCGATCACTACACCAAATGAGCAGCCACAGAATACAAATCAGAATCAAGCTTTAGTGATCCAGAATGATGAAAGGTTTGACCGGTCTGGAATGCAAATTGGTGTACTGTTGAGGAATTCACTACTGGTGGGAATGTGGCTTGTGTTGCCCGACAGGTTGATATCGAGGAGTCGGTGATAGTTGATCAAACTGAAGAAACTGATAGTGAGGTTGAGGTATCGGTGGAAGAGATGAATGTGGAGACTGCGACTGTTGAAGCTCAGGCTGAAGAAGCAAGTTCTGGAGTGGTGATTGACACAGTTTCTGATGTTCCTGAGGAGTGTGATTCAGTTTATTCAGATTCAGAAAGTGAATCAGACTCAGAGGCAAGTGTTACATCTTTGGATGACGAGATTGATCAGTTGCTGGCAGAAGCAGATTTTCTGAATACAAGGAAGTCATGCATAGTGGATGACGCTTTCACCAGAATCGATTATTCAAAGTTTTTCGCTGGGAAGGAATCTCATTTTGCTCTAATGGCCATGACAGATCCTCCAAAACAGGTAAGTTCTGAATCTAGCACTGATGTTACAAGTGATAAGTACTGTGGAACTTGTGACAGATTGACTGATGAAAACAAAGAACTTCGCATTCAACGCGATAGTGCTATAATCAACTGTCAATCTGCTCGCAAAGAAGTGATTGCTTTTAACAAAGTACTTGATGGGTACAAAAAGGACATTTCCGACCTAAAGAAAACTCTTTCATTAAAACAATTAGCAATTAACAACTATATTAATGAACTTGAGAACACTAAGTTGGAAATGGCTACCATCAAGTGCTTTGCTGAAAAAGTCAACAAGAAATTAGAAAGTTATAAGCACATTGCTTATGTTGTTGACCACATCATTGATGATCAAACCACAAATTATAAGTCTGTGCCATCTCCGGTCCTTTTTGAAAATCACAATTGTCATCAAGTGACACCGGAGAGCTCAGTAAAATCAGACTCATCATCGGAAAATGAATCCAATACCTCAAGTGTTGGTGATCCTCATTCCGATGTGAGACCGATTTTAGGTTTGAATGATGAGGGGGTAACTGTGGAAAATGATGATTCAGACTCTGAGAGTGATTCTGAGAGTGACAAAAGTGTTAATGCGTGTGATATTCCAAAAGAAAATCACATCATTACAACTGAACCAGTGTCACCGTCTCAGCATGTACATCCGATGGCTAACGCACATCGTGAGAAAAAGTCTGAAAAGAAAGAGGTTACGAAAGAAATGAGTGACAAACCAGTCAAGGTATTTTATCGGATGGAAGGATCCGATAAGATCATCTCTGACGAGGAATATCCAATTAAGTTTGCTAACTATTCCAAAATTGATAAAATTTGGCAAGAAAGCACTATTTGGTTTCCAAAACATGAGAGAACAAATGAAATTCCACCGGAAATTCTAAAGAAATTGTATTTGGATGTTCCGAAAGAACCAAAGGTTCATGTCACTTAATTCATTAAACCGAAAAACAAAGCAAACGGTTTTCACGAGCCAGCCTACTCAAAAGGTCCAATTCCTGAGAGTTTAAGGCATAGACAGTATAATGATCAATATCCTGTCAGATCATATGCTCAACCGAATGCTCCAAATGTTTTTGAGGAATACCGTGCATGCTTTAAATGCGGGGAGAGAGGGCATTTACTTGCTCACTGCCCGTACGTAAGGCACAAGAGGCACGAAGTTGATGTTAGGAAATCCATGAGGAAACCGGTTGATAATCATTACTATCCACAACAAAGGCATTTTGTTCCTCAACCACAACAATTTTATAACCAAAACAACTTTTATCAAAAGAGGAATGATCGTCCATTTCAGTATGATCGTCGTAACCGGATAGCCATGGAGAAACCGTGGAGAAAACCAGTGGTGAACACAACAAATGATAGACAAAGGGTTCCACAAAAACCTATTGTCAAGTCAAATGTTGGACCTAAATCTGTTGAATCAGAGAAGGTACCCAAGAAGGTTTCATTTGCGAACAATGTTCAGAAAATGACTGAGACCCCAAAATCTCAGATTCGTATCTTGAAACGTTCGGAACAATCTTGGACACCAAATGGTACTCCGAGAGCCTCAACTTCAAAGTCAAGTGAAAAAGTTGATCAAGTTTTGAATGATCCTAAAAAGATCGATCCAAAACAAACTGTTGAAGTGAATGATTCTTTGAACAATGATATTCAAAGACCCAAGACCACTCAGGCTTGGGTCCCCCGAAAGAACTAACTGTTTTACTTGATGTGTGCAGGGAGCTTCAGCTGGCCCTATTAGCAGTCTTTGGATTGTTGATAGTGGAGCTTCAGGCCACATGACCAGGGATTTAGCTTTATTGTTTGATGTGAAGAACATAAATGGAGGGTACGTTGCATTTGCCGGAAACAAGGGAGGATATATCACGATGGAAGGAAGTGCGAGTAATGGGATTGTAAGCTTTGAGAGGATATCGTATGTGAAGCAGATAGACTATAATCTGTTAAGTGTCAGTCAAATCTGTGACAAACAATTCACTGTTTATTTTGATGACAAATCTTGCTACATTCTCAAACCGGGCTTCGAAATTCCAAAAGAGTGGGTAATGTCGAAAGCACCTCGCGTCAACAATCTCTATATTCTTGATATGTCCAAGGCAATGACATCCCAGGTGCAAGTAACATGTTTTCTATCAAAGGCGACCGAGAAGGAATCGATAATGTGGCACCGAAGAATGGGGCACATTCATTTGAGGAAAATGAATCATCTAGTGAAGAATAGACTTGTCGATGGCATGAATGTTAAACACTTCCATTTGAATGACAAGTGCGTGAGCTGTAAGAAAGGAAAGCAACACAGACAGTCCCACAAAGTGAAGAAAGTTAACTCTGTTGAGATGCCACTTGAGCGATTGCACATGGACCTATTCGGACCTGTCAAACGCAAAAGTCATCTTGGGGAGCTTTATTGTTTAGTTGTCACTGACGACTACTCAAGATTTTCATGGGTGATGTGTTTGCAGCATAAACGTGACACCTTTGATAACCTAAAAGTTCTGTTCACTCGATTGGAAAACATATACAGTCTCAAGATCAAGAGAATTAGGAGTGATAATGGGACGGAGTTCAAAAATGCTAGGGCCGGCAATTTTGTATACGAACACGATTACCTGACACGAACCTGAACGATCTTAACAGGTACAGGTGACGTGTGCGTAACTATACATATTTTTCGATGGATTTTAACACACGTTTTGCTTTAATATTTATAAAAATGGTTTCGACCTTAATATTAAAACACACACAATAGGGCAAGTGTACCCTGTCATATATGTAGTAAGAACAGATAAGAACCAAGTATCGATCCATGGACGCGCGCGAAGCAATTGTACTAAGACTCTATCACCGATTTACCAGTAGGAAAAGATAAGTGAGTTTGTTTAAATTCTAACATATGTAAATACGTAACTAAGACTCCAAATAGAAAATATAACTATATAAACTATAATACGCCAATCCTAGCATGTCATCTATATATATATAAATAGAAATAAAGGGCGTGATCAACATTCCCATTTTCCGACAGTTAGTTTCCCTTTGGGGTATCCTAACATGACAACTATACAGAAAGCTAACACGAATACACACGTTAACCACTTCAAGTCGTTCATTAGCGAGCAGCTGATATTATCTCATGCAGATCTTCTAAAGATAAGTTAGTCATCTGTTAAGAGTATTCTAACCTCACTAATTCAGGAAAGCAATACCGAATACACAATACAGCCACCTAAACTAGCATAAAGTAGAGCATTTCACAACCTATTCCATTTTACCAACTTTGAACCCAGATCTACTAAGATCGCTATTTTTACCAAAATAACTACCAGAGATCATCAACCGTGTCAAAGACTGGTAACGACACCATTAGGCTTTTAAAACCCTTTTACGTGCCGGTAAGCATTTTTAACCGTTATTCGACTGACTTTAACGAAACCAATACCCGGTTACAGTTTCATGGTGTAAACTATTTAACAAGTTAACTAGTCTACTACCGGACGATTAAACGGACGGTTTTTCAACATTTATCCGCCTAACACATTCGATAATCGCAAAAGTCATCCAAACACAACTATCAATCCAACAACAACGAAACAAGGTTGCACTATGATCATCAAGATCTAAACATGAAAAACGCCAAATTCATACAAAACATGATTACATACTAAGGATCGTTTTTTCTACTAAAGATTACTAAATATGAATACTAGATGCTAATGTACTACATAAACAACACAAACAAGTTCTAATAAACAGATTTGAATCGATAAAAGCTTAATAGATCAAACCAATAAAACTTGAATGTGATGGATTGGATGAAGATAGATGATCCGGATGAGTTCCCGAGCTTGTTAAACGGCCTTCCAGCAGCTTCGTCGGTCCAGAAATCGCCCAGAATCGCCCAGAGAAAACCCAATATTTGATCAGTGAGGTCTGCTCTGTTTTTATACAGATCTTGATTTTGTGCACGGCCGTGCACCTAAAGTGCACGGTCGTGCACTTTAATTTTCTGAGCTGACGTGCAAGTGGGCAAGTGGCTGGGTTGTTTCTGGAAATATCTAGATTTTGTGCACGGCCGTGCACCTAGGGTGCACGGGCGTGCGGGTCTGTGGTGGCAGAGTGCTGGGAGTGCACTGCCTGGTGCACTAGCAGTGCACTCGAGGATTCCAGGTCGCACGGGCTCGTGCATGGCCGTGCTGATCAGGGTGCTCGAGAACCTGATGTGCACCAGCTCGTGCACTGGCAGTGCAGCCTTCTGTGTCCGAGCCAAGTGAGCCTGCACGGGCGTGCAGCTATGGTGCACGGCCGTGCACCATTTCCAGACTTAGCTGATTTCAGCAGAAACTTTCCGTCTTGTCCGCTTTTCGCCCGGTTTCTTCGACTTTGCTCGTGGGACGTCGTTTAAGACCTGCAATAAACATATGAAGCGGTTAAGTACCGAATTCGTGCAATTATGGTCGAAAACGCGTAATTTGGGAGTTTAATCGGGGATTTAAATATGTATATTTTAACGTATATCAAACATCCCCACACTTGAACTTTGCTTGTCCTCAAGCAAACATCAAAATAGAAATAAACGAAAAACTCGCCAAGTGGCAATAAAGTCAAAATATAACCTGTACAGACGATAATAGATAAGCCAACAAAGATAAATAAACACGTGATAAGATAACTGAAAAGCAATGACTCGCTTCCGATCTCCAAGCACGAAAACCCGTACACGACTCACAATGTTCACACACACTCGGTTTTATTTATGATACATACGTGTAATGTGTATGTGTAAATCGCTCCATTGCCAAGACAATGAATCGTGCAATATCATAAGCTTGTCAAAAGATCTAATCTTCACCAACTAACGTGTGAAAAAGCACAAATCAAGAGGTCTTAAATGGGTTGTAATGTTAGGCAAAGGTAAGGGTGTGGAATGGATATTTACAGTGACGCAACGGCTAAAACTCGCCGGTTAAGTCTAATTAAACAGAAATAAACACAACTATACAAATACACGCGAATATAAGCGATTTTTATTTAAATCGAGCTAAACATATATAACTTCTAACTTTATAGCCCTGAAAACTGCTCGAACACTGCTAGTTCACCCTATTTTAGGGTGTTTTATTTTTCTGGAATTTTCTGGATTTTTTTTTAATATATCTATGATATAACTGAAATATAAACAACAAATGGGTTCTAAACATATAAACCCGAACACGAACTATTTACAACACAGGAAACTAGTTAAACATTAACCTAAACCGAGTTTTAACACAAAAGGTTTAAAAGAAAAAGGCTAAATATGGTTAAGTGGTGAAACGGTGTGGTAAATAAGAAAAAACACGGATTAGGTTCAACAGGGTTAACTAGTGGATAATGTTTGGGTGAGGGAAACAGATAGAACGAAAAGAAAAGGCTAAATCAAAAGGGTGTCCTAAATGCCTCAATCATGTTCGTACAATCTCACACGTATCTGATCTAAACAAGCATACTAATGACAAGTTCTAAATTGCACAAAACATCTGTCTTACTCGCAAACATGTCAAAGAAATGTAATCTATTATAAGGCTCAAACGCTCACGTAACCGGAAGGAAATGGGTGCAAGTGTACGAATCTAACACGCTCGTATCTCATCCGTTTGTCGCGCCTCAAGTTATCTTTATCAAAAATTAGTAGGCTTGTATGAAAATATATATATATATATATATACATATATGTACTAAAAAGGGGTTTTTTTTAGTTATATATATATATACAAGAGGACAAACAATAAGATATAATCCCTCCCCACACTTGAACTTCACATTGTCTCCAATGTGACAATAGAAAGCGTTTATGAATTAGCTATCTATAGTGGGAAAAAGGAGAATAATATTTCCCTAGTGTCGAAGAAACGTCTGGGTAAATGTACGGCATGAGCCCCGATAACGGTGCTCACCAGTTCCCTGCATAATCAACATTCTTGGCACAAACAAACTCATCAAACCCATCAATCACATCCACAAAATTAAACTAAAATAAGTACGATACTGAAATACTAAAGAAAAGAAATAGTTCAAACACAAATACTAAAATGTCTTGGGTACGCAGACCCGAAAAGAAAGTACTGAAAGCATAAATAAATAAAGTACTAACAAAGCATGCATGAGGTGGCTACTGGGGGGCATCGTCCCTGTGGTGCTGGCTGGTCGCCAGGAGCACGATAAGGGAACAAGGGAGGATTGCCGAAATAACCCGGATGCACCTGCTCTAGCCCAGCAAACAGGTACTCAAAACTGTGCCTCACATCCTGCTGCACTCTATCCATGGTGGACTGCATGAACTGCTGGTCCTGCCTTATCTCTCCCTGCTGTGCAACAATGTTCCCCATGTTCAGTTCCATCGACTGGAACCGCTAATAGAACTCCGGGTATGTGGGGATGCCTGGAGGCCACTGCTGGTCATGGTGCTGGTGCTGGTGCTGAGGTGAGTGGTGTGGAGAGATTGGGGCGACACCACCGCCCCCTGCGTTCTGCTCAGGCATCTCCTCGTCCTCATCGTCCACCTCCTCTAGAACTGGGTCCCACACAATCCCCTGGCTAATAAGTCGTGGACCATCATCTGTGTCATGTATCAGGTTCTGAGCCCTGAGTGATCGAAGGTCCAACATAACACCATTAGTAGCCAATGTCAATGTCCCTCTAACCTCGTCAGTCAAAAGCCCCAATGCCTCGGCGATCTGGGTGACGTATTCCCCGCCATGAATCTCACTCCCGTCCTTCGTGCCCCTGGCATTCAGGAAGAACTCAGCCATCCGTGCGACTAAGTTCATCTGGGCACCTTCATAAAAGTGGTATAAAAATATGAGATCAGGAGTGGGACAGACCCCAGAACTGTCCTTTCGGCCACATATGGTGTGGCTGAAAACATGGTGCATAAGGCGGAGATGCGGGTCCTTGATCCGAGTTGCCTTGGAAGACCTCGGATTGTAAGGCGTCCCATCGGCAATCGAATCCCGAAATGCAGCCCGCTCGTCAAGGTCCGCGAAGCTGTGGATCCCACAGAAGTCTTCTGAGTTGGTTTCCAAGTACTCGTAGATCCCCAGTCTTCTCCCCAGTCGCGCCACCGACCAATGGTACCAATTTCCGCATAGCCTAAACCGGATGTCTTTGTCGTGGAAGTTCTTATACACCCCTTCCTTTGGTTTTTTGTACTTAAAGGATGATAAGAACTCAATGGTGATCTCCTTGTAGACCGCCTGATTTATGTTCAGCAATTTCGCCATATTTGGCGAGACGAACCCCTCGTATCTCTCACGCTGTTTGAGCGTGGTCAGCAGATCCAGATTTAGACGGATAGGAGTACCAAAAGAATTCCGGCGGCCCCAAAGCTTAAGGAATTTGTCGATGCACGTTGCCTCTCGTTTGTCGCGGTTTTCGAACCCGAGGAAGGGGTGGGCGTTGGCCATCTGCATGCAAAAACATATACAAAACTGTTAGTACACAAAAAACGGAGATCCCGGATGTCCAAAACGGACCTACGCGCATTCTGACCTGAATCTGCTTCTGATGCACGGCCGTGCGCCTTGGCTGCACGGCCGTGCACCCTTGGTCGTTGGTCAGGTCAGAGGCTGCACTGCCTGGTGCACTGGCAGTGCAGCTCATTTTCTCGGCACGCACGGTCATGTGCACGACCGTGCAGATGACCGTGCAAGCCTGTGCAGCTCGTGATTCTGAGCTGCACAGCCAGTGCACGAGCTGGTCCACCTGACCATGCACAGTCGTGCAGGTCTGGTGCACGGCCGTGCACGGGTTCCAGTTTTTTCAAAATTTTTTACTCTAAAAACACCCAAATCTGTCATATCTTTCAAGAAAACTCAAAATAACAACGATTTGGGCCTGGATGTGCACGGCTTTACCAACAATCACCAAAAACTACACTAATTTAAACTAAAACAAACCAAAATCTAAGGGTTTATTAAATTTTATGAAGAAACCCCCAAATCTTGCCCTAGAACAAGAAACAAACATAGATCTAAGCTAAAAAAGCATAAAACAAGTGCAATGTTATGAAGGGGATCATACCTTTGTTGATTGGAAGGAGAAGAGCGAAAGATTTAGCAAAAGATGATGAATTTCGAAGGTTTTTCGCAGGTTTGGAATGGGGGTGCGGTTGGGGAGTGCAAGATTTAGGGTTTTGAAAGTTAAATATGCTTATATAGTCCATTTCTGGGCTGGGCCTGTAGGCCCGCACGGTCGTGCGCCTTGGCTGCACGGCCGTGCACATCAGTTGCACATGGTCTTGCACTCTGGTGCTGATCAGTCATGCTGATCAGCCAGGTCTGCACGGCCGTGCACCATTTTCGCACGGCCGTGCACAGTCTGTAGACTTGCATAATTTGCAGCCTGCAGCTGCACAGCACCCCCGTTTCGTCCGAAAACATCATTTTTAACAATTTAAACCTGTTTGTCGACTGTTCGCGCTTCATTGCATCCTTCCCGCTTTGTTCACAACCGGTACGAACCTGCACAATACTAGAAACAAAGTTAAACTAAGAAAAGCAATAAATAATTACACTAATTACATTTTTACCCTTTTGGCGCGCCCATACACGCCGCGCTAGTTTTATTATCGAGTCGCTAGCAAGACTCACATCCCCACACTTTATGAAGTGCGTGGGGCGTAGAGATCGATTTCCTTTACGGATTGGTCAACCGGTCTGTCAATATATACTTTAAGGCGATGACCGTTGACTTTGAAAGTCAATCCCTCTGAATTCTCAATCGAGACAGTCCCGTAAGGATATACCTCCTTAACAGTGTACGGTCCTGTCCACCGGGATTTCAACTTCCCTGGAAAGAGACGCAGGCGCGAGTTATAAAGCAGGACCAAGTCGCCTACCTGAAAATCTTCTCGGCGTTTTAGGCGACTGTCATGCAACCTCTTTGTGCGCTCTTTATATAACATCGAGCTTTCATAGGCTTGCTGCCTAAGCTCTTTTAGCTCATGGATCTGTAAGAAACGGGTCTCACCGCCGGTCTTAAGATCCAAATTTGCCGTTTTAAGAGCCCAGAATGCCCTATGTTCCAACTCGACAGGGAGATGACACGCTTTCCCATAGACCAGCCGAAAGGGAGTCGTCCCAATAGGCGTCTTGTAGGCGGTTCTAAAGGCCCACAGCGCGTCATCAAGCTTGTCATCTGGGCACCTTCATAAAAGTGGTATAAAAATATGAGATCAGGAGTGGGACAGACCCCAGAACTGTCCTTTCGGCCACATATGGTGTGGCTGAAAACATGGTGCATAAGGCGGAGATGCGGGTCCTTGATCCGAGTTGCCTTGGAAGACCTCGGATTGTAAGGCGTCCCATCGGCAATCGAATCCCGAAATGCAGCCCGCTCGTCAAGGTCCGCGAAGCTGTGGATCCCACAGAAGTCTTCTGAGTTGGTTTCCAAGTACTCGTAGATCCCCAGTCTTCTCCCCAGTCGCGCCACCGACCAATGGTACCAATTTCCGCATAGCCTAAACCGGATGTCTTTGTCGTGGAAGTTCTTATACACCCCTTCCTTTGGTTTTTTGTACTTAAAGGATGATAAGAACTCAATGGTGATCTCCTTGTAGACCGCCTGATTTATGTTCAGCAATTTCGCCATATTTGGCGAGACGAACCCCTCGTATCTCTCACGCTGTTTGAGCGTGGTCAGCAGATCCAGATTTAGACGGATAGGAGTACCAAAAGAATTCCGGCGGCCCCAAAGCTTAAGGAATTTGTCGATGCACGTTGCCTCTCGTTTGTCGCGGTTTTCGAACCCGAGGAAGGGGTGGGCGTTGGCCATCTGCATGCAAAAACATATACAAAACTGTTAGTACACAAAAAACGGAGATCCCGGATGTCCAAAACGGACCTACGCGCATTCTGACCTGAATCTGCTTCTGATGCACGGCCGTGCGCCTTGGCTGCACGGCCGTGCACCCTTGGTCGTTGGTCAGGTCAGAGGCTGCACTGCCTGGTGCACTGGCAGTGCAGCTCATTTTCTCGGCACGCACGGTCATGTGCACGACCGTGCAGATGACCGTGCAAGCCTGTGCAGCTCGTGATTCTGAGCTGCACAGCCAGTGCACGAGCTGGTCCACCTGACCATGCACAGTCGTGCAGGTCTGGTGCACGGCCGTGCACGGGTTCCAGTTTTTTCAAAATTTTTTACTCTAAAAACACCCAAATCTGTCATATCTTTCAAGAAAACTCAAAATAACAACGATTTGGGCCTGGATGTGCACGGCTTTACCAACAATCACCAAAAACTACACTAATTTAAACTAAAACAAACCAAAATCTAAGGGTTTATTAAATTTTATGAAGAAACCCCCAAATCTTGCCCTAGAACAAGAAACAAACATAGATCTAAGCTAAAAAAGCATAAAACAAGTGCAATGTTATGAAGGGGATCATACCTTTGTTGATTGGAAGGAGAAGAGCGAAAGATTTAGCAAAAGATGATGAATTTCGAAGGTTTTTCGCAGGTTTGGAATGGGGGTGCGGTTGGGGAGTGCAAGATTTAGGGTTTTGAAAGTTAAATATGCTTATATAGTCCATTTCTGGGCTGGGCCTGTAGGCCCGCACGGTCGTGCGCCTTGGCTGCACGGCCGTGCACATCAGTTGCACATGGTCTTGCACTCTGGTGCTGATCAGTCATGCTGATCAGCCAGGTCTGCACGGCCGTGCACCATTTTCGCACGGCCGTGCACAGTCTGTAGACTTGCATAATTTGCAGCCTGCAGCTGCACAGCACCCCCGTTTCGTCCGAAAACATCATTTTTAACAATTTAAACCTGTTTGTCGACTGTTCGCGCTTCATTGCATCCTTCCCGCTTTGTTCACAACCGGTACGAACCTGCACAATACTAGAAACAAAGTTAAACTAAGAAAAGCAATAAATAATTACACTAATTACATTTTTACCCTTTTGGCGCGCCCATACACGCCGCGCTAGTTTTATTATCGAGTCGCTAGCAAGACTCACATCCCCACACTTTATGAAGTGCGTGGGGCGTAGAGATCGATTTCCTCTACGGATTGGTCAACCGGTCTGTCAATATATACTTTAAGGCGATGACCGTTGACTTTGAAAGTCAATCCCTCTGAATTCTCAATCGAGACAGTCCCGTAAGGATATACCTCCTTAACAGTGTACGGTCCTGTCCACCGGGATTTCAACTTCCCTGGAAAGAGACGCAGGCGCGAGTTATAAAGCAGGACCAAGTCGCCTACCTGAAAATCTTCTCGGCGTTTTAGGCGACTGTCATGCAACCTCTTTGTGCGCTCTTTATATAACATCGAGCTTTCATAGGCTTGCTGCCTAAGCTCTTTTAGCTCATGGATCTGTAAGAAACGGGTCTCACCGCCGGTCTTAAGATCCAAATTTGCCGTTTTAAGAGCCCAGAATGCCCTATGTTCCAACTCGACAGGGAGATGACACGCTTTCCCATAGACCAGCCGAAAGGGAGTCGTCCCAATAGGCGTCTTGTAGGCAGTTCTAAAGGCCCACAGCGCGTCATCAAGCTTGTCAGCCCAATCCTTGCGGTTTTGATTAACCGCTCAAGGATTTGCTTTAATCCACGGTTAGTGACCTCCACCTGTCCACTTGTCTGTGGATGATACGGGGTGGATAACCTGTGGTGGACACCATATCTCGCTAATGCGCGATCAAGCTGCGCATTGCAGAAATGCGTACCACGGTCACTAATCAGTGCCTTCGGGGCACCAAACCGCGCGAACAAGCTCCTAACAAACCTCACAACAACCCGGGCATCATTTGGGGGTAAGGCTTGCGCCTCGGCCCACTTTGATACGTAATCAACTGCCACGAGTATATATCTGTTGCCCCGTGAGGAGTGGAATGGTCCCATGAAGTCAATGCCCCAAATGTCAAAGACTTCACAGACTTGGATGGGATTCTGCAGCATTTGGTCGCGTGCCGATATGTTCGTAGCCCTTTGGCACGAATCACATGCACCAACCAATATCTGAGAGTCACGAAAGAGTGTGGGCCAGTAAAACCCGGAGTCTAACACCTTCTTCGCAGTGTAATTGGTTCCATGGTGCCCTCCAGTGGGCCCTTCGTGACAATCGCGCAAGATCTGCGCCGCCTCTACCCCGAAAACGCAACGGCGAATCAGCTGATCCGCCCCGATCCGGAACAAGAATGGGTCGTCCCATAAGTAATGCTTGAGGTCCGCAAAGAACTTCCTCTTTTGCTGGTGCGTTAATCCTTTGATAAGGATCCCGCACGCGAGGTAGTTCGCAAAATCGGCGAACCATGGTGATACATCTTCCACCGACTCGACGCTCATCAAGAACTCCTGAGGAAAATTGTCATTAATGGTATCCCACGCACAGTTCTCGGCATCATCATGCTCGAGTATGGACAAATGATCAGCGGCAACATTCAGGGCACCCTTCTTGTCCTGAATCTCTATATCGAACTCTTGCAGCAACAAGATCCACCTAATCAGGCGCGGTTTCGCGTCCTGTTTGCTAAAAAGGTATCGGATCGCTGCATGGTCCGTATAGACAATGGTCTTCGACAGCACTAAATAAGTTCTAAACTTGTCGAATGCAAACACTACCGCTAGAAGCTCCTTTTCAGTCATGGTGTAATGCTCCTGAGCATCATGAAGAGTCTTACTAGCGTAGTAGATCGGGTGGAAGTGCTTGTCCTTCCGCTATCCCAAGACCGCCCCTATCGTGAAGTCACTCGCGTCGCACATGATCTCGAATGGCAGCTCCCAGTCGGGCGCTACCAATATAGGGGCCTCCACAAGCAAACACTTTAAAAGCCCGAAGGCTTTCAAACACTCTGCACCAAACACAAACGGTGCATCCTTCTCCAACAGACGGGTCATCGGACGGGCGATTTTTTAAAAGTCTTTGATGAATCGCCTGTAAAATCCTGCATGACCCAAAAAGCTGCGGATCGCTCTAACAGAGGAGGGCGGAGGGAGCCTAGAAATGATATCTACTTTGGCAGGATCAACCTCCAACCCATTCTGGGAGACCTTATGCCCTAGGACTATTCCTTCCTTCACCATGAAGTGGCATTTTTCCTAGTTTAGCACAAGACTGGTCTCCTCGCACCTCTAAAGCATCCGCTCCAGATTTCCTAGACACTGGTCGAAAGAACTCCCAAAGACTGAAAAATCATCCATGAATACCTCCATGGAGTCCTCGATCATGTTGTGGAAAATGGCAATCATGCAACGCTGGAAGGTCGCCGGCGCATTGCACAGCCCAAATGGCATACGCCTGTAGGCGAATGTGCCAAAAGGGCATGTGAAGGTCGTCTTATCCTGGTCCATAGGATCGATAGGGATCTGGAAATACCCCGAGAAACCATCAAGGAAACAATAATACAACTTCCCCGACAGTCGTTCCAACATCTGATCGATGAATGGAAGCGGGAAGTGATCCTTGCGGGTGGCGTCATTGAGCTTGCGATAGTCAATGCAAACTCTCCACCCCGTGACGGTCCTCGTAGGAATCAACTCATTCCTATCATTCGTGACCACCGTCATGCCACCCTTCTTGGGCAAGACGTGCACATGACTAACCCAAACAGAATCCGAGATAGGATATATCAATCCAGCATCAAGCAATTTAATCACCTCGGATTTAACAACCTCTTGCATGTTCGAGTTCAGACGCCTTTGGTGCTGCGCACAAGGCTTGTGGACATCCTCCATCAAGATTTTATGAGTACAGAATGAGGGATTAATTCCCTTGATGTCCATGATCTTCCAGGCAATTGCCCGCTTATGAAGTTTCAAAACTCTCAATAACTCGCTCTTTTCAACTGCAGGTAAAGAAGATGAAATGATAACAGGCAGACGACCCTCCTCGTCCAGAAATGCATACTCCAGATGCGGTGGGAGTTCTTTCAGCTCCAAAGACGGTGGATCTTCAACAGACGACTTTAACTTATCGCTCTCTTCTCGCTCAATCTCTACGAAACGCTCCGAGCTCTGGGAACTATCATCACCGATCTGGTAGACCGGCTGCTCAACTCTATGGCCCTCCTTCATAATGCCATCTAAGTTCCTACACAACAGTTGTGTGCCCGAATCATTCTCATCTATCATGCCTCGAAAGTGAGAACTGACATACTGGTCTACTATATCAAGATATTATAGTGTGTCGTCCTGACTCTCGGGATGATGCATCAACCTCTGAACATCAAAAGTCACATGCTCATCATTCACCCGGAGTGTGATTTGGCCCACAGCCACGTCAACAATCGTCCTGGCCGTGTTAAGGAAAGGACGTCCGAGGATCAGAGGCACTTTAGAGTCCTCATCCATATCAAGGATGACAAAATCCACCGGGAATACAAATT
Organism: Ambrosia artemisiifolia; assembly: GCA_032199755.1. Taxonomy (NCBI): domain Eukaryota; kingdom Viridiplantae; phylum Streptophyta; class Magnoliopsida; order Asterales; family Asteraceae; genus Ambrosia; species Ambrosia artemisiifolia. The sequence goes on from CM063523.1 coordinate 15,951,768, forward strand.
TGTCAATTTTGACAAGCATATTCTCAACAAACCCCCGAGGATATTTGATCGAACGATCAGCAAGACGAATACTCATCCTGGTGGGTGAAGGCTCACCCAGATCCAGTTTCTCAAAAACCTTATAAGGCATAAGGTTAATGCTCGCACCCAAATCCGCCAGTGCATTACTGACAGACATGTTCCCTATCAGACAAGGAATGGTGAAACTACCTGGATCTCCCATCTTCATGGGCAGTCTACTCTGCAGGATTGCAGAGCAGTTTTCATTTAAGAGCACACAGGACAGGTCCTCAAGTTTTTGCTTGTTTGTGAGGATGTCCTTCAGAAATTTAGCATACTTAGGCATCTGGGCCAAGGCTTCCACAAACGGGATGTTTATGTGTAGCTGTTTGAACAGCTCAAGGAATTTCCCGTATTGGGCCTCGTCTTTCTGCTTCCTAAGTCTGCTAGGGTACGGGACAGGAGGAGTGTAATCTGTGACTGGCTTCGGTCACTGTGCTGTACTTGCTGGGACTCGCCTAGCGTGCACCTCGTCCGAAGACTCAGTCTGGACCGTCTCAGTGATTGGTGGTGAGCCCGATGTGTCTGGTCACGTGGTTTTACCACTCCTTGTCGTGATGGCATTTACATGCCCCCTCGGATTCGGCTCAGTGTTGCCCGGGAGACCACCCTGCTGTCTCTCAGACATCATCTTCGCCATCTGGCCTACCTGGTTCTCTATGGCCTGCATCGACGCCTTTTGGCCCCTCATCTCTCCCTCGTAATTTGTAAAGCGCTCCTCATGCTGCTGGTAGCGCTGTTCAGCGGTCTGATTGGTATTAGAGGTGTTGGTAAGGAGCTGCAATATCATCTCCTCCACACGTGCAGAAACATGAAGACGAAAGCCAGATTTGGTTTTATTTTTTTATTTATTGCATATATCAAGATCTGTAACACATTAGTCCATATGTTTCTTTTATTTGTTTATTTATTGCATAAATCAAGATTTGGGTTACAAGATTTAAAAGGCTTATGTTTTTTTTATAAATAAATGTAATGGAGGTTACCTACACATTTTTTATGATAATTTATGGGTTACAAGATTAAAAGGCTTATGTTTTTTTTAATAAATCAAGATCTGTAACACATTAGTCCGTATATTTCTTTATTTGTTTATTTATTGCATAAATCAATATTTGGGTCTTTGTTATTATCATTATTTATTGCAAAAGTTGTAACAACACATGTCACATAGTTTTTTTTAGGATTTTTAAATATGTAAATTATTATGTTATAGGTGTACTGGGTTTAGCACTTTTATGTAACAATTTGAATTTACTAACATTTTTTTCAAGTCATTTTATTTTATGTTACTTTTCACATAAATAAGCAAGCACCCATTTTTTTTCTAAGTCCGTAACACAAATGCACTATGGATCTATAACAGAGATGTAATTTATTTTTTTAATAAAAAATGGAGCTTGTAACTTGTGGTTCAAAATCTATACGTTCGTTAGTTCTTTTTTTTAATGTATTAGTTATGTTTTAAATATTTTTATTAGTTATATTTTATATATATTTTTTTATTTTTTGTTACAAAATTACAATTTGAATATAGACAAATGTATTTTTTTATCGGGAGTGCAAAGTAAGCTCGCTTGTTACAGAAAACCTTTTGTAACTTCTGATAAATTAGGGTTGTAACACAATTTCAATGTTTTTTTGTTAACATATTTTTGTCATTAACATATTTTTGTTTTGGGTCCATATCATGTTACATAAATATAACATTATGATATAAGCTGTAACACGGTAACAAAAGCTGTAACATACTAGAAGTATACGTTGTAACATAATTTCAAAAGCTGTAACATTTGCTGTTATAGTTACCATGTTTAGTTTATATGTTATGTTATAAAATAATCTGAATATGAAACTATAAAATGTTAAATTAACTATCAAAAGAGAGAGAAAAGAGAGGAGAGAGAGTTGTCAGGGAAAGAGATAATTGAAGGGTGTCAGTTACTTTGTTTTTTTTGGCAGTTTAACAAAATGTTTGTTGACTCTTTTACCCTTCCATGCTTTAGTTGCTTTTTTTTTCTTTAAAAAAAACAAAAATCAAATGAAAAAACAAGGGCCATTGATCAAGATGATTGAAGGGTCAAGATGAGGTTTTCAAGGTTTCTTTAACTGGGAAGGGTTTTCAATTTTTCCTCCCCCTATATATATATATATATATATATATATATATATATATATATATATATATATATATATATATATATATATATATATATATATATATCGAATCGACGAGATCCTAGTGTATTTACTTAATGGAAAAGTAAAAATACGGTAAAGTGAGTCGAGTGTGGAAAACGTTATGTCGAATCGACAAGATCCTAGTATATTTATTTAGTTGGAAAATAAATATACGGTAAAGTGAGTCGAGTCGAGCGTTGAAAATATTATATCGATCGACAAGATCTTAGTATAATTATTTAATGGGAAAAAATAATTATACGTCAAGTGAGTCGAGTCGAGAATAATATTATACAAGTTAATTAATATTCATGAAAATATAAATGTAACTTGTGACAAGGGTAATCCATCACCAACGGACGTAGGACATATGTTTAACTTAAACGGGGAATTATATGGTGGTGTTGGGAGTTGGGTGTACAACTTGCCGGAAAAACACACGCTATAAGACTTAGTGACTTACACGCACTAGGACGTTCGTAGGTGTTTGACCTCGGACTTGTGATTCTCTGCTATTTGATTGTACGTTGTGCTTCAGGTGAGTTTCACGGCCCCTCTTTACTGTTTTACTTGGGGGAAAGATATGTTTGTCAAAAGTTATCACATGTTGAAATGTTTTCAAAGGTTAAAATGTGATGAGTGGCATGATGAGTACTTGAGTTTTGTTGTATGTTCGCCACTCGGGGTTGAGTCCTCGCTACTGTAACCATTAATTCAGGGAAATGAAACCGAAGGAACATTTGGATAGTACTATTGCTGCCTGACAAGGCCCACCCCTAATCGATAGCGTCGATTATGCATCGGCGTATGCCTGGGGTGCACGTATTCTGAACTAAGTTTTTATTTGCCGAGAAACAACTGGTAATCGCGGGGAATATTTATTAGTCTTGGTTTGGTTATGGGACTCAAGGGATTGCTCATCATCGTAGTTTTGTAGGAGCTAGCTACTCCTTACAAAGGCTACAAATTGTGCTGGTTCTGCACAGGGTGTAAAAATGTTGTTGTTATGAAACTAAAACCTGTGAACTTACCAATATTTTATATATTGACATCTCTTTTTAAACATATCTTTCAGTTAACTAAGTGTTGGTTAGATATGAGGCTAGTGCGGTGGATTACGGGATGTCGGATACTTGTCGGGGTTTCATCTATTGTTACCATCGGGTTGGAAAATAAACGGAAACACCCCACATTGAAACTTAATGTTTGTTGTTTTATTCAATGTTTGAAATGTGATACTCTATTTCGACATCTTAATAAAGTGATCTTTTCTAATTAAATATAGTTGTGTTAATCTTGACTTTGATATACTTTCAAGCGTTGCACCACGTGTTTCCGCCATTGGTGTGGTGTGACACAATCGTAGAGAGGCGATTAAGCGCTGCACGCCACACCATGATTTTGCATTTGAGGGGAACCCAGCTCTTCCACTTAATCAACGACCTATTGTTATTCTTAGAGGAGTTGGCCAAAAGCTTCTTGGCCGAACATACTATGAAGATTCCATCCCTTTCATATTTCCATTTCCAAATATCAACACCTCCCTTCCAATTGTAATCATGAATGTCATCAAGGAGCTCAAACAACTCATTCACCTCTGCATTCGAAGAAGGCTCAAATTGCCAATCCCACTTCAGTGTTTTGAAATTGTTTACAAAATGAATCCGAGTAGAGACCTTGACCCATTTATCTTTTTCAAGCTTAAATAGGTTAGGAAAAATGACCCGAAGAGGTTTGTCTCGTAACCATACGTCGTCGCCAATCTCGCCAACAAAAAACGAATTGAGAGCCGACCCATTAGGAGCTTTCATATCTCCCAGTTTAACAATATATTTCCAACAACCATTAGACGAGGCACTACACGGTAACATAGCCCAAGGTCTACTCGAGCCATGACAAGCCGAGATAATTCTCTTCCATAAGTTACTCCCATCTTTTTTGAATCTCCAAGTCCAATTCAACAAAAGTGCGTTGTTCACCACATGAAGCCTAGACACACCGAACCCACCTTTATTATTCAGAGTAGTAACAATATCCCAAGCCACCCAAGAAAACTTATTTTCCTCACTCGAGCCCGCCCACAAGAAACGCCTCATAATGGACTCAATAGAATGAATCACGGCCTTTGGAGCTTTGTAAAGCGAAAGGTAATAAACGGGTAAACTTTCTAAAACCGACTTGATAAGTACTAACCGACTGCCTATCGATAACGTCTTCGCTTTCCACGTCACCAAACGGTTTCTAATAACATCAATAACCGGGTCCCAATTAGAAATACGAGTCATCTTAGCCCCAACTTGGATTCCTAGGTAGGTAAACGGAATTACTCCTTTTTTACAACCTAGAAAATCCATCATGGAATCCACCTCCGAATCCTCCGTACCAACGCCAAAAATATTAGATTTATGAAGATTAATACGAAGACCCGAACAAAGATAAAAGATGCGAAGAATTCTGGCAATACTTTGGAAGTTTTCGCGCGACCACTCACTTAAGATAAGCGCATCATCCGCATAAAAAAGGTGGGTAATATCCGCCTCATTATTTGAGAAACTAATACCTTTAAAAACGCCGATCTTTTTAGCTTTCTCCAATAACCAAGCGAGAGCTTCCATCATGATCAAGAAGAGAAAAGGGGATAACGAGTCACCTTGGCGAAGACCCTTTTCACATTTAAAATCAAAGGTTGGTGACCCATTAACCAATACAACGGCTCTAGAAGAATGACAAATACCTTTAATCCAATCGCACCACACCTGAGGAAATCCCATTTGGGATAAAACAGAAAGAAAGAAGTTTCAGTTGACATTGTTGTACGCCTTCTCGAAGTCTATTTTCAATAGGAAAGCCTTTCTATTTCGTTTCTTCAACCAATCCAAAACTTCGTTAACCATAAGGGACCATCTAACATGACTAATTAACACTATCATTTTTATAGACTAAAATTTTAGTAATAAAAACTACACATAGAATTATTAAAATAGGTATATATTTTATGGAATGAAATTAATATTTCTTTTTTCAAATAATAATTTAACTTGCACGCAATCCTGTCTCATATATAATAATGGATCGTATGCGGATATCAATTAAATAATCCGTTTTCTTTTAATAATGTTGGTGTATATACGATTTTATTCGAACCTAGATTTGACCTTAATCAATTATCAATTTTCTTAATTTGTAAATTATAAACCAAAAAGTTAGTGTCCTGAATTTCACGTGGATGTATCTTGACATTTTAGTAACCTTAAAATATCTGTTTAAGAAAGCAACATGTTCTCATTCTGCAGTTAGCATAAGTTATTCGGGATCATGTTAATAATTAATTATCACATTTATGAACCTATTAATTTGTTACCACATTATGTGAATTGTGTTCCAAAGTTTAATTTAATATCTCACATCACAATGTTTTTAATGTAACTTACAACAAAGCTTCATTGTACAACCATGATCATTGATAAAAGGTCATCCATGTCTGCAATCGCATACATCACATATGACCTGGCTTGTAATCAATTTCAGAGGAAACCCTGTGTATAGAGGCCTAATGTGATAAAACCTTTGGTTCATGACCTTCCCTAAAGAAAGTCATCTACATACTGATAGAGCACTGCGCCTTTGTTTATATCCCACGGCAACCATAGAATACATTTTATATAGGTGGTCTAATGCTAGTGCCCCTCATGAGCCAACTAACACTTGGGCTAGAGACAACTTAACTTGATATTTTAGTACTTAGTAGAGTCAGCAACTGAGCTCGTATTTTTCTAGACTTTAACTTGAGTCTACTCGCATTTCGATAAGTTAATTCACTATCTTGATTTTGATAGTGGTACGTGTATGTTTCTGTTTATAAAAGTCACAAATTAATGAAATGATGACAACAATCTCAAATTATGCAAGTTTGGTTATTAAACTTACAATATATGACCGAGGTACCTAAACCAAATCTACTTACAAGCCGGATCAAGTAACTATCTTTAGCTCAACGTTATAACAAACTAATCTATACGGCTATAAGGACCAATGCGAGCTTCGCCTAATAATCCTCATTAACGATTTACAAATTTAATTTGGTTATTCTAAACGAATATTGATGCACAAAACTTCTTTTATATTTATCCTTAGGTGATTTGGAGAACTTTTCATAGTTTCAAGTTAATTTTTAAAACTCGTTTAGATTTCATGTTATCTACCCGCTAGTTAAACTACTGGATGTGAATAGTGTTTATGGGAATCTCTTAACTAAACTAGAGATTCAAATAATATTTGTCCAAAAAACAAATACATTTTTACCAACTCACATCTAAAAGTTTAACCAGAGGTAATCTAGAATCAAAACTTCTTTAAACCATCCAAAAATTAGAATAAAAATAAGAAAAATAAAGAAAAATCATACACACCGACTGTATATTCAAATCAAGGGCAAGTTATCCTACACAGTGTAACAAAAATAAGAAGTGTGAGAAGGATACAAAAAACACAATAGATCACAAAAATATGAAGTGTGAGAAGGATTTAAAAAACACAATAGATCACGAAATATGACACAATGAGCCACAAAATGTAACACAATGCTCAATTAAAAAGAAACAATGAATCGCAGAAATGACACGATGATGAAAATAAGAAAAAAACACAATGCTACATAAAAGACACAATGATATAACGTAAACTCTAAAAGCTACAAACTAAAAATCCAAAAAAGCGAAAACCTAAAAACTAAGATAGTAAGGTTCGGTGAGACTGTTCAAACGCCGCTTGAATGAGTTCAATCAGAATACGTTTGATACCCTTCCTGCAATTTGCTATTTTTTTCAGTGTGTATTTAATCCTAACCCTCCTTGTCAATTCCAAAAACAGAAATTTACAATAATAATTTGGCTGCTTGCCTGCCACCTTCCTTTCCTTCCACCACCATCAATAACCAGAGTGTCTTAGTGTATGATTCCAGCAACTACACACCACCTCAGATTCCAACATCATTATAAACTCTTCCACTTGCAATATTCTCAGTCATCTCCATGCAAATAAACCACCGACAAAGCTTTAACACCGACAACAATGGATACCAAGCTTCTAACTCTCTTCATTATCTTAACTTTCATGCACTTGCAACTTATTCATTGCATTGTTACCTATGATCATAGATCTTTGATCATTAATGGCCAAAGAAGAATCCTCATTTCTGGCTCTATACATTATCCTAGAAGTACCCCTGAAGTAAGTTTTTTTTTTTAATTAAATTCTTTGATCGACTCATTTTGAGTGGTGAATTAACTTTGGAGTAACGGTAAGGTTGTTGTCATGTGTTCGAGTTGTGAAAAATGTATATTGTAAATCAATCTATACGTGTTAGCATTTGAAAAAGGAGGTTAATAAATGAGTAATCCCAGCATAGGCCGAGTAACGAGTCAGTTCTGAGTACTCCCCTCGTAACTCCCTAGTTAACCGAGTTGACACCGCTTAGTTTATATTCATAAATGGTTATTGTAAGATATTTTACCTTTTTGTGGTCATCCATTACAACTTTTAGTTTTACCGGTTATAATGACAAGATATTGTTATTTATGTGAACTGACCAAACCCGAACCAAAAATTTGAATGTCTAGTTAACAGACATTCAGCACCGACAAAACCGAGCACAGTGAAAAAAAATATCCTTGGTCCGCCACCGAAATTGATCCCACCCGGCCTAGACCTCACACATTAGGGATAGCCAGCATTTTAGGTACCGGTACCTAATTTTGACAATTTCAGTATCAGTACCGAGCTCATCCTTACTACATATGCACGACTTCGTGCTACAAGTTTAGTTTCAATGATCCAAGCACCATCTGATTTGTGTTTGCTTGTGTACGTGCAGATGTGGGATGATCTTGTAGTTAAAGCTAAAAATGGAGGGTTAGATGTTATTGACACTTATGTGTTTTGGAATGTTCATGAGCCTTCACCTGGAGTTGTAAGTTAATTGTTTTTTAGATAGATCTAGTCTGCATTAAAAATTGTGTTATTTATTTTAGATAATATTCGGTTATTTTATTATTATTATTTTTTTTTGTTTTGTTGTGATTTTAGTATGATTTCAGTGGAAGATATGATCTTGTGAGGTTTATAAAGACAGTGGCACGAAATGGGCTTTATGTGAATTTACGGATTGGACCTTATGTTTGTGCTGAATGGAATTTTGGGTACTTCCTTTGTTTATACCAATGGTTTAGACTTGTAGATAACCGTAACCCTTATTGAACCGATCGCTTTACTGGTCTTGAACCGACTGGTTTAAAAGTCTCGAACTGGTTTTTAAAACCAGATTACGCCATAAATATTTTAAAAATAATTTATATAATTTTTTTAACGGGAAATAGATCATTTTTATTCAAATTCTGATAAGGACAATTTACATAATGACGGGCAGACATGCAACACGCTGCGCTGCAATCCCTTTTGAACAGTGAAACTGAACCTACTATGGAAAAAATGGAGCGTGAAGTAGTAAATGAATCAATATATGAGATTTTTCAATGAATGAAACATAAAAATTTAGAAGCTTGGTCCGGTTTGCTTGTTCAACCAGTCTGACCAATAACCAACCGGTTCATATGGAAGCGGTAAAATAGATGCAAGTGACGCCGGTTCATGATCCGACCGGTCCAGTTGGTGTGTATATATAGTTTCTTGTTGTTTGACTTTTAAGTTTCAAATTTTTGTTGACTTTTTATTGTTGATATTTGACTTTTGCATGATCTCTGCAGTGGTTTTCCAGTATGGTTGAAGTATGTTCCTGGTATCAGCTTTAGAACAGATAATGAGCCATTTAAGGTTAAACATTCTTTTTTTAGCTTTTTATAAAAAAAAATATTGAATGAAATGACAAATGACACTAAGTGGCTTATTTCATGGTGTTAATACTATAGGCAGCTATGCAAGGATTTACACAGAAGATAGTTGAGATGTTAAAGGCTGAAAACTTGTTCGAACCGCAGGGTGGCCCGATCATCCTCTCACAGGTTCTAATCTATATCCAACTTTTCGGTATTTGGATTGAAAAATAAAAACTGCGTAGTTTTTATTAAATAACTCTTCATACATTTTTAAATTAGATTGAGAATGAGTATGGTGCACAAGGGAAGTCATTCGGAGCGCCTGGAAAAGCATACATGAATTGGGCAGCAAAGATGGCAGTTGGATTGAACACAGGCGTCCCGTGGTCCATGTGCAAGGAAGAGGATGCACCGGACCCCGTGGTTAGTTTTCTAGATACCTCATTTTATCACTAAAGGGTCCTCACATGTTTTGGTACTTATGTCAAAATGGGCTGAATGGGTAACAAGTCAAAACTGGTTCGGGTCAAAATAGCTAAACCTTTTGGTTAATATTCCTTTTTTACCCCGTTAAGGCGTTAAAGCTTAACCCATTCATGTTTAACGGGTCGAAATTATCAGTGTGATTACCTTCCATGAACCCGTATACTTCTACACAGATAAACACATGCAACGGCTTCTATTGTGACACTTTTACACCCAACAAGCCTTACAAGCCCACAATGTGGACGGAAGCGTGGAGTGGCTGGTAACTTGCTATATGCTATTGTACATTTTTAACATTGAATTTCATATATTTATGATTACAAACTTTTTCATTTTGTATGTGATGTCAAGGTTTACTGAATTTGGAGCACCAATTGAGCAGCGCCCGGTTCCTGATTTAGCATTTGCAGTGGCACGTTTTGTACAGAAAGGTGGCTCGTTTTTTAATTATTACATGGTTAGTAAAATTTTCTTCATAGGTTTTGTTGTCTAAATACGGGTTAGTTGGGTTGAAACAATACAGGCAGGGTCGGGTTGACCAAAAATTTATACATTTTTTTTTTAATTTCTCTACATTTTTTCTACATAGGTTTTGTTGTCTAAATACGGGTTAAAGAAACTATATTATTTCAATAATAATTTAATTTTTCAGAACAATACGATTTGAAAGATCCGTGTGCATTAAAAACACACTTTGGGCAACTTCTGACTTGTGTGACCTTGCATAATGTTTTCCATCTCTTTAGCTAAATTATGTAAACTGACCCATCTCGCGCATGCATTTTGTTGAAAGTACTATTTTGGCTTTGTGACAGTACCATGGCGGAACTAACTTTGGACGCACGAGTGGAGGGCCGTTTATCACCACAAGCTACGATTATGATGCTCCTATCGACGAATATGGTGAAAAACTAAACTATAACCCACATTTTACTTGAATTATATGCCAAAATTTTTAATTATCTTGAACAACTAATGCCCACTTTGAACCATTTTCAGGCTTGATTAGAGAACCGAAATATGGCCACTTGACACAGCTTCATAGGGCCATTAAGCTATGTGAACCGGCCTTTTTTTCTTCGGATGCTAAGTATATTTCTTTAGGACAAAGACAAAATGTTAGTTCTCATATAACCTGTATTATAAATTTTCAGCATTTAATAAAATTTTAGTTACACGATTAATTTGGGCTCGTATGCAGGCATATGTATATGAAGGACAAGGAAACTGTGCTGCATTTTTGTCCAACTTTGAACAGACTTCTGCTGTAAGAGTCGTGTTCAACAACCGGCATTATAAATTACCTCCATGGTCGATTAGTATACTCCCCGATTGCAAAAATGTGGTGTTTAATACAGCAAAGGTAGTTAAATTTGGTGCGAATTAGAGAACATGCTAAATGAGAACTTATTTTTGATCATGTCATGTATTTTTAAGGTTGTAACTCAAACTACGCGGATGCAAATGTTGCTGACCAGTTCTAGTTTAGAGTCATGGGAGACTTACCATGAAGATATTTCTATGTCAGCAGACGGGTCAACGTTGACTTCAGTTGGTCTTTTGGAACAAATTAGTGTTACAAGAGATACAAGTGATTACTTATGGTACTCAACTAGGTAAGTCAGTACATAAATCTATATGATTATTACAACTTCAAACAATAGAAGCACACATCCAAACACTATATTCTACAACCAATCTTATTACAACTTATTATCTAATTTTGAATGCTTGCATAAATCAGCATTGACGTTAGTCCACTGGAGAAATTTCTTCATGGAGGACGAAAAGCGACAATTACAGTTCATTCTAGAGGCCATGGACTTCAAGCTTTTGTCAATGGAATACATTTAGGTAGTTAGATTCAACACATCATTTTAACCGTTACAACTTGTATTATGGTTCAAATTACAAGATAAGTTTTATAAAATTTCAGGGTCTGCTTATGGTTCCCCTGAGGAGACTAGATTAACACTTAGTGTACCAATCGATCTTCGAAGTGGAACAAATAGAATTTCACTGCTTAGTATGGCTGCCGGACTCCCAGTAAGTGATTATATTGATCGAACTTATGTAGCACCTTCCGTTTCATTATTGTTTCAGATGTTGCAAATTGTTTAAATTTAAACCAAACCCATTAGACTAGATAGTCTATCTGATTCAAATTGTTTCCTTTATCGAAGAATGTTGGAACACACTTCGAATCACGGGATACTGGAGTCCTAGGACCAGTTGTGCTTGATGGACTTGACCGCGGAAGGGTTGACTTATCAAAGGCGACATGGACTTACAAGGTATGTCAAAAGTTGTCCATGAAACTATGCATGCTCTCACACATTGTAAAAGTTGGCCCGCATAGTGTAACTCTTTCGAATATAGTGTCAATTCTACTTGGCATATAGGTACACTGCATTGGTGCTACATGTTCCATTCGGGTTGATGGGCCTAACACGTCCCAACCTAATTTGACGGGAAATTGGATTTTAACACCCTAAACTATTGACAATTGGCCGCTGATGCACTGAACTACAAAATTGACCAACACCGCACTGTACTTTTAACTTATTGGCCTGTATCACTCTCGGATTAACCATGGTTAATTTTTGCTGATGTGGCATGGTGACGTGTCCATTTTTGCTGACGTGGCAGGTGATGTGTCCATGCCATGTCAGCTTATTCCCCATGCCACGTCAGCAAAAATGAACACGTCACCATACCACGTCAGCAAAAAATTAACCATGGTTAGTCTGAGGGTGATACAGGCCAATAAGTTGAAAGTACAGTGCGGTGTTGTTCAATTTTGTAGTTCAGTGCGTTAGCGGCCAATTGTCAATAGTTTAGGGTGTTAAAATCCAATTTCCCATTTGACTGACAAAAACTATTCATTTATACATAATAACCAAAGCACTAGTTTTCGATTTCACGTTGCGTAACATTCAATGCTTGAGAATCATAAATCCACCTATGGTTTACGCTAATTTTTAAAACAGGTGGGGTTGAATGGAGAGACAAAGAATTTAATTTCGCCAAATGGAATCTCATCTGTGGAGTGGAGTCAAGCATCACTAGTGAAGCATGGTCAACAGCCATTGAAATGGTACAAGGCGTATTTTGATGCACCCGAAGGTAATGAGCCACTGGCTTTGGATATGAAGAGTATGGGCAGGGGTCAGGTGTGGATTAATGGTCAAAGCATAGGAAGATATTGGACCGTCCACGCAAATGGAACGTGTGAGCGTTGCAAGTATCCGGGAGCCTTTAGACCTGGGAAATGCCAAGCGGGTTGCGGTCAACCAACTCAACGATGGTAAAAAGACATACAAATCCCCATTTTATAGTTCAAGAAAATGTGTAACTTTCAAGTTTTTCACACTTATAAACACGTAAAAAATATTTACATCTATACGTGTACATAAAATATATGTTTGTTCTTTGTCAGGTATCACGTTCCCCGGTCATGGTTAAAGCCGACACAAAACCTATTGGTGTTATTTGAAGAAGTTGGTGGGAATATATTGAAGATATCTTTAAGGAAAAGAACACACGCCCACGTGTGTGCTTCGACTTTTGAGCACCACCCGGTCATTGACAACTGGCAAACCGAGAGCTCAGGTGAGACGAATATGCTTCACGACACAAAGGTTCGCCTAAGTTGTGGGGTTGGTCAGTCCATATCTGAAATTAAGTTTGCAAGCTTTGGGACTCCTTTAGGAGTTTGTGGAAGTTTTCAACAGGGCATTTGTCATGCACCAAACTCTCATGAGCTCATAGAGAAGGTAACACTTGGTCTTTACAATAATAATAATAATCTTTATATGCTTGTGACCTCGATGCCGCTATATACAACTTGTATTAAAGATGCAAATTATTCTGATCACATTTGTTCTGAAAAGATTGATTTGGGTTGTGACTTATCACAAACGAGACGTTTACTAAAATTGAACTACTCTAAGTGACTATACACACTAATGCGTATAACCATCGAAATCATTTATTCAAAGATTAAGATTTATTTCTAATTATTTTTTTTTAAGAAATAAAAAAAAACATTATTTAGTTATATAGATGGAAACATCACCTGGCATGCTTTGACCGACCTATCACCCATCTTGCCTTATTTAATATGTTGACACTTTATTTTTTATTTTTTTATTTTTTTGCAATAGACATGTGTTGGCCAGGAGAGTTGTGAAGTCATTGCTTCAAACGAGTATTTTGCAACCGATCCATGTCCTAACGTCTTGAAGAGGTTATTGGTGGAGGCGGTTTGTTCTACTAAACCGAACTAGGAAGATGAGATAATCCGATGAAGAAACCAACACTAGTAATTTGCCAAGGTACCAAAGCTCAAAAATGTGGGGAGGTACAGTCACCTAGTTGTTAGGCTTTTGTTTTCACGTCTAGAAACTAATAAGAAATATCCTAGAAATTAGGCACCATGAATAATGTGGTTTTATGTATACTTGAGTGATAAATGTGTACATAACATATATGCCACACAAATGTAAAATTTTTGGCGGTCGATGTTGTGCAAAGAGAGAGAAATGTGATCGGATTACCGTATAACAACCGTGTTATACGGTCGATTACATCTGTCGAGTTGAGCAAAGTTTTCTATCTTAATTGTTGTTGTAGAACTTGTGTTTTTTTTTTTTTTTTTTTTTTTGTTCTCTATAGTTATTGCTGTAAATTAACAATGATATCCGAAAATTCGGCTAGCGTTTTATTTTATTACTATTGAAAAACAAAAGTTACATGTTAAAAAAAACAAAGGAAAGACGAAACAAAACAAAAGCATATACTAGTCTGTTTAAATAGGCTGAAAGCCCAATAGAACCCAATAACTTGTTATGCTAAAATTGGAAATAACATTTTCTCCATTTTTCATAGACCAGAACACATGGATAGAAATAAAAACCACCACACAAAGAAACACAAAACGTGTTTATACATAGTTCGGTTGAAACACATTTTGGTAGTTATTAAATTATATTGGTTATCCACTATTGATGACTTATAATAAGTTGTAATCTAGACATTTGATTTAGGAACCATGACTCTTGAAAACTTCCTTAAGTAAGAGCAACATCAGCCCACCCGAGGCGCTGAACACCGTAACGGAAGGGCACTAAACCGGCGTTATGACAAGGTCTGTGGTAGCGACTAAACTGGCGTTATGGTGGGGTGTGGTACCCATCGCTGGGGTGAGAGGGAAGATGGTGTAATTACTTTCTTTTAGATATTACTAATTAGTTATGAACCAACTATTTAGCTTCACCTCATGGTTTTTGTTTTCGTTTTTATATTACTCAGAGTATTCGCATCAGGTTCATCATATTCTGTGAATGAGATTTTCTTATTCTAAAAAGTAGTTTGAGGGGTTGTAAGTAGAGGAGAGAAAAATTTATTATTCATCTCTAGATTTGGGGGGACATTGTTCCATCATATCATATTTATATTTTAATACTTTTTAAAGTGGTTGTGAGTGAAGAAAAAAAGAAGTTAATAATAAAGATATAAAAAAAATATTATTTATTTAGTTGTGAGTATAGAAAAAAGAAAAGCTAAAGATGAAGATATAAAAAAATATTATTTATTTGAAGAGGGGACAGAAAATTTAGTAATTTTTAGATTAATTTAATAAATAAAAATGATGAACCTAATGTGAATACTCTCAGTCCACCATATATCACACTCCCACGATACACTTTAAATGAAAGGTGAAATGTGAAGCACCCGTGCCTAGGGATTAGCATATTGTACCGAATACCGAACCGATACTGATCCCGAACCGATCCCGTACCGAACCGAGGGTGTTCGGTATTGGTATTCATATTTAGAGGTTTTTGGTTTCGGTATTTTCAGTATCGGTATGGTATCGGTATTTTAAGGCAAAATACCGATACCATACCGGTACTGTACAGATACCGTACCGTATGTTTTCGGTATCGGTATTGGGTTTTGGGAGTTTTCGGGATCGGGATCGGTATCGGTCGTTACCGATACCGTCCCAAGCTCATCCCTACCCGTGCCTCCGTGACAAAAAAATATATATACATATTTTAACTCAGTGAAAGTGTAAACTCTTGGTAAAATGTCTGCAATTTGGTATCGGGAGGGTACATGCAGAATGCAAACCTGTCCCCTTTGAACTTGCTCATAAACAAAATGTATATCCAACTCAATGTGTTTGGTCCTCTGATGTTGAACCGGATTACCAGACAAATATATAGCACTGATATTATCACAATACATCAGTGTGTCTAGGGTTAGAGGAAGCGATAACTCGAGAAGCATGTTGCGCAGCCAGCAGATCTCAACAACCACGTTAGCGACACCACGGTATTCGGCCTCAGCATTAGAACAGGAAACCGTAGGCTGTCGCTTTGACGACCATGAGATAAGGCTATCACCAAGGTGATGCAGTAACCACTAGTGGAACGTCTAGAGTCCGGACAGCCAGTCCAGTCAGCGTCCGTGTAGGAGATGAGAGATGGGACCGTAGAAGTGGGGCCGAGAGTTAAGCTGTAGCATCCCACATCGGTTGAGAAGGAGAACAAACACTTCCTTATAATGGGTGGGGGAACCTTGTCTATTAGATGCGTTTTGGTCAGTCCTTCGGGGGTGTGACCAATGCAAAATCGTGAGCTGCGGCAAAGCGGACAATATCGTGGTGCGGGTTACCTTAGGCTGTTACAGTTGGTATCAGAGCCGGGGCCCGGATCGGTGTGTCTGTCGTGCCCGCGAGGACAATGGGCTCCCTAAGGGGGGTGGATTGTAGCATCCCACATCGGTTGAGAAGGAGAACAAACACTTCCTTATAATGGTTGGGGGAACCTTCTCTATTAGACGCGTTTTGGCCAGTCCTTCGGGGGTGAGACCAATGCAAAACCGTGAGCTGCGGCAAAGCGGACAATATCGTGGTGCGGGTTACCTTGGGCTGTTACATAAGCCGAAAGAGGTCGTGCCTTGTATGTAAAGAATTATCCTTTTTAGGGCATTCCAGTTATCAATGTGAGGTGAATGCATATACATACAGACTTGTTGGACGGAATAGGTGATGTTTGGATGGGTAAAAGTTAGGTACTGTAAAGCACCAACAAGACTACGATACAAAGTGGGATCGTGAAAGAGTTCACCTGAGGTAGCACTAAGCTTCGCATTGGTGTCAACTGGAGTAGCAACTGGATTGCAGGATTGCATTCCCGCACGGGAAAGGATATCGGTGGCATATGATTGCTGAGATAAGAACATAGTATTATCTTTTCGAGAGACGGAGATGCCCAAAAAATAACTAAGAGGACCCAAGTCCTTCATGGCAAACTCGCTAGCAAGTTCCCCCATGAGGCGGTGATGAAGATGGTCAGATAAGGTGATCAATAGAATATCATCCACATATAAAAGCAAGAAGGATGTGTCAGACCACTTATGTAAGGTGAATAAAGAATATCGCATCTGCTGTGATTGAAACTAGGGGTGTGAATTTCTGACACGACCCGAACCTAGCACGAAATTAGCGGGTTCAGGTTTAGTCTAAATTGGTTCGGGTCAGGTTCAGGTCAACCCGGGCGGGTTGGCAGGTTGACCCGTTTAACATATTTATACTATATATTGTTTTTTTACAATATGTTTTATGTTATAAATTAAATTGGTTAGGTATTTTATGCTACACTTATAACTTAAAATAAAAATTGGTATTAGATTTTATAAATAAAACATAAATGTTTTATACATGTTTGTGTTTTTTGTAGTAAAATTTTAATTTTAATACATTAGTTTGCGAAAAAATAAAAAAAAATCAGGTTGCATGGGTCGGGTTCGGGTCAACTCGAGAATATTCAGGTCGGGTTCGGGTTCATATGTATGTCAAAATTTTCGGGTTTAGTTCGGGTTCATGTAAAATTTTCGGGTTCGGGTCGGGTTGAACTCGCCAACCCGCGAACCCGACCCGTTAAGCACCCCTAATTGAAACCCAAATTGAGAACATAATCTGTGAATCTTTGATACCATGCCCGTGGTGTCTACTTGAGACCATAAAGAGATTTTTTCAGAAGACAAACGTGATTTAGAAACTGCATATTTCTGAAACCCATAGGTTGGTACATGTACACCGTCTTATTCAAGTTTCTGTGTAAAAAGGCATTTGTTACGTCCAACTGATGAACTGACCAACTTTTAGCCAAAGCGATTGATATGACCGTCTGAATAGTCGCAGGTTTCATAACATGACTAAATGTTTCACCGCAGTCGATCCTAACTTGCTGTGAACGACCGTCAAACACTAAACGTGCCTTATATCTCTCTAGGGTGCCATTCACTTAAACAACCACATGCTTCTTATAATGTTCATGTAAGGTGAGCGCGGTACCAACTCCGAAGTTCTATTTCTAATTAAAGCATTATACTCAGTAGACATGGCATCATACCATATCAGGTTTCATAACATGACTAAACCTAAACTTAAGGGACCTTTTTTAAAAACTTTTTATTTTAAATCCCAAACAACCCCCCCCCCCCCTCTCTCTAAAAGACCACCACCACCACCTGCCAGCAACCTACCCCACCCCACCACCATCTGCCAGCAACCTACCGGACCCCACCACCACCTGCCACCAACACCACTACCAACCCACCTCATCACCATCTACCACCACTAACCCATGTAAAATTCAACCTCCATTAACACTGAAATCCCAAACACCCACCCCCCAACTTGAACCCAAACAGAAAAATTCAACTTCTGCCATTGGCGGCGACTACCAACTGCTGCTACTGCTTATAACCTTCACCCTATCAACGATAAACCGTCACCATAGTCTACCCAAACTTGAATCCGAATAGAAACCTTAGAAAAAGTGGATCTTTTAGTCATATTAGCAGCGCAAATTCGTCCTTTAGATGACGATCGTTCAATTGGTTTGGATCTAGTCACCATGAAATTGATGATGACAGTGTGTCAGAGGCGGGAGATATTAGAGATAGGGTACTAAGTAGTCGAAGTTATAGTGAAAGTGGCCGATCGAGGTTTTCGTTTGATAATATTGGAGAAAATGTGGGTTTGCCTATTCAAGAACATCCTTTTAAAGATTCGTAGATTTCGACTGCATCTCCTGCTTCATCGGATGCGACACTACTTGGTAAAGGCCAAAATGAAGTGGGTTTTCTTGGGTGTTGGCGGTGGCATTCATCTATGTAGATGGAGAGAAGAGGTTTGGATGGTGATTCGGTGACGGTGGTGGTGTCTGAGCTAGCCATGGGTTGGTGGTTGTAGGTGGAGGTTGGAGAGAGTGTCAGCCATTTGGGGAATGGGAGGAGTGAGATTGTTGGATGGGGAAGATATATAATAACAACAACAACAACAACAACAACAATAATAATAATAATAATAAAAATAAAAGTTTCAAAAGGTACAATAAGTTTAGGTTTTATATTTTTGCCACGAAGACTAACCAGGTTAGACCTCCGTTAGTTTTGGGGTGATGGAAGAAAATAACTTGCAAGTTGGGAGTGCTAATGGCCAAAGTGAAAGTGGGGAGTATTATCCGTCAATAGGCGATAGTTGGGAGTATTTAAATCCATTTTCCCAATA
Source organism: Ambrosia artemisiifolia (assembly GCA_032199755.1). NCBI lineage: Eukaryota > Viridiplantae > Streptophyta > Magnoliopsida > Asterales > Asteraceae > Ambrosia > Ambrosia artemisiifolia. Next base: position 15,970,914 of record CM063523.1, read on the forward strand.
TGTAAACAATGAAATATGTAACAAATATTTACAATGAATAAGTTTAACAAGACTGATATAGACAATAAGTTTGGTTTTGTCAAACGTTGTAATAACTAAATGTACGATACAGAAACAAGTACAAATTATTTTTAAATAAAAAATAAATATTAACTAAATAAGAATCTTTAAAAGTAGTCAATCTATGATTTTTTTATTACTACAAGTAAATGAGATAAGTTATTAAGAGCCCTTAGAAATTCCATGAAGCTAGTTACCAAAATCCCTTCAGTTCTCCGATTAATTTCTAACATAACAAGTTAATAGTCTTCTGTTCCAAACGACCCATAAAGACATCAATTATAAAATATTGAGAAAATGGATTTTAATACTCCCAATTATTGTCTATTGGCGGATATTACTCCCAACTATCACTTTAGCCAATAACACTCCCAACTTTCAACTTATTTTCTTCCATCACTCCCAAACTAACGGAGATTTAACCTGGTTAGTCTTCGTGGCCAAAATGTAAAAACCAAAACTTAAGGGGTATTTTTAAAACTTTTTATTATTATTATTATTATTATTATTATTATTATTATTATTATTTTAAATTCTATAAATCCCAACCCTCCCCCCCCCCCCCCCTCTCTTCTTCTTCTTCTTCAGCAGGCACTCACCACCACCAACTTCCAGCAGCCACCCCCATCCACCCCTAACAACCACCACCCCCATCCACCCCTAACAACCACTGTACCACCGCCATCTGACCACCCTTCACCTCCACCACTGACCGACCACCACCCAACAAACCACCCTCCGTCCCAACAACCTGCAACTCACCACCTCCGACTCAAACCAACCTGCAACCACCTATAAACCCGACCCAGACCACCCTCCGAACCCAACCTTAACCTGACCCGACCCAACCCTTCACTCACCGCACCTCCATCTCCCACCGGCGACCACCCACTTCAACACCCACCTTAACCTGACCCGACCCACCGTCGTTCTCCTCTCCAGCGATAAACCCCCAAAACCCACCACACCTACCACCACCTTCCGAGCAATAAACCCCGAAAACCCGTCCATCCTTCAAAACCCACCTAACTCCCACCACCATCTTCAACCTCCTCCACACCTTCCGGTACCTTTTTCTCCTCTATAACCTTCCAATCGAACCGTTAAGCCCTTAATTGCAGAAGCAGAAGAAAGAGAGAGAGTTGGTAGAGAGAGAGAGAGAGAGAGAGGAATCAGATCTGAAAAGGGAGAAAGGCGGTGGTGTCGTTGAAGACGGCGGCATAGGGTGGCCGGATTAGGGTTTTATTCTGATTTGGTGGTGACGGAGGGTGGCCGGGTTTCTGTTTGTTTGGGTGGTGGTGGTTTCCGGTGAAGGTGATGGTGGGTTCCGGTCAACAGTGATGGTTTAGAGAGAGAGAGAGAGAGAGGGAGGGGGTCTGTTACAGGGGGGTAGGGTATTTAAAATAAAAAGTTTTAAAAAATGCCCCTTAAGTTTTGTTTATTATATTTTGGCCACATGTAAGTTTATTTTTTTACATTTTGGCCACAAACACTAACTGGGTTAGAGCTCAGTTAGTTTGGGAGTGATAAAAGCAAACAAGTTGAAAGTTTGGAGTGCTAATGGCCAAAGTGATAGTTGGGAGTATTATCCGCCAACAGGCGATGGTTGGGAGTATTAAAATCCATTTTCCCTAAAATATTTAGTAGTAATTAAGAATAGATATGAGTAGCTTTGAAGTAATTAACCACCTAATATATTGAAATATGTAACAAATATATAAACAATGAAATATGTAACAAATATATATACACTGAATAAGTTTAACACAACTGATATAGCCAATAAGTTTGTTTTTGTCAAACGTTGTAATAACTAAATGTATGATACAAAAAAAGTACAAATTATTTTTAAATAAAAAATAAAGACTGAATTACAAGTTTTGTCCTTTAGGTATATACCCGATTGCAATGAATGTCCTTTAACTTTAAAATTGATTGGTTTTATCCTTTATATTTCAAAATCTTGCACGTTATATCCTTTATGTCTAACTCGGTTAGTTTTCTTTGTTAAGTTTGGTCACGTGACCTGCACGTGAGGGCATTTTAGTCCTTTCATGCCTTTTATTATAATTATATTATATATCCTTCTTTACATAAAAAAAAATATATTTTTTATTTTTATAAAGTGACCTGCGCCGTCGGGTTTGTTCTTTTAATGAAATCTATCTTTCAAAAAAAAAATAAAGTAACCACCAACCCCTCTTGACACTCTCCCTTTCTCTCTTTAAACTCTGTACGTCACCACCTCCCTATCTCTAAACATCCCTATCACCCTCTCAACAGAACCAAATTCCTTTAAATCATCAACATTCTCAACCATTAAAACTTATCCGTTGACTCAAAAATCAAGCATGAACCTGTTTCTTCATCAATGGTGCTCAACCATAAATCCACACTGATATCTCGAATGGGCAGAACCTGGTTTGCTTTTCCGACACTGCCTTGGTCTGTTATCACCACCACATCCTCCATTAGTTGTGATTTTCTCTCTCTCTAGGAATGGCCACCGGTTGGATTTTGTGGGTTAATTGAAGTCACAAAATCAGCAAATGTGCAAATTTTTTAGCCTTTTCTTGTGTGAGTTTTTTAATTCCAAAAGGTCATAGTCGCAAGGTCGTCGCTTGTTATATATATCTGGGTTTTGTGGGTTAATCGAAGGCGTCAGTTATTGATGATGATGACTGAGGTTTTGGGTTTGGGTTTCTTAATGTAATAAGAGGGGGATGGTGGTGGCTATAGTTATTGATGATGATGACTGAGGTTTAGGATTTTGTGGGTTCATCGAAGTCACAGGTCCAATGAAGATTCTTGTTTGTGGCGGCGACTGGTTCATGGTGGAGGTTGATGGTGGAGCATGATAGGGTGTTGGTGGTAGGTGATGTGGCGGTGACAAATGGTGACGGTGGCAGTAGGATGGGTTTTCAGGTGCAGGTGGTGGTGGTAGGATTTGAGATGCCGCAGGTGGTTATGTACGAGATTTTTTATAGAAAAAAATTACACCAAATTAACGAGCGTTTTATTATCTTTCCAACGGGTACCATAGTGCTATATAAAATACGGAGAAAAAACGACTATTTTTTTGTGTGGTTTTGTTTATACAGGAAAAAAACACAAAGTGTTCAGGTTATTCATTAATCATGTATAGGCAAGTCATTAGTTATGTTTAAACCAGTAAATATGAATTTTATTTACAACATGTGTTAGCATTGGAGTTGTACATTGTTTTAGGCTAGGTTTTAATATTAGAGTTATACATTGTTTAAGGTTATGCACTAACATTGGAGATACATAGTTAATTGTTTTAGGTTAAGTGCTACCCGAAGCTTTCCTGCATGTAACTATAAAACGCATCAGTCTATTTCAGGTGTAAAATTGATATTTCAAATTAGATTTTTCAACCCGGGACGCTTCCGGGATATAATCGAATAAACATATGTTTACAATCATGTTCAATATTTGTTCAATGTTATAGATATAGAATTTTTTATTATGTTTGTGTTTTTATTTGTTTTTGAAAATCAATTATTGTGTAATATCTTCATTATTTTTGTGTTGTATTTAATTTGTTGTATTAAATTTGTCTTTATCAAATAAATAGAATTACAACCTTGCCCTTCTAAATGAATATGGAATTACTATCTTGTCCATCTAAAATTCATTATATAGTAGTATAGATAAAATCAAGATGAAATTTAATCATCACAAAATCATATCAAATAAAACAATAAAATCGTTTAAAACAAACTAATGTAATTATAAAACCGAATAAAATAGGCAAAATCATATTTAAATAAACTAATTTATATAGTAGATAATTAAGTAAATTGGAGTACATAAAATAACTAGTTTATCTTTCGGGAGCATCCTGAGATAGACAAATCTAATATGAAGTAATAAAATGTGTAGACTATAAAGGACTAAGCCGTTTTTAGTTTTTTTTTTTTTTTTTAAAGGATCAACACTTGTCTCTGTACAACTGTCACTTTCTCAATACACTCTATAGTTGCGACTTGAACCTGAAAAAAAAACAAATTGGTATCAAAAGATATGTCATGAAGATGATGGTAGGTGATTCTGATGTTTAAAGTGAGCATATGTTAATGATTGACATACCTGTTCAATTTTCACTGACTAAAACAATCAATAGGTTAGCAGAGAAGATCCATTTTAAAGATAAATAAACATGATCTAACTGCTATCAACTAAAAATATTATAGGATAGTAATTTTTCATGTCTTTAGACTATTTTCTCTACTCATATATAATTTAAGTATCTATTTTATTAACCACCACATAAAAAAAGTCAAGTTTTTTTTTTCTTTTTTTGTAAAGCATTATGGTAAAAATAGACAAGTAATAAAAAAGTCACTTTCCACGAACACCTATAAAATAATAAAAACGAGTACTAAGAGTACCAAAAACTAATAAAAACTATACAATGATAAAAATAGACAAACAAACGAATACACACCTAAAAATACTAAAAACTATATACAAAATACTAATTTATGACTCAAAGTACATAGGAAAATAGATGTGTTTTACGACACATCAACCATCCCCCCACTTAACTCTTTTTCGTCCCTGAAAAAGCATACAATGGAATCATAATTAAGATATTCGATTTCCAAATTATTTCAATACTTTTTCTTAGCCAGGCAAGACAACATATTAAGTGCAACTGCTAGTATTGTGGTCCACATAAACCCAACCACCGATTGATCAAGCCCTTTTTTGTGTTCAATCAGTTAAGTTCAATTTCAATCAATCATCTAAGGGTCTCACACTCAAGCGTCTCAACTCTATTCTAATCCCGAATCAAGCTTATGAGGCAAAAAATATTATCTACCACTTTATATAAATACCTTTATGCATTGAGAATCAAATATGATGGAAGATGGATGAAGTTTATGAGCTTAGACATTTTTTTTTCATACCTAACCCAGAGGTTGTCTCAATCAGAGTCACCAACCCCAAGAGCGACAGCATTAGCTTCGGTAATTTTTTCATAACTTCACCTAGAGGGAGTTTCGATCAGAGTCACCATCCCCGAGGGAGACTCCATAGGCTTCAGTTATTTTTTTTCTTTATCTAGCTCAATTGATGGATATGTGGATTCTTTTTTTTTTCGGGCGCCACTTTTCACCGGATATATTCTCATAAAAAGGATCAAGTGTGCCATTTGATTCAAAATACTTATAGGCATTTACTTATGGTGGTACCTCTTATACTATCAACGGTTTCAAACTTTGCCAATAAACCTAAGGCGAGAACCCACAAGATTTCATGATTAGTATATTATTTTATATATTCTAACACTACTCGGGAAAGTATCACAGTCAGCTGGGCCTACCAACACATCACAGGCAACATGCTCTCTACCTTATTATTTTTATCTTATACATATAGTATTGGAAAACCAAAAATCCTAATTTTACCTATCATTTTCCATTTAAAGCACACAAAATCAGGGAACTTTTTTTTTCTTTTGATTTTTTTTAATAAAGACTCAAACATACTAGAACGCAGTTCCCATCCCCACACTTAAAATTGCACATTGTTCTCAATGGGTAGAGAAAAGAACTAAAAATAAAAATTATAAAAATACATCTACATGTAAAAATTATACATTGTTCTTCTACATCAATGTGTAGATGGTAATATCCAATGCCTGCACGGGCCGGCTGTGGTGTTCTTCTTCTTCCACCACTACTTCTTTCTCATCTTCCTTGTTTGGTGGCTCCTGAATTTCTAGAGTCAGACATCCTCTCAATAATGCCTCTAAGATATCGAGGTCACCTACTGGGTCAAAATCTTTGTCAACTTCTAGAGCTGACAAATCAACCAACTCGTCACCAAACTCTGCTTCCCAATCAGCTGCTTCTTCAAGCAGGTCAGTGGTGTCTTCCTCTTCCACCACTTCTTCCTCAAACAGCCAGCCTGTGGATTCTGAAAAATCCATATCTTCCTCAGCCTCCCCTATCTTCTCCATCATGGCTTTCCTGTACGCGTCCCAAGTTATCCTTTCTATCTCCTCATCATCACTCCAGACATCTGCCTCCCAATGATATGCTGCTGAACTAGAGGTCTGGCAAGGCTGCTCATCCTGCTGAACCGGAGGTGGGACTAAGGCGTCCATTATGGTCTCTGGCTCTAACCCTGAATCCTGCAAAATATCATCCTCACAAGACAAGAGTAAAGAATCATATGGGTCAGTTAAATCATGCACAGAATCAGATGAGTAAGGACAAACAGTTTCAGCAACGGGTGTAATGCAATCAGGTAATGTAAATGTTACCATCTCGTCTGGGTCATCATTTGTGAAATAAACCTGCTGAACTGGAGGTGGGACTTCAACGTCCATTATGGTCTTCAGTTCATCCACCTGAGCCTCTAGCCTCTTAAGTGCCGCATCTTGCTCCCTCAAATAGCCGGTGCACTTGGATATCAAAGAATCCATATCCTCGAGCATGACCTGTTGATTAGCAAGGAAGGCGGAAAAATCGGGTCTAGTGTGAGACGAGACATCCCGATAATCGGGATGTGGATACAAATGTTGGCTAGGTGGATACTCTGACGAGCTACCACCATGCCTTTCCTCATACATCTCATCTTGTAGACGATCAAGCCGACTTTTTATTCTATCTAGTGACTCAGATGTTGCAGGGTTAAACCACCGGTTTGCCTGTGGGTATGAAGGATGGTATGACTGATATGGCTGCGGCTGCAAATATGTGTTAGAATAATAATCCGTGGAATACCCCGATGAATATGAATGAGGGCATCTTATGGTAAAGTGGGGTCCTCCGCAGATCTCGCACATGATAAAAAAAAGTTATATATTATGAATAAAAAACAATAAGAAGAAATAAAAAAAATAAAAATAAAAATAAAAATAAAAAATAAAAACAAGAATTATTCACAAAATAGTAGACCGGAAACGGATCGGATAATTCTCAAGAGTGCAAATTGCGTCCCTGGCAACGGCGCCAAAAACTTGATGTGTGTAAATGTATATATAAAAATAACACAAGCTTTAATTAAAACGACTCACCTAAAACTACACACGCACGGCAAGTGTACCGGTCGCAAAGCAGTAAAAAGATAAGACCGAGTATCGAACCCAAAGACGCGAATGCAACTCTAGATCACAACCTCTACCGAATACTAGCCTAAATAAATAAATACTTATATTTGGGGGTTAAACTAATAACTAAAATAAATTAATTAAAACTAAATTACTAATTAAACTAAGAAACTGAAAATAAACGAAAGCTGACGAACTGGTTTGGAACTCTAGTGAGGAGAAGACTGGTAACTTGGGTAGAATCCCTAGACTCTGGTTATAAAAGCTGACTTATGTAATACGGTTGGAGACCCTGTTCTCACCTAATAAACCTCCTGTTAAGGATAGTCGACTAGACTCAAGGCGGGACAAGTATTGAGATGCTAAAATGAAAGTGGATCGCCCCAGCGAAACCAAATCCCACAGTAATCTTTTAATCAACCACTCTTGGATCGAAAACTCCTAAACTGTGAAGCAGACTTAACTAATACGAATGAAATCCTAGGAAAACTCTAAACACGAATAAGTAACCAGTCTCGCCCCAGCGATAACCAAACTACCAAACAATGCCTAGTTAGTCAACCTAGCAATCCCGAATTATATTCCTAACCTTCGGGAAGGGATTGCACACCTTAGCTAATTGATTTTAAAAACCTGTTAAACTTGTGCTATTCCTAACTGCAAGAACTAGCTCGACAACAAAAGTTAATCAAACGAGAATGATTTCTAGATCTAGGGGATTTTCCTATATGCCTAGAACATCAAAACCAACAAACAAGTACTCAAATCAAAAAGGGCCAATACACAAATATTCAAAATCAAACATAAAAACTAAATCATGTAACCCAACACATCCAAAACGGAAAACATAAGTCTTTAATTAAAAACCATAATCTATTTCATCATCCCAAGTCACCAATAAAAGGTTTAGCTCATAATCTTTAGAAATATCATCACAAAATAAATAAAAATAGTGTTGATCATGTCTATAAAAATATAAAGCGAAAACTAAACCAAACCCGAGATTCCTTGAATATTAATCTTTAACGTGCCCAGGGCCTTCTTCTCTTCACAGGTCTTCTGGTCGATCACGGCTTCTTGGTCGTGCGATTCAATCTATAGCTTCTTCGAATATTAATCAAACCTTCCTTCCAAAAAAAATCCATGCCGTCTAAGTTTTAGTATGATATATATCCATCCCCATATCTCTACCACCGACTTTTGAATTGCAATTTGTTTGGCTTGGGCCACGAGCCCAAGTCAATGCCTTTTCCTCTTTTTTTTTATTATTATATTATTATTATTATTATAGTATTAGTATTATTATTACTTCATGTTTCTGGCTCGGTTGTTTTGGGCTCGACCATAGTTTCTCGTTTACGCTACAACATCCATGAAAACATGTTCTCAAGTGTTCGTGTCTCAATTAAAATTCTTTCATTTTGAGCTCACTTTCCACGAACACCTATAAAATAATAAAAACGAGTACTAAGAGTACCAAAAACTAATAAAAACTATACAATGATAAAAATAGACAAACAAACGAATACACACCTAAAACTACTAAAAACTCTATACAAAATACTAATTTATGACTCAAAGTACATAGAAAAATAGATGTGTTTTACGACACATCAATGTTCCAAATTAAATAGTGTTCTCCCGCTACATTTCTTATTTCTTTTAGTAGCGGCTAGTTGCAACAACGACATGTAAGTGGTGAGGTCATGGTTGTGTCAGTGGCAATAGATATGTGATGGTGATGGGTGGCAATCACACAAATCTAGTAATTTAAATTGGTATTCACACAAAATCCACTAATTTGAATTTGTAAATTTATGTGAAACCAACCAACACATAATGCAAATTAGGGATGTTATATAATGCATAAATCAGTGCTTCATTGCTTCCAAACATAAGTAATGTAACAAGCAGCTTTGTTACAACTTGAACTAAAAGATATATACAAAAAATTGTTAGGATATTCCAACAAAATAATAATAATAAAAGTATTCAAGTCAAACTATGAATAGTTGATGTATTCTTCTTTAAGTGATATGCATTAGCACAAAGGGCCACCATTTTACTAAATATTCATATATTATATTTTTAACCACTTTCATAAGAAAAAAATAACATAGTGAAGGTGAAGAGCATTGTGGGGTTTCAAGGATTACAACATTTAATTGGGTGTTTATGGTGTTTATTTACGAATGGGGTTATATCTTCATGTGGATACAAAGAGTGCATAAGAGATATATACAATTAGTATTAAAGGTTGTACACGAGGGCATAAAAGGAAGAAAATGACAAAAAAATTAGAGATTTGTAAAGGACCATTGGTATCCCATTTTAACTTTGGACAATTTCGACATATTTGCCCATTCCTCCTCCTTTGTAATGTAAGTATAGATATATAGGCTTTTAAAAAAAAGTTTTGGGCCTTCAGGAAGACCGGGCCTGGGGCCGTCGCTCACCCGGCCACCCTCAAAGTCGGGCCTGCATAAAACACAAATAGTGGTAATCATGTAATTTGTTATTTTTTTATAAATTAAAAAAACTATGGTAATAGTGTAATACCATACTCAAACTATAGAGAATAAAATACTCGTTTTAAGATGTATCTATGTGTATATATATATATATATATATATATATAGGGAATGGTTCTAGAGAAAACCCTCCTTATTTGGTAAACTCTGGAAACTCTGACTTCCCAATATTTTTTTTTTTGAAAAAAATAGGGCAAGTAATATACATGATTTTAAGCATTTTGGGCCAAAAAAATTAAAAAAGCGCCGAGTATTTTTTTTTTAAAATAAAATAAAATTTTGACTAACACATGTTAAGCGCTAATAACAGGTGTTAACAATGTGTTAACTATATGTAAACAGTAGACGTTTTTTATTTTTTAAAAAAAAACCGTTCGGCGCTTTTTCGATTTTTTTGGCTCAAAATGCTTAAAAAAATGTATATTACATACCCTATTTTTTTCAAAAAAAAAATGTTGGGAAGTCAGAGTTTCCAGAGTTTACCAAATAAGGAGGGTTTCCTCCATATACTTTACCTATATATATATATATATATATATATACATATATATATATATATAAAAGAAAATGAATGGGACACATGACACTTAGTGGGGCTATCCCACCCGTTAACTTATCTCCAAAACTATTCAATTATTTTTTCTCTCTTATGTGCATGACAAATGCACTTCCACCCACGATTTTAAAACGTTAGTAACTTTTTTATACAACATTTTTTTTTGAAAAAAAATACACTATATCAACGAGTGTTTTATTATCTTTCCAACGAGTACCATTGCGCTATACAAAAAAGAAAAAAAAAACTTTTTCGTATGGTTATTATTGAAACAGACAAATAATTATGTATGAGTGGAGACAATAGTTGGGAGACATGAAAAGTTATCATTTTACAATCTTTTTAGTCGATAGCCGTTAGATAATTTTTATTTATCTTCAAAATGGATATTCACTGCTAACCTATTAATTGTTTTATTCGGTGTCAGCCAAGGTAATCGATGTGCATCTGTAATAAAGATTGAACATGTATATCATTCTTTAACATACGCTCACTTTGCACATTAGAATAGCCTATTATCATCATCATAAATATAATTTGATACCAATTTGGTTGTTTTTTTTTTTCAGGTTTACATCGCAACTTTAGAGTGTCTTTTGAGGAAGTGACAAAGTTTTATAGAGACTTCACTTGAACAAGAGGTGCACACGTAGTATTAGAAGTAGGTTTTATGAGTTATCAAGTGTTGATCATTTACAATTTTTTTCTTGAAAAACGCCTTAGTACTTTTATAATACAACATTTTATCACTTCATATTAGATTTGTCTATCCGAGAACACCGGTAAATAACCTAGTTTTTTATATATATGTAGGTGGTTAATAAACAAAGTCAAATAACTTGTACCTTAAATGGCCAATTAAATTAAATTCAACACTAAATGCTAATAAACATAACGGTTAATGAACATTGATTTCATCTCTATATATATGCATCTTATACCAATAAATCATAAACCAAAATTAAATCAAATTTGAAGATGAGACCCTTGATTTTCATTGCATTTCTTTATTTTCTCTTGATCATAGGTAATGTCAACTTCTTTATTTTACATCAAAAGTTTCTTCGACATACAATTTCACATAATTATATTTTTAAAAATTCTTTGATATTGATTGGTAAAGAATATACAGACACATATGCAGGTATGGATGAGTTGGTGACGACCCAGGAAATCTGTGACGACACTCGATATTTATTCGCATGCATGAAATTCGAGTGTAATCAAGTATGCATTTTTTTATATGGAGACTATGCTACAACATGGGGAAGATGCATTTCTCCAGTCTTATGTCGATGTCATTTTGAATGTCATGGGGCAAAGTACAAGAATCGTCAACTATCTACCCTCCCCTCTAATCCTAGTTCTTATAATTCTGTTAACTCGTAATAAATTATAATGCTCATTAGCTAATCACTTACCAAGATTAGTGATACATGCATGTGAAGTTAATAGCAAATGTTAATTAGATGGCCAGCGTCATTAAATCTTGTTAATGTAAAAGTAAATTAACTTGATATTCACCAACTCTAGTCAATACATTAATGACAACAAACATATTAGGACAGACATTTTTTTTTCTCTTTTTATCGGCCAAACAAACAATCTTATTAAAAAGCTAGCAAGGAGCTAGCGATAAATTCCGGAGTACAATCTTTTTTTTTAACGGCCAACGAATCAATTTCCGAGCACTCTCGGGCACCCTTTTGGCGAATAAGATACTCGAGAATACCCGGGCCACCAATTCCTGGGAAAACCCAACCACTCACCCGCCCGAAGGCACGACAGTGAAATAATCGGTAAAACTGGTCGGGATCAGGACTCGAACACAAGCCAATGACCGGGTCATCCCTCATTTCCCTTCCACCAATGTCCTCCAAATGTAGCTAGTGGGAATTGAACCCAAACCTCCCATAGGAAACTTTAGGCCCTCAACCAACTGGGCTACAAGTGTTGGACAAAAAATCCGGAGTACAATCACAACATAACAAAAAATCCGAAACAAAAAACATAGCCGCCCAAATAACAAAATTATCCCATTTTACCGCATCAAATCTACCCCAAGCATCCCAAGACATATCCTTCATTCTAGCGCGATTTGTTACCCACAAGAAGCTCATGATCTTGATTTCGTCCATAACTTTTCGGACCACGACTTGCTTTTGATAAAAGACCAAGTCATTCCTTGCCCGCCATATACTTCAAAATGTCGTTAATACAATCGCATAAAACGCCTTTCTAGGCCTAGCTCCATTTTTTTGCAGTCAAATGAAAGGATAGGATGTCACGTACATGGAACGCAAAGAAATTCGGAACATTACACCATGCAAAAACAAGGCGCCAAATCTCCAAGAAAAGCGGACATCCCGTAAACAGGTGTTCCACTGATTCAATACTTTTGTCGCAAACCTTGCACACTTGAGACTCCAGCTGAATATTGCGTCTGGCCAAAGCGTCCATTGTAGAGAGATGATCAAGAGAGGCGCGCCACGCAACAACCCCCACTTTATTCGGGACCCAACTACACCACTCAAAAGATGACATAGGAAACGCGTTGACAGACTCAAAAATCCATTTCTTAACAAACCTCACCGAGAATTCCAACTCCCCACCAACCGACCACTTCCACATATCCGGGTTGGCGTTAAAAGAAGCTGTTGACAGAAGCAGAATCATAGCATCAAGTTGCTGTTGTTCCTAGACAGAAAATAATGCCTGCTTCCATTCCCAAGAGTATACCAAATTTTGTTGCACATCAACCTGTAGTCGATCCGAAACTGCACAAGGTTTCTTCTTCTCGAGCGCAAATAGTAAGGGAAATTTAGCTTTGAGAGCCTCGTCATCAATCCAGCTATCATACCAAAACAAAATATTTGCGCCACTCCCAACTTTGCCCTTTGTAAAATGGATCGGTCCATTGTTAAAAGTTTCAAGCAGGCTCGGAATTGCGGCTATTTGTTTCCACGTTCCCCCTACCGAAATTTTGACTGGTATATAAGACCATCCCCTACCTATGCCATGGATTGACCACACTACCTTACGCCAAAGGGAATCGTGGTCTACTTTAATCGCCACCACCACTTGGTCAAGAAGCTAACACTCGCGATTCTAAGAGATCCCAAACCCACACCACCATATATTTCCGGCGCAATTACCTTCTCCCAAGCTAACCAACTCATCTTATCCTCCGCATCAACCCCTCGCCAAAAACATTTCCTACGCAACCTTTCAAGTAAATTAATAACTTGAATAGGAGTGCGAAAAAGAGAAAAGAAGTACAAAGGTAAGGAGCTCAAAACCGATTTAAGTAAAGTTATCCGGCCTCCATACGAGAGGGTTTTAGACTTCCACAAAGACAAGCGCTTCTTAAATTTCTCAATTATTGGGTCCTAACATCGCACTAAGTTCATGTTCGAAGCAATAGGCACACCTAGGTGAGCAAACGGAAAGTAACCACGTGAACACTTTAATGCCATGGCCATGACCTCAACATCATCCTCAGACACGCCAACCCCAAACACACTACTCTTTTTGGGACTAATCTTCCAACCGGATATCAAAAAAACCCCTCAACAGCCTCCTCAAATTTAGAGCATTAATCATTGACCATTCACCACAAAAAACTACATCATCATCATACATAAAAGTGTGAGATAGATGGTCTCGTACCTCCAACTTTAATGCCACGAAAAACCCCCAGCATACTAGCCCGCCTCATAACCCGAGTAAGGCCTTCCATAGCTAAAATGAATAACTATGGGGATAGAGGGTCTCCTTGACGCAAGACACGCAAACAAGTAAACTCACAAGTGGGGGAGCCATTCACTAAAACTGAAGCACGGGAGCACCTGAAAATAGACATAATCCATCCACGCCACTTTATTGAGAAGTGCATTTGTGCTAAAATATCCTCCAAATAATCCCACCGTAAAGAATCATATGCTTTTTCAATATCTACGTTAAGAAATAAACCACTCAATCTCGATTTCTTTAACCAAGAAACCGTTTCATTTAATATCAAAGGGTCATCAAGAATATTGCGATCGCTAAGGAATGCCGTTTGTTCTTCAAACACTAGACGAGACATAAAAGGTTTCAGATGGGCCACTAAAGCACCTTATTAATAATACCCACAAGGCTAATAGGACGATATTCTGAAAGAGTTGCCTAAGCACGCCCCTTTGGGATTAGAGCAATAAAAGCCGAAAAACAACCCTCTCTAATAAACCCATTCGCGTGGAATTCTTCAAACAACTTTAGAAAATCCTGTTCAAGAACTGGCCAAAATTTCCGAATAAAAATGAAATTAAACCCATCAGGACATGGCGCTTTCCCACCATCACAATCCCACACCGCACTCGTAATCTCTTCGAACGTGAAAGGTGCATCTAAAGCATCCACATCAGCAGGAAATAAAGTTGGAATATCCGAACAAATGAACTTCGGACGCGCCCCACCTCAACTACTAAAGTTTTCAGAAAAGAAACCAACAATATTATCCTTAACTTGCACTGGATCCGTAACCCACACGTCACCACTTTTAGACATTTCTATCTTGTTATATAAGATTATAAAAAGTACTACACTTTCTATTTTTTCTTATAAAAGTCACTCATTAATTTTTTGCACATAAAAAACACTAGACTTCCTGTTTTTTCTCATAAAAATCGCTCAACAATTTTTGGCACATAAAAAACACTACACTTTTTGATATTTCTAATAAAAGTCATTTAACAAATGTTTTTACATAAAAATCCATCCACATATCAATTTGGAACAAATTGTAAATTAGTATTATTTTAAATAACCTAAATCCGAATATGGATGGCAAAAAAACCCGAGCCTGACGGGTATACCGAAACCCGAAGCATTGTGGACGGGCATACCCGACCCGTTACTATCCCTAAATCCGGAACAACACCCGATTGTGTTTGCTTACGGTTCTTTTGTTTCATACGTATCATGTATATTTTTTATCCTTACCAAAGAATTCAAAATGATAAAGTTGTTGAACTAAAGAACAAAACTTCAAACAAGTTACACCAATTAGAAAACAATTGCTAATGTGTTATTTGATTACAACGAGAGTTTTTTTGTCATATAATGTGAATAAAAAATGTTGAGTGACTTTTATGAGAAAAAACATAGTATAATGTTTTATATGTGTAAAAGATTGTTGAGTGACTTTGATGAGAAAAAAATAGTAAGTTTAGTGTGTTTTATGTGCAAAAATTGTTGAGTGATTTTTGTGAGAAAAAACAGAAAGTATAGTGTTTTTATGATATTTCTCCTAGAAAGAATAATGTTGTTTGTGTTTTTATTTTGTAGGTTAAATAGGTACTAGACTTATAAATTTTATGGACTTTGAGTTAATAATATTTAAGTTTTAAGTTGATTAGTATTGGGCCAATGTTTGGAGTGTTAAATGAGTTTTCTATTTAAAAACCACACACACGCATATATGTATGAAATTTATTAAAAAAATTGTGCCCCGATAAAAATGGGCCCAAGCCGGATGACCTCCCCGACTTAGGCCATACTCGAAAGGTGTCACACCCGCGCCACAAGCACCGACTCTCCAATCCATCCAGACTATGTTGTCTTATCCGGGTCCACGCTGGGGGCATGTGTGGGCTTTTAACGGCTCCTGCCCAGAAACCTTACCGCCTCCACACAAGCCTGGTTTTACTGTCGCCCGCTAGAGTAATGGCCGGATAAAAACCGGATTAGCTAAGGTTCAAGCTCCCTCCACCGAAAAAGGCCAAGCTTTCCCTATCATTGTCTAATATCCCTCAAATGTTTCCCGTAAGGATCGAACACGGGACTCTCCAAAGGAGAGCCCGGTCACCTACCAACTGAGCTGCAACGGAAGGACACGCCAATAGTAAAATTGATATGTATTAAACTAGTGTTTAATGCCCGCGTTGCGGGCGCGAGGTTTGTAAAAGCGTGCTAAGTAGTAAGCAAACGATGACCAAATCCAGGACAAATCGTAAAAAAACACGAACTTATACCGCCACGTGACGTAAAACGTAGACAAAGACAAACACGAATTTATACCACGAGTTGGTGTAACACGTTATACTGAGTATACTGAGAAAGCTTTAACCTAGAGATTAAAGAAAAAAACCAAAAGGGCCAAACATAACATAAAAGCTGGACAAACAAAAAAAAAACGTAACCATTTTCATTACAAGACCAAAAAGTATAGAAGACAAAAACAAAAAAAAACATTTATACAATATTACAACATCCATTATATAAACTAACAAAACAAATTGTAAACAGTTGTAATTCTACATTGGTTGTTTTGGGCGGTGCTTTTCTATGTGTAATGTAGTGATTGGGTGTTCAATTTCTGCCCTGCTTTGTACTCTTTTTTGTCTTTTAGCACTTTACCAATTTACATTCCTATTCTCACCAAACGAAGGTACCCTCCATCACTACCGTTGAACCCGACTGATCTGTACGCTAGTAAAAGCCTCCGATTAGAGATTGTCGCTTCTAGCGACAACCACCAACTACATACTTCTGTCTTCTTCGTTGCCATCACCGGAATCACTGGAGACACAAACCGATGAACCTCATGAATGCAAGGTCAATAAACAAAATATAAAAAATAAAAGTAGCTTTAAATCGTCATCGATATGATGACCTCTGAGACATGCAATCGGCGTTCTGTTGTCTTGACCTTCACTAGATACTGGCCGGAGTTGCTGACCACTCCACATCTTCAACGTTGTCGTTGTTGGAGTCATGACAATGGCAAAGAGATGAGTGAAAACGAGTTTCATTGCTCCGTGAAGGAGTACAACCGTATGCGATGCAATAGGTTAGAAAGTAAGGCGGAAATATTTAACATTTAAACAGGTGGTGTAGGTGGAACAACATGTGGTTGTCCGTTGTAGGGAAGAAGCATTATCTGAAAATAGAACAGATTTTAGATATTAGGAGGTGTTTTCATACAGTTCTAAGGGTCAAACCATGGATGAGTAAGATGGGTTGAATTATAATAGTTATTACTATTGTTAACAACTATACGGAAAACCAAATAAATGAATATATATATTACTAGCTTTATATCCCGGGAGAGTCCCGGGGTTGAAAATCTAATATGACTTAATAAAAAATGATAAAAATAAGAACATACCAATCGTAAACTAAGTCATACGGAAACAAATAAAACAATCTATCAAATCATTAAAAAAAACATATTCCTATACACAATGATCAGTTAACATACCAGAATCATCAATCTCATACTCAACCTCATCTTCATCTTGCGTCTTTTTCTTCCTCAACATATTCCTCAACGTTACAGGAGATAACCCTCCTCCTCCACTCCCCTGCAACCAAGATTATCAAATTCATATAATATTAATCAACAAAGCCGAAAAAAAACCCTAAATAAAAAATCAAAACTTTAACAAAAGGGGTACTTTGATTTCACAAGATAATGCCACAGATCTAACAGATCAAAACAGGACAAAACAGAGGATATTATTCCAGATTTAAGAAAAGGTTTAATAATAATGAGAAAGAATAAAAAGGGTGATGAAATACGGTGGCGCTCCACCGCATCTCTCTCTCCTTCCAGTGCTCTCAAGTCTCTCTCTCTCTCTCTCTATATATATATATATATATATATATATATATATATATGTAACAGATCTGTACCGTCCTTTGTTTCAAACTACGCTTCATTAGCCATATGAAAACCCATCAAACCCTACACAAATAAGGTTTAAATTACCATTATGTGTTCCATAATTAATAATCCTCACTTTATTTATAACCAAACACATGTACCATCAACACAGTTGTTGAACCCATACTGTTCTTCCATCTTTTGTATTTACAGATAAACATCAAACTAACCATCATATCAGTTATAATAAATTAACATAGCCCTTATTATTTTTTATTGATGAGCCCACTTTCTTCGATATTATATAATAATATACTTATAAATGAAAGTTTATATAAGAACATGATATTTTTACTCTACACAGCTCAAAAACGATTTTATCAATATTTAGGGTTTCAATAAAACAACTTTCAAATCCTACAGATATCAGAAATAAATCAAAATTGATAAATCGCGTAAAACCGTTGTTACGGCGATTAGGGTTTCGGAAACATAAGTAAAGCAATTCTATTTCTATTAATTAGGGTTTGGAAAAGAGGAATAACGTGAGCAATTAATAGTAATCACTGTAAGTCGAAAATAGAGATCCATACGCAGACACTTTGATGGAATGATCAACCTTGGTTGGCCTGGAAGCATGTTTGATAGCGAGAGGTCTTTGGGTTGAGTAATAAAGATGGCCAATTATTGTGTACTTCATCCAGCAAGCGATCTTAGTTACGAAACCTGACAACACTATATTTATAGAACAATTATTATTATATCACAATAATAATAATAAAAAAAGAGGATAATAATGAAACTATTTGTGAAGAAATTAGGTGTCTTGTATCGGGGAATTGAAGGTGGTTGTGGAAGATGGAGAATCCAAGTGAAGAGAGGCTGGTAGGGTTTGGGTGAATTAAGGAAGAGGTGGATATTAATTGACGGGAATTAGGGTTTTTTCTTTTAATAAAAACCAAACTAATTAAAAAACACCAAAAACATTCATTAAGGATGCCACGTGGCACTATAGAGGAGAGGTTGGAGGCACCATTGAACGCCACGTCAGCAACCTCCTTTTCTTTTATATATAGATAGATTATCATTATTATCGCACTAAGTTTTATAAACTGGATTGGATAAAATCGTCTAACAGAAGCCTGAAATATACAAAGTAAAAAGTTTAAATATCTTTTTATTTACCTTATTATATATAGTTAAAATTAACTTCTAACTCTAAACATGTTTACTTAATCGTGATGATTGATTATTTTTACCGTCATTTATATTAAACATGACACCCTTCGGTTATCCCGCCGCGAAGCGCGGGCTCTAACACTAGTTTAGAAGAAAGTAAAACAATGGCAGTTTGAAAATTACCTTTCAAATGAGAGGTAAAATATGTACTGTAGCTAAGATGCTATTGAAACTGTAATATGTAACTAGTTTTTATACCCGCCGCGTTGCGGCAGCGACCTAGTATAGACTACAATAAGCTCGCCTCATTGTCAACCTAAATGTACGTCAAAACGTATAGTAATCCGAATTCGTATCATTAAATGGAAAACGTATTTAGAGTATCAGTTATTACAAATGATAATAAACTTGTTTTTGTCAAAATGTTAGAACATCTAGATAGTAATATTAATTATGCACTAATTTTTTTTTTGAACGACAACAACACTTTATAATTATGCACTAATAATATTGATTTGACTTCATCCAGAACTATAATAACGTAACTATCCAACAATGATGTTAAGCAAACTCTTAGATATGTATATTAGTTATAACTTATAAATCAACATGTGAATGAATGACTTTGCTAAAATACGTATATTTTTATATTATTTAAATTTAAAATTATTAGTACTAATTTTTATTAGTAATCATATATTTACTACATCAAGTTATCACTGTCAACATAGCCAATCGGGTATTAAAAGTAGTGGGCCTCAAGGTGAAGGAGCAGGGGTTTCAACGCCTAGTAAATCCTCAAGTTAACACTGTCAAGATAGCCAATCGGATGGCCAAGTGGTTTCTACTCCGGTCGGATCTCCACTTCCGTTTAGCTTGTCCTTTGCGCCTAAGTCTCGGAAGAAGGCTCGATCTAAAATTGATCCTTTGGATTTGTCACTTGGTTTGGCCAGTGAAATTTATAACATGTCCAACCCTGGTGTTCCTTGGGATGAGACAATTGATGTGGTTGAAAAAGAGAATGGCAAGATCCAAGGGAGAAGCCGTCGGGTGAGAAAAGGTGTTAGAGTGTCAAGGTTTAAGGTGATGCTTCCAGTCGAGATAATTGATCGGTTAGCATAGTTTTGGGGGTCTACGGTGGTTTGCTTAGGTGTTTAGGCTTGGTAATGTATGTTTCGTGATTTTCGCTTTTTTGGTGTACCTCTAGCTTCTTGCTAGTTTGTTGGTGGAATATAAGTTTTCTTCTCCGTTAAAAAAAACATCAAAATAATATATTTTATATACACGATATCCAACAAAGTAGTATGAGTTTGATTCCAAATTTTGAACCCCATAATTATCAGTCATACCCATTACTTAAGTCAATGTGTGAAAGCATTAAATTAAGACAGTTTATAATCTTTTAAAAAGTAGCATTCGTCAGTTAACAATACATAAATTAAATAATAAATATTGTTTATAACGTTAGCTATAAACTTATATGAAACTTTACTTTTACATGAATTTAAAAAATAAACATAATTGTATTTGTAGCCAACATAATGTAAATAATAAATGCAGTAAAAGAAAGCTCCCTTCAAAGTTTCTATTTCAATCATTTGATCAAACACACATTCAAATTACCATCACTTAACAATGGTGGCCACATTACTTGCCATTGATCTCAACCTTAATCCCTTCTCCACAACTCATGATATTGACACCCATGTAACCTTCTCAAAACCGTTTACCCAAACCCAGCAATAAATACCTCATCTCGGCGAAGACTTTAAAAAAGTGAAGCGTCGACGAACACCACTCTTTTTCCTTTGCCCTGTTCTCGTTGGTTGCCGATTCCGGTAGACGACAGCCGCCGGCCACCAGACAACATCGAGTCACCCCACTCTCTCTGTCTTTCTCCCAGCTCCCGTATTCGTCAACCGACCAACATCTTCCTCTTCGCTACAGCCCTACCAACCGTTGTCACAACCGCAGGAATAGCACCGACGATGGCACCATCCACCACCACCCGCCACATGGCGGTGGTTTCTAGATTGAAAAACAGGATAGACAGGGAAAAGGTGAAGAGAAAGAGACGGAGTAGACCTAAAATACCCAAAAAGCTTTAAAAATAAAAGAGATTTACGAAAATGCCATTCTTCAGCGGATCCAATGAGTACGTGACACGTGGCGGTGCATGTTAGCACTGGGTCACTGGTCCCAAGACCCTACCCAAAATGTTATATTAGATAATGTGGCACAAATATTATTGAAATGTAGAGAAGGTATTTTTTTTGAACGGACAACTAAACAACGCCGGGTACTTCGTACGCGGCTCCCCAGTGGCAAAGACAGGGGCACATTCTGGCCCACCCCGGACGCACGAAGCCCCTAGCCCGCCTGACAGCCCGCTTCTAGGGAAAACCCGACCCACATACCCGCCCGAAGGCACGACAGTAGTGAACCTGTAAAACCTGGCGAGATCAGGACTCGAACTCATGACCATAGTCATCCATCATTTCTCATTATGTCCTTCGTGGGAATCGAACCTGAGACCTCCAACAGAAATCCCTGGCCATTCACCAACTGAACTACCCGTGAAGGACGTAGAGAAGGTATTTGTTGATTAAACTAGAATTACTCTCACCATCCTTAAGAATGATTATCACGTCTTTTATAAAACATTCCAAGGTGAAATTTCCGGCTGATATTGAATTTTATATTAACATTTTTATTATTGTTTGCACACATGTCTACTCCCTCCGTCCCAATTTAAATGTTCTAGTTTAAAAAACACACATTTTAAGAAATATTTTGTTTGTATGTGGTAAAATGACAATAATATCCTTAAAGTGGTGATTGTGTTTTGTCTTTTATGAGCAAAACTGGAAATTACATTTCTATTTTTGGAAAGGGACATTTAATTTGAGACAAACAAAAAAGAAAAATGGGACATTTAAATTGGGACGGAGGGGGTATTAGTTTTATATTATTTTTAGTGTTAAAATCCCCTACGATATGTACTTAATTAAGTGTTTATTTTAATTGATATTTCGGTGTGAATTTTTTTCGCATGGTTATCAGGTGTACAATCATGATTTGTGTAAATTACTACGTACTTTTGCATTATTACGTTTCGATGTTCAGAGTCGATTCGCAGCTACGACGAACCGAACACATGAAGGTGTTATTTTGGTTTATGTTTCGAGTTATTGTTTGGTTTTCTTTATCCTTTGTCTTAGTGTGCCATATTGATCAAACTCTCAGTATGTTCAACTACAACGTAATTTAAATTAAAGTTGCATGGTCTATTTTAACCCTTACCATGTAACAAATTTAATTTTTTTTCTATTCAACGTATTAAAGTTAAAGCTAACGTTAACTAGATTGGTTGCTTATATTTAGTGTGGTTTAGATCATATTCTAAATGGTCTAATATTAATCCATCGATATACGATACAACAAATACATCCTTGCTAGTATCGACCTACGACCCTGCCGCAAAGCCCGGACTAAAATACTAGTTCAATACATAACCAATTTACCCAGAAAATCGTAAAAAACATTTTATAAATTAAAACCATTTGGTGGACTGGTATGTATTGGGAAATGAAGTTAAGAGCTTGAGGCCATTTGATCTCAAGTTCGAATACGATCTAGAGGGGTTTTACCGTAGTGGGCCTTTGGGCGGCGGGTTTTCTCCAAATTGGTGGCTTGGTGGACTTGCGCTGCCCACTGGGTAGCCATTTGTTCAGTGCTAACCCAATGACAGTTCAGGTGATATTTAGTTGGCCGTTAAAAAAAAAAAACTAAAAACTAAAATGATGTTAGTTCTTTGTATCGAGACTAACAATTACAATGACACAACTGCCATGAATACATGATGATCGAGAAACAAACACTCATGCAGGATAGCTAGATATAGATAGATACATCCTCTCTGTAGTGAACTTAAAATGTAGTAATCATCAAAAATATGCTCACTCTATAACCACACGTGTGCAATGCCAAATCATGCCATTTCACTATCCTTCCACAAAGACACGTACACTCAAACACTTATCCACTTCACCACTTGTGCCCTTTAAAGTCACCTGCTTATCTTCTGATATTTTCCTCGTACACACATACCCAAGAGATAATAATCCTTAAACAAACAATGTTGAGTTCCGTGATCAATTCCGGAGACAATGGTGGCGCTAGCGGCGGTGGCGGTGGCAACGGAGGGCGAAAACACGACAGGCGAACGACGACGGCGCAGGCGAGTTCGAGAAAAGGGTGCATGAGAGGGAAAGGCGGACCGGAGAACGCGTCGTGTACGTATAAAGGTGTCCGCCAACGGACGTGGGGAAAATGGGTGTCGGAAATCCGCGAGCCGAACCGCGGGAGCCGGGTTTGGCTCGGGACTTTTAACTCTGCGCGCGAAGCCGCGATCGCGTATGATGCGGCTGCCAGGAGGTTGTATGGGCCAAATGCCCATGTCAACCTTCCTGACGAGACGGCCACCGCGCCTCCTCCGCCGCCTGCGCTAACTGAGGCGGCGAATGAGGCGCGGTACCATCGCGCGTTACAACAAATTAAAAAACAACAAGAGTTTGAACGGCAAATACAAATTTACATGCAACAGCAACAACAACAAAATATTAAAGTCGAAAGTGTAACAATACCGGATATCCCGGATCCTAACCGACACATGGTTGGAAACCAATATAGTTTAACCGAGGATAATTCGATGGATCCGAAACCATTGAATGGAAACCTAAACGCCAACTTACCCGAGTTTGACGACTCGGGTTTGTGGACGGAGGCGGCTTCGACAATGGACTATCAATCGCAAGCGATCGATCCTGGAATCGGTGCATCGACATATAATGATACAATTGGCATTGAATTGAACCATCCATTAATGGTGTGATTATCTTTTTCCGGTCATTATTTGCCTCGTCGGAAAAGATTTGGTTGCAAGTTAGTCGTGTCACGTGACACAAAATATAATGTGTATGTATAGTTAAAATAATATAATAGTATATAGTATATATAGTATTTACATGAGTTAAAATATATAGATGTTATGCAAGATCGTCACGTGATATGGGGAATGATAAAAGTGTAGTGTTTTTTTCAAGATAAATATTATATTATGAAGAGTATATATACATGTGTGATAAAATGGTCAAGTAATTTGTTAAGCGTATAAATATACGGTTGGTAGTTTGGCTTGAGATTGTAATACATGGCAACTGTCGAGCGCTGATTTTATGCTATAAGGTATTAAGAAAAAGAATATTTAACTACTAGCTGATTACCCCAGGAAAGTCCCGGGGTTGAAAAATCTAAAACGTAATCGACTAAACAATCACTTAATTAAATAAGTTGCAATATTTTAAAAACTTATCACATGAATGTCTATGGCATTCTAATCGCTCTTATAGCCTTAAACCTAACCCAACATAAACATAATAAACTAAACAATCACTTAAGTTGCAATAATATCTAAAACCTAATCGACTAAACAATCATTTAATAAACTATCACATGATTCATCTCTCTAATCTCGCACATTCAATAATTGGATGTTTATAGCATTCTAACCACTCCCATATTCCCTCACCTATAACCTAATAAACTAAACAATCACTAAACTAAGTTGCAACAGTTCAAATACTTATCACATCTCTTTAATCCCTCGCATTTAATCACGGCATGTTTATGGCATTCTAATCGCTCCTATAACCTTAAACCTAATAATAATAATAATAATAATAAAAACCAGATGTTGATGATGTTAAGCTTGTTGAGATTCCTCCTATTGATCTTCGCATGCAGTGTTGCCGCCCTCCTTTAGAATATCATTTACACGATCAAAGAGCCAATTTATAAGAAGATAATGACACAAAAATAAAAAGTTAATCAAAACACGAATCGAAAAACTAAAATATGTGTAGTAAAACTTCGTTTAATAAAAAACACACAGTACAGATATGATTTCTCTTATACATAAATGAATATGAACATGAATAAGTTTGAGACTATATTTAAATAGGATCAAAATTCAGTAACATAATTGTGTGTAAAATTTGGAGTGAAGGTGTGTTGTTATTATTTGTTAACGGCGGACTGTGTACATTTTACAAATCTCAATCAAAGCATATTGAAATTTCAAACATCCTCTACACCATATTATCAAAAGCAACTATCTTAATTATCCCATATCCTATAATCAGATTAAATGTAATTTTTATTATACTATTAACATCACAATAACATTCAGTTAGAATCATCATCATCATCATCATTCTATTTCCTATCAGTTCCTAACTCCGCATACTCCCTCCCCTAATTTGAAGAATTCAAAACCAAACCAAAACTTAAACTTCCATTACTAACATCAAAGGAATTACGTTGATGATGCTGGTACCTGTGTTTATACTCAATCCAGACAGAAACCATACGAAGCAAACGTTGGCAACCATATCGGTCTGGCGCTCTTCGATCTGGTTGGCGGCTGATTCGCGCACACGCATCGACGGTTCACGGAGCATTCTGCGGCTGCTGGCGAGGAACCTAGCGGCGCCACGGAGGGAGGGGCGGTTGTGACGAACTGATGGCTGCGGGAAGTGGTAGTGGTGAGCAGCGACGTGGTGTCGGTGGTGGCGTTGGTGGTGTCACCAGAGGACGATGATATAGATTTTGATGACATGGTTATTGTTATTGGTGGAGGTGGGGCGACAGAAGAGGAGGGGCAAGAGAGAGGTGAGAATTTTTTTTAGGGTTTGGTGGAAGCTATTTAGGGTTTTGAGAGAGAAGCATGAATATATACATAACGAAAAAACTCAAAAACAATAAAATCTTCATCTTATTATGCCACGTGGCAGATTCAAGGGGGGGTTGAGGCCACCATTGAACGCCACGTCAGCAAAAGGGCTTTGTTTTATATATATATATATATATATATATATATATATATATATATTATAGATAATAAACATTTGATGAACATATACACTTGTTATTTTTTTGGGATATAAAATATCCACACCGTGGTATTTTTGAAAAAAAAGTTATAGGGATACTTAAACCTTAGGTACCCTTCTCTTTAAAAACAATGCGAGTTATATCGTAGTGCGTGAAATTTAACAGAATGTGCAGTGTATGCGACGTTCAAGAAATATCTTGAATTGACATTATCGTAAAAATTATCAATATAATATACTCCATTCGTCCCAATTTAAATGTCCTAGTTCAAAAAACACACATTTTAAGAAATATTTTGTTTTGTATGTGGTAAAATAACAATAATATCTGAAGAGATATGAGACCGCGCAAGCGCACGGGCCCACATCTCAACATATGCCAGCACAGCAGGCCTACGTGGGCTTCTAGAAAGCGGCGCGAGACACCTCGTAACATGACAGCTAATAACCGACAAAGAAAGGGATGTCCAGCCAATTAGAGGCGTTCATTCCATGCTCCATGATCGCCTGCAGGTACGAGGTACAGAATAGTACGAGAAAGGACAGACACGAGACACGTGGACCAATAGCAAAGGAACAGCGCAACGAGTGACAACGGCCCAATCGTACAGCCAGCTGTCATTCTCCTCTCGTCCAATCAGAGAAGACCCCAGATGGCCTATAAATACCCTATGAGGTCAGACGAAGGAAGGGATGAACAATCACGGAACGAGAGCTAAGCATAGTTATGAGAAATAGATTATAGTCAAAGCGCTGTAACAATTGCTAGATATAGTCCTGTAACGATCAGTGAATCATTAATAAGAATCGCGTCTTTACTCGTGCTCATATCTCTAGTATATTGTTATATTGGTGTTTCTTCATTGGCGCCATCCGTCTATTTGAGCATCTAAGAACACTAAAAACTTCTATTTTTCAAACACAATAACTATGTCTCTCATACCTCCGTTGCCGAACTTCACCAATGCTAACTCAGACACCGACGCTGCCCAGGAAGGCACCGGCCAGTCTGGGAACACAGCAGAGATTCAGCAACAAGCAACAAACACGGGTCCGGTTGTTACCCCATCTTCGGGGACAAGACAGACCCCCTCTTTCCAGTTTATTACCGAAACAAATCAGGTTTCCCCAACTGAGAATGGCGCGCCGATGGTTAGTCCGGAGGTATGGTACGCTCAGCAAAAGGAAGCCCTGAAACGTATCTACTTGCAAAAAATGAAAGAGCAACAACTCAGAGAGACCGCCCGCACGCTGTCCTACAGCGAAGGACCATCCAACGCCACAAGGAACAACGACGGAAGTAACCATGAAACAGACCCCACATGGAGAGAAGACTCGGACGAGTCCCAGAGTCGTTTCACTCGCGACATAAGCCAGCCCCTGAGCAACACCGTTGTGTGAGGGCACTTTATGACCGAAGACGACGACCTGACCAAACCTTATTATCCTCCGTCATTCATGGAAAAGTCAAAATTCACTCCGCGCATTGCGCTGGCCCCCTACCACCAAAGACAAAAATCCCAAGTACCCTGGGTAAATTCGATGGGACAGGGGACCCAGATGACCACCTGCGAACGTTTGAAGTCGCAGGAAAATGCGCGCAGTGGAGCTTGCCAGCATGGTGTCACATGTTCGCGCAGACACTCACAGGCGTTGCGCGGGTATGGTTTGACAGCCTGCCAAATGGAAAGATAGACAACATCAAGGAATTGACCGATAAGTTCTCAGACCACTTCAGCCAAAACAAGCGCATAGAGTGCGACTCAACTGACATCCTACAAGTTAGACGGCGCGATAATGAGTCAATCGAAGACTACATCACTCGGTTCAATAGGGAGGCATTACAAATTGGGCCCATCGGTTTCGAACTTATGAAAGCAGCCTTCACGCAAGGGGTACGGTGTGATTCTCTCATTCGAACTTTAGCCGGCTGTACTGGAATGCCCAACACGTGGGATGAGATCATGAAAGGAGCCAAGACTTACGCAAAAACAGAAAGAGAACTCTCTGTCTGGAACCGAGTACAAGCACCACAGTACACTGACGTCCAAGCACAAGCTGCGCGCTCAAGACATGGTCGTCAGGACAGAAGGGGAAGAGGTTCTGTTTGGAACAGACTCCAAGGAAGCGCCCAAACAGAAACCAAACCCACTGAGGCTCTGGACCACAAAGGACACACCCAACACGATCATAGGTCAGGAAGGAAGAGCCACAACAACTGGACTCCACTCACAAAAACTCCAGCGCAAGTGCTGGCAACAGAAAACGTCACTTTCCCAGAGCCCAAGGTAATCAAAAGGCGAGACAACCTGGACCCAGGAAAGTTCTGCGCGTATCACCAGGATATCGGGCATGACACAGACAAATGCTACCAATTGAAGCAAGCAATCGAAGAGGCCCTGAAATCAGGAAAACTCGGACATCTACTAAGAAATGTCGAGCGCAAACAGCAAGAAGGGCCGCCCCAAAAGAAGATAAAGAATGTCAGCCTGATGATACACTCCGACAGACGAAAACAAACAAAGAGAAAGCCTGACCAAGTGGCAGAATGGAGGGAACAGCGAGTACAGTTCCCAACAGTCAAGGGTGGACCCTCATCCACCCGCGCATTGGTTATCACAGCTATTTTTGATCATTATCGGACTACCCGTGCGCTGGTTGACACGGGGAGTAACTCTGATATCATGTACGAGCAATGCTTTAACCTCCTTGACGAGGAAGACAAGCAACGCCTGCGCCCAGTTAACTCACCAATCATGGGTTTCTCAAATGAGGTCATATCCCCACTGGGAGAAATTTCTTTCCGCCTAACAATGGGAGACAAGACACATTCAAGAACAGAAGACGTCACCTTCCTTGTCGTTCCGACGAAATCTAGCTATGACATCATTCTGGGGCGCGAAGCAATGGCCGCCTACAATATGGTCCCCTCGACAATACACGAGGCCATTGGGTTCCCAACCCCGACAGGTGTAGCCATCATATGGGCCAACAGAGATTGCGCCATGACAGAGGAACCACACCCTACCAAAATGTTAAAGGCCACCCCGCGCACAGAACCAGAAAAGTGGATCCTTAACCCCAAATTCCCAGAACAGACCGTGACGCTAGGGGCAGCCATCTCTGAAAACACCCGGGAACACCTAAAACAGCTCCTGCGAAAAAGCATAGACGTCTTCGCGTGGCAACCATCAGACATGGTGGGGGTCCCGCGAGAACTTGCCCAACATAAGCTCAATACATACCGTTCAGTTGAGCCAATTGCACAAAAGCGCAGGAGCATGGGCGCTGAGAAAGTCAAAGCAATGAACGACCAAGTCAGTGAGTTGTTGAAAGCATGAATCCTGCGAGAAACAAGATATCAGACCTGGGTCGCAAACCCAGTCATGGTCAAAAAGAGCAACGGAAGCTGGAGAATGTGTGTGGACTACACTGATCTCAACAAAGCTTGTCCAAAAGATTGCTACCCACTACCAGAAATAGACCTGAAAATCGACTCCCTCGCGCCATTCAGGTTTAAATGCTTCCTGGACGCCTACAAAGGCTATCACCAAATCCAGATGGCGCCGGAGGACGAAGATAAAACCGCTTTTCGAACGGATAAAGGTGTTTTCTGCTACACAAAAATGCCGTTCAGACTCAAGAATGCAGGAGCAACTTATCAACGATTGATGGACCGCGCGTTTGCGCTGCAATTTGGCAAAAACCTCGAAGTTTACGTGGATGACCTAGTCATCAAAAGCAAAGAAGAGGATCAGATGTTGAAAGACATTGAAGAAACCTTCAAACACCTGAAAGAAATCCACATGAAGCTTAACCCGAGTAAGTGTGCCTTCGGGATGGAAGAAGGGAAATTCTTAGGGGTAATTGTCACCAAAGATGGTTTCCGACCCAACCCAGAAAAAATCCAGGCCATCGCGCAAATGCCATCTCCATCAACGCTGAAGGAAGTCCAAACCCTGAACGGACGCTTGGTCGCCATCAACAGATTCCTCTCTAACCACGCAACCAAGTCCATCCCGTTCATCGAAACGCTAAAAAGCTGCCTTAAAAAGAATCAGTTCAAGTGGACCAGCGAAGCAGAGAAGGCATTTCAGGACATGAAGGCCTGCCTAATGGACCTCCCAACACTCACTGCACCATTACCAAGGGAGCCCCTGACAATGTACCTCTGCGCTACAGAGCGGGCTGTAAGCGCGGTGCTGATGGTCGACCGCAAACTGGTCCAAACGCCAATCTATTATATCAGCAGAGTCCTGACAGACGCAGAAATAAGGTACACCACCATGGAGAAATTGGTACTGGCATTAGTGCATGCTTCGCGCAGACTGCGCCGATATTTCCAAGGTCACCCGATCAATGTACTAAGTGATTACAAGCTGAACAACGTACTCTCCAAACCAGAACTGTCAGTAAAACTAGCCAAGTGGGCCATCGAACTAAGCGAGCACACCATCTTCTACAAATTCAGACCAGCAGTCAAAGGGCAGATCCTAGCAGACTTTATCGCTGAAGTACCACAAGAAAAAATAGAAGAGTGTAGAGCAGAGCAAGGCCCACAACAACAATGTGAGGACAAGGCAATTTGGAACCTGTATACTGACGGAGCTTCAAACGATGACGGCGCAGGCGCGGGAATTAGGCTCGTCCATCCTGACGGGGCAGAATTCACATACGCAATCAGGCTAGAGTTCAAAACAATGAACAACGAAGCCGAGTATGAAGCTTTCCTTTGCAGGGCTACGTATCGCACAAAAGCTAGGTGCCAAACATGTCTTCGCGCACGTAGACTCTATGCTGGTAGCAGGGCAGATCACCGGGAAATACGACGCCAAAGACCCATCCATGGCAACGTACCTCCGGTATGCAAAAGAGCTGATGAGTAAATTCTCAAGTTGCACCATCGACCACATCAGTCGCAGTCAAAACAAGCCGGCAGACGCTCTAAGCAAAATGGCATCCACAAATTTCGGCCATTTAGCAAAAGAGGTCCGCGTTGAAGTGCTAGCCGAGCCATCGGTCCCGCCCAAAGAGGTCCATGTAATCCAAACTGGTATTGACAGCTGGATGACCCCCATCATTTCTTATCTCACCACAGGCGCACTACCAGATCAGCGCGCAGAAGCCAAGAAAATACAACACAAAGCGCTACGGTACCAAATGCAAGATGGAGTGTTGTATCGGAAATCGTACTTGGGGCCATTGCTGAAGTGTGTCGATGGAACAGATGCAGATTATCTTGTCAGGGAGATACACGGGGGAATATGTGGCATACACGCGGGGCCGCGCATGGTCGTTGCAAAAATCATGAACGCTGGCTATTACTGGCCAGGCATGCACCTTGACGCGCTCGAAATCATACGACGCTGCGACTCTTGCTAGCGCCACACGCCAAACACCATGCGCCCCAAAAATGACCTGATACCAGTGACATCTGCTTGGCCATTCCAGAAATGGGCAATTGATTTGGTAGGCCCATTCCCAATGACCACAGGCAAGCGACGATATCTGATCGTCGCAATTGATTACTTCACAAAATGGATAGAGGCCAAACCACTGGCGGAGATCAACGCAAGCCAAGTAAAGAAGTTCATCTGGGAATTCCTTATTTGCCGTTTTGGGTTGCCTATGGAAATTGTTACGGACAACGGAACCCAATTCGCGGACAAAGGACTCCTAAAGTGGTACGCAGACTTGCACATCAAACCCATCTTCACATCGGTCGCCCACCCACAGGGCAATGGGCAAGTAGAGCGCGCCAACAGGAGCATTGTTGAAGGAATCAAGGCACGCCTAGGGACAAAAGGAAAGGCTTGGGCAGAGGAGCTACCGAGCGTGCTATGGGCTAATCGAACGCTAACAAAAACGAGCACCGGTGAGACTCCATTCAGCCTGACCTACGGCTCTGAAGCAGTCATCCCAGCCGAAATAGGATGCCCCTCTGCCAGGGTCCTTTCAGCAAGCCACACTGATAACGACAAAGAGCTGCGCACCAACCTAGACCTGCTCGAAGAACGCCGGGACCTAGCAGCGATAAAAGAGGCCAACTACAAAAAACAGTTGGAAAGGTATTACAACGCCAAAGTTAAACTCAACTCCTTCAAAGCAGGAGACTTCGTCTTTAGAAACAACGAAGCAAGTGGGGCGCTACCACCGGGCAAACTCACTCCCACTTGGGAGGGCCCATACCGCATCACCGAAGTGCTGGGAAAGGAGCATACAGGCTATCGACATTGGGAGACAAACAGATCCCGCGCACAAGGAATGCCGCGCAACTAAGAAAGTGTTATATGTAACCACAATGCGCATTGTAATGAAGGCTATTTAGCCATTTAATATGACAACCGTCTTTTTCTTAACCCAAACGTCTACTCTGTTAACTATCAACTCGCTATACACGCAGTCAAGCAGCAACATAAATAATTAAACATTGTATGGCTAAGATACAATGTCTAAAATTAAATGATTGCAGTAATAACTTGCAATATCCTAAACAGGCGTGCCATATGGCTAAGATATCGCGCGCCACATAAACATTGTATGGCTAAGATACAATGTCTAAAATTAAATGATTGCAGTAATAACTTGCAATATCCTAAACAGGCGCGCCATATGGCTAAGATATCGCGCGCCACATAAACATTGTATGGCTAAGATACAATGTCTAAAATTAAATGATTGCAGTAATAACTTGCAATATCCTAAACAGGCGCGCCATATGGCTAAGATATCGCGCGCCACATAAACATTGTATGGCTAAGATACAATGTCTAAATTTATTTTTGATTGCAGTAATAACCTGCAATATCCTAAACAGGCGCGCCATATGGCTAAGATATCGCGCGCCACATAAACATTGTATGGCTAAGATACAATGTCTAAAATTAAATAATTGCAACGATAACTTGCAATATCCCAAACAGGCGTGCCATATGGCTAAGATATCGCGCGCCACCTAAATATTGTACGACTAAAAAACAATGTTTAAACTAAACAGTTGCAACGCTAAGTGGCAACTCCCCGAACTAAACATTATCAGGCCATACAAAAGGCGCAACATAGCTAAACCACAGCGTCAACTAGCCAGCCTTAAACTAACATTGCATGACAATA
The DNA here is from genome assembly GCA_032199755.1 of Ambrosia artemisiifolia. Taxonomy (NCBI): domain Eukaryota; kingdom Viridiplantae; phylum Streptophyta; class Magnoliopsida; order Asterales; family Asteraceae; genus Ambrosia; species Ambrosia artemisiifolia. The sequence goes on from CM063523.1 coordinate 16,004,041, forward strand.
AAAAACACAAGGCATACCAATTGCATAGCAAAACAATACATAAAACCAAATTTTCATTAACATTCAAAACCACAAAAATATTGTTCTTCAAGACATTACAGGTTGTGAAAAAACAAAATACACATAATCTATGACGCGGCACCCTCATCAGAAGCATCACTAAACTCGCCCTCAGAATCGGACAAGTCCAGCTTCTCGCTAGGGCCAGGCGCTTCACTTTCACCTTGAGGACCCGCGTCAGTCTTCTTCATGGCATACTTCCGCCTAGTATGCGTCAGACCCTGTTTCTCAAAAGATGATCGCAGGGTATGACACGTTGGCTGGTCTCGATGGCTTACAACAAAGTCCACCAGCTCAACATTTAGACGGTCGTACTCCGCAGTCTTTCTCTCAAAAAGAGCATCTAAATCCTTGTCATACAGCGGAAACTCCTCCAACGCCTTCCCGTCCTTAGCATGCTGGTATCCCTCAAGGAACCCAGCCTTGCGCCCCACCAACTTGGCAGCAGCATTCACCGCAGCCACTGCCTGGCGCGCTTCGTCGCAATTTTTAACATGGTAGGCGACCTGCAACAGATAGAAGAAACTTGTTAGTAACAAAGAAGGGGGAGTATAAGAAACCATAGAACATAAATAAAGGACAAACCTCGGGGACGCAGCAAGTCATAAGCCATTCCCGGTCCTCATGCGCCAAGCGCGCTTCATCTCGAACATCCAAGGCTTCCCCCTCAAGATCAGCATTTTGTTGTTCAAGCTTCAGGTTGACCTCCTCCAACTCCACCAACTTGCCATTTACCTCAGCAATTTTGGCATCTTTCTCCCTGAGCAGCTCGCGAGCGTCAACCAAGGCATCACGGCGTTGATCCAATTTCTCATCTAACTCCAGGATTTTCCGTGACGCATCAGCATATAATCGTTCCGCTTCCTGCTGCTTCTGAGAGGCAACCTCCAGCGTCCTGTTGGTCTTCGCACACGCAGCAGCCCACTGCTACTCGCGCTCAGATAAGTGCTTTTCAAGCTTGTCATGCTCCTCGCGGAACGTAATAGCATCCCACTTAGCACGTTTAAACTCATTGGCCAACCTGTCACGCTCTGCACAGACTTCACTAAACTTGCTGTCATATTCCTCACGCTCATGTGCCAAAAAGCCCCATTGGCGAGCTATTTCTGCGGAGGTAGACAGAAGGTTCACCAGACTCATCATATTGTCCTCCAACAACTCCTGGCGAGGACGTGTGGCTTGATGCTCACGCTCCGCCGGAGGAACAACATTCCCTAACAACTCTCGGCAGCTGTTAACATCCACAAACCGAGCGCCTGTGGTCAGCTGCCAAGAAGGAACAAAAACATCCTCGGGGTTAAACTCCCCACTCTTAAGGCTGGCCCTCGAGAAACCAGCCTCAGACTCAGGTACTGGCTGCTTCTCGTTAGAGTCATCATCCATGATCTACACCCCCCGCATGTCACCCTCGCTGATATCCGGTGGTGACACGCGTTGGGTCTCCAACTCCAAACCAACCAGCGCATCAAGGTTCACCGGAATGGTTTGGATAGGAGGGTCATTGATTGGCGACGCCTGACGCGGAGGGGACGGTTGAGTAGCATCTTGAGGCGGTGAGGGAGGAGGAGTCTTGGAAGAAAGAGGTTGAATGGGCGGAGTGACAACCCGCCTATCTGGAGAAGGAGTCTTCTCCGGCTCTATCGGGTTCACCCGAAACCCTTCATGGACAGACGCCTCGGTAATGTGACCAGGCGCCCCTTCACCCATCAGGTCAGCTACACGAAAGAAAAACAACGTAAGTCAAGAAATTGAAAAATACAAAAGCACAGTATCAATGACATGACACTGAAAACATACCTAACAAGCTGTCCTCAGCGCTGTGCACCAGATCGCCCAGCTTCATTTTCTTCCCAACAGGGGACAAGGAACCGGTAGCATCCACTCCCTCAACAAAAGACTTCTGAGACTTACTCCGCCTCGAACGCTTCTTCTTGTGAGGAGTCGGTTGGGGCGCAGGCTGATTCAACACCGTCTCCACATTCACTGGCGCATGCAGAACAACGCCTTCCGCCATATCCTTCAGTGAGGCGGTCCCCTCATCCGTGAACGCATCTGAAAGTTCAACGTTGCTTCGTTCAATAGGATTGTAATTTTGAAGATACCTGCTAATGACCTCATGGTCTAAAACAAAGGCAAAGTCTTCACCTCGGCTACCACCCTGCGCCACCCCTGACCTTGGCTGCCGCACCCTACAGAGGATAAACTCTTCAACCTCCGTCTCCTCTCCGCTGTCGTCCACAACGAATGTCGGCAATACCTCCCTTTCGCTTCCGCCTGCGGACGACACACGCGGGGAAGAAGATGCGCCAGAGTCAGATGACTCGTCGCTTGATATAACAATAAAGGGATAACCCGTCCGCATGAACATGTTCACAGGAGAGGGGTTATCAAATAGAGCAAGGGGCTCACCTGTTTCGGTTATCCGCAATGGCGCATTGACACCTTCCTGCGCCACAGCCTCCAACTCGGGACGAACAAGTGTGTCCCACGCTTTCTCCAACACGTAGAGTTCATCCTCTGCAAGCTCTTTGAAGGTGAAACCCATGTTGTCACCACCCAGCAGCAAACTGTATAAGCTCTCAACATCTGCAAACAAACAAAACAAAGTAGCGGAATCAGTATAATTGAAAACAAACCCCAGCAGAGGCATACTTGTTTAGGAGGCATACCTTTTCCGTCCTCAGTCAAATGAGGATTGCGCCCCTGAATGTCATACTTCATGCTCATCCCTGCCATCACCAGCGCAGTCTCAGGGATTTCGCACAAGTCCACCGGGTGCGCAGTAAGAGTCTGGAATCAATCCTGGTCCTTGTAATCAATCAACACTGCCTTCGCCACCCCATCATCCGGGTTCAATCGACCCATCGCTATGGGGATAACACCCTCGTTGATCCAAAAGAACTTGGGCTTCCAGTCACGGAAGCTCTTCATACCCGCTTTGGCACAAGGGGCCACCCCTGTGCGTGGTCGACAAGACAACCAACTCTCCACGAAGCAGAGAGAATAAAAGACATAAAACATGTCGACCAGTGGCTCAACCTTCTGGGCATGGCAGCAGAACTCAAAAAACATCAGCCGTGACATCAAACCAGGGTGGATCTGGTTAACATGCACACCGACGGTCTGAATGAACGTCCTTAAAAACCGGGTCACCGGAACCCTAAAGTTGCAATCCTTGAAGTATGTGGCGTATAGCCCAACCTTGCCCACCGGCGGCTCCGATATGGTTTTGTCTGGGGCAGGAGCCTCAACACCATAACTGGAAAGAAACCCATACTCCTTCCTAAACTTCCGGAACTCTCCTTTCGCCCACACCGCCGTGACTTCACCGGCGTGTGGTGGCCCCCTCTTGGAACCATCATCTTTTCTCTTGGAGCCCCCACGTTTCTTTTTTGGGACCTGAACGACGTTCTCCATCACGAAAGATTGAAGGTTCTTGGAAAAAAACTTAACGTTTTGAAAATGCAGGGAGAGAAAATTAAGTCTGAAATGAAAGTGTGGAAATGGAAGAAGGAAAGAGTGACCTTTTATATGCAGGTCACGTGCCACAGACGGTTACAGTCGTGTGGCACGACCCACCAATAGGAAAACGCCACGTCAGGAGAGAGAAAGTCAGGGAGCACGCGAAACGACAGGTTGGCCCCACCGCCCTCTGCAGCAGTACAACCGTCAGAGACTTTTCGGCTACCAACCTGTCCCATCCGCTCCGCGCCCTGACACATCTGATCTATGCATTAATTACTGACGTGCGCAACGAGCCCACTTGCAACGCCACTGCGCAGCGCGCGGCCAACCGTAGACGAACAAAATAAATAATAACAAACACACCAATTTTCTTTTTTCTTTTCTTTCCTTTTAGTGCAGCGCCCTGCATGCAGCGCATACAGCACACTACACTGGGGGTACTTGAAGAGATATGAGACCGCGCAAGCGTACGGGCCCACATCTCAACATATGCCAGCACAGCAGGCCTACGTGGGCTTCTAGAAAGCGGCGCGGGACACCTCGTAACATGACAGCTAATAACCGACAAAGAAAGGGATGTCCAGCCAATCAGAGGCGTTCATTCCCTGCTCCATGATCGCCTGCAGGTACGAGGTACAGAATAGTACGAGAAATGACAGACACGAGACACGTGGACCAATAGCAAAGGAACAGCGCAACGAGTGACAACGACCCAATCGTACAGCCAGCTGTCATTCTCCTCTCGTCCAATCAGAGAAGACCCTAGATGGCCTATAAATACCCTATGAGGTCAGACGAAGGAAGGGATGAACAATCACGGAACGAGAGCTAAGCATAGTTTTGAGAAATAGATTATAGTCGAAGCGCTGTAACAATTGCTAGATAAAGTCCTGTAACGATCAGTGAATCATTAATAAGAATCGCGTCTTTACTCGTGCTCATATCTCTAGTATATTGTTATATTGGTGTTTCTTCAATATCCTTAAAAGTGGTGATTGTGTTTTGTCTTTTATGGGCAAAACTTGAAATTACATTTCTATTTTTAGAAAAGGACATTTAATTTGGGACAAACAAAAAAGGAAAGTAGGACATTTAAATTGGGACGGAGGGAGTAATATAATAAGGACCATTCTATTTACACCCCCATGCGTTCTATTTCAACCCTGATCAAAGAGTCTTGCTTTGCCCAAAGCGCCTCGCTTTGGGTCAAATCGTAGTACTAGGTTAACTGCTTTATCGGGAAAAGCAAAAAGCAACTTCAAAGCCGCTTAGGCTAAAGCTAGACGCTTTGGCCCCTTTTTCTAGGGGGATGAATCTGGACATGTTTTCTAGATTTACCCCCAAAGCACATCTCTTTGGCCAAAGCCTTTTATTTAAAAAAAAATATTGTTTTAATTAGATTTAAATGGTTTTACTTAATTAAAAAAATATTTTAATTCATTTTTAATTGTTTTAACTTGCTTCCAATCAAAGAAATATTAGTTTGACGTGTTTCGGTTCGTTTATTGCTCATTTGTGATTTTCAGAACAAACAGCCGAGAATCAACAACTTTCATAAATATATGTACGTAACACATAAAGTGTGCAATCAATACCATGTATTACCAAATTTCAAATTTTACATCTAATCGATATACTAGACTTCCGGACATTGTTTAACGCATTTTGGTTCGTTTAATTGCTCGTTTCAGAGCGAACAACCGAGTATGAACAACTTTCATAAATGAATATACGTAGCACATAAAGAGTGCAATCAATACCATGTCTGATCAAATTTCAAATTTTACATCTCTAATCGATATACTGGACTTTCAGACCTTGTTTGACGCAGTTTGGTTCGTCTAATTGCTCGTTTCTTAAGCACCTCAACGGGTGGATAATGGGCCGGTCAGTTCGAAACTGGTACGGTTCGTTATCGGACCCGATCGGGTCAATACGGTCCGGGTGGATAACGGGCCGGTCAGTTCGAAACCGGTACGGTTCATTACCGGGCGGTCAGTTCAAAACCGGTGTGATTCGTTACCGGACCTGATTGGGTTGATACATTTCCGGGTGGATAACGGGCCAGTAAGTTGGAAACTGGTACGGTTCGTTACTGGGCGGTCAGTTTGAAACCGGTACGGTTCGTTACCGGACCTGATCGGGTCGATACAGTCCGGGTGGATAACGGGCCGGTCAGTTCGAAATGGGTACGTTCGTTACCGGGCGTTCAGTTCGAAACCGGTACGGTTCGTTACCGGAACTGATCGGGTCGATACGATTCATGGTACCTTGAAGTATCAAGACTATGAAATTAGTAAAACAACTTTTCAGGCAAGCAAGTAAAATTCATTTGTTATCGGAGAGATAGCTGTCAACGATGAAGGCAGCCTGATAAAGGCTGAACACGAGTGTTATATTTGAAAATTATCAATCCTTGACATGTGTTGGGACGAAGAGGATTGACGAAACCACCTTTTGATAACCTTAGTCTTTTCCATATCTGCCTAAGTATAGAACTGCTGAAGAACAAAATGAAGAAGTACTGAAGAACAAACACAAAGTACTGAAGAGTAAACTCATCAGAAGTTCTGAAGTCTAACCAGACATTTCACTGAAGAACTGCTGAAGACAAACTGCTCATCAGCAGTTTGTCACTCATCAGCACTTTCACTCAGAAGCTTCTAACCGACTGAAGATCAGCAGTTTTACTATTATATTGTTTTGTTAAAGTCTTGATTTCAAGTTTCAATGTACAGACTGTAGTAACCTTATCTTAGCATAATATCTTTGTTAAATATCTTAGATTACTTCAGACTACAGTTTAGTACATTAGTCTATAAATAGATGAGTTTGTTCATCTATTTTAACATGTGATTTTGTGTAATATCTTTGAACTTATATTGAAATCCTTCGGGCTTTAAACTTATAATTTCCACTTCACATCTGAGAAACATAAACTGATATTACTGCTTTATACTTAGATCATTTATTGTTTCTCATTTATTGTTCAGTCAAGGGGGAGTAATAACTCCTCATCAAAGTGATCTTTTAGACCTTTGAACACTTGTATTTCCGCTGCTTAATAACTCATATATAAATCTGATAAACACATAAGTGTTCATATAAACAGCCACTGATCCAACAATTGGTATCAGAGCATCTGGTTAATCTGATCAAAATCAATCTAACAAATTGAGATTCAGACACATGCTCAATATTGATATTCAATAAAAAGGATAAAAGGCTCACTTTTTAAATCCATCACTTTAAGAAAGTATTGACAAATCCAAACTTCTTAAAAATGGATCCCTACAATACTGGATCTGCCAACAAACCTGCCATGTTAGTCAGAAATGAATATAACATATGGTCAAAAAGGTTGGCACATACTATTTCACAAACAAACACTGGATGTTGGAGGTCTGTAGTTTTTGGACCTCACAAACCAGTTGTTAGTGATCCAGAGGGAAAGACTGAAAGACCAAAGGACCCAAAAGAATACACGGAGGAAGATTTCCAAAAGTTTGAGCTTGATGCAAAAGCTTTCTCCATGTTGGCTATGGCTCTCCCAAACGAAATTTATGCTGGCCTTTTACACTGTGAAAGTGCCAAAGAGCTGTGGGACTGCCTAAAAGAGCAGTTTGCAGGAACTGCTGAGGTGATAGCCAACATCAGAGAAATATTGGCTCAACAATATGAAACTTTTACTCACATAGAGGGTGAAACTTTAACTCAACAGTTTGAAAGATTTTCTTCACTCATCTCTGAGTTAAAAATAAACAATCAGACCTATACAACTGAGTCTATGTTACATAGATTTTTAAGGTCTTTACCTTCAAAATGGGAAACTTACTCTATAGTCCTCAGAACCAGTTCAGATTTTAACACCTTGAACCTAACTAGGTTACATGGTAAATTATTAACTTTTGAAAGAGAAATCAATCAAAAGAAAAAGTTGCAAGAATCTGGTAAAACTGCTGATGACTATACTCCGGGTAGCACAGCCTTATTAGGACATGACTCACCATCCTGTTCTAATAATTTTGGTTCTTTTGACCATATTGACATAACAGCTGGGATCTCATCAGATGGATCTTTCCCAGCTTATGACAATGAAGAACTGAGTCAAACTGCTGACAACATGTGTTTCATCATGGATGATTTAAAATATTTTAGCAGTGATGACTTAGAAGAAATGGAAATATTGCACCAACTGGCCTTGTTAAGCTTAAAAACTAACAAATTTTATAAAAGGTCAGGAAGGAAATTTCCAGGACTAAACAATTCAACAAAAGTTGGTTTTGACAAATCTAAATTGAGATGTCATAAGTGTCAGAAGTTGGGACACTTTGCTAGAGAGTGTAGAAGCTCTAGCTATAACCAACCAATGTCCTCTGAAAATCAATATAACCCCTCATATAATAGGAATAATGGAACTAATGGGAGTGCTCATTTTGTACAGGCACAAGCTCCAAATGTCCAATATGTGCCACAAGTACAATATGTACAGAGGCCTGCTCAACAACAACAGCAGCTCATGCCTCCATTTCCAACTGCTCAACTTCCTGCACAAACTCAACAACCCCCTCAGCAACAAAGCTTATTTACCTCAGGGTATGTTGACTGGAGCAGTCTTCCTTATGACACATCAGAATGCAGTCAGGATGCAGACAATAAGGTCTATGATGTCAACTGGGGAGAACCTGATAATGGCAGAAAGAACTTTGCCTTAATGGCTTTTGAAGGATACTCTTCAAATTCTGCTCTAACACAGGTATCACAACAATCTCTGTTAAAGCTTTGCACTAAATCTTGCAAAGAATCATTTGCTTTAATTAGAGAAACCAATGTGCATTTACAAGGCAAATCCAATGACATGGAAAGAAAATACACACAAATGAAGTGTGATTTGGAAAGAAAAGTTATGTTGAAAAACAAAGAAATTTCCAAACTAAATGATAAATCCATTGAAACAGAAGCACAAATTACAACCATGATAGACAGCCTAGGAAAAGTCAGACAAGAGCTTGCTGACACCAAGGTTGATTGTGAAAAATGGGTTGAGTCTTGTAAAGGGTATCAAATGTTACTTAACAAACAAACTGCAGCCAATGTTAAGTTTGGCATTGGATATACCCACACTGAATCACCAACAGATTTCACCCACAAAACTGATAATGATGGGAAGAAATTGATTCAAACCTCTGATATGGAGGAATGCACATCCTACCATCAGAACTTCCTCAAAAAGGGAAGTACTGCAGAAGTTAAAACTACTGACAATAAGCCATCAGCAGTTTCAACTACATCAGGAGTTGAGACCCTGAAAACTGCTGATGACCTATTTCAAAAATCAGATTTTGTCAGTAAATTGCCTTCCAGTTCTCTTGATCTATCTAAAAGGAAAGAGAAGGTAAAAGCATGTGAAATATGTGGTCTGTTTAACCACATAACTGAACTTTGCAAATTTAGAAAGGTAAATCAGTTAAATAAACAAAGAAAACAACTGATTGTGGGAAAACAGATAAAACAAGATTTTCAAAATACCTTTTTTCCCAACAAACAACAATCAAACAAAACCCTTTCTAAGAAGAAGCCTTTATCTCAACAAAGGTCATCTTCTCAAAGTTCAATTTCAGAAGTTTCACCTAACTCATCAGCAGATTCACAAACTGCTGAAGTTAAAGATTTGATAAACCTGGTTAAACTTCTGATGACCAAAGTTGATGGTGGAAACCAAAAAGAACCCACCATTGTTCTTAATGACAAATCCATTGCCAAAAAGACATGGATTACTAAAATTGGTCCACAACAAGCTGCACCTGTTCTCAAGAGCAAACCCAAAGCCAAACTGGCTTGGGTTGCCAAAACTAACTAATTTGCTATCTTGTGCAGAGAGTCTCCAGAGGTTTGAACAGCATATGGTATGTGGATAGTGGAGGCTCAATGCACATGACTGGATGCAGATACCTGATAAACAATTTTATCAGTCAAAGAGAAGGATCTGTGTCCTTTGGGAACAATGCCAAGGGATATGTGCTAGGATATGGCAATGTATCCTCAGGCAAAATGCAGTTTGACAAGGTCAATCTGGTTGAAAACCTTGAGTACAACTTGCTGAGTGTCTCTCAAATGTGTGACAAAGGATATTCTTCCTTTTTCACAAAGACAGCATGCAAGATCATATCACCAGAAGGCCAGAAGTTGATAGAGAAGATCATTGAAGATCATACTTTGCTGATTGCCAAAAGATGTGGTAATGTCTATGCAGTAGACATTTAAAAAGACAAAGTATTGAACAAGACTGCCTGTTTCTTCTCAAAGGCATCAACTTCAGAAAATGATCTCTGGCATAGGAGACTTGGCCATGTGAACTTTAAAACCATCAATAAAGTCACAAAAATGGGCTTGGTCAGAGGTCTACCTTTGAAGGAATATCAGTGCAAAGAACACTGTGTTTCCTGTCTTAAAGGTAAACAGCATAAGTCCTCTTATAAGTCTATTGAAGAATCAAAAACAACTGCATGTCTTCAACTACTCCATATGGACTTATTTGGACCAGTCAAGATTATGAGCCTTGGTAAGAAGAAGTACTGCTTAGTCATCATTGATGACTACTCAAGATTTACATGGGTCTTCTTCTTATATTCCAAGGATGAGGCAGCTGAGATCATCAAGTTCTTTATTCTACAAGTAGAGAAGCAATACTCTCTATCTGTCAAAGTCATCAGGAGTGACAATGGGACAGAGTTCAGGAACAAAACTCTGGATGAATTCTGTCTGTCTAAAGGGATTGTTAGACAGTTCAGCATTCCCAGAACTCCTGAACAAAATGGTGTGGTAGAAAGAAAGAACAGAACATTAATTGAAGCAGCCAGAACAATGTTAGCTGATTCAGGCCTACCTTTGTATTTTTGGGCTGAAGCAGTCAACACTGCATGTTATGTTCAGAATAGAGTTCTTATCAACAAGAGACATACCAAGACTGCCTATGAAATTCTTCATGGCATTAAGCCCATTATCTCCTTCTTTAGGGCTTTTGGATGTCAATGTTTTATCCTCAACATCAAAGACTCTATCTCTAAGTTTGCTGCAAAAGTTAACACAGGTTATTTTCTTGGTTACTCTCCTTTGAGAAAAGCTTACAAAGTTTTCAATTCAAGAACCAAGATAGTAGAAGAAACACTGAATGTCAAGTTCAATGAATCAAAACACACTCTTATTCCAGCAAATCCTGCTGAATTATTTGATCTTGACAATTTTCATTTCGGACCTGAAAAGACTGTTGAATCATCCAAACCTCCTCAAAATGGTTTTCAAGGATTTGAAGATGATAGTCCTGCACCATGGACTCCAAACACAGTCAGAAGATCAACTATTAAACCTTCAGAAGTTTCAATAGCTTCTACTTCAGGAACTACTGATGAACATTTTGAAACTACTGATTCAGCTGAACCTAAAACTCCTGAAGTTCAAATAACAGCTGAACCAGATATTATCAATCTCAGTGGTTTATTTGAAGAACCTGTAGACCCATCATCCAGTACAGGTTTACAACAACTGATTGAACACAAGGATCATCCATTGGATCAAATCATGGGTGATATTGCATCAGGGGTACTTACAAGAAACCAGCTCTCCAACTTTTGCTTATTCTCAGCATTCATCTCTTAGTTGGAACCAAAGAAATATCAAGAAGCCCTTAAAGACAACAATTGGGTGCAAGCAATGCAAGAAGAGTTGCTTCAATTCAAGAAACAACAGGTCTGGGAAATCTGTCCCTTACCTGACAACAAGCAACCAATTGGAACAAGATGGGTCTTCAGAAACAAATCAGATGAGGCTGGTATGATCATCAAGAACAAAGCAAGACTAGTGGTACAAGGTTATTCCCAAGAGGAAGGAATTGATTATGATGAAACCTTTGCACCAGTTGCAAGACTTGAAGCTATCAGGTTATTTTTAGCTTATGCAATTTCCAACAACATTAAAGTTTATCAAATGGATGTCAAAAGTGCATTTTTGTATGGAAAAATAAAAGAGGAAGTGTATGTCTGTCAACCTCCAGGATTTGAGGATCCTTCTCATCCTGATTGGGTTTACAGACTTGACAAAGCTCTTTATGGGCTAAAACAGGCTCCAAGGGCCTGGTATGAAACACTTTCCAACTTTTTACTAAAGAATCACTGCTCAAGGGGATCCATTGATAAAACTCTTTTCATAAAACATGTTGGAAATCATGTCTTACTTGTTCAAATATATGTTGATGATATCATTTTTGGTTCAACAAATTCAAAACTGTGTGAAGAATTTAAGAAACTCATGCAATCAAAATTTGAAATGAGTACAATGGGAGAATTGCAGTACTTTTTGGGACTGCAAATCAAACAACAGTCAAATGGAACATTTATACATCAATCAAAATATGTTAAAGAATTATTGAACAAATTTTCTTTACAAGACTGTAAAACATGTTCCACTCCCATGACACCAATCACACAAGTTGAACCAGATGATCAAGGGAAACACATTGATCAAACCATGTATAGATGTATGATAGGTTCTCTTTTATATCTAACTGCTTCTAGACCAGATATCATGTTTTCAACTTGTGTCTGTGCTAGATACCAATCTGCACCAAGAGAATCTCATCTAATTGCAGTCAAAAGAATCTTCAGATATCTGAAAGGAACTCCTACTTTAGGGATTTGGTATCCTGCTTCAAGCAATACCAAGTTAACTGCTTTTTCAGATAGTGACTATGCAGGCTGCAAAATGTCAAGAAAATCAACATCTGGTGGTTGTCAATTCTTAGGAAACTGTCTGGTGTCCTGGCAATCAAAGAAACAAACATCTGTGGCAACTTCAACAGCTGAAGCTGAATACATTGCTGCTGCAAGCTGCACATCACAGATACAATGGCTCCAATATCAACTACTTGATTATGGAATCAAAGAGACCAAGACCCCACTTTTAGTAGACAGCAAATCTGCCATTAGCATCATTCAAAATCCTGTTCAGTTTTCAAAGACTAAACACATTGAAATCAGGTATCATTTCATAAGAGATTGCTATGAAAAAGGCAAGATTGAGGTGAAGCATGTCACAACAGCAAATCAAATAGCTGACATTTTCACCAAACCCCTTGATTCAACAACTTTTCAGAGGTTAGTATCCATGCTTGGGATGTTAAACTTAGAAGAAAGTCTGTAAGTGTTTCACTTTTTAATTCTGCACATATTTTATTTTTCACTTACATACTTATCTGTCACAAACCTCTGAAGACCAAAAATTTGAGAAAAGAGAAAGTTCTGATGAACAAATTTTGAAAACTACTGATAAACATCAAAATGGGATATTTTCAAAATAGATGTAACTACTGATGAAAATCAGAAGTTAGAAAAGTGTTTTAAAAGTCATCTGCATCAGCAGTTGAAACTGCTGATGAGATAACTAAAACCACTGATGGAGAAACCTTTCTTCTTCAGCAGTTTGACTAAAAGGGTAAAACAGACTTTTCACCAATCAGAAGTTTGACCTAGTCGGTTAAAAACTTCTGATAAATACCCTGTTCCAACACTTATCCATTCAAAAAGCAAAATTCCCTCTTTCTCTCTCAAATTCAAAGCAAAACCCCTTCTCTAACCTAAAAATCACTGTTCGATCAAAAACATCCATGGCTCTCGTGTTAAAACAGGGACACAACCAAAGAGGCTACTTTGTTAAAGATGAAGCCTGGTCCCAGTATGATGAGATACTTGATCTCATCATGAAATCCCAATATTATGATGCTTTCACCATTGATCCACCCATTCATGAAGAAACTCTTAATGAGTTCTGGGCAAATTCAGAGACAGTGAAAGTAAACAATGAAGTGATTTCCCTCAAATCTTCCATAAAAGGGAAACTGATGGCCATCTCACCAGAAACACTAAGCATCAGGCTTGGTTTGAAGGATTCTGAGGCACCTGAGCATATTCCAACCTCAGATATTCATCTGACCATGACAGAGTGTGGCTATCAAGGTACTTTGGCACAAGCAACAGTTTACAAAAAATATTTTGACCCACAATATAAACTGTTATTTCATTATATTATTATGTGTCTTAGTCCAAAAACTGGGTCAATAGATCAGATGCCTTCAACCTTTCAACCTATTTTTCATTCCATCATAAATGAAACTTCTTTCAAGGCATCAAAACTGTTTTTCAATGAACTGTTTTACATCATGAAAATGATAAAAAGAAATTTTTGTTGTATCCAAGGTTTGTTATGCAGTGCATAATAAAAGAACTTGGTGAGGGAGTACTTGAGGGAGAAGCAACAACTTTAAATCCTTTAACTTCTCAAGTATTCTCTAGGCACAACAAACCAGCACTTTTGCTAGAAGATGACCAAGGGGAAGAACAACCCATCCCCAAGGAACCCACATCTTCCAAACCCAAAAAGAAAACTAAAAAGCCTAAACAACAAAAACCAAAAACAACCAAGTCACTGAAAAAGAAAGTTCAGGAAGTGGAGAAACCTGAAACTACTGATGTGCAATTTGCACTTGAAAAGGAAGTGGCTGAAACATCCTCTCAGCACACTCCTTCTCCACCACCCAAAAGAAAACCTGTCACAGTTATATTTAAAAGAAAAAGATTTAAGAAACAAATAACTGTTGACCCTGCTTTTGAAACTGCTGAAACCATTCCTGAACCCACCCAAACTCCTGAACACCAACCCATCACAACTACTGAACCTGAACCCTCACATACAACCATAGAAATTGCCCAACTTCTCTCAGGACTTAAAGGAACCCATTCACCACATGTCACTCCCCTTACAACACATCAAATTGGGGAGATGCCTTCAGAAGTTGACATGAATGTGGATCCCTTTAGCCCAACACAGAGAGATGAGGATGAACAAGAGTTTGTAAGCCCAAACTTGCAAACTTTTGATACTTTTGAGGCTGCTACTACTCACTTATCACCCAGTGGTGAACCTGAGGACAGAAGTAACATAGCTAAGACCTCAAACTTGGCAACTACTGATGAAGGCCTAAGGCCAGAAGTAGGAAAACCTCAGAACCAAGACAAAGAGGTTCATGAGACTACTGGTTTGGGTCCAGCTCATGATATAACTGATCCTGCCCTCTCTGAGGACACTATCAGGGATTCAGATGATTCCATTAAGTTGGTTGATGAATCAAAAATTCCACAAACTGAATTGACGGTTGACATTGAAGGTCCTGAATCTAAGGTCTCCAAGCTCAAGAAGCTGGTCACCAAAGATCAGGTTAAAGACCAGTTAGCCCAAAAATCCCCAAAACTGGCATCTTCAGAGCAATCTGAAGATCACCCAAAAAGCACCCCTTCACCAAAACAACCTACCCAATTCACTGGGCTCACAAGCATAGATCTGAACCAACTATGCAGCCCAGATGGTCCCCTGTATCAGGCACTCAAACAAATCATAACTGATCAACTCAAACCCTTCACAACTGCTTGGGAGTTAAAAGCTAACAATCAGTTTGGGTTGATCAACTCGAGACTTGCTGAGTTGAACAAGAAGATGGATGAAACCCAAGATTAACTGGCAAGGTTGTCTGCTGCAACATCTCATTCCATTAGGCTTCCAGAAGTGGATGAAGCCAAAAAGGGGGAGATGATTAAGGAACCAACAGATGCTACACAAAGACAAACTCCTGATCAAGAAGCTGATAGACCAACACAAAGACCAGGAAAAGAAGTAGCACCAGAGTTCAAGTTATCTAAGGCATCAGAGGGAACTGCTGATTACATTTCTCAAACTACTGAAGACAATCCTTCAGCAGTTGTGACTCCACTTACCACATCAGCAGTTCTACCTCCTAAACCATCATCAGAAGTTCCTAAGGCAACTGAAAAAGAACCTGCTCCCACTCCTTTGCCTACAACAACTTCCACAGCTGTCTTAAACCCTACTCCCATCAGCATGTCAAAAGACTTATTAGAGAAGAGTTTGAAAGAAGCTGCTAAGAAGGCAAAAGAAGACAGAGTATGGAACAGCCTAGAAACTAGAGAAGACTTGAGCTTTGAAGAAAAACTGATCAAGTACCAAGAGAAACTTGATGAGCTTGAGGCTGAAGAGAGAGCACTTGAAGCTGCTGCTGAAGAAGACAAAAGAGCACAGCTTATAGCATTCATTACAAAGAACTCCAAATCAAAGCAAGTGGCCCTCAAAAGACTCTCAACACAAGAACTGACCAAAAGAGCACAGATGCTATCTGATAGAATAGCAACTGAAAATGAGAGGAAAGCCAAAAGAGCTGAAGTGATTGAAGAATTAGTGGCAAATGGCTACGGTTCAAAAGCCTCAATCAGCAAATGGAAAGAACAAACTTTGTATGAGGCTTACAAGAAATTCAAAGCAAAGAAAGTTGCTGAACCAGAAAGATTTGAAAGCCAAGAAGTCCAAACAACTTCTATTGTCAAAAGACCATCTGGTACATTAAGAAGGCCAGCCACCAAAAGAAAAGCAGATGGAGATCCCATTGTCAAGACTGACTTCAAAATGATTTTGCTAGAAGGAGATCAGCTTGTACATGGTGATTTTGATGTTGAAGAGAAACCCATCTTGACCCAATTCAGAGACAAGGCTACCTATGCTTATCAGTTACAACAATCCATCCAAGAGAAGACACATACAAGGGTTGTTACAGAGCATCACCTGCCCAACATGCCAATCCAAGGTGCTGCTGAATTACAAGGAAGTCAAGAGTCTCACCTGAGAGTCACTGAAATAGAAGACATTCCTCAATCAGGTCAACCTAAGGAAACAGGCTTGGTTTCCTATGCCTCTGACTTTGACAGGTCAAAGGTAAACATTGTAAAATGGTCATTTACTGAATCCAACTCAGTACTTGTGACCAGGAGAGACCGTTCAAGTAAGGTCTATAGAAACTCAAAGGAGTTGAGTGTTTTATCGTCCAAAGACCTTCTCACCATACAACATTTGACACCTGAACTTGGTCCTCTCACTGAGCAACAAAGATGTACTCTTACCACCCGGATGACAGCAGAGATCTGGAGGATGCTAGAAGAGAGAAAAGGACAACAATAAAGGATAGATAAGGTTTTGGCTTCATCAATCCAGGGGGAGATTGTTGGGACGAAGAGGATTGACGAAACCACCTTTTGATAACCTTAGTCTTTTCCATATCTGCCTAAGTATAGAACTGCTGAAGAACAAAATGAAGAAGTACTGAAGAACAAACACAAAGTACTGAAGAGTAAACTCATCAGAAGTTCTGAAGTCTAACCAGACATTTCACTGAAGAACTGCTGAAGACAAGCTGCTCATCAGCAGTTTGTCACTCATCAGCACTTTCACTCAGAAGCTTCTAACCGACTGAAGATCAGCAGTTTTACTATTATATTGTTTTGTTAAAGTCTTGATTTCAAGTTTCAATGTACAGACTGTAGTAACCTTATCTTAGCATAATATCTTTGTTAAATATCTTAGATTACTTCAGACTACAGTTTAGTACATTAGTCTATAAATAGATGAGTTTGTTCATCTATTTTAACATGTGATTTTGTGTAATATCTTTGAACTTATATTGAAATCCTTCGGGCTTTAAACTTATAATTTCCACTTCACATCTGAGAAACATAAACTGATATTACTGCTTTATACTTAGATCATTTATTGTTTCTCATTTATTGTTCAGTCAAGGGGGAGTAATAACTCCTCATCAAAGTGATCTTTTAGACCTTTGAACACTTGTATTTCCGCTGCTTAATAACTCATATATAAATCTGATAAACACATAAGTGTTCATATAAACAGCCACTGATCCAACAACATGCTTGGTAACAACTTGATCTGCAATATTTGAAAATTATCATTTCTTGACATGCTTGGTAACACCCTGATCTGCAATATTTGAAAATTATCATTTCTCGACATGTGGTTGTTCTAAATCCCATTTAATCTAAAATGTTACTAAAATGTGAGGACCTTCATTGATTGAAAAGTAATTAAAAACACTTAAAAATGAATTAAAACAAATTGTTGTGTGTTAGGTTTAGTCAGAGGACCACGTACAATGATTCATCAAAGTTGTACAAAGCTGGATGTTTCCACTGAAAAACCCAAACGAGCAATAAACGAAGCGAAACGCCTCAAACAAATTTTCTTGGCTTGGAAACAACTTAAAAGAACTAAAAATGAATTAAAATTATTTTTTGCTCAATAACAGATAATTTTAAAGAATTTTTTTTTAATAAAAAACGTAAGGCTTTTCATTAAAACAAAATACGAAAATTACATCACAATAGAAGGTAGACGGGCAACAAGCTGCGCCGCCACCCCTTTCTGAATTGCGAACCCTAGTCTACTAAAGACAAATCCTTGCCCCCTGGAGATGAACTATTGCTGTGGATGACCCGTTGGACCCTGGTCAAGAAACGAATAGCTTCTGGCGCTAGGGAGCCAAAGGTATCAAAGGCCAAAGAGATAAAGACATGTTGGTTCTCTGCACAAGCTTTAGCATGCTTATCTACTTTCTTCGATTCCGCCTTTCTCGATGCTTGCCCAGCTACAAACCCAGTTTCCCTTAACCCAACCAAAGGAGATACCCCTGTGAGGTCCACGCAAGCATGTTTCCCCCTCTCCCAACCAAAGACAAGCAGATCTGCTGGTCGCAGGGTGGATCCCCCTTCCGCAGGGTCTGTGAGAAAATTTACAAGGGCCTCCTTTTTGGCAGAAATCCCAGCTCTTCTCAGGATGTCCCATAAAACGTCCCTCACCCAGTCATGCCGGTATTTGAATCCAGGGAGCTCTTTGCAATGAATTGTGTGCTCCCCGTATTTATCCATGCAAGCTTTACGGCAGATGGGGCATGTTTCATCTTCCGGATACATAGGGATCATCAACCGGTACTTGAGTATAGCCCTGTACTCCACTGCAGACATGCATTGACCCAAACCCTCAATCGGGATAACGGTCAAAAAATCCTGAGCATGAGGACCCTTTAGGCATTCAATCACCGCCTTATCGCGGGAGGACAACTCAAAAACTTCTCCCAGGCTCTGAGCAGTTCTGCTAAACAGAGCATTCGCCAAAGTTTTTTGTGGCTTTCAGGGGGCGGTGTCCTTATTAGAAAAACTGCCAATATCAAAGTCCGGGAGATAGACATTTAAGCGTTCGAGTGCTTGTTGATAGTCCGGGTCTAACCCGATGACCCCACTTTTTCGAAGGATATGATCCTGAAGTTCCCAAGGCTGAGCTCTAGATGCCACAAAGGCATAAACCCCAACATCTCGAGCTGAAAGGAGGCCCAAACCACCTAAACGCATCGGCAAGGATGCCAAGCGCCACTGGAGGTCCCCAAAGAAGGGGCCACCACACACAACTATATCTTCAATAGCCTCCCGGAGGCCATCATCGAAAAGGGATACCGCATCCACCATCAAGTGGGGTTGACAAGTTCGCAACCCAAGAATTAAAAGAAATTCATTTTTTTTTAAAAAGGCCAAAGTGCCTCGCTTTGGTCAAAGCGAGGCGCATGTGGTCTAATCAAACCACTCAAGCGCCTAGCTTTGGCCTAAGCGAGGCGCTTTGGCCTTTTTAAAAAAACTGAATTTCTTTTAATTCTTTAAAATTATCTGTTATTGACAAAAAAATAATTTTAATTCATTTTTAGTTCTTTTAAGTTGTTTCCAAGCCAAGAAAATTTGTTTGAGGTGTTTCGCTTCGTTTATTGCTCGTTTGGGTTTTTTAGTGGAAACATCCAGCTTTGTACAACTTTGATGAATCATTGTATGTGGTCCTCCGACTATACATTCGATACCCATATTTTTTCAGAACATAATTTTTGCATGTTTAATTGATATGTTTGATTTCCGGACTATATTATAATTGATCGTTGGTGGTTTTCATAGCACCTTGTTTGATTACACTCGTGTTCAGCCTTTATCAGGTTGCCTTCATCGTTAACAGCTATCTCTCCGATAACAACTGAAAAGTTGTTTTACTAATATCATAGTCTTGATACTTTTATCAGTCGGATCGACTCTCACACTTATGCGTAAATCAAGGAGATTGATGAAGATATTCATCAAGATGAGCAGGAATTGTTTACCTTCCCATTGATTTCAAGTATGTTGCCTTGATCGTTGACAACTATCTCTCTGATAACAACTGACTTTTACTTATGGAATCTTTGTACAAAAATCGAAATAATCTCATTCCATGTTCTCTATATCCATACCTTGTTTCAACACACACCAGCTTTGTCATCACAGTTTCCAACCACTAATACCAGATTGATGATACTCAATTTCGGTTGATTTAAGTGGATACCATAGATCAGAGAGATTTAAGCTAATCAAACTCATATCTCAAGCCGGTGCAAGTTCTTTAAATGCTTACTGACTCTATAACTTATACATTACATCAATTTTGAAGATAACTCTTCTGTTTGCACCGAATCTAGTCTTCAAAGTACCATGGATCATAGAGATTTAAGCTAATCAAACTCATATCTCAAGCCAGTGCAAGTTATGTTGTAGCATCTTTGATCATCTTCTTGTAATTACTTTCAAGTTTCTTATAATCATTGAAGACAACTTTTCAGTTGTTATCGGAGATAGCTGTCAACGATCAAGACAACCTGAAAGTGGATACTATGGATCAGAGAGATTTAAGCTAATCAAACTCATATCTCAAGCCGGTGCAAGTTATGTTGGAGCATCCTTGATCATCTTCTTGTATTATCTTTGTTTATTATATTTGCAACACACACCTTCAACCCATTCCTGGTAAACCAGGGAAAAATGGCTATATTAAAAAACTTCAAGATTATTGTTTTGTTTTGTGGATCAGACGAGGACTTGCCTGTGTCTTGGAAACACAAGGATGGAAAAACCCACTAAAAAGCCCTAAAATTTCGGACCCTAACATACACAAGACGAATGTTGCAACATGACTTCGACCAAGATGACACACGAAGCTTTGGACTCCAACCGGATCCATAGATTGCCGCATTTAATGAAATGTAACGCGTATACTGCATTCGGATTCTGATTGCACCGAATCCAGTCTTCAAGGTACCTCTTCTTTCAAGTTTCTTAGAATCATTGAAGACAACTCTTCTTCTATCGGAGAGATATCTGTCAACGATCAAGTAGGTTGGTGGACTTAAGCACCTGAACGGGAAGTTGAAATTTTGAATGATGTTCGTCGATTGCACCGAATCTAGTCTTCAAGGTACCATGGATCAGAGAGATTTAAGCTAATTAAAAAAAATTGGAAACACAAGGATGGAAAAACCCACTAAAAAGCCCTAAAATTTCGAACCCTAACACACAAACAAGACGTATGTTGCAACATGAGTTCGACCAAGATGACAAACGAAGCTTTAGACTCCAACCGGATCAATAGATTGCTGCATTTAATGAAATTTAACGCGCATATCGCATTCGGATTCTGATTGCACCAAATCCAGTCTTCAAGGTACCTCTTCTTTCAAGTTTCTTAGAATCATGGAAGACAGCTCTTCTTATATCGGAGAGATATCTGCAACGATCAAGTAGGTTGGTGGACTTAAGCACCTGAACGGGAAGTTGAAATTTTGAATGATTTTCGTCCATTGCACCGAATCTAGTCTTCAAGGTACCATGGATCAGAGAGATTTAAGCTAACTAAAAAAAATTGGAAACACAAGGATGGAAAAACCCACTAAAAAGCCCTAAAATTTCGAACCCTAACACACACAAGACATATGTTGCAACATGACTTCGACCAAGAAGACACACGAAGCTTTAGACTCCAACCGGATCAATAGATTTCCGCATTTAATGAAATTTAACGGGCATATCGCATTCGGATTCTGATTGCACCAAATCCAGTCTTCAAGGTACCTCTTCTTTCAAGTTTCTTAGAATCATTGAAGAAAGCTCTTCTTATATCGGAGAGATATCTGTCAACGATCAAGTAGGTTGGTGGACTTAAGCACCTGAACGGGAAGTTGAAATTTTGAATGATGTTCGTCGATTGCACCGAATCTAGTCTTCAAGGTACCATGGATCAGAGAGATTTAAGCTAATTAAAAAAAATTGGAAACACAAGGATGGAAAAACCCACTAAAAAGCCCTAAAATTTCGAACCCTAACACACACAAGACGTATGTTGCAACATGACTTCGACCAAGATGACACACGAAGCTTTAGACTCCAACCGGATCCATAGATTGCCGCATTTAATGAAATTTAACGCGCGTACCGCATTCATTGACTATACGTGGTTGATGATTTCAAGTTTAATTCATTGACGTTTGATTAGGGTTATTACTTTGTTTTTTAATTTTTTTAACTTTTTATAATTATAAAATTAAAAAAAATAAAAAAACAAATTCAAAACATCTAAACAACTCCAAAATAAATCTTTGATTCGAAGCGCCTCGCTTAGGCTTCGCTTTAAAAATCCAGCTTTTTCTGCCCCTCGTACTGACCTCCTTGAAATTAGGGCAAAGCGCCTCGCTTAGGCCTAAGCGAGGCGCTTTGAGAGGCTGAAAATAGAAGGTGGGGGTTGAAATAGACCAGGCCTATAATAATGGATATACGCGTCTTTATTATTAAATGAGAGACTTAGGGTATGTTTGGCAAAACTAGCTGGTGGCTGGTAGCTGCAAGCTTTTTAAATATATTTTGGTGTTTGGCAGAGTAGCTGGAGCTTTTAATAAAATGACCAAAATGGGCATAATTAAAAGCTTGTAAAGAAGGTTTTTATTTTATTTTTAAAATAGAATGGGTTTTGTGTCATTTACTCATTAAAAGCTTGTAGCTAGTAGGAGTTTTTTCTTAAACGCTAGTACTAGTAGCTTTTCACTGTAGAGCTTTTTCTCTAACCTAAAAGCTTCCAGCTCCTTCAACCAAACAAGGCTTTTTATTGAGTAGGAGCTTTTTCTTAAAAGCTTGAAGCTCCTAAAAGCTCTTAAAAGCTTCTTGACAAACATACCCTTAGTAGTTGTGTGACCGTCTTTATTATTAAATGAGAGAAATAGTAGTTGTGTGACCGTGTTATAGTGGCATTAATAGGATGGTAATGTCTCATGTTTGAGACGGGTTTAGGTAATCTTTATTCCATAGCTAATTAGGTATGTTTGTTTTAAACCCGTCTTAAAACTTGTCGAGGTTGTATCGGGTAATTACCTATCGAGTATCGTGTATACCTATGGGTTTCGGGTAAACCCATTAATTTTTAAAACTTACCTATTGGGTATATCTGACTATAAACCTGTTGGGTATCTATTGTGTAACTACTAACCAATACATTTAGCATTATTAAATATGTATGTAAACAATTACCACGTACAAATATAAAATACTTAAATCATATAAAAACACTAAAATAAATAAATAACAGATAATATACACTAATTATTGGTGCTTTTTAGCACAAGATGACAACCTAGATGAACAATTAGATATATTATGCATACATATTTAAAAAATATATAAGAAATTATATTACGTATATAATCGGGTAAACGGGTATATTTTATCGGATAATCAGGTTGGGTAAACGGGTATATCATCAAATCCCAAACAGTCCCAAACCCGTGAAAAAAATAAAAACCAATCTCATACCCGATTACCCAACCCCAAACCCGTCCCAAAATGTGTCGGGTATCAGGTTTACTCATTAGGTTCGGGTTTGATTGTCATCCCTAGGCTTTAACTAGTTTAATTCAAAGTCTAAATTTTTAACTCTTTGAATCTAGAGTTGTCTTCGAGAATTCTCTAAATGTTGTGCGTCTGGGACGAGTAAAAACCGTGGGTCCATATGCAAATTCAACTTTCAAGTATCAATAATTGAAGTTTCAACTTTATTATCGAACCCTATATCTAAAATAAAGACATGTCTTTAATATTACGCTTAGATTTTATATATATTTATATATATATATATATATATATATATATATATATATATAATAAAAACTCTCTGCATGGCAGTCTTGAACTTTGACGGCGAGTATTTTTGTAGCGAAATTGGCTCGTTGACCGAAACTAGCCGAGCCTTGTCTTTCGTCATCCAGTTGTTGAAAACACTGATCGTACATGATGTTAGTGCTGCTTCCGCCGTCTATAAACATGTATCGCGTGCGATAATGTCCGAACACGGCTGTGATAACAAGTGGGACGGTGAAGGATGCACCGCCTCGAACTCTTGGGAGGAGGACGTCAGCCTCCTTCCAAGAATCGTCATGTTGCTCCGCCCGGGACCGCTTTCCCTGATGGTGGTTCTTCTTTCCGGCCTTGGTAGTGTTACAATGATGGCGCGGGGTATGCATCATCATGTGAGTTTGGAGATAGTGGATTTGCTTTTGCGACCCCTCCGCCTGATTATCGTCGTTGTTGTTGCCCCTGCAACTCTGTGCACGTTCTTGACTAAGTGCCCTAGCTGACATGCCTTCAGCACAGATTCGATTTCCATCTTTAAACTATAGCATTTGTCAGTAAGATGACCAAAATTGTTGTGGTAATCACAAAACTTGATTCTGTCCACGTTTTTCCGCTTCCCAAGGGGTTTTGGTTCCTTGAAAGTTATTTGCTTCATCTTGAGCACTTGAGATGGCGTTTTGATCAGGGGTGTCCAATCGTGGTTCTTCTTAGAATGGCCACGTTGGTCTCACGTGTGTTTGTTGGTGAGCGTCTGGCGTGCGTCATTGGAATAGGAGTATTTACCTTT
Organism: Ambrosia artemisiifolia; assembly: GCA_032199755.1. Taxonomy (NCBI): domain Eukaryota; kingdom Viridiplantae; phylum Streptophyta; class Magnoliopsida; order Asterales; family Asteraceae; genus Ambrosia; species Ambrosia artemisiifolia. The sequence goes on from CM063523.1 coordinate 16,028,275, forward strand.
CTCTACAGATCCCGAGATAAGTGACCAAGCTGACTTCCCTTTTGTAGATGCATTATGTGCGACTAATGCTTCGGATTGTGATCATTAACATATGTTAGAGATTTCAGAAGGTCGAAGGTGACTAATCAAAAGGTCGAAGGTGAGTTATTATGGGACGAATGTAGAATGAAACGGACGAATGTGGAAGTGATATGTAGAAAGGCTTTGGTTCGTACTTATCAGAAGGTCGAATGTGGAAAAGCTCCACATTCGAACCAACACATGGGGCGAAAGTGCAGATGTATATAAAGGTTTAGTTTGTTTTGTTGGTTAAAACTTTGGTCATTTGTGTTTGTTAAGGTCTGAGTTTTGCTCTCTAGCTTGAGTCAGTGAATTTGTCAATAGATTAACGTGTAAAGTCGTATGTAAGCAATATTTGAACAAGTTATCTATGAAAATGAGTTTGAAAAGCGTAATTCGTGTGTTTTGATTTGTTGATTATCATTTTGTTCTGTTCTAGGGTTTCCGCACCTGGAATAGTGCCTTGTATGATCAGATTTTCTGTTTATAGCTAAAATTCTTCATTTCATGGGCATATCGTCTTAGTACCGTAATTTCGTTTGATAGAGTTGCCAAAATCTGAGGTTTCGGGTCGTTATGTTATTGTTATCCGGGATATTTTGATTGAACTTTTGTCGTATTAATTTACGGACCTAGTTTCAATCAGAATATTTGCTAAAAGAGCTTTAATGCCAAAACCAAAAGTTACCGAATTGAGGAACTTCATGTTTATTATTGATCAAAAATCATTAATTGCATCGTATCAATTCACTGATGCAAATCAATAATTGATATCAGCCTCAACCTAGTATATATGCACATGTTACTTTGCTGCATTCATTAGCTAACCTGTACACCTATGTGTTATATATCTTGTAACTAAACGGATAACTCTGGCATAATCACGCGTTACGAGGAAGCTTTGTGCAATTTCTTGATACGGGAGTATGTCGTGTGTGTGGGAACCACAACGTGTTAGTATAATACATTTAATCTCGTATCATTTTAAAGCACTACATAACAGTCTGCATGTGAGATTATGTGGACAACAATATCAGCAGTTGCCGGGTCACACATTGTTTCTAATGATAATATAAATTAGATCAACGCTGTGATCAGATTTCTCAAACAAGTGATATGATCCTCTTATCGGATATCACAAAACATTTACTGTTTTTGTTTACATTCGTGCATTTTACTTTGTTTTTACAAAAAGATACAAAACTCAAAAAGATTTTAGGTGTGTTTTAATATAAATTTCAGAAAAACCAAAAGTTTTACATTTTTGCGTTATTTTTTAGATAACCGACGATGTTTGATGGTCATTTTCTGAGATTTGATGAACCAATCTGAGCTTTGTATCATTTAAAACTGAAATAATGCATGTTTGAGACTTAATGTGTTGAAAAATGTTTGAACGGGATTCGATTTCGTGATTTGGTAAAATTTCAAAATTTTCTAGTTTACATTCGCCCCTTAATTGGGTCGAAGGTGGAAAATTGTTTCACATTCGAACCTTGTATATGGACGAAGGTGGGTGGTTTATTTAAAAATTCACTTTCGTATTGAATTTTCACATTCGGGTCATTAATTTGGGACGAATGTGGAAAAAATCCTTACATTCGTCCATTGCCGACGGTCGAAAGTGAAACCTTATATAAGCACCAGACCAGGTTCGAACCCTCATACATCCACATTTTCAAAAATTTTCAAAATCACCAAACCTTGTTGCTGAGATTCTTTTGATCCTAGTTTATTGTTCCACACTATTTTCTGATCCTATTGATACTTATGTCACAGGTATTGGACTGGAAACGAATCCAGAATTGGGGGGTTTTGTTACGAACCCTAGTTTTCACAATCTGGACTTCTACGGACTATTTTTGACAAAATAATTGTTCACCGTTTAGTGTTTATTAGTTTTAGGGGGAGAAGGATACATAATCTAGGGTTATAACATGGTTTTTATGTGTTAATCGATTGAACTTGAATAATAAACCCTAGATTATCTTTAAAACTAATAAAAACTAAATGATAACATCAATTGATGGTTGAAAAAGACTAATCGGTTGTTTTAGGATAGAGTTGAATCAAAATCAGAGTCTATAACAAATCAGAAAAGGATTTTGAATTTTTGGGTTTTATCAGCCACATTCGACTTGAGTAAATGGAGCGAATGTGGATGATAATTGGTCGAAGGTGATATGTCAAAGGACGAATGTGAAACAGAGTGGTCGAATGTAAATTTTGTTCATTAAATTTTTACATTCGTACTATATTTTCTACTTTCGTGCATTATATTACACCTTCGAACTCACATTTTCCTACATTCGTACTATTTTTAGGGGCGAATGTGGAAATTGGTAAAAATCAAAATTTCAAAGTTTGTCGTTTTTTATTATATTGACGTATTTTTCTTGTTTTTGTGATACAGATGGCAGAACAACAAGCAGAGAACGTAGAGATTCCAGCAGAGAATGTAGAAGTGTCTGTGCAAGAGGAACAAGTTCCAGAAGCTCCAATTGATAATGTACCTCAAGTGTGGTCGTTCGAACCTCCTCACAACTGCTGTGCATATGTGGGAGAAGTTATGAAGAACACTGAGTTTGCTGGAATTATAGACTTTCTCAGAAGAAGCAGGATTATCCATGCCATAGTTGAAGAGTTTTGGACTAAAGCTCGTTATGACTTTTGGGAAGGAAAGACTTCCATTGTTAGCCAGATTCAGGGGAAGATTGCTATGGTGACTGAAGAAGACATGAGGGAAGCACTGAGGATCAAAGATGAGGAGTGTACAGATCCTAGAGTGTTATCATGGACTGAGCAAAGAGTGTGCTTTCTACGGATTAAGTATAACGGTCCGATTACTGATGGAGCGTTACACAAGGGAAAGCTGAGTGTACAGTTCAAATACTTTGCTCATGTATTCGGAACAGTTAGTGGAGGCTATGATGTGATGAGGAAGAGTTTGAGTTCGTTAATGGTTGCTTTGACACTGAACAAACCATTTAACATAGCCGGGATGATTCTGGATCACATGTTAGAAATGCTGAAAGGATTGAAGTCTAAGAAGTTCATGATGTATCCCAGATTTCTGATGATGATATTTGATCATAAGTATCCTAACTTGAGGAAGGATCCTACTATGGTGTTGGGACAAGATCATATGAATATCAGAACGTTGGTTAGGATGAAGGGATATAAGGGTGTGCCTGATAATGAAAAGCCACCACACAAGCGTCTGTTTGGTTACTTGGTTAATCCGGGTTACACTGACCCAGGATTGAACAGGGCTAGACATGATAAGAGTGATTCAGATAATGATGATCCACTTGTGCATGCCGATGCTACTACAAAGAGAAAGCGACAAGTTAAGAATGTCGGAGCCAAAGGGAAGGGTAAGGCAAAGGCTGATGAAGGTGAATCTGCTAAAAAGCAGAAGGCTAGGAAGAAAAGTACTGCGAAAAAGGGTACTTATTTGGTTGATGAAGATTCTGTCGATTCTGAAGAGACAGAGGAAGATGAACAGTGGGATTCAGATGCTGAGTTATTGAGGAAAAACTCCAAACGCAAGGCCACTGCTGTTGGAGAGTCTGAATCACTTAACAAAGCAGTGGAAGAACAGTTACAGAAGGAGCCGATTGATGTTGAAGGTGATTTAGGGCTTGATACTGGAGATTTTGATGGATCTACAGTAGTTGTTAACTTGAAGAAGCCTAAACACAAGTCGATGGCTAAGAGGGACACGGAAAAGTTGAGAGAAAAAGAGATAGAGATGTTATTAAAGGGAAAGAAAGTTCCTGATGGTGGTACTTCATCAAAAGTTTCCTCACCGGCTACTAAAAGGCAAAAGAAGACTTCCAAAGAACCTGAAGTAGTTCCTAATCTGGAATCTACTTTAGAGAATGTTCTTAATATGTTCAGGAAGCCAGAAAAGGAAAAGACTCCTGTTGCTGAATCTTCCAAATCTAAAGTCACTGTTTCTGATGACGTGATGAAGCAAGTGAATAAGAAGCTGGAAGATATGATGAAAATGCTGACAACTCAACAAGCTGAGATAGAAAGATTCAAAAAGAATGAGGAAAAGATGTTACAAATAGTTGTTGCTTCTAAGACAAATCAGGATGAACTTGAAAAGAAGTTGAAACAACTAGAAGAGGAGAAGAACGAGCTTGATGAGAAATGTAGTGGAAACAGAAGAATGATTAAAAGTGTTAGAAAAGAAAACAAGGAGTTGAAAAAGGAGAACAAAAGAATGAGTGATCTTCTAGATAAACTTTATGGTGAAGCTCCTAAGTTGAAAGAAGGAGAAGAAGATAAAGAGAAAGAAGAAGAACAGGTTGATTATGAAGAATCTTCTGATGATGAAGAAGGAGAGGATGAATCAGATGATGGATCTGATGATGATGATGCTGAGGGGGAATCGGGTAATAAGAAGAATGATGATGACGAGAGTAGCAGTGATGATGATGATGATAATGACAATTCAAGCAAATTTACTTTTGAACAAAGACAGACCAAGAAGGGGAGTTCTGGTTAATCTAGCTCGAAGAAGGCAGGAGAGAATGTAGATGCTGATGATAACATTTTCTGGAATGAGAAAATCAGAGCATTATCAGATGAAGCAAAAGATGTTTATCGGGAGATGTTGAGTAAGATAGAGTGGACGATAGAGTTTACTGGGAAGTTTGCTCATATATTCCAATCAGAAGACATGAGATATGAGTTGGAGTATAGTGATCCTGATTTAGAGGATGGTGAGGTGTCAGCTGCTGTGTCTAAAGAAATTCTGGAAGGGATTGCACAGCGAGTTGGAAAGACACTGGAAGAAATCATGTCGGAGCAAATGATTCCAGACATTCCTGAAAAGGATGTTGGTAATCATTTTGATGACAAGCGAACACCAGAAGCTGAGGAGATTGAGATTGAAGACATAACTCATGAAGAGTATCCCCAATACTTCAGAGAAAATGATGAAAATGAAGTATTCCCAGACTTTACCGAAACACATATGAGGGAGGCTAAGAAGAAAGCTGAAGAGAAAAGCAAAGAGTTTGTTAAAAATGTGTTTGGAGAGGATAAACAGAAACCATCTGAACAAAGTGATGAGCTAAAGACTTTGTTGAAGAAGTTGAAAGAGACTGATGATAAAAGACCAAAACCAGAAGCACAGGGAGGATTCTATAGATATCACAACCAAAAGTTTAAAGGCAGAGCACTTGGTTGGAAGTATCTTAGAAGTCTGAAGTGCATTGCAGTCAAGTGGGAAACTAGAATTCTGTACTTCTACAGATTCTATGATTTACTTACTCTACCGTACTGGGCAGTGAGAGATATTTGCCGATTCAGGATGACTGGTGCTTCTGTGAATAATACAGCGGTCGGATGGTTTGCTGATAAGCTTATCTGGGAGAGTAGAACAAAATGGGATATGTTTAAGCCTCAGTACCCGAGTAGGAAGGTTCATAGAGATATTGATCCAAAAACGGGTAGAAAGAGAGTGACATTGATATATAAAGCTCCTGAAGTGATGAGAAAGATACCGCTAATGCCAATTCAACAGCATTTCAGTAATGATTTTATTTTCTGGTATTATGACTGGAGGAATGCTGAAGCGGTAATTGTGTTGAGAGATGGGAAGGACTCGTACAAGAAGATACATGTTTTTGACCCGATGTGGCTCATAAACTGTACATTTGAAGATATCATCATGCTGTACTACAACCCGATCTACAACGATCCCAATGATGCATCACAAGCAAAGAAATATCAACAGGTTGTTGGAGTATGCTTTGCTTATGATATCAACTCTGGTAGCAACCTTGAGCAGAAGCTGGGTAAGCAGGTGAAGGTAGCTGAAGTACCGAAGCAATCGACAAAGAGGAAACTTGAACCGGAAATGACGAAAGACCAAAAGAAACAACTGAGAATCAAGTTGATGAACATATAGATGGACGAAGCGAGAAGGCAATCCGAGCAATAGTCGAGGGGGAGTTTGTAGATGCATTATGTGCGACTAATGCTTCGGATTGTGATCATTAACATATGTTAGAGATTTCAGAAGGTCTAAGGTGACTAATCAGAAGGTCGAAGGTGAGTTATTATGGGGCGAAGGTAGAATGAAACGGACGAATGTGGAAGTGATATGTAGAAAGGCTTTGGTTCGTACTTATCAGAAGGTCGAATGTGGAAAAGCTCCACATTTGAACCAACACATGAGGCGAAAGTGCAGATGTATATAAAGGTTTAGTTTGTTTTGTTGGTTAGAACTTTGGTCATTTGTGTTTGTTAAGGTCTGAGTTTTGCTCCCTAGGTTGAGTCAGGGAATTTGTCAATAGATTAACTTGTAAAGTCGTATGTAAGCAATATTTGAACAAGTTATCTATGAAAATGAGTTTGAAAAGCGTAATTCGTGTGTTTTGATTTGTTGATTATCATTTTGTTCTGTTCTAGGGTTTCCGCACCTGGAATAGTGCCTTGTATGATCAAATTTCCTGTTTTTAGCTAAAATTCTTCATTTACACCTTTATATTTTATTATTATTATTATTATTATTATTATTATTATTATTATTATTATTATTATTGTTATGCTGGAAGCCCCGCGCTTGGCCGAAAGATCGCTCGGAGGATGCGAAGATCTTTGCCGATCTGATGATTTCATCCCAAGGCTTTGGGATGTCGTCTTTGCATGTGAGGCATTTCATAAGTTCCTCACTGTGACGTCTGACAAGTAGCAGATCGATTGGCGCATCATGAGATTGGCGTCTTTGCATGGAAGCTGTCACGTCACTGTTGACGATCAGGGTTGTTGGACCACTCCTGACACGTGTTGTTATCCGATTGGCGCATCATGCGCCCTGGTTCTGACGGGATCATTCTGAATTAGGATCATCCGCACGTATCTATACTTGAATACAATGTTTCCTAATTGTCTTGTGCGTGTATGCACACACGGTGATTCCTTTATGATGATGACGTCAGTTGGTTGATCACTTCTTGCGGGAGCTTTGTCCGCGCATGTATTGTTCCACAAAGACTTTAGAGTTGAGCTTTTATGGGTTAGGGTCCTTGTCTACACCAGGATTTGGGACCCTATCCTTTCAGGTGTGCCACATGACATCCTCCCCTTATTTCCCTAAAATAGCCTTTTTCTCTCTCATGCCCCCCCCCCCCCACAATTTCTAAACGTTAATAACTTTTATATATGAGATTTAAAAAAATTACACCAAATTAACAAATGTTTTATTATTTTTCCAACGAGTATTATAGTGCTATAAAAACAAAAAAATGAATTTTTAGTGGATTTTTGTTCACATAGGGAAAACACACATTGTGTTCACGTAATTATTTAATCATGTCTAGGCAAGTCACTAATCATGTTCAAACTAGTAAATAGGAATTCTATTTTCATCCAGAGAATAATAGGTTAAAACCACCCATTAAAAAAGGCACATCTTCAAGACCGCCGCCTCAATCACGCCATGCAATAGTTGCTTATAGCTCTGCTCCTCATCCAAACGTATATCATCTTTTTAATATACATTTTCATTCGTATTCACATGATTAAAATTGTTGTTTTCTCATATTGTAGTACATTAATTTCTGTGTAACATCATAACACATATTTTATCACTTAATATTAGATTTGTCTATCCCGGAAAGCTTCCAGGATATAATCTAGTACATATATAAAACGACTATTAACAACACCCAACAGGGTATTGTAAACTAGGGATTCTCTTATATTAGAGCGTTCCCTTTAAATTTAATATACTCAATTGTTTGAGACGATCTAGTATAGAAAATGATATACTATTCAATCATATAAATATGAATAAGAACTAGGTTTTTATCCAGCCGCGCGTTGCGGCGACGTCAATATGATTTAGAAAATAATTAAGTAATGACATAGTGTTGCGACATTTCAAATTCCAAATTAAACCTAAATCAATTGTTATTGTGTTCGTGATATTAGTTTATCATGCATAAAGTTTCCACCTAAATTATTGCGTATGCTCATGAAATTTCTATGGTAAGCATCCCAAATAATTGCATCATTTTTAAGTTTGTAGGCATAAAATTTAACCTGAGTAAAACATAGGAAAAGAAATAATTTAGTCAATTTACTATACAAACTTAATTGTATTACCAATCTCTCTTAAGTGTCTTTTAATACTTAAAGAAATATATTGAATTTTCTATATCTCTACACCTAATTGTAAAAAATGCAAGAAAAAAAATGGTAAAAAGAGGGATGGTTGCAAGAATTGAACCTATGTATTCACCATATAAACTAACCAACACAACCACCACACCACTAACAAAGATGTTGAAAGTATTTGAAAGTATAAGTATTTAACATAACAAAAAGAATAAAATAATAAAATAATAACAAAATCACTATTCAAATAGACTTGCTTATTAATATAGTATAAGTAAAATATATATTAAAAGTATTTGTTAACGAAAATAGAAATTTGAATCACAAATTTAAGAAAATTTTCTTGTCAAACAACCCATCCAACAAAATCTTGTGATATTCTTTTAATCCAAATTACTACATTTATTAGTATCATAGTTTTTAATACCATAATTATGATAATTAGAGTAAGTATATGATACAAAACTAAGGGTGGGAGGGGCATTACTAGATTCATTTTTTCACGTAATTGATTTTAACTAATCCTGCACTGCCACATCACTTCACTGATTTACTTTACTGAATCACTTTTTTGGAGGCAGCACTTAACTTATTTACTTCACTGAAATCTTTATTTTTTAGTTTCCTCGTCGCCTGTAACCCAATAACGCTCCCAAATGTGTTTCGCCGCTATTTCTTATTTACGTTTCAAAACCAAGGCCAAAGATTTACCTTTGAGGTGGTCGTGTGGTTTTGAATACATATTCAAGTTGCGGTCATACTGCCTTTGTCTAAACAAGTCGCTTTGTTCCTCTAAAAACGCCATTGTTTTTTCGCCTTGTTGAGATGGTAGGGTGACCAACTGGTTCGGTTTCTCTTCTTTCATCGCTCGGTATGACCCAAATTCGTAAACCTAGGATGATTTGCTTGAAGACTCGGCGGCGACGGCTTTCTTATTTTTTCGTTTGGGCCTCGTTGGGTTGGTATCTTCATTGAGATCCGGCATGTGGCTAGTGGGGGTGGTCTCGTCCGGTGTGAAAAAGGCAGTCCCCTGATAGTTGTCGCTTTCCGAAGACTTCCCTCTCTTGTCGGAATGACTATCGGACGGTTCTTCACCCATCAACACTTGCTTTTTCCACTTGTCGTGATCCTTTACAATCTCTCATGCCGCTTGATGATTAAACTGAAAGGATGACTTTTTTCTGTAATCGTTCAACGCCGTTTGCGTGACGTTTAGATAACTACATCCACTCCCTCGTAGGTGCTGCTATATAATTAAATAAAACCGTAAATTACATATAATTTAGAAAAATTTGTATAATTAAATAAAACGGTAAGTTAAATATATCATAATTGTTACTGCTTGTTGATGAAGGCCATTGAACGCATTCATTTGTGGGTTGATGGCGGTCCATTTAGAAGTAATTTGATCAACTGTTCGGGTGGATCCTCCCAACAGTGCCGCGTAATGTTTTTGGACCACCCTCCAAAAACTTCCCTTGCTTCTTCGGTTACTCTTCTCCATGATCTCCGACACGTAGCACCAAGCTTTTGCCAAAGCAACCTCTTGTGCCGTATTCCACTTCACAGCTTTTGTTCGCTTTGCTTATTTCTTTTCCCCCCTACATCAACTTCTACAACTTGATCTTCAACTATAACTTCAAGTGCCTCCTCCGCTTCATCGCCTAATTGTTCATCTCCATGTTGCTGCAACTGTGTCTCTGGCACAGCTTCTTCCGCATCATTGTCTTGTAGGTTGATCTCGAAGTCGTCTAGTCGGGATGTTGTTAATTGAGGCGGCGTAAAATATTGTGAATACAAAATGGGTTGTTGGCTTTGTGGGAATTGTTGGAATTGTGGGTATTGTGAGTAAAATGGTTGTTGTTGGGGTTGGGTTTATGGAAAATTGATCACAGGCCTATAGCCTTCAACCGTACCCGATCTCGAGCCTGAACCTCTGCCTCGACTACTAGAACCCCCAACTTTAGATTTCAAGGTTCCCCTCCCACCTTTCGAAACACTCTTTGATTTCCTTAGATCCATTTGTTTTGTTTGTGTTTTAGTTAATCTAGTGGTTTGTTTGTGTTTTTTTATTTAAACCGTCCCCATTTTTATACCATTTGAAGATTATGTTCTTTTCCTTAAGACAACGTCTAACTCATCATGAAAAAGGGGGCGCCAACCCAATAGATCTACTAATATAACTACGGCTCTAGCCAAGAGCTAATGATTAAGAAGTGCAGGGAAGGTGTCCTCCCGAAGGGACTGGTGTCACGTCTAACGTACTCACCGAGGCTCGACCTAAGGTTATCAAGCGTTCTACAATTCTAGTCTAACTCATCATACAAGCATGTTAATCCCCCGATTGTAAAAAAGTTGAAAAACATTTAAAAGAAAAGGGGTCGTGAAACTCACCTCAATGCAACAAATCACAAAATCTTCCAATCCAGGTCACACTCATTTACCAAACTATGCCCTAAACGTTTATAGGGTCGTTTAGCAATCACTCTAAGTCTAAGCAAGTATTTCACCAAACCTTCTTAACCTAGTTTATCAAAAGATTCATATTCTTATTACCCTTTACCCAATAGACCCAATGATGACTTTGACGATTGGTTAAATTTTAGATTTCGCATGCATACATACAACAATAAACCACCCATTCCTTAGGTCCTTTCACACATATCCTTCCATACATTTCATGCTAATCATTACACAATTTGTCACAATCAATCCCTCATCATACACTACTCAATCACCGTCATACAAACACAATAAAACACATTCGAGCAATTTCCATGTCAAGCAACTTCCAATGCCTCGAGTTAACCTATGAATATCCTATAAGCTCAATTTAGACCTTATAATACACATATAAACTACGAAACAAGTCTAATTTGCTGCTCAAAACTATCCACAAAATATAATAATTCTATGCCTCAAAATTCGCATTTCGGCGACTTTTGCGACATAGTTTTGCGTTGTAAACGTTTGTTGTCAAGATAAACATATTATGTACCTCAAATAATAACTTTATACACATTTTGACATCAACCAAGCCGTTTTACATCAGACCTGAAATTGGGTGTCCTAAATGTTTACAAATTGTCGAAAACCTACGTTTTTGCACATTTTTCGCAATTATACCTAGGGTTTTAACTTAGGTCATTCATATTCATTTTATCACACTTTGTTTTTCATCAAAATAGGCTACAAAAACCTGCTCTAAATCACTTTTAGAATAATTTCTTCACAAGCTTGTATTTTGGCGTTTTAAGCCGAAAAAAATGTTTTGATCGTACATGCAAGGCCTCCCAATCGTATAGATCCTATTCAAACTTGTTTTGAACTATATTAAGCTTATGAAAACTCTTAAAACTCTATCACAATCAAATCTGTAAATAAAGGTAATATCATTCAAATATCATCATAAATCATTGTATAAACATGAACCCGCCAATCAAACAAGCAATTTTCTACTAGACTCATCCCTATATCATTTATTTAAATCATCAAGAGCATCAAAACTTCATTTTAATTCAGATTCAATGTCCATTAGAAAACCTTCTTGCATGTCATAAAAATCAAGAGATCTAAACATATCTAATCATCTATTAAACATAACAATCCATTCCACATACCCATACACACACACGGCTCCTATACACACACACAAACACACATACACGGCTCACTCACACACACATATTCATCACCATTTTCCATTTCATCTCATCCCCATTGTTTGTTTTATCTAAACCATTTCAGAATCATTGATGGTTTGGTGAAAACTTTAACAAAACTGGAAAATACAAGAATCTTTAGTGATGTTTTTATTCAAGAAATTTACCTCTAAAAACTCTTGAAAACAAGGGTCTCTTGCTCTCAAATCTTTGGATTCTTGAAAGAATTTGCTTCTAAATCACCAAAAACACTTCATGATTTAATGAATCATGCTTGTTTTGTGAAAGATCAAATCAAAACAATGATATTAAGGGGGTGTGGAGGGTTTACGTTTTTGGGGAGAGAGGAGAAAATGAAGGGTCTTGTGTGTGTAGGTTATGGTGTAAGGAATGAATGAGTGTGTGTTGGGATGTGTTTATATATTGGGAATAAGTAATAATAATAATTATTAATAAAACAACTTAATAATAATATTAATGGGGTGGGTGGCGACCGGTTATGGGGGGGGGGGGGGGAGGTTGGGTATTATATATATATTTTTTATAAAATCCTATAACATAATACATCCCTCTCACAATTCATAAAAAACCCCAATATACTAAATGGTTAAGGTTTTTACCCATTTGGTCACTCATAGTATTCCCCAATTAAAAACATTCGTTTTTAGCTAATTCAGTTAAATTAGAGGTTTCCCTACCGTACCGGGTCTTAGTTTCGCGTTTCAACTCTAAATCGCGCAACTACTAGACTTAGACGATTCAAAAACCACTAATTATAACCTCCACTAGTTCTAATAATATTTCCATCCCTAAAATATTATTTCATGCTCAACCAAACATTACAGGTCAAAATTAGACCTTCTAAAGTTAACCGGGTAATTACCAATGCTTAATCCGAATAATTTATCACTTCGCGATACGAAAATTCCTAAGATTCTCCATAAATCTTTTAAAGATACTCGTACTCTCCTAATACCTTCCTAAAGATTCCAATTACCACTATTTGCATCTGATACAGAGTCTCTAATATTATGTTCTTAGTCATTATACTATACGGGTATTATCTGGACTTTTGCCGGTTGTCACAAGCGAGTTCCCACCCTATACAACATTGATATCATCACAAAATGAATCGATAGAATAAATTTCCACCGCTTAGCCCCAGAGAATTTTACTAGTAACTAAGAGTGTTTACATCTCACTTTTCATCTCCATTCATCAATTTACACTGCAAATAACTACATTTTCTATCTTATTCTTCATTAAATAAATTTTTTTATGCATTGATCATTACATTTTCTCTCTCTTTCACTCACAACCACTTTAAAAAAATATTTAAAAAAAATTGTGGCGAATAATAGCTTTTCAAATATACAAATGAACAGTAATATTTTTTTCTCTCCTCGTTTCACAACCTCTCAAAATCACTTTTTAAAATATGTGGGATACACTAACAAAATTTTGATGAACGGGTTATGAATGCTCTAACTAAAGGCAACGATAAAAATAGTACCACTACCACTGAGCTTCTCCCACTTTGTCACTTTATTTTTTTCGTTGTTTTTTTCTTTTCTTCTTAACTTTGCATTTATATAGTTATATTTAACTTTTTTTTCAACATTCCGATATCAATTTTATTGTAAACAGAGTTGTATATAAAATAAAGATTTTTTTCCGTTTTAAACCACACTAATATCAAGTGATCAACATTGGTACTGACAACGGTGTTCGTTTCTATGGTAATCAGTTTTGACAAGAGCTGATTTTGGTGTATTTTTATTTTTTTTTCTTTTCTTTACTAAACCACCAGTATTTATTTTTATGACTTTCGATCAATGTAAACAACGCATCGATATCATTTTGGAGTTTTGGGTGTGTCACAATTTTATCTTTATGGCAACTTTTTTTGTACTTAATCACAATCCCATTTGAGCTAAACTTTTAAATATTGTATGTTTCTGGTTTAGTTTTTTTAGAGTAAATTATACTGTTGTTCCCTATGGTTGATAAAAAATATGGAGGTTTGATAAAAAAAAATGGATACAGGATACCATCCTTTTTTAGTGCTTTGTATTTGCTTACTCCCCTAGTCCAAACCACCCTCGCTCTTCCCCATTCTAGCATTATTCGCAACATTATTCGCAATTCGCAACGGGTCTATAGGGAGATTGACCATCTCGAATCAGTATTTTATCAGAGCACATGAAAATGACTAGGATGTTATCAATATGTTGCCATATGTTAGAGATCATAGGTTAATTAAGATATACATACAGCATGGATTTTAATTTCAGACTCGGATGCCTTTTTAAAGTCACCAGGGAGTTCTAGGTTACCAAAAACAAGATGAGAGAGTTAATGCATGATTGGTTAATGAAGGTATGTTAAATGATGGGAATGGTGAAGATGAAGTTGCTCAAGGTGTGCATGATCAACGACAAATCGGGGACAAGCACGTCCCCAATCCAGAGGATGGTATGTAACCGACCCTGCAGCGAAACATTTCTCTAATTCAGAGAACTTGGAAGTCAATTAATTTGAAGACGAGTTTCATGATCCATGGGAAGACGAGCGGTCATCAGATTCAGACTGGTCAATTGATTCAATTGAGCATCTTTAGTTATGATTAATATTATGTGTTTTATATTTGTTAATGTATTGTTTGATTTTATTTATGAAATTTGATACTTTTTTATGCAGTTTTTTTTTTTTTTTTTTTTTTTTTTTTTGTGTATGGATTGCTTCTTGTGTATGCAATTTAGGCCTGCAATCCTGCATAGGCTGCTTTGAACAACAAATTTAACATTTGAGTTTCATGTTTCAATTTTATTAAGGACAGCAACCATTCTAGAGCTTGAAGATGTTATGCATGAGTTAAGAGAACAAACCAGGAGGCATATGATTGGTTGAACAGTTTGAACATACAAAGTCTGCAGCTACAAGTTGTTATGCATCATGGAATGGTTTAAACATGTTTCAAGACTGCCAACTGATCCATTATATGAAATTCGAGCTGCATGCATGCACCGATGTTCCTGCAACCAAGTTTAGGATCAAGCAATCAAGGTGAACCGTAAAACCCTTTCTTTGTAAGCAAAATGGACCTTAAATTTGTGGTCTGTAATATGGTAATTTCATGGTGTTTACTTTGGGAGTTCTAGTTAGAAAATGGACCTGTAAATCTGATTTTAATCTATTTGATAAAGGTAGTATTCTGGATGATGCTGCAATCTGATTTTAATCTATTTGATTTAATTTATAAGGCTTAAAGCTTAGATTTAGTCTATATTATTCAGTTTCTAACGATAAAAATTGCCAAAATCGAAAGGCCCCAAATTTTCATTCCGCTTTAGGCCTCCAAATGACTTGAGCCGGCCCTGGTTGTCACATTAGCTATGGTGGTAGCAAGCGACATTGGTAGATAGTTGTAACAGGTGATGGTAGCCTCAACTTCGGTGGTGATGCGTCTGTTAGACTAAGGATAATATTTCCTAAAATTAAGGTTTCCTTAAGGATGAATGATTTTTCGTTTTATATATTTTTTTAATGTCCAAAAAAGCCCGGCCACTCAGGTACACCCAGTCACCATCGACAAAAGGCCACCTAATGGCTAAGACAGCGATCACAAACATCACTAGTGACCCAGCTCGTCACCAATTCCGGAGGAAACCCACCGCTCAAAGGCCCACTGTGGTAAAACCCGGACTCGCCCATGACATTTTGTAATGAAGGAGACTTCCACCATCAATCTCCCCCCAGAGAAAATCACCACATACCGCTAGAACGCTGCCCCTTTTGGTTTCTTTTATATATATATTAAATCCTTATATAATAAGTATATAACTTTATACAAAACACTTCCAGCTTTTAACTATTTTATTATTTCAACTTCAAATACAAATACAAATACAAGAAACATGTTCAAACACAACCTTCTAAATCTTTCTTACTGTATTATACCATATGTCTGTAGAAGATATCATTTTCACGCCCATAGTTTATCTGTTAACATTAGGCATATGGTCTGGTTCAACATGATCTTAAAATGATGAATCTGTTGATGAACCAATTCATTCGTGAAATTCAGAACAACAATCTTGAAATTCTACTCAGAAAGATGCAGCAGATAAATCTTGTGATGATTTCCAGTACAAATTGTGAAACCATACAGAATCGGCTTCGACTGAATATCCATCTTGATTACGATGCCAAGCATAATAAGCAGTACTTCTGTTTTTAATCTCAAATGTAGCATGCCCGTAGCTTGGTTCCCTAAATGCTGAATACTTCGGTTGTGGATCTACCATCCTGCAACGATAAAAAATATAAATTAAAAACTTGTTTTTCATCAATATGAGATTCAAGAAAAAGATTATACGCCAGCCTGGCAAACCAAGTAGGTCGGTTCGGCTATAATGGGTCAAAACGGGTCATATTAAAAAGATGGCAATTGGGTATTGGTCAAAACCAGTTGTGACCAAAACAGGTTCGGGTTAAAAGGGTCGTTACTCGTTATATATCAAAAAAAGTTTCAAAATGGTTTCACCCATTATATTTGTTTTTATTACGGGCAGTCACGACAGCGGCAACAAAAGTTACCCAAATTAGCCAATTTGTTTACGAACATATCATATAATTTCCACGTGTATTTGTAAGCAATGACGTACTCATAAAGCAATCCTTCTTGGTTTCCTCCATCACCAACGGTTATGTAAACAGGGGCAGATCCATCATATCTAGGAGTGCACAACCCGTTCTCAATATTGTAAGCAATATTTGATACCCGTTCCTGTAACATAAAAAAAAAGTTAGAAAGTCAAAGACAACACGAGTTTTAGTTTTATATTGCATCCATGACAATTACTCACCGTTCGCTCGTAGGCATGAACGTGTCCAGAAAACACAACATCAACTTTGTACTGAACAAAATATTGTTCGTACATCACTCGCATAGTTTCACCTTCCATATAGTGATGCACATAGCTGCTATACAATGGACAATGCATAACCACAATTAACCATGGTGTCTCGGTTCTGTTCACCTTTGGTAGCTCGCTTATGAGCCATTTATATTGAGGAGTGTACATTCCTGCAAAGGAGACAAAACTCGATTAACTTCATTCCACAAAATGAATAGACAGAAATCTGTTTCTAGAAATCAAGAATTTATATTAGATAATCAACTTAAATATAAATTTGTTTCACATTGTTACTTCAGTGTTAAAACACACATCCAAACATCCTAAAGGCTTACCATAAGCTGAGTAGGATGACATTACGATTATGTAAGCAGAAGCTCGTTTAATCGAGTACCAAAGAGGAGATGTACTCCCGGATGCTTCATATGGCACATAATAACGATGTGTGTAAGGCTTAAATGGTTCACCTTCACCCTACAGAATCAAAAAAGGAAGTTGAACTTAAAATGTAACTCAAAAATAATCATCTACGCATCACACAAATCAAATCAGTTACATATTCAGGAAGAAAATCGATTTCATGATTCCCAGCGCTCCAAATCCACGGTTGGTAAGCCACACTTCTTTCTACAAACCTTCCCCATGAATCCCACCTATTATTATCATGCAACGGGTATGCATCAGCATAAGAAAGGTCTCCAACAAAAAGCACAGCCTGCCCTTTTGCTGGGTTTGACTCGTAATGGGTCAAAGTTCTGTTTGAGTCGAACGTTTGACCGAGATCCCCTATAGATACCAGAAATAAGTAAGCTCATCAGATAACTTATCTGTCATAGTACTTAGAGAATAAGCTTATAAAAGCATTAGATGAAATACCGATAAGACCAAAAGTATAAGGAACATCAGGGCCCACTTCAGGAGGTGTGGTAAACCAGAACTGTCGTGTGGCATTTCCTGTCCCGAGCTCGTAAAAATACTTAGTATTATACTGCAGAGTCAAAGGATTATGTTAATCCATCCAACCACTTTGCTATTACTTGTAAATTAGATGTGGTAAGTTATTGGGTTGACCCATTTACTTATTATATATAGGTCAAATGGGTTATGTTCTATCTCAATTCAAATGGGTCAAATAAAAAATTAGCTAAAGACGAACAAGCCAGATTGGTTCACACTTCACAGTGACCCAAAGTTAATAGTTAATGCATTCGGTCTCCTAAGTCATTTTTACTGAAGGATGCAAAGTATTATGGTAGTAATTTTGTTTTTAGAATCACCAAAGTTTAAAAGAACGGAAACGAGCCTCGAGGCGTTTTCCCTTCGCCTCACGAGGCGTAAGCCTCGAGGCGAACCGAGGCGTAAGCCCGAGGCGGAATTAAAAAATTAAATAAATAATTATATATCTTTCAAAAAATAAAATGCTAACTAATTTCATCATCAAATTCATCAAAAACATCAAAAACACACATAAAAAAGCCAAAATGTCACAAAAAGTCGAAAACATCAAAAATATACCTGAAAACCGCCTGAGGCGCAACTATTCATAACGCCTCAGTCCTGTGAGGCGAATACCACTGTTCAAACACATGAGGTGCCGCCTCAGAAGCGTTTTCAGACCGAATCGCCTTGAGGCGCGCCTCGAGGTGCACGCCTCAAGCGTTTTTTTAAACCATGAGAATCACAATTAAAGGCGTCGATTTTATGAAAAATAAAAGGATTAAGTGTTTGTGGGTCAATCCGACCCATCTAGTAAGTTTTGAAGATTACAAAAAGCGCATGCGTCAACCCGAACCCCTTTTGACCCGTTAGCCAACCCTCTTACCCACCGATAGTTGTCACCTAGTCACCTATATTCTATATCTCGAAAACATAATAAGGCAACAATTTTTCTTACTTCAAGATTCTTGATAGTGCAATGATGGATGTAGGGTGAGCTGTAATTGTAGTACTTGTAGGTGACAAATTTTCCCACTGCGTGTTTTTTGAACTCAGTATTCTCAGCCCAGTATGTAACTTTACTTGAACCAGGTTCATTTGGTGTTACCCAAGAAACAATCACTCCTCTCCCTTCATGGTCCCCTTGTGTTATGTGAACCTTCATTTAAAACAACAACATTTCATCACAAGTTACAATTTTAAATTTTCAAATAAGATTCCATGCCGTTTAGAAAACTGCGGATAATGTAAGTTTTCAAATATCCGTAGAACTTCAAATCAAATGTTAGCCTAATTTCCGACTTATGATAATAATCAGCATAGGATTAGAAAGATCTGTAGAACTTCAAAACAAATTTGAGATTAATTTCAGACTTGTTATAATCCGCTGTGTATCCTAGTAAACATCCAAACTAAATCATTACATTCCCATAAAAATGTTGATCAAAATCCCCAACTCACTTCAATTCAAATCTGATCAAAGATCATCAGAACTCATACTTAATGTGAGTTTGAAATATCTATAGAACCTCAAATGATATGTGAATTTAATGCTGATAATCAACGACCGAATCTAGTAAACATATCAACATTTTTTTTCTGGAACGCCGCCAGGACATTAAGCCTCGAACTCGAGACCAATGGCCTGTGAGACGCTTCAAATATCACGTCCCGCCTCGAGCCCGAGGCACCCCACTTAACACCTATTGCACCAATTACCCCATAATCATTAAATTCCCAACTAAATTTTTCAACCAACCCCCCCCCCCCCCCAAATAAAAAAGCTAAATTCAAATAAAAGGAAACCATTAAACATCTTAAATTCAATTTAAATAAAAGGAATCTAGTAAACATCTTAAATGCAATTCAAATCTAAAAAAATAAGATCCTGACAACTCAGGATCTTATTGGTGAAAATTAGGGAGCTAGAGTGGAGGTCATGTGGAGGATGAGGGTTCGATTCCTGTCATAGCCATATTTACCAGATGTGGGGTTCCACCTAGGGAGATCCCCAATCCAGGTAGGATGGGTAATCAGTACCCAAGGTGTTAGCCGGAGCTCCACAGGTTGCACCACATGCCGTTCAAAAAAAAAAGATCCTGACAACTCATACCTAATGTAAATTTGAAACATCTATAGAACTTCAAATCAAATGTGAGGTTAATATCAGACAAATAATAATCATATTAATAATCTAGCAAACACAATTTAAATTATTACATTCCCAAACAAACACAAGACAATAATCAAACCCTACACTTATCAATACAATACCCACAAACATATAAACATATACAAACTTATGAACAACACTTAGATAAAGAATATTATAATATTAATCACCTGTTGAGGAGCATTATAACCAGGAGGCACTGCAAAAACATCACTAGTCAACGGCATATCAGCACTAATATCATTACTTCTTGAATAACTGCTACTGACTCCTCCATTGCATGACCTCAAAGCTCCTAAACCCAAACTCAATAACAGATAAACTGAGCTGATTATAAACCGATTCATTGCTGTAGGTCGTCGTTTTTTTGATTCAGTAACCGGGATCCGTGTTATTATTAATAATATTATTATTGTTGTTGTTGCTGGAGTGGGTGTGCTTGGCTTACCTTGGTATGCGTGCTTGGATAAATAAAGTCAGTCGTCCTATTTGGCTCTATGTGGTGAAGTGGCGGACACGTGTGTCTTAAGTTTGGATAAACACAAAAGATTAGGAATATACCTTTGGTCTACAAAGCATATACATGCATCTAGTGTATACATATACATAGTTTAGGTCAGGATTAAAATCACAGTGTTTTTGGAACCAGAACGGACGTTAAATTGGCTTCTAATCGGTTCAACCGGTTAGAAAATTGCCTAAAAATCCTATGAAAATCCAACGAAATGAGAAAATTTCATAGAAGTTCTAGTTCGGCCCCTTTTAAATTCGATCCGACTAGATGGTTTATTGATCCGACCGTCGGTTCGCCGGCCCAACCACTGGCTCGTTGCATGACTAGCCCCATACATTGACCCGGACTGGCTTAGATCTTGTTACCATTGTCCGACTAGTCGGTCCGGGTCTGAAAACTGATTTTAGTCTTATAGTTATGGTTGGAATAGAATTAAGCTTTGTGAAATTTTGGACATGTGCTTTATGCTTATAGGGATCTTAACCGGGGCATGATCGCGGATTGAATGGTTGAAATAGGACACGAGTTATATGACTATTCTTGTCAAAGGTGGATATATTATTATTATTATTGTTATTATTATTATTATTATTATTATTATTATTATTATTATTATTATTATTATTATTATTATTATTGTAATCCTAAGCTTGACTCACTTAAAATTTTGTCAATAGGACATAGATTGTTTAACTTGTTTATCTAAACGAGTCAAATGAGTTGAATGATGATCATTAAGATGTAAAGGCGTAAAAAAACGGGTTGGTGGGCCGTAATAAAATGGGTTAAGCTGAAATTGGTTGCCCCTCCAGGCGAGTTCTCATGGCTCAGACCAACAAAAACGAAGTGGAGCTCCGCATAAACCTGGACCTCCTAGAACGCCGAGAACTCGCTGCCTTCAAGGAGGCCAAGTACAAGCGACAACTGGAGCGCTACGCAATAATGAAGCATCATCCGCTGAAAGG
This sequence comes from Ambrosia artemisiifolia, assembly GCA_032199755.1. Taxonomy (NCBI): domain Eukaryota; kingdom Viridiplantae; phylum Streptophyta; class Magnoliopsida; order Asterales; family Asteraceae; genus Ambrosia; species Ambrosia artemisiifolia. The sequence continues at coordinate 16,049,646 of CM063523.1, forward strand.
CCTGGAAAGCTTGCACCAAACTGGGAGGGCCCTACAAGATTTAGGAAATCCGCGGAAAAGAGGCCTACTCATTAGAACGATTGGATGGAACTCCAATCCCAAGATCATGGAATGCCGCACAGCTTAGAATATGTTATATGTAAATGTCTCTTTGTAATGTGGCGACTTAAAGCCTAATGAAATGAAATGCTTCTTGCTTTAAATTTGTCTAACTATTATACATGCCGAATGCATAAGCCCTAGTGTAGGCGACCTGCTTTCTCAGCGCGCGCCAGGGTAACCATACAAACTCGCTCAAGAGGCGTAACGATGTTTTCACATGTTACGCCACCTTGGCTTGCGAGCCATGCATTTAACGCATACGGGCCCGCAGGGCTAAGCAACTCAAGGGCGTACCGCTGTTTTCACACGTTACGCCACCCTGGCCTGCGAGCCACGCATTTAACGAATGCGTGCCAGCAGGGCGAAGCAGCTTAGAGGCGTAACGATGTTTTCACATGTTATGACACATTGGCCCGTGAGCCACGCATTTAACGAATGCGTGCCCGTAGGGCTAAGCAGCTTAGAGGCGTAATGATGTTTTCATACATTATGCCACCTTGGCCCGCGAGCCATGCATTTAAAGAATGCATTCCCGCAGGGCTAAGCAGCGTAGAGGCGTACCGATGTTTTCACACGCTACGCCATCTTGGCCCGTGAGCCATGCGCTTAACGCATGCCTTTCCGCAGGGCTAAGCAGCCTAGAGGCGTAACGCTGTTTTTCTCACTGTACGCCACCTTGGCCTGCGACCCATGCATTTAGCGCATGCATGTCCGCAGGGCTAAGCAGCGTCGAGGGGTAACGCTGTTTTCACACCATACGCCACCACGGCCCCTAACCCATGCACTCAGTGCATGCATGTTCGAAGGGCTAAACGACGTAGACGCGTAATGTAGTTCTCACACATTACGCCACCCCTATTTGCACCTCAGACATCTAATATACACATGTCCGCCAGGCTAATCAACTAACGAGCTCCATGAGGTTTTCTACATGTCATGTCACATGTCCCGCGATAGGGACACACGTTGTACACATCAACCAACTGGATTAAACGGGTTAACCACATACCGCATACGCGCATAGATATATACGCCCGACAATCATGCAAGCAGTTGCATACAAACACATTTACAAAACACAAGTACAAAACGTTCAAGCATGAAGAAGCGTTAACATAAAATACGAGCATCTGTATATACATAAAGTTCATGTGCAAGAAAGGAGTACAAAATCGATGCTTCTAAAACATGGGGATATACATTAACCACTACATTCACATATTAATAACCCTAATCTATGTGAATCATGTGGACCCACTTGTCGCCGGCACATCTCAGGCGAAGCTTCAGAGTCGGTGGTACCACACCCACCTCCGAGCAAGCTATGATGATGGGACGGCAGCCGGATGATGAGACACCCCCACCTTCGGCATCCACAGTGACGGCCGGGGGGGGGGGGGGGGTTGAGCAGCAAAGAAAACCCCACAACACTCTGCCAGCACCTTTATCTTCTGTTCATCATCTTCAACTACCTGGGATGATGGACCAGCGAGAACACAAGGGGGAATCCCCAGTTAGGATCTGAGAGTTTGATTTGTTAAGATTTGTTAAAGAAGGAAGAATATGAATGAATACTAATAATGAAAAGTGCAGCGGAATGATAACTATGAAATCTTAACAAAAAGAACAATTGCTTTCAAACGAGTACATTTCAGTCGTCATCACAGATTGAAATTAAGTACAAGTTATTACAAGTTCTCCCCCTCAGCCTGATCACTTAATTGCTTTGTTTGTGCAGAGAGTGTGTAAGTGATAAATAGAACAGTACAGGCACTGTTCTATTTATAGACAAACTAAAAAACTGATGACCTATGACTGACGACACCTAAGACAGTGACAGCTAACTACCTTAACAACATAAAACACCTGCTATACATAACTATTGTTACATTAAATAAACCACTGATAGCTAAACATCTGATAAGGAACATCTGATAATCTTCAATCATCTGCTGGAGCCTAAGTGCTGTTGGCTCCAGCAGACGTTTGGTCTTGATCAGGACTTTGTCTTTATTCCTTTGAAAGCACTTTGTTCATCAGAGGTTGTCTTCTTGTAAACAGCACTTTGATCAGCAACACTTTAGTCATCAGCAGTTTGTGTCATTAGTCTTTTGAGAGAAGAACTGTTTTATTAAGGATCAGCACTTAGAATATTTTGGCTTTTAATCATCTGTTCTTTTCCAGCTCAGCAGACCCAACAATCTCCCCCTAGAATAGATGATGCCAAAACTTGTCTTTTTTCTTGATCTTTATTTCTCATCAAACTCTCTCTAATCTGACCCTTCAATTGAAGTTCAAAGTCAAAGGAGTAGAGATCATCAGCTTCCCTTTCAAGTTCCAAGATCATAAGATCCATGAGGTCATTTGCACTCAGACCATATGCATCATCCATGGAGAGCTTTTGAATCTTTCCATTAGACCTGAGCAGTGTCAATTCATGGGTGTCTTTATCAACCTTCCATTTTAGAATTTTTGAGTCTGATGGATTTTTGGGTTGCAAATTTATTGAAGATGAGTTACGTGATGGAGGTCTCCCAATGATCCTTCTTAACTCGTCACTGATGGAATCAGAGAAGTAATTGATTTGATTAAAGATTCCCTCTTTCACATATGTATCAGCAAACTTCTTCTAATCTTCTTCAGACATCTCTTTCTGCCTTTTGATTTTTTTTTCTGGCAGCAGCATTAATGTCTGTTGAAGGAAGTAGTGCTTCAAATGAAAGTGTCTGATGGGACTTTTTTTGTTCATCTTCAGGGTAAGTTGACTTTGGTGGAAGTGTTGGATCAGTCTTTCTCCTTTCTTCAAGTTTCTTATATGTTTCCACCAACCTTAGTTCAGACCATCTGGCTATGTTTTTCATCTCACCATAGTCAGCATCAACAAGTTCAACCCTCATTCTTCTGAGTTTCAAAAGTCTGACAGGGTCTTTGCCCTTCTTAAAGTGTGGTATATCAGCCTTTTGATTATGTTTCTTCAGCTCTTCAATTCTTAGCAATTCATCTTTGAGGGCTTGAATGGTCCAGCCTGTGAAGTGTTTTCTCTAGGCTTTATAAGGCTTGGTGGCCATTATTTGATCAAGAAGAGACTCTCTAACCATCCTTGCCATTTCACCACTGATAGGCATGGAAGACATGGACTTGCTCAGGTCCTTAGCAAAATCCTCAATCCTTCTTAGTTTGCCAAGTTCTGCTGAATGAATGCCCTGAGCAGTCCTGTCATCCTTCCCATTGCACTTCTCTTTTATAATCAAGTCTGCCTGTTGAACTTTTTGTTTAAGGTATTCATCAATATTTTTAGGTTTTGGTAAGTTCAGACTTGATAAAGAAGGGAATGATAATTGTGTAGCATCCTCAGTATTGTAGAACGACTGAATTTCCCCCTAGATCAGGTCAAGTTCAAGAGGATACTGAGCAGCTAATGGAGTATCAGATGATGGAGATTTTATGGTGGTGGTTTGTGAAGTGTGTGGTGAGAATGATTGGAGAGGAATGGCAGGAATGGGTTGTGTTGGTGGTGGTGTGGTGGCTATATTTTCTTCTTGTATAACAAAGGTAGATTTTCTCTTCCTTTTATACAGAATGGTTGGAGATGGTGGTGAGTGTGGAGTGTTAACATCTGTTGCAACTGGTGAAGCACCAGCAGATGTTTGAGGTTGTGATGGAATGGGTGGTAAGGTCAAGGCTAAGGCTGTTGTAGTGGTTGTGGATGTTGTGGTAGATGGTTTGACAGTTGTTTTAGGTGTAGCAGCAACATAAGTTTTTGATCTAGATGATGGAGGCTGCCTGACATGAGAAGCAGGCCTCTTTTTCCTCTTTGAGGTACCAACATTATCATTTTCTTGTTGTTCTTCTTCTTTCTTTTTAGAAAGAATCTCTGCTTTGGTTTGTAAGGTACCAGCCCTGATCTTTTTGGCTTCAGCAATCTTTTCAGCCATTACATTGGCTGATTCATCAACCTCTTTTGTCTTGGCTGCTTCAGCTTCAGCAGTGGTTTAAGCAGACTCTGGTTCAGGTTCTGGAGCAGACTTTTCAGAAGAAGGTGGAGCCCCAAAAGGTTTCAGCTTCTTTAGTCTGTCTCTACCACTCTCCCCCTTTTTGGCATCAGCTGCCGTGAACTCATCATCATCTTCATCCCTGATTATGGTTGTAGGGGCAGAGCCAGTAGTCTTTAGCAGATGATCTTTGATGACTTTGATGTCTGCTTTTGTATCATTGAATCTAGCATCCACCATGTTCCTGATCACTTGCATATATGTTTCTTGAGTCTGATCAACTAATTTTCTGTGAGCTATGATGATAGGATTGATAGATTTCCATAACTCGTTAGCTATCTCCTCTTTTGATGGTTGACTTTGGTGAGTGTCACCAAGGTGTTCATAATGGTCTTGATATCATGTTTAATTTCAGACACAGAAGATTCAATGGCATCCACTCTATCCGTCAATTCTTTGTAACTTAACCCTTCACCCAAGTTAATGGGATCACCTGAGTTCCTACCAGAGGTGGTAGTTGTATCTGGTGCAGTCCTTGGAGGAGTATCCATAGGAAAGAAGCCAGATGCCCCTTTGTCTTGGTACTGGGGACTTCCAACTGGAATAGAGGTCAATCTTGTTGCCTCAGCAGTTGTTGCCTTTAAGGAAGTCTGATTGATGTAACCACTGTCCTGAGGTGAGACAATGGTCTCTACAACAGTAGTGGCTGCTTCACTTGAAATACCACTCTGAGTTACATTAACTCAAAGGGTGTGGCCTCCTCTGTTTGTGGGTTGACCAAATGACTTTCCTCTAGACCAGTCACATGTTGAGGTTCACTCTCAGTGATAGGTGGTTGAGAGGAACTGGTTGTGTCAAGAGTTTTGTCAATGGCCTCAAACAAGGGTTGTATAGTGGGAGGAATTGATGGTGAAGGTTGTAGAGTGACAAGAATGTTAGCCCTGGGAGATGGACATGTGAACAGATGTTCAATTGAATTATCTGCCCCTTGATGTGTTTCCCCTTGGCTTACAACATGATCCTTTTGAGAGGATACATGAGGAGTTTGGCTAGGCTGAGATTTTGCCACCTGTTGAGAGGAAGTATCAACAGTGGTTGTTTGTTGCTATTGTGTTGCAACAGGAATATTCTCTGGTATCTCATCTTCCAGAGTCTCCTTTTTGGTGTGTTTCTTGGGGGGTTTTGTGGATGGAGTTTTCTTTTTAGTGGTGGCTGGTGTGGGTTTCACGGCACTGGATGTAGTGCCATGATCACCAGGAGCAGTGGGCTCAGCAACAGAGGTTTGCACAACAGCTGTTGTCTTAACCTTCTTTGCTTGTGTTTTAGAAACTTTTTGTTTGACTGGTTTTTCTTGGGTAGGACCTAACATCCTTGTAAAAGTTTCTTGAGACAGGCTATTCATTTGAAGGCCTTGTCCCTGAATGTAATCCTTTTTAGGTAAAAGCTTTTGTAGGATTGCACTCAAAGGTCTTGGATTCATCAAGAAAGCATTGTTTGACCTAGCCTGAACCCCCTTCACATTATTCACCAAATCCAAAAACAGTGCTTGGGATAAGTTGTAATCAATGTTTGTTAAAATGGCATATCCCAAGTACTGGACTTTTTAAAGGAATTTCATTAAAAGATGTGGTTTTGGGAGAGAGGCATACAAGCAAGGTATGAAAGAAAATTTTCATGTTTTGGGGGAAAAACCTTTTAAACATAGTTGCCCCAATTAATTGTCCCTCATACCCTCTCTCAACGAACTCTGGATGGAGTTCAGTTTTGTCAAAACTTTCTTTACCTGCCTGATCATTCAAGGAGAAGGTAGTGGATATGGTTTCAGGGGTTATGGCAACTTTGGTGTCGCCAATTTGAGAAACGATGGATGTTGGCTTTTTGTCAACAAACAGGACTTCGGCTTTCAACCAGAAAGCTTGAAGTGTGTCCTCGTAGATGAGTGCATTTGAAGTCAGGGCAGTTTTATACTTGGATGTATTCAAGGTGTCGATAATGGAATGAAAGTGTTGGTTTTCATCTGTTTTAGTCAGATATGGAAGATAATTGTGAGGTGCTTTCAGTTGAAGATCCATTTTATGGATTATACTGAGAAAGTCGAAGGCTTTTTAATGGAGGAATTAGGTTTGAAGAATGTGGTTTTAGAGTTTTGAATTCGATGAGACGGTGGAACAACTGATGGGGAAAACAGGGGTTTATATAGTCTCAGGTGGAAACCGCTGATGTGGCCAAAACACTGCTTTTGAGAGCAGACGTGGCAAACATATGATGGAAGGACTGTTATGGTGGATGACAGTTGTTTATAACAGCTGTTTGACTTTAGTCAACAGATGTTTGTGAAAACAGTTGTTTCATCTGATTAGATGTTTGAAACAGATTTTTCAACCAGCAGTGGTTTAATGAATGAAACAGTGGTTGTGTTATCTGATAAGTTGTTTGAAACAGATTTTTCAACCTAATCTATTTTTAAGGATGAGCTTTTGATTTATCTAACAACATTTTAATGCTTTTATTCATGAAAACATTTTGATTTTATTCCATGTTTAGCATACCAATCCGAGAGATCAGATCCGCAAAGGTAGATGTGTCTAAAGCTTTTGTCAACACATCTGCCAACTGATCCTCTGTTGGAACATGATGTAGAGAAATCAAACCTTTTTTCATAGCTGTTTCTGACAAAATGATGTCTGATGTCAATGTGTTTTGTTGTGGAATGGGAGACTGGATTTTTGATGATATTTTCAGCAGCTTGACTGTCCAGCATGAGTGGAGTCATCAAGGCAGTTATACCAAAATCCAGTAGCTGGTTTTGAAGCCACATAAGTTGGGCTGTACAGCTTGCAACAGCAATGTATTTAGCCTCTACAGTGGATGTTGAAACAGCTGCTTGCTTTTTTCTTTGCCAAGAAACCAAGGCATTGCCTAGGAATTGGAACCCTCCTGAAGTGGACTTCCTTGTGGTTTGACAACCAGCAAAATCACTGTCTGAATAACCTGAAAGCTCAATGTTCTCATTAGCAGGGTACCAGATACCAAGTGTGGGAGCACCTTTTAGGTATCTGAATATCCTTTTCACAGCAATAAGGTTGGACTTTCTAGGTGATGCCTGGTATCTAGCACAAACACAAGTGGCAAACATAATGTCTGGCCTAGATGCTGTTAAGTACAATAAAGACCCAATCATGCATCTATAGTGTGTTTAGTCAACCAGTTCATCTTTGTCATCAACAGTAACTAACTTTGTGGTACTCATGGGTGTGCTACATGGTTTACAGTCATTCATTTCAAATTTTGTAAGTAGGTTTTTAACATACTTATTTTGATGAATAAAAGTTCCATTTTGCAGTTGCTTCACTTGGAGACCAAGGAAGCACTGTAGTTCACCCATGGCACTCATTTCAAACTCGGCTGTCATGAGTTCCCTAAACTCTTCACACATTTTGTTACACGTGGACCCAAAAATGATGTCATCCACATATATTTGAACTATCATTAAATCTTTTCCTTTCCATTTTAAAAACAAGGTTTTATCAATTTTACCTCTTGTAAAGCCAATGGATAAGAGAAAGGTGGAAAGAGTTTCATACCAGGCCCTTGGTGCTTTTTTCAGGCCATACAATGCTTTATTAAGCTTGTAGACATGATCAGGATGAAATGTGTCTTCAAAACCAGGTGGCTGACATACATAGACTTCCTCCTGAATTTTGCCATAGAGGAAAACACATTTGATATCCATCTGAAACACCTTGATGTTGTGGTTGACAGCAAAGGCTAGGAAAAGTCTGATGGCTTCTAACCTAGCTACAGGAGCAAAGGTTTCATCATAATCTATTCCTTCTTCTTGTCTGAAGCCTTGAACCACAAGCCTGGATTTATTCTTGACAACAATACCCCTTTCATCTGTTTTGTTCTTAAAGACCCATTTTGTGCCAATTGGACATACATCCTTTGGCAATGGAACAAGTTCCCATACTTTTTGTCTTTTAAACTGAAGGAGCTCTTCTTGCATAGCTTCTACCCAACTGTTGTCTTTCAGTGCCTCTTGGTACTTGACAGGTTGTGTGAGAGATAGAAAACCAGCAAAAAGACAAATGTTTGAGGATTGACTTCTTGTGAGCACCCCTTCACTGATGTTGCCAATGATTTGTTTAGGTGGATGAGCTCTGAGGAAGATTAGATCTCCCCTGTATGGAACTATGGCATTTTGTGGTGAAGGACAGAGGTTTGAGGTATCAGCTGTTGAAACATCTGTTTGCACTTCTGTAGTGTCAACAGAGGTTTGAAATGGAAGTGGAGGAATAGGCTCAAATGGTGTAGAAGTTGATGGACTTTTGTCAACAGAGAGTGGACTTTTGTTAAGAATTAGTGGGTCAGTGGTTGTGCTTGTTGAGGCAGTGGTTTGAGGGTAAGACTGACCAACAGTGGTTGACTCAGCTCTGGCAGAGTTTTGAACATCTGCTTGCCCTGAATCAGGATAAATCTTGCAGAGAGACTGTGGCATCACAATGTCATATCTGTAATCCTGTTGTGAAGACTGTAGTGTACCTGCATTGTCAGTTTTCACAGTAATATCTTCAAATTTGAATTTATTTAGGTCAAACAGTTCTGCAGGATTTGCTGGGATTTTCAATGATTAAAGTTCATTGAACTTCACATTCAGAGTTTCCTCTACTGTCCTAGTCCTTGTGTTAAACACTTTATAGGCCTTGGCAGTAGATGAATATCCCAGAAAATATCCACAATCTACTTTGGCTGCAAATTTTGAAATGGAATCTTTTAGATTTAAAATGAAACAAGGGCAGCCAAAGATTTTGAAAAATGATATTAAAGGTTTGAGTTTGAACAGGGCTTCATAAGAAGTCTTTTGATGTATAGGGTTGATTAAAACTCTGTTTTGAACATAACAAGCAGTGTTTACAGCTTCTGCCCAAAAGGACAGAGGTAAACCAGAATCTGCTAGCATTGTTCTTGCAGCCTCAATGAGTGTTCTATTTTTTCTTTCAACCACCCCATTTTGTTCTGGTGTTCTTGGAATGCTGTACTGCCTTACAATTCCTTTTGACACGTAGAAATCATCCAACTCCTTATTCTTGAACTCTGTTCCATTGTCACTTCTAAAGACTTTTACTGGCAAGTCATATTGTTTTTCATCTTTGGTGACAAAGTCCTTCAAAATACCTGCAGTCTCATCCTTAGAGTGTAAAAAGTAAGTCCATGTAAACCTAGAAAAATCATCAACAATAACAAGACAAAATCTCTTTTTCCTAAGGCTCATGATCTTTACAGGGCCAAACAAGTCCATATGTAACATTTGAAGACATTGACTTGTTTTGGATTCATCAATGGATTTGTAAGAGCTTTTATGTTGTTTTCCTTTTAGATAGGAAACACAATGCTCATCACACTTGAATTCTTTTGGTGGCAAACCTTTGACAAGGTTTTGTTTAGAGAGGGAGTTGATAGTTTGAAGGTCGGTATGACCCAATCTCCTATGCCACAATTCTGTCTCTTTGGTAGAGGCAGCTGAGAACAGATAGACATTTGTCATAGGATTATCCTTTAACATATCAACTACATACACATTGCCACTTCTGTGGGCAACAAGTTGTGCTTTACTCTAAACAATGATGGTGTTAATCTTTTCAACCACTTCTGGTCCAACAATCTTACATGTCTTCTTAGTGAAGAATGACCCATATCCTTTGTCACTCATTTGTGAAACACTAAGTAGATTAAACTTTAGATTGTCAATTAGATTAACATTTTCAAACTTAAGTCTCCCTGCTTGAATAGTTCCAGAACCCAACACTTTACCTTTTGAATCATTACCAAAGGATATATCACCCCTTCCATGAGCAAGAATGTCCAAAAGAAGGGCTCTACATCCAGTCATGTGCCTGGAGCCTCCATTATCTACATACCATAAATTAACTATCTAAGCAAGCAGAAGCTCCCTGCATATCAGTAAAGAATTAGTTTTGGTGAGTGTCCAAAGCCAAAATGGCTTTGGATGGATTCTTAGACTTTTCAACCTCAAGCTTAGGAGAATGATCTGTGGTTTGAACTAGCTTTTGTACTAAGTTCAACAGCTGTTGTTGACCATTTTCCAGTGCTTGTATGTCAACACTTGGTCTAACAGATGTTTGATCATTTCCAATCAGATGTTGATAACCATGAGGGTGTCTATTCACTCTAGGTTTTGAAGACCTTTTGGGCTCTTCATAAACATGTGGCAAACGATGACAAGGTGGTTGTCCATGTCCTCTTGGATACCTGTTAACTGGTGGAGCATCTGTTACTTGAACATCTCTGGGAGCAGAGTTTTTGTTCAGATTTTTGGTAACAGCTGTTTGGACTGGTTCAAAAGTTTGTTTGGGTTTTCCTATTTGAAGTACTAACCATTTGACTTTCCAGAGTTTTAGCCCTGTACTCCTTTATTTTTTCATCAAAATTTTTGAGATACAGACACTCTTTTGTTTTGTGAATCTTTCTCTTACAGATTAAACATTCTTTGATTTTAGAATCACTTAAACTTGTTCCTTTGTTGATATCGTATGCTTTTAGAAGAAAACAGTTTTTAGTAACATGATTCTTCTTTTCATAAAAATCACAAAACAAGTTGTCTTTTGATTTCCCCTTTTCTTTCTTCTTTTCAACAGATGTTTGATCATCTGTTGCAAGATCTTTCAAGGGAATGATCTTGGCCTATGGTGCCCTTTTACCATCAGGGGTTTTGAAGGTCATTGGTTGGAAATTTTCAAGGATATCACACTCATCTGACCAGGTTGGTTTAAATTGGTATTTTTCAATCTCATCAAATGAGGGTGTACCTTCCAATTTTTCAAGAATGATTTTCTTGCCATTGGGTTCAGTGACCTTGATTTCCTGACCTTTTGAATTGGTTGGGATGATTTCAACCAACTGTGGTTCCTTTTTGTCAGTGGTTTGTGAAACTTGAGCAATGGTTTCATTAAACCGAAAGCTAATTTTCACATGACTTTTAGACTGTTGGTTAACAATCATCTCAAAACCTTTTGATGATTCCACCCATTTTTGACATTCAACCTGGGTGGATTCAAGCTCCTGTTTACAACTTTGATATTTGCTTATCATAGTTTGGAGCTGGTCTTTGGTTATACTTGCTTCATGTTTTAAACTGCTGATTTCAGATTCTTTTTCAGTTAATTTTGATTTTAACTCTTTGGTGAGTTTTTGAAACTGAATTCCATCTTCTAAAATTTTCTTTCTAAAGTTTTCATTCACCTCTTTTATCTTAGCAAATTCTATGATACATTTATCTGAGCACAAGTCATTTAAGATTTGAGGTGATACCTTAGCAGCAGCCATCAAGGCATAGTTAAACTGGCAATCACAGTCATCAGTACCCCATGGGTCTGAGAGATTCACAACCTCCATTTTGGATTCTTCAGCTGAAACAACTTCATCAACAACATCATTAGTCACATTTTCAGACTTAGACACCACTTCCTCATATTCAGTCTCTTCAACAATTGTTTCTAGTGCCATGAAGCAGAAATTTCCTGGTTCATTTTCAGATTTGGCAACTAGAGCAATGTTTTCATCTGTTAGCTCATCTGGTAGACTGCTCCAATCAACAAAGCCTTGTGTGAAGAAGCTCTGTTGGCTTTGCTAACTGATCTCTGCAGGAGCAGAGGATGGAGTAGCAGTCATTGGCATTTGTGCCTGAGCAACAGGTGTTTGGACATAATGATACTGAGGAACAATGGTTTGAACATACTGCACAGGAACAGTGGTTGAGGTCTGTGCAAAGTGAGCAGTGTTTTGCACATTTGGTCCAGGGGTATTTTGGGAATACTGATAAGTGTTGGTCTGAGGCCTTTGGTTTGGATAGGTAATCATAGGTGTACCATTTTGACTCCTACATTCCCTAGCAAAGTGACACATTCTATGACATTTATAACACTTGATCTTTGATTTTTCCAACCCCACTTTTGACCCACCATGTAAACCTGGATACCTTCTACCGGTTTTCTTATAGAAATTATTAGTTCTAATACTGAGCAAGGCCAATTGATGCAAAATGTCCATTTCTTCTAAGTCCACAGGGTCAATGTATTGAAGGTCATTATACACAAAGGATGTGTTGTCAAATGCCTGGATATCAGCACTTGCTGCAAAAGCATAGTTGGGTGATGAGTAAGAATCAGTGTTAACACTAGTGGTTATATCAATGTAATGATCATAACCCTGGTCCTTACTACTTCCAGGTACCTCATCTTGACCCAAAAGTGCTGTGTTACCAAACACATAATCATCAGACACTTTTCCAGAATCCCGGAGCTTCTTTTTCTGATTAAGCTCTCTCTCATAGGTCAAGAGCTTACCATGAAGCTGGGTCAGAGTCAGGTCCTTAAAACCAATTGAGTTTTTCATAACAATTTTAATAGTGTCCCATTTGTCCTGAAGTATCAGACACTTTTCCAGAATCCCGGAGCTTCTTTTTCTGATTAAGCTCTCTCTCATAGGTCAAGAGCTTACCATGAAGCTGGGTCAGAGTCAAGTCCTTAAAACCAATTGAGTTTTTCATAACAATTTTAATAGTGTCCCATTTGTCCTGAAGTGATCTAAGAAACATATGATTCAAAGTTGAATTTGGGTAAGTTAGACCGACCAGTTTTAGTTCACTTATTAAACAATTGAACCTCTCAAATTGTTGTGTTAATGTCTCTCCCTTCACATGACTGAATGTTTCATATTGTTGATTAAGTATTTCACGGTTGTTTTCAATTACATCCTTAGTCCCACCAAATTGTTCTTTCAAAGTATCCCACAACTCCTTTACACTGTTACAGTGTAACAACCCAGCATAGATATCATTTGGTAGAGCCATGGCTACAATATTGAAAGCCTTAGCATCTAACTCAATTTTTTGAAAATCCTGCTCGGAGTAGTTTTCGACACTTTTATGTACTTGGACCTTGGGATCTTCGGTACTCGGCACCATTGGAACATGTGGTCCAAAGACAACCGAATTCCAACACCCAGTGTTTTGTTGAGCTAACACATGACTCATCCGACGTTGCCAGATATTGTATTCAGATCTGACAAGCATCGGTGGCTTGTTGCTCGTGCCAGTGTTATGTGGATCTTGATTCATAGAAGCCATTCTCTGATTGTTTATAAAACAAAGTGTGTTTAAAAAACTTTGAACGTAAATTAAACTTTTACTCTGTTTTTAATCAACAAACAAAGTGATATCAATAATATTGAGCTGATCTGATTATATTAAATTGATTGATTAGATCGAATTTAATTGACCAAGATCTGATACCAATTGTTAGGATCTGAGAGTTTGATTTGTTAAGATTTGTTAAAGAAGGAAGAATATGAATGAATACTAATAATGAAAAGTGCAGCGAAATGATAACTATGCAATCTTAACAAAGAGAACAATTGCTTTCAAACGAGTACATATCAGTCGTCATCACAGATTGAAATTAAGTACAAGTTATTACAAGTTCTCCCCCTCAGCCTGATCACTTAATTGCTTTCTTTGTGCAGAGAATGTGTACGTGATAAATAGAACAGTACATGAACTGTTCTATTTATAGACAAACTAAACAACTGATGACCTATGACTGCCGTCACCTAAGATAGTGACAGCTAACTACCTTAACAACATAAAACATCTGCTATACAAAACTATTGTTACATTAAATAAACCACTGATAGCTAAACAGCTGATAAGGAACATCTGATAATCTTCAATCATCTGCTGGAGCCTAAGTGCTGTTGGCTCCAGCAGACCTTTGGTCTTGATCAACACTTTGTCTTTATTCCTTTGTCAGCACTTTGTTCATCAGAGGTTGTCTTCTTGTAAACAGCACTTTGATCAGCAGCACTTTAGTCATCAGCAGTTTGTGTCATCAGTCTTTTGGGAGAAAAACTGTTTTATTAAGGATCAACACTTACCTTATTTTGGCTTTTAATCATCTGTTCTTTTCCAGGTCATCGGGAGAGACGAATTGTTTTTTTACCAAAAAAGGCTAAAATGGTAATGACCAAGTCATTACCATAAACCACCCTTTTATAGGCAAAAAGTTATCATTACTTACAATTAATGATAGTAATGATGCCCCTCAGCAATAGTGACAAGTGTCACGTCAGGGTGGCCGTTGCGCCGACTGCAGCCATTAATGGCTGACAACTGACGTCAGATGACAATATCTGTTACTTTAATAACTAAAACTTAATCATGAAAATGGGAAGAACGAAGAGGCATGACCACATACTAAAGGAAATTATTCAAGTGTTCATTACATCTGAATTCAAAAATCACACAAATTATAAAACAAGACCAACAAAACGACGTCACACACTAAGCTCAATCCTCACTGTTTTGGTCAAAAATTACCTAGTAGAAATAATTTTGTATTCCAAATTAGAAATTGTGAGGTAGAGTGCTAAGAGTGTAATTTTATTATCAAAACTAGTTATATTCTAAAAATGCTTGATCAGGATGCAAAAAGAAGTAGATAAATGACAACTATGCTCGGGATGGCTTAGGTTTGCTTCGGGATGGACAGTTATATCCTCTGGATGGAATTGTTTGTAATGGATGAATAAAGCAATAAAACACAAAGAAGAACACTCGATCTACGAGGAAAGCCCTTGATCAGTTGTAGATCGCCGGCATAAAACCTCGGGAGGAGACTAGGCCCCTGCCTTGTTTGTTAATATTAATTTGGTAAAAAAGTACAACTTTGGATGAGCAAATAGACGAGTGTGCTAAGATTACAATGATTGTGAGTGTTTCTAAGTGTATGTGTGCAGCTATAGTGTAAGCAATGTGTTCTGTACTCGTCCAATACTCCCATTTATATAGTACATGAGAATAAATAAAGAATCCTGTGAGATCCGCTAAGTAGTTAAAGTCTTTGAAGTCTTCTGATGACCGTTGTGGCAGTTTTACCTCTGGTTTACGTTGTCCCAGCTGTTTCCATATCTTTCGCCGATATTTAATGTGTATCGGTTACAACTTTGACTTCATCTTTGACTTTGGCTTTGCATGAGTTACACTTTGACTCCTTCAATTGAGGGTTATAATATAGACGTTGCTGAGTATGAATCCATATTATAACTTAGATGTACCTGCAATTACAAATAAGAAAGATATTTTGTTAGTCCATTCTCAGGATGTGCACATGTTGAAATTCTGTTACATCCTGAAGTCAGTCGAGTCCTTCAGCATCCTGAGGATGTAATATCAGGGATGTGAGGAAAAATCATGTTGAGGATTTTCACCCACAACAATTGTCCCCAAAAATATGTTACCGTTATCCCAACGGTAAAAATATTTTTCCCAATTGATGGGTTCATCTTTCCATGTTCCAAGACCCTAACGGCTATTTTTTAGGCTAATTGTTCGTGATGACCGTTACGCCTCATCATATCCTGCCGCCTATATCTAGGCTTTTCCTCCTTCTTTATAATCATTAGAGATTATTAAAAAAGGTAACTACTTTGCTTCTTTCTCGTTTTCTTTTTCTCATCCCTGCAAAAAAGTCTTTCAAATCAATTTTTTAGAATGAGCAAGAAATTAACAAGGGCTCTTGGTAGTGTTGGAATCTCTAAGGATTTCACACCTCAAAACTTGATCAAAGATCCTGATCAAGAAATTTGTACTTTTAATGACAAAGATATTCAAGCCCTTAAGAAATCAGGGGCTTTTCCTGATTCTGTCGTCATTCGGCCTTTTGATCTGAATGCAAAGTCTGACTTTACCTCTTCTGTCTGGGTTTGCTTTTTCTTTTTGCCATTTCAGCTTGGCCTTAAATATCCATTTCCAGATTTCATCAAAGAATTCTTTGATGCGACGGGAATGGCTTATGCCTAAGCTATGCCTGAGATCTGGAGGATCTTAATAGTCTGTAACAAGATTATAAAGACTCATGGCATTCAGCTTCAACTTGGTGACCTGTCATACATATATAAGTTAAGGACACATGGGTCATGCCGTTATGTTCTCCAACTTATTCACGCAGAACCTCCTTTTCTGCACAACGTTGTGAGATCCGATAGGCCCTGGAAATTAAAGTTCTTTTTTGTGAGAAGGGATTCCATTCCTTATAGGCATGAAATTCCCATATCCTGGTTAAAGAGTGGTAAATATGTTAGATATAAACAAGATAGTCACATCCTGAGGATGTTAATAGTATTCTAAATCATCATTGTTTTGTAGGTGCTTGTTTTGCAAAGCTTGTTCCTCCCCTAGAAGACGCTTTTGTTAGACACAAGGCAGTACTCGAACTACCAGCTTCAGCAAGGACTTTTGGAGTAGAAGAAAGCTTTTCCACAAGTCGTGCTAGCGAGATGTCTGGTGAGTTTTGTCATATCTTGAGGATATGCCTATCCTGACTCATGTGCTAACCTGTGTGTGACTTTTTGTTTCAACAAAGAAGCCTGACTACTTTGATCTTGATGAGATCAACAGTCAAGACGTTAATGCCCCAAAGATAACTTCTCCATCTAGCTCCAGGATGACAAGTCCTCCTCCTCCCCTTAAGGCCAAAGCTCCAGCTTCTTCTAAGAAGTGGAAGGCTGCCAGTACTTCTGCTCAAGAGACTTCTCCTTTTGAGGGTCTGAGTTGTGATGCTATCTTAGGCAAAATCTCTCAGTTTGTTCTTCAGGTATGTTGTTTATCATGAGGATGGTTATGGTTATTATTAGCATATAATAAGGTTTGAGTACTTACCTGACTTCTTTACTTTACAGAGGCATGAGTACTTGATGAAGTCCCTGGATGACATGAACAAAGAGTTTGCTGATACTAAGGCCAAGCTTGATGATGCGAAGAAATGTGCCCTCGATAAGGCCAAACAGCTTGAGAAGAAGCTAGGCAAGGTGGAAACTCAGCTGAAGGGTGTAAAGTCTGCTCAGGCCAAAAGCTTGAGGGATCACCAAAAGGAGATGGAAGAGTATAAGCAGGGGCTGATGAAGTCTGCCACCATCTCTGTTTTTCAAGCCAGGGTGAGGATGGCATTGCAGGCTAAGGATCCCAACTTCAAGGTGGAAGACTGGGACGTTGGAGCTTGGCAAGAAATGATCCTCAGTCTGGGTGGAAAGGAAGTGGCGTCTGAGTCCATCCCTGCTGCTGATCCTCAGGACGCTGGCAAAGAGGCAGAGGTGACAGAGGCTGAGGTGATGGATGCCGGGGTGGCCAAGGAGTTTTAGGTTGAGGAACTGGTGGGCAATGAAGGATGTGATAACTAGGCCAGAGCCCACTTGTTTAGAATTTTGGAATGGTGGTTTATGAAAAATTTAGACAATTTTATGTTTTTTTTTCTTTGTATGATCAATGAAAGCTTTTGGGGTGGAGGGATCTTGGTTTTCAAGACGAAGCCCCAAATCTTTCTCAACCTTGACTTTGAAATGCTGACCCCTGGTGGATGGGTCCTGTTTTAGGATGAAGCCAGGGGTTGGTATAGTTTCTTAATAATATATCAATAACTTTTGATATCTCTGTTAACTTTTGATATCTCTGTGTTCTTTAATTTTCTGCAAACATTAACAAACACTTAGAATATAAAGGAATAAACAAAAATAATACCTTTTGTATTTTCTTTGATGAATAATTCTTCTGATCTTGCCACATTTTTCATAAGTCCTTCTCATTGTCAGGATGGTCTTCATTATCCTGAGGATGTCCCCGATTTCTTCTTCATCCTTGTGATGGTCTTGCATCCTGAGGATGTCCCCAGTGTAATATCTTCAAGATAGACCTTAAGTCTACAATCCTTTGCAAGAAAAAATTGTGTTTTAATAATATCCTGTAAAGGAAAACTTTGTTATTATACTGGCGAGTTAGGCCTTTGGTTTAACTGGGATCAAACCCCCTTTGTAATAACTTGGTGATAAAACCAATATGTAACATCTTGAGAATGACTGGCGACAAGGCCCTTAGGAATAACTGGCGACAATGCCCTTTAGGAATAACTGGCGACAAGGCCCTGGTGACTAGACCAAATACGTAAGAGACATTGAAAAATGTCTAAACCTTAAGAGCTCCATTGTATATCTCAAAGATAATGAAATTCTCAGCCACTTTTACATAGACTGGTCCCACCATCCCGAAAATATACATGGGCATCGTGCGCACCAGGCGAGGGTTGCTAACCCAATGAGAAAGGTGAAAACCTTTAAACCTTAGGAAGGTGTCAGACACCTTAACGGAGGAGAGGGTGGCAAACCCCCTAGTCTTCTAAACATTCCATCTTCAGGATGGTACTGCAAGATTCTCAGGATGGACTATTTCTAGACCATTTTTAGTGATAATATAATCGATTGAAATAGATTAAGGATAAGTACTTACATACGGAGATGATTCATCTCTATCAGCCTTCATCTTCATCCCACCTGTGATTCGGACCATGGTTTCTCTTCTAGAGAGATTAGTCACATGCATCCCTAGGCATGGTAGTATTTTAAGTGAATAGCATTCCAAGCCCTTGGTAGAATCTCTCCTTCCATTGTTGATAACCAATACACTCCTTTACCGGCTTCAGAATCGATCAAGTATGGACCTTCCCACTTGGGAGCTAGCTTACCCTCGCTTGGTTTCGTTGTGTTTTGGAAGGCTTTTCTTAATACCATGTCTCCTTCTTGAAATCTTCTTATCCTGATATTTTTGTTGTAAGCTTTAGCAATCCTTTGTTGATATGCTGTCATCCTTAATTTAGCAGCATCCCTGAGTTCATCCACAGTTTCTAAATCCTGTAGTAATGCTTTGGAATTGGTAGTTGCATCCTGAAGATGTTTCCTTGCTATAGGCATGACCATCTCTGTTGGCAGCATCGCTTCTGTTCCAAAACCAAAGAGAAAGGCGACTGACCAGTAGCACTCTTGGAAGTAGTCCTATCAGCCCAGAGTACAAATGGAAGTTCTTCTGCCCATTTCCCTTTCTTTTCCCCAAGCTTCTTCTTCAAGTTGTTGACGATGATTTTGTTTAAAGATTCTGCTTGTCCATTAGCTTGAGGATAGACTGGTGTTGAAGTCACCATCTTGATCCCCCCAACTTTCACAAAAGTCAGTTGTTCTTTTGCTGATGAATTGAGAACCATTGTCACAAACAATTTCAGATGGTACCCCAAATCTTGTTAGGATATTTCTTTTGATGAATGAGACCACTTCTTTATCTCTGACTTGCACAAATGCTTCAGCTTCAATCCATTTTGAGAAGTAGTCTGTCATCACCAGTATGAATACCTTTCCTCCAGTGGCTTTGGGTAGCTTTCCTACTATGTCAATTCCCCATTTCATGAAGGGCCATGGTGAAATAATAGGATGTAGTGGTTCAGCAGGCTTGTGAAGGATGTTGCTATGTCTTTCGCATGGATCACACTTTTGGGAATATAGCATGGCATCCTTCTTCATTTTAGGCCAATAGTATCCCGTCCTCAGTGTCTTCGAGTATAGAGATCTTCCTCCTGTATGATTTCCACAATCTCCTTCGTGGATGTCCTTGAGCACCTCGTTTGCTTCATCCTTGTTGAGACATCTCAAATATGGACCTGCAAGAGACTTTCTATACAAAATATTGTCTATAATTGTAAATTTAGATACCTTTATCCTGAAAGCCTTTGGATTTTCTCCATCAGGAATGACATCTTCTTGTAAATATTTCATTATGGGAGTCATCCATGATGAATCGTCTTGTTCCTGAGTGGCTAAAACAGTGATATCCTCAAGGGGCTGTTTTATCCTCAGGATGTGCCTGGCTATCCTCAGGATGTGCCTGGCTATCCTCAGGATGCCACTCTTCGATTGCTGGTTTCAGGATGTGGATTATGGGAATCTTGGACCCTTCTGGTAGATTAAAGGAGGATCCCAGGTTTGCTAAGGCATCAGCTTCAGTGGTTTCTTCCCTAGGTACCTGTGTTAGTGAAAATTCTACAAAAGAAGTAGCTAAATTTTTAACAATTTCATGATAAACAGCTAACTTTTGTCCTTTTACTGCATATGATCCATTGAAATGGTTAGTGATCAACAAAGAACCAACAAAGACTTCAATATTAATAATATGCTTATCTCTAGCAAGTTGTAAACCAGCAATGAGAGCTTCATATTCTGCCTCATTATTGGTTGTTTGAAATGCACATCTAATGGCACGGGGTATCTTGTCCCCTTGTGGCGATTTTAGTAGTATTCCTAGACCTGTGCCTCTTGCATTTGAAGCACCATCAGTGTATAGAGTCCATTTTTCCAAATTTTCATTTAGTTGTTGAACTTCAGACTCTACTTCACTCAGGATGTCACTACTAAAATCAGCCACAAAGTCTGCTAGAGCCTGTGACTTGATTGCATTTCTAGGCTCATATTCTAAGTCAAAAGCACTTAATTTAACTGACCATTTTGCCATTCTTCCAGACATTTCAGGTTTTCTAAGTACATTCTTAATGGGATAATTAGTTTGAACATATATTTTATGTGTTTCAAAATAGTGCCTTAACTTAGTATAAGCCATATTTAAAGCTAAAATAAGTTTCTCGAGATGTGAATACCTGGTTTCAGCATCTAGTAGAGTTTTACTTACATAATAGATAGGATGTTGTTGCCCTTCGAAGTCCTTTACCAAGACAACACTTATTGCATTCCCAGAAACTGCAAGATATAGCTTGAGAGGTTCTCCATCCTCAGGTTTCATCGATAATGGAGCTGTTGCAAGATAGTCTTTCAGCTTCTTCAGTGCTTTTTCATGTCTCTGTCCCCAGTCGAATTTGTTATTCTTTTTCAGGATGTCGTAGAACTCCTTGCATTTCTCTGAGGATTTCGAGATGAATCTATTCAGGGCTGCTATCCTGTCAGACAGCCTTTGCACATCCTTAATATTTCTTGGAGATTTGAGATCAAGGATGACCTTTATTTGTTTAGTGATGGCTTATATCCCTCTTTTTGTTACCAAGTATCCAAGAAACTTTCTAGCTCCAACTCCGAAATGGCATTTTGCTGGGTTTAACTTCATGTTGTAAGCATCCAGGATGTCAAATGCTTCTTTGAGATCCTGAAGGTGATTTTCAGCTTTCTTGGATTTCACTACCATGTAATCAATGTAGACCTCCATCGTGTCCCCAATCTTTTCCTTGAACATCATGTTCACTAGCCTTTGATAAGTGGCACCTTCATTTTTTAGTCCGAATGGCATGGCTATTGATGTGAGTCCGAAAGGACCACATATTTATAGTTTAATTTGGTACTTTTATGTTTATTTGTGTGTAGATTTGCCCGGAGAGAGCTACTTATTCATAGGTCATGGAAGAAACGCCTAAAATGCTAAAACGATAAAATTACGAGTCTTAAGCGAAGAAATACGAGTCGGAACGGAAGACGGGGCTCGAAACCGAAGAAAACGTCAAAGAAATTATAATTCTAATTTTTTAGCCTTGTCGCGGACCGCCTGGGAATTAATAATTCCATCGCGGTCCGCGCGAACTCTTATTATCAGATTGAATTTCTTAGGCTGTCGCGGACCGCCTGGGAATTCTTAATTCTGGCGCGGTCCGCGACACAGAGTTATTGCGATTTAGAGCTGGCAATCGTCCAGCCTGTTCCTGCACTCGCGAGCTCGATAAAAACAACTCGCAATCGACCAGAATAAGCGTCCAGCGTCTGTTGAGACCAAAAATCACTCCCAAGACATCATTCTATCACCATTTTGAGCATCAAGATCCATTTTTTGAAGTGCTAGGAGCTAGGAGGAGGCCTAGGAAGTGACCAACAGCAGCATTTTATCAAGAATCCGGCACGAATCTTTCTATGTTTGTGGTTTGAAATCTTTCTGTGTGAACTATTATAACTCTACAAGTATGATTGTTTGTGTTTTTGTTATTGCCATGAGCTAAACATTGTTAGTTATCTAGACCCGATGAAGCTTTTGATATTGTGACCCGATTGTTGTTTGGATTTGTGGTAATTAGTTATGTTAATGTTAATGTTAAATATTTAGTTAAGTTCTTAGAATGTCTTGTTTGGTTAAAATCTGAAGTTCATGTTGATTTAGTAAAGAGTTGCTTATGAAGGTTGGAAAACACATAGGTAAATATTTATTAATGAATCTAGGTTCTTGACATGAGACTAGGAATGGTAATTGTTAATCAACTTGTTACAAAAGATTTGATCAATTGAGAATTCTTGCATTTTAGGACTTGGAGAGTAAAAGTGTTGTGGTATATTCTAAGGATTAATAAAATTTATGAGTTAGTAATTTAGGCCAAAATTACGAATCTTGCATATTTTTACCAAAGATCGACCGCTTGAAAATAACTATATATTTTTCTACATAGAAGCAACATAGGGTGGTTAAAGTGTGATTATCGTTTTAGCTTTCCCTAAAGTTGTCGAGTTAGAAGATCTTGACAGATGACTT
Source organism: Ambrosia artemisiifolia (assembly GCA_032199755.1). Lineage (NCBI taxonomy): Eukaryota > Viridiplantae > Streptophyta > Magnoliopsida > Asterales > Asteraceae > Ambrosia > Ambrosia artemisiifolia. The sequence continues at coordinate 16,072,140 of CM063523.1, forward strand.
TCTCGCATTAAAAGGTTAACATGATTTACACAAAATGAGCGTCAAAGAATGGATTTTAGGTGGTTAAGATGTGTTTGAAGTTTTAATTTCCTAAAAGTCATTTAATTAAGGACCTATGACTAGGCTTAATATATTTCAGAATTTTGTATTACCATTATTCCTTACCTCATGATCGTCACATATCATTAGTGGATTCTCGGTTTAGATAACTCTTGATTAATATTGTTGTTGAAAACTATCTTTATTTGCTTTATATTTTGTAATTTAAATTAAGAAATCAAAACCAACCATTTGGAAAAGACTTTACAGTAACAAAAGTTTAGTATTGAGAAACCGCGTCTTTGGGATTCGATACTCGGTCTTATCTGTTTACTGCCTTGCGACCGGTACACTTGCCGTGCGTGTGTAGTTTTTAGGTGAGTCGTTTTAATTAAAACTTGTGCTATTTTTATATATACGAACGCACACATCAAGTTTTTGGCGCCGTTGCCGGGGACGCGGCATATTTCAAGAAAAATTCGAGTCACTGATTTAGTCAAAAAAAAAAAAAAACTAAATAAATACTTTTCTTTTATCTATTTTTCTTCTGTATATATTTGTCACCCTTTTTCTATTTTTGTGTAAATATTTTATTTATTTATTTATGTATATTATTTCATTTCACGTCTATCTGGTGCATGTGATTTTGTTTTGTTTTGTTTGAGTACACTTTGTAGATATTCTCATGGAGCACTACTATGAAGACCACTCTGAAGGAAACTTTCAGAATCAAGGGTACTATCACAGCGGTGTTTGGTGTGAGATATGTGGAGAACCCCATTACACACAAGATTGTTACTATTCGGTTGGGTATCCCGCAGAATACTATGAAGAACCATACTCTTATTCGCAGCCAAATGATTGTCCATCCTTGTATGAGAAGCTGACAGAATTAAACGATATGTTTTTAAAGTCAAGCAGTGAATCTCAGCAAAATTTGGAAAGGTTTCAAACGCAGTTTATTGAACCTAGTGAATCTATTCTCCATTCACAATCATTTGAAGATCACAACGTACCATCATTCGAACCCAATGTAAGTCCAACTACATATGAATTGATGACAGAATTACTTAACAGTTTTTCAGGTTATTCAATCTATCAAGAGGAAGATATCGCTCAACAAGAAATCAAGCGACAAGAGGCCATAGCTCGTGAAAGGGAATACGAAGAACAACGCCGCAGATTAGAAGCACAAACCATATTGATAAATGATATTTGTGCCGAATACCGAGAGACATTTCCTTTCACTAGGGGTCAAAGCATCTATTGGGACGATGAGGATGAATATGAAACACAACCATCCTCGTTTCTTGCTGGGTTGGAGACAATAATGGACGAAGAAGTTCCACCTCCAGTCCAACAAGAACCCATGGATGATGATTTTTGGAGCGATAGTGAGATTGAAGAAGATGTTGGGTTGAATGATGAAAGAGGTGAGATGGAAGACAAGATGGCGGATGAAAAAGAAATATATATACCATCTTGGGAGGATGAGTTTGGTGAGGAGTTGGATAATCTTCCAACTCTTGAAGAAGGAGAATTTGACCATGTTGGCGATCTATTATTCTTAGAAACTTTACTTGCAGGTACAGGCGCGCCAACAACTGAGTTCAAAAATACACCAAACGAGGAAAAAGAGGAAGAGGTGGTAACAATAAAGGAAAACAAACCACCTCGTCAGAGTCAAGATTACCGGCCCGTGCCACCACCATCACGGGAGAGGGTTCGTCCAGGTAAGTGTAGGACTAAGTGCTCTGACCCGTTTGAATTTTTCAAACGTCTTTCTAGATTCACCATTCGTTTTCTGACAAATAATGGTGAACGATCTGAATTAAACGGGTTGGACAGAGGGTGGATTAAAGAGAAGCCACCTGATTGAACTTTGGTTAAAACCCAAGTGTAAAGCCAGGCATATTTTCTGTTTTATTTTTGTTTGTTTGTAGTGTGTTTGTTTGTTTTTACAGGTTTAGAATTTACCACTTTTGGGTTGCGAATGAAATGCTATACAACCAAAGTGAAGATTTGGACACTGCAACTTCGAGAAATCATCATATCCTAGGGGAGTTGCTTTGTCCTTATTTTTTTTTTTTTTTTGTGTGCTTTCTTTCTTGCCTTTACATTGAGGACAATGTATTGTTCAAGTGTGGGGGTGTGAAAGTTATTTTGTGTGTTTAAATTTTGTGTTGTGTGTTTAAATTTTGTGTGTTTAAAATTTTTTTAAAAAAAAAAAATAGTTCCTTTCAAGCATAAAAAATAAACATTTGGTCAACTTTAGTTTGTTCGAAATGTAGATTCTTAATCATATGTTAGTCTTGTGCAAGGTAGTATGAACCGTTTTCAACAAGTTTTTCTAAGAAAATACATATGAATTCATTTGATCAAATTTAAAAATTTAGTGAAAACTATTATATGTACATGTCGGCAGCCTTAATCCCTACTTTGGTGAGATATTGAGCCTATTTACACTTTTCATACACATATATACATATTTTCAATTGTTGAGTGTAAAGCCGCTTGTTACTTGTTACAAAATTTGTCTAGTTATACACGCTTAATAGTAATTACGCACAAATGTTAAGGCAAACTTAGGAAAACCTTTTATTTTTACACCATTTCTGTGTTGAACACGTTTATCACCATATTACCACTAGTTGCCACACTTTGAGCCTTTTACCCTTTTCATTTCTTACAACCCACATTTGTTAACCAAACTACCCAAAACCTACTTCATCGAATGCATAGTTGAATCATTTGTTTTGATTATTCTCATTTGTAGTATTGATATTGTGAAAAAAAAAAGAAAAAAAATATATACATATATAAAAAAAAAGAGAGAAATATCTTTATTTTTATAGCTATAAGTCGACTTTGAATCGACAATGTCATAATTGTTTCTATCTATAATAAGGATTCATAAAATTCGATTTCACCCATTTTATCTTTCAACCCTTTTTACCCAATTATCCTACCTATACCCAAAGCCCAAAACCATAAGTCCTTATCATATTTTTGTGCATTTTTACATCTTAGTGTGATTTCTTTACAAATTTATATTAACAAGTCTCAGGTTTGCTTTGGAGCGAATAATATTAGCACATTTTATGCTAATTCCTATATGATACCGAGAGGAGCGACTATTGCGAGGGGTGTGTACATATGATTGAGTTCAAAAGATTATTAAACTTGATCAAGTTAATTCAGTTTTAAAAGAAATATATTTTGACTTGTTGAATTAACACATCTAATGCTTTGTCAAGAATAAGGTATGATTTTGAATCTTAAGTAGGATATCTATAACCGACCATTGCATGTTTGTCTTTATTTTGAAGTGTTTTTCAGGGACGGAAAAAGATAAGTGTGGGAGTGTGATGTGAGTCCGAAAGGACCACATATTTATAGTTTAATTTGGTACTTTTATGTTTATTTGTGTGTAGATTTGCCCGGAGAGAGCTACTTATTCATAGGTCATGGAAGAATGCCTAAAATGCTAAAACGATAAAATTACGAGTCTTAAGCGAAGAAATACGAGTCGGAACGGAAGACGGGGCTCGAAACCGAAGAAAACGTCAAAGAAATTATAATTCTAATTTTTTAGCCGTGTCGCGGACCGCCTGGGAATTAATAATTCCATCGCGGTCCGCGCGAACTCTTATTATCAGATTGAATTTCTTAGGCTGTCGCGGACCGCCTGGGAATTCTTAATTCTTGCGCGGTCCGCGACACAGAGTTATTGCGATTTAGAGCTGGCAATCGTCCAGCCTGTTCCTGCACTCGCGAGCTCGATAAAAACAACTCGCAATCGACCAGAATAAGCGTCCAGCGTCTGTTGAGACCAAAAATCACTCCCAAGACATCATTCTATCACCATTTTGAGCATCAAGATCCATTTTTTGAAGTGCTAGGAGCTAGGAGGAGGCCTAGGAAGTGACCAACAGCAGCATTTTATCAAGAATCCGGCACGAATCTTTCTATGTTTGTGGTTTGAAATCTTTCTGTGTGAACTATTATAACTCTACAAGTATGATTGTTTGTGTTTTTGTTATTGCCATGAGCTAAACATTGTTAGTTATCTAGACCCGATGAAGCTTTTGATATTGTGACCCGATTGTTGTTTGGATTTGTGGTAATTAGTTATGTTAATGTTAATGTTAAATATTTAGTTAAGTTCTTAGAATGTCTTGTTTGGTTAAAATCTGAAGTTCATGTTGATTTAGTAAAGAGTTGCTTATGAAGGTTGGAAAACACATAGGTAAATATTTATTAATGAATCTAGGTTCTTGACATGAGACTAGGAATGGTAATTGTTAATCAACTTGTTACAAAAGATTTGATCAATTGAGAATTCTTGCATTTTAGGACTTGGAGAGTAAAAGTGTTGTGGTAGATTCTAAGTATTAATAAAATTTATGAGTTAGTAATTTAGGCCAAAATTACGAATCTTGCATATTTTTACCAAAGATCGACCCCTTGAAAATAACTATATATTTTTCTACATAGAAGCAACATAGAGTGGTTAAAGTGTGATTATCGTTTTAGCTTTCCCTAAAGTTGTCGAGTTAGAAGATCTTGACAGATGACTTTCTCGCATTAAAAGGTTAACATGATTTACACAAAATGAGCGTCAAAGAATGGATTTTAGGTGGTTAAGATGTGTTTGAAGTTTTAATTTCCTAAAAGTCATTTAATTAAGGACCTATGACTAGGCTTAATATATTTCAGAATTTTGTATTACCATTATTCCTTACCTCATGATCGTCACATATCATTAGTGGATTCTCGGTTTAGATAACTCTTGATTAATATTGTTGTTGAAAACTATCTTTATTTGCTTTATATTTTGTAATTTAAATTAAGAAATCAAAACCAACCATTTGGAAAAGACTTTACAGTAACAAAAGTTTAGTATTGAGAAACCGCGTCTTTGGGATTCGATACTCGGTCTTATCTGTTTACTGCCTTGCGACCGGTACACTTGCCGTGCGTGTGTAGTTTTTAGGTGAGTCGTTTTAATTAAAACTTGTGCTATTTTTATATATACGAACGCACACATCAAGTTTTTGGCGCCGTTGCCGGGGACGCGGCATATTTCAAGAAAAATTCGAGTCACTGATTTAGTCAAAAAAAAAAAAAAACTAAATAAATACTTTTCTTTTATCTATTTTTCTTCTGTATATATTTGTCACCCTTTTTCTATTTTTGTGTAAATATTTTATTTATTTATTTATGTATATTATTTCATTTCACGTCTATCTGGTGCATGTGATTTTGTTTTGTTTTGTTTGAGTACACTTTGTAGATATTCTCATGGAGCACTACTATGAAGACCACTCTGAAGGAAACTTTCAGAATCAAGGGTACTATCACAGCGGTGTTTGGTGTGAGATATGTGGAGAACCCCATTACACACAAGATTGTTACTATTCGGTTGGGTATCCCGCAGAATACTATGAAGAACCATACTCTTATTCGCAGCCAAATGATTGTCCATCCTTGTATGAGAAGCTGACAGAATTAAACGATATGTTTTTAAAGTCAAGCAGTGAATCTCAGCAAAATTTGGAAAGGTTTCAAACGCAGTTTATTGAACCTAGTGAATCTATTCTCCATTCACAATCATTTGAAGATCACAACGTACCATCATTCGAACCCAATGTAAGTCCAACTACATATGAATTGATGACAGAATTACTTAACAGTTTTTCAGGTTATTCAATCTATCAAGAGGAAGATATCGCTCAACAAGAAATCAAGCGACAAGAGGCCATAGCTCGTGAAAGGGAATACGAAGAACAACGCCGCAGATTAGAAGCACAAACCATATTGATAAATGATATTTGTGCCGAATACCGAGAGACATTTCCTTTCACTAGGGGTCAAAGCATCTATTGGGACGATGAGGATGAATATGAAACACAACCATCCTCGTTTCTTGCTGGGTTGGAGACAATAATGGACGAAGAAGTTCCACCTCCAGTCCAACAAGAACCCATGGATGATGATTTTTGGAGCGATAGTGAGATTGAAGAAGATGTTGGGTTGAATGATGAAAGAGGTGAGATGGAAGACAAGATGGCGGATGAAAAAGAAATATATATACCATCTTGGGAGGATGAGTTTGGTGAGGAGTTGGATAATCTTCCAACTCTTGAAGAAGGAGAATTTGACCATGTTGGCGATCTATTATTCTTAGAAACTTTACTTGCAGGTACAGGCGCGCCAACAACTGAGTTCAAAAATACACCAAACGAGGAAAAAGAGGAAGAGGTGGTAACAATAAAGGAAAACAAACCACCTCGTCAGAGTCAAGATTACCGGCCCGTGCCACCACCATCACGGGAGAGGGTTCGTCCAGGTAAGTGTAGGACTAAGTGCTCTGACCCGTTTGAATTTTTCAAACGTCTTTCTAGATTCACCATTCGTTTTCTGACAAATAATGGTGAACGATCTGAATTAAACGGGTTGGACAGAGGGTGGATTAAAGAGAAGCCACCTGATTGAACTTTGGTTAAAACCCAAGTGTAAAGCCAGGCATATTTTCTGTTTTATTTTTGTTTGTTTGTAGTGTGTTTGTTTGTTTTTACAGGTTTAGAATTTACCACTTTTGGGTTGCGAATGAAATGCTATACAACCAAAGTGAAGATTTGGACACTGCAACTTCGAGAAATCATCATATCCTAGGGGAGTTGCTTTGTCCTTATTTTTTTTTTTTTTTTGTGTGCTTTCTTTCTTGCCTTTACATTGAGGACAATGTATTGTTCAAGTGTGGGGGTGTGAAAGTTATTTTGTGTGTTTAAATTTTGTGTTGTGTGTTTAAATTTTGTGTGTTTAAAATTTTTTTAAAAAAAAAAAATAGTTCCTTTCAAGCATAAAAAATAAACATTTGGTCAACTTTAGTTTGTTCGAAATGTAGATTCTTAATCATATGTTAGTCTTGTGCAAGGTAGTATGAACCGTTTTCAACAAGTTTTTCTAAGAAAATACATATGAATTCATTTGATCAAATTTAAAAATTTAGTGAAAACTATTATATGTACATGTCGGCAGCCTTAATCCCTACTTTGGTGAGATATTGAGCCTATTTACACTTTTCATACACATATATACATATTTTCAATTGTTGAGTGTAAAGCCGCTTGTTACTTGTTACAAAATTTGTCTAGTTATACACGCTTAATAGTAATTACGCACAAATGTTAAGGCAAACTTAGGAAAACCTTTTATTTTTACACCATTTCTGTGTTGAACACGTTTATCACCATATTACCACTAGTTGCCACACTTTGAGCCTTTTACCCTTTTCATTTCTTACAACCCACATTTGTTAACCAAACTACCCAAAACCTACTTCATCGAATGCATAGTTGAATCATTTGTTTTGATTATTCTCATTTGTAGTATTGATATTGTGAAAAAAAAAAGAAAAAAAATATATACATATATAAAAAAAAAGAGAGAAATATCTTTATTTTTATAGCTATAAGTCGACTTTGAATCGACAATGTCATAATTGTTTCTATCTATAATAAGGATTCATAAAATTCGATTTCACCCATTTTATCTTTCAACCCTTTTTACCCAATTATCCTACCTATACCCAAAGCCCAAAACCATAAGTCCTTATCATATTTTTGTGCATTTTTACATCTTAGTGTGATTTCTTTACAAATTTATATTAACAAGTCTCAGGTTTGCTTTGGAGCGAATAATATTAGCACATTTTATGCTAATTCCTATATGATACCGAGAGGAGCGACTATTGCGAGGGGTGTGTACATATGATTGAGTTCAAAAGATTATTAAACTTGATCAAGTTAATTCAGTTTTAAAAGAAATATATTTTGACTTGTTGAATTAACACATCTAATGCTTTGTCAAGAATAAGGTATGATTTTGAATCTTAAGTAGGATATCTATAACCGACCATTGCATGTTTGTCTTTATTTTGAAGTGTTTTTCAGGGACGGAAAAAGATAAGTGTGGGAGTGTGATGTGAGTCCGAAAGGACCACATATTTATAGTTTAATTTGGTACTTTTATGTTTATTTGTGTGTAGATTTGCCCGGAGAGAGCTACTTATTCATAGGTCATGGAAGAAATGCCTAAAATGCTAAAACGATAAAATTACGAGTCTTAAGCGAAGAAATACGAGTCGGAACGGAAGACGGGGCTCGAAACCGAAGAAAACGTCAAAGAAATTATAATTCTAATTTTTTAGCCGTGTCGCGGACCGCCTGGGAATTAATAATTCCATCGCGGTCCGCGCGAACTCTTATTATCAGATTGAATTTCTTAGGCTGTCGCGGACCGCCTGGGAATTCTTAATTCTTGCGCGGTCCGCGACACAGAGTTATTGCGATTTAGAGCTGGCAATCGTCCAGCCTGTTCCTGCACTCGCGAGCTCGATAAAAACAACTCGCAATCGACCAGAATAAGCGTCCAGCGTCTGTTGAGACCAAAAATCACTCCCAAGACATCATTCTATCACCATTTTGAGCATCAAGATCCATTTTTTGAAGTGCTAGGAGCTAGGAGGAGGCCTAGGAAGTGACCAACAGCAGCATTTTATCAAGAATCCGGCACGAATCTTTCTATGTTTGTGGTTTGAAATCTTTCTGTGTGAACTATTATAACTCTACAAGTATGATTGTTTGTGTTTTTGTTATTGCCATGAGCTAAACATTGTTAGTTATCTAGACCCGATGAAGCTTTTGATATTGTGACCCGATTGTTGTTTGGATTTGTGGTAATTAGTTATGTTAATGTTAATGTTAAATATTTAGTTAAGTTCTTAGAATGTCTTGTTTGGTTAAAATCTGAAGTTCATGTTGATTTAGTAAAGAGTTGCTTATGAAGGTTGGAAAACACATAGGTAAATATTTATTAATGAATCTAGGTTCTTGACATGAGACTAGGAATGGTAATTGTTAATCAACTTGTTACAAAAGATTTGATCAATTGAGAATTCTTGCATTTTAGGACTTGGAGAGTAAAAGTGTTGTGGTAGATTCTAAGTATTAATAAAATTTATGAGTTAGTAATTTAGGCCAAAATTACGAATCTTGCATATTTTTACCAAAGATCGACCCCTTGAAAATAACTATATATTTTTCTACATAGAAGCAACATAGAGTGGTTAAAGTGTGATTATCGTTTTAGCTTTCCCTAAAGTTGTCGAGTTAGAAGATCTTGACAGATGACTTTCTCGCATTAAAAGGTTAACATGATTTACACAAAATGAGAGTCAAAGAATGGATTTTAGGTGGTTAAGATGTGTTTGAAGTTTTAATTTCCTAAAAGTCATTTAATTAAGGACCTATGACTAGGCTTAATATATTTCAGAATTTTGTATTACCATTATTCCTTACCTCATGATCGTCACATATCATTAGTGGATTCTCGGTTTAGATAACTCTTGATTAATATTGTTGTTGAAAACTATCTTTATTTGCTTTATATTTTGTAATTTAAATTAAGAAATCAAAACCAACCATTTGGAAAAGACTTTACAGTAACAAAAGTTTAGTATTGAGAAACCGCGTCTTTGGGATTCGATACTCGGTCTTATCTGTTTACTGCCTTGCGACCGGTACACTTGCCGTGCGTGTGTAGTTTTTAGGTGAGTCGTTTTAATTAAAACTTGTGCTATTTTTATATATACGAACGCACACATCAGCTATATAACAATATATACCTGATGGTGTCATGAATGTTGTATCCTCCTGATCATCTGGTTCCATCTGTAGCTGTTGGAATCCTGAGGATGCATCCATGATTGTCAGCATCTCGTGGCATCTGTATCTGTTGGAATCCTGTGGGAATTTCACTTCCCTTATCATCTTAGACTTCAACAGTCTGTCTACTTCCTCTTGTATGATGATATTTCTCCCTGGAGCAAACTTCCTTCTTTTTTTCTGAATGGGCTTGAAACTCTTATCAATTCCAAGTTTGTGAGTAATGACATCATTAGAGATGCCAGTCATATCTTCATGCTTCCATGCAAAAGTAGACATCCTGCATTTAAGAAATGTGATTAGTGATTGTTCAGTATCATGTGGGATACTCTTACCGATTTGCACAGTGATATCCTTGTTGTTGTCGTCGAGGCAGACGGCTTTTACATCCTGGTCAGGATGTGCTTTAACATCCTGAGGATGGCACTGTGCATCCTGTTGTAATTGCTATGCTTGTCGAGATGAGGCCTTCATTGATGTCGTATAGCAATCTTTAGCTTCCTGTTGATCGCTGTTGACCTTCACAACTCCCCAAGCTGTGGGTAGTTTCACACACTGATGATATGTCGAAGGGACTGCCTTCATGTCATGTATCCAAGGTCTCCCCAGGATGACATTGTAGCAGGATAGGGAATCTATCACACAGAATCTCTATATAGAGTTCACCCCTTCTACATGTACTGGTAGCTTGATGTCACCCACTGTGCTCTTAGTTTCCCCACTGAAGCCCACCAAGACTGATGATCTGGAAACTATTTTAGATTCTGGGATGTTCATTCTCTTGAGAGCTTCAAGCTGGATGATGTTCACTGAACTTCCTCCATCTATGAGAATCCTGCGAACAAAGTGGTTAGCAATATATAGAGTAATAACCAAACCGTCATGATGAGGGTCAAGAATGTTTTCTCGGTCTTCTTCCTCAAAGCTGATCACTTTGGAGGTTGTCAGGATGGTCGTCTTCGTTGGTCTTTCTCCCTTTTCAGACTTTGTTTCCCTCGCGTGTCTTTTAGCAGCTGAGTATGAGGTTCCACAAATGTCTGACCCTCTTGAAATGAAGTTGATAATACCAGCATCCTTAGGTGGGGATGGTGCTCTTTCTGGGATGTTGGTACCATCTTGAGCCCTTGACTTCTTTTTGCCCAGGAGATCCTTTAGGTGACCTTTGCTCAAGAGATATGCTATCTCCTTCCTAAAGGCGATGCAATCTTCAGTGGTATGGCCGAAATCTTCGTGAAAGGCACACCATTTGGATTTGTCTTTCCATCCTGTCTTGTTGTCATTCTTCGGCCATCTTGCCTTGTCCCCTAGATCCTTCATGGCATACATCAATCCTGTTACATCCACAGAAAAACAATAGTCTGATAATTTAGGGCTGTCATCCTCATCGTCGTCCTCTACCACATTGACCTTCTTATTATCAGGCCTAGCATATGGTTTATGCTTGTATGGTTCGTATGTGGGAGTGGACTTTCGATTGGGATGGTTATATTTTGAGGATGATTCTCTCCTCTCCTGTATCTTCTTATCATCCTCAAGTCGGATGAATCTCAAAGCTCTGTTCCTGACTTCATCCAAGTTCCTGCATGGATTCATCACCAATTCTTGGTAGAATGGTGAGTATCTTTGCAGTCCCATCTTAAATGCCTGTACTGCTGTTGTGACATCCAGGTTCGGGATGTCAAGTGCTTACTTTCCAAACCTAGTAATGAACTCTCTTAGTGATTCCCCTTGTGGTTGAGTCACCCTGTATAGACCACTTGTCAAACGTTCGAACGTTCGACTACAAGAGAATTGATTATTAAACATGTTAATTAAATGTGCAAAAGAAGTAATAGAATAGGGAGGAACACTTAGGAGCCATTTCAGGGCTGGACCAGTGAGAGTTGAACCAAATCCCTTGCATAAGCATGCTTCTTTCAGATTGGTAGGGATTGGATTTATTTCCATTCTTTCCCTATATTGAGCCACGTGCTCCTCAGGATCTATAGATCCATCATAGAGCTTCATGCTTGGAGTTTGAATTTGGATCACCAACACTAGAAGTGTTTGATTCATTTTCTGATGTGGATTCTGATTTATCAGAACTTTCTAGTGTCACAGTGTTTAAATTGTGATTTTCAAATAACACTGGAGAAGATACTGATTTGTAACTCACATTCGGGCTTGGTTCTTCTATAATATGATCTAAAACATTAGCCACATTTAGATAACTCTCAAGTTTCTTGTTAATCTTTTCTGAAAAACATTTAATCTTTGCCATTTCAAGTTTTGTTTCTTCAATTTCATTTATATAGTTATTAATGGCAATTTATTTATTTGAAAGAGTTTTTGTTAGTTCAGAAATATCTTTCTTGTAGTTATCTAAAAGCTTATTTCACTCTTTCGATAAGACTCAATGGCGGTTTTAGCACTTTCAAGTTGATACTTTAAGTCCTTAACCTCGCCCTAAAGTCTATCACATTTTCCACAATATTTATCACTAGAAGTAGAGTTAGAACTTACCGGTTTTGGAGCATCTGTCATAGCCATCAAAGCGAAATGAGCTTCCTTTCCTGCGAAGAACTTGGAGTAATCAACTTTGGAGAAAGTGTCATCCACCATGCAAGACTTCTTAGTCATAAGAAAATCCGCTTCAGCAAGAAGTTGCACAATATCATCATCAAGTGAATTAACACTTGATTCTGAATCAAACTCGCTTTCAGTGTTAGAATAAACAGATACATGATCTTCAGAAAAATTAGCAACAAAATCATCAACCGTCTCTGAAACTGCTTCCTCAATCACCGGTTCCGCAACCTTCTCAGAAACAACCTCTTCAACTACCTCTTCAATCACCACCTTCTTTTCAACTATCACCGACTCCTCATTAACCACTTCTTGTGCCAAACAAGCTACATTCCCAATGACTTCTTCAACACCCATCTGCATATTATTCCATTCAAACCCTTCATCCTATTGGATCACCAAATCTTGGTTATCATTTTGCTTTTGAGTGTTTGGTGTATTCACAGGTACAAGTGTTCTCTCACGGTTTGGTGTTGTTTGAGTTTGGTTTGATGTTTGTCTTTGGTTGGTATTTTGTGAGGTGTTTTGTCGGTTTTGGTAATTGTTTTGGTTTTGATAGTTGTTGTTTTGGTTTTGGAAAGTAACTTGGTTTTGTGCTTGGCGGTTTTGGTAGTTTGAGTTAAATGGGTTGCGGTTTCCATGTTGTTTAGGTTGGGTACACTCTCAAGCAAAATGTCCTTTGGTTCCACAGTTGAAGCATGTCACTTTCGCCTTGTTGAAACCATAGGTAGTGTTTGGCGAAGTTGCAAGATCTGTTCTACCAGTTTTCTCAATAAACTATGTTGCTCTTCTCATCACACTTGCAAATGCCCATTGAATGTCAATCAACTCCATCTCTTCCTTGTCGATTTGGGCATAATCTTCATTTGTCAGATTATTGTTACCAATCTGACTAGCAACAAGTCCATTGTATGAACAAACTAATGCTGAGACCAAAGCAACATGTTGATGAGCTACTTTAGCCGTCACATTGTTCATGTTAGAAGTTTCTAACACGATCGGGCTTGAGCTTGATGATGCTTGACTAACAACCGGTGTAACTTGTGGTTGTTGTGGCTGTGTCATGTTTATTGATGATGTTGCATAATAACTAGAAGCATGCAATGGAGGTTAAGATGGTGTGTATGATGGTCCAGATGACACACCATAATAACTTGCTGCACTAGTAGGTTCAACACTTGATACAAATGCGGTTTGTGGTGCAACACTCACACCTCCACTCGGAATAGAAGTAGATGAAGAAGTAGCATAATAAAGTTCTGGATTCTGTGGAATCTAAGATCTTTTCTCCTTTCTTCTTGCTTCAATCTCTTTGTTTTCCAGCTTCTGAATAAACTCATTAATCGACCAATACTGATAAGCATCTTTTTCTTTTAATACTTCAACATGCTGGTTCCAATATGGTGGTAAGCATCAGTAAACTTTTCTACAACCTCTGTCATTGGATAAGCAACCTCGTATTTTGACAACTCAGATAATAGATGAAAGAATATTGGAGTAAGTTCCTTGAAAGTTTCATTCGCAATATAACTAAAATTATCAAACTCTTTCTTTAACTCTTCAATTCTCAATCTGCGAGTCTTCTTGTTTCCATCATGTCTACTCCTCAATGCATCCCATGGTTGTTTTGAAGTAGAGCACGGTCCAAACTGGTGTAACAAATCTGTAGTTAATGCTTGAGATAACTGTGAATAGGCTTTCTTTTCAGCTGCATATTTCTTCTTTTCGTCATCCTTTAGGTCCTCAAGTGATATTGGTGTGGTTGAATTTTCAATGGTTGGTGCAACATATCCCTTCACTATCATCTGCCACGCTTCTCCACCATCTAACCCCATGCCTTCAAGATGAATCTTGAACCTTCTTTGCCACGAGTGATAATCAATCATATCTAACAACTTTGGTGTCTGGTTCCATTTACCAAAGATACGTCATTAACCAATGTTGTTAGGGCATTAGTGGTTTGGCTTTGAACTGATGCTGCTACTCCCCAATAATCTGGAATTTGCTGTGGAGGAGATCTAACAGCGGGTTGTGATGGATTAGAAACGACCCAGTAATTCGGCATCTGTTGTGGTTGCGTGTTCCCTCTCTTAGCTGGTACAACTGCCCACGGGTACATAGGTGTTTGTTGTGGCTGTTGATGAGTCATAACAGGTCTCGGTGTCATCGGTAAACCGCAGATGTTGTCCATGATGTACGAAATAACAACACTTAGAAAATCTGAAAATCAACTAACTGGTTCGACCTTTCACAAATGTCGAATGGTCGAATGAACTAGAAACCACTGGTTCGACCCCAGACAACAAGTTCGAATGAGTAACTGATAGAATAGAACTTCGTTCGACCTCTATGTGAAATTCCTTTGACCTCTCGTAAGTACGAATGAACAAAGAATGGTCGAATGAAACAAAACACACTCAAAAAGAAGAACCAACAAACTGATTCAACCCCTAAACACACTTGATTCGACCCAAATATGACTGATTCAACCTGAAAATCAGACTCCTTCAACCTAACTCAAACTCGTTCAACCCGACCCATTATGAAAATCAATTTTTCTTCAAAAATCAGCCAATTTAATCTGAATTTCTCAAAAGTTGATGGATTTCAATGAAAATAAGTAGGTTTTGAATCGGATCTAATGGAGATCAAGTTTTATGAAAGAATTTTTTATTTTAACCGTGAAAACAAGTCCAAATCAATGAATCTCCATGTTTACATAAAGTTCATGCAAAAAAAAAGATAAACTTTTGCTGTTTTTGATAAAAAAAAAAAATCTGATTGAAAACTATCATATTGCAGTTGTGTGATTGAGCACTTGCTCTGATACCACTTTGTAGGATCGGTTTTTAACAAAACAACACAAAGATCACACAAGTATAAGCAAACTAGGTGCGGAAACCCTAATTCGCATGCAAAATGATAATAATCAGATCAAAACACGTTAAGATACCTTTTTCAATACGATTTCCATTAATCTAATGATGATAAAACGTTTACAAGTTTAGATATTAATGAAAATACAAGTTTCAGAACTCTCTAGAACACACACTCGAAACACACACTGACACAGCTATCCAAATGACCAACAGTTATGTTGAAAACCAAGTTCAACATACATATAAACCTGCACATTCGACCCTTGCATTGGTCGAATGGCCTGGTTCGACCTCTACAAGGTGCGAACCAACATCAAAATACAACAAACACAAAATACATTCGACCTAAACTGAAGTCCATTCGACTGGTCGAATGAATATCTTTCAATCATCAATCTTTCACATCTTCGACAATCTTGTACAATCCGAAAGCGATAGCCACAAAATGTATCTACAGAACACCATCTACCACCATCGTCCCAGACGAATCCACACGAATATTTTTGTTGCACCAATTATACGTGACATTCTTTATAATGATATCTGTATTTAATTCATTTCAACACCCTGTTTTCCCAACCAAAAAAAACTATATATTTTAGATTAATCACTTAAAAAGGGTTTATGAATTTTGATGATTGTATGCATAAATGACTGTATTTGACCTTATTGTGTAATATTTAATTCGTTTTACGAGTTCAACACCATGTTTTCCCGAAAAGAAAATTCCATATAATTTAAGATATTATCGCTTAAAAAGGTTTATAACTTTGATGACTAGTGGGATGCTCGCGCGATGCGGCGGAGCGACATATATTAACGCAAATACTGAAATGTTAGTGTCGCGCGATGCGGCGTTGATTATGATTTACAATGTGACACATGTTTTATGTTGGTTTATCAATCCTCTCGTAATATATTTTATAGTACTTTTATTAATTTTCTTTTCCATATAGGATTGTTGTGGTCTATAGATGTCATGAGTGTTACAACATAAATATTTATGAAATATTTATGTAATCTGACCCAAACCAAACTCAAAATTCGGACTTTGGGTTAAGAGACACCCAAGCATTGTAAAAAAAAGACCCCTGTGAAAAGATAAAATCGAGAATCAGCTACTACATATACATACGTATAACAATCATATCGGAATAGTCTATTAACTGAATAACAATGAGATGCTGGAAGCTAAGGACAATAATTAGTATTGGCAGCATTGTAGCACATGTTGGGAAAGAAAAGTTAAGCAGAGAAGGTGGAATTTGGAACATAGAAAAGCAAAGTGGGTGGATGCAAAACCCTTTGACATAATTGTTAATGTAAAAAGAAAATGGTTCATTAATCTTTCCATGGTAGAAGGCAGCCATAAGATATGAATAAGAATAAGACCTTATAAAGGTACGAATTGAAGAAAAAAGCCGGTAACAATGCCTACTAACAAACTAAATATTATAAAGAGAATAAAGAATGAGAGAGTTGTTTAGTATATAATAATAACACAATGACCACCATTTATAGGGCTTTAGTAGAAGATATAGACATAAATGAGATAAATGAGTTAGGAACATGGATAGTCAATAGTAACTTTATTATTTCATAATCAACTTAATTGTTAATGTAAAAGGACAATTTCACCCCTTTACTACCTTCATTAAGTTATTGTACCATATGCATTATATGTTGTAATTACTTAAATTTGGTTGGAATCCTTCCCTCATGTTTTATAATCTATAACTTATAATAAAAGAATTGAACTTTGATGATGTGGCATTCAATGGAGGCCTCAACCCCTCCTTGAATGTGCCATGTGGCATCATGTAGGATTTTTTAATTTTTGAGTTTTTTTAATAAATCTATATATATTATAATTATTTTGGGAAAAGATAAGAATTTAAAAACAAAATTAAATTTTATCTCTAATGTTTCCTCCCATAACTTTTAAACGTTAATATCTTTTACATACGAGATTTTTTAAAGAAAAAAAAATTACACCAAATTAACGAGCGTTTTATTATCTTTCCAACGAGTACCATAGTGCTATATAAAAAAACGGAGAAAAAAAACAACTATTTTTGTGGGGTTTGTTTTCAAATATATTTTACTCTACTAATAAATCACAAACGATAAACATAACTTCATAGGCAGAGATTCCTTTTTTTTATATTTGAATATGATAACTTATGGCAGAAATTTGTTTAAAATAAATAATAATAATAATAATTATATTATTATTATTATTCATTAATCATGTATTGACAAATCATTAATTATGTTGTCATATTAGATATTTTATTATGTTATATTAGATATTTCAACCCCGGGATACTCCCGGGATAAAAGCTAGTATAGTATAGATAATATGCATAAATGATTGTATTTGACCTTAGTTGTGTAATAAATTAAATAGGTAACCTAAGTAGGTGGGTAGTTATTAAGTTGATGGTCTACCAGTCCTCCAAAACAAGAAAGACGTGTAAACTAACATCAAAGGTCATGGTCGATCATTTGGTCTTGTTAAAAAAAATGTTAGTGACAGCTCCATTTTTGTTTAATTTTTTATTTCCTAACATGTTTATATAACTAGTTAGAAACCCGCGCGATGCGGCGGGAGCGACAATTTATAGCCTAGTAGTGGTTTATAAAATTAATTGAATCACTAATAGCATTAAGGGCTTGTTTGGTAGCCTCTTAACGAGGCTCTAAACCATTTAGCTTTAAATGGTTCAGTATTTAGATTGTTTGTTTCAACTTAAAAAAAGCTCTGGATGAAATGGTTAAGAGCTGAACCATTCAGACTTAGTGCATAGCTCAACCATTCAACACTTAATCATTCAGAGCTTTTTAACAATTCAGACCTCTTAATGATTCAACACTTATCAACCAAACAGCCCCTAAGTCATACGCCATAAGCCACTAAAACTGAATGGTTTCCGAATTTAAGTTCAGCTGGTATCAACGAATTAATTCAAGAGTTAAAAAATAAGCAAGACTTCCATGCCTTTTAGTTTCACATCAATGTTTTAGTAAGTTGATAATAGGAGTACATTTTTTATCAACGTTTTAGTAAGTTGATAACATGAGTACATGAGTAGCACAATGTTAGCGACTTAGTGCTAAGTGTAATTGTTCTTACATTATGCTTTTACAAACTTCTTCTCCGATACAACTATGTATAATTTGGCCATCACATTTACACTATTTGGCAAGAAAGTTGAACCATAAGCAACAACCAGTATTACTCCATTCACAACAAAATGAATAGGAAACAAATGAATGCCAACATTTTATTGTTAAATTAAACATAATATGATATAAAAGTTTCATAATAGTGCTTATAACAACTATTGAATAACCAAATCCGCACTATAAAACTGACATAGAAAGTAAATGTAATTTTTAGACGAACTATTCATTTGAAACTCGTAATAACCTTCAAAACTGAAACTAACATGATACCTAACAAATCAGAACTTCTTACCGAAGATTGTAGGTCCATTTTCGACCAAAACAAGTAGTTTAAACCATTTATCTTGCAGCAAACAGGAACCAAAATGCAGCAGCCGCTGAACTCATTTACCTTCAATAATAGATCCCAAAATCACTTTAAATCTTGGTAAGCATAACCAAACCAAACCACTTAATTACAATTGATTACGGGTCAATTTGCTTCACCAAAAGAAGCCAAATTAAAAGCTTTTAACCTTCTTATCATAACATCCCCGAACTGGTTTAAAGAGCCTTACAACTTGCTCCAAGACAACAAAAACACATCACATTCGTTGCCTAAGGCTTAACCGGTTGTCATTCATCAAAACTGAGTAAATAAAGTCATAACTCATCCTATACCTGCTGGAAATTGTGAGCCCAATCAGCACCTTCGTGGGCAGCCCCTAACATGTCAGAATCAGCTTCATCTTGACTAACAATAGTGTCAAATTTGTCTTCATCTGTGAGGGTTTAACCAGTACACATAGATGCAGAAAATTAGCTCAAGATCAACAGTTCTAAACCCATAAAAATGAGTTTCTTACCTGGTGAACATGCAGAAAACCAAGAGCCTATACAACCCTTCACCAAAACAACCCTTTGCTTATTTGCAGCTTGACTCAAATGATTGATCAGTAACCTGTAAATCCACATCAAATTGACAAGTTTAGAAAACCCACAAACATATGACATTTGATGGAGTCTTCTAACATACCACAAGATTCAACCACACCTTCACATGAGAAATTAAATAAATTCTAGTTAATGAAGATCGCTGATGGGTACTATTTATATGAGTTTAAATTTGTTTTGATATTTACTATGATGGAGTTATTCGTTTTTTCTTTCAGGTGCATATCATCAACCGCATATCTATCTGAATTAGTTGAATATTTATAAGTTGGAGGGAAAATTATCTTCCCATCTCTCCATCGTTTAAACGCGTGTCCCTTTCACTGTTATATCTAAAGCTGTAATCATGTAAATCCGATTGAGCACACTATCTTTAGTATGTTATGAATATAACTCATTTTGATTACCAATATCCCCGAGACAATTACATAGATACGCTCTATCTTTATTATAAATGTAATCGACTCATAAGTTATCATGTTATACTAATGAAATTTCAGCATTTTAAGCATAACCTTGAGTTAATGGGTCAATCTGTAGAAAATAAAATGAAGGTTTCTAGAGTTGCCTGTCCCTTTTCCAATAAAGCCCTCTAATTCCGCATCATGTTAAAGCATTAACACAGACTAAAGAGCTATAATAACAGTGATTGTATTTTCACCCATGTGATATGGTAAATACAATTTTGCCATTATATATGTAATCAAACAGAAACATATATGTTTATGTGTTGTATTAAATGTAAATATGCCAGAACCCATACCTTTTTTTAATACAAAGAGGTGATATTCTGGAACCTAAAGCTGTTAAAGGATTAGTTATCCTAAATCATGTGGCAAGCATAATCGATCTTCTTAAATGTTCATTTTCCAAAGAAAATCAATTCAGAACCTAAAGCGTTTTGAAAATAATAGCACTAATCCTCTTAATATACCTATTAAGATAGAAGTTATCCTAAATCACAAGAACTAAATTGAGGATTAAAATTTATAATAGTTGAAGATTTCTTACCAATAACTTTGGTTTTTCCTTCTATGGACAAATGGCAAGCAACTCTGGCAATAAAGTTCCTTCACTCGATATATATACTGATGTAGACAAAGGATTTAGTAGCAAATTCCATCAATATACAAACATATTTGAAAAGCTATAAAACCAAGACACCATAGAAGAAAACAAACCAATTTCAAATATGGACAGGTTTCAACCCATTGTTACGCTATTCGCATACACTTCTCCATTCTAATTAAACCACCGGAGGGAAGCACATACTATAATAAGAGGTAGAAATTCTTTAGTAGCGTATTCAATCAAACGGGCCGGTCCCCACCATTTTGGAACTGTGGTATTTAGTTGAGGCGCCTCAGATTCATTTTCTTAGCGTTTCGCCTTGAGGCGCACGCCTCAAACGCTTTTTTTAACCATGCACAAAACTGGTAATAGGTCAGCCCACCCTGATATGACTGACTTGTTTCTGTTAATTTGCCCTTTTGACCCATTTAGGCACCCCTAGGTTTGCATGAATAAACCCGAGAAACCTAGTTCTAGTCTAGAGATAAACTATATTGTAAAGGCATGTTGGTACCTGCATTTCAATTCATCTAAAAACCACATTACCTTCATTTTCAATTGTGAGATTATCATCTGCTCGTTTAGCTCTGATTTGCTTCCATACTTCCAGCATTTTATAACTAATGATAACGATATATTCCTTCCATTGGTCAGCCGTCAGGATTGGAACATGAATGAAAAAGTATATATTTTTTGAACCATTGCAGGTTAGCTGACAGAAATTATCTGAACCTGCCTCACAAGTTCACAACATGCATATGTTATAGATGGCACAATAAATTAATCTTTAGTAAAGGCAAATACTCCATTGAATTAAAAAAGAAAAGGAGCCAATGTCAACCATTTCTATTGCTATCAGATGATAAGACAAACCTGCAAATGCACCAAACACGATCGATGAACCGCAACCAAAGCTTGTTTAAATATCTCAAATGAAAAGGCCTCTATAGGAATATCAAAGGGGGTTGCTGCTCAAGAGAAAAAAAAAATAAAGCAAACAGTCCTGTAGAGAACTCAAATCAAAACAAATAGAAACAATTTCTTGTTGGTTTGTTAACCAAATAGGTCCAACCCCTATACAATATACCATAAGTCTTTGTTCCCCAAAACTCTCTCAAGCGTAACAACCGAAAAAAATCAGAACAGAAAAGGCAAGATAACCGCCTGCAGTTCAGTAAAAAATACCAACAGTTAATTCTAAATTCAAACTTAAGAAAACAAAATTCAGTAAGATGTTGCAACCTGTAAATTCTTACATGCGGCAATGTAATGAACCACGTAGGCTTTGCGAATGCAATAGGGTTTGAAAAACAAAGAGCAGATCTTCAATCTAAAACACAGGGCATCAAATTTTATGGTTTGAAGAAAAGAATTGATTTGAGAGGAAGACAAACAACAGAGAGATTATATGAAATTAGGGTTTAGGTGGTACCTTTTTATGGAGAATTCAAAATTCTAGTTGCAGGAATGGTTACAGTTTGATGAATCTAGTTTATAAGTCAAAATTCCTTTGTAGACTTCAGCGAGATCTTCTATCAGTCTCTTCAATTCTTCTTCCCTGTAACAAACAAAGGGTAGAAAAGAAACCTAATGGAAGAAAAGTAATCTAAAAACCTCCTCCACTTGGGGGTTTTATCCCATTTCTTCTTTATCATGCTAACATTCCCTTTTGTTGATGGAGCAGAAGCAATCGGAGGAAAGATAAAGTGAGAAGTTTGTTTATGGAGGAGAGTGGAGTGGGACTAAAATCAATCACCGCTCATTGTTTTTTTCAATTTCAAATGAGAACAGACGGGTAAATCGCCATAAACTGCCCATATAATGCTCAACTTCCTTTACAAGGCTAAAAGACAAATTTGCCCCTGTAAATTTCTTAGGTTATGCATCATGTGTTGTAAGTTAAGCAACTAAAATTGTATTACTTAAGTTTTAAGAAGTCCTTGGCTCATGCATTATAATATAGTATAGATATGTTTCAACTTCAACCTCTTTTGACCTACAGCCCACTCTACCCAGCCCCTAGCTTTGTCCAAAATATTGTTTAATTGTTATTTTAAAATTTTGTTTCACAAATACACTTTGGGAGAATGTCAAACCCCAAACCTGTTTCTGTTTTGCTAATTTGGTTAGTTGACCTGTTTGACCCTTTGGAGATAAAATATACCAAAAGGCAGGGTTTTTTTTTTTGAGTTTATAACAATACCAATTTGAACAATTCAAAACAAAAATGTGGTCCATATGGTAATTTACGTATCAAAACATTGTTGACCCATTTGATCCTTTGGAGATAAAATATTTATATACCACCAGGCTGCTTTAGATAAATTTATGATGATCCAGGCAAATCTTAGGTAAACACTATTATCTTACTCTTTTTAACACCCAAGTTTTTTTCTAATAATTGTACCATTTTTATCTACTCAAACCAACTATGAAACATAAATAGGTTGCTTGTTTGATTGACAAAATATTATGTAGATAGAAAAAACATAAGCAAAATTGCCTTTTGACCTCTTTACTAACCTTCTTCTCTAAGGAAAAAAAAAACAGGAATTAAAGCTCCATTACAAGTATAACAACTTATATGATTAAAGAAAAATAACAAAAAACAAAAACATACCCGTGCAATGACAAGAGCATGTTCAAAAAGTCATAGTATCAACTCCATTAGGTTACAAAAGGGGTAAAAGTGTAATTATATATTACCTTTGGACAATCATAGCATTGCAGCTCGTATGAAACTCATAATCCGATCCCTAGTAATCAACCAGAAGCAAAATTTATTCATCCAAACATTATAAAACAATTATTCATGGAGCCCTTTTACCAGGCCACCTTGTATAAACAAAGGAATCTTGACTTACTCATGTTTGAGGAGAAGTATCAGTAACTTGACCTAGATTCCGTTGCAACTTATTAGACGAAAGGCGCGTCTCACCAGTCGCAACCTACTTAGTGCGCCTCAACGCATAGGAGGGCGCCTCGCGCGCTTTTGACAACATAGATATAAATAACAATAACAATAACAACAATTATAATAATAATACTTTGGATTTAAGAAATGATGAACTATACCTTGTTCAACAGGTAAATATGCAATCTAGGATTGCTTTTGAGCATGGGTTTTTGTGGGCTGCAGGCATTACACATAAATGATTTGTTATTTCCGTGAAGGAGAATCTTTTCATAAGCAAATAAAAAAAAAGTTAGAAAATTTAAATAACTTATATATACTAAAAAACTAAAAAAAAAGATGCAAGAAAGTGAAGAAATCAAACAAAGCCCACCTAAAATTGCACCATAGTTAATGTTGGCATACAACTCCTCACGAGTAAGACTCCCCCATAACACGATCTTAAAGGAGCAAACATCAACCTGTTACATTGCAAAATAAAACAAAACATATACAGCATCAATAAACAAACCAAAAAAGTTGGGCGTTATACAAAATGCACAATTGAAGCTCTAAAGGGGCATTTTTGCCTTTTCAAAAACTTTATTGGTGTCAACATTCAATAAATCAGGCACCATACAAGGCAGGACTCCCCTATTTCCTCCTGAAACCAAAGTGTTTCCCTTGATTTTTGATAGCCCAAAGTCACCCACCTGCATAAGCATGGAGTTAAAATGTCATTAAACAATTAAAAAAACAATCGAATACATAAGAAAGCATAATACTTTAAGTGATACTAATTTCAGTCAAAACTACATGAATTTCTAACCAATGAAAGTAAAAAAAAAAACTATACTTAGACCATGCGTAGTGGGGGGCTTTATATATAAAGCCCCCCTTTCTGATTGGTCCACGTGGCCGCTGAGTCAACATGGAGAGATAAAGTGAAAAACGGGTGTAGTGGTGGGGCTTTATATATCAATATTTTATTATATCTTTTAAAGTGAAAAAATAATAAAATAATAAGAGAGAGAGAGAATCTGATGTGGCATCATCTGATTGGTGGGGGGGTTTGTAATCAGGCGCTATATCTATATAGCCAAACTTGATTTTGGAAAAATGGAGCCCCCCCGTTTCGGTGTACAGGGGCGCTATTTTTTTCCCCACTATCACGCCCCACTACATGGGGTCTTAAGCATTGTTCAAGGCGTGATGTGAGGGTTCTAAGAAAAATTATATGCAAGATAAGAATAAAAATAAGGTTACAATTGTATTAATTCAGTTTATGAATTATGGAACATGAATAAGCACACATATATTTAAAGAAAACTGGACTTGTTGAGTATTATTTATGCATTATACAAACCAGGGGCTTAAATCATAAAAAAAAGATATTAGCACAAATTAAAAGCTTATTTACCGTTGGGTTGTATCTATAAAAGAGTTCCTTAGGTTATTGTACTATGGAATCTTTCCACCATTTTCACAATAATGCACACTTATAAAAAGACAAGTGTGCAAATCTTTCAATAAATCTTTTAAAAGGGACTCTGCTCTTGCTTCCCAATCTCATCCGTCTTCAGCCCCCTGTCTTTATCTACGTCATAACACAATCACTGTTAAAAAATTAAACAAACAAAAACGTTAAAATTTTTGGAAGGTATGAGATAAATAACCAAATTCTATGGAGATGATAGAAAGGAGAAAGTAGAAGACGACCATGTACAGGTACACAGCCACAACCTCATCAACCACAAAAACCAGTTATCATCAACAGATCTGATGGAACAAACCACAAACTTTCGATGATAGCACAAAACAGATCGATGAAAGCAAAAAAAAAATATATAACGCATAAAACAAAACAGAAAAATTGATGAAAAAACTTATAAATAATCATCAAATGATCAAATGCGCAACAATAGATGTTGAATAAGATATATAACAAACCTCATCCTTCTAAAACAGTAACTCTGGATCCTAAACTCCAATAACTGCATAATGGAAGGTTTTAGAGAGGGAGACGCCATGAATAGAAGGGTTTAGAGAGAGATTGATGAACATGAGCGATCTTGGTCGATCCATGGTGGATTTCAGAACCTAGTTTTGATTTATAGAAACATGTGTGCGGGATCTTATGCGTTTTAAGTTTTGAAAGTGAAATGTAGATTAGGGTTTTTGTGTGTGAGAGAGGGGGAACGAAGGAAATGATTCAGCGTTTAAATTTTGAAATGTGCATCTTATCCGAGTCTTGAGCTTTGAAATGTTGGTGGGTGCTTCAAAGCTTGTAAAATTCTCAAAAGTTTAGGATTGAATCATTGTACAATATGCTTTTAAGGTTTGTACCCTGGCAAATGACCAAAGTTGATCCTCTCCACCTATTTAGGCTTTATCTAACCTCTTCTTGGCTTTGTAACTACAAGCAATTTTTTAGTATAGGTTGTTATAAACTAACTAAAAGACATATTTGCCCTTAAAAAATCTTTATCATGTGCATTAAGTGTTGTACTTTAAGCAATTATATTTGTATTACTTAAGTTTTAAGAAGTCCCTGCCTCATGCATTATAATATAGTATAGATTATATGAGTATTTCGAGAACCACTTAAAGTTGAGAAAACACATAAAAACATTTGAACACCATATAAACTTTTTTAATATTTTTATTTGCTAATATGTTTTATATATTAATAATATTTATGGAAATATAAAAAGGTATACATGGGTGCAAAAGTTTACATATATGTAAATTAAGTTACGTTACGTAGGTGTAATTTTGTTTTACAACTTAATTTTACTTTGTGTGCATGTAAGTTTTGATTTTCCTTTTTCTAATTTCGTAATATATTACTAACATATAAAACATATTAGCAAAAAAAGTTTAAATGAAGTTCTAATGTGTTTTCTCAACTTAAGTTGGTCCTGGACTCCCGATCTATCCCCTACACACACTATTATTATTTATTATACATATAAGGCAAACAAAAATGTAATTAAGATTATTTACAACTTTTAAAACTTATGGGCAATTATTTAAAATATATTGTTGACTTTTAAATCAATCTTCTTTTACAATTTTTAAACAACTATAATTTTTTCATTTATTAATAATTATTAAAAATATACTATAAAAATAAACATTTTATTCTTTTTAATTTGAGTATGATATTATTATATATTTTTTATTTTAAAATATTTATATGCTACGTGGTTAATGTGTGTGTTAGTTTCAAGTTAAATGAAACAAAAAGAACAAATTTGTTAGGGTGGAGTGCATGATCACCTAACATATCCTAACAATTTCAAATCCGAGGCTATCACATCAAATTTGTAAAATACTACCCTAAGACTACTCTTAAAACCCAATGTTGCAGGGAACACTATGTTAAAATGGTGAATCCTATCATTTTACACACACTACCCATTAATTATCACTTTGTCTATCTTTCACCTACACACCCCAACCACATGAAATCTCTCTCATTCGGCTCCTGCTACCTGTGCTCCCTACCCGTGGCACAAGGGACCGTGTAACCAAGCGGGTAGAGGGTACCCGAGGCCGAGACACTCCCCGCTTGCTGCACCTTGAACCCTTACTACATTGTTTTAACTTTTAAAAAGTATTTATTCTCTAGATTGTCATTGATTCTTGAAATAAATAGCAAAATATTTGGTTTTACTATACATTCGTCCACCCATGCAACTACTTCATTTATTTAGTAACCTCATGTCAACCTTCGAAAAATATTTTCCTTGCATGACAAAAGCAATAGCGTTTATTACTACCATGACATAAATGTCCACCAACCAAAACCTGCAAAACCATGTGATTTCAAATTCGTCTACTAAAGTAGCGTTGTATTAAAAGTTTAAAACCCAACTAACAAACATCATTCATTTAATCCCCATCAATGTTTCCAACTTCTCTCCATATATACACTCTCATTTTGTGTCAAAATGTACATACCTACGTCACATATTCTTTAGACATAAAATCCCAGTCGAGTCTCCCTCACACATATACTCACACTACAACATGAAAATGGCAACATATGAATGCTAAAGATTTCAGTTGAGTGACTTCTTGGTCTATTAAAAGGTTGGTTTTTTGTTATCTTTTTCATGTAACTGCTTAAGATTCGTTGTTTCAATCTTATTCTCACTTTCTTCTTGTCGAATTCGTAGTAATACATACACGGACATTAGATTTAACATTGAAAAATGATTGTTTATTGATCTTGTACTATGTTAATCAACAACTAATCTTGGATTAAAGAATTAACATGTTCCTTTTTTAAATGTGTATGTTATGTTGAAGTAGTACATAAAGGTTTTTTTTTTTTTTTCTAAAACAGTAAAGCTATGAACAATTTCTAAACAACTAACAAGAGAAATAGTGAGATCATAAGTATTTTAGTTTAAAATGTAGTAGTTATTTTTGAATATTTGTGTGAACATAAAATTGTATTATGCACTAACTATTACATTATTCCTATTAATTAGTACATAAAATGGTTTATAAATGCAATAATGTGTTTTTTTTCTTCTAAAGCATTAGATGTTTAACTAGTTAGGATTTTTTTGCCATTTTAGTGGTATAGTAGAGTTTTTTTTTATGCAAATGGAGGGTGTCAGTGGCCTGATAACAAAAATGGTGAACTTGCACAACCATCTTGCGGGTTCTGCTGATGTGGAGGGGAGAGGAGAGAAGGGGTTGCCTAGTAGGAGAGAGGGAGATGAATGTTGGTTTATGGTCTTGCGAGTTCTTGTTGTTGGAGGGGGTAAATTGTAGTTTTTTCGATAGTTAAAGGGGTGGTTTTGGAAGATGTTTAGAAACCGCAAGACCATAGAACGAGTTCTAATTCTTTGTCTGACACATCTGTACACGTCTGTACCATGCAGGGGGGGTATAGGGTTGAGTTTTAGATAGTTTAAGGGGGTGTTTTGTAACTTGTAATCAATGTTGTTCTATGGTCTTGCGGGTTTTAATTAAATGGCTGCAACTCTCTGACCCAAACTAGAAAAAGGTGAATATTATGATATAGTTGGAGGGTTAGACTTGTAAATTTTGTATAAAGGAAACCGAGTTTTGGTCTTGCGGTTTGGGTAAATATTGTAACTTATGTTTTGTTTTGTATGTATGAATTCGCAAGATTCGTCACATGCATTACACCCCAACCACACATTGAAAATCTTAGTCAGAAGCTTCATGCAATTGTCAAGTCAATTAATTGTCAAGTCTAGTCTACAGACAACTAAAAAACAAAAGTTGCAAATGCATGCATGCATACGAACGATTACTTCTTCTTCTTTATATATGTTGATAACATATATCCTGAACATCAATCGTTAAAATTCATACGAAAGCTAAAATCCTAATATCACTTCACTTCATCTTCCCATGCTAAAATCCTTATATCACACTCTGTTTCAACCTGAAATTATGGCATTTATAAACCCTGGTCCTCGCTCTAATGAGCTTCTATGGGATCAAGCACAACATCGTACTGCGAAGTTATTTGATGGAGATGAGCCCCCGCGACTTAATTGCAGACGGGGGGACCAAGCATTGTGGACGACACTTCATAACGTTCCAGTGGATGATCGTGTTAAATCGAAGCTGCGGGCGGCGGGTTTTCTTGGAGTTTTTGAGTGCGGTTACCGCAAGGTTGACCGAGGGTTGCTAACTGCCCTCGTTGAAAGATGGCGTCCTGAGACCAACACGTTTCACCTACGATTCGGTGAGGTGACGGTGACGTTAGAGGACGTTGCATGTTTAATGGGTCTTCCTATTAATGGTAGAGCGGTGACAGGGAGGCCATTCCACGCGAGAGATGATGCGGAACGGGCACAAGCTGTCCACAATTTGTTGGGTATAACAACCAACGAATTCAGGGGAAACACTGTGCTGACCTCAATCGTTCTAAACCACATCGAGGTTCCGTTGTCCGATGACGCGGATGAGGTGGAGATCACACAACGTGCACGTTGTGTGATGTTAGTCCTGTTGTCATGTTCTTTGTTAGCTGACAACAGGACCGGTTATGTGAAGTTGGGCTTTTTACCGTTCATAGAGGACCTCAATGAATGCGCGACATTTAGTTGGGGTAGTGCTGCGTTGGCATGGTTGTATCGCAACCTGACCAAAGCAGCAGTAAAGGACGGTGATTCAATGTGTGGGTGTGTCTATCTGTTACAGTTGTGGGCCTATACCAGATTTCGGGTATTTGCTCCCACAATTGTACGGTTACAACAAGAAGAAGAAGAAGAACGACTCCCATATGGTGCAATGTAAGTACTATGTTATGCGTGACCACAACTTTATTGATTCTTTCTATTAAAACATGTTAAGTTTAGTAATTATTGTGTTTCATAATTCTATTTTAAAGCTGGCGTGTACCACACAATTTGCACGGATACGATCAGACACACGGTGCGCGGAATACGCTCGCAACTATCCAGTCTTCACGAGAACTCGGTAGGAGTAAAGTCACATTAATTAAATTACTGATGAATTCCGTACATTGGCTTAATACTTTATTATATTTTTGCAACAGTTTGTCTGGCGTCCATACGAAGAGGAAAAGGATTCTCTGCCGGATTATTGTCTATCCGGGGAGGATTCTTGGAATTGTCAATGCTATATTGTGTGGATGCAAGTGGTGGAATACCACCCACCGGAGCGGCTACTTAGACAGTACGGGTTTAGCCAACGGAGGCCTGATAATCATCCCCTTAGCCATGAAGACCTTTTAAACTTGCGTACACAGAAGCTTACCGGGCGAATGGAAACAAACTGGCGAAGCAAACATGCCACCTATGTATCCTCCTGGGATAATCGCAGGTTTAATAGAGTGGTGGGGGAGTTGATATCACAAGGGTTTCCACCCGTGTTTCCAGATTACATGAGTTGGTATCTGGAACACACAATTGGTTTTGTGACCAATCCGGCGAATGACCCGGTACCACAAACCGGCTTCCAAGATGACCGGTCAAGAAGCCAACTTATGGTTTGTATTACAGTGTAATAATTAACACATAAGTATATAATGCAAAATATTATTTTAATAATTGTTATTTTAATATTAATGCAGATGGAAGGCTATTCACAGATTTATGCCCAAGCCGGTCAGTTTATGGCAAACGCTCCTGAACAATTTTCAGCGATTCAAAACACTGCCACCGCAGTGTTGACTTCAATTCGCGAAGGAGATAGACTGAATTATCCTTCGCGTCTACAAGATCACCCGGTCGGCTTCCAGGCTAACAGTAGCCGACCTCACCGGGTTTCAGGGCGGATTAACCGTAGACGACAAGGCCGGGCGGAAGCAGCGGGGCCTTCAACAAGGAATGACGACGAAGCAGGGCCTTCAACAAGGAATGACGACGAGGGTGGGCGTTCTACAATAATTGACGAAGCAGCAGGGCGTTCTACAGGAGTTGCAGTCGATCCCTTTGATGACGCGACGAACTGGTCTGAAATGTGGACACTTCCGCAGCAGGGCGTTCTACAGGATTCCGACGAGTACCACAAGTGTGTTCTTGATTACAAATTCTAGACCCAGTACCACATAGTACTTGACGACGTTCTCGACGAGGATTCCGACGTTCTTCATACTGTAAGGGTACAGGCGTCACAAAAGCCGCAAAACCCGTTGGTTGTTCACTTTGATTTGATGCCCAGTAAGCGAACGAAGATTGTTGGGTGTATGAGGACGCCTGAGTCTCACTTTGGGGTAGGGGTGTCCTCCCCCCAACTGTTGTGACGAACCGGCCCCAAAAAAACTACTCATCCCACCATCCATCCCACCATCCATCCCAGCGGGATCTTGAAGTAGTGTCCACATTTCAGACCAGTTCGTCGCGTCATCAAAGGGATCGACTGCAACTCCTGTAGAACGCCCTGCTGTTTCGTCAATTATTGTAGAACGCCCACCCTCGTCGCCATTCCTTGTTGAAGGCCCTGCTTCGTCGTCATTCCTTGTTGAAGGCCCCGCTGCTTCCGCCCGGCCTTGTCGTCTACGGTTAATCCGCCCTGAAACCCGGTGAGGTCGGCTACTGTTAGCCTGGAAGCCGACCGGGTGATCTTGTAGACGCGAAGGATAATTCAGTCTATCTCCTTCGCGAATTGAAGTCAACACTACGGTGGCAGTGTTTTGAATCGCTGAAAATTGGTCAGGAGCGTTTGCCATAAACTGACCGGCTTGGGCATAAATCTGTGAATAGCCTTCCATCTGCATTAATATTAAAATAACAATTATTAAAATAATATTTTGCATTATATACTTATGTGTTAATTATTACACTGTAATACAAACCATAAGTTGGCTTCTTGA
Organism: Ambrosia artemisiifolia; assembly: GCA_032199755.1. Classification (NCBI taxonomy): domain Eukaryota; kingdom Viridiplantae; phylum Streptophyta; class Magnoliopsida; order Asterales; family Asteraceae; genus Ambrosia; species Ambrosia artemisiifolia. The sequence continues at coordinate 16,103,775 of CM063523.1, forward strand.
CCTGTCATCTTGGAAGCCGGTTTGGTCACAAAACCAATTGTGTGTTCCAGATACCAACTCATGTAATCTGGAAACACGGGTGGAAACCCTTGTGATATCAACTCCCCCACCACTCTATTAAACCTGCGATTATCCCAGGAGGATACATAGGTGGCATGTTTGCTTCGCCAGTTTGTTTCCATTCGCCCGGTAAGCTTCTATGTACGCAAGTTTAAAAGGTCTTCATGGCTAAGGGGATGATTATCAGGCCTCCGTTGGCTAAACCCGTACTGTCTAAGTAGCCGCTCCGGTGCGTGGTATTCCACCACTTGCATCCACACAATATAGCATTGACAATTCCAAGAATCCTCCCCGGATAGACAATAATCCGGCAGAGAATCCTTTTCCTCTTCGTATGGACGCCAGACAAACTGTTGCAAAAATATAATAAATTATTAAGCCAATGTACGGAATTCATCAGTAATTTAATTAATGTGACTTTACTCCTACCGAGTTCTCGTGAAGACTCGATAGTTGCGAGCGTATTCCGCGCACCGTGTGTCTGATCGTATCCGTGAAATTGTGTGGTACACGCCAGCTTTAAAATAGAATTATGAAACACAATAATTACTAAACTTAACATGTTTTAATAGAAAGAATAAATAAAATTGTGGTCACGCATAACATAGTACTTACATTGCACCATATGGGAGTCGTTCTTCTTCTTCTTGTTGTTGTAACCGTACTGTAACCGTACAATTGTGGGAGCAAATACCCGGAATCTAGTATAGGCCCACAACTGTAACAGATAAACACACCCACACATTGAATCACCTTCCGTTACTGCTGCTTTGGTCAGGTTGCGATACAACCATGCCAACGCAGCACTACCCAACTAAATGTCGCGCATTCATTGAGGTCCTCTATGAACGGTAAAAAGCCCAACTTCACATAACCGGTCCTGTTGTCAGCAAACAAAGAACATGACAACAGGACTAACATCACACAACGTGCACGTTATGTGATCTCCACCTCATCCGCGTCATCGGACAACGGAACCTCGGTGTGGTTTAGAACGATTGAGGACAACACAGTGTTTCCCCTGAATTCGTTGGTTGTTATACCCAACAAATTGTGGACAGCTTGTGCCCGTTCCGCATCATCCCTCGCGTGGAATGGCCTCCCTGTCACCGCTCTACCATTAATAGGAAGACCCATTAAACATGCAACGTCCTCTAACGTCACCGTCACCGTCACCTCACCGAATCGTAGGTGAAACGTGTTGGTCTCAGGACGCCATCTTTCAACGAGGGCAGTTAGCAACCCTCGGTTAACCTTGCGGTAACCGCACTCAAAAACTCCAAGAAAACCCGCCGCCCGCAGCTTCGATTTAACACGATCATCCACTGGAACGTTATGAAGTGTCGTCCACAATGCTTGGTCCCCCCGTCTGCAATTAAGTCGCGGGGGCTCATCTCCTTCAAATAACTTCGCAGTACGATGTTGTGCTTGATCCCATAGAAGCTCATTAGAGCGAGGACCAGAGTTTATAAATGCCATAATTTCAGGTTGAAACAGAGTGTGATATAAGGATTTTAGCTTGGGAAGATGAAGTGAAATGATATTAGGATTTTAGCTTTCGTATGAATTTTAACGATTGATGTTCAGGATATATGTTATCAACATATATAAAGAAGAAGAAGTAATCGTTCGTATGCATGCATGCATTTGCAACTTTTGTTTTTTAGTTGTCTGTAGACTAGACTTGACAATTAATTGACTTGACAATTGCATGAAGCTTCTAACTAAGATTTTCAATGTGTGGTTGGGGTGTAATGCATGTGACGAATCTTGCGAATTCATACATACAAAACAAAACATAAGTTACAATATTTACCCAAACCGCAAGACCAAAACCCGGTTTCCTTTATACAAAATTTACAAGTCTAACCCTCCAACTATATCATAATATTCACCTTTTTCTGGTTTGGGTCAGAGAGTTGCAGCCATTTAATTAAAACCCGCAAGACCATAGAACAACATTGATTACAAGTCACAAAACACCCCCTTAAACTATCTAAAACCCAACCCTATACCCCCCTGCATGGTACAGACGTGTACAGATGTGTCAGACAAAGAATTAGAACTCGTTCTATGGTCTTGCGGTTTCTAAACATCTTCCAAAACCACCCCTTTAACTATCGAAAAAACTACAATTTACCCCCTCCAACAACAAGAACTCGCAAGACCATAAACCAACATTCATCTCCCTCTCTCCTACTAGGCAACCCCTTCTCTCCTCTCCCCTCCACATCAGCAGAACCCGCAAGATGGTTGTGCAAGTTCACCATTTTTGTTATCAGGCCACTGACACCCTCCATTTGCACAAAAAAACTCTACTATACCACTAAAATGGCAAAAAAATCAACTAGTTAGTTGGTAATTAAGTTTTGGTTTTAACAACAAATATGTGATTTTTATAGTATTTTTCTAAAGAAGGAAATGACATGTCCTTGTGAAAGTAAAGTTATTAAAAGACATTAACTTAAAAACAATTGATAAAATACAAATTAATATTAACATTTTTATAATTAATTTTGTTGCAAGATTATAATACCTAATTATCATTCTTCTTTCCTCTTGCTAATCAACGGTTGGGTTATTTAGGTAAATCTCTTTTTTACAAAATTGTCAAGTTTATAAACAAAAATAAGAATGATAAAGACAACTTCATATTACATACATAATCAGGGGCGGATTTAAGTACATCGGGACAGGTTCAGACGAACCCACTCGGTTTTAAATCTTTAGTAAAAATGTATATGAAAAATATGCCATGACCCAATTAGTAAAATTGGAATGAACCCATTAACAAACCTTATGAGTGGTTTAATGTTTAAAGCTTCCCACCTTCAACCTAGAGGTCCTGTGTTCAAAACTACTTTTGTTGCGTTTTGTTTATTTTTTTATAATCTAAACTAGAAGTCAAAGTTAGGTTTTAATGTTATGTTTCAACTTATGTGTGCCCCCATCCAAGACTTCCAGGTTTCCCCTTCACACCTTCAAGTCCACAACACATACACCACCCACTGTTTCTAGATCGTTCCTGGTGAGCAGCCATATGTAATTAATTGCTTATAGTTGGTTCTCTTTGTAAGGATGTAGTTTTGAAGTTGGACCAGATTCTCAAAGCTTCACAAAGGTTACCCTACAATCCTTCATACTTCAAATTACATTATACAAATCATCTCTGTTATACTGTTTTTTTGCTTAATTCTTTATTAATTTAATGTTTTTGAAGAAAAAAAATGTTAGTAAAAAAATGTTATTCCTCAAAAGTGCTTTGTAACGCGAAAATGTTCAGGTTAGTTTTAACTGTTTTGGTATTAAAGAACCATACACCCCTGAATTAGGAATCATACACCCTGGCGCAAATTTTATACTAATAGGAGGCTGTCACTGTTGGCAGATTTACTAAAGTAATCGCAAATCAAATAACAATAACTGATAAAGATTGATAATATTATTGAAGATTGAATCGAATGATGATATGAATTACAAAGGTTTTTGTTTTGTGAGTTTTTGGATACTAAAACTTGATAACCGTAAAAAGTAAACATCCTAAAGTATATATACATAAACGATCTAATCTAAACGACGTGTTGATTCCGAAGCGTTGTGTCTTCTTTAGTTGAACCGTTGCGTCTTGTTGAACCGGTTTATGTTTGATTAAACCGGTTGGATATTATCTAGCTTATACAAATGTTATGTCCAATACCCTCCCTTAAGCTAGATTGGTAGTACATTTAGCATAGTGCGTAGCTTTATGAAGTCTTTTGGTTGTAGTGGCTTGGTAAAGATATCTGCTATTTGATCTTTGGTGTTGCAGTATTTGATCTCCACATCTTCGGTTTTAATTATGTCTCTTATGAAGTGATACTTGATCCTAATATGTTTGCTTTTCCCATGATAGACCGGATCTTTTGTAAGATTGATGGTAGATTTGTTATCACAATGTAGGATGATCGCCTTGTTGGTGTCAAACTCTAATTCTTTCAAGATTCCTTTAAGCCATAGAGCTTGACATCCGGTGAGAGATAGAGCGATGTATTCTGCTTCTGTTGATGATAATGCCACTACCTTTTGTTTCTTTGATTGCCATGAAATCGCGCCTGAACCTGTATTGAATATGTATCCCGATGTGCTTTTACTATCATCCATATCTCCTGCATAATCACTGTCACTATATCCTTTTAATTCAAATGTGTCTCGTGAGTATACTATTCCATATTCTGAAGTCCCTTTTATATATCTTAGTATGTGTTTTCCTGCTTCCCAATGGGATTTCTTTGGTTGATCCATAAATCTACTTATCTTGCTGACTGCGAACATAATGTCAGGACGTGTATTGGTTAAATACATGAGACTTCCAACTAAGCTTCGATATAAGCTTGGATCAACGTTTTCTTCATCACTATTCTTGATTAGTTTAAGTCCATGTTCCATTGGAGTTGATGTTTTGATGCTATCTGCCATTCTGAACCTTTCAAGTATATCTTTGGCATACTTAGATTGGGAGATTCTTATAGATTCTTGATCATAGGTGACCTCCATTCCTAAGAAGTAGTGTAGTCTTCCCATATCTGTCATCTCGAACTCTGTTTGCATGGATTCTTTAAATGAAATGATTTCTTCCATGCAGTCACTGGCTATAATTAAGTCATCAACGTACAGGCAAACCACTAATCTGGTGGTTTCTGTTTTCTTTAAGAATAAGGTATGTTCGAATGTACATCTCTGGAATTTATGTTGCTCGAAGTATTTACTTATTCGACTATACCATGCGCGTGGTGCTTGTTTCAATCCATACAGTGCCTTTTTAAGAAGACATACTTTATTCTCGTTCCCTTTTTCAATAAATCCCAAAGGTTGTTCTATAAACACCTTTTCTTTCAATTCTCCATTTAAAAAAGCTGTTTTGACATCCATTTGATGTAGATGCCATTTATATTGAGCTGCTAAGGCAAGTACTAGTCTTACAGTTTCGAAACGGATTACTGGTGCAAACACTTCTTGATAATCTATCCCATATTTTTGCTTGTACCCCTTTACTACCAACCTTGCCTTGTGTTTGTCTATGTTTCCATGTTCATCGTATTTGGTTTTATATATCCACTTTACTCCAATAGGTTTTTGATCCTTGGGTAAATCTACCAACTCCCAGGTTTCGTTTTTCTGTATAGATTCTATTTCCTTTTGCATCGCAATCTTCCATTTTTCATACTTGCTGGCTTCGGCATAGTCAATCGGATCTGAATCAGTGTAAAAGGCGAAATTTGCAGCTTCTTGATGTCTTTGATATAGATTTCGTACTTCTGGACTGCTCAATGGCTGCGTTCTGTTATGAATATCAGCTAAGGTTCGTATCTTCTGAGGTGGGCTCTGACTTGATGTTGTGGCATCTAGATTTTCATCCTCAATTTGTGTTTCTTGCTCATCATGCCTTTCATTTTCGGATGTATTATGTATAGGTAAGTATTCTTCATCCCTTGGTACTTGAATGTGTGCAGTGTTCTCACTTCCTTCTATATTTTCATTTTCCTCTAGAGCTATAACTTCTTCATTTTCATTTTCCTCCCATGTTTTGTTTTCATCGAATATAACATCTCTGCTTATTATGATCTTTCTTGTGATTGGGTTATATAATTTGTAAGCTTTGCTATTTTCACTGTATCCAACAAAGATTGTCTTTTCTGTTTTATCATCAAGTTTTCCTCGTTTTTGTTCTGGTATGTGTGCATAGGCTAGACATCCGAATATTCGCAAGTTCGACACATCTGGCTTTATTCCAGTCCATGCTTCTTCTGGAGTTTTATTACTGACACTTTTGGAGGTAGTTCTATTTAGGAGGTATGTGGTACAGCTTACAGCTTCTCCCCAGTATTCGTTCGGGAGTTTCTTTGTTTTTAACATACTTCTGCTTAATTCCATTATGGTTCTGTTCTTGCGTTCAGCAACTCCATTTTGTTGTGGTGTGTAGCTAGTGGTTAGTTGATGATGAATTCCATGTTCTTGTAAATATTCTTGGAAAGTATTTCCACAGTATTCTCCGCCTCTATCAGTTCTAAGGCATTTAATCTTTTTGTCTGATTGATTTTCTGCCAAAGCTTTAAATATTTTGAAGAAATGTAGTGCTTGTGATTTTTCTTTGAGGAAGTATATCCATGTTTTTCTGGTGAAGTCATCGATGAAGGTGATAAAGTATCTACATCCCCCGATAGTCTTAGTTCGCATTGGCCCACATATATCCGAGTGAACAAGTTGTAGAGGTCTTTCAGCTCTCCATTTTGCTTGTTTACTAAATGGTTTTCTCGCATGCTTTCCTAAGGCACAACCCTCACAGACATTTTCTGTCTTGTATATTTTAGGTAGTCCTTTTACTGCTTGTTTGTGCTCCATTTCAATTAAGGTCTCGTAATTGATGTGACCATATCTTCGATGCCATAGATTAGAATCGGTTTTCGTGGAAGTATATAGGACTTTTGGCAGGTCTTGGTTTGGATATAAGGGAAACATCTTGTTTTGGGTCATATGAGTTTCTGTGATTGTTTTTCCTTCTTGATTCTTTATGGTGCACCTTTCTTTGCCAAAAAATATACTATACCCCTTTTGCAATAATTGTCCTACGCTGAGGAGATTGTGTCTTAGACCTTCTACATAAAATACATTTGGTATTTTGTTCACTTTATCGTCAACTCTTATGCATACTTCTCCACTGCCTAACACTTGTAGTCTTTTATCATCACCTGTTCTAACTTCTCGTCTATCTAGATCATTAAATGTGATGAATATATTCTTATTTCCCGTCATGTGATTACTACATCCGCTATCTAAATACCAACAATTCATATCTCTATTTTCTTCCATATTTAATATCATGAACATACTATCTTGCTCAGTTCTACTTTCTTCCTTACTTATCATTGCGGATTCACTTTTCTCGTCTTCTTCCTTATGTGGACAATTTCTAGCTATATGACCTAATCCTTGACAATTGTAACAAACGATGGGTCCGTATCGCCCAGATCTACCTCCTCTTCCTCTTCCTCTTCCTCTGTAGTTGTTATTATATCTATTCCCTCTATTTCTTACTTGAGTCCCACTTTGTACTTGGAATGCTTGGTCTATGACTTGTGTGTCATATTGCTTAAGTCTTAGTTCATGGGATTGTAGTATTCCCATAAGTTCTTCTATTGATAATACTTCTAAATCCTTGGACTCCTCTACAGCTACTACTACAGATTCGTATTTTCTGGTCATACTACGTAATATCTTTTCAACTACTCTTTTATCGCTTAATTCTTCTTCGTTCATTCTCAATTGGTTAACTATTGTAGTAACCCTATCGAAATAATTTTCTATTGTTTCTGTTTCTGTCATTCGTAGTGCATCAAATTCGCATCTAAGGGTTTGTAACTTTACTGTTTTTACGCGCCTTTCTCCATGGTATGATTTGTATAATATTTCCCATGCGTCCTTAGATGACTTTGCGTTCGCAATCCTTTCGAATATGGTTTCTGTTGATGCTTGAAATAGGTAATGAAGTGCCTTCTTGTCTTTCTTATTTTGTTCTCTATGTTCTTTTCGTAATGTGTCATTTGCATCACTTGGTAATTCCTTAACCCCATCCTCTACTATGTTCCATAAATCTTGAGATTCTAAGAGTACTCTCATTTGAATATGCCAATGATAGTAATTTTGTCCCAATAATTTTGGAATTTGGGTTTGAACCCCTCCTTGTGTTGTCATTATTCCCTTTTTTTAAAATTATGTAATCTGTTTCTTTATTAGGGTGAAGGGAAATTTGTATTTTCCGATTTTTGGATTATAATAATCGGTCAATTTAGGGTTTCTGTTTGACTTTTGGATGGTCAACAGTTTTGATTTTTAATATATAATTCCTTTGGTGCTTTCCCGCGCAGAATCGTAAGAACAGAAATCAAAGAATCTTAAACTAGATGATCCTTAAAGGATTATTCTATGATTTATATCCTATTTCCTACAACTATAATTGTAGAACAGTGATTATCGGGCAGTATTCTAGGAACTATGATACTCTGTTTTTGAAGAACCAAAAAAAATTCAAAGACTGAATTTAGATTAAGGAAATTTACTGATGAATCTCTGTGAGATTTGATAAGAATCTTCGAAGAATAATATGCGTAATCCTTTTTTGCAATTTGTTGAATCGTTGGATCTTTCTGAATGAAAAAAGGGTGTTCCTCTGTTTTCTTCGATTGATATCCGATAACCGTATGGTGATGAATTCAAATGATTCTGTGTTTCCTTGGCTCTGATACCAGTTTTGTTGGCAGATTTACTAAAGTAATCGCAAATCAAATAACAATAACTGATAAAGATTGATAATATTATTGAAGATTGAATCGAATGATGATATGAATTACAAAGGTTTTTGTTTTGTGAGTTTTTGGATACTAAAACTTGATAACCGTAAAAAGTAAACATCCTAAAGTATATATACATAAACGATCTAATCTAAACGACGTGTTGATTCCGAAGCGTTGTGTCTTCTTTAGTTGAACCGTTGCGTCTTGTTGAACCGGTTTATGTTTGATTAAACCGGTTGGATATTATCTAGCTTATACAAATGTTATGTCCAATAGTCACATATCTAGAATGTGACATCATGTACCCAAGAATGTGATGTCACAGGGTGTATGAAACCCAGAACCCACTGTTTTGTCATGATCGATTTCAGCTGATTTGAATAAAGAGGTTTTAAAATAGATTCCAAACCACTAGTTTTGTTGGATTTCATATTGGCTTCTGTTAAACAGTTTATGGAGCAGTTGTTTTTTGTTTAGACAAAAGTTTTTGAGTTAAACGAGTCATATATGAAATGGGTCATCACGATTAGGAGAACCAACTAGGACGACTTGGGTTCTTGGTATACTTTCAACCTGATTCAATATATGTCTTTATAGTCCAACAGTTGCTAATAATATTAGCAAGTTAGCCCAATTAAGTGGATCAGGTTCAAATTCATCAAATAAGTATTTAGATAGTTTCAATGGGAGCTACTTACATTGTATTGATTATGAATCTATCGAAAGTGAAGTTTGCTGATTACCTATTTATGTCTGTATCTAATAATTTATACGAACACGTAACGCGCTTGACGCGCTACGCAGCAACACGCGGGTAAAAATACTAGTTTTTATTATTTGATAAACCTTACCCGACCCGGACCATCGTACCGACCCGATTTTTTTATACGGTCCTATGAAATTTGAACATCTAAAATCTGTGAACACTGAAAAAAATCCTGAATCCGTCACTGTACGTAATTAAGTATGGTAATTTATTCCAAAAAAAATGGCAAATAAAAACAAATGGTGAATTGCACCTTTAGACCTCATTTCTATATTAGATTGTAAACCGTGAACCAAACCATATAAATTTCAAACCTTGAATTTATTTGGAGTTGGGTGAATCAAACGGTTTCACGGAGTAGTAACACCTGAACCCCGTTCTTTCTTAAATAATTAGCAAAATGTCGGAAGTTCGATTACTAATGCAAGGTGAAATTACTAGTTTGCAACCAGGGGCGAAGTATTATAAGGGTCAGATGGTGGCCCGGCTCCTACCGTTTTATGGCTCATTAGTATAAATTTATCCGTTTTCGTCCGACAATTTTGTATATATTAAGTCTAGCCTCCGCCGTTTTGAAAAAAAGTTAAGTCTTGTCCCTTTCGGCCACCACTATCAAAACGTTTAAGGTTCCCCACTGTTTGCAACAGCTAGTAATTTAGTATTCGAATTGTAGCCTGCAACTTTCATCGACTTGTTTTATGAGACCGATACAACTTATCATTAAAGTACAAGCAGGCCTCCACTTTTTTATGATATAAAACTAGATAATTTAAATATTTTGAAAACTTGTAATATTAAAGTAGGTACCAAATGCTACCAAACTCCAGTTGTTGATTTTGGAAAAGCTACCAAAACCCAGCTATGATAAAATTAGGTAACATTTATTTCTCTTATTATATAATAAATAAAGATGATTTTTAATATAAATCATGGTTATTTTTTGTTATATAAATTATTTTTTTGAAGCTGTCTTTTCCTCACCTTAATGGATTGGTTCCATATGCCAAAGCCTCAAATCTGTGTTATTAAGATTCGATTTGCATTTGTCTATTTTCATGTTTGACTTGGTTTTTGACATTTGGAGCGGCAAATTTTATTCTTATACATATGTCTTTTATGATACATAAGTATTTTTTATTTACTTATTTCATATAATAAAGAATTATTAAAAGTTCTTTGAGGTTAATTTATGTTTGTAAATACTATCATCCGGTTGCTAATTTTGGATTTATACGGCAAAAGAGAATGTTTGAAACCATTTAAAGGTTGACATTACGTAGTTTTTTCTTTTTCCTTTTTTTATAGATTATTATATTTTACTATCACACGCACTCTATAAAATTTATATATTTTGTAACATTATTTCTGAGGTAACATTTGTAATTAAACTTTTTTTATCATTCATTTAAAGTGTTCTACTTTTCTTTCCACTAGAGTAATTTTTTTTTTTGTCATTTTTGAAAAATAAAGATCTCATTCTTTATAAGAGCTTTTTGCCTTAGTTTGACAAACATAAAGACATATCTTGAAAAAAAATGTTATGTAATTTAACTGAAAAGTACATAATAACTATTTTTATTACATTTACTGTATCTTGTAGTGTTGTATCTCTAGATATCAAATATACAATGAAAACATAGGAAGTCGTAGAAAATGTATTAAACGGATTTTGATTGAACTCATTCAAATGACACTAGAAATGTCTCATCAAACTCCGTGATCTTAGTTTTTAGTTTTTCTCATTATTTGATTTTTAGCTTGTAGTTTTAGAATTTGTGTTATATTATTTTGTTTTTTTTTCGTTATTGTATCATTTTTACGACTCATTGTGTCTTTTTCTTTGGCATTGTGTTATACTTCTCGACATTATGTTTCTCATTGTGTTATATTTTATGATCAATTGTGATTTTTTGTACCATTCTCTCTATTCTCATTTATTTTACATTGTATAAAATAACTTGTATCTCTATAAAAAGGAATCCTTTAAATATCCAACAAAACTATTTCATTTATTTCAGACGATATAGATATCTATATTAATTATTTATAAAGATGCTATTGATATAGTTATAACCAATTTGTCATTAAATAGTAGACTTAATTCTTTTATATAGATACTATTGATATAGTTTTTTTTTTTGAACGGCTAATTACATCCTCACCTAATATTCCCTTAATATTCACCCTTATCACCTGTGGGGGGATTCGAACTCCTGACCTCACCTTATACACCCTCACCCCCACACCACTAGGCCAAAGCCTCAGTGGCATACTATTGATATAGTTATAATCAATTTGTCATTATGTAGTAGAATTAATTCTTTTCCCGGATTAATAATAATGTGAAATTCAAACCCTTTTGGAATTAAGTGTGTATCATCAATAAAAGTATCCTAGTCAAAAAGATTCTAAACGGGTCGGGTCATAGAAATCAATAACCCGGCCGTCCTCCCACTACACTCAAAAACCTTAACACCACTACAATATAAATTATATCCTAACAACAAACTCATATTGCACGAAGCTATAAGTCAAATGCGACATATTGATCATAAACAAATTAAGATCCATAAAAACAAAAACAACAAACCCGAAGAAGTATTATGGATACAATAAGTGAAAGATCCGAGAAATCATTACACATAGAACCCTCAATCATCATGGATCCTATCCAAAAACAACTATCGTATAAGGTAACATATCGTGTAATATCATATTTTTGTTTATGCTCGTTCTATAACTATACATGTCCTTTGGATTTTGCAGAAATTGGAGTCGTCACCTATTTCAAATATGACGTTTGTTAGCGATGGTTGTGTTGATTTTAGAGGACGGATGGCCGATAAGCGAAAAACCGGTGGATGGAGAGCGTCTCCCTTCATTATCGGTATAACATTTTTTACTATGTAACGCGATTTTAATAAGATTTGTTTACTTATTAATAATTTGGATTTAGTTATGTGTTTTCTTAAGCCAAGTCAAATGGTATTTTTTTTATAGTAAATTTTGGTTTAAAAAAGGACGGATTAAATTGTTCTAACTTCTAAACAATGAAATATAGCACTTTTGCATTGGTTTAATTAAAGTACAATGTTTTTCAAAAATAAAGGTTTACAAACATCACGTATGGGCCAATGCTCCCACAGACTGCCACCTCATATTCTTTTCTTATATTATTCTATAAAAAAAATAAAAATATTTACATAATTTTTTTAACGGCTAAATTCTTTCATTCTTAGTAGTTAGTGGGTATTGCTCACACCTTAGAGGTTTGCCAATGATCTCCAGCCCAGCTGGTTTGAGGTGGGAAGGTTTACCTCCTTGGAGGGTTCCTGCCCGGGTTTGGTCTCAGGTTCGATTCTCACGTTCCACCGAAAAAATAACCGTTGGGTTTGAAAGGAGAAACCCGTGTGGTTCCTATGGGATTCGAACCTGGGCAGTGGTCGCTTTGCAACATGGGATTTACCGCTGAAACACTACTCTCCAAAAAAAGTTAGTGGGTATTGAATCTATGATTTCCATATTAATACATCAAATTAGTTACCACCACACTGCAAAAGGTTGGGATAAAATTAATATTTACATATTAACGTTGCAATAACTTTTTTTTGTAGTGAACGAGGTGGCCGAGAGACTAGCCTTCTTCGCGGTGGCAGTGAGCATGGTCTTATATTTAGTTACCCAAATGCACCAATCGCTACCAAATGCCGCAACACACGTAACCGATTGGATCGGAGCCGCGTACGTGCTCACACTCGTCGGCGCGTTCATCGCCGACGCGTATTTAGGCAGATTTTTAACCATCATCACCTTCTCCTTCATCTACTTCGCGGGAATGGTCATGCTAACACTCTCCGCCAAACTCGACAACTTACGCCCACCACTATGCCTTAAAAGACCATGCCCTCAAGCATCCGATGGCCAGACCGCGTTCCTCTACACCGCGCTTGGGCTCATTGCCATTGGGACAGGAGGGATCAAGCCGTGTGTTTCGTCGTTTGGGGCCGATCAATTTGATGAGGATGATGATGGTGAAGTTGTGAAGAAGTATGCGTTTTTTAATTGGTTTTTTTTCGCGATTAATATGGGTGCATTGCTTGGAATTACACTTATGGTTTACGTGCAACAAGAGAAAGGGTTTGCATGGGGGTTTGGTATCCCTACTATAACTATGTTTGTTTCGATTGTGATTTTGGCTGCTGGGTTCTCGAATTATCGGTATAAGAAACCTATGGGAAGCGCGTTCACGAGGTTTGTTCAGGTAATTAACGATGTTCGTAAAATATATAAGGGTTGTGTTAAACGTACCTCACCTATTTATTTTTTACAATTTTTACTTATTTCAATGGGTTCTCAAATGCCATATTATTTAGTATAATATTGCACACTTTAGCTAAAAATTATTTGACTTTGGAACAATGATAGAAAGTTTAGAGGGGAGGTACATTTTGCTAGGGTTGTTCACGAGTCAAGCCTAGCTAGGGCGAGCTTGAGTTTGGCTTGGACTTTAAGCCACAATGAAAACTTGAGATTGAGCTTGGCCTAGCTCGATTTGGCTTGATTTAAAAATGGCTTAGCTTGATTTCAGCTTGGTGTGGGCTCAGTTTGGCTCGTTTGAAAAATAAAATGGCTCAGCTTGATTTAAGCTTGGTTTGGCTTGGCTCAATTTAGAAAAGCGGCTCAGCTTGGTTTCGGCTCGGTTTTACTCAGCTACACAAAGTTAAAAGTTTGGATTAATTTAAGCGAGCCAAATGAGTGAGTCAACCTAGGCTCGAGCTCAGTTCATTTACAAATTTAGCTAAATTCTAGCTACCTTTCTCGATCTTTTCATGAATGAGTTTCAAACCACAACCTATTGACTATCCCATAAATTAAGTAATTTCTTGTTGGTAACTTTATTCTAACATTAATCAATTGTACATGAACTTCTTTTCTTTAAATCTACCATTGCAGGTTATGGTGGTTGCCACCAAGAACCACCTCCATGGACACCAAGTCGTCTCCGAAAACCAACTCTACGAGGTTCCCACCCGCGAATCCGACATCTTAGGAGCCCGAAAACTCGCCCACACTCCACAATACCACTTCCTAGACAAAGCAGCCATAATCAAACCTCAAGAACCACCAACAACAACCCGAAACCGATGGAACCAATGCACGATAACACAAGTCGAAGAATTCAAATGCTTCATTAGAGTTCTACCCATTTGGGCCACCACCATTGCCCTCTCCATCTCCTTCGCCCAACTCTCCACCTTCTTCATCAGCCAAGCCACAATCATGGACCGCAAACTCGGCCCACATTTCATCATCCCCTCGGGCTCCATCCCCGTTTTTTCGGCCATTAACGCGCTAATCCTAGTACCAATTTACGAAAAACTCATTGTCCCCTTTCTTCGTAGCAAAACGGGCCACCAACGTGGCATCACTTCGTTACAACGCATGGGGGTGGGGTTATTCATTTCTATATTTGCCATGGCGTCCGCTGCTGTAGTGGAACACAAGCGGCGGACGCATGCAAACCCGAACACACTAAGTGTGTTCTGGTTGTTTCCTCAGTTTTTTCTCATGGGAACTGCTGAGGTTTTCACATATGTGGGACAACTCGAGTTCTTTTACGACGAAGCGACTGATGGTACTAGGAGCATCAGTAGCGCGATGTTTTTAAGCGAAATTGGGATCGGAAGCTGGCTTAGTACCGCGATTGTGAAGATAATCGAAAAGGCGACTGGAAAGGAGGAGAAAGGATGGTTGAGGAATGATTTGAATGCTAGTAAGTTGGATTATTTCTACTGGATATTGATGTCGATTAATGTGGTTAATTTGGTGGCTTATATGATTGTTGCTCGACGGTATAAGGGTAGAGATGGAGCAAGTGCTACTAGAAGTGTTAGAGATGAGTCTATGGTGGATGGTTAAAGTTAAGATTGTGATTATAGTATTTGATTATTATTGTTTGCTTACAAATTTGTTATGTATTGATTGATTGTGTTTAATAGTTTGAGAAATTTAATGACTTTAGTTTGACTTTTTTTATTTTTTTTTAATCTAATATGTAGTTAAGATGGCATATGATCTCGGCAGACTTTTTATTGATTTAATTAGCATGTCACACGATATATAGTAACGAAACAAAAGTAGGTACAGATGGTAAAACGCTTGGGTCGAGTCTAGTTATTTAACGTGTTCGTGTCTGTAATTGCTTGGAAAGTTGTTAGCAAACAATAAAGCACATACAATATTGAATTACAGGTTTTAAGGATTAATGGTAAAATACCAGTACGCCTTATATGAGTGGCACATATATGCCAGCACTTAACTGTGTCTCCGAGTTTCATTTAACGAAGAAAGAGAACGGATTTAGAAGAATGTTTGAAAAAATCATGTTTCAGAGTTATTTTAAGGAGAGAAAGGGGGGAAATGGAAGGAAAATTTTGCTTCACTTCCTTCATTTTTCATCTTTCCGAATCGGAGAAAATTAGAAGGAAATGATATTTTAAACATAAAATCTTTACTTTTCTATTATTTCTTACAAACTCAGGAACACCCTAGTTAATTAAACTTTCCTTTCCAGTTTCCACTATCTTTCTTCTCTACTTAATACTCTTTCTCTTCTTTTCCTTCATTTGTTAAACTCGGAAACACGTAAAAGATAAAACTTCCGTAGAAATGCAAATATAAAGGACACGTACTTACCTTGGTTTAAGGACAGTACCTAAACTTTGTCGTATACTAAAAGGATGGAAAAGAGATTTTTTTTTTTTTTTTGAACGGCAAACTTCTTATTCATCACCCAAACATATGTACAACAATTCTCCCATGAGCAAGTTGCTCAAAAGGAGACAGTAAGTATACAATACCCATACACACCCACTACAATTTCATTTCAAGGTTACACATGATCACTATTATAACTAGTGAGATGATAAGACATGATCACTCTAGGCAGTCAAAATTGATAAATTCTTTGTTGATTATTTACATATACAATGGACCATATATAGGAGAGAGAATCCCTATCTAACCTCTACAACTAGGAAAACTAATTACAACCACCGCCGTCATACCCCACCCTCGGCCATCCTCCCTCCATCGCACCACCACCAAACGACAATCATCATCGTCGGCCACCACCATCCCACGTGCCACCCTCTACCACCATCATAGAGTTTGAAAATAGTTTTTATTTTTTTACTATGAAACATATATGAACGGAATAAGTAATTTGTTTCTTTTATTAATTTGATTTATATTAATTTATTTTATTAATTAAATTAACATGTTTTTTAAAGGATAGTTTACCTGTTATTTTGGTAAATTATATAGGATTAAAACATAGAACAAACTTCATTGACTTAAAAAAATTAGCAGTAACCTGATTAGAACACTCCTAAAACTTGGTTACCATCTGTGAAACATTTCCTTTCTATTACACAGTGAAAATAAGACGGGAAGTCGTAGGAAGGGCATCAAACGAACTCCAATTAAACTCATTCAAACGATATTAAAACCGTCTCATCGAACCTACAAACTAAGTATTTAGGTTTTTAATTTTTTTTTTTTACTTGTAGTTTTAGAATTTGTATTATATCATTGTGTCTTTTATATGGTATTTTGTATTTTCTTTATTTTTGTCATTGTGTCATTTTTACGATTTATTATGTCAATTTTTCTCTGCGTTGTATTACATTTCTTTGAATTATGTTATATTGTGTGAAGTTAATTACATGGATGGTCCCTGGGCCTTGAAAATATGCATCTATGGTCCTTTAAATTTATAATTATCATAGATGATCA
Source organism: Ambrosia artemisiifolia (assembly GCA_032199755.1). Classification (NCBI taxonomy): domain Eukaryota; kingdom Viridiplantae; phylum Streptophyta; class Magnoliopsida; order Asterales; family Asteraceae; genus Ambrosia; species Ambrosia artemisiifolia. Next base: position 16,120,725 of record CM063523.1, read on the forward strand.
TGGGTTTAAGTAAGTTGTTACTTTGATAGTCCTTAGCCCTAACGTCCATCGAATCTGTCTGTTAAATGTCATCACATGAGGGTAATATAGTCAATTTAGGTTTTCCACTCCACCTCCCCAGATGCCAATCCCTATTAATCCTATTTTCCCTCCATTTCTTCACATTCCTCTCATAATCCTTCTTCACATTCCTCTCTGTAGAATCTTGGCGATTTTGATCTTCATTACAAATGAGGTGGAACATCCGGGACACGTACGATGATTTTGATCCTAATGTTAGATATCGTAAGTGTTCAACCTTCGTAACGTCTGGAACTTGAAAATTTTCTAACCCTAGAAATAACATCTTTATTTTATTTGTTGTCTTAATGTAACAGATGGCGTCCCTAATGAGTTATCTGTGAAGCTACATTTATGGTGGGAAGTACAAGTACTTCCCTAGAAGAAGGTATGTTCATGGTAGTTCCGTTTACGTAGATAAGCTGGACATAGATGAGTTTTCGGTTCATGAAATTGACTGGATGATGCGAGAGTTAGGTGTTTTTAAAGAAGGTATCAAACTTTACTATCATTATCAAATACCTGGAAAGGATTTGGACATGGGTTTAGAAGCTTTAGGCAATGATTTAGATGTTGTCAATTTTACAAAATATGTTGGGGAAAATAAGGTAATTAACTTTTTCATTGAGCACAATGACACTAAGGTTGATACTTATTTGAAATCACCAGAAGGATGTAAAGTAGTTATTAATCTCCTCCTAGGGACTAACTTTTGTCTTCGAACATTGTTATTAACAGAACCCTCCCTAGGAGGAGATTATTACTTAAGTATGGGAGTAGTTCAAGTCAGGTAGCCAATGCAAATGAGGGTTTGAAGGACAATGAGGTTGGGAATGTTAATGAGGGTTTGAAGGACAGTGGGGGTGGGAATGTCAATGATGTTGTTGATAATGTAAACATTGATGGCTTTAGTTTTGATGACATTGAATTTTCTAGAGAATTCCCACCAGCAGATGTGAATGTTAATGAGAATGAGGAAGTTAGTAATCCTTCTCCTGATATTGAGGATGATAACAATGATATTGTAGATGATGAATGTATGTGGGGCAATAGGCATGAAGCTGTCGAGAATGATGCTGATGCATTTGTCAATGAGAATGATGCTGATGCAGATGTTGAGGATGACAGTGAGGGTGAAGGTGATGATTTAGATGACAGTGATTATTTGATTGACAAGGATAATGAGGTGGAAGAGATGGAAGTTGATATGAGGGATTTCAATGATTATGTTGATAATGGGGAAGAGTTTTTTGGTAGCTATCATACTGCTAACTTAGGTCTCCATGAGGTGGTTGAAAGTGAAGATGATGTAGTTGGTGATAATTAAGTTATGAGTCATTTGATAGTTTAACTGATGAATCTATGGAAGACTTTGAAACAAGAAGCAAAAAGCTAAGGCAACTAAGGTGTGCATAAAAGGTTAGTGTTAGACCACTAGAAGTTGTTTTGATCTGTCTAATGCATTTGTCATCTAATTTGTTTTAATTTGTCGAACTCATTTGTCTTCCCGTTTGTTTTCAAGGGAAAAATACACTAGAAGCAAGACTCTATGTAAGTCAAACTTTTGGAACAGCTAATGAGGCTAAGGATCTTATTAGAAGGCATGCTATAGAAACAAGAAGGGAGTTGTTATTCCTTAGAAATGACAATGAAAGGATTAGAATTACCAGTGAAGGAAGTTGTCCTTCATACAAAAAAAAGATGATGGGCCTAAAAAAGGTGCAATCCAAAAACTAAAAAGAACTGTAGATGGGCCTAAACAAGATGCAATCCAAAAACCAAAAAGAAAAGCTAATGGGCCTAAGAAGACTGGGCTAAATGCTAGGGCCCACAAAAAACAAAAGGCTGACAATGATGGACCAAGTGGACATAAAAAAGGAAAAGGAGATTTAATTCTGTTGTTTGTCCTTGGTTGTTGTATCTTTCAAAGGCAGAATCAAATGATGACACATGGATAGTGAAAACATACAAGCTGATCAACATTGTCTACAATCAAGAAAGAATCTACATTTCACAGCTAATTTCATGGCTAAAGAACAGTGGGTAATCAATCAAGTTGCTTGCAATCCTAAGATCACAATAAAAAGCATTCAAGATGAGTTGGCCAACAGGTATAAATTAAGGGTTTCAAAAATGCATGCATTTAAGGCAAAGATTCAGGCATGAAAACAAATCAAGGGGGATTACAAGGAATAGTATGCAAGATTAATGGATTATGGTCTAGAGCTTCAAAGTACAAACCCGGGACAACAGTTAAGATTGTTGTTGAGTCTGCACCAAACCCTGATTCACCTACTAGGATTTTCAAGAGGATCTATGTTTGTTTAGGTCCATTAAAAGAGGGGTTCAAAGGTTTTTGGTATAGATCTGCTTGGTTTGGATGGTGCATTCTTAAAGGATCCTTATCAGGGTATGATCCTACCTTTTGTTGGTTTGGATCCCAACAATGGGATTTATCCATTGGCATATGCAATTGCTGAAACAGAGAACAAGGATTCCTGGACATGGTTTCTGGAATGTTTACAAGATGATCTAGATCTAACAAAAACGTCCTGGTTTACATTTATTTCAGATAGGCAAAAGGTTGGCAATCCACTATGCATTCGTTCTGTTTAAATACTATGCACATTGATTTGTAACATTAAGTTTTGATTATTACTTTGTAGTAGGGCCTGATTCCAACTGTTACACAAGTGTTTCCTGTTGTATAACATAGGTTCTTCCTCAGGCATATACACCAAAATGTGAAACTTAAATGGAGAGGGAAGGGATTCAAAGATTGTCAAGAAATTCAGTTCACATGCTTACAAATGGTTGGCAAGCATACCACCACTGCATTAGAGCAGGTCTCATTTCACAGGTAACACTATTGGTTTATTGGTTTAGTTACACTGTTGGTTTATTGGTCTAGTGGTTTAGTAGTTTAGTAACACTATTAGTTTATTGGTTTTATTGGTTTGTAGGTAGAGCAGTGTCTGATGTTCTACTCAACAATATGTGTGAATCTCTGAACTCAAAGATAGTTGATGGGAGAGACAAACCAATTATCTCATGCTTGAAATATTCGAGGGAGTACTTAATGAAAAGAATTGTAAATGTCATCAACTATCAAAGATCCTGTATGGGGCCACTGACTCCTAGGACAACAAAGATCTTGGAAGAAATCAAAACTGAAGTAGCACAATGCAGAGTCAAGTGGAATGGTGGTAATAAGTATCAGGTTAGTGGTCAGTCTAGGGAACAATATGTTGTTGATATTGTTGAGAAGAAATGTAGTTGCAGGATGTGGGAATTGATAGGAATCCCTGTAAACATGATGTGGTTGTGATTAGGAGATGGCTCTAAATGGACAGGAGGTTGGACCATCAGAGTCATGGGTGAAAAGGTGTTACTGGTTGGAAAATTGGAAGGAAGTTTACACCTAGAAGGTTAGCCCAATAAATGGTCCTAACATGTGGCCAAAGTCCCAATGTCCCACAACCTTGACTCCACCATTCTTTCGGAACCCAATTGGCAGACCAAAAAAGAACAGGAGAAAGGACCAAGTGGAGATGCAAGATCAGATCGAGAAAAGGGGAAAACAGAATCAGGAAGCATTGAAGAATGAGATGCAGAAGAAAGGGAAACTGACCAGGAAGGGGAAGAGTGTGCAATGTGGGGTTTTCAAAGGTAAAGGGCACAATTCAAGAACTTGCAAAAAGAGGTCAGCTAAAAAGGTAAGAGTTAGTGGATGTGAACAAGCTGCTGATGGTAGTACAACTGGTGAAAATTGTGTTGGTTAGCTGCTGATGGCTCAACTATCTTGTGGTTGTATTTTGAAACTACCTTTTCTGTTAAACTTTTGGTGGTAATGTTAAACTTTTGTGGGTCAATGCTATTATAGTACCCACCTTTTGCTAGATAATTTGAAATGGTAACTTATGGTATGAAATGGTCATTTGGTAATTTATTTTGTGGGTCAATGTTGTTATGGGTCATTGCTGCAACTATGTTATGGGTCAATGTTGTTATATACATATGCAATTGTGTTATGGGTCAATTGTGTTATGGGTCATTGCTGCAATGTGGGGTTTGGTAACTCATTTTGTGAGTTGAATAGAATATGGGTCATTATTGGTGCTATGTTATGGGTCATTGTTGTTGTTTTATGGGTCAATGTATTTGCAGAATGAATTGATTATGGTAGATTAAAATACATTCAATACCACTAGATATTTGTTACCACCATTCAATTCACTGCAACTTCAACAGTTAATGGTCATATACATTTGCAGAATGATTTCAATATGGTAGATAAACATTGACTACAAAACTATCACATGAATTTGCATTCAATACACCTTTCAACATTAACATATTGCAATGCCACTAAAAAAGATACAATATTTGATTACAAAACTTGTCCAAAATACATATATTGGACATTAATTTTATTACATAGACTTAGCAATAGTTCCATTACATTGCCAACATTGCAAATTGTAGCTCTAATGCTATCAACAACAAAATGGTCAACCTATTCTTCCAACGATTTTTTTCTTTTAGTTCAGCTCTTTCATTTTCAATCTTGTTTCTTACTCTCAAAAGGCCAGGGATAACTTGAACAACACGTGCGCACAAAGGTGGGTCAACCCAACCAATAAAACCACGACAATTTTTCTGATGTACGGATTAAACAACATTACAACCAAAATCAGATTTTGATGGTAAAGCAAAATACTTACCCGATCTGGACACGCGAAGAAATGACATCTTGGGTTGTTATCAGTCCAGGAGGTACGAACAACTGCTATTCGACCACAAGGACAAGTTGCCATTAGAAGACTTGTTGTGAAGAAGAAGAAGAAAGATGAAGAAGGAGGAAGAAGACGGTCTTTTTGAGGGAACATGGGAAGGGTTGGTAAGGGTTTGCTATTTTAAAGGGAAAAAATAACTGAAATTACCATTTTACCCTTGCATGATAACCACGTACTGTCCGAGTGCCAAACATATACTACTGGGACCATATTGTTATTTTTTGCCACACATGCAATACGTGTAAAGCCAAGAGACCATCCGTATAATTAACTCTATTGTGTGACTCATTTATTTTTCTAAACTATCCATAAAAATCATAAATGTATAGAATTTTTAGTTAAAGAGAAAATATGTAGTGTCGATACAAACTAAAAAACCCTAATCCTCTGACAATGTCGGAAACCTCACAACGACAATCTTCTGAAGAGTAGCAGGATGCTCCATCAAGGAAAAGTAGAATGGCTTCTCAATAAGACGCGGTCAACACGAAGGTAATAACGAAGTTTTTCATATCAAACCTTCCACTGAGGTGTTCGTCTTCTGATCTCAAGGATGTCTTTCGAGTTTTTGGTATGTACGAGGGGTCTTACATCGCTAGGAAGGTTGATACGTGGGGGAACGGTTTGGGTTCATGTCTTTCAGTGATATTGGGGATGCAAAACGATTGGTAGTGGAGATGGCAAATTTATGGTTTGGATCTTATAAGTTGTTTGTTGCTTTGGCTCGTTTTGTGGACGGAGCAACAGTAGGTAATCCTATAGATAATACAAAAAGGAAGGGGAAGGCGAATGAAAATGTATCCCATGCAAACCCTAGTATAGTGGGAGCGCAACATGGGACGGAAAATCATGGTGATGATATTACGAATGCTCAAGTGGGTGGTGGAAGATCGTTTCTTGACACGGTTTTAAATAGGAATAAGGTTAATGTTCTTAGGGTTGATGATTCTGTGGAATGGTTTTCTCAATGGTATGGGTAAAGTGCTTGATTTCAAGTCCTTGACTAACTTGAAGGTGTTGTTAAAGAATTGAGGATGGAGCTCTGTTGGGATCAAGTATCTTACGGGTTTCACTGTATTGTTGATATTCAAGAGCTTGGAAGATTGTGAAAGATTTTGTATGGAGAATGGTCGGATGTTTTCGTGTATATTGATAGATGGGATTGTAACCAAAAGGTGGCGGATGAGAGGATCACGTGGTTGCAATTTCATGGGGTTCCCGTTCAGTGAGCGGTTGATCAAGTGTATGATTTAGTGGGGGGTCGATATGGTGAGGTTGTGCAACCAGATTGTATGTCCATCGACGATAACAATTTCTCCTATGCGTATATTGGTGTGTTATGTAAAGCTCGTGGTAGGATTGTTGATCGAGTGTGTAACACCCCGGAACTAGGGCCCAGAAATTTTTCGCACTTTTATTAATTATAACCGAGGAATAAGTAAACAATAAATATCAAGGTATCAAGTAACACAAAAACCAAACCCGATGCTTATATTCCGAATAATTATATAAGAATATTATTATACATGTGTTGCGAGACCAAACCGATACACGATACAAACCCGCACCCGTCTCGAAACCAAGTGGTGAATCACCACTTGGGGACATGTGTAACCCTCAAATGGAAACACATGTCCCCATCTCCATCTAATGACAACCACGTACCCCCACCCTTTTTATGATATATCTACACACACTCACCAACACATACTAAACACTTTGTGATAGAAACAAAAAACATAGAGGAGAGATGGAGAGTGTAACCGAGAAGAGATAGAGGAGAGAGAGAAGAATAAGAGGAAAGGGGGTTAGAGACCAACGGTCGAGGCCTTCCACTTGCTGGCCTGTTACGGTGAGGAGATGGTGGGGGTCGTAGATGACCGTAAACGATAAAGATGGTGGCTCCGACAAGGGTTCAGACTAGGGTTAAAGATTCAACAGTTAAGAGGCTGAACGAGATGGTTATGACTATCGGAGAGGAAGGCGGCGACGGCGGCGGTAGTCTGGAGTTCAGAAGGTGTTTTCCCGACAATGATAGATTATTGATGATGAACCCGGTTCCGAACAGCGGCGGCGGTGGGTCTCTGAAACTCTAGTGAATCATACACGATCTTCCGCAGAGTAAGATAGTAGATAGTGTTGGTTAATGCTGGTTATTAGTGGTGTATGGAGGGTAGTCAGAAGGTGTTGGCAGCTATGGAGCTAAAGACGTTTGGTGTGAAGCAAGGCTGGTCAACCGTGGCCAATGGAACAGTCAACACTAGTAGATGAATCTAAGGGAAGAGGTATAAACACTAACCTAAATCAAATGAGTAATTAACTCGCATATCCTATCATCATGAGTGACACGTGTGAGACTAAAGCTAGCCGGACCGGACCGGACCCGACCATGTGAAACAAAATAAATATTGAACATATATAAATTATATGAATTGATAGCATGAACAAACATATATATATGACGATGAATTGGTTATATGCATATAGATAGTGTAGTGTTGATGGTAATAGTAATGTAAGGATGATACACAAAGACAATATATTGCACTGTGACGAAGTTAGTGAAATATAGAATGAACATTGAATCTTGAACTTTAGAGCATATTATGTGGACACAAGAGGCACTGTATAACTTGGTTATTATATAAGGCTGGATATCTCGAACAAAAAGCATATGTATATGTATATGTATTAGTATTGACTATGACGCCATTGTAACATAGAAAACCCAATGGCATGGATGGATATATGACTCTTGGAATACAACAGGTGATTTGATAATGAAACGATCGGGACTATATATAATCAAACATGTATTTACATACTATAAACCCGACACTTGGAACCCAAAGGAATATAAGAATGCCATCATAGGAATATTAATTACCAAGTCTTTAGTTATGAATCATATTGTATAGGTAAACATAACTAAAATAATAAGCTCGGCAAATAAATAAATCACTAAAATACCTTTATAATGTTATGCATGGAAAATTACAAATCGACGGTAGTAATAGATTGAACCATGAACACTAAAGGTCCTAAGCTCGTCCACACGTGTAACCACGATACACGGTCACACACACTAATACCTGTAATCATGGTAGGACTTGCATGTGACGGATAGACAGATTCAAGATCTTAGCATATTGTACAACCGTGTAACACGACAGGTGAGTTCGTGTACTTCCCCTTTTTGTTTTACTGTTTTGGGGTGAACATATGCTTTTGTGTGTGTAAACTTATTTGATGTGACAAGGTGCTCCCGGCCAAAACCAGATTCACACTCATTAACCCATGGGATTGGGCCACTTAATGTATGGGTAGTACTACTTGGGGAATCTCCCACGCACAGTGGATCCGGAAGCCCGGAAAACCCTCCACTGAGGTCTGCGGACCGTTGTGGCATATATTTTGCCATGGGAATCCATAATGGGAGTAAATGGATTCAGTGTTAGGATTGAGGTGTGACTTGTACATCACCATGTGTTAAACTGTATGAACTTGGTAACTTGCTTATGAAATGAAAACTTGTTTTGATTTACTTAACTACTTACACGGACTCACCAGCATAAATGCTGACCCAAAACTCTTTTAAGCATGTGTTCAGGTAGTGCAGGAGGATGGATGGCAAATGCAAGGTATATGATAGCTGGTTGCGGAATATAGATTAAGTCGTTAGAAGGTTACAGGCGATACGTTTTAGAGTATCTAGAGATGAACATGATAGTGATTGGACCAACTAGTGGATTGCACCTCGTCAACAGCTTCGACGACCGCCGCGTCTCGTCCCTGCTTAGATATTAGATTATTTATTTAAGTTGTGTATTTTATTTTTGGACTAGAAATTGTATAAAACAATAAATATTAGTTATCGTTGCTTCCGTTGTGCAAGTCTGTTACCAAACTGTCATTTCGACCAGCCCCCACCGGGTCGGGTTGTTACAGTTGGTATCAGAGCAACGGTTGTGGCGAAATAGGATATCTCCAGATATCCTATACCACACACCAGGACAACTTAGAGAACTTAGCGTTTAAGGCTCTAAGGTTACCTAGCTAGGAAATGCCTTGGAATCACATAAGACCAATCAGAATAGTAATTAAATAAGACGAGACTTGAGTACCTGGACACACTAGAATGCTTAACAGGGACTTGGAACCGGTATGCGAACTTTGTTAGATAATTGAACAATGACTACAACGGAGATTACTAGAATAATTTTGTGAGGTAAATTGACGATTACACTTGACATCATGTAATTGTGAATTTACAGGCACGAAAAAGTTCTATGAAATCCAAAGAGTCGCCAAAGTCGTAATTGTTAACCATGATGATCATAAGACTTATGTGAGAAAACAAACTATGTTAGGGTTGTAAGCAAAAATGTGATATACTTGCGTGACTAAGGTATAGGTTTTGAACTTGATATATTTGATATAACATGGCGTATATTGAAGAGTATAATATAAATATATGCGCATTCATGATGACTATAATACTTATCGCTTAAATTTTATATAGATATACAAATCTACATGAACGCTATTAATTAACTTCTGTGATTAAGATATGAACTAACCTCGAAAACCAGGTACCTCACCAAAACCTGGCACTTCAGCATGAAGGAACCCAAAATACTACGGTGAACTTTGACCAACATAGTGAATGGCCTGGAAGGTCCATTTCTTCCGTTTATCCGATAAATATTACTTTCCAACCAAATATCTACTTACTTGCCTATTCTACTTATTTGCCTATTTCATGTCGTATGGATCCTGTTTGTATGATCCGTGCGGCCATAACTAGTAAAACCCATATATGCATGCCTTAGACGGCTATACCAAAAATTTGTAGGTTTTAGAGTTAACCTTGATATATCAACCAGAGAGGCAATAACTTAGGTTTAAGAATTTAGCAATCACCATGACTAATCAACCATGGCTAACCAAAGGAACTAGAATTGAACGCCATTGAGGAATTCGTGAGGTTTGATACATGTTCCGTCACTTTTACCCCATGTTATCTCTAGGTTAGTGTCAATTTCTTTGAATTAGCACTGTAACCTTGTAATTTAATGACGAATTATACGCATGAAACCTGTTAGAAATGGATAGATAGGCTCTAACGGGGGGGGGGGGGGGAGTAGATGCGTTCGTGACAACCGTTATAAGGAATATTTGATATAAATAAGAAAGCATCGTCGAGGATAGTAGGAAAAATTTACATAGATAGCAAATCGATCACACGATAAGATAAGATTTAAGATTCTAAAGAAAAGATATGTGGCATTGAGATGGTTAAGATCAATAGAGCGTGTTAGATGGTTAACTTTTCATGATTATTAACGTTTCGTCACCGTGTCCTACACCATGTACCATAGAAATTATGAAGGCTTAAGACTTCCACAATTTTGTTGTCAGTTTATATAGAACTTAACTGTAGCATTAAGCATAGAAACCTGTGAGGATAACATATAACTCTAAGTCTAATGTAGGATCCCTATCTCGGTAAGTTAACCTACACTAAACATAGATTTTAAGAACTAGTAACTTTCAAAACACATATAGGGTTTTTCGACCAGATACCTTTTCAAATATGTTTTCTACCAAGTTTTTGGGGAGATTTTCAGTACGTTTACGAGGTATCATTGGTGTGGTGGGTTAGCTGCGGTACACCCTATATATAAACATCGATGATGCATCGAAAATAAAACTAAAAATCAAACCAAGAACCAACATTAGTCTGTCGATAGTTTAATTGTTTCAAACCTAAATGTAGCATAAGATTTAGCGTGGAACCACTACAATTATGATTCGGTTTATGAGAGGATTGTTTACACCCCAACACATAAGAACCAAACGTTGAATCCGAGTGTGGAGTACACTGGAGACGCTTCAGGGGTAGCCCGAAAGTAATTCCGAGGACGGAATTCCATTAACGGGGGGAGAATGTAACACCCCGGAACTAGGGCCCAGAAATTTTTCGCACTTTTATTAATTATAACCGAGGAATAAGTAAACAATAAATATCAAGGTATCAAGTAACACAAAAACCAAACCCGATGCTTATATTCCGAATAATTATATAAGAATATTATTATACATGTGTTGCGAGACCAAACCGATACACGATACAAACCCGCACCCGTCTCGAAACCAAGTGGTGAATCACCACTTGGGGACATGTGTAACCCTCAAATGGAAACACATGTCCCCATCTCCATCTAATGACAACCACGTACCCCCACCCTTTTTATGATATATCTACACACACTCACCAACACATACTAAACACTTTGTGATAGAAACAAAAAACATAGAGGAGAGATGGAGAGTGTAACCGAGAAGAGATAGAGGAGAGAGGGAAGAATAAGAGGAAAGGGGGTTAGAGACCAACGGTCGAGGCCTTCCACTTGCTGGCCTGTTACGGTGAGGAGATGGTGGGGGTCGTAGATGACCGTAAACGATAAAGATGGTGGCTCCGACAAGGGTTCAGACTAGGGTTAAAGATTCAACAGTTAAGAGGCTGAACGAGATGGTTATGACTATCGGAGAGGAAGGCGGCGACGGCGGCGGTAGTCTGGAGTTCAGAAGGTGTTTTCCCGACAATGATAGATTATTGATGATGAACCCGGTTCCGAACAGCGGCGGCGGTGGGTCTCTGAAACTCTAGTGAATCATACACGATCTTCCGCAGAGTAAGATAGTAGATAGTGTTGGTTAATGCTGGTTATTAGTGGTGTATGGAGGGTAGTCAGAAGGTGTTGGCAGCTATGGAGCTAAAGACGTTTGGTGTGAAGCAAGGCTGGTCAACCGTGGCCAATGGAACAGTCAACACTAGTAGATGAATCTAAGGGAAGAGGTATAAACACTAACCTAAATCAAATGAGTAATTAACTCGCGTATCCTATCATCATGAGTGACACGTGTGAGACTAAAGCTAGCCGGACCGGACCGGACCCGACCATGTGAAACAAAATAAATATTGAACATATATAAATTATATGAATTGATAGCATGAACAAACATATATATATGACGATGAATTGGTTATATGCATATAGATAGTGTAGTGTTGATGGTAATAGTAATGTAAGGATGATACACAAAGACAATATATTGCACTGTGACGAAGTTAGTGAAATATAGAATGAACATTGAATCTTGAACTTTAGAGCATATTATATGGACACAAGAGGCACTGTATAACTTGGTTATTATATAAGGCTGGATATCTCGAACAAAAAGCATATGTATATGTATATGTATTAGTATTGACTATGACGCCATTGTAACATAGAAAACCCAATGGCATGGATGGATATATGACTCTTGGAATACAACAGGTGATTTGATAATGAAACGATCGGGACTATATATAATCAAACATGTATTTACATACTATAAACCCGACACTTGGAACCCAAAGGAATATAAGAATGCCATCATAGGAATATTAATTACCAAGTCTTTAGTTATGAATCATATTGTATAGGTAAACATAACTAAAATAATAAGCTCGGCAAATAAATAAATCACTAAAATACCTTTATAATGTTATGCATGGAAAATTACAAATCGACGGTAGTAATAGATTGAACCATGAACACTAAAGGTCCTAAGCTCGTCCACACGTGTAACCACGATACACGGTCACACACACTAATACCTGTAATCATGGTAGGACTTGCATGTGACGGATAGACAGATTCAAGATCTTAGCATATTGTACAACCGTGTAACACGACAGGTGAGTTCGTGTACTTCCCCTTTTTGTTTTACTGTTTTGGGGTGAACATATGCTTTTGTGTGTGTAAACTTATTTGATGTGACAAGGTGCTCCCGGCCGAAACCAGATTCACACTCATTAACCCATGGGATTGGGCCACTTAATGTATGGGTAGTACTACTTGGGGAATCTCCCACGCACAGTGGATCCGGAAGCCCGGAAAACCCTCCACTGAGGTCTGCGGACCGTTGTGGCATATATTTTGCCATGGGAATCCATAATGGGAGTAAATGGATTCAGTGTTAGGATTGAGGTGTGACTTGTACATCACCATGTGTTAAACTGTATGAACTTGGTAACTTGCTTATGAAATGAAAACTTGTTTTGATTTACTTAACTACTTACACGGACTCACCAGCATAAATGCTGACCCAAAACTCTTTTAAGCATGTGTTCAGGTAGTGCAGGAGGATGGATGGCAAATGCAAGGTATATGATAGCTGGTTGCGGAATAGAGATTAAGTCGTTAGAAGGTTACAGGCGATACGTTTTAGAGTATCTAGAGATGAACATGATAGTGATTGGACCAACTAGTGGATTGCACCTCGTCAACAGCTTCGACGACCGCCGCGTCTCGTCCCTGCTTAGATATTAGATTATTTATTTAAGTTGTGTATTTTATTTTTGGACTAGAAATTGTATAAAACAATAAATATTAGTTATCGTTGCTTCCGTTGTGCAAGTCTGTTACCAAACTGTCATTTCGACCAGCCCCCACCGGGTCGGGTTGTTACAGAGTGGATGTTTCATGGAGATATGATATCTTTAATGTTTGGATTGATGAGGATGTCGGCGAGTGGGTTCCAGATTGTGTCGAGGAGTTCGATAATCTTTCCAAGGTGATGGTGCAAAGTAATGATGAAGACCCAATTATCGAGCCAAATATAGGTAACGAAGATGGAGATGACTTGGAGATGGGTGAGATTTGGGATGATAAAGAGTTGAGCATTGATTCTTCTTTTAATATCGGTGCCGATTATGTTAATGTTGTGAATGCCGAATCTAATGTGAAGGTTGGTACATCGACGGTGCGTAAGAAGTTTGGAAGAAAGTCGCTGTTTAAGAATAGGGGGAGGCGAGTGGTTCTCATGAAACACCTAAGAAACGACAAAGGGACGATAACGATATGTTCGGATTGGATAAGTTGATTGGCATTACGGCTTTTAATTCGGCTCATAGTTTCTGTGATGAGAGGGATTTAGAGGAAGTATTTTTTTACACCGGATTTAAATAAGAAGTTGGATAAGGGAGGGGGAATAATGTAACAGAGGTGGAGCAGGAGGGTATCGCTCAACATTCTGATGTGATTGGTACAGTTGGTCGTTGAGATCCGTTGGGCGTTGAAGTTGATGAAACAGTAATATTGGGAACGGCTTTAGGAGTGAATAATTTGGATGATTTTGTTCCTAATGTTCAAGAGCTTTAAATAAGTGAAGGTTTTCAAGAGGGTGAACAATGAATGTGACGTCATTGAACATCCATGGTTTATGGAGTTCTAATAAAGCGGTTTGGGTTCAAGGTATTCAGGTTCATCATGAGGTGAGCTTTATAATGATTCAGGAAACTCAGTTCTCTAATTTGGATACCGTGGATATAGGAAGGTATTGGGGACGAGGGGATTTTTGTTATGAGTGGCTTCCTTTGGCAGGAAGATCGGGAGGATTATTATCTATTTAGGACCCGAAATTTTTTGTTTTCGAGGAGGTGGTTAAGATGCCGATTTGTATGCTTGTTTCAGGTAAGGTGAAAGGTAGTGGGCATATGTGTTACTTGCTTAATGTGTATGCTCCTCAAACCTTGGTGGCTAAACGGCTTCTTTGGACTGAGATTAGTGGTCTTATAGGAGATGGAGATGGGTTGTGGAAGGTGGTAGGGGATTTTAATTCAGTTAGAATCGAAGGGGAGCGGCGCAATTCTATATTTAATGTGGTCGACGCGCAGGAGTTTAACAATTGTATTGAAGAAGCGAATTTGCAAGAATTTTCTTTGAAAGGTAGGCGGTTTACTTTCGTTGCATGAGATAAGCTGAGTCGAATTGATAGAATTTTCGTGAACAGGAACTTCTTTTCCGATTGGCCGAGTGCGGAGTACCTGGCGCTTGAAAGGAACGAGTTCTGATCATTGTCCTTTGGTGTTAACGATTGTGTCAAGGAATTTCAGCCCCAAACCGTTTATATTTTTTAACTCTTGGCTCGGGCGTGAGGACTTTCGTATAGTGGTCAGGAAGGGGGTGGAGAATAGTAATTTTGAGGGGGACCCGGATACGCGTCTTATGTTGAAGTTTAAAAGGTTAAGTAGTGTGATTTCGGAATGGGCAACTAGGTGTACTGAAAATGAGCTCAGGGAGAGAAGGATTTTGGAAGCAGAGTTTAGCCACTTGGATGCGTTATTGGAAGAGCGGCAACTTACGGAGGAGAAGGAGGAATGGAGTTTTGAGGAAATTAAAAGAAGGTTACGCGAGCTTGATATGTTCCATCAAAGAGACCTTAAACAGAAAGCATGTAGTAATTGGGCGACTTATGGGGACAATAATACTAGATATTTTCATGGATGTATTAACCAAAGGAAGGCAGCTAATAATTTCCTAAGTTTGATGGTTGGAGGGGTTTGGGAGTCAAGACCGGACTTTGTTAAAAGGGAGGTCTTAGCTTTTTTTTTTTTCAGTCGAAATTCACAGAAAATATGGGTACTAGGCCAAAACTTTTGTGCTATGGGTTGAAAACCTTAAGTAACGAGGACGCTGGCGGTTTGGTGCAGTAGTTCACAGTACAGGAGATTAACGATGTTGTTTTTTGGTTGTGGGGTGGATAAAGCCCCGGGAACGGATGGTTTTAACTTCAGTTTTATTAGGGAGTTTTGGGACTTATTCGAGTATGATTTTAGTGCTTTGATGCAGCACTTTCACAGTGTTGGAAGATTTAGTGTGGGGGTGGGTCGTCTTTTATTACGATGATTCCGAAGGTTAGTGACCCGGTTGATTTACGGGACTTTAGACCGATTAATTTGATTGGGATCATTAGTATGGTAGTATCTAAAGTGTTGGCAAATAGATTGAAGACGGTGATGGGTAATGTTGTTTCAGAAACACAATCGGCATTCTTGACTGGGAGATATATTCTTGATGGGCCTTTAATGGCGAGTGAGGAGATTGCGTGGGCGAAAAAACGGAGGAAGAAAATGTTTTTGTTTAAAATTGACTTTGATAAAGCATATGACAATGTTTACTAGGATTTTTTGCTTTTGGTTCTTGATCAGATGAATTTTCCTGTGAAATGGCGTGAATGGATTCGGGGGATCTTGATTTCGGCTATGTACGCGGTTTTGGTGAACGGGTTGCCTACTTTCGAGTTTGCTTGTCAAAAAGGAATTCGTCAAGGAAATCCCATTTCACCTGAATTTCTTATTTATTATTTTGATGGTGGCTTTTTTTGGGTGTGATGAATAAAGCGTGTGATATAGGTGCTTTTGATGGTGTCCGTCTTCCTAATGATGGGCTGATGTTATCTCATTTATTATATGCGGATGACGCGATGTTGATGAGAGATTGGTTTGATTTTAATTTTGTCAACATTAAAAGGATTCTTAGGATATTCTTTTGTGTTCATGACTTAAGATTAACCTCCATAAATCGGTATTGTACGCTATTGGTGTTGACAATAATGAGTTGAAGACCAAGGCCGAAGCATTAGGATGTAAAGCAGGTGATATACCAGTTCTTTATTTGGGCATTAAGGTTGGCGCGAACATGAACATGGTTTCAAATTGGCAGCCGGTGGTGAATACGTTCAAGAGGAGGCTTTCAAAATGGAAAGCTAAAGCGCTCTCGATTGGTGGCTGGGTAACGTTAATTAGGTCCGTTCTTGATAGCTTGCCTACTTATTACATCTCTCTTTTTAAGGCGCCAATGAAGATAATAAATGTGTTGGAAGGTCTAGTGAGACGGTTTTTATAGGGCGGGTCGGATGAGGTTAGGAAATTGCATTGGGTCTCGTGGGAAGTTGTTACAAAACCTATTTGTGGATGGAGGATTGGGCATCGCTAGTCTAGAGTCGAATAATAATGCATTGATTGCTAAATGGTGATGGAGTTTCCTTAATGAACGGAAATTGCTATGGAGAAGGGCGGTGGTCTCGATACATGGTTTAAGTCATAAGTCATAGTTGGGGGGTTGCGCCGGTCAATAGCGCTTATACGAATACATGGAAGAACTGTGTTTCGTTTTGGAACAAGTACAAGGTTGAAGGGGTTGGGTTTAAGAACATGTTACGTGGTAAATTAGGGGACAGAGCGCAAATTCGTTTTTGGTTGGATACGTGGTTATGCGATGAACCGATTAAAGATAAATTCCCTAATTTATTTGCTTTGGAAAAACATAAAAGGGTGGTTGTTGGTGATCGAATAAGGACCGAAGGCTCTGTTCAGATTTTGGTATGGGAATGGCGGCACTCAATGGTCACATCCGAAGAGTTGGAAGAAAAGAATATTTTGGAAGTTATGTTGCAAGGGGTTTCGATGACGATAGGATTAATAGTTAGGAATGGCGTGATGGTAGGAATGATGGCTTCTCAGTGGCTACGGTTAAAAAGTGGATGTGTGGTTCATCGATAAATGGTACTCGGTTCAGTTTTGAGTGGAGTAAGTGGGTGCCGATTAAGTGCAACATTTTTATGTGGCGAGCTTTTATGGATAGGTTGCCCACAAAGATGGCTTTATTGAGGCGAAGCATTCAGGTGGATAAATGTTGTGCTTGGTGCGAGACTAAGGAAGAAACGGTTGAACATTTATTTACAAGTTGTGCTATTTCTGCGGGAGTGTGGAATGGGATTTCTAGGTGGTGTTGAATCCCAGATATATTTGCTTTCCACGTTAAAGATTTGGTGGACATGCACAAGTTATGTAGCGTGTCGGGGAACAAGAAGGCGGTGCTTCACGGGGTGATTATTATAGGGTGTTGGCGCTTTTGGAGGGCTAGGAACGAAATTGTATTCTCGATCAAGGAGCCAAAGGTGGTGAATATGATTGCCGATATTAAGACGTTGGGTTTTCTATGATACAAGCATAGGTTCAAACAGGGAGTGGTGGATTGAGATAAATGGTGTAATTTTAATTTGATGTAATTGTAGTTGTTTGTTCTTTGGCTTTTGGATTGTTATTTCTGTCTTGATAGTTTGTCTTGATTTGGTGGTTTAATAAAAGTTAGCGAATCCTCTTATGGTAAAGTGGCACCCTCCTTGCTTTTCTTATGGGAGGTGGAAAGTTGGAGTCCTACCGGCAGCAAAATGGTGCTGGTGGGCTGGGTTTTACCGCAGTGGACCTTCGGGCAGCGGGTTTTCTTCAGGAACTGGTGTGAAATTATTGGTGATCCGGGTTACTCTTGGAGTACTCCTTTATCCAGTGGGTACTTCGTGAGTGCTCGGGATAGATTCGTTGCCGTTTAAAAAAAGTTAATTTAAAAAAAAAAGGGAAAGTATGTGTGAAGGCAAGTTATCTCAAGTGTTGCATCAAATTAGGTTTCAAACATGAACACTTTCCTCCAATGTCCATACAACAAATCTTTACTTTTAACAAACAATCAGATTCACTGTATCCGGACATTTTCGAATCCAGACAAAATCACGAGTTGAATTCCTATTCCTATTCCTGAACAAAAATATCGTTCAATCCGTTTCTCACCTGCATTACTATTATTATTAATTACTTCAACATATTTGTTGCTTATTATTAAAACCCATGAACTATCAACGGCTTCACACCACTGATCCAACACCTGTTTCTGAATTGGGTTTAAACATTCCGTCATCGTCGTCAACGCCGTCAATGGATCTGGTTACTAACGGAAGCGTTGACTTTAGAGGCAGAGTTGCTAATAAACGCAAAACTGGTGGATGGAAAGCTTCTCCCTTTATTATTGGTACTTTTTTTTAAGGCTTCAACGGAATATTAATTAATTATGTTTTTTATTATTTGTGTAAAGTGGAATAGGAGTAATAAAAAATAATTATTCCTACTGTTGAGTAATTTTTTTATCAACGTAGTGGAAAATTAATGGAAAATTCGTTTTTTTTTTTACAAAATTTGGAAAACGTTGTTAATAAAATGAAAAAAATGAAAAACGTTACTACTAAAAAACATTTCTATATCCGCCACTGCCCGCAATCGTAGAATACGCTGACTGTCTCCAATTCTAGAGGAAACCCACCGCCCAAAGGGCTGCTGTGGTAAAACCCCCACTTCTTGCATGATATTTTGTTACGAATGAGACTACAACCGACAATCTCCTTTAGAGAAAGTAATTCGGAAACCTAGAGCACCGCCCCTTTGGTTGTATTGTTTACTTCCTGAATGGAAAATTACGTGTTTATTATTGGTGTAAAGTAGAGTAGTAGTAACAGTTGCGGTTTGAAAAAAGAGTTATTCATACTGTGTAGTTCTTAAATGGGAATTATGTGTTTATTGTTGGTGTAAAGTAAAGTAGTAAAGTAGGAAAATAGGAGTAACAATTGCAGATCAAAGAAACGAAAAGTTATCAGTACTGTTTATTTCTTCAATGAACAGGGTCTAACGGGTTATACATAGTAATGTCTCAACTCCGGCGGGGAAGGGTTTGTTTGCAATAGACTTGGGTTCACCATACAAAAAGGGGTAGCTACGCAACTTGTTGCCCGTCTGCCTGCTATTTTGATGTACTTTTTGTTTTTATGGAATGAAATTATTATTCATGCTAAAAAAATGAAGGAAACTTATTTGTTTATTATCGGTGCTTTTAATTTCTTGAATGGAAAATTACGTGTTTATTAGTCGTGTAAAGTAGAGTAAGAATAACCATTGCCGTTGTTGAAAAAAAAAATCGGAAAGTTATGTGTTTATTATTGGTGTAAAGTAGAGTAAGAGTAACAATTGACGTCAAAAAAATTATGGAAAATTGTGTGTTTTATTGTTGGTTGGACGTTGATTTCTTTTGGCAGCGAATGAGGCGGCGGAGAGGCTGTCGGCGTTCACAGTGTCAGCGAGTCTGGTGTTGTATTTGACAAAAGAGATGAGGGAGTCATTGCCGGATGCGGCTACTCATGTGAGTGATTGGGTGGGAGCGACGTATCTTCTTATGCTTGTTGGAGCTTTTCTTGCCGATGCTTATTTGGGCCGTTATCTCACTGTTATCCTCTCCTCCGCCGTCTACCTCGTGGTAAGTGCTTTCTTCATTTCAAATATTGCTAGAAGTGTTATTCGGTTCGGTTTATTTGGTTAGAACTGAAAAAACTGAATAGTGGTTAATTTGCTGAATAGTGTTCACCGAAAATAATCATGCTTTGGGTTGTCATTATTTAAAGATTTTATAAATAGTGCGTGTTGGATTGACCTGTTTAGTTAAACGGGTCGTGTTCGGATTGACCAATTTATACGTTTAATAAAGCAGGTCAACCTGTCAACCCATTTAATTAAACAGACCAATCCATAAACCCGTTTACTACCTGTTAAGCTATTTATTGCAACCGTCCAACCCATTTTCAACTTGATTACAACCTGTCAACCCGTTTGTTTTGTTTGTTTAATTGTGTTAAACAACTTGTGTTTGGGTTATGCAATTTTAAGTATATCTGAGTTAGGGTTATCATCTTTGACATGAATAAATGTATGAGTCGTTTTTGGGTTCAACGATTCAACCTGCCAACCCGAAGCATGGTAACCTTGATACGAGTTACAGACCTAAAATCATAACATATTATCATAAAGAGATATATATGCATTTCATAAATACCTAAAACAAACTAATTATACCTCATGATTTGATCATAGTTTTTGTTTTCATTTTTTGTAACCAGGGAATGATAATGTTAACCGTTTCAGCATCAGTAACCAGCTTACGTCCCGCACCTTGCAGCACTAAAACATCAAACTGCCCGTCAGCAACCCCGGGCCAATCCGCATTCCTCTACTCAGCCTTAGCGCTAGTAGCCCTAGGAACTGGCGGGGTCAAGCCCAATGTCCCATCATTTGGTGCGGATCAACACGATGAGAACGACGAAAGAGAACTATCGTATAAATACACTTTTTTCAACTTCTTTTTCTTGTCAATCAAAGTTGGTGCTTTGTTAGGACTGACAGTGATGGTGTATATAGAACAGGAGAAAGGGTATGCTTGGGGGTTCGGGCTACCGACAGGGATCATGTTTGCGTCGGTTGTGATATTGGCAGCCGGGTTTCCAAGGTATCGGTATAAAAAGCCAATGGGGAGTGTGTTTACAAGATTTATTCAGGTGATTGTGGTTGCTGTTAAAAATCATTTGAAAGGTGTTAAAGTTAGTCCTGAAGTTAAGCTTTATGAGGTTGCTACAGAAGAATCTGATATCTTGGGTGCTAGAAAGCTCTCACATACTCCTCAGTACAGGTTAGCATCCTTCGTTACGGCACAGGTTGGGTCGTGTTGGGTTGGGTTGTGCTGGGCTACAAACAATTGGTCTAATCTTAGTTTATTTTTATTTTAAATTTATCCGTATGCTAGTCATGAATCATGATTACAAACTAATTTTTAGATTATTATAGTACTATTCATGCAGGGTGTGAATTTTATACACGACACATGTTTGAGTTTAGTCTAAACAGGTTTGGTTCAGTTTCGTGTTGAACCCGCAAACACGTCTAGCTAAACGGGTCATTTTCTGTCCAGCCTTGCTGGTTCATGTGTTGACCCGTCGAACCCCATTTTCTTAATAAAAAAAAGGATAAAAAAAGTGGCTGTTTTATAGTTTAAACCAATTAGGCATGTTAGGCCATTTTCTAAATAACAGAATATGAATTAGTATATGTTTAATAGTTTAGGCATAACTGTTTTATACATTTAAAATATCAACTTAAAAAAATTTTCAGGATAAATGGGTCTAGTTATATCAACCTATGAATACTTGTGTCGTGTTTGAGTTCATACGTCTAACATGATTTTGGTTTTGTGTCGTGTTCGGGTTTAACTAGTCAGCCCACCAACACGACCGCTTTAGACTAGTTAGATTATTCAAATAATAATGCTAAACCAGATTCTGTAAAATAACTGCTGGTCATTTACATTGTAATTTAACAATCAATATTTTTCTTCAGATTCCTGGACAAAGCTGCAGTATTGGAAGACCCCGAGACAACAGACATAACCAACCGATGGAAACTATGCACGGTTACACAAGTAGAAGAACTAAAAACCTTCGTACGAGTCTTCCCTGTTTGGGCGTCAACCATAGCGCTGTCCCTCTCGTTAGCCCAACAATCAACTTTCTTCCTAGCCCAATCCAAAATCCTGGACCGGAATCTCGGCCCAAACTTTGTCATCCCAGCGGGCTCCATGCAAGTTTTCGCGGTCATAAACGCTTTTATCACCGTCCCCATTTACGAAAAAATCGTCGTCCCAATCATTCAACGGAAAACAAACCACCACAGAGGCCTCACATCCTTGCAACGAATGGGGCTAGGTTTGTTCATTTCTATTTTTGCCCTTGCCTCGGCTTCAGCAATCGAACACATGCGTAGGACAAGCTCAAACCGCAACAGTTTATCCGTTTTTTGGTTGGTCCCACAGTTTTTCATACTGGGTGGGGCCGAGTCGTTCACATATGTTGGACAACTGGAATTCTTTTATGATGAAGCTACAGATGGTATGAAAAGCGTTTGCGGGGCGTTGTTTTTGAGTGAGATCGGGATTGGGAGTTGGGTAAATACCGCGCTTGTTAAGATCGTTGAGCGCGCCACTGGAACGGGTGAGGGTGGATGGTTAAGAGATGAGCTTAATGATAGTAAACTTGATTACTATTATGCGATATTGGCCGCGATTAGTGCGGTTAATTTGTTTTTATACGTGTGGGTTGCTCGAAGGTACAAAGGTCGACATCAAGGATAATATTTGCTATTCTAGTCGTAATGATTAGCAGTGTGATTACATGATAAGTTGCATAGGCTTTTGTCATTTTTTTCCCTTATTGTGTAACGTCCTAAAAGGTGTTACATTTTATGCCAAAGTTATTAGTCGAAAAATGGTTAAAATCCTTAAAATTCTAATAGTTGGATCGTTACTCATCTAATGTCATTTCTAATGTCAATCAGACTCGTTTGAAAACGAGATCACAATAATATGTTAATAATAGGGTGGATTTCGCGCTTACATAGCAACCCACAATTCCCCACACCCCATTGAATACGATTATGCCGCCTCATTTAACTTTATATAACCAAATTCAACCCAATTATGAAGGACCTACCTAGCTCAACCAACTAGCCACTCTCTAATAATATTGCGACACCTGAAACCACTGCACATTCTCCGATCCCCTCCTTACTCGCTCTGGGTTGTGCAACTCGGAAAACTTACCCACGCCCTCAACTCGCCTAGCTTGTGGACATTTACCAGTTGTATAAAACACCTTGAACTCGCATCAACTCAGGGCCTTGCCAGTTATGTAAGTCCCCACTAGCCGTGTGCCCGTGTAACATATTTTACATAAGTAGTCGTTTACGCGGCCACAGGTTCACGTACCATTTATATATATATATATATATATATATATATATATATATATATATATATATATATATATATATATATATATATAGGGGAAAGTTAATTTGAGAACACCTATATTTCGTGCGAACCGTGAGAACGGTATCTAAAACCATTCAAATTCAAAATTTCTTTTTACATTTATCTTTATTACTAAAATACAATCCCAAAAACACAATTTACGCGTAAAAATTCAAACGTATATGAAAAAAAATTGTTTTTACACATGTGTAAATTTACTATTTATACATGTGTAAACTGTTTCATTTACACATGTGTAAAAAGTTAATTTGAAAGTGTTTTTGCAAGAAAATATGAATTATTTGAAAAGAACATTCATTTATTAATGTTGTATTTTGATTATAATGAGGTTTGTATTAAAAAAATTTGATTTTGATTGATTTTTTTACTTGTTCTCACGGTTCTCACAATATTTAGCGTTCTCAAGATAACCCTCCCCTATATATATATATATATATATATAGGTAGAGGATCCTGTAGGAAAATTGATTTGTGTAGGAAGTGTGAGAAGGATTAAGAATTGACATGTAGCTATCATATTTTTTATTTTGGAATGATGTTTTGGGTTGTTTTGACTTGAAAAACACTTACGAAAACAATATACAAAAATTTAAAACACAATCCAATGTACTTTAGTCATTAAATTTAAATTGCAGATAAAACACCGTACTAATTAGTTAAAACACTCTGCTTAAGTGTTCTTAATATAGTGTTTTAATTTTTAAGCTTAAAATACAATGTTTTTGGTTATTAATAGTTATGTTTGGTGTTTTTCTAAGCATAACAATCCAAAACATCATGAATATGTCCAAACAAATGATGCATACATATCAATTTTTAATCCTTCTCACACTTCTCACACAAACCAATTTTCCTACAGGAACCCTACCCTATATATATATATATATATATATCATATTTGTGTACCATTTGATATGATAAAGTCTTTTAAAAAACAGGTGAACCATTCTTTAACCCTCGCATTTTGGGGCTCCTAAAACCATGCCAAGTAGTAAGCAAACTACGATTAAAGATGGGAAAATCTTAAAAAAAAAAAACAAGAATTTATACCGCCACGTGACGTAAAACGTAGACAAAGACAAATGCCACCCTCTTTTTTACTATTTCTACCGTTTTTTGCCCCAAAATTCACCATTTGCCACCCTTAGTATAAATAGGTTTTAAATGTTTTGAATTGATCACAACACTTAAAAATCGCAAAAAACAAACCCAAAAATGCAAAACCCGCTCTCGTATACACCCGTTTTTGTGTTTGCTACTTAGCTTTGCTTCTTTGCTAATTTACAACTTCATTTCATGGCTTCATGAAATCCATTCGTTACAAATTCCTCACACAATAAGTTTCCGAGTCTTGTATGTATGTATGTATGTATGTATGTATGTATGTATGTATGTATGTATGTATGTATGTATGTATGTATGTATGTATGTATGTATGTATGTATGTATGTAGTTTAGCCAATTGTTTAAGCATTTCCTAATTGTTTTATCATTTTATAAATATTCGAAACAAAACTTGAAAACAGGTTATATACATTCGAAAAGATTATAAGCATTTGAAACAAACATTATATAAACAAAAGATCAACTGCACAGATATATAATAATCAGTTTGTACATACAAAATATAAAATATAACTGAAAGTCTACTACAAACTAAAACCCATACATAATCAGTCCTAATGTGGCGATCCCGGTGGTGGTTGTGGTACTGGTATCGTCAAAAATTGAAGCTGCTGTGTGATCGCCTGTATCGACTGAACCATCCACCCCTGAATCGCCTCGTAATGTTGTAAGCGGTGATCAAAGTCCCGGACTACCAACCGAGCAGCAAGAGGCAAGTCGTCATGCATATGATGCGGGTATTGCTGTTGTGGAGGCTACGGAGGGTTGGGGCCATCGTCGCCTGTATCCTCTGTCTGTGGTTGGGGTTTGATCGATGTCGTTGGGTCGGTCAAAAATAAGTTAAATATAGTATAGTGAAAGTGAGTCGTCTCCAGAGGGAATTGGTGGAAAGTATAGTTTTGTAAAATAACTAATAGAATTAAAACCTAATTGTTTTGTTGGTTGCTTTGGAATTTAGGAAAATGAATTTAAGAAGTTGTAACAGTAATAGAAAAGAAGTAACCCCCTCCGAGCTTCCGGTTCAATGATTCACCTAAACCTGGTTAAATGATAGGATACCACATAGACATGGCTTTGTTGAACAATAAATCAAGTGATAACCGGACACAAATTTTTAATAATAACCTGTACAATTCAATTACCAACCCACATGTATCAATTACCCTCCCAATAATCAAACTACTCACGATGCAAGAAAACTGAATGCGAATGATAAAAAGATAAGCAATTAAAACACACGTGAATTGTTTAAATTATTAAAATCACAAATATTCTTCAACTTAATGAAAAACAATCCAAAAACCAAATCAAATAAGTTTAAAGGGTTTCACAAACGAACCGTACGCCCGGAGGTGGTTACAATAATGTTTAGCCGCTCATGGTAACAAGAAACGAATCAAAAGTTTGAATAATAAAACCAAACATGTTGATACAAACCGAAGGTATGGGTGAATAATGATGATTGTAGTTGTTTGCTGCTCAAAATACTCCCAAAGATAGGTAAAAATCGTCTATGATCGGCCAAGAAGAAGTAGGGTTTGGAAAATTATATTTTATAATTAAAAACAACAACTTTCCTTAAAAATCTCATACCAGCCGTAGCCTACGGCGCTGAGCTGTAGGTTGCGGATCTCGCTCGGCCCTCCTCTTTTGTCTCTAGCCGTAGCCTACGCTACCAAGGCATAGGTTACGATCCCAATTCTCGGCACACTTCCCTGAATCCATTCTACCCAACCGCAGCTTACGCCTCTGACCCTGTAAGCTACGACACATTCCTTCAACTTCCCAAACTACATCTTCTTCACACCAAACACCATCAAGACACCCTCTAATCTCATTTCTCCTTATCCATACATCATCTAAACGTCATTCTTTTCATCCAAACAACATCCAATCTTCAATTCTTCTATCCAAACATCATCTAAACATCCCATTCACTTTCCTTGAGCTCCCGAACGCCTCCATTTATTCAAGTCTTCGCCTTTGGACACTACGCTTCACATTTTTGGCTATTTTCTTCCACTTTACACCATTAACCTAAAACAATCCAAGCTTTGCGTAGTTATCCCATTCCTTACAATTAATCATCATAAACGCATCAAAAACACACAATTGGGTATATTATAAACCATTCATTAACCTTATCATCAGGGTTGCTGCTTTTGGGCCTGCGCCTGCATGTGTAGAGGCGTAGCTACTCCCGGATCTAGCTCCAAGAATGACGGTATATCTTCCGGCACGGACAACAACACTAGGACATACGCGGCGCAGGCGTCGAGAGCCCTGAGCCGAGGACCCACCTCTGGAAAGTCGCGCGGGATCCCCATGCTTCGTGCATTGACCGCAACCAATGGAGTCGATGGAATCCCGTCAGACACGAGGTGGTCATCCTCAGGGGAAAGGCCCAAATAATCGAGCAATGCTCGTGACATACGCCCCGCTGTACAAATCGCTACGAGCCTGGCGATGATGTGCGGTGCGATAAAACACAACCATACTCGTGGCTAGGTCGCACGTCCATCCCAAAAGTAGACAATATAAAAAGAAAAGGTCATAAGTGTTGACCTTATCCCGGCTATGGAATCGCGGTGCGATCGCCGTCGTTATGGCACGATGCATGTAGATGTGCAGGGGGTCCCTCATTCGGGTAGCCTTTGCCTGAGACTTCCCAAAGTGGGAAGTAGCGATGGCCCTCCAAAAACTGAAAAAGACTGGATTATCGACGTCATACATACAACCTGGACAAACGTCATCTTGTACATGTTTGTATTGTAGGTGGCGTCAATCATTAGTACATGCGGGAATGCACACCACATAGTAAATGAATGTTTGTGAACGAAGAATATGTCTTCAACAGCGTTCGTGGTGTCATTCTCGCGCGTGTAGTAGGTGAAATGTTTCTCCACCAGGAGGTTTTCGAGTTGCTGCATTGGATCATAACCGATTCCCTTTTCAACATTTATCTTCTGACATGCATTGTGTATATCTTTCAGAATAAGCTTTCTCTAAGGGTTCTTTTTCGTTAGCGTTCTCCATATGGTACGCTTTGGAATATCTTGCTTTGCCATCTGCCCGATCAGTTCTCTATCATCTGAAGAAAGCCTTCTCGCATACGCGTGACCCTCTAGGTTTTCAAGGGGAGTGTGGTTGTGCGTCGGGTTTTCACCTTTAACCTCCAAACCGTTTTATGAAATTCAAGCACCCCTATCAACTCATATGGGCAACCAATTTTTTTGCTACCCGTCTTTCTCACCATAACCACACTCTTATGCTCCTCATCAAGAGTGCATTGAAATATAACCTTCACGAAATAAGTTTATTATAGAATAAGTTTTTAGTAACTTTTTAAATAATAAATTATAAAGTACGTTTTAGTAACTTTTAAAATAATAAAGAGTAAATGGCCAAATTCGTCCCTGAGGTTTGATCAATATTGCTAGATCCATCCAAAATAAGATTTTTTGACACCTGAGCTACTAAGGTTTGAAATTTAGTGCTAAATCCGTCCAATTTGCAAACTCTGTTAAATACTAATGTTAAAGTAGGGGCATTTTGGTCATTTCCTATTTCTTAATTGCAAAATCGTCCCTGAGGTTTGTTCCAAATTGCAAGATCAGTCCAAAATGTTAATTTTAATGAATTGTTGCTTGACAATATATAATTGTTGCTTGACAATATATAATTTGCTATTTTAATCATGTTTGCCTTTTGTATGTTCAGTTTTTTTTCTACTGAGGTGTAGTGTGTAATTACTCTCAACGAGCCTTCATAAACTTTGGTTCCTTCTTCTTACTATCAAGTAAGTACTAATTAGTGTAATTTCATTAATGATGGTATGTGTGGTTTGTTTTAGTCTTGTTACTTCACTCACCTTTCTTGATGAGTACTGAAATTAGACTCGCACGGTGATCGGAAACGAAACCGGGACTGAACTGGAGCCATCAATATGAAAATATCACAACCGAACCAGACTGTATAATACGAGTTTGTTTTCTAACGGACCTTAAAACGGACTCAAACTTTTGGCTTTTTATTTCACTAAAGGACGTCGCTTCTTTATAACACAAAAAAAAAATGTTTCAGACAATCAGATCAGACTGAGATTGGATTTTTTTTAACACCTAGACGTTGTACACAATAGCCTCCCTTCCTTCTTGTTTTTGTCCGTTTTGCTGGTTCCAGCGGTTGGGATTAAGTTTAGAGACCCAACTTCAGTTGAAATAACTTCACAGGTTCCTGCATTAGTTGACATTGAGGTCATGTATTGACCCATTTAGTACAATTTTTTGTTTACATTAGAATCTGGTATAAAGGGACGGGGTGGGGTTCCTGCATTAGCAAGTGAAGTTAAGACAAAAATCATCTACACGCTCATTTTTATGAGTAATATTTTTATGAGCTTGTGAGTTTTTTAATGTGTAGCTATATTCTCTGTCTCTATATAATCACATAGATATCAAGTATTATTATTATTGGTAGAAGTGGTAGTAGTAGTAAGTTGGGATTTTAAAACAGAAGATGCGCCTTTGAAACAGATGTTCCCGAGTTTGTTCGGTTTGGAAAGAAGAAATAATGTTCGTATTCAAGATAGACTGACGGTTATGGGGGGTGTCGTGGTGTTTTCTTCTGAATGGACCTGGTCCCCTTCGGGTCAGATTGAAGCTGCAGAACTTAACTCTCTCAACTTGGCGTTGCAGGGGTTTTCATTTGGGCTGCACAATGATCGTTGGGGCTGGTTACTGGAAGGATCAGGTCTGTTCACGGTGAGAAGCATCCGGGAAAAGTTACCGCCAAAGTAAACACAATACGAAAATAAGATGTACAAGCTCTAATAAGTGTAAAGGAGTTTTAAAATTTTCAATGTAGATTTTAAATGTTTTATTCTAAAATCTCTAATATTTAAATTTGGTCAATATTGCCTAATAAATTTGTAATTCATTACAAATTATCATTTTGGACTAATCTAGCAATTTGGAACAAACCTTAGGGACGAATTTGCAATTAAGAAATAGGAAATGACCAAAATGCCCTTGATTTAACGTTAGTATTTAACAGAGTTTGCAAATTGGACGGATTTAGCACTAAATTTCAAACCTTAGTGGCTCAGGTGTCAAAAATTCTTATTTTGGATGTATTTATTAACCTTTTTAAAAACAAGAGTGGCTGAAATATACCTTCACGAAATCATCTCCTTTTTTTTATTTTTTTATAACAATGATGTAACCTTTTTCCTTTCCCGTATCTTGTACCCAGTCGATCAACTTCTGGCGTGATGGAAAGGTCCAGTCAGTCTCAAACGAAACTATGACAGGGTAAGAGCCTTCCTGTTCTTCTACCGCATTCTCCTCAACACCGTAAGTGTAGTTAGATAGCTTTGGTGATCAAATGGTGGCTCACCATCGTAACCGTAGTCGGGTTGACGGGGATAGTGTTGTGCATATGGGTCCTCGAAGGGGGTATTCAAGTCCAGTGACGATGTATTGTCACGATAACAAATGCTAGACTGAACCTCTTCGGCATCATATGGTTTAGACTCGTCGTAAGAATCATCGAAAATGAAGTCGTAATACGACATCTTGTATATTGTGGATAAAATTTGTATATCGTGGGTAAAGATGTAAATGTTTAAATGTAAAACGAATACGAACGTTATAATATCGAACATATCAAACCAACTTATACTTACAATCTGATGGACCGAAGAGCCTCACTATGGCCAAAGCGAGGCGCTTAGGGTTCACATGTGCCACTTTTTGCAGACTTTATCAGACTTTCAGACCGATCCATCAACCTCGTACCTCAAAGCGCATCGATTTGGCCAAAGCGTGGCCCTATTGTGTATGATGTTTGACTTATTTGACTTAAAGTATGAAATGTAACCTTATTCGCCTCGCTTTGGCCATAACAAGGCGCTTTGAGGGAGGTGAAAATAATTTTTTTTTGGGAGGGGGGTTAAATATAACGACCCATATTTAAGTTTTTGTTATGCACGTTTAATTTTATATTCAATTAATAAAATAAACCTTCAAAGTATTGTTATTTGTAGAACTGTGTGTCTATACGGACCTTAATCTAGTAAAATAATATAGTAAATTGCATGGTTTGGATGACACGTCCCAAACAACTTACTAACTTGATCCGTGGGTTTTATTTGTGGAAAATGGTGGGTTCTGATGGAAGGCAAGGAAGTGGCCGTGGTCGACGACTGGTGGTGGCTAGGAGAGAGAGAGAGAGGTGGTTTTGGTGGCTAGGAAAGAGAGAGGGGCGAGGGATGGGAGGAATTTGTGTTATGAAAGAAAAAAAATTATTTATGCATTAGAATAGGAAAAGACAATAATATCCACACATGTGATCCATTTGATTTTACCTAATTTAACGTATAAATATAACTTGTTAGGATCAAATGGCGTATCGTGCAAGATTTGAAAATATAAAGTACGAATCCTGTGAATTTTAAAGACAACTGACAACTTTTGTAATTTGGTATAAACAAAAAGAACGATTGTTGTAACTTACTCTAGAATCTAGTTATTTGTTAAGATAATTAGAAGAGCATAATAGAAGCCAACAACAAAGTGAAAAGATCAAAATACCCTCAAAGGCAAGCCCTAAATTTAAAAAAAAAACACCCTTAGGTACACATGAAAAGACAGACATACCCCTACAACCAAGCCCTAAATTATAAAAATGTCCTATGCGTTGTTCAACTATTAATGTTTTATTATTCTCATATGTATATTTAACTTTCTGTTAGGGTCAAGATCCTGTACAAAGTGTTTTTTTTTTTTTTGTGAGAAGGTGTTTTGGCCATTGTATCATCTTAATCTATGGTGTAGATTAATTGGATGACATTTTTGTAATTAATGTTATAATTTTATTAATTGATTATATCATTAAGGGTATGAAAGTAAAATACACACTCTAATTAGGTGTCTAATTAAAACCTCATCCTCACCTCTCTCCTCCTATTAATTATGATTCTCTCTCTTTCCCCCTGTCTCTCTCATCAACATCTACGATGAATAGATTAAAATCTCCATTGGCGTGAGTGTATCAAATATATTTTCACAAGAGGCTTTAAGACTTTATTGATAGCTTTCTAACTGCGGTGTATTTTATTAATTTGCGTGAATCGACATGCTACATTAGATATTTAACTCAAAATGATTTTCACATGGTACGTCATCAACTTTCAAATATGGATTAGTTCTTCGTCAATGTTTTAACTCAAGTGTTTTATAATTGTTTATCATATAGATATTTAAACTATTAATATAGTGTGTTTTATGTTCAAAAGATTTTTTATGGTTTAGTGTTTTTTGAATTTAAAAAACGTTTTAAATGTATGTGTAGTTGTGTTTTAAAGTACATTCTAGTGTGTTTTTTGAACGTGTTACTGATTTGTGTATGATGAAGATAAAACACAATGGATTATGAAAAAAATGATAATAAAACACACGGGACTGTAAAAACACAAAGTTGAGAATATGTTGATAAAACACACGGGTATGAATGTAAAACACCTTCTGGATGAAGCAACACATAAATATGACAAATGAATAAACACATTCATTTAAAACACCCTTGTATGAACGTAAAACACCACAATATAATATTTGGATAATCGATGTAGTTGAATATGAATGATAATATGTGCAAAATGATTCTTTATAAAAGAATTCAGTAATCTTCGTTTTAATTCAAAACAAAAATCCCTCATAAACTCATATTTAATAACAAAAATTAATTAGACAATTATCTCATAAAATAAGATTAACAACCAAAATTACAATGATGCCCTTCTAATTAAAAAATTGGCTGCCACGTGTCACTCTAAGATTGGTTCCTCACACTTCTCACAAAAAATGGTTTTATACAAGAACCTAAACCCTTTCTGTTATACACATTTAATTTTATATTCAATTAATAAAATAAATTTTTAAGTATTGTTATTTGTAAAACCGTGTGTCTACACGTACCTTAATCTAGTAAAATAATAAAGTAGTAAATTGCATTAGAATAGGAAAAGACAGTAATACCCACACATGTGATCCATTTGATTTCACCTAATTTAACGTAAAAATATAATTTGGTTAGGATCAAATAACGTACCGTGCAAGATTTGAAAATATAAAGTATGGATCTTGTGAATTATAAAGACAAATGACGACTTTTGTAATTTGCTATAAACATAAAGAATTATTTTTGTAAATTTCTCTAGTAGTTATTTGTTAAGATAATTAGAAGATATAAGAGAAGCCAACAACAAAGTGAGAAGATTAAAATACCCTCAAATGGCAAAGGCAGGCCCTAAATTACAAAAAAAACACCCTTAGGTACACGTAAAAAACGTAAAAAGACAGACATACCCCTGCAACCAAGCCCTAAATTATAAAAATGTTCTATGTGTTGTTCATAAGGTTTGATTATTAATAGATAGTATAATTAGATTATGTTAATTTATTTTTACATATGTGTCAGTTCTTCTTCGATAGTAAGGTTTTGGTACATGAGAAAAACGTGTATGGTGGTTAGACTAGGAACTTGATACATAACCAGCCCGGTTAACTATCGAGCCATCTCCTAGTCAGTGTTATAGAACTCGCTAGGCGCTAGTCGGCCAGTGGGGTGGGGACTACGACTAATCTGGATTAATCAGGATTAGTCGGGATTAATCGGATTGGGATTAGTCGGGATTAATCGGATTGGGATTTATATATATATATATATATATATATATATATATATATATATATATATAGTAAAGATCTTGTACAAAGTGTTTTTTTTGGTAAGAACTATGAGAATCAAAGGAGGGTATTTTTTTTTCGAAATTTTTTTCCCATATTGTTAAACATCTATAACTTATAATAAAAGAATTCAACTTTGATGATGTGGCATTCAATGAAGATCTTAACCCCTTCTTGAATGTGCCAAATGACATCATGTATGATTTTTTAATTTTTGAGTTTTTTTTAATAAATCTATATATATATTATAGTTATTTTAGGAAAAGA
This sequence comes from Ambrosia artemisiifolia, assembly GCA_032199755.1. Classification (NCBI taxonomy): domain Eukaryota; kingdom Viridiplantae; phylum Streptophyta; class Magnoliopsida; order Asterales; family Asteraceae; genus Ambrosia; species Ambrosia artemisiifolia. Next base: position 16,154,091 of record CM063523.1, read on the forward strand.
TAAGAACTTAAAAACAAAATTAAATTCTCTCTAATGTTTCCTCCCATAACTTTTAAGCGTTAATATCTTTTATATACAAGATTTTTTAAAGACAAAAATTACACTAAATTAACGAGCGTTTTATTATTTTTTCCAACGAGTACCATAGTGCTATATAAAAAACGGAGAAAAAACAACTATTTTTGTGGGGTTTTGTTTTCAAATATATTTTACTCTACTAATAAATCACAAACGATAAACATAACTTCATAGGCATAGATTTTTTTTTTATATTTGAATATGATAACTTATGGCAGAAATTTGTTTAAAATAAATAATAATATTATTATTATTATTATTATTATTATTATTATTCATTAATCATGTATTGGCAAATCATTAATTATGTTGTCATATTAGATATTTTATTATTTTATATTAGATATTTCAACCCCGGGACACTCCCGGGATAAAAGCTAGTGTATTATAGTATTGAAAACTAAAAAAAAATGGTGTAGAGTAATTACGTGAAGAGTAATTACATAATTACTCTAGTGTAAACTAATGTATTTACTTTAATGACGTAATTACACTAAAAAAATTAATTTTTTTTTGTATTATTCATCTAAAAAGTATGTCTAAGCACGTGGGAAAAAAAATTCTAAATAAAAAATAAATTTTTTACCCCCTTTGATTCTCACAGTTCTTACCAAAAAAACATTTTGTATTTGATCTTTATTCTATATATATATATATACACACATTTTTATAGGTAAATATTTTACATAGACAAGTTTTAACTCCTCATTGACCCATTTTTTTAAGTATACATGATTAATCGCCAGAATCTACATGGTTTGGTTGGAAACTTGCCGGAATTTATAGGTTTTGCCCAAAATTTGGCCGGAAATTGGCCGGAATTACATATTTTTGTCGAAATCTTGCTGGAATCATCGATTTTTGGCCGGCCGAGTAGGGCCGATTAGGTCCGACTAGGGTCGACTACCGATTAATGGACTGATTAACGAAAAATTAATCAGTAACCTACCGACTAGCGATTAATCACCGACTAATCACCGATTAATCCCGATTTTTACAACACTGCTACTAGCCAATTCGACTGAGATGATGAGCCGAACCAAATGGTTAGATCGGATTTCAATTTTGGAATTTCATATTTCATTAACATTTAAAATTAGGTTTAATGCCTTTTCAAAAAAAAAATCAACGTCCCCGCTAAAAAAAAATAACACCCAACAATTTTTTGAACATGATTGCAAATCAGAGAAGCATTAAATCCCAAACGGTCAAATAATTTAAATTTCTTATAGAAACTTGGTTCTCAAGGTTTCATTCTATATAATTATTATAATACCCTTCGATCACCATCATCTACATTCACAACCTACAACTTATTCTCTGATTTCCTTCCGCCATTAACAACCTTAAACACTACAACTGTAATCTATTTCGATCAATGGATATTAACCCATACCCACTTCACACACAGTATTATCAATCACTACCTCAACAATTTCACCACGTTCCCGCCATGATTTCAACATCATACCCTCCTCTTCCATACCCATATACATGGTTTGTTCACAGAAACCAAGCACTCATCATTAATGTTCATGACCTTAACAACTATCAACAACTTCAACAACCTTCTGTTTACAGAGATTATCATCCGTATATCCATGAGGTTGATGATGAAGTTATGATACTTGACGGTTTTGATCGTGAAACCGAGCATTACAATCATAGTGACGATGGTGGACTGACCAAGAAAGAGGTTAATAAGAAGTTGAAGATATCAAGTTATTGTGATGATGGAGAAGAAGGTGAAGTATGTGTGATCTGTCAAGTGGAGTTTGTAATTAAGGAGAGAGTAGGTGTTCTCGAATGCTGTCATCGGTTTCATCCGACATGCATCAAGGAGTGGTTGTTGAGGAAGAATGTTTGCCCTGTGTGCAAAGCTCAAGCTTTAGCTGTGTAAAGTTTAGTGTTTGACTTTTTTCGTTGACTGAGTTATATGTTGGGTCAAACTTTAAAGTAGGTTTGAATGGTGGTTTGGTTTGTGATTTGTAAATTGTTTACTGAAATATATTATCAGTTTGGGTTCTGCTGTCAATGTGTTATTCTGTTTGGATATATATGTATTTATGGTCTAAAATAGTAGTCATGAATGTTCAGAACTCACATAATTTGGTGGATCATCTTTTGCAAATTGTTGAATAAATGAAAACTGAAACTGATTTGAGTTTGTAGATGATCCTGAGTCACCAAACGGGTTGACTCAATAAGTTTAAGTCTGACCCGTTTGAAAACCCAATCCGCCTGCTGATCTGTTAGTAAACCGGACCCGCCATCTGACACGTTTGTAAACTTAATTAACCAGCTGACCCGTTAGTAAACCCAATCCTACAGCTGACCCATTTGACCCGTTAGTAAAGCCAACCCCCCAGCTGACCCATCTGACCCGTTAGTAAAGCCAACCAGCCAGCTGACCCGTTAGTATCCCCAATCGTACAGCTGACCCGTTAGTAAAGCCAACCAGCCAGCTGGCCCATTAGTACCCCCAATCGTACAGCTGACCCGTTTGACCCGCTAGTAAAGCCAACCCGCCAGCTGACCTGTTTGACTCGTTAGTAAAGCCAATCCGCCAGCTGACCCATTTGCCCCGTTAGTAAAGCTAATCCGCCAGCTGACCCGTTTGCCCCGTTAGTAAATCCAATCTGCCATCTGATCCGTTACTAAACCCAATCCGCTAGTTGATATCCCAGTAAACAGGATCTGCCAGCTGACATGTGTATAAACTCAATCCACCAGCTGACCCGTTAGTAAACCCAATCCTACAGCTGACCCGTTTGACTCTAATAAAGCCAATATGCCAGCTGACCCGTTTGACTCGTTAGTAAATTTTGAGTTTAGATGTGTTGTTTCACCCAAGTGATTAACAAAAAGAGCCCAAACTGACCCATTTTTGTAAAAACCTATAGTTTTAATAACATGGAGATGGGTAAAAGAAATTCATTAATCTCAGTATCCATAAAATAATTATTATGATCTAAATGAAAACTTCAATACTTCATGTTCGTTCCAAATTCTAGATTATTGTTTTAACAATATGGGGTTAAAACATAAAAGCATAGGTAGAATACAAGAAAGTAAAAGGTAAAATTGTTTTCATGGGTCATCCCAACTTGTTTTGGCCTGTACTAAAACTACTGTTTTGACCCGTTAACCAACTCACCCAACCGTCTAAGAAGATGGCATTACCTGTTTCTCTCGCGCTTTCACATCAACACTGTTAAAAATTTCGGTGGATCATCGAAAATGTAGAGACTTCTTTTCATATTCATATCACAAAGTCCATTAACAGCATGTCAGCACATGTAACTGTAAAACAAATTTGAATGGTTAAATGTCCTCTAGAATTTGAGATTTCTTACTCAACAACGCCCCACGTCAGCGTATGTAACCATTGAACCAAATTTTAGTTATTAAATGCTGAGTTATGTGGAAACCTTAAGAGAGCTATACTCATATAAAGTTGTCTCCATTTGTTATTACAAAAATACACACAAAGTTGAAAACTGTGACCTGCAGCAACAAATATGGGTAGAAATGCAAATCTTGCACTAGAAAAAAAAAAGTTGTTGAAATATAATGTTATGATCAAACCTAAAGTCAGCTCAGTAGCAACAGTTGAACAGCAGTAAGTATGCGTGATCATTATGAACTAGTGTATCCTTAACTTGTGTGATGTAGGTAAGAATTGTAAGTAGGAAATTGCTACTGATGGAGACTTAGTACCAACTGTATGTTAGTGCTGAAATTAAGGAGACGTCAAGATGCAAACACCGATACCACTTGGAATGCATCAGTGACTAAAGTTCAAACTTCAATGGTGTAGAATGTTAGGAAGATTTAATCAAGAAATTATTGTTATTTAGAGAGTCAAAATAAAAAGTCAAACGGCGTTAAAAAAAAGTCAAAGTTGTATATTTTAGGAAACGGCATGTCTATTTGATTAGGTTGTGTTGGTTGTATAAGCGGTTACTTTGACAGTTTATGTAAGGGTATAAATACCCAAGTTGTATTGACATTTGAATGTCACGAGATTAAGTATTTGTCTCGCTCCCTTTTGTTCTTCCATCGAGTCCCTGCTCATATTTATGTGCACACTCAAAAGTGGGACTGAACTGGGTAGGCAATGGAGCAAGAGTTGTTATATGAGGCAGTTGCGTCATATGAACTCGTTCTAGTGTTTTTACTTCTCGGGTTGTACTTAGGGGCGGACCTACTAGTAATGGTGGGAGGCAGCCGCGCCCTTGAAAACAGGTTAGTGTAGTTTTGATGCAAAAATCTCGATCACCCCCCCCCCCCCCCCCCCCCCCCCTTACAAGTTTGTCAAGCCCATGGTTGTCCCAAGATAAAAAAAAAAATTGAAAATTTGAGTCCGCCATTTGTTGTACATGTTTTAGAACTTTGTTCTTATGTTCCTACTTTCTTTACACCCATTATTTCTTATGTTTTTTGGTGGATAAAAAAGTATATACTAGATTTTTACCTCATGTAGTTATTTTGCAAGAACTTTGCATTGAAAAAAATGGCATCATTATGATAACATAACGACCACCGAATGTTGTTTATATAACGTCTCCTAGCTTCTGTTGGTTAACCATAAAAGCTGATTATTAATCAGATTGGTACTAAAGCCTAATTAATTAATACTACAATTCCTTCTTTTGGTAAATACTTTTTTGAATTCCTTGTTTGCCAAAGTAATTGATTTGTATCGGAATGATATAAAACAGATTAAGGTAGCGTTCGTTTAACAGAATGGAATGGAATTTGGGTAGAATTGGAATGTATATTCCGTTTCTTATGTTGTTTGTTTCAATAAAAGAAGGAATTGTAATTGAATAACAACATACGGAAGAGAATCTATATTCCAATTCTATTCAGATTTCATTCCATTATGTGAAGCAAATACACCTAAATTTCAAATCAAGACAAGCATGCCGTGCCTTGGCCGGCCCCCGTACCGCAAAGTCTTATACTTAACTTTAATAAAAATCACAAACATGAAGCAGACGTTGGAAAACTAGAAAATTAGTGGGCCGTGTGCTAAAGAGAATTAGTGGGCTGCTCAAAAACACGCTAAAAACATGTGGTGTTCCTCATTACCTTTTGGCTTATATGGAAGGCTCGATATGAAAAAACGTTTAACAACACATTCATTTCTATAAGGAAGATGGTTGAAGACATAAAGTTGTACTCGTTTTATGGATAACGAATAGAACAAAATGAAAGGATGTGGTTTGGGAAAGGTGATGTGAATTTAATGTACATGACATAATTTTGTACTCATGTTGTGTCTTGGGGTTTTACACCTTCTTGATGACCCGTAGTATGTTTGTTTTAAAAAAACAATTCATTATTCCAAAATCCAAACCCGACTCAGTAATCATTAAATTAGTCATCATAATACAAGGCTAAATTACCTATGAACATCCCAAGGTGTAGTAGGGTCAGTGTTATCAATTGTGTTCAACCATGTTTTACCTGTTCTTGGACATGGATTCATGTTACGATCAAGTTCATGTTTTCATTTAAATGTTTGTTTTTTATTTAAATACATCTTTACTTTTTATATTATTAATAATATTATTTAATAAAAAATCAAAAAAAAAAAAAAAAAAACATTAAATGATGAGGGCCTCTCTCCACACCCCTAGGACCATCATCTCATGGATGCTCCTACCCCACGCTGACGTGGCAGCTAAGGTGGAGGCAAGGCATGGATGATGGGCCTCCTTCATACCCTATGGTCTCAGATGCTGGCTAATTTCTTATCATTAACAAGTAAATCGGTTGTTTTCTGTATTCCGAACTAGTAATTGGTTAGATACAACTATAATTCTGACATTATTTGCTAATCATCACAATTAACTAATTTGTCTTTTCGCTATCTGTCGAATCAAATTATTTAACGTAACCATGTATGGAATTCTCCAAATTGTTGAACCTAGGTTACACAATCCGCTTCACATACACAAACTCATGGTGGTTATCTTTAACTTATTATTAGACCTGGCAATTTCAACCCATTTGGTTGAGTTTGGGTTATTTTGGGTTTAAAATTTGTCTTTGTGGGTTGAAATGGGTTTAGTATAATTTTCAAGGGGGTTAGGATGGGTAATTTTAATTGTAGGATATAAGTAAGTGGGTTAGGATGGGTAAATTCAAAAAAATAAATGGGCCAGGATGGGTATTTTTAGATAACCATATACAAATCTAAATTAAAACTCACCCAACATCAAAAGCGTTAATGCCTCAGAGAAATAAATGTCATTAAAAACAAAAAAAAAATATATCTTTTGCATTTGTTGATAACCCCGGTCGGTTCGAAACCGTTCAGGTCGTTAACGGACGACCTGTAGAAACAACACGGGTCGTTAACGAGACCGATCTCATCGAAATGGTTCGAGTCGTTAGCGGGCTTGAACGAGTCGAAACAGTCAGACTTGTTGACCGGCCAGTTCGGGTTGAAATGGTCAGGTCGTTGGCGGGCCCGGTCGGGTCGAAACGGTCCGGGTTGTTAGCGGGTCCGGTCGGGTCAAAACAGTCCGGGTCACTACAGGATGGGTCAGGTTGAAACGGTCTGGTTCGTTACCGGGCCCGGTCAGGTCGAAATGGTCCGGGTCGCTACCGGGCCTGTTCGGGTGGAAACGGTCCGGGTCACTACCGGACGGGTCAGGTTGAAACGGTTTGGGTCGTTACGGGGCCCGGTCGGGTAGAAACGGTCCGGGTCGCCACAGGGCCCGGTCCGGTCGAAACAGTCCGGTTCACTACGGGACGAGTCAGGTTGAAACGGTCTAGGTCGTTACCGGGCCCGGTCGGGTCGAAACGGTCCGGGTTGTTACCGGGTCCGGTCGGGTCGAAACAGTCCGGGTCGCTACGGGACGGGTTAGGTTGAAATGGTTTGGGTCTTTACCGGGCCCGGTCAGGTCGAAAAAGTCTGGTTCGCTACCGGGCCCGTTCGAGTCGAAACGGTCCGGGTCGCTACCCGGGCCCGTTCGGGTCGAAACGGTCTGGGTCACTACGGGACGGGTCAAGTTGAAACGGTCTGGATCGTTACCCGGGCCCGTTCGGGTAGAAACGGTCCGGGTCGCCACAGGGCACCGTCCGGTTCACTACAGGACGAGTCAGGTTGAAACGGTCTGGGTCGTTACCGGGCCCGGTCGGGTAGAAACGATCCGGGTCGCTACCCGGGCCCGGCTGGGTCGAAACAGTCCGGGTCGCTACGGGACGGGTCAGGTTGAAATGGTTTGGGTGGTTACCAGGCCCGGTCGGGTCTAAACGGTCCGGGTCGCTACCGGGCCTGGTCCGGTCGAAATGGTCCGGGTCACTACGGGACGAGTCAGGTTGAAACGGTCTGGGTCGTTACCGGGCCCTTTCGGGTCAAAACGGTCCGGGTCGCTACCGGGCCCGGCTGGAACGAAACAGTTCGGGTCGCTACGGGACGGTTCAGGCTGAAATTGTCTGGGTCGTTTCCGGGCCCGGTCTGGTCGAAACAGTCCGTGTCGCTACCGGGCCCGACTGGGTCGAAACGGTCCGGGTCGCTACCGGGCCCGACTGGGTCGAAACGGTCGGGGTCGCTACCCGGGCCCAACTGGGTCGAAATGGTCCGGGTCGCTACCAGGCCCGGCCGGTTCGAAATGGTCCGGGTCGCTAACGGGCGCGGTCGTTGACGAGCCAGATCGGGTCGAAACGGTCTGGATTGCAAACGGGCCCGGCCGGGGCGAAGCGATTACGGTCGCTAACGTGCCTGACCGGGTCGAAACGGGGTCCTGGTCGCTAACGGATACGGTACGGTCGAAACGGTTCGGGTCGCTAACGGGTCCGGTCGGGTCGAAATAGTCCGGGTCGTTAACGGCCCGGTCCAGATCGATAACGGGTCAGTCGGGTCGAAACAGTCCGGGTTGTTAACCGGCCCGGTTCGAAATGAAATATTTCGGATCCCTTAAGATTTTATTTTTAAATTTATTTTTGTTTTTTATTTTAAATTTGTTTTTTTTTTTACTTTATAAATTTTTAATTTTTTATTGTTATCTATTTTGATGTGAGCTTATCCTAATCCAAACCATCCAGGCCCAAACCCATCCTGACCCAACCCATCCTAACCTATTTTTTTAATTTACCCATCTTGACCCATACCCATCCTAACCCAAACCCATCCTAACCCAACACCCAAACCTACCCAACTTACCCATTTTACCACCTCTACTTATTATTTTTCACATCACTTAACTTTCATTTTTATTTGTTTTTATTAATTACTAGCCGATTACCCCGGGAAGGTCCCGGGGTTGAAAAATTTAATATGATTTAATAAAAAATGATAAAAAAAACTCAAATCACGAAAAGAGTAAATAACTTAAACATAATCAATCTTAGTTAAAAAACATTTATTTAAAAAGTTAAAAAAATAAAAAGCATAAACCATATTAAACATAATAAAGTATTAAAAGGATAACCTTCAACATATAATCATCTTCACGTAAATTAAAATATGTTACAATTTGATTAATGAATAACCTGAACACTTTGTGTTTTTTTCTGTATGAATATAACCCCACAAAAAAATAGTCGTTTTTTTTTTTCGTTTTTATATAGCACTATGGTACTCGTTGGAAAGATAATAAAACGCTCGTTAATTTGGTGTAATTTTTTTATTTAAAAAATCTCGAATATAAAAGATATTTATGTTTAAAAATTATGGGAGGAAGATAAGAGAGAAAAATTTAAATTTGTTTTTAAATTCTTTTTTCCTAAAATAACTCAATTTAATTTTAGTAATTGAGAATTAAAAGATAGAGAGATAAATTTAGAAAAATACTCAAAAACACCAAAAACACTCAATTATTAAGCCACGTGGCACTCTCAATGGACATATATGCTTTCTTTTATATATATATATATAGATTCAAGTCAAAACACAATATCTAATTAAGTACATATTAAATAATCAAAGAAATCGTGTAATAAAGTTTGTTTGGCCGTTTCCAAAAAAAAAAAAAAGTCGTGTAATACTTAACACATGCCCCTAATGGATACATGCCTTACTTTTTTTTTCTTTTTTGAAAGGTATACTTCATAAAACCGCAACCGGACCTCAAAAAAAGGACCGGAGCACCAAACAATTACAACATATACAAAGGGTACTTCGACCAATCTTTCCAAACCAAATTCTTAAGTTTGGATCTAGACTTCAACCATAAAAACGATAACGACTTAACGGACGCCACTACCTCTAACACTTTAGCTTCCTTTCCTTTGAATATCTTTTCATTCCGAGCAATCCAAATAGCCCACATCGAAACATAAAGAATACCTTGAAGAATTTTATTAGCTTCTTTACTCCTGTTGCCACTCGCAATTTTGAAAAGATCTTGAATTTTAAAAGCAAAAATTGGGCCTAACTTACACCATGACCCAATTGCCGACCAAACACCAAACGACCATCCACAACCAGTGAATACATGCAACGACGTTTCGTCATCCACATCACAAAGAGAGCAGGAAACATTTGGAATGGGAATGTTTCTTCTTCGAAGCGCCACACGAGTCGGGATACGATCCATTTCAAGCCTCCAAGCAAATATTTTCACCTTTAAAGGATACGATACATGCCTTACTTACCCAAGATGTCTTAGTCAATTACGTTTTCTACATGACTTTAATGACAATCATCAATGTGGAAGACGTTTTACTTCGTTACATTATAGGTTTAAGGGATATTGCTCGAACATCTCAAATCCATATATTTGTTTGGATATACATAATATGTACATTGCGGATGCACACTAGTTATTACACATAGTGAAGCCAATTCACCCATTAGTGTTCGTTGTAATTTGGTAGAAGGGGTGTATCGTTTGATTCTCGCTAATGACTTACCGCATGACTTACAAGATCTAGCTATTTTATGATTAATACACATGTATTGTATTGCATATTTTTTTCTATTTATAGTTGTATTTACTATCTTCATTATCTTCCATTGATCTTTGGTTGTCTTTAATAAGTATTCAACTAATGGGGTTTTTTTAATTCGGACGACTATCCTGCAAAAACTTGGCTGATATCGAAAATGTTTATAACAAAATCACCGCTCGCTATAGCAACCGAAAGAGAACAAAAAAATAAGGTCGTGATGCGCATAAAAGAAAATATCGACACCCGTTTTACATTATTGGAGAACATAAAACGAATATTTGTATTAATTTATAATAATATGATGCTAGTACCGGTGTTATTTAGTCAAAACTTTCATGTAGCTACAAGTTGTTATCAATATATAATAACACATAGTATCTGATATAAGTTTCCAAAAATGTTGAATAAATATTTTTTTTTAATCGGCTAGATCAAGTGGCAGCGTACACATTTGTGAACCCACAAGACCCGGGTATCGAAGTGGCAGCGTACCCCGTGATTATGTAGAATACCAGCCTCTATGATCCCGAAGAATACGAGTCTCCTCTCCATTGAGAGGCATAGAGACCAGAGATCAAACCTCCGCCGTACCAAGAAGTTCCCTCATTATGCATGCCACGAATTTGACTCAAACTCAGTATCTCTCTTAGCCTCAGGACTAGCATCATTGATTTTACCAACTCAACTAGCCATCATTGGCAGAATAGTGAATACATAATTAAATTTATAAATAATCTACAACGGACAATATTTTTTTTTATAAGATTCTCATATATCGTATGAAATTTATATTAGCCAATAATGCTACAATCTAGCTCCTATCCTACAATATATGAAGGGTTCTAGGATTCATACACCCCGTGACTTCATATTTAGGGTGTATGACATCACATTCTGGGTATGTGGCAGCTTCCTATTGGCTGTGGCGTGGGCCAGGGTGTATGAATCCTAAAGTAGTGGTGTATGAATCCACAACCACCGAATCTTAGGGTAACTGAAGTGCTATCCGTCAGGTACCCGCCACATCAACCACCTGCGGTTACCCTGAAAATCCGCAACCATTACCCAATGGGCTGTGGCGTTGTAGCAACGTTGGTTGTGGCAAAGGTTAGTGAGGGCCACGGATGCCGCGGCCCCCATCGTTTTTTGGCTCAGTGGTGGAAGTTTGCGTTTTTTTACTAACCTTTGTCTTTTTTTATAAATGTTTTTTTAACTAGTTTCCATTGAGAATTCGTACTTTAGAAGTAGCTTTTTGCAATCTAAACGTAGTTAATTAGTTTATATAAAATTTATATCTCTATAGAACTTGTTTAATTAATTAATGATGATTATTAACTTTAGGGTTTTAAATCATTTCCACAATTTCATAAACACTGTATTGTTTAATAAAACTTCAGCCTAGTTTGATCGTATAATACGTGATTAAACTTTAAATAAGTAGTCATTCAAGGCCGGCCCTAAAGGGGTGCGGGGAGGACTCCCGGCTCGGGCCTAATTTCTAAAGGGGCACTTTGAGTGGCGACGAGTGTTTTCTTTTTGCAAGTATTTTCTTACTGTTTTCGACCCAAAAAGGATCTCATCTTAAACATCATTGGTTATAAACGCAAGAATGTTAAGAGTAGATAAGAAATAAGATAAGTGTTACATGATAAACTAGATTGGAAGGATACGACATAATAAACAAAAAAGTTGAAGTGTGTTACTTGAGATATGTGTTGTGGTACAGTAATTGTGCAGCTTTTGAGTAAATTTTAATACATAGTAGTACTACAAAATAGTAATTGTCTCACGCTTTTACACACGATGCAACTCAAATTCATTTTATTAAAAAACTTTTGAAGTCTAGGCATAAAATAATGGCCCTTCAAATTATTATGAAATTTTAAGAAATGATGGTTTTTTATGAGCTAATTAGCCAAACATATTTATTTTTATAATTATTACGACACTTTCAGTTCTATATCCGGTTCAACCGGTCCAACTAGGGAACCGGTAAGGACACCGGTTCAACGTCCGCTTCAGTTATGAAAACATTGCTTAAAAGACCTAAGACTAAAGGGCACATATTGCATAGCTCAGCTCGGGCACCTGAATTTTCGAGGCTGGCCCTGTAATCATTAATCATTATTAAGTGTATTTAATAGTCATTTTTAGTGGTCTTAAACTAAATTTAAACACTTCTTATATACTTACTAGTGGGGAGCTCGCGCAATGCGGTTGGTGAGCAATTTACAAATATAAGTGTAATTTAGGTAAAGATAACCTAAAAAACGTAGCACCAAAAGATAATGAAATCAATATATTCCCCGCGCTACACGTAACAAATCATTTGGGAGCGTTTACATGTTGTTTGATCGGAATCGACTATTCTGAAAATTACAAACCAAATGCAAATTGTGTGTTACTCAGTAACACATTTGCAATATTTGCATTGATGTTTTCATTTCATTTTACGTGATTTATATGAGTGTGATGTCTTTACATATATCTTCAAGTAATTAATTGATAGATTATTTAACATTCAAAGGAGTTGCATCTCTTAAAATTTAATGAAAAAATTGGGCCTAAATTTACGAGGAGTTAAAAGTTGAGAAGTTAGTGTCTCATCATATTTCCTCAAGTAATAAATTGATAAACCATTTAGTGTGCTTGGGAGTTGTATCACTTAAAATTTAATGAAAAAATTGGACCTAAATTTATGATGGGTTAAAGGTGTAAGTAATGCATAAAAGACAAATTTACCCTTAAAAAGCTTTTAATATGTGCATTATGTGGTGTACCTTAAGAAATTACACTTGTTCTTTTTAAATTTTAAGAAGTCCCTATAAAATGCTTTATAATATAGTAAGAAGTCCCTATAAAATGCTTTATAATATAATATAGATATAGATGCAGTTATGTAGATGCATCTTACATACCCAAAGATGTGACATCACATTAAGTTGAAAATTCGAATTACGCCTTAACTAATTTGCCCAAACATATCATTGTGGATCCACAATCAAAACAAAAAATCACAAAAATGAACATTGACTAAGCATCAAAGCAAAAATAAAAATCTCTACAGTCTAAACTTAGGAGCCTCGCCAAAAAAACAAGAGGTTGATCTCTACTAAACACTTGCATCAGATGCGTGGCTTATTCCACTAGAAAAGGTCTAAAGCTTAGACACTTGCATCAGATGCCCCTGAAACTTAGCCCCTTCCACTAAAAAACATCTAAAGCCTAGCAGACTAGCCACTACCTTACACATGTCCTTTGTAATCTTTTGTTTTCGATGAGGTCCTTGAGCTTTAGATGCTAGAGATGTTTAATTTGGCTTTTGATACTTGTTCAAAATTCATTTTTGTGATTTTCCATAATTAAAATGCCAACTGATAATGGTTCTTTAACTGCTTGATTTTTAAAATTCGTGTAGCTTTCATCGCGATCGTGATTTTTTAAAATTCGTGTAGCTCTTAACGTAGTTAATTTCCTATGTAAATTCATCTAGAGCTTATTTATATAAGTCAAAACAGGAAATTTAGGGTCATATTCATGTTGATGCGCGAGTTGTGTTGCTCATTTGCCTAACACGATTTTTGGTATTTCTTTTTTGTGTTCAGTTTTGTGTCAAGCTCTACCCGCCAATTGCAAATATGACCCGTTTAACTCACATATAAGTATTTGTAGACCAGTGCAAATATAATAGAAAATCCAAAACAAAAACTAAATAATCAAACCAACCAATTTTTCCAGCTTTACATTTGGTTCTACATGATAATTGCAATGACATGATTTTTGGTATTTTTTTTGTGTTCAGTTTTGTGTCAAACTCAACCCGCCAACTGCAAATATGACCCGTTTAACTCACATATAAGTATTTGTAGACCAGTGCAAATATAATAGAAAAACCAAAACCAAAACAAAAACTAAATAATTAAACCAAACCAATTTTTCCAGCTTTACATTTGGTTCTACTTGATAATTGCAATGTTGAATTATAGAAGCAAACAATTGTTTGCATAAAGGGTCAAAAGATTGTTGATATCAAGTCTAGTGATTATAGTTTTAAACTTACTGCTAACAAAACGTATGATTTATAAAATAAAAAAAATTATATTAAAAGAAAGGGATAATCAAAACTGTTCATATTTACCCAATTGTAATTTGACCAACTTTATAGAAAGATAATGTTACAAATTATTAAATATAACTATATAAGTCATGTTAAAAGTAGAAAGGTTAAATGTGTAAAATTTGATAAACAGAAGGGTCTTATGTGTAAAAGTCATAGTTTGTTAGTTGTTAGTTGAATGTATTGAGTAGGCGGAAAAGGTAGTTGATCAAGCTGTATAAATACATAATAATAATTAGATAATAAACAGCTATGACTTGGACCAGTTCCTTCTCTATTGTTTCTTTCTTCAATTTGTAGCAAACAAATTGGTATCAGAGCTGCCGATCATCGGCCTTCGATTACCGTTATTCAACTATTAACCACCGTAACTAACCACTACAATCACCATTATCAACCATCATCCGAGCTTCTAAACACTCTCATTCACCATTAATCATCTCGGTTCTTGAAGATTTCAAACAATTTCTCAATTTCTTGTTCTCGATTCGTTTATTTAATCGTACTCTGTTTTCAATTCAATAACTCTGTTTTCTTTCGATATCTGGTCTGATCGATTGTTGATCATACTATTCCATTGAATTAATCAATTTGTGATCTTTCAATACCAATTGATCATACTATTCCATTGAATTAATCAATTTGTGATCTTTCAATACCAAAGATCGATCAATTTGTGATTTGTCTATTCCTATTCAATTTGCTCATAATGTCAACTCAAAATCAATCGTTGGAACAAAAACTTCAAGAACATGATTCTTCTTTAGAAGGATTAAAGAATAATATGACTGCCATGAATGAACAAATAGAAGCTCAAGTTTCTGAAAGGCTGAAAACTATTAAGAATATATCTCACAACCAAACTCAAGGAAGCAGTCACAACAACCATGGCATGAATGGTAGCAAAGCAATGGAACAATACCACACTTACAGCAGTCGACTAACCAAGATAGAATTCCACAAGTTTAATGGTGACATTGTGGAAGGTTGGCTGTATAAGGTCTAGCATTTTTTTTCTCTATAGATGCTATACCTGAAAATATGAAGGTACAATTGGCTATAGTGCACATGGAAGATATAGCTTTACTGTGGCACTAAGGATTTGTGCAGTCCAGAGGGCGTTCCATTAATGGGATGACATGGTTTGAATACAAAACTTTTGTGATGGCAAGATTTGGGACTGTTTTGAACCAAGATGCTATGGGAGCCTTAGCATCCATAAGGTAGACAGGAACTCTCAAAGAGTTGTGTCAATAATTTGATATGGCTCTAACTAAAGTCACAAGTCCTGATGAGTATGCTGTCAGTTTGTTTTTGAGGGGTGTGAAACCAGAGATAGGTTATCCATTAAGAATGTTGAGGCCTGGGAATTCGCCAAAAGCCTAATTGTTGGCTAGATACCAAGATGAAAACCTATCAGTCACTAGTATAGGGTGGAACAAATCTTACAAGAGTTCTTATAGTACTGGAACCAAAACCAATGTTGTGGCCAATACCCATAATCTACCCGTACTCCCTAAACCAGTTTACAACCCAAAACCTTTGAATTCTAAAAGATGGACATTATCTCACAAAGAGATTGAAGAAAAGTGAGCCAAAGGCATATTGTTTTGGCTGTAATGACAAATATACCCCTGGCCATGTATGTAGAAAGAAGCATTTTCCATAGAATAGGTTGGTTCAGAAGAAGAGGATAAAGAAATAGAGGGGCACACTGAGTTATTACAAGAACAAGATTTTCAAGAACCCAAGATTTCTTTGAATTCAATGACGGGGGTGCCTTCATTCTCTACCATGAGGATGAAAGGATCCATTGGTACCAAGATTTTACAGATTTTGACTGATTCAGGGTATACCCACAATTTTTTGGATGAAAAGCTGGCAAAGAAGATGAGATGTCCACTGAAAACCATCCCTGATGTTAAAGTAACAGTTGCAGTTGGGAAGAAAGTAAGTTGTCCTCAAATGGTTCTTGATTTTCAATGGATGATGCAAGGTATATGGTTCAAAACTGGTGTGATTTTAATTCCTTTATCAAACTATGATATAGTCTTAGGAGTTCAATGGTTACAAACTCTTAATGATATCATGTAGAATTTTAAAGAACTGACAATGATGTTTAAGGTTGAAAACAAGTGGGTAGAATTAAAAGGAGTGGATAATAATAATGATATGACCTTATGTTCTTCTGAGAAATTAGAAGAATTATTGATTAAAGAACAAGATTTGGCTGAGATTCAAATGTTTAGCTTACATGCTACACATGAGAATTCTTTTCAGCATGAGACCAAGGTCAGAATTGAGACATTCAGTGTAGAGTTAGACAAGTTATTGGAAAGGTTTGGTGATATTTTTGCTACACCTATTGTCTTGCCCCCTAAGAGAGATTGTGTTCACAGAATCATTCTTAAAGCTGATTCAATCACTATCAATCAAAAGGCAAATAGGTATCCAGTAGCTCAAAAACATGTGTTGGAGAAGTTGACCAAAGAGTTATTAGATACTGGTGTGGTCAGGGACAACAAAAGTTCTTTTACTTCACCTGTTGTATTGGTCAAGAAAAAAGATGGAATGGTCAAGAAAAAAGATGGAACATGGAGATTTTGTGTTGACTATAGGCAGTTAAATGCAGCTGCTGCCAGGAACAGGTTCCCTATACCTCTTATAGAAGAATTATTGGAAGAACTGGGGAGTGCAACTGTGTTCTCAAAGCTAGATTTGAGAGTAGGGTATCATCAAATTAGAATGCATGAAAGGGACATCCATAAAACAACATTCAGAACTCATCAAGGGCTATTTGAGTTCATTGCCATGCCTTTTGGCTTGACAAATGCTCCAGCCACATTCCAAGATCTTATGAACTCAACTTTTAAGTCTCTTCTAAGAAAACACACCTTGGTTTTCTTTGATGACATCTTAGTTTATAGTCCCAATATGAAGCAACATATTCAAGACTTGGAATAGGTGTTTTATTGTTAAGACAGAATTCTTTAGTGGCAAAGAGGTCAAAATGTTCTTTTAGGGGGGGGGGGGTCATATATGGATTAGTTTGGGCATGTTATAATAGGGAAATGAGTGCATACAGATCATGCCAAGATCAGTGCTATTGAGCAATGGCCTATACCTAAGACTGTGAAACAACTTAGGGTATTTTTAGGCCTTGCAGGCTATTATAGGAGGTTTATCAGATCTTTTGGGGTCATTTCAAGGCCACTCACTGATCTGTTGAAGAAAGATGCTTTTCACTGGAATGAAAGAAGCAGCCTTTAAGCAGTTGTAGAAGGCCTTTATTTTAGCACTAGTATTGGCTCTTCCTGATTTCACTAAGGAGTTTGTAGTGGAAACAGATGCATCCTCTAAAGGATTAGGTGTTGTTTTAATGCAAGGAGCTCACCCTTTTGCATTCATAAGTAAGGCCTTGTTCATAAGACAATAGTCCCTATCTGTTTATGAAAAGGAACTATTAGCAATCTTGGTGGCTGTCAAGCAATGACACCATTATCTGACTAAGAAGTTCTTAATAAAAACTTATCACAAACCTCTAAAACACCTCCTCACACAAAAGATAGTCACTCCTTTACAGCAGACTTGCTTGGCGAAGCTTATGGGTTATGACTATGAAATTTGTTACAAGAAAGGTGCAGAAAATACAATGGCAGATGGGTTATTTAGGGTAAGTGGATTGGCTCTCTTTGAAATGGCTGTCAGTTCTTTGGATCCAATGCTAATAAATAGGATCAAATCTTCTTAGGAGCAAGATGAGAAAGCTCAAGAGATAATTCATCAGTTATAGGTTGGGCAGTCTATCAAACATTTTACTTGGAATGATCAATTGTTGAAAAGAAAATCTAGGTTGTGGATTGGGAATGATGAGCAGTTAAGGCAAGACATCCTTAAAAGGTTTCATTAATCACCTATATGAGGGCACTTTGGCTACACTCCTACTTTAAAAAGGCTTCAAAACTTTTGTTACTGGAAAGGGTGCTCAAAAGATGTCTTCTCCTTTGTCAAGAACTGTCATGAATGTCACCAGGCAAAGTATAAGCCCGTGGCCACCCCTGGACTCTTACAGCCTCTACCTGAGCCATCTCATGTATTCACAGACATTTCAATGGATTTTATCTTTGGTTTGCCTAAAGTGCAAGGTAAGGACACTATCTTAGTTATAGTGGATCGTCTAACAAAATATGCTCATTTTATACCCCTCTCACACCCTTACACTGCCACTCTAGTAGCACAAGTAGTCCTAGATTCTATTTTCAAGTTACATGGGTGTCCTATGACTATTGTATCTGATCGTGATCCTATATTTCTAAGCAACTTTTGGAAATAATTCATGAGGTTGCAGGGGATTCAGCTTAATTATTCAATGAATAACTGCTTACCTTCCCCAATCAGATTGTCAAACAGAAATATTGAACAGATGCTTGGAGTCCTATCTTAGGGGTATATGTATGTATACTACAATCATTGGCTAAAATGGTTGAGCTTGGCAGAATGGTGGTGTAATACCACCTATCATGCAACAATAAAGACATCACCTTTTGAAGCTTTAAATGGCTTTCCACCACCCCTGCACATTCCTTATATTCATGGTGATACAACAGTTGCATCAGTAGAATAATTGCACAAAGATAGGGAGACCATGATCATCAAGCTAAAAGAGACATTGATGCGAACAAGGAATCGCTTGAAGCAATATGCTGATAAGAATAGAAGTGAATGTGTGTTTTTAGCTGGGGACTGGGAGTACTTAAAGCTAAGGCCTTTTGTTCAAGACTTTTTAAGAACTTAGAAACACTCTAAGCTGGATCCTAGGTATTTTGGTCCATTCCTAATAATTGACAAAATTGGAAGTGTTGCGTATAAGTTGGACTTACTAGAAGAAGCTCAGATGCCTAATGTGTTTCACGTCTCCTTGTTGAAGGCAGCTCATGGTCAACATAACCCTGTTTTGCCCTTACCAGTGAGTCCTCGATTTTTACCGAAACCTAGCGCTATTTTGGATCGCAGAGTGGTTCGACGGGGCAATAAGATGTTTCAACAACTATTGGTTCACTGGAATGAGCTTCCAATTGCAGAAGCTAGTTGGGAATTTAAAGATGAGTTTGATTTGAGGTTCCCGTGATTCGATTCATGAGGAAGAGAATGTTGTTTTGGGGGGGGGGGGGGGGGGCGGGGGATGTATTACAAGTAGAAGGGTTAAATGTGTAAACTTTGATAAATAGAAGGGTCTTATGCGTAAAAGTCCTAATTTGTTAGTTGTTAGTTGAATGTATTGAGTAGGCGGGAAAGGTAGTTGATCAAGCTGTATAAATACATGATAATAATGAGATAACAAACAGCTATGATTTGGACTAATTTCTTCTCTATTGTTTCTTTCTTCAATTTGTAGCTAACAACTCAATGAAATTACTTCTTGTAGAATTACATATTGCAAATTTCACCGTTTTGGCCTTAGCGGCCAAACAACTACTCAAGTCATGAAGAGACATCAGCATAAACAAAAAGTGGCGTAAAGTGGAAAATTTTGTTGGATTTTATAGAAGTAGTGAATGTGAGTTGGTTGTGTCCCACATTGGTTGGGAGATGGAAATTGGAAGGCTTTATAAGGAGAAGCTTGAGTGGGAGATTTAAATTGTTAAAGTTACATTATCCTCTAGCTCCTACCCGCGCGCAGGGGGGTGCAAAAAATGGGTTCGGGCTGGAAAAATTCTTGAACCAACGCGACGCCCGCATCTGCGGACACGAATGCAGCTCAAAAAACCCGGGTCCGCGCGACACTGGTTTTTTATATCTGTTTTAATTTTTTGCATAATGTAACTGACTAAACTCTTGGCCTTTAGCTTCCAATAGTTATTATCAGCGATTAATAACATAATGATGGTGATTAATTCTCGTGATTAATTCGCGTTTAATCATAGGTTTAATGTTTCATCAGTTTCTATCTTGGTTGTTCAAATATATAGGCAGACCATATGTGCAGAATAAGACACAACTCACACAACAGAAACATATACTCTCACATCTGTCGATTGCTGCAGTGCCAATTTTCAGACTCAGTCCAGTTCCGGTTTCTTTTCAGGCAAATGGTATAGTCCGCAGTGCACCATCACTGTTGAACCGGTGTACCCTAGGAACAACGGCGAATCTGTTTAAGGTAATTGTGTCAAACACAAGCCCGGTTCTGTTAATCTATTTTATTTCTTTCTGTTTGTTTTGTTTGCAGAATCGTCACAGTCTCCGTTTTACTGTAAGAATTCCAACAAACTTAAACAGATTTTTATTGTTCTAACAGTCTTTGGTTTCTTTTCAGTAATGGAGAATACATCCCAGCCCTTGTTTTCTTCTGCTCCTCTCACGAGTTCCAGTTCTGTTGGACTCTCTGCAGTGTTCACTTCTGCAGTAGTTGTTGCCGCTGCCTTGGTGGCACCTTTGCCTGCTACTATGGCAAGCCACGCAGAAAAACCCGAGAAGTTTGCTGGTGTAAACTTCAAACGGTGGCAGCAAAAGATGTTTTATTTAACAACATTGAACCTTGCTAGGTTCTTGACTGAAACCGCTCCTCGTGTTGCTGAAGAGGATATGAATGCTCAAACTGTGAGCGCGGTTTAGGCTTGGAATCATTCGGATTTCTTGTGCGGAAACTATATCCTGAATGGAATGGTTGATTCGCTCTAGAATGTGTATTGCAAAGCTGTTACTGCCAAAGAATTATGGGAATCTTTGGAACGCAAATACAAAACTGAAGATGCAGGCACTAAGAAATTTGTGGTGGCAAAATTCTTGGATTTTGCTATGATTGAATCAAAAACTGTTATGAGTCAAGTTCAAGAATTGCAGGTGATTCTTCATGATATTCATGCCGAAGGAATGATGCTTAGCGAGACATTCCAAGTGGCGGCCATTATTGAAAAATTGCCACCAAGTTGGATTGATTTCAAGAATTATTTGAAGCATAAGCGAAAGGAAATGACAATTGAAGACTTGGTTGTGTGTCTTCGTATTGAAGAAGACAACAAAGTCGCTCAAAAGAAAACTGTTGGTCATGAAGTCGCTAAAGCTAATGTTGTTGAACATGGTCAATCATCAAAGGGTAACAAAAGCAACAAAGGCAACAAACGGGGTGGGTTTAAGAAAGCCAATGGGAAGAGCTCCTACCTTGGACCTAAAGGTGGGGTTGGCAAGAAGAAGTTCAATGGAATGTGCTATAATTGTGACAAACCGGGGCATAAAGCTAGTGAATGCAAGCTTCCCAAGAAAGAAAATGCCCAACAAGCTAACATGATTGATAGCTTGTTGCTATGATTTCTGATTTGTCATTGATGGTGACCGAAGCAAACCTGGTTGGTAATGATGCCAAGGATTGGTGGGTTGATACCGGGGCAACCCGGCATGTGTGTTTTGACAAGAGTTTTTTCAACACTTTTAAGGAAGTTACTGGTGAAAAACTCTTAATGGGAAATTCTGCAACTGCTGAAATCAAAGGGGAAGGAAACATAATCTTGAAGATGACTTCGGGAAAGGAACTCACTTTGTCAAATGTGTTGTATGTTCCTGAGATTCGTAAGAATCTCGTGTCTGGTTGGCAGTTGAACAAGTTTGGTTTTAAAATGGTGTTTGAGTCTGATAAGGTCGTGTTGACCAAAGGTGGTATGTATGTTGGTAAGGGCTATGCCCTCAATGGTATGTTCAACTTGAATGTAACCGTGATGAATGAAATGAATAACGCTAGTTCTGCTTACTTGCTTGAGTCTTCTAATGTGTGGCATGGTAGACTAGGTCATGTGAATTTTAATTCTATTCGTCACTTGATTAAATTAAATAGCATACCAAAAATTGATATTGACTCAAACTATAAATGTGAAACTTGTATCGAAGCAAAACAAACACGTACTTCATTCAAAAAGATTGAACGAATCACTGGTCCCCTTGATTTGATCCACACAGATTTGTGTGATTTGAAAGCTATTCCTACTAGAGGTGGGAACAAGTATTTCATAACATTTATTGATGATAGCACACGATTTTTCTATGTGTACTTACTTAAGAGTAAGGATGAGGCTATTGACAAATTTGTTGTGTTCAAATCCAAAGTTGAAAATCAACTTAACTGAAAGATAAAAAAGGTGAGGAGTGATAGAGGTGGTGAGTATGTTTCACCTTTTGCTGATGTGTGTGCAAAAGGTGGAATCATACATGAACTCACACCTCCTTATTCTCCACAATCAAATGGCATTGCAGAACAGAAAAACCGAACATTGAAAGAAATGATTAATGCCATGTTGATAAGCTTTGGGATGAGCGAGGACATGTGGGGGGAAGCGCTGTTATCAGCAAACTTCATTCTAAATTTAGTTCCTCGTAAGAAGAAGGACGTAACACCGTATGAATCATGGACGGGAGTCAAACCATCATATAATCACTTGCGAGTGTTGGGGTGCCTTGCTAAGGTGGTAGTGACACCACCAAAGCGTCTTGTGATAGGACCCAAAACTGTAGATTGTGTGTTCATCGGATACACTCGTCTGGGTGGTCCACTTCGTTTTCTTGTTCATGACTCGAAGAATCCTGGGGTGTCGAAGGGCACTATATTGGAATCTAAGGATGCATCTTGGTTTGAACACATATTCCCATGCTTGGAAAGGCCAAAACTGGGTTCACCAAATCAATTTGATGAAAGTGTTATATTTGATGAACCCGGTCCATCAAACCAAACTGGGAAAAGGTCTTCAAGAGAAGAGGTTGTAAATGATGAACCTCAAACTGATGAAGGTGAGATCCGAAGAAGTAAAAGGTAAAGGACTGAAAAATCATTTGGCCCAGATTTTCTCACCTATATGGTCGAGGATGAACTGCAAACTTACCAACAAGCGGTAAATTCCTCAGATGGACCTCAGTGGAAGGAGGCCATAAAATGTGAAGTAGATTCTATTTTACAAAACCACACCTGGGAATTAGTGGATCTTCCTACGAGATGCAAACTGTTAGGACCGGCGAACGCGTAATCCGATAATCACGGGGTTTATACCAGAGGTGCGGAATCCCTCTAATATGTTCTAATAACAGATACGATATTGAAACAATGATAAACGAGTAATTACAACACACAAACGGGTAAAAAGATTATAGATTAATCACTAAAACAGAGCTCGAGTGTTTACAATAATCAAATCAGACGTCTCAGACCAGGGGAGGGTGTTTGGAGAGTGTGTGTGGCAAGAACTGACCTCTAGGGTTGAGAATAGGCCTATTTATACCTCCCGGGTATGACCAGACCTTAGCAGGCGATTGGGCATCTTGGTAACAGGCGATTGGGCCTAATCGCCTGTTAGAAGCCCATAATCGTGTGCTACAGTGATGTAGCATGAGAGCTAATCGCCTGATAACACTGTGTAATCGCCTACAGCCTTTCTCACACCCCGAAACGCGTATAAACGTCTCCAAACACCCCGAAATACGTCCAAACATCCAATATACTAGCCTAGGGACATCATGTACTAACAGACTCCCCATTGGACCAGGCTAGTATACGTACAGACATAGCCAAAAGACAACGTTTATAACAAAAGCAAACAACTTTACAGACTCGATAAACAGAAAACAAATACAGCTAAACAAAATAACTAGCAGCGTCTTCATTCTTCATTTTCAGCTTGACGTTGTCCTGATCCTTGTGATTCTCGACCAATCGCATCCTGCATGAACTTTGTTGGCGTAGCAGAACCGGATCACTCTTTGAAACTTCATTGCTTGATCCGCTTCAACAGGTAAATGCATGATCGGATGCAGGTACAGCGTTTCCACGTCCTTCTCTGAACAGTTGATCAACCACATTGGATCCCAAATCCTTATCTTCCTGCACGGGTTCAGACTGTTGCTCAAGACAATCACTGCTTCTGTAGTTGCTGCATCATAATGCCAGTAGTACAGCTTAGAAGAAAAGTCTTGTTCAATCGGAACGATAGGAATCCTTGAGACACACTTCGGCGGCTTGATCTTATGTTCCCAGATAGGCTTCAAGGTGAACTGATGAATCTTGTCTGTTTGATATGATCTGGGATACTGAGGCTCGAAATCTTTCCATCCCTCTGAGCTTTCTCGCTTCAGCTTTGTGTAGAAGCCTTGAAGAGGAGGAGCCTTCTCTTTGTACAAAGGATAATCGAGACGAACTAAATCACGGATATACCAGAATGGTAGGCTCAGAATGTCTTTGTATTCCCGAATGTACAAAACACCTTCTTGCCATTTCACCCTGAGCATCCTTGTGTGACTCACATACGCCCAACTAATCACATTGCCAGACATCTTCGATACTCTTTTCTTGAAGATGGATGCTCGCTCGACTGGTTTTCTTTTCTCTTCGGACTTGAACCATTTGGGATAACGCTCTCTGATCTTGTCCTGTCGTGTCTTTACTTCATCAGGAACTTCAGCAGAGTCGGATTTCAGCTTCTCTTCAGCCTCACGTACCATCTCTTCATCGATGTTTGGAATTCCAGCGCCCGAGTCATCCACAACATACTCAGGAGTCGGCACGCTGGTTCCATCTTCGAGATTCACCTCGTTGTTCTCTGGATGCATCTCAGGAGGAATATTTTGACTTGCACTGCAAGATTCTCCAGATGCAGAGCCGTATACCTTAGCCATATCCTCTGATGTCATCTCAGGAGGTATCTCTCCTTCTTCCAGATCATATTCAGGCATGGCAGGTGGAGGGAGCAAGTTGCCTTCATAATCGTATGCAAAATAACAATTCAGAGGCTCCACATATTCAACTTGAACTATGGTTTTCTTCTTCATTTTATCCTGTAACTCTTGAATCTTGCTCTTCACAGGTGCAGGCTCCCCCTAAGAAGAAGAACCTGCTTCGGGATCATTGCCCTTGCGATCATGACTCTTCTTTATACGTCTTGACGCAGAACCACCCGATGATCTGCCACCACCTGTGGCTCCAGGATCACCACCATCTCCACCTTTACCATCACCATCATCATTATCATAAGACTCATTATCGTCATCCTCATCATCGTCATCTTCTTCACTATCTTCATCATCATCACCACCAGCAGTACTAGCTCCAGCTTCCCAACCACCTGTGAGTCTAGGTTGAGTTCCAGTTAACTCATTTAACCAAGTCCTCAGCCTTGATTTTTGCTTCTTGTATTTGGTGATTCGTCGCTCATTGTTCACATTAGCGAGCTGGAGATCACTGTACTTTTCTTCAACACCTGTAAGTCTTGCCAGAGCACTTTGGTTAGACTGAATCAGTTGCTGGTGTGATTCCATGAGCTGCATGTTCGACTCTAAGATCTGCTGGTTAGATAAAGTGAGAGCGTCGATAGTAGCTTTCAGTTCTGTGTTTGTAGTAATTGTCTCGCCAATCAGTTCTAACATCGCCGTTTCATTCTCTTCTATTGTGGCGTTCTTGCTTCTCAGCTCAGCTATTTCACGCGCTTGTGCAGCAACTAAAGCAGTAAGTTCGTTGACATGGCGTTAAAGTTGTTCATTCGTTGCTGGAGCCGAAGAAGAGGATTGGCTTGAAGGTTTAGCAGTTGACGATCTCGCTGCTTCCCTCAACTTCCGGATTCGATCACCTACCGGATTGGAGACAATCTGTGAACTTGTCGCTTCAACGGTAACTGAGACTGGCTCAGTGAAGATTACCGAGGAAGGCATTGACATTGTCACACCTGCAGGCATAGCTGCACTACCTGATAGAGGAAGTGAAGATGTTGCTGCTGCTGCTGTTGTTTCTGTTGCTGCTGTTGTTGCTGATACGGCAGGAGAAGCAGGAATACCAAAGGTCTCTGGGAGATTCAAGGTTATACGCCTTGCCCTCGATCTCTTGGGAGTCTTCTCAGCCGCAGCTGGTTTCTCTGCCATTCTCTTTTGTCCCCTACCAACTTTTGTTGCTTTGGACTTCTGTCTTTTCTGAGGAGGAGGAGGCGTGCTAAATTCAGCATCGATATCAGCAACAAGATCACCACTACTCGGAGTGAAAGTGGGATCTTTTGCAAGATCTCTCGCCTCAGCTGCGCGAGCTCTATCCTCTTCTAAAGTGAGTACATCTGGTGAATCATCTTCAGTAGCTTCTGAGTCGTCATCATCATCATCAACATCTTATATGTTAACCGGGCCTTCATCCATCTTATCCTTACCTTTGCCTGAACTGGAAGGTGCATCAGCATCCAGAGATGTAGGATCAAACATATCATCATCATGTCTCAGTTCAGCATCTGCCGTATTGCCCGGTGTATTGGCTTCCAACTCAACAGTAAGTCGTCCAATGTTATCACCATCCTTGAATACTTGTCTGTGAATCTGTATGTCATCTTCTGAATCACTGTCGTCATGCCTCCACCTGTTACCTGGAGGTGCCTCATAATCCTCTTTAATTAGAAACGCATACAATCGACGGCTTGGAGGATATTCTGACTTCGGCTTATTCTTATATTGCAGCATTCTTTTCAATTCAACTTCATCTATTTTTCTGATCTCAATCAGCTCTTCAACCCTTTTTACCATGTTTGGAATCTGATTATCAAGGATCATCTGTAGAAAACGAGGATAGACAATGAAAGGTTTCTTTGCCATTTTCTGCAGAATCACTTCCTTTAAGTGGTGCATGATCATTCCAAAGAAGTTGAACGGCTTGTTCAACGTCAACGAAACAATCGCTGATGCTAAAGTGTCTCAGATTGCATCGAAGGTTCCTTTGCGAGGACCGATACACTTCAGCACAACGTGCGTCAGATACTTCAACTCTGGAGGAAGATTCCCTTTCTGCAGCATCTTTTGCGCTCGAACATCATCAACATACTTCATCCTTAGGAATCCACCACGTATCAGAATAGAATCGAGCACGATCGGATCATCTTTATCATCTTTAAACTTTAGAATCTCGCGAACCAAGTCTTCAGTGATAATGACTTCCTTTCTTTGCACAGTACTTCTGATAGTAGCCGGCTTCGTGCTAACGTCCACACTAGCATTCTGATAGAACTCCTGAAGAATGTCCTTGTAAGCCGCATAGTCCGTAGATATAGCATACTTTATCTTTGAGCGCTTCAAGAACTCAATCACGCCTTCAAACTTCTTGCATTCCGCCTTCTTTATGGGTCCAAGGAAGGCCAGGCAGTTATGCTTGGGAGATGTACCGTACTGCATGATTCTATAAGGCAAACACACGACAAATCATCACCAACAGATCAAAGATATGATAAACGGACAAAAACGGACAGATTTTGACTAAAATTGGTCAACAGAGAGCTATAGGCGATTACACTATGTAATCGCATGCTATATGACACGATTAGGCATACTCGCTTGATTTAACAGGCGATTAGCACAACATGGGGGCCAATCATGCAACTGTTCATGCGATTAGCCAGGCTAATCGCGTGACCAGTTTACTTGTTCACCAATTCTTGTCAAAACTTGTAATGGGTCAATTTGGGTCTAATCTTTGTCACATTACAATCCAAACTAACCGGTGAGCATAACCCCTAAACAATCTTTCACATTCAGGTTTATAACAGAGGCTAATTGATTAGTTTATTAGAACTAGGGTTCGAAGGTTTTGAAATTGGGTTTTCTGATTTGAAACTGTTTAAGGATCAATCTTTGTTACCCAAGGATTACCCATGCCCCGATTAAGAAACCCCAATCAAGATTTAGCATTTACAACCACATCATAGTGTCAAACAATCAAAAGAAAGAAACCTAGGGTTTCGGCTTAAAAATTGACAATTTGACCCCTTAAAACGAGTTGTTTGGATCTGAAAATCTGTATGATTGATACCTTTATAGTGGGGATTAAGATTCTAGGGTCAAACAGAATTTTGGCAAGGGTTTGTTTACAATCGGGTTGAGAGGGAACGGTTGAGGAGTACTTGTTTTTGAAAGAATGAAGAACACAAACCCAACAGTTCCTTTTATACCTGTTCGTAATCGCTAGTCTCTACACACGATTAGGTCTCACTCGCCAGCTACAGTATAGCGAGTATTGGCTATTCGTCTGAATAGATGAGCGATTAGGCATTGGACTAGTCTTATGACCTAGCAATCTAATCGCCTTTAGATAGAAGCGATTAGGAAACAAAGTCATACGATTAGGGCTGCATTCTCCTTGGTTACCATGCGATTAGAGATAAACACTTACATCTATAGGCGATTAGGACATCAAGTGTATATTGTTTCCCACAAATTACCAAATTGCCCCTGCAGCACCAATTTTCACATTTTTGATCCGTTAAGGTTCAAAACATGTGTTTTTCAACCCGTTTTAACACACGACTCAGATGATGACTCAGATACTTGAAAATATTACTTTTTCACCCTTGTACTTGATAGAAAGTACGGTTTTGACCCGGCAAAAACACAAGTTTCCAATTAGTTGTCTTTTATTTTTTTTCGACGTTTTATTCTTGAAGAAGTAAGATTACAATGGATTAGGTTTCCATCATCGGCAATCAAGAATAGCTAATCTACTAAAAATTTAAATAGAAAATAAACGAAAAACACGAAAGCAACTAACTGTACACTATCATATTTTTGTGAGTTTCAATAGTTAGGGAATCATATCAGTGTACGGACTATACTAGAACCCTTATACTATCAGTTTTTGATTAAAATTACCAATAAGCATCCTACAAAAACTGTCAGTATTGTTGTCCACCTAAACTCAAAATCAAGTTTTATCGCTAGGCACTTTAGATACGTTAAGGTAATATTAAGACTGATTAAAGTTGTTCCTCGCACACGCGACATATTCCCGCGTCAAGGCATGCACAAAGCTTCCTCGTAACCGGTGAATAAGCTGTTGTCATCCATATTTACAAGGAATGGACTCAGTGGTGATCATGTCTGCAAGAACGCTGCAGCAGAGAGACCAGTGAGATCCAGACCAGGGTTCAAGTCAAATACCGTATACTTTTTATTTTTCACGGTACGATGCTTTAGGTATATGATTGATTTGATACCTTAGAGCGATTCTCTTCGAGAATAGAGTTTTGGCATTCACGATCTTTTTGCTCTTACAAGATTCCCAGACGTCTCCTTATCATAATTTATTCTATTTTTTTTTTTGTTTTTACTTTTCTTTTTCTAGGAATGGCAAAGAGGTGTCTCAGTTGTAGGCTGCGAACCCAACGTACGTCACTTATGCCACCCCAATTTATTCTGAGAGACGTCCAGTTCACCCCGGATGTACCAACCTCTTAAAGACCAGAAATCTCGGATTTTGGCATTCTATCAACAAGATTTAGGCTTTTATACCATATGCCAACGCGACGTTAATCCACACAATCTTCAGTTGATTTAGGTTTATATCACCGTGCCGTGCTTGGAAATGATTTCGAGCCTACCAACACATCATTGTAGAGGCTACTTATCAGATCCAATATTTTTAAGATGATAAAGGTCTAGACAGTCCGACTGATTGGTTAATATCATCTTCCCTATTTTCACCAAAGAATTTAGAATGATTTCGAGCCTACCAACACATCATTGTAGAGGCTACTTATCAGATCCAATATTTTTAAGATGATAAAGGTCCAGACAGTCCGACTGATTGGTTAATATCATCTTCCCTATTTTCACCAAAGAAACTCATTTTTGCATTTTTTATTTTTTTTGATTTTTGGATTTTCTCATTTTTTTTTATTTTTGCATTTTCTGATGTTTTTTTTTGTATTTTTCTGAATTTTCTCCCCCTAAAAATCTAAAAATTTGCAAAAAGACAATATTTTTTTATTTTTCTTTTTTTTTGAAGACAAATATTTACAAAAACGATTACCGATGAGGATCTAATCCTGCTTTTCTTTAATGCCGTTTAGAATTAACAGATACTCAAAACGAGGTCCGTCAAAAGCTTTGGTGAATAAATCGGCACGTTGGTAATCCGTGTGGATTTTAACCATATCGATAAGTTTCTTTTCATAGCAATCGCGTATGAAATGATACTTAACCAAGATATGCATCGCCTTGGAATGTTTAACTGATTCTTCAGTGAGAGCTATAGCGGACTCATTATCACAGTGAATGGGAGTATTTAGAAATTTCAAACCGTAGTCTCTCATTTGTTGTTGTTTCCAAAGAACCTGGGAGCAGCAGCTAGACGCAGCTACGTATTCCGACTCGCAGGTGGATAAGGCGACTGAGGCTAGCTTCTTGCACTGCCACGAGACTAGTCTTGGTCCCAAAAACTGGCATCCAGCCGATGTGGATTTCGAGTCTTGTTTGCATCCGCCATAGTCAGCATCACTAAAGGCGACGAGGTCAAACTTATCGTCATTAGGGTACCATAGACCTTTGGTCGGACAACCCTTTAGATAACGTAAGATCCTCTTCACAACAACCAGGTGGGACTGTTTCGGCCTTGACTGGTATCTGGATAGTAGACATGTCGCGAACATAATGTTAGGTCCTGACGTCGTGAGGTACATGAGTGAGCCAATCATTGCTCGATAAAGAAAAGGATCAACGGCTTGTCCTTTCTCGTCAGGTCCAATCCCGTGACTGGGCTGAATTGGGGTGCCTACTGGAGTAGAGTCTTCCATCTGGAACCGGCTCAAGATGTCCGCAACGTATTTGGTCTGGTGGATGAAGATCCCCGACTCTTGTTGTTCTACTTTTAGACCTAAGAAGAATTGCATCTCCCCCATCGAGGTCATCTCAAACTTTTCCTGCATTAACTTTTCAAAATCCCTGCACATAGCATCATTAGTAGACCCAAAAATAATATCATCGACATAAACCTGTACCAGAAGACGGTCACCACCCTTTTCCTTGGTGAATAAGGTGCAATCCACAAGTCCACGTTTGAACCCGTTGGATATAAGATAGTTGCTATGCATTTGATACCATTCACGCGGTGCTTGATGGAGTCCGTACAACGCTTTGTTCAACTTGTAAACTTTGTCACGATGAAGCGTATCCTCAAAACCCGGTGGCTGAGCAACATACACCTCTTCCTTCACGATACCATACAGAAAAGCACTTTTCACGTCCATTTGATACACCTTAAACCGTTTGTACGAAGCATAAGCTAAGAACATTCGGATAGCTTCAAGGCGTGCAACTGGAGCGTATACTTCGTTGTAATCTATTCCTTCGATTTGACAGAAGTCGAGGACAACTAATCGAGCCTTGTTTCTTAAAATTACCCCGCGGTCATCCTGTTTACACTTGTAGACCCACTTTGTTCCAATCTTCTTTGCGCCTGGAGGTAAGTCAACTAAGTCCCACACTCCTAGCTTTTGGAACTGCTAAAGCTCTGTCTGCATTGCGTCAATCCATGGTTCTTCTCTCAAAGCCTCTTAGACGGTTCGTGGTTCTATCTGAGAAACATATAGAGCAAAAGACCAATCGTTCTGATGACCTGCTTTTCTGATCTCCGAATAAAGAGCTAGGGTTGCTGAATTGTCACTTGGACTGGCATTGCTGAGCTGACTACGTGTCATCACTCTACCAGTCGGATCACCAATCACATTATGCAGTGGATGAGTGTCGTGAATCCAAGATTCCGGATGTGCCGGCACTGGATCATCCGAATGCAGATTGAGATTTTCAAGTCCCTGAGAGATATTTGTTTCAGCGGCACTTGAACTAGAGGGAGCAGCGGGTTGCAAATTAAAACCGGAGAAATCAATCTGTAGACCGATTCCAGGAGCTGCTGAACAAGAAGAAGGACCAGCTTGATCATTCCCTGTAGGAGGAACTGGAGCTGTATTGGCAGATACACCATTTCCAGCCAGTTCTTCACTAAGAGTTTCCCGAGATTCAGTATATTCCTCATCTGAAGAAGATTCCATAACCTCTGACGCTTCCTGAAAGACTTCCTCAACTTCAACTGTTGCGGTTTTATCAGGGGGACCCATGGATGCAGAGGCATCAGATGCGGCAGGCGCAGGTGCATTAACCACGATCGGACGCACTAGCGATGAGCTAGCTGCGTTTTCACACTCGTAATACATTTGCGCCACAGCATCATCTACCACATTATGCAGGTTGAAAGAATCAAACAAACTCTTATAGTCGAACAACCAATCGGGTCCAACACCGGGCGCATTGACAGTGTAACGCTGAACATCGACATTAATCCAATCCTCAACGTTATTGGTTCTTTTGTTGTATACCCTCTTGTCAGGAGTACTGTATCCAACACAGAAACCTTCCTCTGCCTTCGCACCAAACTTCCCATCGGGATGTAACATTGTGCATGGAGCACCGAAAGGTTCCAGAAACTCTAAGTTCGGCTTCCTCCGGTTTAGAAGTTCGTAAGAAGTCTTGCCGAACCTCTTAACCGTAAGAACCCTATTTAGAGTATAACACGCGCAGTAAACTGCCTCGTTCCAAAACATGACAGGCAAGTTTGAATCTGCGAGCATTGTCCTGGCTGCCTCAATAAGAGTTCGGTTCTTTCTTTCTGCAACCCCGTTTTGCTGAGGAGTGTTGGCGCTGTGAATTCGTGATGAATACCCTTTTCTGCACATAGTGACTCCATAGCATTGTTCTTGAATTCTGTTCCATTGTCGCTTCAAATCTTGCGGATTTTCAGCCCATAGATATTCTCTAGTTTGGTGAACAGATCTTTCAAAAACTCAAAAGTCTAACTTTTATGCTGCATGCATACAACCCAAGAGAACCTTGAATAGTCATCAGTGACAACCAGACAGTATAAATCTCCATTCTTGCTTTTACAATTGACTGGGCCGAACAGATCAATGTGCAACCGCTCGAGAGGCATACTGACTGAGTTGACCTTCTTAGGTTTGTGAGATTTCTTCTTTTGTTTCCCTTTCTTACATGACACACAGACGTCATTTAGATGAAAATTCTTGACTGAGACACCTTCCACAAGCTGATTCTGAACCAGATGATTCATCTTCCTCAAGTGAATGTGCCCCATTCGTCTGTGCCACATAATAGACTCCTTCACTGTAGCTTTAGACAGAAAACAAGTGACCTCCCCCTTAGCTGTTATAGCTTGACTCATATCCAGAACATACAAGTTGTTAACTCTTGGAGCTGAGATCATAATCCATTGTTTCGGGATCTTAAAGCCAGGCTTCAGAATGAAGCAAGCATTGTCATCAAAGAACACTGTGTATTTCTTGTCACAGATCTGTGAGACACTCAGCAAGTTATGGTCTATCTGTTTCACGAAGCTTATCCTTTCAAAGCTTACAATACCATTTCCCATACTGCCTTCTTTCGTGATGTATCCCCCTTTGTTACCAGCAAAAGCAACATACCCCCCGTTGATATTCTTGATGTCAAATAGCAGGGATAAGTCGCCTGTCATGTGCCCAAAAGCTCCACTATCAACAATCCAGAGGCTGCTGATAAGGCCCTGTGGAACTCCCTGCACAACATTCAAAGTTTAGTGGTTAAGGGGGACCCAAGCCTTGACGGTCTTGGGTCTACCATCTACATCCAAAGTCGGAAAGTCAACCCACTTTCCGTTAGGAGTTGGTGTTGCTTCCGATGGTCTGGCAGTTTCAGCACTAACAGATGATTCTCCGTTCTTAGTCGGTGACTTGGGTCTCCAGATCTGTCCTGGTCTCTTTGGCTTGTGCTTCTTCTTTGCCTTGGGGCTAGAAGGTCCAGCCTAAGATTCCTTTGGTGGGACAGTCTTTGGATCCACTTCAGACTTAACTGCACGTGGAGCAGTGTTAGGGTTGCCTTGAGGTTTAGCTGCAGCCTGTGCTTGTGGCTTAGGCGCTGCTTGAACCTTTTGGGAACTTGGCTCCCCCTCGACTGCGGACCCCTGTCATCAACTGGATTTTGGTTCATAGCAATCTTGTTGCGGTTGTCATAAACTACCTGTTTACCTTGGTGCTTCTCAGAAAGCTTAAGAGAACCAGGTGGTTTAGAGTGGCTAGAACTAGGAGCATCATTTGTCTCAATCCTTTTGCGTCTCAATTCGGGGCAAGCAGCAACTACATGCCCATGAACCCCACACTTGTGACAGGATCTATACTCCTCAAACGGTGGAGCATTACCATCCTTACTCCTTTTGTTAGACTTCGTGGCAAATGAGTTTTTGTGTTTTTAATCCTTCAAACATTCTTTTTGCCAGTCTGTTTTAGGATAATTATCATACTCATTGCCTGAAGATCTGACAAACTGAGTGACATGGTTCTTAGGAGATCTCTCCTGAGCTTGATTCTTAGGGTTCAAAGTGTTCCTCTTTCGATTTTTATTCTTGTTATTCTTGGACTGATTACCCTGACCCTGTTTCCCGTGTCCCCATTGTTCTTTCTCAACAGTAATGGTGGACTCTTGCCAGATTTTATCAACACAGCCAGGTGCTCTAAATCTTAGAGGACTCACCTCATCAGCATAGATTTTATCAGATCCTTTTAATCTATAGAACACTTTGACATTTTTACCAACAGGGGTTTGCACTTTCGGTTCAGGATCACACAGGATGTGATTTTGGATAGGAATATCCGTATTCTTCACCGGTGCATACCTCTCTGGTTCATCAAGCTCATCATCAGAACAGTCTGTCTCGCAGACACTAGCATCATCAGCAATCTCACCAGATTTGGCAGCAACAGCAGTGGGTGCAACCTTAGTGACTTCAGCAGGTTTAGCTGCTTCTATCACTTTGGGCGCAGGAGGAGCAACCTTAGTGACTTTGGCAGGTTTAGCTGCTTCCATCACTTTGGGCGCTTCTGCAGCTTTAGCTGCTTCTGCTGCCAAGTCCACAAACTCTTCCTTCGGTAAAATATCATAGTGATGATTTTCGAATCTCACCGGAGGAGGACACTGAGCATATTTGGGACTGGTGGAGTTGCTATCCTTTTCTTAGTGTTCAATGATATGATCAAGAACATACTTGCAGTTCAGGTAACTTTCAAGTTTCTTCTTGATCTTCTCATAGTCATAGTTAACAACGGCCAAATGTTTCTTAGTGTCTTCTACCTCATTAATGTAATTATTGATAGCAATTTTCTTGTTAGCTAGAGTTTTAGACAATTCAGAAACATCCTTCTTATAGTTTTCAACAGTACTAAGAAAACTTTTCTTCTTTTGTTTTAAGGAATCATTTGACCTTTGCAACGGACCTGCATCAGCTTTTAAATTCAGATTCTCATCAGTTAATTCTTTAATTCTGAATTTAAGTTGATCACACTCAGTAGAATCTTTCTTAAGAGTATCAATGGTGATTTTGAGGGCCTCCTCATTAGCTCTCAAAACCTCATTGCTCTGTTGGCATTGACCTAAGTCTGCTTTCAAGTTCAGATTTTCGTCTGTTAAGACATCAATTCTGTACTTAAGTTTGCCACATTCAACACAATCAGGTTTAGGATTGGGAGAAGAACATACCTTATTAGACGACTCTGCAATAGCCATCAAAGCATAATGAGCAGCCGTCTTCACTGATCCGAAGAAATCAGCAAGATTGTTCTTTGTACAGTCAGCATCCACAAGAATCGACCTTTTACTAATCAAGGCATCTGCTTCAGCCAACAAGTCCTCCAAATCCATCCCCATGTCAGAATCACAGTCGGAGTCACAGTCAGAAGCTTCAACTTCAGGAATAACTACTTCAGACTAACTCGGACACTCTTCAACTTCTTCTTGAGCATCAGACATTATTTGGGCAAAACATGCTGCACCACCCTGCGGAGCTTGTTCACCAGTGATGAGGTGATTCCAGTTAAAACCTTCATCTTCTTGAATTACCAGGGCTTGATTGTTGTTTGCATGAGGCCTCTGGTTCTGGTTGTTTACTGGGACAAGAGCATGTTCAGCATTTTGGTTAGGTTGTGTCTGAGCTGGTTGCCTCTGATTCTGATTTCCTCTATTGTTGTTGAAGGGATTCTGATTTCCCTGTTGCCTTGGTCGGTCACATTCTCTGGCAAAGTGTCCTCTGTTGCCACAGTTGTAGCAGGTGACCTTCGTTTTATCAAACCCAAACTTAGTGTTGTTGTTGATCAGCACATCTCTCCTTCCAGTTCTATCCATGTAATCTTTTGCTCTTCATACCACACTAGCGAAGTGCCACTGGATGTCTATCAAATCCATGTCATCCTTGTTGATCTGAGAATAATCTTCTTGAGTGAGATAAGGATTCCCGATCTGCCCTGCAACTAATCCACTATAGGAATTGACCAAGGTTGACAGCAGAGCCATGTGTTCTTGGGCTAACTCTACAATCACCTTCTCAAAGCCAGCAGTGTTCAGCTGCTCTGCAACTGGATTGGTCCGATAGCCACCCTGATTCAAAGTAGAAGCACCTCCATATCCACCATAGTTAGTAGATGGAGCACCACCAAACCCTGACGAAGAAGGTCCACCGAAGTTGAAAGTTGCCTGTGCTGGTGCTGCAAGATGAGCAAATGGATTAACACCAAATTGGTTAGTATTATAATTAGAAGTATACTGGTTTCCTTGACCCCAAGAAAAGACTGGTGGAGGAACGTCAGATGGGGGACCATAGTTGTCAAACGCAAAGACTGGATCAGGATTAACCACGAAAGCAGTCTGAGGTTTGGATCCACCCACACTGATGTCCTGAGCTGGATTCCCATAGTAGATACTGGGATTCTGAACAACGGGCGGCTTGTTAGCTCTCTTGATCTCTTCGATCTACTTGTTCTCCAGCTCTGCCACAAACTCATTTATGGAGAGTGTCTGATAAACATTGTCGGATTTCTGGATGTCCAGCCATTGATGCCAGTGTGAAGGAAGCGCCTCTGGTAGTCTTTCCACAAGCTCTTCAGAAGTGTAGATAACCCCATACTGATACATCTTGGACATCAGGTGATAATATCTAGCCGTCAGATCTCTCAGCGATTCATTCCCCGTCGCGTTGAAGTTCTCGAACTCTTTCTTCAATTGATCCACTTTCACCTTTCGCGTCTTCTGATTACGCTCAGCAAGCGCTAACCAAAGCATCTGCGAAGTAGTACACTGCGCAAATTGATGAAGTATGTCTTTGGGAAGAGCTTGCTTCAACGCTGCCATCGCCTTCTTCTCATAATTATACTTCTTCCTCTGATCTTCAGTCATATCTTCCAATGAGATCGGAGTAGTATAATTCTCAACCAACGGCCTCGTGTACCCATTCTCGATAGCTGACCATACTAAGCCATCGATACCCTCAACATGCGTCTGAAATTTGCCCTTCCATCCATGGTAGTCTGACATGTACTGCATTTTCGGTGCCCTGTTAGAACTACCCGTCTCTAAGTCCCTCATGAGAACGGAAGACAGATGATTTGTCTGAGAGTTTGCAGCAGCTGCGAGTGCCCAAGGATTCGCATTCATTGCCTGTTGTTGAGCAGCTAGCGTCCACGGATTGATTCCGGCAACATTCGCTTGCATTTGCGATTGCTGCATCCGTTGCGCGTTTCAATCTGCTGAGAACTGCCAAGGGTTCGTGGGTACGTTAGATTGATTGTTCATTTGATTGTTCATTTGTTGGTTATACTGAGGTCTCGGTTGACTCAGATGTCCCCAAGGGTTCGCCATATGTTAAGGTTTGATAATAGTCCTATACTTAGTCAAATTTTACGTTCCAGAACCTTGTAGGCGATTATGGTCACAATTGCTAGTTAGTGTAGGCGATTGGTGGATGTTAACACGTGATTAGGGCTAATTGCTAGTGAATAGTGACGCGATTAGGGGTTTAGGGGCGATTGGGGTATGCCACATGATTAGGGGTAATCGCTAGCACAATGTAGGCGATTAACCACCTAATCGTGTATGAGAACCAGAAATTATCAGGAGATTGGGATCACTCGTGTACTGTAGCACACGATTGGCTTGCTAATCGTGTCTTAACCCTAATCGCTCAAACTTTTCATGTGATTAGGACTGCGTAATCGCCTGATCTGATCTGCAGCCGCACTTTTGCTCAAAAATCACCTATTTTGCCTCAAAATCTTAACTAAAACATTGTGTTTTGATCCCAAATGATTAGACAAGTTACCAAAACAGTTTTAGAACAAAACCTGATAAAAAACACACGTTTTTAACCGTAAACACACACTAAGATTTTGAAAAATATGGGTTTTTGATAAAAACTCAAAGTTTCAAAGTTCAAACAGGTTTTTGATAAAAAAAAATCTTAACTTTTACACCATAACCTACCTGTTTTCACTCGTTTTTGCTATTAAAACACCCGTGATAAGAGCCTCGGCTTTGATACCACTTGTTAGGACCGGCGAACGCGTAATCCGACAATCACGGGGTTTATACCAGAGGGCGGAATCCCTCTAATATGTTCTAATAACAGCTACGATATTGAAACGATGATAAACGAGTAATAACAACACACAAACGGGTCAAAAGATTATAGATTAATCACTAAAAACAGAGCTCGAGTGTTTACAATGATCAAATCAGACGTCTCAGACCAGGGGAGGGTGTTTGGAGTGTGTGTGTGGCAAGAACTGACCTCTAGGGTTGAGAATAGGCCTATTTATACCTCCCGGGTACGACCAGACCTTAGCAGGCGATTCGGCATCTTGGTAACAGGCGATTGGGCCTAATCGCCTGTTAGAAGCCCATAATCGTTTGCTACAGTGATGTAGCATGAGAGCTAATCGCCTGATAACACTGTGTAATCGCCTACAGCCTTTCACACACCCCGAAACGCGTATAAACGTCTCCAAACACCCTGAAATACGTCCAAACATCCAATATACTAGCCTAGGGACATCATGTACTAACACAAACCACTAGGATATCGATGGATCTTCAAGAAAAAGATGAAGCCAGATGGCACCATTGATAAATACAAGGCAAGATTGGTGATCAAAGGATATAAACAGCGAGAAGGCTTGGATTATTTTGACACATATTCGCCTGTTACGCGAATAACATCCATCAGGATGGTTCTTGCGATTGCAGCCATTAGAAATTTGGAAGTTCACCAAATGGATGTGAAAACGACTTTCTTGAATGGAAATCTAGAGGAAGAGATTTACATGGAACAACCCGAAGGCTTCATAGCCAAGGGACAAGAAAAGAAAGTATGCAATCTTCTAAAATCCTTGTATGGTTTGAAACAAGCTCCAAAACAATGGCATCAAAAGTTTGATCATGTCATGCTTGATTCTGGATTCAAGATTAATGAATGCGACAAGTGTGTGTATGTGAAAGACACACCAGATGGATATGTCATCTTATGTTTGTATGTGGATGACATGCTCATTGCTGGTAGTAATGAGAAAATGATAAAATCTACAAAGGACATCCTGAGAGCAAGGTTTGACATGAAAGATATGGGATTGGTGGATGTGATTTTGGGAGTACAAATCACACGAACCCAGAATGGACTTGTGATAAGTCAGTCTCACTATGTGGACAAAATTCTTGAGAAGTTCAATGCAAATGACTCTAATGTAGCTAGAACTCCCATTGACACGAGTCAACATCTAGCTAAAAATCAAGGTGAGCCTGTTAACCAATTAGAGTACTCAAGAATTATTGGCAGCTTGATGTATCTGATGAGTTGTACCAGACCAAACATAGCATATGCTGTAAGCAAGCTAAGTAGATACACGAGCAACCCAAGTTTAACTCATTGGGGTTGCATCACACGGGTGCTTCGGTACTTGAGATACACACGAGAGTACGGGCTGCATTATAGTAGATATCCAGCAGTTATTGAAGGTTACTGCGATGCAAATTGGATATCTGACATGAATGATTCCAGAGCAACAAGTGGGTATGTATTCACACTTGGTGGTGCAGCGATATCGTGGAAATCATCTAAGCAAACTGTAATTGCTAGATCCACGATGGAATCAGAATTCATCGCTTTAGATAAAGCAGGTGAAGAGGCAGAATGGCTACGTCAATTTGTTGAGGATATACCAAGATGGCCGAAGCCAGTATCGGCCATATGTATACATTGTTATAGTCAATCGGCAATTGGCAGAGCTCGTAGCACAATGTATAACGGTAAGAACAGGCATATAAGACGTAGACATAATATCGTACGACAACTAATCTCTACAGGAGTTATCACGGTTGACTACGTGAAGTCAAAGGATAACATCGCGGATCCGCTAACAAAGGCTTAAGCAGAGAGTTAGTTCAGAAATCATCAATGGGAATGGGGCTAAAGCCCATGAAAGGCTAGGTTTATGCGAAGGAAACCTAACTCAGCTGACTGGAGATCCCAAGATCTGAGTTCAATAGGACAACCTAATTGTATGAACTGGCGAAGGTCACTGTGGGGGAGAGTTGGTGAAAACTCACGTTTTGAAAAGGGAACTTACTATAAATATAATAAGCTTCCTAGACCATTCCTAAAAGTGACAAGGTTGAGGTTAAGCTTATGGCTTTTAATGATTTGACTGAGGTAACCAGTCCCAGTAAATCACCTATGTGAGAGAGAAGTGGGGTCGCTTTGAAGGGTATTGTTGGGGCACAATACTTAAGAGCTCTCGCAGAACCAGGCACGTGTCCATGACCATAACGGACGCAACTATGAGGACTTGACGTTGTCAGGGAGAGTTCTGTGTGAAACGTATTGTCGTCTACACAAACGGCAGACGAGTTCAAAGACATCACGTTCTACTCAGAGCCAGTAGGCTAAGTGCGTTTCATAAGCGAAGGTTCAAAGAGTCACACCTACCAATCGTATGCAAAACTCAACTGTTGAAATTTAATCGGAATGAGATTGTTTCTGAGAATAACTCCCATTCATGTGGGGGATTGTTGGATTTTATAGAAGTAGTAAATGTGAATTGGTTGTGTCCCACATTGGTGGGGAGATGGAAATTGGAAGGCTTTATAAGGAGAAGCTTGAGTGGGAGATTTAAATTGTTAAAGTTACATTATCCTCTACCTCCTACCCGCGCGCAGGGGGGTGCAAAAAATGGGTTCGGGCTGGAAAAATTCTTGAACCAACGTGACGCCCGCATCTGCGGACACGAATGCAGCTCGAAAAACCCGGGTCCGTGCGACACTGGTTTTTGATATCTGTTTTAATTTTTTGCATAATGTAACTGACTAAACTCTTGGCCTTCAGCTTGCAATAGTTATTATCAGCGATTAATAACATAATGATGGTGATTAATTCTCGTGATTAATTCGCGTTTAATCATAGGTTTAATGCTTCATCAGTTTCTGTCTTGGTTGTTCAAATATATAGGCAGACCATATGTGCAGAATAAGACACAACTCACACAACAAAAACATATACTCTCACATCTGTCGATTGCTGCAGTGCCAATTTTCAGACTCAGTCCAGTTCCGGTTTCTTTTCAGGCAAGTGGGATAGTCCGCAGTGCACCATCACTGTTGAACCGGTGTACCCTGGGAACAGACGGCGAATTTGTTTAAGAGAATTGTGTCAAACTCAAATTCGGTTCTGTTAATCTATTTTATTTCTTTCTGTTTGTTTTATTTGCAGAATCGTCACAGTCTCCGTTTTACTGTAAGAATTCCAACATATTATATTAGGCTGTGATTGTTTTACCCTTCGTCCAGTCTCATCCTCTTAAAAAAATTTACCAAAACAAATACGTATGTGAAAAGTTTGCTCAAAATATTTGATTTTTGTTATTTTCCCTCTATAGTTTTGAACTTGCTGCTAACAAAATGTATGTATTCTAAAATAAGGGAATGATATTAAAAAGATACCTACTACAGTCACTAAATGTATGTTGTGGTCAGAAAGTATGTATAACCTTAAAGGTGTAGGGTCTTGATAAATGTAGGTACTTGTTTTGGATCAGAAATTTCATCAGCTGTAGTACCCTCTTTGTATAACCATTAATCTTTCTTACACATACCCTCCAAATCTAGCACCCCCTACCCTTCTAGACCAAAACATTAAATGACTACAAAAATATGAAGTTATTTTTCAAAGTCTTACATAAATTAGGGTATCACAACCTAGAGAGGTTGTGGGTTGCAATTATAGATACAGAAACATGTACATATATGTGAAGGATTAATTTTTTTTGAACGGCTAACGGTACACACCCATAACGAACTCCCGCACCCTTCAGGTCCGGTCCCCCTAAGGTCCAGGCGTCCAGCCCCTCATTTCATAATAACCCTACTCTGAGTGGAATTCGAACATGTGACCTCCCAGGACAGAAACCCCATAAAGTGGGTAAACCTTCCCACCTCCATTACAACTACTAAGCTACAACATCATTGCCGTGTGAGGATTAATTATGCAGGCTTTATGCACACATAAATGAAGCATATTATGCATGCTATTAACTCATTACAACTCATAAAATGCATTAATACAACCATAATATTGCACCAGAAATTAACTCCCCTTTCAATCTTATTTTTTCTTGGGACTCAACTTTCACTTAATTATGCATTGTACTTTTGTAACCTATATTTATTATCAATTAATTTCAACTTAAATAAAATTCATTGTTTATATGCATGATGCACATCCAACTAATTTCATGAAAAAAATGGTATAATCTTATTTTGAAGGAATGAATAGGAAACAAGTCATTATTTAAATATTTTTTTTTCACAATTACATGTATTTCTAGACAAGTGTAAGGACATTCCTATAGCAAAATTAAGCTTAGAGGCTTCTTCATCTTTTTTACATGTTCAAAGATTTTAACATGACA
The DNA here is from genome assembly GCA_032199755.1 of Ambrosia artemisiifolia. NCBI lineage: Eukaryota > Viridiplantae > Streptophyta > Magnoliopsida > Asterales > Asteraceae > Ambrosia > Ambrosia artemisiifolia. The sequence continues at coordinate 16,196,787 of CM063523.1, forward strand.
AAATCATGTTGTGACTTTCACATGAAAAATGATCAAACATGCATGTTTTTTCACTATGTTAACCATTCGTTCCTAATCAAGCAAAACTTGTAAGTTACCAAACGTCGTCGGGGTTTTAGGTTCATGCGCAGGATACGTAGCCCCTAAACATTACCGCCCATAGAAATATGGACTATCGTAGACGATTTTGGTATCCGGTATCCATACATTATACATTATACATACACACTACATGCATTCTATAGATACATACATACATAAAAATATAACATGTTTATACACAAATGTAATCCAAAAACGATTTGTTAAATAATGAATTATGAAAGTACATTGGTGTCATTATAATAACCCGGCATATAAACGGGTAAACGGTACAAAAGCTACCTCGAGTTCAAAAACCAAGCAGAAAGTAATTACAGTTTATTAAATATTAAAAATGTAATTAACGAAGTAATTATTAAGCTAAATAGCACTCTTTCCAATATTCTTATTTCTGAGCACAAATCCAAATGCAGAACAGTAGTATGTATTGGAACCTGAAGAACTAATTCAACTGTCACTCAAAACCATTTTTTTAATTCTTATGGGTTTTTATGTTCAAATAAATTTCATCTAAATTATGACAATAAGATCAATATGTAACAACAACAATAATAATAATACTAATAATAACAAGTGTTGCAAAACTCGATTTGAGCTTGTACTCGGTGACCCACCCTGAAGCGAGTACTCGGCCTAATCAGAGGAGTATTCGGGGCACAAATCGGCCTATGCGAGTAGTACTCGGAGTACTCGGCCAACTTGGCTATACTCGGCGATCTACCCTGAAACGAGTACTCAGAGACTAATCGGTCAATTCGGCCTTATTTTGCAACACTTATAATAATAATAATAATAATAATAATAATAATAATAATAATAATAATAATAATAATAATAATAATAATAATAATAATAACAACAACAAAATCTTTGATCAATTAACATTGTTTTAACCATGATAACAATAATGAATCATCCAAGTTATGACATGACAATAAGATAAGTATATAATAATAATAATCTATAGCAATAACACTAATAATAGCTAAATAATCAATGACATTGTTTTAGTCATAATAGCCATAATGGTTCATCACAAATATGTCAAACTTTGATTACATTTTGTTTGTTTAAATACTAACAGCTAGAGAACCAATGTGTGATCATTAACATCAAAGCATATGCAAATGCACAAGTAAATTAAACCTCTATTTTTTCAAGATCTTGGTGGTGGGAAGAATTGTGTACCAGCCATGAAAGCATTGAGTGGGGTTGGATATATGGTGGAAGGATCAATTGAACTGACATTTGGATTGACCGTCGTGGTGGGGGCAGTTCCCATGGTGCCGGAAGTGATGAGGTTGAGTTGTTGATGTTGAGTGCCTGCTCCATCACCTCCAGCAGAGGAACTGTCTCCACCATCAGGGTGGTTGTATCGACCCTCAACACCATGGTCGTATAAAATTCCCTTGAAAACATGCCCACCAATGTTAACCGCGGTCTGGTAAGCGAGCTGCTCATCTGCCTCGTCCATTGCACTCACTCTAACGCACCGGAATACCGCTGGAGAGCTAACTTCCGCCGGAAAATGGCCCATTTCTAAAGCTAAAATATAGAAAATAGTAAGAACATATATATTCATATAAAAATTGTAAATAATTATAAAACTTTCTCAAGTTAAGTATAATAAAAGTCAACCCTTTCATCTACAACCCACAAAATTATGGACAAACCCGGTACACAAGGCCACATATGTGGGGAACTTAAACGGGTGTTAGGCAACAACTTGGATCTAACATACGCATTCTTACCTTGTATTTCTTGTAAGAAACTGTTTCAAAGACTTGAACACGTCATGTAATCCAGAAGTTCACCCAGATTACATGACAACAACCTTACCATTGTTTTAAAGTCCACCCAAACACAAATAATTCTATGTGATGGGATATTTCAAAGCACACACAGTTGCATACACAGTGACACACACTACATGTATCCACAGTCCATAGATCTTATCTAGATTTAGGGTTATATGTGTTGAATATTATACACACACCTACACACAGTATGTAGCCTTGATTTCAAAGCCTACAAGTCTTGAAATATGAAGCTAATCTATCTATGTGTATGTGTGTGTATATATAAACACATCCAATCATGAACAAATGTTGTTTAAAAAAAAGCTTGTGATCTTTTTCTAAAAACCCAATAATTAAAACAAAGAATAATTTGAGGGTTTTGTTTCTTTCTCCAAAAATGTATAAACTTAACACACAATCTTTACCTGAAGAAGTGTTATGACCAATTGTAGCTGACAAATTTGTCACCACCGCACCGCCACCACCCGCGGTGCCGCCGATAAGCTGCTGATCTTCCCGAAGTCTTTTCGGATTTTGATCTCCGCTACCGCTACCACTACCACTACCTCTCATCATCAAACTAAGCTGCTGGTTACCCAACTCATGTTGCTGTTGTTGAGTTAACCCAGCTAGTTGTTGCTGGCGTTCCCGCCGTTTCGCGGCGGGAACCCACGTGCTTTTCACGTGCGTTTGGCACGGAAACCCTCGGCTTTTGCAGCATGTTCTGCAACGCATATGTGGACAATCTTTTTTCGCTTGGTTCCCACAATCTTGACAGTTTACGCCACCGCCACTACCACTACCATGATCACCGCTAACGATCCCGTACCCACCCTGCCTCATCACTTTCCACGAAGCAGCTGCGTACAAATTACTGTTACTATTACTATTACTATTACTATTACTATTGAGACAGATATCATCAGCTCCTGTAGCACCACTTTTTCTCCTGCAACCACCCCCAACTCCCAGATCATACTGGGAAAGCGGGGGTGGTTGGTGGTAGTGGTGCTGCCGGTGCTGATGTAACTGGTAATACTGCTGCCATAGCTCAAATCCTTTGTTATAGATCTCCTCGTTTTTAAACAAATACAAACTATTTGGTGTGATCACACCATCTTCTTGCTCTTGCTCTTGATTTTGGTTTTGATCTACTTGATCTTTATTAATTCCAAAGGCACCACCTAATGAGAAAAAACTTGACATCTTCTTCCTTTCACAAATTTTTGACACAAATCCATATCCCAAAACAAATGGAAAGAAATTAAAAAGGCTTTATATTATCTCTAGTTCACGGAACCCATAGGCTTGTGAGAGTGCCCCCTACTTAAAAAGATCTAGGGTTTTTAATAACCAAAATTTTAGTGTGTGAAGAAAAAGGTGTGTAGTGTGTGTGAGAGAAAAAAAAACACATAAAACTAAACAAAGGAAAAGAAATAAAAGATGATTCCATAACCATAAATTTGATTTTCATTTTAATAATTTTTAAACGAGCAAGTGGTGTTTTAACATTTTTGTGTTATGTAAACAAAAAGGTGATGGATCATTAATTTTTTTTTTTTTTTTTTATAATCTTTTTTTAATGATGGTATGTGTCTTTTTGTTATTTGGATGCATTAAAATCATGCCCTGCAACGCCGCCTTAGCCACTGCAAACCTTCTCCCTCTGCTACCTCAATTTAATACATGCTCTCTTTCTCTCTCTCTCTCTAGTTTCTCTCTCTAAAAGCCTTGAGAAGATCTATATGATCTCCCAATATTTGCTCTACAGTTGTCTGGCAGTTGCGAACAAAAGTCTGGTTAAATCTTGTCCGTCAGATACCAATCACACGCTCATTATGTTATCCACGTGGCATCTCTTCAGCTTTTTGTTATTCGTCCTTGTACCGGAAAACACGCTCTGCTTTTCTCCTTTCCTTTTCTTTAAAAAAAAAAACAAACTCTTGTTACATTCTTTTTTAACTAAATTTTGCATATGTAATCTTTTCTTTATGTCAAAATTCAAACTTTAGCGGTACTTAAGTCACCCTTCTTTTGAGATTACCTCATTTTCGCCAGACTATGTTTTTTAACTGAGCTCACGCTGATATCAGAATTTTGCATGACGTATACTGAAAAAACCCCACAAAGACCAGCCTCACGCAAGGGGAGGTCATGTGAGTTACCTAGGTCTCGTGAGAAAAAACAGGATGCCTCAAGCCTGTTGCAATGACAACATTGACTTGCATATCTAATCTAAGCATAGATTTGTTATTTATTTATTTTGGTATAAAATGTAATGAAGTATACCTGGTTTTTGGTATCTTTTTATATAAAAATTATGTGTATGATCAAGTATTTACAATAATTAAATTACGTTAAGTGATATTCACGTGAGAGTATTTCCATCGGTTTCAATTTGTTTTTGTTCCATCGTTTCCTTAGCCATATAGCTTAACTTTCTGCAATTCTGCTACGATCTATGTATGTTGATCACATTGATATTTATGTTTCCTTTCCGGTATCATATTCTTCACTGCTATGGCAAAATCATACGGTACGAGCGATAAATATTTTTGATAAAATTCAATGACAATAGGTTAAGCTTCAATCATGATCTAAGATCTTTGTATCATCATCATATAGATAGAGTTGTTAAAATATAATCCTAATACTACGTATGCATGGCACATGTTTCTAGTCCTAGTTAGTAGTTTACGTTGCATGTTATTCAAGTTTGAATAAAGGCGGTAGAACCTAGTCTAAGTTTGTTGAGTCAGTTTCGGGATCCATCTTTTCAGGATGTGAGCTTCCCTATTTAAGTCAGTATTGTTTATGCTTTTGATGTACCTTTCAATTTCAGTTTATCAATAAGAGAGACTAATTTGTGCCGACTATTTCATTTGTTTTCCACCTTTCTTTATTTCATTTGTTATTAAGCTCTTGAGTTCTTGCCAACACGTGGTATCAGAGCTCGGCTACCATGTCTGATTCATCCAACTCCACACACAACCCTACAAACCCCATTCCAGTGTTCAAAGGTGAAGGGTATGAACACTGGAGTGTACGTATGAGAACCATCCTTAGATCCAGAGAGTTATGGGAGATTGTGGATCTAGGGGTAACAGATCATGGTGATGATCTGGACAAGGCAAGAAAAGAAAAGAAGAATGATGCTCGTGCAATGTCAATCATACAGCAAGGAGTTCATGACTTGTTGTTCTCTCGAATTGCTTCTGCTGATACTGCACAAGAAGCCTGGGACATTCTGAAAATGGAGTTCCAAGGGGACTCACAAGTACAAGCAGTGAAGTTGCAGGGTTTGAGAAGGGAGTTTGAGAATCTGAATATGAAGGAAGGTGAAGTTGTGGGAGAATACTTCTCCAGGGTAATGGCTATAGTAGGGCAGCAGAGGTCATATGGAGAGGTGATAGCAGATCAAAAGATTGTTGAAAAGATCCTGAGGAGTTTAACTCCTAGATTTGATTATGTGGTGCCTTCGATTGAAGTGTCCTATGATCTGAACACTCTAAGCACTGAGAAGCTGATGGGAGTCCTACAGTCTCAAGAGCAGCGGTTGAACAACAGATCTGGTGATCAAGGAATGAAGGCAAGTGAACGTTCAGATGAGCAAGCCTTACAAGTATTTCAACCAGCTAGAAGAAATGGTAATGATGGTCAACCAGGAAGGGGACGTGGACGCAGTTTCAATAAAAGAGGAAAAGGAAGGCCAAATGATAGGGGACGAGGTCCTCAGTGTTACCAGTGTAACAGGTGTGGTCATGTGAAACGTGACTGTTGGTATAATGATGAACAACAGGCAAATGTGGCTGCCAATGGAGAAGAGGATGAAGAAGGCCAGGAGGAGGCTCCTTATCTCTTTATGGCATGTATTACACAACATGCCATGATGAGTATAAATGAATCTGAATCATCCACTACGAATGTGTGGTTTGTGGACTCAGGCAGCTCAAACCATATGACTGGGGTACGTGCCATGTTTACTACTCTAAATACATCATTTAAGTTAAATGTTAAGATGGGAAATAAAAAGCAAATCACAGTTGAAGGGAGAGGGACAGTTAAAGTCATGATGACAGATGGTAGTATGGCTTTAATAGAGGATGTTTATTATGCTCTAGAGTTGGAATATAACCTCTTGAGTGTAGGTCAATTAATGAGAAAGGGATATGCTCTTATGTTTGATGATGGGGCATGTTCTATCATCCACAAAAGGACAGGAACAGAATTGATGAAGATCCAACTGGCACCAAACAATATGTTCCCTCTTGATGCATCAAAAGTGAAGCCAAGAAGTACAAAAGCTCATGAAGAGACAAAGCTTTGGCATCATAGGTATGGTCACTTAAACACACAAGCTCTTCAACAGCTTTATAGAAAGCAGATGGTGCAGGGACTACCTGTCATGAAGGAAATTGGAATATGTGAAAGTTGTGAGATGGGAAAGCTACATAAGCAACCTTTTCAGTCAAGTACCAGGAGGGCCACAAAGCCTCTCGAGATTGTCCACAGTGATGTATGTGGTCCCATGCCAGTCCCTAGTCTTGGTGGAAGTAAGTATTTCCTTTTGTTTATTGATGACTTTACAAGGATGACCTGGGTTTACTTTATTGAAAGAAAATCCGAAGTATTTTCAAAGTTTAAGATCTTTAAAGCCCTGGTGGAAAATCAAAGTAATCAAACCATTAAAGTATTCAGGTCTGATAGGGGGGGTGAGTACTGTTCCAAAGAGTTTGATATGTTCTGTGAACACTATGGAATTAAAAGACAGCTGACTGCCCCATATACACCTGAGCAAAATGGTGTATGTGAGAGAAAGAACAGAACCATTGTTGAAATGGCTCAGTGCATGCTTCAAGCCAAGCACATGCCTGCTTATTTTTGGGCAGAAGCTGTTGCTACAGCTGTCTACATTTCCAATATTGCCCCTACAAAACCAAATGAGAATAAAACACCAGCACATATGTGGTCTGGTGAGGTGCCTGAGGTAGACAACTTGAGAGTATTTGGAAGTGTTGTGTATGGTTTGACACCATCACAACTCAGAAGTAAGTTCATACATCCAAATGCTCAAAAGTGCATTCTCATTGGTTACTCTTCACCAACAAAGGGATATAAACTGTATAACCCAGTGACTAAGCAGATCATTGCAAGAAGGCATGTCAAATCAGATGAAGAAAGTGAATGGGACTGGAGTAAAATGAAGACAGAAGAGAACAAACATCTTTGGTCATTTGACTTCATTGATCTACTCTTTGATACCTCAGGTGATGTAAGTGCTCAACAAAATTACACTAATGATGCTGAAACAAGTGTGCAGGGATCTATACAGCAGGTTCAAGACACTCCTTCAACAAGTCAGGGAGGGTCCAGTGAAAACCAAGCATCATCAACTGATAGTGAGCCCCCTCTCAAGATCAGACAGCTGCAAGATGTGTATGCAGAGACAGTTCCCATGGAAGATTATAATGCTTGTCAATTTGCATTAAATGTATCTGATCCAACATGCTTTGAAGAAGCTGTTACAAGTAAGCATTGGAAGCAGGCCATGGATGAGGAGATACAAGCCATTACAAAGAACAACACTTGGAAGCTTGTGGAGTTACCTCAAAAGAAGAACCTGGTAGGCTTAAAGTGGCTGTATAAAACGAAGTTGGGACCAGATGGCAAAGTAGTAAAGTACAAGTCAAGGTTGGTGGCTAAAGGCTACTCTCAAAAGAAAGGAGTTGATTTTCAGGAGACATTTTCACCAGTTGCAAGATTTGAGACAATAAGAACAGTGATAGCAGTTGCTACACAGTTGGGATGGGAAATGTACCAGTTAGACATCAAATTTGCCTTCCTGAATGGTGACTTGAAGGAAGAAACTTATGTTCAGCAACCTGAAGGGTATGAAGTCCAAGGTGAAGAGCACAAGGTGTATAGGCTGTACAAGGCATTGTATGGATTGAAGCAGGCTCCAAGGGCACGGTATGCCCGAATTGACTCTTACCTTATTGATCATGGATTTGCTAGAAGCTATAGTGAGCCTACATTGTATGTTAAGAAGCTGGGTCAAGATGTGATGTTTGTATGCCTCTATGTTGATGATATAGTGTATGCAAGTTCAAATGCAGTCATGATTGCTGATTTCAGGAAGGGAATAATGAAAGAATTTGAAATGTCTGACCTTGGACATCTCAAATATTTTCTTGGATTGGAAGTTCATCAGCTTGATAAGGGGGTCTTTCTATGTCAAAGTAAGTATGCTCTTGACTTATTAAGGAAGTTTGGGATGCTAAACTGTGAAGTATGTGACACTCCCATGAATGCAAATGATAAGTTCCAAGCAGAAGATGGTGCTCAAAGAACTGATGAAGGTATATTTAGAAGTCTGATTGGTGGTTTAATGTACTTAACCAATTCCAGACCAGATCTTGCATTTGCAGTTAACATCTTGTCCAGGTATATGCAAAAGCCTTCCAAGCTACATTTTGGGGCAGCAAAAAGGATTATGAGGTACATTGCTGCAACAATTGATTATGGAATTTGGTATGCTAAAGGAATGAAGGTTGAGCTGTGTGGATATTGTGATAGTGACTGGGCCAGCAGTCTGGATGATAGGAAAAGTGTGTCAGCTCATTTGTTCTCATTAGGAAGTGGTGTAATAGCCTGGGCATCAAAGAAGCAACATACTGTGGCACTATCGAGCACTGAAGCAGAGTATGTGGCTGCTACTGGAGCCACATGTCAAGGGATCTGGCTTAGAAGAATTTTGGAGGATCTGGGAATAAAGCAGCAGGGTCCAACTGTCATATGGTGTGACAACAAGTCTGCTATATACTTGTCCAAAAATCCTGTGGTAGATGGAAGATCCAAGCACATTGAGCTCAAACATCATTTCATTCGTGATATGGTAACTCAAGGACAAGTGAGTCTAGAGTATTGCAGTACAGATGAGCAAGTTGCAGACAATTTAACTAAAGCCTTGGGTTCAGCAAAGTTCCAGAATTTCAGAAGCAAGATGGGAGTATTAGGATTAAGGGAGGGTGTTAAAATATAATCCTAATACTACGTATGCATGGCACATGTCTCTAGTCCTAGTTTACGTTGCATGTTATTCAAGTTTGAATAAAGGCGGTAGAACCTAGTCTAAGTTTGTTGAGTCAGTTTCGGGATCCATCTTTTCAGGATGTGAGCTTCGCTATTTAAGTCAGTATTGTTTATGCTTTTGATGTACCTTTCAATTTCAGTTTATCAATAAGAGAGACTAATCTGTGCCGACTATTTCATTTGTTTTCCACCTTTCTTTATTTCATTTGTTATTAAGCTCTTGAGTTCTTGCCAACAAGAGTTTCTCTTTAATAAATTGGAAATATGGATAAAATGCTACTTTCTTAATTTTTTATTCTGAGATTATTATTCAAATTTATTTTTACCTTACTCGTATGTGAGAACGTTTGTTAATTCTTAGATATATAAAATTCTTTTTATAATCCACTGAGTTACGATGTTTTAAAATTAGCAACTTGAGTTATTGCCATTTCTAATACGTTACAGGCTTTAGATAGGACCTTGATGTGCTCAATTTAGGTAAATATGCTAGGGATAATGAGGCAATTTGTGTTTGCATGAAACAAAGTTAAAGACTTACTTTACCTTATCGAATGCTTCAAAGGTTGTTATTTAAAAAGAAAAAATAGTGGAGGTAAAATCAGTGGCGGACGTAGGATTTTTTCCAATATGGTCCATATTTTTCGGTGTTCTTGTTTTTTACAATGAAATGTTAGAATTTTCAGGCCGGTTGCCATTCGGGACAGGGCGGGGCGACCAACTAGTGAACATGCCTCATGCGTTGTGGCGATATAAAACGAACAAAATATATGTCGTGTTCGTGTTGGACAATACATAAATCTTTCTTGTAAACCTTACTAATATTCATGTGTACACTATTCTTAATTGTTTGTACCGTTCTAGTGGTTACTTGTCATGAATAAAACCCTCCCTTTTTTGTTTAAAAAAAAAGTAAATTGAGGTGGACAAATTAAAGCTAAAAAAAAAGAAATAGTAAAAATGTGAGTTGAGAAATTTAACTAAAACAATGATGTGGAAATATTAATTTAAATATGTTTTATTTTAAAAATTATAATAGAACAATAGATTCAGTTTATTCCTTTAGTTTTTTTTTTAATAAGAACATCATTGATAATATGAATATTAGTAACAGTGTGATAATGTGATCGTAATTTAAGTTTAAAACAAATCAATACGAAAGAATACATTGTTTCCAAATTTACCACTAAAATTTTAAAAAGGTCCTATAAATTCTCTTTTACATCCGTTTAATTTTATTTAAATATGCAAAGTTTACCAAAATTATTCATGCTTTTTGAATAGTGAAACAATAAGCATATAAGTGAAACAAATAGAGGAAAATTTAATAGATCTTTTTCATGTAATAGTAACATTTACAGGGGGTTTTTGGGTGTGTTACATTGTGTTAGTGTCTTGCTTTTACAATGTAATGTATATTTTGGGGTTGAATAAAAGAAGTTTGCCGTTCAAAAAAAAAATATTAACTCACGAAAGTATGTTGCAATTTAATAGTGGGAAATTAACAGAAAAGAGAGGAGGCAAGGGGTCTCAAACCAATGACCTTTAGTTTAAAATGGAGGAGTGTTACTACTACAACAAGCTTGGTTTTGATACTATAGGTTCCATTAGACTACTTTTATGGGGTTCTTCAAAAAAATTATATATCGTTTCTGCTACATTTTTAAAAAAGATTAGGGTCCCAGGACCCCGACCCGCTAAGGGTGGGTCCGCCCCTATGTAAAACAACCAAAGGGTAGGCAATTGCTTGTACGTTTTAACACAAAAGAAACTAAGTGCAATATTATGTACAAATAAGTTATTTTTGAAATTCGAAAAAGATGATGGTTTTGTTGTTTGGTAACTACGTATTACTTGTTGTATCGTTGATTATGTGAGTATTGCTTATTCTTAAAAGGCTGATGATGTGGTGTGCGGAGGTTCCCTAGTGCTCATTAACAACATATGAAAGTTGATGTTGCACACAAGAACAATATGAGGTCGCTTCTAGTAATAGAAAAAAAACATATACAACTTGTTGCTATTCATTAATAACAAAAAAGGGTTACTCATGTTGGTCAAGATATTGTTTGACTTTGCTCGTATAGTTTATGAAAGCTCGAGCTCGGCTTGTCATTTAGCTATTTTTCCATTATTTAATAAATAGAAATTATTATTACTTAAATATATATTTAATATATTAATTAGAAATTATATATAGTGGACTCGTTTAGGCTTGCGAGTTAGCTCAAGCTCGGTAACCAAAGCTCGGACTGGTTAGGCTAGGTTTATTTCGGGTTTTTTCCCGAGCCGAGCTTGAATATAGCTCGGCTCGTTTGCACCGCTAGAATTTTGAGGTTTTTTAATGGTCAACGAATTTTGAACACCACTATCTTGAACTATTGAATGAATTTCAAGTCTGATTTTGACAATTTAAATCTTAATCGAATACTTGAATTCAGCACTATATAGATGTTGCTCAATTTGAACTGATGTTGGTAAAGATATTGAAATTTAGTTTGCTAACTTTAAAAATAGTGGTTATTCCGTTATTGGTTGTTGAAAATAATGAGGTAAAAGAAGTGGAATTTGAAAAGAACAATGAGGAAGAGGAAAATAATATTGGAGAAACAAATTCATATTTAGAAAACAGTAGTAGACATGAATATGAACTTGATGTATTGGGAAAGTGATCTCTTTCACAATTGTTACCGTAAATTTTCTTTGGTTTTAAAATAACTAACAATAAAACTAAGATAATTGAGAGAAATAAATCAAAGTCAACATGCTAGTGTGGTCCGCGAAGTTCGTTATTTATGTTAGACACAACTTTGGGCATGCCATTAAATCAACGGAAAGAAAACAAGTAACATGCAACTAAGGCAAGGAGGTAGCACACCCAAGAAACCATAAACAATGAATAGACACAAAATGTTAAGTAACATAATATTTCAAAACTCAGTATATAATGCACTATGTTATATATAGGGGTGAGCATTTCGTGGTTCGGACCCACAGGAACCTTGGACCCAACCCACGAGAACCTTGGACCCGAACCTTTTTAAATATGTGGGTCTGTTTCCTGTTCTAGATTTATATGAATTATCGGTTCCGGGTCGGGTCGGTTTCAAACCCACGGTTCTAACATAAGAACCACAAGAACCATTTGTATTTATATTAAAAAATAAAAAATAATATTTTTTAGTCTTTTCTATTTGTTTTTACGTGTTATTGTAATCGATTTCATGTAATGTTAAGACAATATTAAAAATATTATTTATAAGAATAACAATGTAATTTTTTGAAATATTTTTCGGCTTGACGTATATACATAGATGTGATATATCTATAATCTATAACTTATAATAAAAGAATTGAACTTTGATTATGTGGCATCCAATGGAGGCCTCAACCTCTCCTTGAATGTGGCATGTGGCATCATGTAGGATTTTTTAATTTTTGAGTTTTTTTAATAAATCTATATATATTATAATTATTTTAGGAAAAGATAAGAATTTAAAAAAAAATTATATTTTCTCTCAAATGTTTCCTCCCATAACTTTTAAACGTTAATATCTTTTATATACGAGATTTTTTAAAGAAAAAAATTACACCAAATTAACGAGCGTTTTATTATCTTTCCAACGAGTACCATAGTGCTATATAAAAACGGAGAAAAAAAACAACTATTTTGTTGAGGTTTTGTTTTCAAATATATTTTACTCTACTAATAAATCACAAACGATAAACTTAACTTCATAGGCAAAGATTCCTTTTTTTTATATTTAAATATGATAACTTATGGCAGAAATTTATTTAAAATAAATAATAATAATATTATTATTATTCATTAATCATGTATTGGCAAATCATTAATTATGTTGGTATATTAGATATTTTATTATGTTATATTAGACATTTTAACCCCGGGACACTCCCGGGATAAAAGCTAGTTATATAATATATATATTATATCCAAATTTGAAGTAAATATTTATGTATGCCGCTCTAATGTGTGTGTGTGTATTTATGATGTATACATAACATATTTATATAATGCTTCGAATGATGAGAATGATAAAACTATTCCGAAAACATAAGTCGATAAACGAAAAGTGATTTAAAAGGTTCTAGTGGGTCAGACCCTTTATCCGACCCATGAGAACCTTTAGGACCCGGAACCACATAGCCTTTTAAGGTTCGGTTCGTGGTTCCTAATTTCCACAATAAAAGGATATGCAGTTCTGGTGGGTCCGGGTCGGGTCGGGTCGGTTCCGGACCCTTTGCACAGCCCTAGTTATATATACCCGTGTATCATACGTGCTTAAGGATAGAAGCTATGTAATCGACATAACATTATTAAGCATTTTGGATTGATAGATAAGTAATCTTACATTAAATTAATATGGCATACCAAAGGTTCGTGAAATCAAGTTTCTTCCAAATTTTTTTTTATTTCAAATTAATCTACCTTTCTAACATATTGAAATGTATTTATGAGATTATTAATTTATATATTTACTTTTAAAGATTAATAATTTTATATTTACTTTTATTTAGTAATTTTTTGTGTGATTTATCTATTAAATTTGAATAATGATCTGATAAAGATTCTTCAGTTATGTGATTTTTTATGTTTTTCAAGTACATCGTAAATTAACTTTATGTTTTTAACATCTTAAATTTTATAAAATAATATTATACCATTTGCATTATAAAGATTAATATTAACAGACATGCATAATAATATCTATGTTTTGATAATATAAAATTAAACCTAGTCTAATACGGTCTATTTAACTTTACCCTTATGACAATCATACTTTTTTATGTTTTGATGTGAGACTATGTGTTGTGGCCGCGAGCGAGCTGTCGCGAGCCACAACCCAATCCACGTGGATCGCGTGAACCACAACACACCTGGATGAACACTGCCGCGAGCGAGCTCAAGTGACCCGGGTCGCGTGTGATGGCAAGGAGAATTCGATCATTGGATTATTTTGGTTTGTTTGTGTATATAAAATTTGTTTCTGTATTTGATGAGTGAGATGAAAATGATGAAGATGAGAGTGGTGAAGAGAGAGAGAGAGAGAGAGAGAGAGAGAGAGAGAGAGGGGGGATAGGGGAAGAAGATGATGAAATGGGGGATGAACCTGAACTTCTTTGTGTATTTTAATGTTTTTTTTATAAAGTGGTTGTTAATTTGAGAGAACTACACAGTTAGTTCTTGTGGTTTACCATTAGTTTCATTTTTGAGTATTAAGGTTTAAAAATTTCAAGTTAAGGTGTTAAGTTTAGTTTTTGTAACATAATATGGTAGTAGCACTAATGGGAGTTAATATTTAACTGAGTTTATCCTCACGTGACAAATAGTAAACCACAAGGACTAAAGTTGAAACTAAGGTGAGGTCCAACACTAATCTCAAATGTGAAACTAATGATAAACCACAATGACTAATCGTATAGTTCCTCTCTCTAATATTTAAAAACTTTAGTGGGACCTACCATCCACATCCTTCTTCACCTTCACCCACCACCATCGTCACATTTCACTACCACAATCAAACACTATCTCCTCCACAACCTGTCATCTGGAATAATTAATTAAAATATATATATATGGAAATGGTAAAATGAGAACAATGTTGAGTTGGAAAAACCATGGGAACTCACTTTTTATCCACAAACTTATTTTAATCAAAAAAGAATATGTGGTTGTAAATTAAAAGGGAATAAAATATTCAAGAGAATATTCCCCTTTTGAAAAGGTCAACATTGGTGTGCTGTAATTTTTACACAAGTGTTTGTGTAAAACCATCGTAAAAAAAAATTTCATTTTTTTTACGGTGGAGTTACCCATTTTTACATCGGTGTGTAATTCAAAATTCACATTTTACGTCGATGTTCTCACGGTTCTTCCAACCCGAGTTAGTTTTCATATGAATCTAATCCTATATAATCACACACACACATATATATATTATTTGAATTGCAATAGTCAATTAGCTTACAATGTTGTGACTAAATTGGCATAGTGTAACGCAAGACCAGCATCGCCTAGCGTCTCTTGCTTTTTCTGAGACACCTTGTCATCGTCCATTGAACCTAGCACTGAAGAAAGCAAAATAGAAGAAGCCAATATTATTTTCCAAATAGTACATGGGCAACAACCAAATTATTCCTAGCTTCTTTTCGCTTTACTAAGCATGTTGATAGTCCATTATGAGTTACTGGTTATGGTGAAAGGTGGAGGAGATGGGGGTTGATTGTGGTAATGAAAGGTGAAGATGGTGACGAGTGAAGGAGAAGAAGGAAGTGGGTGGTTGGTCCCACTACAGTTTTTAAATATTATAAAGAACTACACAATTAGTACTTGTGGTTTACCATTAGTTTCACCTTTGAGGTTGGTGGTAGGCCCCACTTAAGTTTCACCTTTGGTCCTTGTGGTTTACCATTTGTCACGCGAGGGTAAACTCAGTTAAATATTAACCCCTATTAGTGTTAATACCCTATTATGTTACAAAAACTAAATTTAACACCTTAACATGAAACTTTTAAACCTTAATACTCAAAGGGTAAACCATTAGTACTAATTGTGTAGTTCTCTCTTGTTAATTTAATATATTTTTTTTTGTATTTTAATGTTATAATTTTTTTAATATAATGTATTTTATTTTGTTTATTAATGTTTAAAATAATAAAGTTTAAAAAATAATAATGTTAAAAAAAATGGATAAAGCTGCTGCTCATCTATAGCCACAACGAGATCAGGTGAGTGAGCTGTAGCTTTATCACCCTGCCATGTCAGTGCTTACGTGGCACAATATTAGAGGATAAATCATTGGCTCACATCTAGCCACAACACATGGTCTAAGTTTTATTCAAAACTGAGCCAACTCAATATATTATATTTTTTTTATTCATCTTAAAATAAAATTTAGTTTTCTTTTACATATATTTCATGATACACGTAATTTTATAGTTCCTAGCTTTTGTTTTAAATTCATTTTTTTGTTTTAAATTCATTTTGTTATTTCCCTCGACAACTTGCGAGAATTTTACTAGTGTTTTAGACACAAGTAAACGATTTTTATTACATACAACATTATAAAATCAAAATACAATTACAATTTAAAAATCTCTCTAACACTTCTTTGTACACGACATTTGAAAATATTACAAATGAATAATTAATTAATATTTTAAAAAATACATGATTAAATGGTTTGTGTAACATATGTTAAACATTATTTTTTTCTTATGTATTTGTTGCTTCTCGAATCAACCAAATTACTAAGTAAAGTAAGGCAAGCCTGGTTCCGAGGATCGTTCGAATTTGGGCCTTCCAACCAATTATCAAGTGACTACTTATTTCTATCGAAAATATCAAAATCCATCCAAAATCAACTGGGCGGTGTGTTATTCCATCAACATGAACCCGATACCATTTTCCAACATTTTTCATCCTTTCCTTCAATATCAAGATCGAGTTCACCTCTCGAACTACCATCCAAACCATATGCGTTGGTAGGGCTACAAACAAACCGAACGAACACGAACAAGGCTTGTCCGTATTCCTTTGTTAAGAAAATTATGTGTTAACGAACACTTACCAAACAAGATTTTCTGGTCGTGTTTGTTTGTTAAGAAAACACTCGTGTTCGTGTCCGTTTGTTAATTTTGTTCATGAACGCACACGAACACAACACGAACATTAATGAACACAGACAAACACAAAGAAGTGGCTCATGAACTGAAAGAGACACAAATGGACATATATTGACTTTCGAATAAGATCGAATTCATATATATTAAGAAATTGATTAGATCTGCCCAAAATATAATATAATTATACAAACATACTTAGTACTTAACATAATATTGGTAAACATAGTAAAATAGTGTCTCAAAAAACTAAACTTGCATTTTAAACTTGACATCTTCATTAATTATTTACTAGTAGGAAACCCACGCGTTGCGGCAAGACTATTAAAAAGAACAAAAAATAGGCAAAAACATTGAATTGCGCACACACGTGGCGACGAGTTAACTCAACATATTAAAAAAAAGTTAAAACTTATCATAGAAAAAGTTAAGTAAGTCAAAACCGTAACATAACCACATAAAAAGGAAATAAAAAACTAAAAAAAAACTTCCATGACTTATTCACCTATGCTTAGATGACTTGTATATTATCACAAACAGTTCTCTTTTAAACAAAACTTACATTCAAACATATATAAAAATAGAACCAATAAAGGAACTTCTCTTTTCTTCATAACATTAACATCCAGAGTTTTTTTTTTTTTTTTATTAATAACCATTCAACTAAATTATAATGTATTAAAATCATCATAATTACAATTCGATATTTAATTTTCGCATATTACAATATGTCAAATACATTTTGTAGAAGAATATTCACTTTCATCTAATTTAATCATGATTAGTTGACGTAATTACATGAAACCTTTGTTTAAAGTTCATTAGAAACAAATACTTTTTTATCTGGTCATGAATCCAGTGACGTAGAGTTAAGATCAGATTAGGCATGTTTACGTGTATGAATATAACGTAATAATTTCAAACTACAAAGCGTTACATCATCATTAAAAACACACCTTTTATTGTTGATTTCTCGATTTCTTATAGTATTATCAAGTTTATAAAACATCAACTTTTTTAAAGTATCTAATCTATATAAAATATTATAACAAAACATGTAGCATATGAATTATTTTTTATATTTTTCTATTCAATGTGTTCAAAGTAATTGTAAAATTAAATGTCATGAGCTCTCATAAACATTACTTAACTCTTGACTTCATTGTGATCAAACATGGTGTTATAAAGACAAAGTTGCCCTAAAAAAGTAGTTATTATATGCATTGGGTGTTGTACCATAAGTAATTGAACTTGTACCTCTTAAATTTTAAGAAGCCCTTATCAAATGATTTATAATATAGTATAAATATAAATATAGACTTGAACTCTTCATTAATTATTTTTTTAATGATTATACTAAATGTAGGGTTTATTGATCTCATATTTTTTTGAAAGGCAAGATTCATTCAAACACCAAATGAAAGCGAGTCCTCAATCAAGGACCACAAGAAACCAAAATTACATCAATTCAAAAGGAAACTTTAACCAAACATTCCAATCTATACATTTGAATCTAGATCTATAGCAAATCCAAAACAATGAACACGATTTAACCTTTGACACGACCTTGAGAGCTTTAACCTGTTTGCCGTGAAAGATTCTGTAACACCCCAAAACCATTCGTTTCGTCTAATTACGCCATTAGGCGTGATTAGCGAAACAATAAAACGAGACTCGATCAACAAGAACTTGGGTTATGTTCTATTTTGAAAACAAGCTAATGAATGTTATTATCTATGTAACGGAAATAATATTAGAAGCTAGCTTGGTACATTAAGTTTTAATAGCAAAATGAATCAAGACTAAACTTGAGGGACCATAGTTGCCTAAATGATAAACTTGGTTTTATCATTAGGAAATTTAAAAGAAAAAAAAATAATAACACACACACACACTTGGTGTGTCACGAAAATCATCAGGAGACAAGTCTCCTTTGCCTACAACCCTAATCAACAAGAACAAGCCCAATCAAGGCCAAAATCAAAGGGGTTCTTCTTGCATGAGCCCTAAAACGAATCACCCAAGTTTGATAAACGCAAAGGTAACTCTTATTTGCCTTAATTTGATGATTTTATTCAAGCTTAAAGTGGGTAAAAATCTTGGTTGGTTACAAAACGTGAGATTCTTAGTTGTTAGAGGTTTCTCTAGATTTAGGGAGCCTCAATCATACCTAAATTGCTTACAAATCACATTCTACATGTATGTTTGATTCTAGTCATATGATTATGCTAATATGTGAAAATTGGGGTTTAACCTCTAGGTTGAAACCCTCCATGTTTAATGATTTAGTTAACTCTTAGGAGTTTTTTTAATGAGGAATTTAGGCTAAAAAGTCTAAATAACATGATATGATGATTATTAGGTAGATGGGTATGTTTTGGATAAACTTAAACTCATGAAAATCAAGTGAATTTGGTGGGTGCACACCAAGTGTTTGATGAAATGCCTAGGTGAGTTAATCTCAACTAGACATGTAAGAAAATAGCTATGGATTTAGCTAGTAATGATGATGAATACATGATGTTATGGATAGTGAACAAAATTCCATATTATGTATTCTAATAGACAAGTTTGACTCATCCCCAAGTTAGGTACAACAAAGAGGGAGCAAACGGGTCAAACGGATGCAAGGCGAATACTTATGGAATCAAGAATGGATGCGAGGTAAGTAATACTTACATTCACTAGATCAAAAATATAACTTTTGTATTGATGTAATGATCTAAACCTCGATAAGGGATAAAGGTAGGACCCGAGGGGATGAAACCTAGTAAACGGACGGTTTATGCGAACCCATGTCAAAACAAGATTTATGGTAATAAACGGATCAAGAGTGTTGATCATAGGATGGAAATCATCAAATGGGTCAATAAATAAAGCTATGTGGTAAGTCTAAACTCAGGTTTTGATAATAAAATCACTTGAATAAGAAAGCTATGCAATTTGAGTAAATGGGTCAAGTGGGATTGCCACTTCCCCTTAATTAAAAGTTAGAATGTCATAAGGTTATGAACCATGGGACTTAATGGGTCAAATGGTGATTTCTCACCATTCGAACCCGACAATCAAAGTCAATAATCTAAGCCTTAAGAACCTTGGGGATAACGGGTCAATGGGAAATGCATCACAATTCAGTCTTGAGGGACTAATGTGGTTAATCTAGAAAGGGTGCAGGAAAACAATTGGAAATCGGGCACATGATGCCTAATTAAACAATGTGGGTGCAAGTATGGATCAACGCCACTCGGTAAGTGGTAGTTAGATAAACGCCTTCGAGCGAAGCAATAAGGTTACTAAAACTACCCACAAGAAATGTGGGTGCAAATCAAGTAAGTTATTTCCATAACTATGTCTAATGCGCGCTAATGCGCTTAGAATCTACTAAACAAGTGAAAACTTGAGAAAGGATGAAAATCTAAGTCCGGAAGGACTTAGAGGTTTTTAAACAAGTCAATGAGTCAAAAACATTCGGATTGGAACAAGAAGTTTCGCCACGAATGGCTAAATTGAAATATTTGACCATGAAGGGCATTTTTGGAATTTAAAAGATTTCTAAAGGTTGAATCTAAGAAACTAAATCATAATGAAACAAATCGGATAAACGCTTTTGTTGATCAAGTGTCTAATGACTTGACAACTTAATCGGTAGGCATTTGGTGTGGTCAAAAAGTGCCTTGTTAGATTCAAGGCCTTAACGGGTCGATATGGGTAAAAATCAACATAAACACTAAAAACTTTGAACCGGGTCATAGCATCATGAGCCGGACTATACTTTCAGTCAAACAAAGGTTATTTAGTCGGCAAGTCAATATTTAGGCTTTGGGAATCATCAAATGCGGTTGCTACATGATTCCCATGCTTAAAAATCACCAAAAAAACGATCAGAAGCTGTGCGCGGCCGCGCGCTTAAACCGACCGGCCGCGCGCTTAGACCTGCATGCCAGCACGATCTTTAAAATTCCATATAAAATCGTAGAAAAATCGTTAGGAGGTGTTCTTTATATGCCTGGAAAGATCTCGGAGCGTAGAATAATTCTCATTTGAAAGTTGAAGTAAGATTTTAGGTTTTAGAAGGGGTAAAAGCGATCCGAACAGCTGCTGCGCATAAGTTGAAGCAGTTTGTTCTACTGATAAAGAGCCGTTTGGCCTGGTTCGTTCCGTTTCGACGTGTAACGACTATCGTACTAGTTAAATGTTTCATTTGACCACTCACTAACCATTCTTTGTGTAATGGTGCTAGGTAAACATGTGATGGAAGTCCCGGAGCAAGGATCAAGTCGCGATAAGAGCCGAACACACCCGATCACTCACACAAGCTTCCGCACTAGAATCTAAGGAGCTCCCGTTAAAAAGAAAACATCTTAAAATATGTTTTAACTATTAAAATGTAAAAATTTGTGTGAATCAAACATGTATTTGATCTTAATGGGTTGACTTGTAACAAATTTCAAAGTTTTAATCGGGAGTGGTTTAAGTAAGGTCAAAACCCGTATGATTTGGGCGTTGATCGCGTGATTACGGGTTAGGGTCTTACAGATTCTCTCATTTTTGGCCAACCAAATACACCATAGGGTTGTTATCACAATACAATATGTGACTCTTTTGTCTAGTCTTGGCATCTTCAGATTGTTAGCTATCAACAGTAAATCCTTCACCTCGAAAGCGAATATAGGCTGTAACCGGCACCAAGTAGCTATTTTGTCCCAAAAGCCGAAGTTTTCAAAGGAAATAAAGTCCAACTTTTAGAGCCCCTGTGACAACTATCAATAATCTTTTTTTCCAAAGGCCATTCGCTTCCTTTTTATATCGCCATCCCTATTTAAGCAAAAGTGCAACATTAGCGTTTTCTAAATGATTTATACTCAATCCTCCCAATTTCTTAGGCCGCGCCATCCTCTCCCACGCTACACAATTAATTTTCTTATCTTCATTAGAACCAGCCCTTAAAAAACGCTGCATAACACCTTCCAACTTATCAATGACCGCTTTAGGAGCTTTATAAAGAGAAATAATAAATTGGAAGGTTTTCAAGGACTGATCTAATAAAGTCACTCTCCCTCCAATAGATAAGAGTTAAGCTTTCCATATCATCGATCTCATCGTCTTCCGTTTCAATTCCGAACAAATTGGACTTAGGGAGATTAACTCTAAGGCCCGAACATAAATAAAAATACATTAGAACATGAGCCATTTTTTCAGAGTTCTCCTGAGACCATTCTCCAACTATAAGCGCATCATCTGCGTAGAAGAGATGATTAATATCGATACCCAATATATTGGTCCCTGAAATTTCACTAACATCTCTAGCTTTATTCAACATCCACGACAAGGCCTCCATAACAATAAAAAACAAGAACGACGATAGAGGATCATCTTGACGAAAAGTTTTGATTGTTGCTGGAAAAATGATTTTTTTGTCATTCTTTCGGCTTTTCATGGATCTAGAAATATATCGCATGGATGTGGGTCTTCTTTCATTACTTTGATTCCCAAAGTTAAAAATCTTTTAGGTCTCAAAGACTATAGACCTATTACTCTTATTGGGATTATTAGTAAAGTGATTTTGAAAAATCTTTGCTAATCGTCTTAAAAAGATTTTGGGGGTGTTGATTTCTCAGACTCGGTAGGCCTTGCTCCAAGACTGTTTCATTCTGGACGGTCCACTCATTGTTTCTCAGATAGTGGAGTGGTTGAAGAAAAATAATAAAAAGGCCTTTCTTTTGAAAATAGATTTTGAGAAGGCATATGACAACGTGAATTGGAACTTCTTGATTGATATTATGTCTCAAATGGGTTTTTTCTAATAAGTGGTGCCTTTAGGTTAGAGGTCTTGTGTAGTCGAGGAGGTCGGCAAGGTCGTCGGTATTAATAAACGATTCGCCCACTTTTGAGTTTATTGATCTCATATAACAATATACTTACCTTACATAAATTATTTATTTATTTGGGTAAAAATAAAAATAAAAAATCAAAGCATATAAAAGTTAAAAAACCCTATTAAACTATCGCACACAAACGAACACGTTGCCGAACGTTCATGAAATAAATGAACGAATGGGACCTTTGTTCATGTTTGTTCGTTTAACTAAACGAATAAAATTATTTGTTCGTGTTTGTTCATTTATTAAACGAACAAACAACAACGAACTTCCTGCCAAACAGTTCATGAAGTGTTCACTAAAAGTTCAGTACATTTGCAAGCCTATGCGATGATGTTCCATTTGACACCAAATAAATAAAAATTCCATTCCGAGTGTGCCCTTGTACCTTTAACCAACAAAATTTAAGACATTTTATTATATTTTTTAAATAAATGTTACTAAAACATTTTAATATTATTTTAAATTCCCGTCAAAACTCACTTGTCCATCCCATGCAAGCAAATCTATCAACCAAAAGGGCTGTGTTTAGGGCTGCAAACGAACTGAACTTTCAGCGAACAGTTCATGAACCGTTCGGCGGGAAGTTCGTTTGTGTTCGTTCGTTTAATAAATGAACGAACACGAACAAAAAAATTCGTTCGTTTAGTTAAACGAACGAACATGAACAATGGTCGCGTTCGTTTGTTTATGTTCGTGAACGTTCGGTAACGCGTTCGTTTGTGTTCGTTTATGTTCATTTGTGTTCGTTTGTGTTCGTTTATGTTCGTTTGTTTAATAGGGGTTTTAATTTTTATAACCTTCTTATATTCTTTTATATATATAAATTTTACTCAAATAAAAAAGTAATTCGATGAAAGTTTATTTTGGGTAGCTTAACAAAGACTTTAAGTTTAATATGCGAACTTATTTTTTTGAGACGCTACTTTATTATGCTTAACAATATTATGTAAATGTTATTTTGGGTGGCTTAATGTATGTGAATTCGATCTTATTCAAAAGTTAAAATATGTTCGTTTGACCGCTTCTGTTCATGAACACTTTTATGTGTTCGTTTGTGTTCATTAATGTTTGTTTGTGTTCGTGTGCGTTCATGAACAAAATTAACAAACGAACACAAACGAACACGAACACGAGTGTTTTCTTAACAAACGAACACGGACAAAAAATCTCGTTCGGTAAGTGTTCGTGAACTGTTCGTGAACATCTATTTTCCTTAACAAACGAACACGAACAAGGCTCTGTTCGTGTTCGTTCGGTTCGTTTGCAGCCCTAGTGCCTGTGTTTCAAAACTATACCTAATCAATCACTCATTTAATTCAAACTAAACGGTGTTGCTTTGCTTTTTTTCATTGTAAGATCATGTGTAGTGGTAGTAAAATTTGAAGCCTTACAATGGGGTATTGTGTGACATGTGACATCCTAATCATACATGGGCATTATGTGGTTTAAAATTAAAAACGGGTGTAATGATTTCAAGCCACACAATGTCCATTGTAATTATTACCCAATTATTATTATTACTTTTTTTTAAAATATAAAACAAATAATATTTCATTAAACACAAATAATAAAAATTACAATATCATAAATTAAAAAAAAAGACGAAACATACCCAAAAAAAGGCGAAACAATCTGAAGTCCGTATTTATCACGGATTTGTTGCCTACGCATTTGTGCTAAGAGTAACGTGTCTCTTGTGAGGTGATCGATCGATTTAGACATAAATTTGATGTCTTTCTCCATTTGCCTCGCCTCTTGGATCGCGATGAACTTTTTGTTTTTGGCGATTCTTTCTTGCATTATGGGTATGTTTGGCAAAACTAGCTGGTGGCTGGTAGCTGTAAGCTGGAAGCTGTTAGCTGCAAGCTGGTAGCTAGAAGCTTTTTAAATATATTTTGATGTTTGGCAGAGTAGCTGGAGCTTTCAAGAAAGGTGGCCACCGTAAGTTACGGTGGACTCCCAAAACCCAACGGTGGGTCTCCTCTGCCTTACGGTGGGGAAATTTGGTGCAGGGGCTACCGTAAGTTACGGTGCCACCGTACCTTACGGTAGGCCCTGCAAATTTTTCTCTTTTGCTTCTTCTTTCCATCCTTTCTTGACCCCTTCATGCCGGTTCATCCGAAGCCGCGTTTTACCCATTATAAGTTCTCAAACATACCTTAGCATCATTATTAATGTTCCATCATCTCTATGACTCCCATTCTACTTACACACATACATACATACATGTTAGATTCATTATCCTAAATAGAATAAGAATCACTTACCTCGAGTCTTCCAAATTCATGCTTGTTTACTTGACTCTTCTTAATCCATTAACCTTCCATGCTTGAATCTACCTTGACACGGTCCACATCCTTTCATGCCATTATGTCCACATCATTGTTAGCATACATGTTCATTCGTATTTCAATCATATTCAACTCACATATCACATTGACTTGCATAGGTCAATTTCTAACACGCATACAACATAACTTCCTGCTCTTTTGATTCATCCTTCAAGCAATTAGACTCAACAATGTATATATCACATAACCAAGCTAACATGTCTTACATGAACTCCTCAATCCCACAATCATGCTAGAAAACATACCATAACATTTCCATGTCAGTTGACTTTCCAGAAAGTCAACTTTCAACCATACAAACTTTCCTTTTTATAAACATATGTCTACATTAGCATACTAGGTTGTATGAAATTCACCATAAACATCATATTCATATCTCACTAACATACAAGATCATTCATCATACCAATTAACCATCACATAGTGTGCATCATACTATTTAAGCATAGTGTACATACTACTAATGCATACCTCTTACCAATACATATAATTCAATAAATTCCCACACGAATACTCTCTAAGACGCAATCCTCTTGTTAACCTACTATCAATTCCATAAATTATCATACTACTTCCATACTTGTCAAATCTTTCCTACAATTTCACAAGTTAGACTAATCTAGACATTTCATCAAACACTTGGTGTGCATACAACATTTAAAACACAATGTACAAGCGTTTCATGCATACTTTCATAGATCATAACATAAATCCTCATATTTATTCCCTACATTACATACCATTCATTCAATCGTTATCAACATAGTAGATCATCACTTTCCTTTCAATGCACTCAACAATTAACTAAGAATGGTCTTGGATTACACCAAGATCAATACCCACTTTCATCATAAGTGTAAAACAATCTAATTAGCACATGAACCAAGCATAGCCTTATATAGTATCATGAATTATGGTTCCTTTGGTGTCTATCAACATCTAGACACCTCCATTCATCCTTGATTCACGTTTTCACATAAACCCTAGATTTTCATCACATTCAAAAACAAACATAACATCACAATTAGCCAAATTAAAGGTACCTTAGTGTGTATAAAACCTTAGATGACCCATAATTGGCTTCATGCACCATCTTGGCTTCTACTTTCTCTTGATTTGGAGCTAGAGATGAAGGAGCAAGGGTTGGGTCTTAGGTGTTCTTGATGATCGACATACACAAGAGTGTGTATGTTGACATCTTACATTCCCCTATCTATAACCCATTAGTTTGCCCCATGTCCAAATCTAGTCCTTCTAGTTTGATACCCTTCCAACATTGACTCAATCTTTATTGAAATTCTACATAACTTGTGTATTTATCTAAGATAGGTACTTAGTTATTTTACCCCATTCCATAACACATTAAAACATGCTACTAAATTAAAGTTCGGGTTTTGGGGCGTTACAAGTCTACCCCCCTTAAAGAAGGTTTCGTCCCCGAAACCTCTTTCATTACCACATTATAAATCCGTGATTTGACACGATTATATGTTCACACTTCCTAATATTAACAACAAGCCTTCATGCAAGCATCGGGCATACCGAACTATCATTGCTACTTCATTTCATGCACTACTTATTGTATCGCGTATGTCCGTTACTGAGCAACACCAAGTCTAACAAATATTCATTCATCTTTTGACCTTTAAGAGTCAACCTTCCAACTACATCGTGCTTGAACTTCCCTTCATTCATACGTGGGTACATTTCAACCTATGTAAATTTCTATTTAACAATCACGAAATATCTAAGTTTACTAACCTTCCTTTTTACAACGTTATCCAACCGGCTACGTGTCGACTTAGCTTGCTTCTTCTCAAGTCCATGCCATACTTAGCTTGCTTTATCTCCTTCATCATGAGTTCCAACTTGTCAACATCATATCGCCTACCTTGTGGATTGCATTATATCCATAAATTCGACCATTCGTATCTACAAAACCATTGGTTGTGCATACCTTTCTCATTCATAACAACTGACTTTCAATAGTCCATACAAAATTTGTTTCAATTAGAATGTCTAATTATATACATCTTTCCTTTACAATCTGTTTCTATCGTTAACTACCGTATATTTTTACCCATCCTTACACATCAAGGTCCTTCCAACCTTGCCCCATTAAGGTTCTCCTACCCATCATACATGATTTCCACCCTATGAACCGTTAAGGTCCTCCCAACCCTTATGACCCGCTAAGGTCTTTCCATCCATTTTGACCCACAAGGGTACTTCTACATTTTTGGCCCACAAGGGTACTTCTACCATTTTGACCCATCATGGTCATTCTACCATTTTAACCCATAAGGGTATTTCCACCATTTTGACCCATCATGGTCATTCTACCATTTTAACCCATAAGGGTATTTTCACAATTTTGACCCATCATGGTCATTCTACCATTTTAACCCATAAGGGTAATTCCACAATTTTGACCCATCATGGTCATTCTACCATTTTAACCCATAAGGGTATTTCCACAATTTTGACCCATCATGGTCATTCTACCATTTTAACCCATAAGGGTATTTCCACAATTTTGACCCATCATGGTCATTCTACCATTTTAACCCATAAGGGTTTTTCCACTATTTCAATTTGATCCGTACTTGTCTACGGGCTCAAACTTTTCATTCCAACTATTCACCCACACGACCACTTACTTTCCAATTTCACCAGGCATACCTGTAATGATTCTCATGGTCTCACGTGCATCGCATGCTTCTTGTGCACTGGCCAGGTGTACAGTCCACATGCTACTCACGTGCCTTCATGTAATCATTACCTTATGCCTGGGGACTGGTTTTCAGCTTCGTGCCGCATTTCAATTTCCTAAACAACATGGTTGTTTCTCCTTCTATGTTTTACCATCCCTGAGGATTTTCCTCCCACCGGTACCAATAGTTAATTATCGCGTACCTGGGATTATTCCATCTCATCTACAATCTCCGCGATCTATCTTGAATCGTGTCCTTGAGATCTCTTCATCATCCACAAAAGCTCACCTAAACATAAACACCACAATTAGCTTTTAACATGTCATGTGAGTTAATATCAAATTCTACCTTTGGGTCTTGATCGAGTCTTGGATTGTACGGGTCATTTCATTCAGGAGCACACGAGTTTGAGTTCGAGTACATACTTCCTTGTACTAGATTTCACTCAAACCAGGGCTCTGATACCAACTTGTAACCCCCTAAATCTGTTTTACAGAAAACTCGCAGCGGAAAAATACCAACCGAAAAATTCATTTCTTATAACAACCTTGAATGTCTAGAAAACCGGTTCTACTAAGTATTTTGGTGTTACATCTTAAAATATTTAGTAATACAATCAACGTAAATCCTCTCTACTAGAATAGACGATCATGACCACGTACAATCCGCCTCCTCGCTCGATCTCCATCCCTTGCTTTACTAGGTAACCAGGCATCCTGCAATTACCACATAACCAATTCGTTAGTTCAATAGGTAACCTCATGAAATCTACTCATGGTACGGAAGTAGCATCTCACAATACTCTGTGATCCTGTCTAAGATCCTTCCTTCAAGTTGGATGGGTTACCCCGATCCGAACCTCCATGTCTCCTGCATTCATGCTTACATACCTACATTTCTTATCATTCTCATAACACAGGTTAATAACCTCACGATATATCCAAGCATATAATCCCCTCCATCCAATTTCCACGATACATACCAGCGTAACTCCCATATATAATACCATAGTACATACAAGCATAAACTCCCACATATAATACCACGATGCATACAAGCATAGACTCCCACATATAATACCACAATGCATACAAGCATACAATTCATTCGCATAATTCTACAATACATACAAGCATACAACTTCCACCTATAATACCACCATACATACAAGAATACAATTCCTTCGTATAATTCTACAATACATACAAGCATACAACTTCCACCTATAATACCACCATGCATACAAGACTACAATTCCTTCGTATAATTCTACAATACATACAAGCATACAATGTCCACCTACGATACCACCATACATACAAGTATACAATTCATTCACATAATTCTACAATACATACGAGCATACGATTTCCAACTACAATACCACCATGCACACAAGCATACAATTCCTTCGTATAATTCTACCATACATACAAGCATACAATTCCTTCGTATAATTCCACAATACATACAAGCATACAATTCCCTCCTATAATACCACCATACATACATGAAACTCTCTCTCTAACCCGAGCATGAGTACCCATATGTACATCACATCTTCAATCTACATAGTCGTCACAATCTACTTACCGTATTTGATACCATCGAACAATGTATCAATTAAACTACACGCACTTGTATCATTCCGTACTATGATCATATTTACAGAACCGACATTACTATTACATGCTACACCCCTACCTAGCCTTACGCAAGGTCCAACAATGTTAATTGATGCGTTAAACGCAAATACGGGTCGCGCACATAAGCGAAACATCAACATACGATAGAATGAACAAAACAAAAATGAAATGTTCCAGGTCCCACCGTAACTTACGGTGGCCACCGTAAGTTACGGTGGACTCCCAAAACCCAACGGTGGGTCTCCTCTGCCTTACGGTGGGGAAATTTGGTGCAGGGGCTACCGTAAGTTACGGTGCCACCGTACCTTACGGTAGGCCCTGCAAATTTTTCTCTTTTGCTTCTTCTTTCCATCCTTTCTTGACCCCTTCATGCCGGTTCATCCGAAGCCGCGTTTTACCCATTATAAGTTCTCAAACATACCTTAGCATCATTATTAATGTTCCATCATCTCTATGACTCCCATTCTACTTACACACATACATACATACATGTTAGATTCATTATCCTAAATAGAATAAGAATCACTTACCTCGAGTCTTCCAAATTCATGCTTGTTTACTTGACTCTTCTTAATCCATTAACCTTCCATGCTTGAATCTACCTTGACACGGTCCACATCCTTTCATGCCATTATGTCCACATCATTGTTAGCATACATGTTCATTCGTATTTCAATCATATTCAACTCACATATCACATTGACTTGCATAGGTCAATTTCTAACACGCATACAACATAACTTCCTGCTCTTTTGATTCATCCTTCAAGCAATTAGACTCAACAATGTATATATCACATAACCAAGCTAACATGTCTTACATGAACTCCTCAATCCCACAATCATGCTAGAAAACATACCATAACATTTCCATGTCAGTTGACTTTCCAGAAAGTCAACTTTCAACCATACAAACTTTCCTTTTTATAAACATATGTCTACATTAGCATACTAGGTTGTATGAAATTCACCATAAACATCATATTCATATCTCACTAACATACAAGATCATTCATCATACCAATTAACCATCACATAGTGTGCATCATACTATTTAAGCATAGTGTACATACTACTAATGCATACCTCTTACCAATACATATAATTCAATAAATTCCCACACGAATACTCTCTAAGACGCAATCCTCTTGTTAACCTACTATCAATTTCATAAATTATCATACTACTTCCATACTTGTCAAATCTTTCCTACAATTTCACAAGTTAGACTAATCTAGACATTTCATCAAACACTTGGTGTGCATACAACATTTAAAGCACAATGTACAAGCGTTTCATGCATACTTTCATAGCTCATAACATAAATCCTCATATTTATTCCCTACATTACATACCGTTCATTCAATCGTTATCAACATAGTAGATCATCACTTTCCTTTCAATGCACTCAACAATTAACTAAGAATGGTCTTGGATTACACCAAGATCAATACCCACTTTCATCATAAGTGTAAAACAATCTAATTAGCACATGAACCAAGCATAGCCTTATATAGTATCATGAATTATGGTTCCTTTGGTGTCTATCAACATCTAGACACCTCCATTCATCCTTGATTCACGTTTTCACATAAACCCTAGATTTTCATCACATTCAAAAACAAACATAACATCACAATTAGCCAAATTAAAGGTACCTTAGTGTGTATAAAACCTTAGATGACCCATAATTGGCTTCATGCACCATCTTGGCTTCTACTTTCTCTTGATTTGGAGCTAGAGATGAAGGAGCAAGGGTTGGGTCTTGGGTGTTCTTGATGATCGACATACACAAGAGTGTGTATGTTGACATCTTACTTTCCCCTATCTATAACCCCTTAGTTTGCCCCATGTCCAAATCTAGTCCTTCTAGTTTGATACCCTTCCAACATTGACTCAATCTTTATTGAAATTCTACATAACTTGTGTATTTATCTAGGATAGGTACTTAGTTATTTTACCCCATGCCATAACACATTAAAACATGCTACTAAATTAAAGTTCGGGTTTTGGGGCGTTACACCATTAGACCTTGAAAATATTGTTGTGACATGTTTACTGGTTGCGGAAACCCCATCGTAATCGGGTCGCAATCTTGGTAATTAAAGGTTGGTAGCGGTTGGGTGGTGTTGTGGTGATACGCGTTTGGGTTGGTTGGGAGAGAAGGAACACCAAAAGGGGGCGGAATGGATGCATGATAATATTTTTTTTATAAAGATAGGAGAGAGTATATAAAAAAATAAGAGAGGATATAAGATTGTAGGAGATAATGTATAAGAAAATGGGTTGAGTTGGGGTTAAAATAGGTAAAATTTAATTTTTTTAATCGACGGCTATATTACCGTTATATATTCTAAAGGGCTAAATCTTACATGACACTCATATAGCCATTCTCTCTTTTGAGAGTGTCATGTAGGATGTCATGTGGCATTAAACAATTTTAGGGAAAAAAATTTAAAAACAAAGTTGGATTTTTCTCTCTCAAGTTTCCTCCCATAATTTTTAAATGTTGATATCTGTTATCTACGAGATTTTCTAAAGAAAAAAATTACACCAAATTAACGAGCGTTTTATTATCTTTCCAACGAGTACCATAGTGTTATATAAAAAATAGAGAAAAAAAACGACTATTTTTCGTGGGGTTTTGTTCACACATGAAAAAATCACGTGTTTAGGTAATTAATTAATTATGTATAGGAAAGTCACTAATTATGTTCAAACCAGTAAATATGAATTCTATTTTCAATCAGAGCAGAATACGTAACTAGAGTTATACTCTGTCTTAGGTTATGTATCAATATTAGTATGTTAGAGTTCTACATTTATTTAGCCTTTAGGATAGGTGTTAATATTAGAGTTATATTGGAGTTATACATTGTTTCAGGTTAGGTGTTAGTATTAGAGTTATACATTGTTTTAGGCTAGGTATTAATATTACAGTTATACACTGCTTTAGGTTAGATGTTAACATTAGAATTATACATTGTTTAAGGTTAGCGCGTTAACATTGAAGATACATTGTTAATTGTTTTAGGTTAGGTGATACCTAAAGCTTTTCTGCATGTAACTGTAAAGCGTATCAGTCTATTTCATATGTAAAATTGATGTGCTATATTAGATTTCTCAACCTCGGGACGCTCCCAGAATATAATCTAGTAATAATATAATTGTTCAAAAAATACAAAATCCAGAAGCTTGTGCCAAACTACACCGAGGATTTTTTCACGTCACAATTAAAACCCTTCCACGCCAGGGGAGAGGGTGTTCAAGTGCTTTATGGGGCGTGCATTTGTGAAAAACACCCCAAATCACGGGCCACTACACCCGGTCTCACTAACTCAACTTCTGTCACCTTAACACACACTAGCAGTATATATAGTAGTATTTGTCAAATCTGTATATTCATACATAAAAATGTAAAAGATATTTAAAATAAAACTTTATTATTATAATTATAAATCACTTTATTGCTCCACTAAATGAATAATGTTGTCACAAGTTCTTTTCCTTTTTTTTTGTTAATATAAAAATATATGATTCTAGAATAAAACATAAAATGGGTTTGTGGTTTGTGTTGCATTTATATTCCCTAAGGTCTCAAATTCAATCATGAGAAGTGCAAGTTTTTTTTAAAAAGTCCAAACACTTTTTGCAAACACTTATTTATTAATAAAAATATATGATTCTATAATAAATCATAGTGTTGGTGGTGGAGTGGTTTGTGATGTATTTGTATTCCCTAAGGTCTTAAGTTCAAATCATGGGAAGTTCTAGTTTTTTTTAAAGGTCCAAACATTTTTTTAATATATGCTTTCTGTTGTTTAAGGTCTTAGGTTCCAAACATGGGAAGAGCAAGGACGAGTCGAATTTTTTTTTTATTTACATGTTATTAAGTAATAAATACAAATATACCCATGTTTGTGTGAGATGTCGTTTTTAAATTTAGATACAAAATTATAAGATGCGTAACACACACCTTTAAACACACTAGTTATATTTAATCTTTGAAAAAAAGAGGCAACGCCTCGCATTCCATTCTTAATTCTTGGGGTAATCATTTTACTAGTATTTATTTTGTTTTTATAAAAGTTGTTATATTTTTTTTTGTGAACAAACTGAAAAATACTACTCCGTATTTTTTATTTGGATTATTTTCTATTTTAAATAATACTGGTTTGAAAATGATGATGCTACAGTGGGGAGGTACTGTTTCAAAGTCAACACCTCCGGTTATAACAAAAAAGCGTGACGTAAGACATTTTTAAAAGTCACACATCACGTGTGTGTGGTTTATTTTTGGGTGGTTATATTAAAAACCCCCCTTCTATTTGCACCCCCTAACTAAGCGAGGCGCTTTCTTTACTTTTTAACTACCTCGGTATGAGGTCATAAAAAGTTGATTTGTGACCCGAAGCGCCTCGTTTTGGCCTAAACGAGGCGCTTCGAATAATTTTTTTTTTGGTCTTTTGAGTTAATTTTTTTGTTTTTTTTTGTTTTTTTAATATAATTATTGTAAAAAAAAGTCTGAATGTATTACAATAGTTTGGAAGTTGAACGGACTCATCTCAACAGTTGGATCGACGATTTTGTTTATCCTCCCATTGATTTCAAAAATGTTCTTTTGACAAACGTCTGGCTAACCTGAAGTTCCTTTGGATCAAAATGTCACTGTCCAACAACTGAATTTTACTTGCTTGCATGAAAAGTTGATTTTAATTGTTCTTTTAACAAACGTCTGGCTAACCTGAAGTTCCTTTGGATAAAAATGTGAGTTTTTTCATGCCACCTCGTATGATTTGGCTAGTATAACCTGTCCAGTTATCAATCTCACTGTCCAACAACTGAATTTTACTTGCTTGCATGAAAAGTTGATTTTAATTGTTCTTTTGACAAACGTCTGGCTAACCTGAAGTTCCTTTGGATCAAAATGTCAGTTTTTTCTTGCCACCCTCGTATGATTTGGCTAACCTGTCCAGTTATCAATCTCACTGTCCAACAATTGAATTTTACTTGCTTGCATGAAAAGTTGTTTTTAATTGTTTGGGAATATATTTTCTGATCCAAAAACGCATAACTGTAATAATCAGGAACATTCCAAATAACTGTTCAATTTCAGCTTTTGTTTAACTATTTTAGCAACTTCCATAGAGAAGTTATCAATCTCAATGTCCAGTTATATTACTCACTGTCCAACAACTGAATTTTACTGGCTTGCATGAAAAAATTGTTTTTAATTGTTTGGGAATATATTTCTTAATCAAAAAAGGCATAACTGTAATGATCAGGAACATTCCAAATAACCGTCCAATTTAAGCTTTTGTTTAACTCATGACAGATCCACCAAATCATTTCTTCAAGTTCATTTCACCAAAAAAGGCATAACTGTAATGATCAGGAACATTCCAAATAACTGTTCAATTTCAGCTTTTGTTTAACTATTTTAGCAACTTCCATAGAAAATTTATCAATCTCACTGTCCAGTTATATTACTCACTGTCCATGTTTACCTTCAACGATCAACACACACCGCTAACGTCCAAAACATTTATAACCTTTTTGTAACTGTGGTCAAAAGAACTAGACTTCAAACACTACGGGCATGGCCAGCTCCCATTTCCACCGGTAATGAGTAACCTACTAACCTATATAATAGACTTCATTTATTCTTCTTCATCTTTTTCTACTTGAAGTGTAGAGTAGTAACCCTTCATCTTCTCTTATCGGAGAGACATCTGTCAACGATGAAGGAGGTATATGTACAATGATGTGGTTTGTTTTAGATAAGGAGATATATGTACAATGATGTTTTTACGTTAAATAAAACTTACACACAACTTTTTGCTCTAGTGGTGTGGTCTACCGTTTTGCAAAAAGACATTTAGTCTTCAAGACTTCTATAGTTTCGGGTTCCCTTTCATCGTTGACAGATGATATCTCTCTGAGATGATAAAGGTAGATCATGGAAAGTTCAACTCAAGAAACAAAGACGAAACCGATTAATGTTTTTTATATATGAATAGTGACTCTCTGGCAATCGTCGTTGGTATTAAAGGCAAGATATGTGGCTTTAGTCCTTTATGCAGGTTTGCCAGAGGGTCATTATTCATACATAAAGAACATTAATCGGTTTCATCTTTGTTTTTGAGTTGAACTTTCCATGATCTACTTTTACATTATTATTATTATTTACATTATTATCGTATTTGCAACTTAGTTCCTTTCATAGTCTTGATACTTTTAACAATCGGATCGGCGCTAACGCGCAAACCTTCAGAGTTCATTGTACCGGTTGCAAAAAGAAATCAACAGTCGGATCGACTCCCACACTTATGCGTAGATCAAGGAGATTGATGAAGATATTCATCAAGATGAGCAGGAATTGTTTACCTTCCCATTGATTTCAAGTATGTTTGCGCGTTAGCGCCGATCCGATTGTTAAAAGTATCAAAACTATGAAATTAGTAAAACAACTTTTCAGGCAAGCAAGTAAAATTCAGTTGTTATCGGAGAGATAGCTGTCAACGATGAAGGCAATATTTGAAAATTATCATTTATTTACATGCTTGGTAACACCTTGATCTGCAATATTTGAAAATTATCATTTCTTGACATGCTTGGTAACACCTTGATCTGCAATATTTGAAAATTATCATTTCTTGACATGCTTGGTAACACCCTGATCTGTAATATTTGAAAATTATCATTTCTCGAAAAGTAATTAAAAACACTTAAAAATGAATTAAAAAAATTGTTGTGTGTTAGGTTTAGTCGGAGGACCACGTACAATGATTCATCAAAGTTGTACAAAGTTGGATGTTTCTACTGAAAAACCCAAACGAGCAATAAACGAAGCGAAACGCCTCAAACAAATTTTCTTGGCTTGGAAACAACTTAAAAGAACCAAAAATGAATTAAAATTATTTTTTGGTCAATAACAGATAATTTTAAAGAATTAAAAGAAATTCATTTTTTTTAAAAAAAAGGCCAAAGCACCTCGTGTTCAGCCTTTATCAGGTTGCCTTCATCGTTGACAGTTATCTCTCCGATAACAACTGAAAAGTTGTTTTACTAATTTATAGTCTTGATACTTTTAACAATCGGATCGGCGCTAACGCGCAAACCTTCAGAGTTCGTTGTACCGGTTATAAAAAGAAATCAACAGTCGGATCGACTCTCACACTTATGCGTAGAGCAAGGAGATTGATGAAGATATCTCTCCGATAACAACTAACTTTTACTTATGGAATCTTTGTTCGAAAATTGAAATCATCTCATTCCATGTTCTCCATATCCATACCTTGTTTCAACACACACCAGCTTTGTCATCACAGTTTCCAACCACTAATACCAGATTCATGATACTCAATTTCGGTTGATATAGAGTATATCAGAGAAAGATTCAGTTGAAAGTGGATACCATGGATCAGAGAGATTTAAGCTAATCAAACTCATATCCACGGCATGTTAATCAAAACTATCCTATTATTCATACATATACGTATATCCACGGCACACACATATACATGTGTGTGATTGAGACTAGACAAACAACCTATGGGTTATACACGACTACATACACACACATAACGCTATTGTTTGGAAGTATCCATGCTATCCAACACACACACACACACACACCCCCTACGCGACACACAAATACATCGCATATACACACAAATATACATCTACATTCACGCATTAACATCACAATTTCCCATGGATTGCATTAGAATGGAAGGTTGGCCAATCCACAAGGTCATTCTTACACAAGTTGACCTTCCTGAAATCTCATTTCCTTTCCTAACATTTGGCTCCTAGCCACCCTACACAAACAAACACATAACACCATCCGACAATCACTAAAATCCATGAGTTTCACCAATTTGAAGCTTTGACATCTTACCCCATTGATCTAGACCAGTTTGAATTCCAAAATAATCCATGACACTATACAAAAATCAGCCCATTATAGTTCCAAGGAAGGGCATGCTCGCAATTGTCAACACATTGCCAAAATTGCCAAAACACCTTTTATAATATTAATTCTAGAAGAGCTGACTTACCAAATAAACTCAACACCATCCACATCCACTCTTACTCTCCCTCTATTGTATATATATGTATGTATGCACAATCCAATTGATCACCAAAACAAACTAAACACTTGAACACACACTTAACACCTTCACCTCACTTCCTTTTTCCTTGTTTTCCTTTCGGCCGAGCATAAACAGGCCCAAGAGGGTCGTGTTCATCGATCGATCATCATCATCATACACTAGTTACCATCCGTAATTGAGCACATGGAATTCAAATCGTGGAGGAACAATAGCATATATCTCAGTTTTCCTTCGGCTATAACTAAGGTTAGTTAGAATCGAACCAAACTCTCTTTTCTCTTGTTATTTCGATCGCATTTGAAGATCACCCGAACCAATACCATCGAGCACACTTGCACACACAAGGAGAATACATAAACATTGATTGAACACTCAAGTTTTACTTTAATATTTCGGATATATACATACACACATACATTCATACATACGATGCATATACATACACTAGAGGGAACCTTTGAACATTTTATATATATACACACCCACACACATATGAGTTTGTGCGTGTATGTATAGGGCCGAAAACAAGCTACAAGAGCATGATTTTTATAATAAATCATAACTTGTTTAATAGAGACAACTTGGGAAACATGTGTTAAAGTAACCGTAAACATATGTTAATGAGCTTTAACACTAGAGTTTTCTTTGAAACATATGTTAATGACCAAATGGTATGTGTAATTGTGTAAACAAAGGAAAAATGCTTTTATGTGTTAATTTGATACAAAATGGCCGAAATATATTTTAACATGTCACTTTTGGATACAAACAACCAACACATAGGAATCTAGGACAATTGTTTTGCCACTAATGGCTAACCATGATTTCAAAAACGATAAAAACGATCTTTCTCAACACATACAGTGTATGAAATATATGGACAGTAGTACAGAAACACATAGTTCATAGGTGTTCAAGTCAGATGAACAAATGCATGGTAAATAGTACAACCATAGACTTAAGTTGCCTTTAATGAATTTAGGGCATCCCAGTCCAGACATTTCCATGTTAGAGACAGTCCAGTTTAGCAGTTAGACATCAGGTGAGTTCCCACGGACCCATTTTCACTGTTTTACATTTTTTCAGGGGAAAACATGCGTACAGTTTTTAGTTACAATTATGACTATTATGTGAACATGAGAAACAAGGTTCAGGATAAAGTCCTCGTCTCATAAATCACACCGTAACCATTAGCTATGGACTTAGCCATGAAACACTGGAATAGATCTATTGGGTTGAAGCCCCCACTATTGGTTAGTCGCTTTAACCGTATGACAAATATCAAGGGAGTGCTTGTATTAGTCGCTTTGACCGTACGGCAGATATCAAGGGAGTGCTTGTATTTCACATTTATTCTTATGGGCTCATGTCAGATCACATATTGATCATTTCCCTAGCTAGGCAGTGGTTTAGTTGGTTTTCGATTACAAGTTCATTCATTTAAAACCCGTGAACTCACCAACTTTATGTTGACCCATAGTTTTTACATGCATGTTTTTCAGGTAATTAGCATGGGACGTGGAACTTGGGGGTCGCATGTGAGCATCTTGGGATACCATTTCACGTGTTGTTGTTGTATTGATTTTGGTTAATGACAATTACAAACAATGGTTTTATTTAAGACAGTATACTGCTATGTTTTGTAAAACAACTAGTATTTTACCCGCGGGCGTTGCCCCGCGAGCATTGCGGCAAACCTATATAAACGTGTTGCGACAACCCTGTGTACCATAGTTTTAGTTGGACAAAATGTATGTTGACACAAAACCATATCCTTTGCAGCACATAGTCTTATGATAGTTTATAAAAAAAAAATCACAGTTGCACAAAGCATGAATGAAATTTGTTTGGTGTCAGCTTTTACACCATTTCAAAAAGAAAAAAAAAATCAAAACCAAACCTAAGTAAATCAAGTGATGATTAGGACATAACTGATTACCTTAAAGACTTTAGTTAGGGTAGAAACTGCTTTTGTTGATGACTTTTGATGTTTCCTGATGACTTGCAACTCCGAAAAGATCACAAACGATGTAGCAAAATAACAATGCAATGTTTCATCAAACTAATTCAATCAGATTCATCAGCTAGATAGGGCAACACCTACTATACCAATTGGAAGCTTAATAATAATAGGGGTTACTTCACCATCATCGACCAAAACAACATCATATATCACCCAAAAATTTAGGGTTGACAGCAGAAGTAATAATAGCCCTAAAGAAACCGGCAAAAAGATGTAAAAAAGAGTGAAACAGAAACCAACTTGGGCGGTTGAGCCAACGTATCTTTCTCGGGGCATTAAACCAAATCAAAGCATTCACACTCTGTTCCCGAGTTTAATAAATGAAGGAAAGGGAGAGAAAGGGAATTTAGAAGAGAAAAGAGAGGGAGTGGAAATGAAAGATTTAATTAATTAGTGTGTTCCCGAGTTGGAAAGAATTGAAAAGAAAAGTAGGTGTTTTATGTTTAAAAAATCATTTCCTTCCAAATATTTCCAATTTGGAAGGATGAGAAATGAAGGAAATAAAGAAAAATTTTCTTTCCCTTTCCTTTCTCTCGTTTAAAAAACTCTGGAACAAGATTATTTCTTAACTTCCTTCCAAATCCTTTCTTTTCCTTCGTTAAATGAAACTCAGGAACGCAGCGTCAAAGTAAACGTTGTTAATTGAGTCTTACGATGTTGACTAACTTCACCAGAATACATCCACATCTCCATCATATGGTAAAAAACCCCATGTTCTTGCCACTGCATATGCAATAGAAAATCGAAGGTTTGCAACTCAAAATAAAATCCTTATCAACGTGACTGACTTCAGATAAGATTATTCACATTCATTTATACCATTTTCATCCTTCTTCGTCATACAACATCACATTATAGTAATATAAATGACCCACAAAAAATGTTAGATTAAACCGAAAGTAGCACATCAATGTACATGCTGATATAAACAATCTAGTAAATCATAAAAAACTAATAACTTTTGCACTATGAGAGCTTGTTATTGAACACTAAAACATATTAAATTTCAAAATCAGTCATTAAAATAAGACCAATCACAAATCATGAGGATCTTCCTTCTAAATCGAACCCTATTCGTCTTTTACCCTTGACAGACAATCAATAAAATGAAAATTGCATTGATTGAACAATCATAACTAATAGAGAATTGAACAATAAGAAACGTGAATCAACAGTAGTGGCCTTTATATTATAAAATGAAATTAAAAAGCAAAAAATAAAACCTTGATCTTAAAAAAGGGAAAAGATGGCAACGATGAAACCGACTGATGAAAGAAATAGGGAGGATCTGCTGTGGATGTCTCCGACGAAGCCTACTCGTTCACCAGAATCTTCGTCCGTCGCCGTGCACAGGCTGCGTCCGCTCCACCCTCGTGCATCATGCTCTCTCTGTATTTATCTCTATGATACGTAATAAACGTTGTTGAATCCAATAAAGCTGCTTTGATGGATGAAATAAGATGGAGGATTTCATTTAAGAGAGATGAAAAAGAAACCATGGAAGCCGGTAAGAAAGCTATCTTTGTCTTTGATAGAGATATGCAATTGGAAGGTTGATAGAGACATGTAATTGATGCATTGATGCTTTTAAGAGTTGTACCAATAGGTACAAAAAAACATGCATAATTGGGTTGGTAATTGTATATATATATATATATATATATATATATATATATAATGCTGTCAAATGAATGTCCCTAAATTTAGTTTATTTGATGCTTTGCGTGACCTTTGTGCTTGGAAATCATTCGAGGTCGCATGCCATGTTTCCACCTAGGCGGCGTGTGACATTGTCCCTCATACTTTACCGTTATACTTGTTCCTCATATTTGTCCCTCATACTTGTCCCTTCATACACCTAGTTGACTTTATTTGACCAAGCTAACATTCTTTGACCAAAGTTGACTGTCTTTGACCATAGTTGACTTTTGTTGACCAAGTTTGACTTGTGTTGACCTCGTTGACTTTCTTTGATCGAGTTTGACTTTCACTCAGCGAGTTTGAGTTTTGTTCACCGAGTTTGACTTTGTAGAACAAGTTTGACTCTCATTGACTAAGTTGAATTATCGCTTAAAATTGAAGTCCTAATTGACCAAAAATTTGACTTTTGTTGACCGGAGTTGACTTTTGACTAAACCTCTAACATGGCATATTCAAAGAAACCTTTGAATTATTAGACCTAAATCATTTGTGATGAAGAGATACAACCGAGTGGCAAATGTGATCCATTATTTCAAACTCCACATCAACAAAGGATCAACATGAAAGATTCACGGGCACTTGTCGCATCCGCGACTCAGTCGCAAAGTGTCCAAAGGATCCATATGAGCGAGAGGGAAACAGGAAGCAGTAACAAGGATCCAATGAGTACAGTTGTAGTCAAAGCACTAGTCGAACATGTGGATAAATGGTGTGAAGGGGTGACAAGAGTTCGAGATGATGAAAAATTCACAGAAAATGCTTAGAGTTCAGAGGAACAAAGCAGTGGAGTAGATGAAAGCTCAAGTGAGGAAAGTCAGAGCTCCGGTTCAAGCTCAACGACTTATGAAGACTGGTCAGGTGAAGAGAGTGAATTATCTGCTGATGAAAGAAGTAGGGTGTCCAAATATCTAGAAGGGAAGATTTAGAGGAAGAAAAGATAGAGGAGATAGATGCTGACACTTCAATTAAGTCAACTGAAAATCAGTCTGAGCAGTGTACTCAGGTAAGTTCTAACTCCTCTAAGCTTGTCTGTGCTAAATGTTTAGAATATTAAGCTAAGCTAGAGTTAATCAAAGAACACAACACGAGTCTGGTATGTGATTTGAGGTCATGCACTGATGCTAATGCAACATTGAAAAAGAATATAAAGAAATAGTTTTATTGTTAAAGAAAGATGTAATTGAGCTTAAACGAACAGTTTTAAACAAACAAGATGCCATCAACAACTACATCACTGATTTGCAATAAATTAACCAAGAAAGCATTAGCAGCAACACTGTGTGTCTATGAAACCATCAAAAGGAAGTTGTAGAGTTATTTCAACTCAAGATATGTGCTAGATCATATCATTGATAGTCAAATCACAGAAAAATATAGGAATAGGGTAGGTTACAATGCACTTCCTCCTCCTTTGCGTGACAATTATTCCAAGTCACCAGAGAAGACAGATCTCACAAAATTTGTTGTCACAACACCACTTGTTGCTGACCCATCTGAGTTCAAGGAAACTGAGATTGCTAATGATGAGAAAATATGTGTTGGTCGAAACTAATTATGAAGATTCTGATGAGGAATCTGAGAGACCAGGTTTAAGATTAAAACGAGTTATTCCACTTGAGAATCACACAAAGGGGGTGTTTGGGGTTGATTATTCAAAACAGATTATGCGTTTTGGAAAAGCATGGGTAGAGCTGCTTATAAATTATTGCGTTTTGGTAGCCTAAAAACTGATTATCTGCGATTCCAAAACGCAATCACAAATACTAAAAACTGATTATCTATGTTTTTAAAACGCAATAATCTAAAAATCAGATTCAAAACGCAATCCCAAACACCCTCTAAATGTGATCTTGAACCCGAAGTCATAAAGCAAAATGGTAAACCTCAACAGGTGAAACCACAAGCTATTCCTTAGAAAACTCATCAGAATCAGCAGAACTAACCAAATCAATCTAAGAAAATCAATTGGGTTCCAAAGAAAAGTCTAGGAAGAACAAGTCAGTTCCCAAGACTAAAGAAGTTAAGTTTGCCAAATCTGGGGGTACGGATCAGGTGCAACATTTTGAAAACCACTCAAATCTTGAGTATTTTGAACAAAAAGATTAAAGATATGGTGCACCTAGATCTCATGACCATGAAGCATCCTCAAGTACCACAAGATTCGGAAGCTTTAGCCTGAGATCTTCTCAGTATAGCTCGGGGTCTTCACCGTATGATCCTGAATACTCTGAAGAG
Source organism: Ambrosia artemisiifolia (assembly GCA_032199755.1). Classification (NCBI taxonomy): domain Eukaryota; kingdom Viridiplantae; phylum Streptophyta; class Magnoliopsida; order Asterales; family Asteraceae; genus Ambrosia; species Ambrosia artemisiifolia. The sequence continues at coordinate 16,240,095 of CM063523.1, forward strand.
TGGAGGTCATGCTTTGAATGCAATGAGCATAGGACACATTAGATCTCATTATCCCTATCTGAGAAAGTTGAAGGCTATTACTTATGTACCCCCGAGAAACAACAACAAAAATTAGTTTGGCTCTCCAATCAAAATTTTTATGATAATTATTATCAAAGTGAGACACCAAACCCCTTTAAAAGAAAACAAACAATTGTTGTTGAATGTCCAAAGCCTAAAACTGAGAAAGTCGTAAAACCTAAGGTCTCAAAGCATAAGACAAGCCTGCAAAACCAAAACTCTTCCAAGATAAATTTAAGCAGGTTTGGAGACCTAAATCAGTAAATTTTTCAGAAGGTTCATCATCAGGTGATCCTAGGCCTACCAATGATTGATGACCTAGGCCGACCAACGACAATCAGGGCCTGGGTCCCTCTCCAGAACTAATCTTTGAACGAGTGTGCAGGGTGTTCTATGAGGAACTATTAGCAGTCATTGATTGTTGACAGTTTGGAATCTTAGCACACAATAGGTGACATATCGCTCCGATAACTTGATCAGAACATCCTTGGAGGATATCTAACCTTAAACAATCAAATGAGGGAGTTTGTTGTGAAAGAAGAAAGAAGAGAAATGTCTGATGAGATTAAAATCATAACCGAGTGTTTCGACTTATCAACGGGCATCCGTAATGAATAAGAGTGAACTGGGTTATTGCCGAAGAAGAGTTCCTTCATTATCTAAAGGGTTACCAACCGAAGGTCTATGGTACCCTAATGGAAATACGCTGGATCTCGTTGGCTTTGGTGATTTTGTCAATGGTTGTTACAATGTTGAAGCTGGATCCACAACGGGTGGATACCAGCTCATGGGAGGTCATCACGTGTGTTTCCTGCAACATGCGGAGCTGAATCAGGTAGACGCATCGAGCTATTGTTTCCAAGTTCTTCAATAGCATCCATCAACACACATGCGTAAAAAAAAATCAAAAATGAGTTTTTGTTGTAAGAAAAAGAGAAAATGATAGTACATCAGTGGACTGTCTGATTTCCCCCAAACCTAAAATGCAAATGATAATCAGTCTTACAAGTGATATACCGGTAGGTCCGAAAATCTTTTCAATGTTGGCACGGTGAGATAAACATTAATGACTTAAAGTCGAGTGGTTTCTCGCCTCATTGGCATATGGTCTTAGTACCAAAATCTCGATTGATGGGTTGCCAAAATCTGAGGTTTCGGGTCTTTAAGCATGTGATGCATCCGGGAACAACTAATCAAATCTTGGATCTATCGTAGATCCTGTTGAGTTGATCAGGCGTTCTTAAAACGTGCTAAAAAGGTCCAGCAATAGCTAAACCGTAATTCTCAAACAAACAAATAAGAGAATTCTAGCTGTGAAGCGCGAGCATCTTTCGTCTTTAGCTACTCATACCGACGAGCCATTGTGCATTGTGGAGTATACTATATATAATTCTGAAGTTTATGGTGATTGCTCACTGGGATACTGACCTGGATTGAACACACCTGCTAAGCCAAGTCTGTTAATTCAGCCACAACATACTCTATCGAATAAATACGGACCTTATGGTGACTATGCACTGGGAAAGTGACTTGGATTGTACACACCCCGTAAGGAAAGTATCCCATAAAAAATATTAAAAAAAATTGCTTTCGGTATCAGCCCTCACCCTGACCGAGACTCAACCAGTTTTGTGTCTTGTACACGGATGGTCATGGCTTACTCGCCCGTTGCGATGAAGCTTTGCGCAATGCCTGATACGGGAATGTGTCGTGTGCGTGCGGACCATTGACCGCAAGTATAAATCTTACCGTAACGTATCTAAAGTGTCGGCGAGTAATCCTGATTTTTAGGTTTAAGTGAACAAGTATGTTGGTAATCGCTTGTTTATTGATTATCCTAATATGAATCATGACATGTCCGTATATTGATATGATTCTCTTATCAGCAAGCTCGCAAAAAACATTGTCTGTGAGTATTAGTTATCTGCTTTAAAGCTCTTACTTTTTGAAAAACCAAACATCCAAAAAGATTTTATTTTTGATTTATTTTCGACTAACCGATGTTTGAATACTAAATTCTTCATTTGGAATCTCAAACCCGAAGCCGAAACTCAATAAAATAAAATCTTTCAAAATTCAAGGGTCAAGATGCAACTTTCATAAATTAAAGGGTATAATTTGACAAATTTGAACGTTCAGGGTGAAATTTGAAAAGATTCAAATGTTCAGGGGGAGAAGGATTCGTTTCTCCAAATGGTCAAAATGGACAAATCTTGAAAATTTATCGAGTGATAAACTTCAAGAATTTGATTAAGTCTGGATTATTTGTCGTATCTAATACAAGTTGTAGTTTGTGTATGTCCCCAGCTAGTGATAGATCGATTTAAGTCGTAGGCATGATTGTATAGCGTTTAAATGTTTAGGTTGCATTCTAGATGTCTAGAGGCATTTTAGTCAATGTTGTATGTCAATACGTGTATCTAAGGGTCATATGTGTAAGCTGTTGAAGGCGTATGGACATGAGACTATAAATACCCCATGCCTTGTGTTATTTTAAGAACTTTTGCAAAATATTACAAGTTGCAGTCCTTTGTGTGTGTGCTTTCATATTATTATCCTTTCCATAAACACTCACCTATAACAACTAATCGGGTTATTGATTCCGCATTTAATCCGAAACGCGCGATACATCGTTTCTTGTTCAGAACACGATCCTACACCCATTTGCAACGAAACATTGATGTTAGAAAAAATCTCGCTGGAAACCAATTACTACAAATTTACTACGCAATTTTCACGAAAATATGATGTAGAAAATTTGGAATGCATTTTCTAAGTATTTGTCCCTATTGTGTAACAAATTTGTTTAAAAAAACAGAGTTTTTTTGTCGTCACTAAGCATTTTTTTCCCTAAGAAATCTTTGTAACAAAACAACCACTTTTCTAATAGTTATAGGTTGTGGTTCTTCGACTCTTATATGCTCTCGACAACGTTTCTCATCCACTTGAACAATACGACTCAATTTCTTCTATTTACTAGTCGAGCACAGCCTTAAGTAGAATTTTTTTTATTCTGTGTGATGTTTTATTTTTATTTAATGTTTTGTTTTAGTTTTTTTTTTCCTGTCTTTTTAATTTTTAGGTCTTAATTTTTGATATTTACTTTCATTTTTATTTTATTTTATAAATAACGAAAATACATATAAATAATATAAAGTAAATTCATATATTAATAAGTAAAGTAAATTCATATATTAATAAGTAACAGTAAAAGTAACTGATTATGTAGAGTTTGTAGTGGTTTATATATTGCAGGGAAATTAGTGATGATTGTTTAAGAAGGTTTGTAAAAATCTAATGTGGAGTAAGGTGACAATATGATTTATAAGAATATATGGTGTGGATTCGGGGAGGTGGGTCGGGGTGTTGATGTGCATTCGGCCCCGAAAGTGAACACCACCCCCAGCAATTTTTTCGGAGAACTTGGGGAGTTATCACCGAATGTACCGAGTGATATGATTGGCCAAAAATATGAACGTTGAGGTGGGGCCTGCTTTCAAAAATTGAGCCGTTGGCTTTTTAAAAAAAAATTCAAAAAATTTACCTTTATATATAAATCACTCCAATCTTCACACAAAAACCACACATCGTTTTAACCAAACAACCAAATTTTATAAAAATTACTTCATTCTTCACATAAAAAAATATCAATGGATCCAAGGCGTTCAAACCCGCAACCCTTTTTCCCGAACAACCCCGCTACTCCTTCGACACAAGCTCCAAACTTCCCTACCCCACTACACCGCTCGACCCTAGCACATACGCGTTCGGCGGTTTTAGTCAACCCCAAAACGCTTGGCAAATGTAAATGCATCAACAACAACAATTTCATATGCAAATGCATCGCCCGAATCAAATGCCAATGTTTCCCGCGAGACCTCAATCACAAACCGAACCCGAACACGATTTTATATCCTTAGGCGTCGATGACGACGTTATACCCGAAACTCAACTAACCTCAAAAAAAGACACCAAAGGGAAAAAACGTGCCGTTGAAGGAAAGGGTAGTAGTAAGGCGGATAGTATTCCTTGGACTCAAGTCGAGCTCGAGGCCCTAGCACGAGCGTGGGTGAACATGTCTACCGACCCGATAAGAAGTAAGATTTTATCTTTATTTTTTACGGTTTTTTTTTTAGTATTTTTTACAGTTTTTTTTACGGTTTTTTAAGCTTTATAATTTTTTTTAAATTTTTTTTTGGGTTTTTAGTTATTTTTTTTGGCCGTAGACTTTTTTAAGGCTGTATGTTTTAATTTTTTTTAATTTATTTATGAAATATAAATTACATAATTAATTTAATTTATCACGTGTAGGTACAAATCGAATACAGGATAGCTTTTGAAACAGTATTTGCATTCAGTTTTTCAAGTTAATGCAACGCGAGTCGTATCGAACCTTTCATTCCGTTAGTACGAAGTTTAGGGAGATTAACGCGAAATGCCAAGAATTTGCGGGTGTTTATCAAAATTGTTGGGACAATCGAAAGACGGGTGAAAGTGACGAGAATGTGTTGAAAAAGGCGCTTGCGAAGTTTAGCACAAAGAAAGGGGGGTGGGTGTACATGAGGTCGTATGAGATTTTGAAGGCGTGTGAAAAATGGAAGGTGGTGCCAAACGAAGTGGCACAAGCAAAAAGAACGAAGACGAGCTCCTCGGAAAATTATAGTGTGTGTGTGTGGGGGGGGGGGGGGGATGCACAGTGTGCTATAAATATAAATGATGACCCGGAGTTTGAAGATGAAGCTCCAACTCCCGAATCGGAGCGGCCAATTGGAAGGGACCGTGCTAAAAAAGCCGCGTCGAGCTCAAAAGGAAAGGCCTCGAGCTCAAAAGGAAAGGCCTTCGGTTCAAAATTCAAAGTGGTCGATAAAATAGATGTGTTGATTGAGAACTTTAACGAGTTTAAGGCGGAGCAAAAAAAGAAAGGTGGAATGAAAAAAAAAAGGAGAAGGAACAAGCCGCGAGTCTAGAGAAGGAGAGACTTGAATTTGAGAGGGCACATCTCGCGTACGATATTTCGCAACAGAAAAAGGTGGAGTTTGCGATGATGGAGAAAAGTCTCGACGACCTTCCCGAGCAAGAAAAAGCGGTGATGTTGGCGATCAAAGACAAGATCATGAATAAGTGGCTTGGAAAACGAATGCATTAAATGTTTTTTAATGTATTTTTCTTGTTATTTTTAAATTTCTATGCATTGTAGGTTGTAATTTTTTAAATTTAATGAAGTTTATCTTTATTTTTTACGAATTTTTTTATTTTTTACTATTTTTTTTAATTCTGTACGGTTTTTATAATTTTTAGGGCTTTTACATTTTAAAAAAAATAATATTATGAAATATAAAATATATAATTAAATAAAAAGGAAAAAGAATAAAAAAAGGAAGGGGGAATGGGGGAATTGGGAGAAACCATTTTCAAACTTTAAAGGAGAAAATGAGGGAAATGATGTAACGGTTATGTGACACTTAAAAGAGTTGGTGGAAAACCCAACCACACCATAGTCTTATGAGTGATCTCAGACGGTAATAAAACTTTATTTACACCCTATAGAAAGCAAAAGCAGTGAAAGGGAAAGGGTTGGAATATATACTAGATAATAATAGTAAAAGTGTAAGGACCATCCTAATTTATTAGCTCATCTAGAGAGGCTTAATTATTTCGTATTAATGCATTTTTTTTTTACTTTACAACTTTTTTGAATTTTGTTTTATAATAGATATGTAAATGTAAATGTAGTTACTTTCTGAAAATCGGTGACACAATTACTAACTCTAACATGCTGATTTACATTTTACGTTGGGAGTATGAGTGTAATGTTATACCCGTAAATATATTTTCTATTTGATGTTTGTCGTGCTGATTTACGTTTTATGACTATGTTGGGGAGCATGAGTGTAATCTAATACCCTTAAATATATTTTCTTTTTGATTTTTATATTTGATAGTCGAGTGACATCGTATGAAAGAGCTGACTGAGAGTGCAAACTTTAAAATAATGGTATGCTAAGCAGTAAGCCCTAAAGAAGAATTAATTTTTAGAATTGTCTATTTCTTGTTGTGGAAAAAGGATGATGATGTGACAAAGACGGATGACCCAGTGGGTGTGTGGGATATGCTGTTTGAAAGTCAAGATTCAAAAGCGAGAAAACAAAATAGCAATTCGGACATTGAACATCAATAAATGGCGTTACAATTTAACGATTTAGCATTTATTTCTAAGTAATATTATTAGTATAAGTTATTGCAATTATCAATAATCTATGTGTTATTGTAATGGACGACTTAATCTGTTTTTTACCTTTTTATTGTAGTACCATCACAAGATTAAGAATGTCATGACGTTATATCATGAAGATAAGTTATGTTTAAATTGAGCGTATAATAGATTTTTTAAGTACTAGACTTATTAAAACAATAACTCTTAGACTATGCGGTGCACAGACGGGGCAACCCCCCGTCCCACCTTGCACCTCCGTCTCCCTCGTCCCACGTCTCCCCCATAACGTCAGAGACGCACCAATCAGGTTTCACCACAATCAGCTTCTCCCGTCTCCCCCGTCTCAACACCGCCCCCACCTCCCGTCTCCATACCGTATAGCCTTACTAGTGTCTTTTCCTAGCCGAACGACTGTTACTTATGTTGGTACTTAACTTAAATGCATTATCACACATGCAAATTGTTTATGATAAATGCATCAAATTAAGAGTCCGCTTTAGGGTGGAGGGAGTTATCCCAAATTCATCGGTTTTTATCGGATGTTACATCAGCGTCACATCAACTCTCTTCTCCAATGTTCCCAAATTTCCCTAGATTACAGAATACCGTCACAAAATTTCGCATTTCCATATTTCACATTTAATATTAAATAAAAAGTAATTATATGTGTGTAATATGTGCGGTGTGTATATATATGTGTATATATTCTTTGTTGATCGGTGAGCACGCACTAGTGTTTGGTGAGAAAGAAAAAAAGAAAGTTGTAATCAGGGGATTGGCGTGCCCGGTCGGGGTTGGGTCTCACTGAGCTCCTTATGTCTAGAGAATAGTTGTGACGCCCCTGATTTGAGTCACAAAATTTAACAAAATTTAAGGACTCCACAAGACAACAAGATCCACAACAAAATTAAATGTAAAAAGATGAACCATACCAATAACTAGTAAGTCTTTTTTTATGTGTCATACAGGAACATCCGAGCCTATGACATACCCAAATGATAAAAAAAACCCATGTTTATAAATTATATCATTATTTTTTTATTTTGAAAAGTTGCGTATATTATATACTAGATTATATTTCAGGAAGGACAAATCTAATAGTAATACAAAATATGTGTTACGATAAAGCATAGAAATTAACGTACTATAATATGAGAAGCAACAATTTTAATCATATATATATACATCTATCTATAACTTATAATAAAAGAATTGAACTTTGATGATGTGGCATTCAATGGAGGCCTCAACCCTCCTTTGAATGTGCCACGTGGCACGTTAAGGTGAGAGTTTTTAATTTATTTTTTTATTTTTCTTTTTTTCCATTCTCCTACACTTATCTAACCCTAATATCTTTAACAATTTAAAAACAAATTTAGTTTTTTCTCTCTAATGTTTCCTCCCATCATTTTTAAACGTTAATATCTTTTATATATGAGATTTAAAAAAAAAAAATTACACCAAATTAACGAGCGTTTTATTATCTTTCCAACAAGTACCATAGTGCTATATAAAAAACGGAGAAAAAAACGACTATTTTTTATGGGGTTTCGTTCATATAGGAAAAAAAACACAAAGTGTTCAGGTTATTCATTAATCATTTTTTATCTTTTAAACCAGGTTCTTATATACAATATTGAAATTTAGCCCAATCGCCATGCTATCATTGGAATTTTACTCTTCTAAAGATGGATAGGTATACTTCATCAAGAGAAGCTACGATAAAGAATCGCGCAACACTGCAACACATGGTGTCACCTTATAGCAAGGTTATTTTTTTTATTTATTTAATTACAAGAGTAATAATTATTACTATTAGTATTAGTATTAGTATTATCAGAACGGTTATATTTTTCAACCCCGGGACACTTCCGGGATAAAAGCTAGTATATATATATTTCAAAGGGCTAAATCCTACATGACACTTATATAGCCATTCTCTCATTTGAGAGTACCATGTAGGATGCCATGTGGCATTGAGATATTTTAGGAAAAAAAGAATTTAAAAACAAAATTAGATTTATTTCTCTCATGTTTCCTCCCATAATATTTAAATGTTAATATCTTTTATATACGAGATTTTTTAAAGAAAAAATTACACCAAATTAAGGAGCGTTTTATTATATTTTCAACGAGTACCAAAGTGATATATAAAAAACGGAGAAAAAACCCGACCAAATTAACTAGTGTTTTATTATTTTTCCAACGAGTACCACAGTGCTATATAAAAAACGAAGAAAAAAAACGACTATTTTTTTGTGGGGTTTTGTTCATATAGGGAAAAAAAACACAAAGTGTTCAGGTTATTCATTAATGATATATAGGCAAGTCATTAATTATGTTCAAACCAGTAAATATGAATTCTATTTACAACAGGTGTTAGCATTAAACTTGTACATCGTTTTAAATTAGGTTTTAATATTAGAGTTATACATTGTTTAAGGTTAAACGTTAAAATTGGAGATACATTGTTAATTGTTTTAGGTTAGGTGCTACCTGAAGCTTTCCTACATGTAACTGTAAAGCGCATCAGTCTATTTCGTATATAATATTGATATGTCATATTAGATTTCTCAACCCGGAACGCTTCCGGGATATAAATCTAGTGTGTAATAAGAATGAAAATGTATATTAAAGAGAGAATGGTGTAGTTTTTTATCAAAAAAATTTTAAATGGTTTTTAATAAGCGGATATATAAAAAGAATTAGTTAAGAAAATAAATATGAAATAAACCAAGAGATAAAAGTGAAATTATGATTTAATAATATTATTTCATATGAGAGAGAAATAAGATAATAATAAGATTTTATTTATTATATAGTAAAATAATAATAAGGATAAAAAATATATAAATTAATAAATATTAGGTTAATTGGGTCATTTATAAACTATTTTTTTTGCGGGAATTTAAGGGTGAGGATGGTCTCACCAAGTGTCATGTGTCCCTACCTCAATTGATATATTAAATATAAAGATATAAATATGTTACAGACATGTACAACAAATAAAATCTTAAACAAAAGTTATTTTAGGTTTTTACATGTATATGTTGTCTTCATCTTATAAATATGTTTACACCCAAAATATATCAAAAACATGGAGTTCATAGATCCGTAAAAACATGTGATATGGGTGGTTCTTAGTTTTATGAAATGATTAAAGTGACAACTTGAAGTAACTTTTAGATGGATATGAGTTGATAATGTTGTGGATTTCATTTTCATTATTTCGGTGGTAGTCAAATATGTTAAGGGGCCATGTTAGCACAATTTTGTAATTCATGTGGTAATTATTGCGGATTATTTATATTTTTTATTTTGGGGGTTTTTTTATTTATATTTTTTATAACGACAAAGGGTTTTTGCCGATCCCTATGTCCCTTGTTGATTGTGTCTTTTTTTCTAAACTTTTTGACTTACGTACTCTTTTAATCCTACTCCAAAATCTGCAAATTTGTATAATATGATATTTGAACCATCAACCTCATATGTTGATATCGCTATGCTAAAATGCCCTATGTTGTTTGTATAATTATTTGTTTTGGTAAAAAATTACTTAGTAAAAATAATCTTGTTTTTCAAATTAGAAAATGTGAGGTAGAGTGCTATAAATGTCTAATATATTTGTAGTCTAGTTTTATTCTAAAAATGGAGTGTTAAGATGTTAAAGAAGTAAATATATGACAAGTATGCTCGGGATGACAAAGGTAGGTTTGAGGATGGACAATTATATCCTGAGGATGTAACTATAAGGCAAAATTGAGAAACAAGTAAAGTAAGTATGAACACACAAAGAACAACACTTGATATACGAGGAAAGCCCTTGATCAATAGTAGATCGCCGGCATAAAACCTCGGGAGGAGAGTAGCCCCCTGCCTTGTTTGTTACTATTAATAATGTAAAAATTGGTACAACTTTGGATGAATGAGTGACGAGTGTACTAAGATTACAAAGATTGCGTTAAGTGTGTGAGTATTCTATGAGCAGCAGAGTGTATGTGTGTATCAAGTGAGTCAAAGGTGTCCTATACTCGTCAATCATCCCCTTATTTATAATACACGAAAGTAAATAAGAGATCCCATGTAATCCGCTGGTCTTCAAGACTTTTTCAGGTGCACGTTAAGTGGTTTCAACTGAATATAGTGGTTATATGGCTGTTTCCCCCTTCTTCGCCTATATTTAATGCAAGTAGGTTACAGGTTTGACTACCTCCTTGAGCTTGGACTTTGGCTTGCAAGCATAACATCGGCATTCTTGAATTCTTTGACTAAATGTTGAAATATAAACGTTGAAGAAGAGTTACGAGTCCATCTTATAGCTTTGTTGTACCTACAATTATGTCATTAAAAGATAATTCGTTAGTCCATCCTGAGGATGTGCACATGCTGAAATATAGTTACATCCTGAAGTCTGTTAAGACCTTCAGCATCCTCAGGATGCAATACTAGAAAATAAAGGTAAAATCATCCTGAGGATTTTCACCACCTACAATTGTCCCCCAAAATATGTTACCCTAAATATCTTAACGGTAAAAATATTTTTATTAATCGAAGAGTTTATCCGATAAGATTGACTTGACTTTCATCAAGATTGCAACGACTATATTTTAGGCTAATTCCTCGTGATGACCGTTACACCTCATCATATCTTGCCGCCTATATCTAGGCTTTTCCTTCTTCTTTATAATCAAACGAGATTATTAAAAAAGTAACTACTTTACTCCTTTCTTGCTTTCTTCTTTTCTCTGATCCTGCAAAGCTTTTTAAACAAAAATTCTGAGAATGAGTAAGAAGCTAACGAGGGCATCTGGAAGTGTTGGAATCCCCAAGGATTTCACACCCCAGAACTTGATTAAAGAACCTGATCAAGAGATTTGCACTTTCAATGACAAGGATATCCAAGCCCTTAAGAGCTCAACGGCCTTCCCTAGTTCGGCTATTTTTCGTCCCTTTGACTTGAATGCAAAGTCTGACTTTGCTTCTTCTACCTGCCATTCTAACTTGGTTGTATGTATCTATTCCCACAGTTCATCAAAGAATTCTTTAATGCTACAGGGATGGCTTTTGCCCAGGCTATGCCTGAGGTCTGGAGGATCTTAATGGTCTGTAATAAGATCATTGAGAACCATGGCATTCAACTTCAGATTGGAGACCTGTCATATGTATATAAGTTGAGAACACACGGGTCAAGCCGTTATGTCCTTCAGCTTATCGAAAAAGAACCTCCTTTTTTGTATAATGTCATAAGATCTGACAGGCCTTGGAAATCTAAGTTCTTCTTTATGAGAAGGGATTCCGTTCCTTTTGGGGATGAGATCCCTATATCCTGGTTAAAAAGTGGTAAATACTTTTTTAGATAAAAGAAAATAATAAGTACATCCTGAGGATGTTGCTGATATTCTGACTCTTCTTTTGTTTTGCAGGTGCTTGTTTTGCTAAACTTGTTCACCCCTTAGACGACGCTTTTATCAGGTACAAGGAAGTGATAGAGTTACCACCCTCAGCAAGGACTTTTGAAGTAGAAGAGAGTCTCACTACAAGTCAAGCCACTGAGATATCTGGTAAGTTCCATCTGTTACATCCTGAGGATGTGTTTGTCTTGATTCATGTCTTCCCATGTGAACCTGTGTTTTTTCATCTTTCAGCAAAGAAACCTGATTACTTTGACCTTGACGAGATTGATAGCCTAGAAGTCAAGGCTCCCAAGATCACCTCCCCTTCCAGTTCTAGGATGACAAGCCCTCCACCTGCACCCAAGCCTAAAGCTCAGGCTTCTTCCAAGAAAAGGAAGGCTGCCAGTACCTCTGCACAAGAGACTTCTCCTTTTGAAGGTCTTAGCTGTGATGCCATCTTGAGCAAGATTTCTCAGTTTGTTCTCCAGGTATGCTGCTATCTTGAGGATGGCCACAATAATTTTTAGTGTATAATAAGGGTTAAATACTTACCTGTTTTGTCTGTATTTGCAGGGGCATGAATATCTTCTGAAGTCTATGGATGATGTCAACAAAGAGTTTGTTGACACTAAGGCCAGGCTTGAGGATGCAAAGAAGTCTGCCCGTGATAAGAGTAAGCAACTTGAGAAGAAACTAGCCAAGGTGGAAACTAAGCTGAAGTTGGTGAAATCTGCTTAGGCTAAGACTATGCAGGGCCATCAAAAGGAGATGGAGTATAAAAAGGGATTGATGAAGTCTGCCACAATCTCAGTTTTCCAGGCTAGGGTGAGGATGGCTTTGCAAGCTAAGGATCCCAACTTCAAACTGGAGGATTGGGATGTGGAAGCTTGGCCGGAGAAGATTCTCAATCTAGGTGGAAAGGAGGTGGCATCTGAATCTACTCCCATTACAGATCCTGAAGGTGCAGCTAAGGAGGCTGAGGTGACGGAGGCTGAGGTGGCCAAGGAGTTTCAGGTTGAGGAACCAGTGGGCAATGAAGGATGTGATGACTAGGCCAGAGCCCACTTTTTAGGATATTGTGTGGTGTTTTTTAGGATGGTTGGTTTGTAAACAATTTGAACAATTTTATTTTATGTTTGTATGAACAATGAAAGTTTTTTGGGGTGGAGGGATCTTGACTTTCAAGACGAAGCCCCTAAATCTTTCCCTGACCTGGCCTGAAAATGTTTACTCCTGGTGGATGGGTCCTGGTTTCAGACGAAGCCAGGTGTTGACATCATTTTTTATTTTAATAAATAATATAATAGTCTTTCTTTTTGAAGCTACATCCTTGTGTTCCTTTCTTTGTTCTTTTTGTTATCCTGTGAACACTGGCAAATGTTAGGTACAAAGGAATGATATAAATGATACCTTTATCTTCTTCCATCAAGTAGTCTTCTTAGATCAATGTCTTGAAGATATCCTTTATTCTTCCTTGTCATCCTCAGGATGGTCTTCACTATCTTAAGGATGTACCTAGTTCTTTTTCTCTCTGTCATCCTTAGGATGGTCTTTATCATTCTGAGGATGTCCCTAGTGTAATATCTGCAGAATAGAGTTTAAGCCCATATTCCTTTTCAAGAAAGGATTAACAAATTTTTGATAATAACCTGTATAAAGGCAAACATTGTTATTGTACTGGCGACTAGGCCTTAAATAAACTGGGATCAAGCCCATTTGGAATATCTTGGTAACAAGACCAAAATGTAGCATCTTGAGGATAACTGGCGTCAAGGCCTATTGTAATATTTTTGGAATAACTAGCGACAAGGCCACTGGCGACTAGGCCAAATACGTAAGAGACATAGAAAAATGTCCAAACCTTAAGAGTTCAATGTATATCTCAAAAATGTTGAAATTGCCAGCCACTTTTACATGGACTGGTCCCACCATCCTGAAAATATACATGAACAACGTGTGTTCCAGGCGGGGATGCTAACCCAATGAGAAAGATGAAAACCTTTAAACCTTAGGAAGGTGTCGGATACCTTAACGTAGGAGAGGGTCGCCAGCCCTCTAGTCTTCAGAGCTTTCCATCTTCAGGATGGTACTGCATAATTCTCAGGATGGACTATTTCTAGACCATGTTTAGTAAAAACATAAACGATTGAAATAGGTTAAGGATAAGTACCTACATATGGAGATGATTCATCTCTGTCAGCCTTCACCTTCATCTTACCAGTAATCCGAAACATGGTTTCTCTTCTAGAGAGATCAGTCACATGAATCTTTACACATGGTAATATTTCAAATGAATTGCATTCCAAGCTCTTGGTAGAATTTCTCCTTCCATCGTTGATAGCTAATATCCTCCTTTTCCAGCTTCGGGATTTATCAAGTATGGTCCTTCCCATTTAGGAGCTTGCTTGCCATCACTTAGTTTGGTGTTATTTTGGAAGGCTTTCCTAAGTACCAAATCTCCTTCTTGAAATCTTCTTACCCTTATATTTTTGTTGTAGGCTTTAGCAATCCTTTGTTGATAAGCTGCCATCCTTAACTTGGCAGCATCCCTGAGTTCGTCCACAGTCTCCAAATCTTGCAATAGTGTTTCCGAGTTGGTAGTTGCATCCTGAAGATGTCTCCTGGCTGTAGGCATGACCATCTCTGTTGGCAGCATTGCTTCCGTTCCAAAGACCAAGGAGAAAGGTGTCTGAGAAGTTGCATTCTTGGAAGTAGTCCTATCAGCCCAAAGTACGAATGGAAGTTCTTTTGCCCATTTCCCTTTCTTTTCCCCAAGCTTCTTCTTCAAGTTGTTGACAATGATTTTGTTTGAGGATTCTGCTTGTCCATTAGCCTGAGGATGGACTGGTGTTGAAGTTATCATCTTGATCCCCCAGCTCTCACAAAAGTTAGTTGTCCTTTTGCTAATGAATTTAGAACTGTTGTCACAAATGATTTTAGCTGGCACTCCAAATCTTGTTAGGATGTTCCTCTTGATGAATGACACCACTTCTTTATCCCTGACTTGTGCAAATGCTTCGGCTTCTATCCATTTTGAGAAATAATCTGTCATTACTAGCATGAACACCTTTCCACCAGGAGCTTTGGGTAGTTTTCCTACTATATCCGTTCCCCATTTTATGAAAGGCCATGGTGAAATAATAGGATGTAATGGTTCAGCAGGCTGGTGAAGGATGTTACTGTGTCTTTGACATGGATCACACTTTTGAGAATACAACATGGCATCCTTTTCCATAGTTGTCCAGTAGTATCTTGTCCTTAGAGTCTTTGAATAAAGAGATCTTCCACCCGTGTGATTCCCACAATCCTTCACGGATATCCTTGAGAACTTCATTTGCTTCTTCTTTGTTGAGACACCTCAAGTATGGACCTGCAAGAGATTTTCTTTACAAAATATTGTCTATAATAGTAAATTTCGATACCTTCATCCTGAAAGCTTTTGCATTTTGTCCATCAGGGATGACATCTTCTTGTAAATACTTCATTATAGGAGTCATCCATGACGAACCATCTTGAACCTGAGTGGTTAGAACAGTGTTTTCCTTAGGATGCGCCGTCTTATCCTCAAGCTGTTCAGCGATATCCTCAGGATGTGCCTTACTATCCTCAGGATGCCACTCTTCAATTGTTGGCTTCAGGATGTGGATAATGGGAATCTTGGATCCTTCAGGTAAATTTAAGGAGGATCCCAGATTTGCTAAGGCATCAGCTTCAGCATTTTCTTCCCTAGGTACCTGTGTTAGTGAAAATTCTACAAAAGAAGTTGCTAAATTTTTAACTATTTCAAGATAAACGGCTAATTTTTGACCCTTTACTGCATAAGATCCATTAAAATAGTTAGTAATCAGCAAGGAATAAACAAATACTTCTATATTTATAACATGCATGTCTCTAGCAAGTTGTAAACCAGCAATGAGAGCTTCATATTCTGCCTCATTATTGGTTGTTTGAAATGCACATCTAATAGCATGGGGTATTATGTCCCCTTGTGGCGATTTTAGTAGTATTCCAAACCCTGTACCCCTTGCATTTGAAGCACCATCAGTGTATAGAGTCCATTTTTCTAAATTTTCGTTTAATTATTGAACTTCCGAATCTACTTCACTCAGGATGTCACTACTGAAATCAGCCACAAAATCTGCTAGAGCCTATGATTTGATTGCATTTCTAGGTTCATTTACCAAGTCAAAAACACTTAATTTTACTGACCATTTTGCCATTCTTCCTGACATTTCTGGTTTTCTAAGAACATTTTTAATAGGGTAATTAGTTTGAACATGTATCCTATGTGATTCAAAATAGTGCCTTAACTTGGTAGATGCCATTATCAAGGCTAAAATTAGTTTTTCAAGATGTGAATACCTGGTTTCAGCATCTAGTAGAGTTTTACTTACACAATAGACATGATGTTGTTGCCCTTCAAAGTCTTTTACCAAGACTGCACTTATTGCATTTCCAGAAACTGCAAGGTATAGCTTGAGAGGTTCACCATCCTCAGGTTTCATCAGGAGTGGAGCTGTTGCAAGATACTCCTTCAGCTTCTTCAATGCATCCTCGTGCTTCTGTTCCCAGTCGAATTTGTTCTTCTTCAGGATGTCATAGAACTCCTTGCATTTTTCTGAGGACTTTGAGATGAATCTGTTCAGAGCTGCTATCTTGCCAGTTAGTCTTTGTACATCCTTGACGTTTCTTGGGGATTTGAGATCAAGGATGGCCTTTATTTATTCGGGACTGGCTTCTATTCCTCTTTTAGTTACTAAGTATCCAAGAAACTTCCCAGCACCAAATCCAAAATGGCATTTGGCTGGATTTAATTTCATATTGTAAGCATCCAGGATGTCAAAGGCTTCTTTGAGATCCTGAATTTGGTTCTCTGCCTTCTTGGATTTAACCACCATGTCGTCAATGTAAACTTCCATTGTGTCCCTAATCTTTTCGTTGAACATCATATTCACTAGCCTTTGGTAGGTTGCACCTGCATTTTTTAGTCCAAATGGCATAGCTATATAACAATAAATACTTGATGGGGTCATGAATGCAGTATCCTCTTGGTCGTCAGGTTCCATTGGAATCTGTTGAAATCCTGAGGATGCATCCATGAATGTTAACATTTCGTGGCCTGCTGTGGCATCCACCATCGAATCTATGTGTGGTAATGGAAATGGGTCTTTAGGACAGGCTTTGTTGAGGTTTGTGTAGTCTACACACACTCCCCACTTCCCATTTTTCTTTTGTACCACTACCACGTTTTCCAGCCATCTTGGGAATTTTACTTCCCTTATCATCTTAGATTTCAGCAATCTTTCCACCTGTTCTTGTATGATGGCATTCCTTTCTGGTGCAAAGTTTCTTCATTTATGCTGGATGGGTTTGAAGCTCTTATCAATCCCAAGCTTGTGGGTAATGACATCTTTGGAGATGCCAGTCATATCTTCATGCTTCCATGCAAATGTCGACATTCTGTATTTTAAGAACGAAATTAGAGATGTTCAATGTCATGAGGAATATTCTTACCAATCTGCACAGTGATATCCTTGTTGTTGTCGTCGAGGCAAACAGCCTTTACATCCTGGTCAGGATGTGTGTTGACATCCTGAGGATGGCACTGTGCATTATTCTGTAATTGCTATGCTTGTCTTGACGAAGCCTTCATTGATGTTGTATAGCAATCCTTGGCTTCTTTTTGATCGCTGTTGACTTTAACAACTCCCCATGGTGTTGGTAGCTTTACACACTAGTGATATGTTGAAGGGACTGCCTTCATGTCATGTATCCAAGGTCTCCCAGGATGACATTGTAGCAGGATAGAGAATCTATCACACAGAATCTTTGGATAGAGTTCACCCCTCTACATATACCGGTAGCTTGATATCACCCACTGTACTCTTAGTCTCTCCACTAAAGCCAACCAAGACTGATGATCTGGAAACTATTTCAGTTTCCGGGATGTTCATTGTCTTGAGGGCTTCTAGCTAGATTATGTTGACTGAACTCCCACCATCTACAAGTATCCTGCGAACAAAATGATTAGCAATATATAAAGTTATAACTAAACCATCATGGTGAGGGTCAAGGATATTTTCTCGATCTTCTTCTTCAAAACTGATCACTTTTGAAGTTGTTAGGATGGTAGTCTTTGTGGGTCTCTCTCATTTTTCTGATTTTGTTTTTCTTGCATTCCTTTTAGCAGCTGAGTATGATGTTCCACAAATGTCTGAACCTCCTGAAATAAAGTTGATTATGCCAGCATCCTTAGGTGGTGATGCTGCTCTTTTTGGGATGTTGGTGCCATCCTGAATCCTTGGCTTCTTTTTGCCTAAGAAATCCTTAAGATGACCTTTGCTCAGAAGATATGCTATCTCCTTTCTCAAGGTGATACAGTCTTCAGTGATGTGACCAAAATCTTCGTGGAAGGCACACCATTTCGATTTATCCTTCCATCCCGTCTTGCTATCCTTCTTCGGCCATCTTGCTTTGTCTCCGAGATCCTTCATGGCGTACATCAATCCGGTTACATCCGTAGAAAACAATAATCTGGTAACTTAGGACATTCATCCTCATCGTCATCCTCAACCACATTGACCTTTTTATTACCAGGTCTAGCATATGGTCTATGCTTGTATGGTTCATATGTGGGAGTGGATTTTCGATTAGGGTGGTTATATCTTGAGGATGCTTCGATCCTCTCTTGTATCTTCTTATCATCCTCAAGTCGGATGAACCTTAGAGCCCTGTTCCTGACTTCATCCAAGGTCCTACAAGGATTCATCACCAATTCTTGGTAGAATGGTGAATCTCTTTGCAGTCCCATCTTGAATGCTTGTACTGTCGTCGTGACATCCAAGTTTGGGATGTCAAGTGCTTCCTTTCCGAACCTAGTGATATATTCTCTTAGTGATTTCCCCTGTGGTTGAGTCACCCTGTATAAATCACTTGTCAAACGTTCAAACGTTCGACTACAAGAAAATTGATTATTAAACATGTTAATCAAATGTGCAAAAGAAGTAATAGAATAGGGAGGAACACTTAGGAGCAATTTTAAGGCTGGACCAGTGAGGGTGGCACCCTTTCCCTATCCTGAGCCACATGCTCTTAAGGATCTGTTGATCCATCATTGAGCTTCATGCTTGGAGTTTGAAACCGCTTTAGTATCTCTGCATCACATATGGGAGGTGCAAACCGAGACACCCTATGACGTGCTGAGGATACTTCGAGGATAGGTTCTATTATCCCTGGTACACTTGATACCATATCATTAATCTTTTGTAGCTCCTTTGCTAGTTGCGGACTTATACATGTATCCTGCAAAGAAGCAACATCATTAGCAGTAAAAGTACTTGAACTTAAATTGTTACCGTTATTGTTGTATGCTTGGGATGGCCTAGGTGTATATCCTGGATCCCTAGTCTCCTTGATGAACGCCCCCATAGATGCCAGAGTTGAAATCAGGGACTCTTGGTTGTAACGGTGTCCCCATGTCCTTAGTTGGTCTCTTTGCTGATGTTTTGAGAGATTGTATTTCTCTCATCATCATCCAGTTGGTTTCCTGTTGTTGTTGCATTTGATCCTTTACCATTGCAAACATGGAAAGGAGTTCATCATTCGATACAAAACAGGAGGAGTGGATCCAGATGTCGTCACTGCTGGTCTAGGTGGAATCTGGGAAGTAGATCTTCTTGAGAATGCAGGTGGGGGTGGCGGTGTTGCATTTTTGGTAGAGGTTGAAGAGGGCATGGATGAGGAAACAGTTTTATGAGAAGAAGACATAGTTGTCAAGTTTTGTAAAATGAGTTAATTGGGAAAAAGTTTTAACAAAGTTATTTGTTAAAATAGCACCACTTGCCCCACGGTGGGCGCCAAATTGTTTTGGTCAAAAATTACTTAGTAAAAATAATCTTGTTTTCCAAATTAGAAAATGTGAGGTAAAGTGCTATAAATGTATAATATTTGTAGTCTAGTTTTATTCTGAGAATGGAGTGTTAAGATGTTAAAGAAGTAAATGTATGACAACTATGCTCGGGATGGCAAAGGTAAGTTTGAGGATGGGCAGTTATATCCTGAGGATGTAATTGTAAGGCAAAATTAAGAAACAAGTAAAGTAAATATGAACACACAAAGAACAACACTCGATATACGAGGAAAGCCCTTGATCAATAGTAGATCGCCGGCATAAAACCTCAGGAGGAGACTAGGCCCTGCCTTTTTTGTTAATATTAATAATGTAAAAATTCGTACAACTTTGGATGAATGAGTGACGAGTGTACTACGATTACAAAACTTGTGTTAAGTGTGTGAGTATTCTATGAGCAGCAGAGTGTATGTGTGTATCAAGTGAGTCTAAGGTGTCCTATACTCGTCAATCATCCCCTTATTTGTAATACACGAAAGTAAATAAGAGATCCCATGTAATCCGCTGGTCATCAATGGTCTTTAAGACTTTTTCAGGTGAACGTTAATTGGTTTCAACTGAATATAGTCGTTATATGGCTGTTTCCCCCTTCTTCGCCAATGTTTAATGCAAGTCGGTTACAGGTTTGACTTCCTCCTTGAGCTTGGACTTTGGCTTGCAAGCATAACATCGTCATCCTTGAATTCTTTGACTAAATGTTGAAATATAAACGTTGGAGAAGAGTTACGAGTCCATCTTATAGCTTTGTTGTACCTGCAATTATGTCATTTAAAGATAATTCGTTAGTCCATCCTCAGGATGTGCACATGCTGAAATATAATTACATCCTGAAGTCTGTTAAGACCTTCAGCATCCTGAGGATGCAATACAGGAAAATAAAGGTAAAATCATCCTGAGGATTTTCACCACCAACATTACTTAATTGTAAGTTACAATTCAAACGTTCTAAATGTCATGTTAGGGTTTTGACAAGTCCTTGTTGACATTAATGAGTTATAGAGGCATGCATTGTGACACATGAGGTCATGGTTGATATTTGACATTATAAATTCTTATGGTTAGGTTACATTGAGATTTTGTCTTGCATGGGGCTAATAATTTTTGTCACACCCCATCTAAGGTGGAAACGCGGAATGGGGTGATTGTCATCAATGCAGCGCGATGGAAAGATATAGCTAAGACTTTAACTATGTTGAACGCCTAACCCAAACTCGAGGTTTCACCTATCCAACCGTACCATAGTTAAAAGATACCTCAAAAACATGCTTAATGTAGATGAAAGAATTTAGCTAAAACAGGATGTAATGATCATACAAGTCACAAATCCAGGTGCGGAAACCCTAGATATGAACAAAATGATAATATGCAAATCAAAACACGTAAGACATCATTTTAATCACCTTTTCATAGATTAACTTCAATAAAACTTGTTTACAATTGATTCACACGTTAATCTAATGATCACACACACATTCACAATCTAGACCTGAACCTGACCTCTCAACACACAATTTCTAAACCTCTTCTCTAAACATGAAAATGACCAAAACATATTTATAGGGACTGCAGATTCGCCCAGAATGATGGTGCGAATGTGGAATCTTTCCACATTCGCCCATTTCTAAGGTACGAATGTGGAGTCTTTCCACATTCGCCCATACTGATTCTACATTCGCCCTCTAGATCTTCACCTTCGACCATTTTAAGCCACATTCGCCCATATAAAGCCACCTTCGCCCTTTTCTGATGGTCGAATGTATCTTCATGTTTAAGTCTTGGTCGTTTTCTGATTATCTGAACCTACGACATTCAGTACCGGATCACTAGCTAGGGACATACATGAATAATGCACTTACAATCTTCCCCTTGGACCTAGCTAGTGATGTACCAAATCAGAAAGTTATCAATTCTTCAAGTCTTGATCTCATCATCTTGAACAACTTGAAAACTTTCCATCTTCATGTACGTTTGTGTCGAAGTTCCTGTCTATCTCTCCAGTAAGCTTTGAAATCTCAGACAGACTTAAGAAATCTTGGCTTTGTCACTTGATGGTCCAGAGATGAAGATAGACAATAATCTTGAATTCTTCAATCTTCATTTATTTCTTTAACAACCTCTTACTAGCTTCTGTTGTTCTGGTGATCTTGATGTTCAGGTTTGGGTCTTGTTCAGTTACACACTTTGTTGATGAGTCTTGAACAGTGCACCTGTTGTATTTGATTCTGCAGAAAAATTTACTAAAAACTGCACAAACTACAACCGGCGTTAGACACGACAAAAATCTCGGAAGTACTCTTCACATTCCTTTTGACCCTCAATAGTTCTCCCCCTGAACTATAAAACATTTTCAATATGTACCAGAAACTTGAAAATTTGCAGTCTTTTTCAACTTTGAAGTATCTGAGCCTTCTCAAACAGTTCCCAACATCGGTTATCGAAAATAAAATTGAAACAAAACTTTTTGATTTTTCAAAGTTTATGCTAAAACACACCAAAAATCTTTTTGAATTTTCAAATGTAAATGCATAAAAGTAAATTCAACATATTTTTGTGAATTTTCCGGTTAAGAGGATCATATCAGTATTGAAACAGTCAGTCATAACTCTTTTTGATCAATTTTCTGTTTTTGTCATTGAGCATCCTACAACCATTACCAGTATATTTGTCCACTTAAACTCAAAATCATCATTCATTGCTCAGCACTTTAGATACATTATGGTAATATTAGATACTGAGTAATCTATGGTCCCCGCGCTCGCGACACATTCCCGTATCAAGAATTGCACAAAGCTTCATTGTAACGCGTGATTATATTGAAGTTATCCGTTAGTTACAAGGTATGAGGCACAGAGGTGACAGGTCAGCTAATTAATGCTTCAAAGCGACTTGTGCACTCTACCAGGGTGAGGACTAATATCATACATGACTTTCATCATAGTATTGATACGATGCATTAGATAATCTTTGATTATCATCACACATGTTAAGTTCCTCATTCGGTAACTTATTGTTTTGGCTTTATTAGCTCTTTTAATAAGATACCCTGACTGAATCTAGGTCTGTAAATCAATACAACAAATGATCAGTCAGGCCATCCCCAGATAACTTTCAATATAACAACCCGAAATCTCTGATTTTGGCAATCTATCAAACAAAATTTCGGTACTAAGACCATATGCCAACTACGTTGATCCACATGATTATCAGTTATTGATTTTAAGTTTATATCACCATGCTGAACTCTAAACTTTGATTTCAAGGCTACCAATATATAATTGTAGTGGCTACTCAATGTTTATCAATTCATTTTTGTTTTTAGAGTAGTCTGACAGTCCACTGATGTACTATCATCTCCTCTTTTTCTCCAGGAAAACTCATTTTTGATTTTCTATTTTTTTATTTTGATTTTTCTGAAATTTTCTACCCCTAAAAATCTAAAAAGAAGCATATTTTTGGATTTTTACAACAGATACGACAAAATGGTTTATTCTAAACTCTCTTATCTTTGTTAATGGTTTGCTTTTGTAGATGAAAGAATTTAGCTAATACAGGATGTAATGATCATACAAGTCACAAATCCAGGTGCGGAAACCCTAGATATGAACAAAATGATAATATGCAAATCAAAACACGTAAGACATCATTTTAATCACCTTTTCATAGATTAACTTCAATAAAACTTGTTTACAATTGATTCACACGTTAATCTAATGATCACACACACATTCACAATCTAGACTTGAACCTGACCTCTCAACACACACTTTCTAAACCTCTTCTCTAAACATGAAAATGACCAAAACATATTTATAGGGACTGCAGATTCGCCCAGAATGATGGTGCGAATGTGGAATCTTTCCACATTCGCCCATTTCTAAGGTACGAATGTGGAGTCTTTCCACATTCGCCCATACTGATTCTACATTCGCCCTCTAGATCTTCACCTTCGACCATTTTAAGCCACATTCGCCCATATAAAGCCACATTCGCCCTTTTCTGATGGTCGAATGTATCTTCATGTTTAAGTCTTGGTCGTTTTCTGATTATCTGAACCTACGACATTCAGTACTGGATCACTAGCTAGGGACATACATGAATAATGCACTTACACTTAAGAACGTCAACTATAAAGTTGGTGAGTTCACAGGTTTAGACTCGTATAAACAATCTGATTGCAAATCATTTGTAAATAGGCGTTTATTTTGAAGACAAGTGTTTCTCATTTTGAAAACATGTTTGGTCTATACACAAGTAAACAATTTTGCTTTTAGTGAGTGCTAGTAAGCGGTTTTATTGTGCATGAATGCATAAAAAGATTCTGTTTTCCATGTATGCATGTAAATGTTTTGTTGTCCACGAATGCAAGTGATCCCATTTTGTTGTCAACATACACTCAATAGTGTTATTGTAGCTACCTTGAGCCCCATAACCAAACCCCGACCTCCTTGTACACCCCAACCAAGACCTTATCATGGGACATTGAAAACATGCATAATATGCAATCATTTGACACAACGGTTGTGGTTAGCCTGACCAACCATGAAAGGATGGTGACATGACTATGCTCCATGAAACGGGCATGCCAAAGAGATTACCTAAATGAAAGGGACTCGTCTGTGGAGGTGAAAAGGACTTGGAAGTGTAGGTTGTTAGTATCTGAGAGTTTGATTTGCTAAGATGTTTAACTATGAAATATGAATGAATACTAAAAATGGAAAGTGCAGCGGAAATAAACTATATAATCTTAACAAATTGAACAATTGTTTTCAAACAAGTACTTTTCATTCGTCATCACAGATTAGTACAAGTTATTACAATGCTCCCCCTCAGCCTGATCACTCAATACTTTGTATGTGCAGAGAATGTGTGAAGTGATGAATATAACAGTACAAGCACGGTTCTATTTATAGACAAACCAAAGCACTGTTAGGTCTGACGTCACCTTAGACAGTGACAGCTAACTACCTTAACAACATAAAACATCTGCTAGGCTAAACTACTGTTACATTGAATAAACCACTGATAGCTAAACAACTGATAAGAAACCTTCTGATAGACTTCAACATTTGCTGGAGCCTAAGTGCTGTTGGCTCCAGCAGACCTTTGGTCTTGATCAGCACTTTGTGTTTATTTCTTGTTAGCACTTTGTTTATCAGTTGTTATCTTCAATAAGCAGCACTTTAGATCAGCAACACTTTAGTCATCAGCAGTTTGTGTCATCAGTTGTTCGGGAAGAGCACTGTTTTATTAATGATCAACAGTTAGAATATTTTGGCTTTCAATCATCTGTTCTTTTCCAGGTCAGCAGACCCAACAATCTCCCCCTAGAACAGATGATGCCAAAACTAGTCTTTATTCTTGATCTTCATTCCTCATCAGACTCTCTAATCTGACCCTTCAATTGAAGTTCAAAGTCAAAGGAATAGAGATCATTAGCTTCCCTTTCAAGTTCCAAACTCATAAGATCCATGAGGTCATGTGCACTCAGACTGTATGCATCATCCATGGAGAGTTTTTGGATCTTTCCATTAGTCCTGAGCAATGTCAATTCATGTGTGGCTTTGTCAACCTTCCATTTTAGAATTTTTGAGTCTGATGGATTTTTGGGTTGCAAGTTTATTGATGATGAGTTAGGTGATGAGGTCTCCCAATGATTCTTCTTAATTCTTCACTGATGGGATCAGAGAAGTACTTGACCTGGTTGAATATCCCCTCTTTCACATATGTTTCAGCAAATTTTCTCTGATCTTCTACAGACATTTCCTTTTGCCTTTTGACTTGTCTTCCGGCAGCATTTGTAATGTCTGATGAGGGGATCAGAGTTTCAAAAGAAAGGGTCTTATGGGATTTAGTGTGTTCATCATCAGGGTAAGTTGGTTTTGGTGGAAGTGTTGGATCAGTCTTTCTCTTCTCTTCAAGCTTTTTATAAGTTTCCACCAGCCTTAATTCAGACCATCTGGCTATGTTCTTCATCTCACCATTCTTCTGAACCTCAAAAGTCTAACCAGGTCTTTGCCCTTCCTGGAATCTGGTACATCAGCCTTTTGATTTTGTTTTTTCACCTCTTCAATTCTTTGTAGTTCTACTTTGAGGGCTTGCATGGTCCAGCCTGTGAAATGTTTCCTTTGGGCTTTGTAATGCTTGGTGGCCATTATTTGATCAAGAAGAGACTCTCTAACAATCTTCACCGTCTCACCACTGTTAGGCTTGGCAGACATGGACTTGTTCAGGTCCTTGGCAAAATCTTCAATCCTTCTCAATTTGACAAGCTCCGCTGAATGGATGCCCTGTGCAGTCCTGTCATCCTTCCCTTTACACTTCTCTTTTATTATCAAGTCTGTCTGTTGAGCCTTTTGTTTCAAGTACTCATCAAGGTTTTTGGGCTTTGGTAAGTTCAGGCTTGACAGAGATAGGAAGGATAATTGTGTAGCATCCTCTGTATTATAGAAGGATTGAATTTCCCCCTTGATCATGTCAAGCGCAAGGGGATACTGAGCTGCTAATGGTAGATCAGATGTTGGTGATTTCGTGGTGAATTTGGAAGTGTGTGGTGAAAAGGATTGGAGTGAAATGGCAGGGATAGATTGAGTTGGTGGTGGTGGTGGTGGCTATGTTTTCTTCTTGTATGACAAATGTGGATTTTCTTTTCCTTTTATATAGGATAGTAGGAGATGGTGGTGAATGTGGAATGTTAACATCTGTTGGCACTTGTGTAGCACCAGCAGATGTTTGAGGTGGTGATGGAATGGGTGGTAAGGTCAAGGCTAAAGCTGTTGTGGTGGTAGTGGATGTTGTGGTAAATGGTTTGGCAGTTGTTTTGGTGGTAGCAGCAACAAAAGTTTTTGATCTTGATGGAGGCTGTCTGACATGAGAAGCAAGCCTCTTTTTTCCTTTTGGAGGTACCAACATTATCATTTTCTTGCTGTTCTTCCTCTTTCTTCTTGGAAAGAATCTCTGCCTTTGTTTGTAGAGTTTTAGCCCTGATCCTTTTAGCCTCAGCAGCCTTTTCAGCCCTGTCATTGGCTGATTCATCAACCTATTTAGTCTTGGCTGCTTCAGTAGTGGTTTGGTCAGACTCTGGTGTAAGCTCTGGAACAGACTTTTCTTGTTGAGAAGAAGGTGGAGCCCCAAAAGGTTTCAACTTCTTTAGTTTGTCTCTACCACTCTCCCCCTTTTTGGCATCAGCTGCCGTGAATTCATCATCATCATCATCATCTCTGAGTATAGTTGTGGGGGCAGAGCCAGAGGTCTTCAACAAATGATCTTTAATGGCTTTGATGTCTGCTTTTGTATCATTGAATCTAGCATCCACCATGTTCCTGATCATTGTCATGTAAGTCTCTTGTGTCTGATCAGCTAGTTTTCTATGAGCTATGATAATTGGGCTGACAGATTTCCATAACTCACTAGCAATGTCTTCTTTTGATGGTTGACTTTGGGTGAGTGTCACCAAGGTGCTCATGATGGTCTTGATATCACCTTTGATTTCTAACACAGATGATTCAATGGCATCCACTCTCTCCGTCAATTATTTGTATCTTAACCCATCACCCAAGTTAATGGGATTATCTGAATTCCTACCAGAGGTGGTAGTTGTAACTGGTTCAATCCTAGGAGGAGTATCCATAGGAAAGAAACCAGATGCCCCTTGTTCTTGGTATTGGGGACTTCCAACTGGAATTGAGGTCAATCTTGTTGCCTCAACAGTTGTTTCCTTTAAGGAAGTCTGATTGATGTAACCATTGTCCTGAAGTGAGACAATGGTCTCTACAACAGTAGTGGCTGCTTCACTTGAACTACCACTTTGAGTTACATGTAACTCAAAGGGTGTGGCCTCCTCTATTTGTGGAATGACCAATTGACTTTTCTCTGGACCAGTCACTTGTTGAGGTGCACTCTAAGTGATATGTGGTTGAGAGGAACTGGTTGTGTCCAGAGTTTTGTCAATGGCCTCAAACAATGGTTGCATAGTTGGAGGAATTGATGGTAAGGGTTTTGGAGTGACAAGAATATTAGCCCTGGGAGAAGGACTTGTGAACAGATGTTGAAGTGAATCATCTACTCCATGATGTGTTTCCCCTTGGCTTACAACACGATCCTTTTGAGAGGATACATGAGGAGTTTGGCTAGGTTGAGACTTTATCATCTGTTGAGAGGAAGTATCAACAGTGGTTGTTTGTTGCTTTTGTGTTGCAACAGGAATGTTCTCTAGTATCTCATCCTCCAGAGTCACGTTTTTAGATTATTTCTTGGGGGGTTTAGTGGATGGAGTGTTCTTTTTAGTGGTGGCTGGTGTGGGTTTCACAGCACTCGATGTAGTGCCATGATCACCAGGAGCATTGGGCTCAGCAACAGAGGTTTGCACAACAGTTGTTGTCTTAACCCTCTTTGCTTGTGTTTTTTAAACTTTTGCTTTAACAGGTTATTCTTGATTAGGACCTAACATCCTTGTAAAAGTTTCTTGGGACAGGCTATTCATTTGAAGGCCTTGCCATTGTTTGTAATCTTTTTCAGGTAAAATCTTTTGTAGGATCACACTTAAAAGTCTTGGATACATCAAGAAAGCATTGTTTGACCCAGCCTAAACCCCTTCACATTATTCACCAAATCTAAAAACAGTGCTTGGGATAAGTTGTAATCAGTGTTTGTTAAAATTCCATATCCCAAGTACTAGACTTTTAAATGAATTTCATTAAAAGATGTAGTTTTGGGAGAGAGGCATACAAGCATAGTATGGAAGAAAAATTTCATATTTGGGGGGAAAAACTTTTTGTAAATTGTTGCCCCAGTCAATTGCCACTCATAGCCTCTCTCGATGAACTCTGGGTGGAGTTCGGCTTTCTCAAAAACTTCTTTACCTGCCTGATCATTCAGTGAGAAGGCAGTGGATATGGTTTCAGGGGTGATGGCAACTTTAGGGTCGCCAATTTGGGAAACAATGGACGTTGGCTTTTTGTCAACAAACAAAACTTCAGCTTTTAACCAGAAAGCTTGAAGTGTGTCCTCATATATGAGTGAACTGGAAGTCAGGGCAGTTTTATACTTTGATGTATTCAAGGTATCGATAATGGTATGGAAATGTTGATTTTCATCTGTTTTGGTCAGATATGGAAGATAATTGTGTGGAGCTTTCAGTTGAAGATCCATTTTATGGATTACACTGAGAAAGTCGAAGGCTTTTTAATGGAGGTTTTGAGTTGAAGAAGGCGGTTTCGGAATTTTGAATTCGATGAGACGGTGGAACAACTGCTATGGAAAACAGGGGTTTTTATAGTCTCGTGTGGCCAAAACGCTGCTTTTGAGAGCATACGTGGCAAACATCTGATGGAAGGTCTATTATGTTGGATGACAGTTGTTTATAACAGCTGTTTGACTTTAGTCAACAGATGTTTGTAAAAACAGTTGTTTTATCTGATCAGATGTTTGAAACAGATTTTTCAACCAACATTGGTTTACTTAATGAAACAGTTGTTGTTTTATTTGATCAGATGTTTGAATAGATTTTTCAACCAAAACTATTTTTAAGGATGAATTTTTGATTTTCTAACAACGTTTTAATGCTTTTATTCATGAAAACATTTTATTTTATTCCATGTTTAGCATACCAATCCGAGAGATCAGATCTGCAAAGGTAGATGTGTCTAAAGCTTTTGTCACTGATCCTCTGTTGGAACATGATGTAGAAAAATCAAACCTTTTTCATAGCTGTCTTTAACAAAATGATGTCTGATGTCAATTTGTTTTGTTGTGGAATGGGAGACTAGATTTTTGATGATATTTTCAGCTGCTTGACTATCCAGCATGAGTGGAGTCCTCAGAGCAGTTATACAAAAATCCAGTAGCTGGTTTTGAAGCCACATAAGTTGGGCTGTACAGCTTGCAGCAGCAATGTATTCAGCCTCTGTAGTGGATGTTGAAACAGCTTCTTGCTTTTTGCTTTGCCAAGAGACCAAGGCATTGCCTAGGAATTGGCACCCTC
Source organism: Ambrosia artemisiifolia (assembly GCA_032199755.1). Classification (NCBI taxonomy): domain Eukaryota; kingdom Viridiplantae; phylum Streptophyta; class Magnoliopsida; order Asterales; family Asteraceae; genus Ambrosia; species Ambrosia artemisiifolia. The sequence continues at coordinate 16,269,650 of CM063523.1, forward strand.
CTGATGTAGACTTCCTTGTGGTTTGACAACCAACAAAATCACTATCTGAATAACCTGAAAGCTCAATGTTCCCATTAGCAGGATACCAGATACCAAGTGTGGGAGCACCTTTTAGGTATCTGAATATCCTTTTCACAGCAATAAGGTTTGACTTTCTAGGTGATGCCTAGTATCTTGCACAAACACAAGTGGCAAACATAATGTCTGGCCTAGATGCAGTTAAGTACAATAAAGACCCAATCATGCATCTATAGTGTGTTTGGTCAACCAGTTCATCTTTGTCATAAACAGTGATTAACTTTGTGGTACGCATGGGTGTGCTACATGGTTTATAGTCATTCATGTCAAATTTTGTAAGTAAGTTTTTAACATACTTATTTTGATGAATAAAAGTTACATTTTGCAGTTGCTTCACTTGGAGACCAAGGAAGCACTGTAGTTCACCCATGGCACGCATTTTAAACTTAGCTGTCATGAGTTCTCTATACTCTTCACACATTTTGTTACATGTGGACCCAAAAATGATGTCATCCACATATATTTGAATAATCATTAAATCTTTTCCTTTCCATTTCAAAAACAAGGTTTTATCAATTTTACCTCTTGTAAAGCCAATGGATAAGAGAAAAGTAGAAAGAGTTTCATACCAGGCCCTTGGTGCTTGTTTCAGTCCATACAAAGCTTTGTTAAGCTTGTAGACATGATCAGGATGGAATGTGTCTTCAAAACTAGCTGGCTAACATACATAGACTTCCTCCTGAATTTTGCCATAAAGGAAAGCACATTTGATGTCCATCTGATACACCTTGATATTGTGGTTGACAGCAAAGGCTAGGAAAAGTTTGATGGCTTCCAACCTAGCTACATGAGCAAAGGTTTCATCATAATCTATTCCTTCTTCTTGTCTGAAGCCCTGAACCACAAGCCTGGCTTTATTCTTGACAACAATACCCCTTTCATCTGTTTTGTTCTTAAAGACCCTTTTTGTGCCAATTGGACATACATCCTTTGGCAATGGTACAAGTTCCCATACTTGTTGTCTTTTGAACTGAAGGAGCTCTTATTGCATAGCTTCTACCCAACTGTTGTCTTTCAGTGCCTCTTGGTACTTGACAGGTTATGTGAGAGATAGGAAACCAACAAAAAGATAAATGTTTGAGGATTGACTTCTTGTGAGCACCCCTTCACTGATGTTACCAATGATTTGATCTGGTGGATGAGCTCTTAGGAAGATTAGATCTCCCTTATATGGAACTATGGCATTTTGAGGTGAAGGACATAGGTTTTAGGTATCAGTTGTTGAAACATCTGTTTGAACTTCTATAGTGCCAACAAAGGATTGGAATGGAAGTGGGGAAATAGGCCCAAGTGGGGGAGAAGTACATGGACTTTTGTCAACTGAGAGTGGACTTTTTTCAAGAAATAGTGGATCAGTGGTTGAGTTTGATGAAGCAGTGGTTTGAGGGTAAGACTGGCCAACACTGGTTGACTCAGCTGGGGCAGAGTTTTGAACATCTGCTTGCCCTGAATCAGGATAGATTTTGCAGAAAGAATGTGGCATCACAATGTCAGAGTTTCCTCTATTGTCCTAGTCCTTGTGTTAAATACTTTATAGGCTTTGGTAGTAGAAGAATATCCCAAAAAATAACCACAATCTACTTTGGCTGCAAATTTTGAAATGGAATCTTTTAGATTTAAAATGAAACATGGGCAGCCAAAGATTTTGAAAAATGATATTAATGGTTTGATTTTGAACAAAACTTCATAAGTAGTCTATTAATGTCTAGGGTTGATTAAAACTCTGTTTTGAACATAGCAAGCAGTGTTTACAGCTTCTGTCCAAAAGGACAGAGGTAAACCAGAATCTGCCAGCATTGTTCTTGCAGCCTCAATGAGTGTTCTATTTTTCCTTTCAACCACCCCATTTTGTTATGGTGTTCTTGGAATGTTGTACTGCCTTACAATTTCTTTTGACACACAAAAATCATCCAACTCCTTATTCTTGAACTCTGTTCCATTGTCACTTCTAAAGACTTTTACTGGCAAGTCATATTGTTTCTCAACTTTGGTGACAAAGTCCATCAAAATACATGCAGTCTCATCCTTAGAGTGTAAAATGTATGTCCATGTAAACCTAGAAAAATCGTCAACAATGACAAGACAAAATCTCGTTTTCCTAAGGCTCATGATTTTTACAGGGCCAAACAAGTCCATATGTAACATTTGAAGACATTGACTTGTTTTGGACTCATCAAAGGATTTGTAAGAGCTTTTATGTTGTTTCCCTTTTAGACAAGAAACACAATGCTCATCACACTTAAATTCTTTTGGTGGCAAACCTCTAACAAGGTTTTGTTTGGAGAGAGAGTTGATAGTTTGAAGGTTGGTATGACCCAATCTCCTATGCCACAATTCTGTCTCTTTGGTTGAGGCAGCAGAGAACAGACAAACATTTGTCATAGGATTATCCTTCAACATATCAACTACATACACATTGCCACTCCTATGAGCAACAAGTTGTGCTTTGCTCTTAGCAATGATGGTGTTAATCTTTTCAACCACCTCTGGTCCTACAATCTTACATGTCTTCTTAGTGAAGAATGACCCATATCCTTTGTCACTCATTTGTGAAACACTAAGAAGATTAAACTTAAGATTGTCAATTAGATTAACATTTTCAAACTTAAGTCTCCCAGCCTTAACAGTCCCTGAACCCAACACTTTACCTTTTGAATCATTACCAAAGGATATATCACCCCCTCCATGAGCAAGAAAGTCCAGAAGAAGGGCTCTACATCCAGTCGCCTGGAGCCTCCACTATCTACATACCATAAACTATCTAAGCATGCAGAAGCTCCCTGAACCTCAGTAAAGAATTAGTTTTTGTGAGTGTCCAAAGCCAAAATGGCTTTCGATGGGTTCTCAGACTTTTTAGCCTCAAGCTTAGGAGATTGATCAGTGGTTTGAACTAGTTTTTGGACTAAGTTCAACAACTGTTGTTGATCATTTGCAAGTGCTTGTATGTCAACACTTGGTGCAACAAATGTTTGACCATTTCCTGTCAGATGTTGGTAACCATCAGGATGTCTCTTCACTTTTGGTTTTGAAGGCTTTTTGGGATCTTCATAAACATGAGGCAGATGATGACAAGGGGGTTGTCCATGTTCTCTTGGAAACCTGTTAGAGGGTGGAGCATCTGTTACTTGAACATCTCTGGGAGCAGAGTTTTTATTTAGATTCTTGGTAACAGATGTTTGGACTGGTGCAAAAGTCTGTTTGGGTGTTCCTTTTGAAGTACTAACCATTTGACTCATTTGAGTTTTACCCTTGTACTCTTTTGTTTTTTCATCAAAATTTTTGAGATACAGACACTCTTTTGTTTTGTGATTCTTTTTCTTACAGATTAAACACTCTTTGATTTTAGAATCATCTACACTTGTTCTTTTGTTGATATCATATGCCTTTAGAAGAAAATAGTTTTTAGTAACATGATTCTTCTTTTCACAAAAATCACAAAACAAGTTGTCTTTTGATTTCCCATTTTCTTTCTTCTTTTCAACAAATGTTTGATCATCTGTTGGAAGATCTTTCAAGGGAATGATCATAGCCTGTGGTGCCGTTTTACCAGCAGAGATTTTGAAGGTCATAGGTTGGAAATTTTCTATTCACATTCATCTGACCAGGTTGGTTTAAATTGATATTTTTCCATTTCATCAAATGAATGAGAACCTTCAAGTTTTTCAAGAATGATTTTCTTACCATTAGGTTCTGTGACCTTGATTTCCTGACCTTTTGAATTGGTTGGGATGATTTCAACCAACTATGGTTCGTTTTTGTCAATGGTTTGTGAAACTTGAGCAGTGGTTTCATTAAAACCAAAACCAAATTTCACATGACTTTTAGACTGTTGGTTAACAATCATCTCAAAACCTTTTGATGATTCCACCCATTTTTAACATTCAACCTGGGTGGACTCAAGCTCCTGTTTACAACTTTGATATTTGGTTATCATAGTTTGGAGCTGGTCTGAGAATTTGTTTTAGGATCGTAATCACGAACTATGATCTCACAAATACCAACCGTAGGGTGCGGAATCCCCTCCGGTTGTGCAAAATGATTCAGAAATAAACCGTAACGATCGTGATGAAAACAGATAACGAATCACCGAGCAATTTCCATAGCTTTACTCTTTGTATTAGATCAAATCAAGAATATTACAAATGAAATCCTAGACCTAATACAGAGAATATCACACACACACAAACTAGGGAAAAGCTCAAATGATAACTCTTCCTCTTTCTGCTTCATAATAGTTTTTCCAGAAGATCCAGCTGGTGTTTCAGTGTTCTGTGGTTCTGCCATTTATAATTCTGCAAAAACGACACATAGAAATTCATTAAAATCGGAAAAATAGACAAACTTGAAAATTTGATTTTGAAAAACTCCACATTCGACCCATCGGGGGTACAAATGAAGAATTTTTGAGGTTCGAATGTGGATTTTGATTTCGAATGTGAAAGTCAAGTTATAAAATTCCACATTCGACCGTTTTTCTCACATTCGCCCTATGAACAAGCTACATTCGACCAGAAAAGCCACGTTCGACCCTCCTTTTTGGTCGAATGAACTTGTTCATATGACCAAAAATCAAATGCTCAATCCCGACCATTCTAATATATAAATTTCATTTGTTTAACATCAAAAACAACCGATTAAGCCTTCTGAACAATCAATTGATTCATTTATTTAGTTTTAGATTGTTTTAATAACAAGCTAGGTCAAATCAATTTTAAATGATGAAAAACACTCAATTAATCTGTAATAATCCTAGATTGTTGTCTATTCTCCCCATAAAACTATCTAGAACAAAAACGTAAACATCAATTTCAAATAAAAGTGGTTAAAATTGGTCCAACAGCCATGTTCAAGGGTTCGAACACAAAAACAATCACTGAGCCTTCATTCGTGGATCAATACCTGTAACTTTGGTATCAAACTGATCAGAAATAAGTAGGAAACAAGAATCAGAGATCAAACAAACAAGGGCAACAAGGTTTTTTTATGACAGAAATTTTTGAATTTTTTTGAATAAGGGTTCGAATGAAGGGTTAGGTATTTATAAGCGGTCACATTCGACCAATGGTAAGGGGCGAATGAGAAACTATGTCTACATTCGACCCTAATGAAAGGCTCGAATGTAGATATAAGGTTCGAATGTACAAAGATACACTTGAACACTCACATTCGACCACAATATAAAGGACGAATGTAGCAAAAATTCCACATTCGACCCAACGAAGGGGCGAATGAAGATTGGAATTTTTGAAATTTTACCAAATCTCAAAATCGAATCCCGTTCAATCATTTTCACACATTTTAAGCTTCAAACATTCATCATTTCACATTTGATAGGTACAAAACTCAATTTGGTTCATCAAGTTTCAGAAAACGAACAACAATCACCATCAGTTATCAAAAGTAACGCAGAAATGTAAAAATTTTGGTTTTTTCTGAAATTTATGTTAAAACGCACCTAAAATCTTTTTGATTTTTTGTATATTTTCCAAAAACAAATGTAAAATGCAGAAATGTAAACATAAAGCAGTAAACGTTTTGTGATTCCCGGTAAGAGGATCATATCAGTTTTTGAGAAATCTGATCCCACTGTTGATCTTTATTGTATATTATCATTAAAGACAATGTGTGATCTGGCAGCTGCTGATATTGTTGTCCACATAAGCTTACATGCAGACTGTTATGTAGTGCTTTAAAATGATACGCAATTAGATGTATTATACTAACACGCTTATGGTTCCCACGCACACGACATACTCCCGTATCAAGGAATTTGCACAAACTTCGTCGTAATGCGTGATTATGCCAAATGTTATCCGTAATATTACAAGATATACAGCATAGAGGTATACAGGTCAGCAAATTAATGCATCAAAGTAACATGTGCATATATACCAGGTTGAGGCTGATATCATTCACAGATTTTCATCAGTGAATTGATACGATGCAACTAATGATCTTTGATCATTAGTATACATTAAGTTCCTCAATTCGGTAACTTTTAGGTTTTGGCAATTAAGCTCTTTTTAGAAAATATCCTGATTGAATCTAGGTCCGTAAATCAATACGACAAAAGATCAATCACGATACCCCGGATAACAATTAACATAACGACCCGAAACTTCAGATTTTGGCAACCCTATCAAACGAAATTACGGTAATAAGACTATATGCCCATGCGGTGTTCAGCCACTAGCGAGTAGTTCTTTATTTTTGTATCACTAAGGCACGCAGTAATAGGTCTACGAAGCCTATCAGCACATCACACAAAATCAACACACGCCTCATATTGCATTACATTTCTTTAGCATGTGTCAGATCCCCACTGATGTACTCTCATTTCCTCTTTTACTCCTGGAAATCATTTTGAGTTTTTCTGATTTTTATAGCTTTTTGGGTTTTTCAATGTTTTTGGGTTTTCTGAATAAAGACCCCCCCTAAAATGTAAAACATATATTTTTGGGTTTTTGAATTATTCTGAAAACAGTAAAAACTTTTAAAAATTTGAAAACAAAAAGTGATAAACCGAGGTGATGATCAGTCTTGTTTTTCTTTTATACCGTTAGCATTTAAAAGATATTCAAATCTGGATTTATCAAAAGCTTTGGTAAAAAGATCCGCCCTCTGATAATCAGTGTGGATTTTGACCATATCAATCAACTCTTTTTGCATAGCAATCACGGATAAAGTGATACTTAATCCGGATGTGCTTAGCTTTTGAGTGATTGACCGTGTCTTTAGTTAATGCAATTGCGACTTCGTTGTCATAGTGAATAGGGGTTTTTAGAAATTGCAAACCGTAATCAACCATCTGCTGCTGAATCCACAGAACCTGTGAGCAACAACTAGAGGCTGCTACATATTCTGCTTCGCAGGTAGATAGTGCGACTGCTGTCTGCTTCTTACACTACTAGTTCACGAGCCTGCTCCCCAAGAATTTTCATCCAGCCATTGTGGATTTGCTGTCTTTGTCACAACCGCCCCAATCTGCATCACTAAAAGCAACAAAGTCAAAATTATCATCATTAGGGTACCAAAGTCCTCTCGACGGACAACCCTTGAGATATCGTAGGATTCGGTTTACCGCTGTTACGTGACTTTGTTTCGGCTTCGATTGGATAAGTGCGCAGAGACATGTGGCGAACATTATATCTGGTCTAGATGCGGTGAGATACATCAGAGATCCGATGATTGCTCTGTATGTAAAAGGATCTGTCAGCTCCCCCTTAGCGTCAACTCCAACTCTCAACAAAGCACTCTACAGGGGATGACTTGCTTCTCGTCCAGATATGTGTTGACGATATTATTTTTGGTTCTACCAACGAACTTTTATGCAGAAATTTTGAAAACATAATGCAGGAAAAGTTCGAGATGAGTGCGATGGGAGAAATGCAGTTTTTCCTCGGCTTGCAGGTGGATCAAAGACTAACGGGCATCTTTATTCACCAAACCAAATACGTATCTCAAGTCTTGAGCTGGTTCCAGATGGAAGATTCGAAGCCGATGGATACCCCGATTCAACTAAATCACAGGATTGGAGTTAACGCTAAGGGGGAGCTGACAGATCTTTTTACATACTGAGCAATCGTCGGATCTCTGATGTATCTCACCGCATCTAGACCAGATATAATGTTCGCCACATGTCCCAGCGCACGTTTCCAATCGAAGCCGAAACAAAGTCACCTAACAGCGGTCAAGCGAATCATACGATATCTGAAGGGTTGTCCGTCGAGAGGACTTTGGTACCCTAATGATGATAATTTTGACTTTGTTGCTTTTAGTGATGCTGATTGGGGCGGTTGTGACAAAGACAGCAAATCCACAATGGCTGGATGTCAATTCTTGGGGAGGAGGCTCGTGACCTGGCAGTGTAAAAAGCAGACAGCAGTCACACTATCTACCTGCGAAGCCGAATATATAGCAACATCTAGTTGTTGCTCACAGGTTCTGTGGATTCAGCAGCAGATGGTTGATTACGGTTTACAATTTCTAAAAACCCATATTCACTGTGACAACGAAGCTGCAATTGCATTAACTATAGACATGGTCAATCACTCAAAAGCTAAGCATATCCGGATTAAGTATCACTTTATCCGTGATTGCTACGCAAAACAGTCGATTGATATGGTCAAAATCCACACTGATTATCAGAGGGCGGATCTTTTTGCTAAAGCTTTTGATAAATCCAGATTTGAATATCTTTTAAAAGCTAACGGTATAAAAGAAAAACAAGACTGATCATCACCTCGGTTTATCACCTTTTGTTTTCAAATTTTTAAAAATTTTTACTGTTTTTCAGAAAAATTCAAAAACCCAAAAATATATGTTTTACATTTTAGGGGGGGTCTTTATTCAGAAAAACCAAAAACATTGAAAAACCCAAAAATCTATAAAAATCAGAAAAACCCAAAATGTTTTCCAAGAGTAAAAGAGGAAATGATAGTACATCCGTGGGGATCTGACACATGCTAAAGAAATGTAATGCAATATGTGGCGTGTGTTGATTTTGTGTGATGTGCTGATAGGCTTCATAGACCTATTGTTGCGTGCCTTAGTGATACAAACATAACGAACTATTCGCTAGTGGCTGAACACCTCATGGGCATATGGTCTTAGTACCGTAATTTCGTTTGATAGGGTTGCCAAAATCTGAGGTTTCGGGTCGTTATGTTAATTGTTATCCGGGGTATCGTGATTGATCTTTTGTCGTATTGATTTACGAACCTAGATTCAATCAGGATATTTGCTAAAAAGAGCTTAATTGCCAAAACCTAAAAGTTACCGAATTGCGGAACTTAATGTATACTAATGATCAAAGATCATTAATTGCATCGCATCAATTCACTGATGAAAATCTATGAATGATATCATCCTCAACCTGGTATATATGCACATGTTTCTTGGCTGCATTAATTTGCTGACCTGTATACCTCTGTGCTGTATATCTTGTAATATTACGGATAACATTTGGCATAATCACGCGTGACGACGGAGCTTTGTGCAAATTCCTTGATACGGGAGTATGTCGTGTGCGTGGGAACCATAAGCGTGTTAGTATAATACATCTAATTGCGTATCAATTTAAAGCACTGCATAACAGTCTGCATGTGAGCTTATGTGGACAACAATATTAGCAGTTGCCAGATCACACATTGTCTTTAATGATAATATACAATAAAGATCAACGGTGTGATCCGATTTCTCAAAAACTGATATGATCCTCTTACCGGGAATCACAAAAAGTTTACTGCTTTATGTTTACATTTCTGCATTTTACATTTGTTTTTGCAAAATATACAAAAACTGAAAAATATTTTAGGTGTGTTTTAACATAAATTTCAGAAAAACCAAAATTTTTACATTTCTGCGTTATTTTTGATAACTGATGGTGATTGTTGGTCGTTTTCTGAAACTTGATGAGCCAATTTGAGTTTTGTATCTATCAAATGTGAAATGATGAATGTTTGAAGCTTAAAAAGTGTGGAAATGATTGAACGGGATTCGATTTTGAGATTTGGTAAATTTTCAAAAATTACAATCTTCATTCGCCCCTTCGTTGGGTCGAATGTGGAATTTTTGCTACATTCATCCTTTATATTTTGGTCGAATGTGAGTGTTCTAGTGTATCTTTGTACATTCGAACCTTATATCTACATTCGAGCCTTTCATTAGGGTCGAATGTAGACATAGTTTCTCATTCGCCCCTTACCATTGGTCGAATGTAACCGCTTATAAATACCTAACCCTTCATTCGAACCCTTATTAAAAAATTTTCAAAAATTTCTGTCATAACAAAACCTTGTTGCCCTTGTTTGTTTGATCTCTGATTCTTGTTTCCTACGGTCGAATGTGGAATTTTATAACTTGACTTACATATTCGAACTCAAAATCCACATTCGAACCTCAAAAATTCTTCATTCGTACCACCGATGGGTCGAATGTGGAGTTCTTCAAAATCAAATTTTCAAGTTTGTCTATTTTGTCCGATTTTAATGAATTTCTATGTGTCGTTTTTGCAGAATTATAAATGGCAGAACCACATAGCACTGACACACCAGCTGGATCTTCTGGAAATACTATTGTGAAGCAGAAAGAGGAAGGGTTACCATTTGAGGATGCTCATAGTTGTTGTGCGTATCTTGGAAAAGTAAAGAAGCATACTGAATTCTCCGGGATCGTAGACCTTCTAAGGAGAAGCAGAGTTGTTGATGCTTTGGCTACACCTGCTATTAGTTACAAATACCATCAGGTGGATTTCTGGAGGAATGCGAGGATGGATTTCTGGAAAGATCGAACAACAATAGTAAGCAACATTCATGGGGAGCTTGCTATTGTTACTGAAAGCGGTATTCGGGAAGCTTTAAGGTTGCAAGATGAACCGACAGATCCCAGAAGCTTATCATGGATAGAACAAAGATTGTGTTTTCTTCGTATGAAGTACAACGGACTAATAACAGATGGTGCTTTGAACAAAGGAAAGTTATATCCGCAGTTTAAGTATTTAGCACATGTCATTATACATTTTTTTGGATCAGTGAGCAGTGGTTATGATGTTATGAGGAAGATCCTAAGTTCTTTGATGGTTGCTTTAGTGCTGAACAAGCCGTTTAATGTCTCGGGAATGATATTGGATCATATGCTTGAACCATTGAAAGGTTTGAGGACGAAGAAGTTCTTGATGTACCCCAGATTCTTACAGATGATATTTGATAGGAAGTATCCTACATTGACAAAGGATCCTACTCAGATACTAGTTCAAGATCACATGAACATGAATACGTTGATCAGAATAAAAGGTTATAAAGGTCCCTGAGAATGAAAGACGACCTCATAAGAACTTGTTTCGACACTTAGTGAATCCAGGATATAAGGATCTGGGTGAGAACAAGGCAAGGAATGATAACAGTGAATCAGATAACGATGATCCTTTATTTCATGTTAACCCAGAATCAAAGAGAAAACGCCAACTTGTGAATGTTGGTGCAAAAGGGAAGGGCAAAGCAAAGGTTGTTGAAGTTGAACAGACAAAGAAACGATCTAGAAGAAAGAAAAGTGTTGCAAGAAAAGGTGCAATGTTAGTTGATGAAGAATCTGCCGATTCTGAGGAGAAAAAAAAAAGAAGATGAGAGATGGGATTCTGGTGACGAGACAATCAAACGAACCAAGCCCATGGCCACTGTGGCTGGCGAGTATGAGAGTCTAAAAAAAACAATTGAAGAACAGAGACTGAAACGTCCTATTGATTTAGAAGAAAGTGAAGGAGATCTTGGTTTGGGAGCAAAAGACTTTGGTGGTTCTCCTGTAGTTGCTGAAAAACAGAAGAAACCAAAATATAAGACGATGTAAAAGAGAGAAGAAAAAGAGAATCCTAAGAAAAGACGTGCAAAAGAAGTTGAGTTTTTTGCTTAAAGGATTGAAAGTTCCTGATGTTGGCACTTCATTAAGAGTTACTTCTCCAACAACCAAGAAACAAAAGAAAACAACAACTGAACCTGAACCAGCTCCTGATTTTAAAACATCATTGCAGAATGTTTTGAATATGTTTTAGAAGAAGCAAAAAACTCAAGAAGCTGAATCTTCTACTCTAAAGGTTACAGTTTCAGATGATGTGATGGAGTTGGTGAATAAAAGACTTGAAGATATGATGAAAATCATCAATGCACAACAATCAGAGATTGAAAAGTTTAAGAAAAATGAATAAACTATGTTACAGATTGTTGTGGCATCTAAAGGTAATCAGGATGAATTGGAAAAAAAGCTTAAGGTGCTTGAAGAAGAAAAAGAAGAGATTGAAGCACGCAGTAAGAGAAACACCAGAAGAATCAAGACAATTCGAACTGCAAATCAGAAAATGCGTGAAGAGAATAAGAGGATGAGTAAATTGTTAGACAAATTGTATTCTGAAGCTCCTCAACTTAAAGAAGGTGAAGAGGAAGAGGAGGAACAGGAAGAAAAGGTTGACTATGAAGATTCACCAAATGAAAAAGATGATGATGAATCAGATGATAATTCTGATGCTGAAGGTTCTGATGGTAAATATGGTGATAAGAAAGATGATGATGAGGAAAGTAGTAGTTCTAATGATGATGATGATGTCAATCAGTTCAGTTATGAAGAATGAAAGGACAGAAAGGGAAATGCAGATCAATCTAGCTCGATGAAAAAGTCTGGTGGAAATGTTGACGATGATGATGATATATTTTGGACTATGAAGATTAAATCTTTGTCTGCTGATGATAAGAACTTGTATAGAGAAATGTTGAACAAGAAAGTTTGGACGATAGAGCTAACTGGAAAGTTTCCAGAGATATTTAAAGCTGATGAACAAAGTGATGGACGAAGCACGAAGGCAATCCAAGCAATAGTCTAGGGCGAGTTTGTTAGTGCACGATTTGCGACTAATGCTTTGGATTGTACATATAAAGTTGTTATGATGTTTACGTGGGGGCGAACGTGGAAAAACAGTGGGTCGAATGTAGAATATGTTAGGAGAATGTAGAGTGAGAGGGACAAATGTAAAGACTGAAGACAGAATGTGCTGATTCGTACCATGTTAGTGGTCGAACCTGCACATTCGATCCCTACGGGAGGGCGAATGTGCAGTAGTATATAAGCTTGAACTTTGTTTTTCATTGTAAATTTTGCCATTTTGAGTCTGTGTTTCAGTCTAGGTTCTCTCTCTAGGGTTTGATCATTGTCAAAGTGTTTTTATTAACTTGTAATCCAATTGTAAAGATCTTTTTCAAGTTAATTAATGAAAATGATGATTGAAAAGGTGAATTTGCATGTTTGATTCATTTACTATCATTTTGTAACTGATCTAGGGTTATTATCATTTTATTATCAAGAATCCATGATAACCTCTGATACCACTTTGTAGAGGATCGTTTTCACAAAAACAGTTTAGTTGATCATACAAGTCTATCAATCTAGGTGCGGAAACCCTAGATCAGTTACAAAATGATAGTAAATGAATCAAACATGCAAATTCACCTTTTCAATCATCATTTTCATTAATTAACTTGATAAAGATCTTTACAATTGGATTACAAGTTAGTAAAAACACTTTGACAATGATCAAATCCTAGAGAGAGAACCTAGACTGAAACACAGACTCAAAATGGCAAAAGTTACAATAAAAAACAAAGTTCAAGCTTATATACTACTGCACATTCGCCCTCCCGTAGGGGTCGAATGTGCAGGTTCGACCACTAACATGGTACGAATCAGCACTTTTGTCTTCAGTCTTTACATTCGTCCCTCTCACTCTACATTCGCCTAACATATTCTACATTCAACCCACTGTTTTTCCACGTTCGCCCCCACGTATACATCAAAACAACTTTATATGTACAATCCAAAGCATTAGTCGCAAATCGTGCACTAACATGGTCTTTGGTTATACTTGCTTCATGTTTTAAACTGCTGATTTCAGATTCTTTTTCAGTTAATTTTGATTTTAACTCTTTAGCGAGGTTTTCAAACTGAATTTCATCTTCCAAAATTTTCTTTCTAGAGTTTTCATTCACCTCTTTTATCTTTGCAAATGCTATGACACATTTATCTGAACATAATTCATTTAAGATTTGAGGTGATACCTTAGCAGCAGCCATCAAGGCACAGTTACACTGGCAATCACAGTCATCAGTACCCCATGGGTCTGAGAGATTCACAAACTCCACCTCAGATTCTTCAGCTGAAACGACTTCATCAACAACATCATTAGTCACATTTTCAGACTTAGACACCACTTCCTTAGATTCAATCTCTTCAACAATTGTTTCTAGTGCCATGAAACAGAAATTTCCTGGTTCATTTTAAGATTTGGCAACTAGAGCAATGTTTTCATCTGTTAGCTCATCTGGTAAGCTGCTCCAATCAACAAAACCTTGTGTGAAAAAGCTCTGTTGGCTTTGTTGACTGGTCGCTGTAGTAGTAGAGTGTAACACCCCGCCCCTCTCACCACCAATATTGTCCGCTTTGCCTATCCAGAGCTCACGGATTTGTTTTTGGGTGCCCAGTGGAGACTTCCCAGGAGGTCACCCATCCTGAAATTTCTCCCACCTGAGCACGCTTAACTGTGGAGTTCTCCTCTCATCCACTAACATTAAGCCCCAAAACGCGTTGGTGATTTAAGAGGCAAGACATTACTTATGAACCAAGGATCTCTCCTGGCCACGGCCGATGTGGGATTTTCCTAGGGTGTCACATTCACCCCCCGTTAGAGTCTCATCGTCCCTGATGAGGTATGCACCCACCATCCCGAACGGCACAGGAGTGGCTCTGATACCATCTGTAACACCCCGCCCCTCTCACCACCAATATTGTCCGCTTTGCCCATCCAGAGCTCACGGATTTGTTTTTGGGTGCCCAAGTGGAGACTTCCCAGGAGGTCACCCATCCTGGAATTTCTCCCACCTGAGCACGCTTAACTGTGGAGTTCTCCTCTCATCCACCAACATTAAGCCCCAAAACGCGTTGGTGATTTAAGAGGCAAGACATTACTTATGAACCAAGGATCTCTCCTGGCCACGGCCGATGTGGGATTTTCCTGGGGTGTCACATTCACCCCCCGTTAGAGTCTCATCGTCCCTGATGAGGTATGCACCCACCATCCCGAACGGCACAGGAGTGGCTCTGATACCATCTGTAACACCCCGCCCCTCTCACCACCAATATTGTCCGCTTTGCCTATCCAGAGCTCACGGATTTGTTTTTGGGTGCCCAGTGGAGACTTCCCAGGAGGTCACCCATCCTGAAATTTCTCCCACCTGAGCACGCTTAACTGTGGAGTTCTCCTCTCATCCACTAACATTAAGCCCCAAAACGCGTTGGTGATTTAAGAGGCAAGACATTACTTATGAACCAAGGATCTCTCCTGGCCACGGCCGATGTGGGATTTTCCTAGGGTGTCACATAGAGGATGTGGTAGCAGCTATTGGCATTTGTGCCTGAGCAACAGGGGTTTGGACCTAATGAATCTGGGGAACAGTGGTTTGGACATAGTGCACAGGACCAGTGGATGAGGACTGTGCAAAGTGAGCAGTGTTTTGCACATTTTGTCAAGGGGCATTTTGGGAAAAATGATAAGTGTTGGTCTGAGATCTCTGATTTGGATAGGTAATCATAGGTGTACCATTTTGACTACTACATTCCCTAGGAAAGTGACGCATTCTGTGACATTTATAACACTTGATCTTTGATTTATCCAACCCCACTTTTGACCCACCATGTAAACCTGGATACCTTCTGCCAGTTTTCTTATAGAAGTTATTAGTTCTAATACTGAGCATGGCCAATTGATGCAAAATGTCCATTTCCTCTAAGTCCACAAGGTCAATGTATTGAAGGTCATTATACACAAAGGATTTGTTGTCAGATGCCTGGATATCACCACTTGCTCCAAAAGCATAGTTGGGTGATGAGTAAGAATCAGTGTTAAAACCAGTGGTTATATCAATGTAATGATCATAACCCTGATCCTTACTACTACCAGGCACCTCATCCTGACCCAAAAGTGTTGTATTACCAAACACATAATCATCAGACACTTTTTCCAGAATCCTGAAGCTTCTTTTTCTGGTTAAGCTCTCTCTCATAGGTCAAGATCTTACCATGAAGCTGGGTCAGAATTAAGTCCTTAAAACCAATTGAGTTTCTCATAACAATTGTAATAGTGTCCCATTTATCTTGTAGTGATCTAAGAAACCTATGATTCAAAGTTGAATTTGGGTAAGTTAGAGCCACCAGTTTTAGTTCACTTATTAAACAATTGAACTTCTCAATTTGTTGTGTTAATGACTCTCTCTTCACATGACTGAATGTTTCATATTGTTGATTAAGAATTTCACGGTTGTTTTCCATAACATCCTCAGTCCCACCAAATTGTTCTTTCAAAGCATCCCACAACTCCTTTGCACTGTTACAGTGTAACAGCCAAGCATAAATATCATTTGGTAGAGTCATGGCTACAACACTGAAAGTCGTAGCATCTAACTCAATTATTTGAAAATCCTACTCGGAGTAGTTTTCGACACTTTTAGGTACTTGGACCTTGGGATCTTCGGTACTTGGCACCATCGGAACATGTGGTCCGAAGACAACCGACTTCCAACACCCAGTGTTCTGTTGAGCTAACACATGACTCATCCGACGTTGTCAGATATTGTATTCAGATCTGACAAGCATCGGTGGCTTGTTGCTCATGCCAGTGTTATGTGGATCTTGATTCATAAAAGCCATTCTCTGATTGTTTATAAAACAAAGTGTTTTTAAAAACTTTGAACGTAAATTAAACATTTACTCTGTTTTCAATCAACAAACAAAGTGATATCAATAATATTGAGCTGATCTATTTATATTAAATTGATTGGTTAGATCGAATTTAATTAACCAAGCTCTGATACCAATTGTTAGGATCTGAGAGTTTGATTTGTTAAGATGTTTAAGTATGAAAGATGAATGAATACTAAAAATGGTAAGTGCGGCGGAAATAAACTATGTAATCTTGACAAATTGAACAACTGTTTTCAAACAAGTACTTTTCATTCGTCATCACAGATTAGTACAAGTTATTACAATGCTCCCCCTCAGCCTGATCACTCAATACTTTGTTTGTGCAGAGAATGTGTGAAGTGATGAATAGAACAGTACAGACACTGTTCTATTTATAGACAAACCAAAAAACTGATGACCTAAGACCGACGTCACCTTAGACAGTGACAGCTAACTACCTTAACAACATAAAACATCTGCTAGGCTAAACTACTGTTACATTGAATAAACCACTGATAGCTAAACAACTGATAGGAAACCTTCTGATAGTCTTCAACATCTGCTGGAGCCTAAGTGTTGTTGGCTCCAGCAGACCTTTGGTCTTGGTCAGCACTTTGTCTTTATTTCTTGTCAGCACTTTGTTCATCAGTTGTTATCTTCAATAAGCAGCACTTTAGTCATCAGCAGTTTGTGTCATCAGTTGTTTGGGAAGAGCACTGTTTTATTAATGATCAGCAGTTAGAATATTTTGGCTTTCAATCATCTGTTCTTTTCCAGGTCAGCAGACCCAACATAGGTTGACTTGGATCTACATGGGGATTGTGTCTTGGATTGTATGTGGCTGATTTTATATAGGATTTGGGTGGGTAGATGGTTTAAATTATCTTGTCTTGGATCTTGCAGGATGAGTGCATATTATTTTTGCTTTTGAATCCCCATGTATACGCATGAATGATTTCAAAATTATATATATATGGTCAACAATATGGCGGGTGTCACAATTATGCACATGTGTGTATATATATATATATATATATATATATATATATATCAAAATCAAGATACAAACTCATATAAACATGTGTTAAAACTCTCCAACAATACATGTTTATAGATAATTAACATAGGATACTAGTAACATGTTAATATTGTCTTGAAACAATACAATGTTATTATTATCAAAGAAGATTATATACACACACAAGCACACACAAAAATCAATTCATATACAAGGCAACTAGAAGCTTTCCATAAACATATAATATACATATAATCATGCATACATATCGGCCTATATTCACACACATGGATAACCAAGATAAAACGAACTATCATATATGTATTCCATAGGTATGAATTAACATGTGTATTGTTCAAAACTATACTATATCTCATACATATATACCCATGGCACACACATATATGTGTGAGTGTTATTGAGATAAGACAAACAATCTATGAGTATACATATATACACACACGAACACATACACACATGTGTCTATTGATTGGGATAATCCACACTATACATACATATACACACACATTAGAATCCATGAAAACTCCTATTCAACACTTTCACTAACCTAGCTTCTCAACAAACTCCCATGCCATGTTGACTACCGAAACATTCTTCCTTGAACCACAAAAAAGTCGGCCCACACTAAACAAAAAAGAAGCATGCATGAAGGTCAACAACTTATACAAGGATAGCCACTAACATTTTGCACGCCAAAGATTTATGTACGTTGACTTCCTAAAATACCAACCAATCCACTTCCTCTCTCTCTTGTGTGTGTGTGTGTATACATATATATATATATATATATATATATATATGGGGGAAGGTTATACTAGAAACCCTATGATATTGAAAAAACCTTGCAAACCTTCTTATACCATTGATCAAAAATGGATCAATGGTATAGATTTGATTGGTAATATAATATTGGGGAAAGTACAAAAAAGGATGAGAAAGGTAGTAAAAAGGGCATATGAGTAATTAACCAATACATTGGGTGTGATGACTACATGAAGACTGGAGTATGTTATTTCATAAAAGACCCTCTCTCATCATCACCCCCTCTCTCACTTCTACCTTATTTACAACTTAAAAATTCAAATCTTTTCATTTGCAACCCTTCTCTCTCTCCCTTGAACAAGAAATAGTGTCGCATCAATGTAACTTGAACAACATTCGAAACAACTAACTAGTAATCAGTGAATCAACAATCCAATGATGAGATCGTTCATGTGGAGCTTATCTTCCTTTAGCCGACGCTTGGGTTCTAAGAAGTCTTCTAAAAGGTATATCTATGTCACACAGTTTCTTCTTGAACAATTAATGTTTCAAAGTAAATGCAGCGAAATAATAATAATTGTTCTAAGTTAACAGTTCGCTTTTATGATCAATAAATGCTCCCCCTCAAATGATTAACTAAAGTATGACAGATGTTTATGAGAATAAAAAATGTAAATGGTATAACAGTTGTGAATACTTAAATGGTTTTCATATATTGGATAATGGAATTCTGTGTTAAAGTCTGTGATAAATAGAAGGTGTGAACCCTTCTAATTATATACAACAAAACGTACATAAGAAGCATAAGATTAATTGTATAATACTACAACAAGCAGCAGCATTGGTACTTGTACAAAATATCTATTAAAAACTAATATAATATGAAACTGCTAAAGTTCAAGGGCGGTGGAAAGCTTCTACTGGAACTGCTGATGAGTAATCATTCAGGAGTTGTTCTTCAGATGTTTGTCTGGTTCATCTTCAGAACTTTACTCTTCAACACTTTGTCTCAACTTCATTCTTCATTAACATTTTGTCTTTATTTCCAGCACTTTTTATACTTAACAAAATTTGCAAAGAGGATATTAGACTAAGGTTGAAATGCTTATCAATCCTCTTTGACCCAACAATATCCCCCTGGATTGATGAAGCCAAAACCTTATCTAATTTTTATTTAAATCCTCCTCTTTTTCTGTAGTGAAGGATCCTCCATATTTCTTTAACCATAGACATTTTGAGTTCCCTGACTTGTTGTTTTGTGAGGAATTGTCCCTGCTCTGGTTCTAGGTATTGAATTATAAGTAAATCTTCTGATGAAAGGTTGTTCAGTTCACTCTTGTGTTTTAGCACTTTGTATGATATATCTTCTCTTTCCAGGCAGATAGCATTTGACTTGTGGGTGAAGGACCATTTCACAATCTTGGATTTGGACTTATCAAAATACATCTTCTAGGGTATGATACCCTTTTCTTGGTATATAGATAGGCCTGATTGTGGTTGATCTTCTACTTAAGAGATAATCAGGTTGGATCTTCTTCTGTGTTCAACTTGTACAACACCAGGAGTATCACTAGGAATGGGAATGTGATGTTCAGTAATCACCTTGGTTTGTTTTTGAATATGTGATGGTTTGTTTCAGTCGATATGCAAAGGTGGTTGGATCCCTATCTTGGAGTATCAGAGGTTTCTCTTCATATGACAAGTCCTGGTCAACAATTGTGTTGCCTTCTAAAAGTATCATCTTGAAGTCTGTCTTGTCCTCTGATTTCTTTTGCTTCTTGGCAGCAGGCTTTGATGGTGGATTTCTTGCAGGATTATAAGTTTGGGAAACTTCTAATGTTTTGAATTTTTCTGGATTAGTCTTCTGCAAAGCCTTGAATCTTTTATAAGTATCATTAAATCAGCTTCTTTCCATCTTGACAGTGGAGCCTTTGAACCACAATCATTTGCTACCAGTTCTTCTATAATCTGAACTCTTTTCATCCTTTTCAGCACTTTGTCTTTCTTGAATCAGCCTCACCCTGTATTCAAGTTCTGAAGATGAAAGATATCTAAGAGAGTATTTCTTTGTCTTGTTGTTCTTCACAATCCAGTTTATTAATTGTTGTCTTTTGTCTTCTTTTCAAAGTAAGATTTCTTCCTCAACAATCCTTTCTTCTTCATTGAACTCTCTGAGTTTGGTCTCATAGGTTTTTAGTTTGTCATTAAAGCTCAAGTCTTACCTTTCTTCTATACTGTTCCAGATCTCGTCTTCCTTGGATTTTCTTTGGGCTGCCAGTAAACTCTTCTCCATTTCTTCTGATGAGAATGCAATTGGTGAAGGGTTTAGAACAGGTTTAGTTGTAGGCACAGGAAGTTGAGTTGAAATTGGCTCAGTTGATGTTTGGGTAGAAGTTTGAGTTATTGCTTGAGTTGCAACTACTGAAGGGTTGGTCTGAGTAGCAACTACTGAAGGATTGTCTTCAGTACTTTTAAGTTGTTCTTCAGCAGTTGTTTCTATGCCTTAGGAAGTCTTCAGAGCTTTTTCTCTAAGGAGCCTTTCTTGTTTTTCTTGCCAGTCATGTCTTTCTTTCAAGGCAATTTCTTTTTTAGGTTTGAAAGATTCTTTTTGGGCATCCTTGAGCTGTTGAGCTTCTATTGCTTTCTTTGAAGCTTCAAGAGAGATCTTTTCAGGTCCTTTGCCTTTGGCTCTCATCTCCCCCTTTTTGGCTTCATCCACTTCTGGAAACCAAGGAGTAAGAGGTGCAACACTAGATAGATGTTCGAGTTGTCTTCTATTATCTTCAACTCTTCTAGGCAACTCTCCCATCTTTGAATCAATGGCATTATTAATCATCTCCAACTGAGTTTTCTTTTTAAGTTCCATTGCAGTTGTGAAGGTTTTGAGATGTGAGGAAATAAGATGGTGGATCATCTGGTATAAAGGTCCATTTGGGCTACATAGTTGGTTCAAGTCTATGTTAGCACCAGAGGAAGATTAGGTAGGCTTTTGTGATTGTGGAGAGGGTGTTTTTGGGAGATCCCTGTCAGTTATGACTGGGGATGCCACTTTTGGGGAATTAGGGTGTAAGTGATCTTAAACCAGATCTTCGGTGACCAACTCCTTGAGTTTGGAGACATTAGATTCAATACCTTCACAGTCAGCCGTCAAATCTTTTTGGAATGTTGAATCATCATACAAGTTAATGGAATCATCTGAATCCCTGATGATATCATCAATTGTATCATGAGCTAGGTCCATCCTAGTAGTCTCATGAACACCTTTTTCTTGGTTTTGGGGATTTCCTGCCTCAGGCTCAAGGCCTTTATCAGCAATTGCCCGAAATGATGTGTTAATTATGTCACCACTGGCGTCTGATCCACCAAGGGGTAGTAAAAGAGTAACAGCAGCCTTATTTGTACCTAAGATCTCAAATGAGCAAATGAAGTAATATATTAAGGGGGAACACTTAGTAGCCATTTTAAACCTGGATCAGTGAGGGTGGACCCAAAACCATTACACAAACAGGCTTCCTTCAAATGAGCCGGGATAGGATTTATTTCCATCATTTCCTTATATTGGGCCACGTGTTCCTCAGGATCTGTTGACCCATCATACAGCTTTATGCTTGGTGTTTGAAATCTCTTTGGGATTTCAGCATCACAGATGGGAAGTGCAAATCGGGATATCCTGTGACAGGCTGAGGATACCTCAGGGATAGGTTGTATTATGCCAGGCACACTCAATACCATGTCCCTCAACTTCTGGAGTTCCTTTGCCAACTGAGGGCTGATACCTGCCCCCTGCATAGAATCGAAATGATTAGTAGCAAAAGTAATGGTATTCATATTGTTACTAGTGTTACATCCTCGGTCTGGTTCTGCCGTATATCTTGGTTCTTTGGGTGTCATTATCCTCACTGCAGGGGTTGCCTCTGGGATGGTAGATCTGGACTGCATGGGAAGAAAGTCTCCCTGATGGTTGTCCCTAGTAGCAATCGTGTTGAAGTCCAACACTCTGGGATGTAAGGCTGTCACCACATCCTCCACTCATCTTTTCGAGGATGTCTTGATCAACTGGATCTCATTCATCAGCATCTGGTTGGTCTCCTGTTGCCTCTTCTGTCACACCCCGCCAAGGCGGTAACACGAGGATGTGATTCGAAAGGTTTTCAAGCACAAGGTTTGAGCAACACACAAGATTTATTTAAAATAGAT
Organism: Ambrosia artemisiifolia; assembly: GCA_032199755.1. Lineage (NCBI taxonomy): Eukaryota > Viridiplantae > Streptophyta > Magnoliopsida > Asterales > Asteraceae > Ambrosia > Ambrosia artemisiifolia. The sequence goes on from CM063523.1 coordinate 16,291,998, forward strand.
ACCATCAAGGAATGGATGATGTTATAAATTATTTGAAATAACATAACATTGTATGGAATTAAGAAATTGTCTGAAAGCACATGACTCTAAACACCTGGATTACATGTGACTGACACAACCACATCCACGACGGTACCACCCAATGCAAGCTTAAATCTCTCTCCTAAGTCCTCGCTCACCATAGTCAATTACTTGAAAAACATGCATAAATGATTTGTCAACATAATGTCGGTGAGTTCATAGGTTTTAATGTACTATGTAAAGTGCTCACGTAATTCGTGTATGACCAATCATAAGCTACCTAGGCGAATGATTACTGTGCAAACCATGAGTCTCATAACCAAACCTCTTGACTGTTGTGCCTCGCACATTATACACTAAATACAACGTATGTGTAGTAGAATACTAACACTCTTTTGTATGTAACCGGTTAGAGCGTCTGACCAAGAGTGGGGGTGTCAACCCAATAGATCTATTAAAGTGTTCCATGGCTACTGATAGCAAATTGTTACGATGTAATGTATTTACGAGGACTGTTGAGATCTCATGAACTGAATATCTCATGATCCATATGGTAGTCATGATAGAATAACACATCAAAACGAAATGTACTAAAATGTAGCATGTTTATTCCCTAAAAATGGAAAACTGTAAAATGGGGCCGCGAAAGTCACCCGATGACAGTACGTGTGGTCTGGTGAAGCCGGTTTGTGAGGTAACTACCGTCTTGACAATGTTTGCCCTATGATTGGCAAGAGTATAGTCAGTTGTACGTTTTTGTTGTTTATTAAACGAGTTGTTCGCCCGATATTTTGGACCCTAGCATCAATGTACGTGGCCCATGTTTTGTGTATGTGACAATCATTACCAAGTTTATGTGTACCTTTTTAAAGGTATGGTTTTGAACGTATTATTGCAAAACGTATCAAGTGGACCCCATGTGTCGTCATAAGTTATGATTTAGTCCTAGTTGAACACGTGTGGTCGTTTTATAGCGAAATATGGGTTTGAACATATGTTTAAGCCATTGAAATGCTCAAAACTAGTTTTAACAGATGTTATCGCCTTTTTAACACATGTTTTAATATAGTAGTCGAAACTTTGGCTTGATGTGGGCTTCGTTTTCGATTGTTTAGTGGGTCAAATGGGTCGATCTATGCTTATTAGTGTATAATAAAAAGTTTACCATGTGTGTTAGTGTGTTTTTTATGGAAACCGATTATAATTACCTCCAACATACACCCTAGCTTCGAGTATACATAATGTAAGTTTTGATTATAAAAACCGGTTCTTAGTTCGATCATTTAACCCATGTTTTGATTCTAAAATATTTCCCAAGTTATGGTTCTATTATTAAGGCCGATTGTTATCACATAAATGCGGTATCTTGACAATGTGATCCCTAGATAGTTGAAACAATTATAAGCGAAACAATGTCTGCAAAACTCATGCATGTGAATGGCCGATTATACATGATCAAGGGTCGAAGGGTTGGGGAACATAATATGGCTGATACGTAAATGTTTTGGGAATGCAATGACTTACCTAGGAAAGGTTTATGATGGTGTGAATCCTAGAGACCTCGTGACCCTTTTCCTTCGGCTTGGATGCTTCGAGTGGCTCTTGGTTGGTTGATTATGGTTCGGGTTGGGGGTTTGGGGAATTACCGAATGGTTGTGAGTAGAATGTTTGTGTGTGTCATTTGGAGGTGATCTTTGGCTTTCTTTATATAGGGCAAAACATGTGTAAGGTGATCCCTTGATTTCTAACCTCCATTGATAAGTACACACTTCTTGTTTTGTGTAAGTTCTTGATCAATTGATAAGTTGTCATCAAGATGAGTTGGCTGATTATAGCTTGCACCAAATCATGTTGTTCTTGGCAAAGATTAAGCCTAGGGAAGTGAGGTATGCTTGTTTAAGGCCTAATTATGTGTAAGAAGCTTCCTTTGTCTCCTAGTGCCATGCGTGGGGTAATAAGACAAGGTTGATGGTCAAACTCATGTGGGATTTGGGTGATGTATGGCTGCCACGATGCACTTGCGATAGAGGTAGGTTAGCTGTGATGTTGACATGAGAATGTTTGTCATGAAATGTCCCTTTCGGCCAATATATTGTTTAGAGGAAATGATCATCAATTAGTGCAAACAATGAGTTAGAAAGATTAATCAAAGAAAGGTGGGGGTTAACTTGTTTGGGAATTGGGTTAGTCTTGTCTCTTTATCCGAATAAGGGAAAGAGATTACCTGCTTCTTGCCAAAATTGATTACATCATGTAGTAAGATTTATGATCATGTCATATGTTCCTTTGAGGAGTAATCGGTCGACCATATAAGTGAATTAGAGATGAAAGTGACTTGTCCAATATCTTGTGTCTGTCATCATGTGTTTGATGTTGATGGTTCATGGTTTTTTTAGTTGTCTTTGCAAGATATTTGTGTATGTTTGTGAGGATGTTTCGGCCAAAAAGAGGACAAGCAAGGGATTTTCTATTTAGGGTTGTGATCATCACATAAGAAGGTGGTTGTACAATATAATAACATGCCATTTAAGTGTATCATTTGGACATTCCATTGACAAAGACATATGAGGCTTCTTGGGTTGAGGTTTCGGCCGAAAGAAAACAAGAAGAAAGTTCCATGGGTTGTAAGAAAGGGCAAGACACGTAAGTGCGTGTAGATGTGTGATCGTGTATGTAGATGTGTGATCGTGTATGTGTATATATGTTTACTCATGATGTGTTTTTGACTAGTTATAGTTACCCCTAAGTCATGAGTTATACATGCATACATATAAGTGTATTTAGTTATGAATGATCGCCTTGCATGGATACATAGTGTGTTTAAAGATTCGATGACGATATTAACATGTATTAATATCCATTATTTGTGAACACATGTTATTTGGTATTAACATATGATAATATTTGTGTGATTCACTTACGTGTGTTAGGGAGGAATTATCATGTGTTATTGAGTTTACTCCCTTTTGTGATAACATATGTTTGTTCTTTGGTAGCATATCACGAATTCGTGTGGATTGTAACCTTATGAAACACTTTGAGGTCATTCGGGTTTGTGTGGATTGTATAACTTTCCACTTAGGTATTGTCACGTGTATTGTTATTTTGTACCATTGTTTTAATCGGTGTCTAGTTGCTCTCTGTTGAGCCTGTGATTGGCTTGACTGTTCTAGGACAATTGTTTGTATAGTCCGAGTTTCGTATGTGCAAACGGATAATTTATCGAGTTTTCTCAATAACTTGTGCCTTACCAGACTAGGGGGGTATAGTGTATGCAAAATGTCTAATTATACACATGAAATGACAATAATAAATAAAATGCGTACATATATTGACCTGGATTATTGACTGGTGTCAAATTCTCCCCTTGTTTTTGGAATTCCGTCTGCGAAATCTAGTTGACTTACGGGTCTCAGCCATCTTTGGAAAGAGCCGGGATACTTTTGTCTGATTTGGTCTTCACATTCCCAGGTACATTCGGGTTCGCGTTTTGCATTCCATCTGACTCTGACAAGTTTTACGCGGCTCCTTCTCAATTTCTGGACTTTCCAATCTATCACTTCTATTGGCTCCTAATAAAGTGGAGCTGATCATCGATGTGAATTTCTTTGGGAAGAATGATCAAGGATTCATCGGATAAACACTTCTTCAGATTGGATACCTGGAGTGTGTCATGAACACCACTGAGATCTTCAGGTAACTTGAGCATGTATGCCACGGTACCAACCCTAGCAAGTATTTCAAAAGGACCTATGTATCGGGGGTTAAGCTTCCCACGTTTGCCAAATCGTGGTATGCCCTTCCAAGGTGAGACTTTTAAGAGCACTTTATCGCCAACCTGAAATTCAAGTGATTTGCGACGGCGATCCGCATAACTCTTTTGATGATCTCGAGCAACTTTCAAATGTTCACGGATCTGAAAGATCTTATCGGTTGTTTCTTGAATTAGCTCGGGGCCACTCAAATATTTGTCCCCAACATCCGCCCAACATGATCGTCCCACACCCCTTTATATAGCCAAGGGATAACAAACTCACATTCTGAAATATTCGGGATATTCCAACTAGGTCCACTAGCCATTATAAAGTCTTCCTACGTTCACACGACCTTTAAAGGGTAGGCAGCTATCTCTCCAAAGCTCATGTAAGACCTAGTCGTTCATAATTCTCATTCATTTCATACCTGCATTTAAGTTTAAATAAAGTAAACTGTTAGCCCATCCTCAGGATGTACACATAAGACAATACACAGTTATATCTTGGATTCAGCACCGTCTTTGATATCCTAAAGATGTTCATTCAAAATGCAAGTAGATGATATCCTAAGAATCTCACCACCAACAATATATATATATATATATATATATATATATATATATAATGTTTTTTTGATAAACCCATGCATTGTATTATCCTAGACAGTTATGCGCTTAGCCGAGATTACATATGTATGCATTCATAACTTATGCATTTTTGTACTTGTTGATCCTTATCATATTAATTGCATTCGGGTAGGGGTTTATGAACATTGAAATTTTGACGTACACTGATGCACTTAGTCTAAGTACAGAATGAAATAAGGCAAAAGCAGTTGAATGTACGGACTCGACCTGTGAATTTGGCGGGTGTCATATTCTCCCCTGTTGAGAGAATTTCGTCCACGAAATTCCGGTCGTGATACCCTTTTGTGTTTATTTACGAGTTGTTCAACAATGAAAGTCTCAAAGTACATGATGGTACTATTGAGGTGGGATATTATCGACCTAAATGGATGTGAAGAAGATCTAAGACTCAAAGGTCAAGTTGAACGAGATGTTAGTAGACGTTTCAAGCATACGTATGAATTAGAATACCGTAATATGAAATGTTATTTGTAACCGAGGATGAAATATGAAGTGTAGGGGTCAAAAATATCGATAAAAAAATATAAAGATTAGAAACGTTGCACTAAAAGTGTTGTCACTTAGAAAAACGATTTTATAAGAAAGACGTGGGGAAATTCATTATGTTTTTTATAAAATGAATTGCTTGTCAAAAGTATAATTAGTAAATTCTGAAGAGTTGACCTATGGTTTGCGCATGGAAAACAAAAGACCAACACATGTGTCGTCAAGAGACTCTCATACTTAAGATGTGAAAACATGTTCAACATGTTATGACTAGGCCCGAAGATGACAGTATGATCCCAAGGAAATGAGAACGAGGTGTCAAGATCTTAACCTGTGTTATAGGAATTTTTCTAGATAGGAAAACCGAAGTCATAATGACAAAGTAAGGGATGACCGATCACTATGTCCGCGATGTCAGTATAAACAACTATTACATTACGCGTAGGCCAACATAATAAAATTTCTCAGAATTCTCAAGTACCTGTAAATTTGCAATTACGTGATATCAAGTGTAATTAAGATCATTCTAGTATTCTTCTATTGCGGGTCGTAATGCAGGTGTCTATGCTTTTCACCTAAGTACATGTATTAGATAGTAATGACGTTGTAGTCTAGTTGTCTATAGCATCAATGTGGCAAGTACCATGCTAGTGTTAGTGGATATACCAAGGATGACTCAAGTTCTTAGGCAACGGTTGGAATTCACATGCTTAAGTATTAGGCGTTGTTAATAGTCTCAGTCCCTAATAAGATCAAGGTTAAAGCCTAGGTATTGTTAAGGAAACATAATTTGCTGAAACCTATAGCTCTAATACCAATCTGTCACGTCCCGCCTAAGGCGGAAACGCAGAGTGAGACGATTGTCATCAGTGCAGCATAGCGGAAAGATACATCTAAGACTTTAAGCATGTTGAACACCAAACCCAAACTCGAGGTTCCACCTATTCCAACCATGCCATAGTTAAAAGATACATCAAAAACATGCTTAAGAACGTCAACTATAAAGTTGGTGAGTTCGCATGATTAGACTCGTGTAAACAATCTGATTGCAAATCATTTATAAATCGTGGGTTTGTTTTGAAGACAAGTGTTTCTCATTTTGAAAACATGTTTGGTCTATACACAAGTAAACACTTTTGCTTTTACCAAATGCTAGTAAGCGGTTTTGTTGTCCATGAATGCCTAAAAAGGTTCCATTGTATGCATGTAAATATTTTGTTGTCCATGAATGCAAGTGATCCCATTTTGTTGTCAACATACGTTCAATAATGTTGTTGAAGTTACCATGAGCCCCATAACCAAACCTCGACTTTCTTGAACGGCCCAACCAATGCCTTATCATGGGACATTGAAAACATGGATAATATGTAATCATTTAACACAACGGTCGTGGTTAGCGCGACTAACCATGAAAGGGGGTGTCAACCAATATAGTACTATTCATATAACCCACGGCTTATTGCTAAGTTAATGGTGGGACTTTTTTGTGATAATGTTATCCAACTTATGTAACACAAAATGTTGGTCGCGAACATATATATAAAATTATGTTGTCATGTTGTCAATGTGCGTATAAAACATTGCAACAAGATTTCAAGTATTTAAATAGATATGTAGTCAAGTATGTAATCAAGTTTGCAGTCATGTTTGTAACCAAGTTCGTAAAACAAGTTTTTAAGCAAGTTCGTAATGAATTTTGTAACCAAGCATATTTTTCCTCTAAAATATGAAAACAGTAAAAAAGGGCCACATAACTCACCTTGTTGTCTAGAATGCTAGTAAATATTGGATCTGATGTACTAATGTCCGACCTACATGTCTCATTCATAAATGACACTTTGAGGTTTTTGTTTGTTTCTCATTTGTAATTTAATCACCCAACTTGTGACACTTGCCTTGTATTCTCTTGTTTTTATGGAAACTTTGTTATTTTTGGTGAACCATTTGATTCTAGATTAAAATAAGTCCGTTTCTTTGTAACATGAACTTGAATCTTAGCAACACTTGTAATATATCTTAGTTAGATTTATCCAAAAATCCTTGTACTTTTGTTATGAAAAATGTACTTTAATTTATTAAAATATCCCAAGTGTTGTTATACCAAAAATCATGTTTTTACCCTTGTATACGTGTTTATATGTAAGTACACTTCTTTGTTCATGTTCCAAAAACATTACTAGTTTTACCATTATATGTTTTCATGTGAGAAATCCTCATAAAATCATATATGTAAGTTCTTACCTATTTTTTGAAATACATTTGTATACATATGCATATGTTCTTACTTATGTTTGAAAATACCTCTATACATATTAGCATATAATAGAAAGACCAAGTCTTATGTTATACTTTGTATACTTGAACTCAAATGTTTACTTAATTCTTGCGTATTTTTAAAGAAAATAAATACAAAGAATTTAATGTTTACCTTGCATACTAGAGGACCTAATGTGAACCTCCTATTTCCCAAGCTCATTGTCACATTTTTTTTGAAGGTTGTAGGACTGTTTTAGGTGTCACGACTGCCGAAGGTGGTGGTGTCTTGTTCACGGTTGTTAAGGTGGTCGAACAAGGGGTTGTTGTGTGGCTCATGGCTGCCAACAAAGAGGGGAAGGGCTGGTTTGGTGCCTAGAGATGGAGAGAAGGTTTTTGGTGCTTGCGATCGGGCAAGAGATGGTTGAGTTGGTTGTGGAAATTGCCGAGAAAGAGGAGTGGAGAGATGAGGTTTGAGTTATGGTGCACTTGTGAGAGTGGTGTGTTTGAAGTGTGGAGGTTGGCTTGGATTTTATAGGCCAAATGAAAGACACAAGGTGAAGGTCAAATGGCCATGGAGTGTGTCTCAGTTAAAAGCTAACATGCTTTTCTCGTGAAACTTCTTAGAGAAGTGCATGGATGGTGAGATGACTACGCTCCATGAAAGGGACATGCCAAGGAGATTATCTAGATGAAATGGACTTGTCAATGGAGGTGAAAAGGACTTGGAAGAGTAGGTTGACTTAGATCTACATGGGGATTGTGTCTTGGATTGTATGTGGCCGATTTTATATAGGATATGGGTGGGTAGATGGTGTAAATTATCATGTCTCGGATCTTGCATGTGCATAATTTAGGGTTTTGCATGGTTTTCTTGTACATATACATATATATATATATAATTGTTTTATTAATAAAAGCATGCATTGTATTATCCTAGATAATTATTACGCTTGGCTGAGATTACATATATATGCATTCATAACTTATGCATTTTTGTACTTGTTGATCCTTATTATATTCATTGCATTCGAGTAGGGGTTTATGAACGTTTAAATTTTGACGTACACTAATACACTTAGTCTAAGTACAGAATGAAATAAGGCAAAACTAGTTGAATGTACGAACTCGACCTGTGAATTTGGCAGGTATCACAATTTAAGACAATCTTACACGACCTTAACAAGTTTCATGTCCTAAACAGGTTGACACGAATAAACATGTAAATTTTGTATCTAAACAGGTTAAATACTTATTTACCTGCTAAGTACTCGTTGTTACATGATAACATTTTTTATTAAATAAAAAATAGGATGTGGGGTTGCAATTGTGAGCGTGGGAGACAATCATTTAGGTCATGATAACTAGAATACACGGGCTCTTTCCCATTTCGAGAAGAACCCTAATCCTTCAGCCACCTCACTTAGAAGAAATGTATCGAACTCACCAACCACCTCTCCGCCATCCATGATCGTATACTCTCCTTTCGTGATTTGATTTTTATGGATTATTATTTAAACTTGTTAAGGATAATGTGTTTATTCATTATTTAAGCCATTTGATAACTTTTAGCAACTTATGTTTAACTGAACAGGTTCGTAAATATGTGATTATTATAGCGTTTCTAAACAAGTATTTTTCGTGTATACATGTTATGAAACAAATCGTGTCCATGTTTGAAAATATTGACACGATAAATGATTGTGTCGTGTTTGTATATCTTGTCTTATCACATTGTGTATTACATAATATGCTAGCCCTAGTCTAACCTTTGATGTGACACCCCGCATTTTCTGGTTAATACTTTTACTGAACTCTAGTTAACTTACATGTTCATACGTGGTTAAATACTTAACTAGGGTTAGTTAAGGAGCCCTAACATATGTTAGATGATATTAACATATGTTATAACTAGGAAAATCCTTGTTTTGACACACACACGAGTCCCGTATCCCGAACGTTGGTGATTTGTCTGGCATACATAATAATGTGTACAATTGACTTATGATGAAAATGAAGTTACATGTTTATGTGGATTACATGTTTATGTGAATTACCGCTTGACTAAAAGTTAATATGTAAACCATGCAAATTACGTGCACCTTATGATTAATATGTTATGAGATGATAAAAACATTGGTTTTTATGCAAGTTAGGGTGGTTAACATTATCGGGTCCGGTATTGGGCTAAAACATGATTAACGGGTCCGGTTAGTGGCCTAAAAGGGCCCTAATACCAAATTACTTGGGCAAAAAGCCAAGCTTTCTTATAATTAGGAAACAAAAAAAAATATAAACCCTAACCCCTACCCCTTTGCGCCGTGAGCAACCCCCCACCCCCTCTCTCTCAATTTTCAACAAACATGAATCTTCTTCATCTTTTCAAGCTAGTTTGGGTGTAATCTCTAGGATTCGAGGACTCTTGCATTGAAAGGTATAATCTTTACATGTTTTATGATGATTAGTAATACTGGAAAAGCTTAAAAATCATAGAACACACACACACACACACACACACACACACACATATATATATATATATATATCACATGCATGTGTTAGTTTGAGTTCTTGAATGTTCATGGTGATTTGATGATAAAAATTGTTGTTAGTAATCATAATTAGGGTTTTTGTATGATAATATATGAGTTTGATCATGATAATATGGGTTATGCATGTGTCGGAGATTTTTATGCATGATTAGGGTTTATGAATAACTTGGGATGCAAGTTTCAGTTTCTGGCAGATTCGTTAGGGTGTTTTGTAGGGTCTGTATCGTGATGTTAAAGTGATTGTTTTGATGATTTCTTTGTATGGTTATATTGTAGACGGTCTTCGCTTTTCATAATGGGCAAAACCATCAGATGTGGACATCGTTTGAGTGGTTTTTGGAATTTTATTTGATTAAAGGTCATATCAGATTTTCGGAATTGTAAACTGGGTTAACTTTAAACGATCATAACTTAAGTTTTACAAAGAGTTAGGTTATGGAATTTTATTTGAGTTAGGTTTTAGAAAGGTTTTTGGAATTTTATTTATGCTTCCGCAACTACTTTAAAATGTTTGGTTAAACTATGAAACTCTTTTCACAACAACGAACTAAATGGTTTGGGCATTTAGAGACGTCGTTCATGATACTTATGGCTATGGATCCTGGTTTGTCATGCGCCTCGCGGTAGAACCCCACAGTGGAAATTTGAGGGTGTGACAGATTGGTATCAGAGCCATTAGTTATAGTGAACTAGGATTGCATTCTAGTCTATAATCATCATAGCATAAGTATTAGTTACACTTACTACTTAATGTGCACAACTTATTATTCTCGAATATGTGTACTAATCTAACCCATTGCAAGAAACCATGACTAACCCCGCTCACCGAAACTACTCTTATCGTGCTAATGAGGGGCAACGAGCTCTGTCATATGATCCTTACCAGCGTCCAGCTTCGTCACTTGAGCCGTATGAAGCCACCAATAGTTGGCTTTGGTTCACGGATATATTACACTCTTGGGTTGTGAGCTATGGGGTGCCAGCCAGAGTACCTCCCATTGTTGACTCATGGGAGAGGTCACCTGCAGGGATAGTGAGGCATGTGCATACTAAGTTAGATAATGCTTTCACTACTGTCAAGGAATTTCAATTCGGGAGAAGGAATGCTGATGAGACATTGAAACATGTGGAGGGACAGATTGATCACTTGTTTGTTGAACTAGGAAGGGTTAAGAAGGAAGCTGATGAAGCTAGGCACGAGATGACAGCTACTAAGCAGGATCTATCACTTACTAGAGAGGAGTTAACTTTGGTTCGCAACAGACTTATGGAAGCTCTGGGGCAGAATGGAGAGGAGGATCCCGAAGAAGAACCCATGGAGAATGGATTCGATGCTCTGGGAGTAGCACTAGATGCGGCACTCATGGATGAAGAGGAGGAAGAACCTGTTGTGATACAGGTCGAGAGTGAAGATGAAGGCTCAGTCATCTCTATGGAACCTAAGGACGATTGATTTTATTTATTATTTATATTTATTCATATAATGACTTTTATTTTACTACGTGAGACTTGAGGACCGTTTGACCTGTGTTTGGAGCGTTATTATTATTATTGCTATCGATCGATTTCTTTATCTTATTCTTGCGTGTATGATCTGTGTGACATTCTAATTTATTTGTACTGTGTGAAGGATTGTATGTGGGACATATTATTGTTTTCTCATGGGTATAGTGTAAATGTAGAATTACTATGGCGGGAAGAGGTCACGGTAGATGAAACATCAACATGACACAAGCTGAGCTGAACGCACTTATCAACGACAGGGTGGTTGCAGCCCTGGCAGCTTTTCAAGCTGGTAAAGCCAAGTCGCTTTACTCTCTTTCCCTAGACTCTAGCGTTAAGCTCTTTTACTCATTTGTGACTTTCACTTTTGTGCATAGGCCAACCTGCTCATCACCCTCCAGTCTGTACCTACAAGGCATTCATGGATTGCAAGCCTAAAAAATGTGGGGGATCTGAAGGAGCAGTCGGGCTACTTAGGTGGTTCGAAAAGTTGGAATCATGCTTCGCTATGTGTAACTGTCCACCAGCTGACCGGGTCAAATATGCCGCTGCTACCCATGAGAACGCGACATTATCCTGGTGGAACTCTCAGAAACAGATGTTAGGTGTGGATGTGGCTAATGCTACACCTTGGGCGGATTTCAAGGAGTTGATGAGGGAGGAGTACTATGCTCGGGATGAAATTCAGAAGTTGGAAACTGAGTACCTCAACCTGAAAATGGCAGGGTCGGAGATTGAAGCTTATACTACTAGGTCGCATGAGTTGGCAACTATGTGCCCTAACTACTCTACACCGCTCTACAAGCGGATTGAACTGTACATCAAGGGTTTGGTGCCACAGATTAAGGGGATGGTCACTGCTGCAAACTTCAACAACATTCAGCAGGTAATTCTTATGGCACACCAGCTGACTGATCAGAAGGTGGAAGAGGGACTGCTACCCCCTCGTGGTACTTCATCTTCTGGTACTAATGACAACAATAGAAAGTGGGAGAATGCATCTGGCAAACTCCCAGGCAATGGTAATCAGCAGCAGCAGAATAAGAAGCATGACAATCACAACAGTAGTAACAACCGCAATCACTCCCAGGGAGGTTATCTGGGAAACCGTCCCAAGTGCAACAAGTGCAATTTGCATCACAATGGGTCATGTAACAATGTTAAGTGCGATCTCTGCGGAAAGATAGGGCATAAACAGAGGGATTGTAGGGTGTACATCCTGGGGAGTCAACCAGCACCACAGCAATGTCAGCAACAGAAGGGTGGAAAGGGATGTTATCAGTGTGGTAGTAAGAACCATTTTAAGAAGAATTGTCCCCAACTGAACGGTAATGGAAACAATGGGGGAAATAACAACAACAATACTACCAACATTGGCAACAACAATAACAACAACAACAAAAACAACGGCAACAACAACAATGGGGCTCGTGGAAGTGCGTTTGTGATTGGCTCTAAGGAATCTAGGACTGATAACAATGTCGTGATGGGTACGTGTTCCTTAAACGACACTCTCGCTTCTGTTATATGATACTGGTGCAGACTATAGTTTTGTGTCATCAAAACTTAGCAAACAACTAGGGATAGTTCCTACTCTCCTTGATACCCCGTACTCTATAGAGTTAGCTGATGGGAAGCCTGTTGAGGTAACCCACATCCATCGTGACTGTAAGCTCGAACTAGATGGACAATTATTTGCCATCGACCTTCTACCTATCACCCTCGGAAGCTTTGACTCGTGGTTGGTATGGACTGGTTGTCCAAGCAACACGCTGAAATTCTCTGTCAGGAGAAGATTGTTCGTATCCCTCTCCCTAGTGGAGAACTTTTATCCATTCAGGGTGATCGTGGTGGTGCCATGGTGGGCATCATCTCCTTCTTGAAAGCCCAGAACTGTATTCGAAAGTGCTACCCAGCCATTTTGGCTAACATTTATGATACTCGAGCTGAAGTTGAAACAAAAATTGAGGATATCCCAATACTTCGAGATTTACCAGATGTTTTCCCAGGGGAATTACCTGGACTTCCACCTGTTCGTCAAGTGGAGTTTCAAATTGATCTTGCACCAGGAGCGGCCCAGTTGCACGCGCACCATACCGCCTAGCACCAGGCGAACTTCAAGAACTATCTACCCAACTCCAAGTGCTATTGGATAGGGGTTTCATTAGGCCTAGTTCTTCACCTTGGGGAGCCCCAGTCTTGTTTGTTAAGAAGAAGGATGGGAGATTCCGCATGTGTATTGACTACCGAGAGTTGAACAAGGTGACAGTTAAGAACCGCTACCCTTTGCCTCGTATTGACGACATATTCGACCAGCTTCAAGGGTCGAGTTTCTATTCCAAGATTGACTTGAGGTCAGGGTATCACCAGCTGAGAGTCCGAGAGGAGGATTTGGCGAATACGGCCTTTCGAACTCGTTATGGACATTATGAGTTTTGGGTAATGCCATTTGGGCTGACCAACGCACCGGCTGTGTTCATGGATCTTAGGAACCACGTGTGCAAGCCTTATTTGGACAAATTCATCATAGTGTTCATAGATGACATCTTAATCTATTCCGAGAGCAGGGAAGAGCATGAGCAAGACCTGCGGCTGATCATGGAACTCTTGTGAAATGAGCAGTTGTACGCGAAATTTTCTAAATGTGACTTCTGGATTCGTGAGGTCCAATTCTTGGGGCATGTGGTTAACGAGGCAGGAATACATGTCGATCCCGTCAAGATCGATGCTATCAAAAAAGGTAGGCTCCTAAGACTCCTACAGAGGTGCGACAGTTCCTTGGTCTTGCGGGATATTATCGCAGATGCATTGAGGGATTCTCAAAGATCGCTCAACCCGTCACTGCTTTGACGCAAAAGGGAATTACTTAAAAGTGGGGAGATGCCCAAGAATCTGCTTTTCAATTATTGAAGGCAAAACTTTGCAGTGCACCTATATTATCACTACCTAAGGGTACAGAGGACTTTGTGGTGTACTATGATGCGTCTATCCAAGGTTTAGGGTATGTACTGATGCAACACGAAAAGGTGATCGCGTATGCTTCACGACAACTGAAGGTTCAAGAAAAGAATTACACCACCCATGAATTGGAACTAGGAGTGGTGGTTTTCGTTCTCAAGATTTGGAGGCACTATCTCTATGGGACAAAGTGTATGATCTTCACTGATCACAAGAGCCTCCAGCACATATTTGATCAGAAGGGGCTAAACATGCGACAACGTCGATGGGTCGAACTCCTGAATGATTATGACTATGCCATCAAGTATCATCCAGGGAAGGCTAATGTAGTAGTAGATGCCCTGAGCCAAAAGGAAACAAAACCCAAACGAGTGCGAGCCTTACAACTTACCATACATTCTAACCTTCCTGATAAGATACGTGAAGCCTAGGGCGAGGCTTTGAAAGAGGAAAACATCGGGCTTGAAACCTTGCACGGTGCTGATAAGCACCTGGAACTGAGGACAGATGGCCTTCAGTACTTCATGAATCGAGTCTGGATTCCACTTTTTGGGGATCTCAAACAACTAGTGCTCGATGAGGCTCACACCTCTCGTTATTCGGTGCATCCTGGTTCGGATAAAATGTACCAAGACCTTAAAACACTTTACTGGTGGCCAAACATGAAAGCAGAGATAGCTACTTATGTTAGTAAGTGGCAGACATGCGCTAAGGTTAAGATTGAATATCAGAAAACTTCATTCTTGCTCCAGCAACCAGAAATCCCTATGTGGAAATGGGATGGAATTTCTATGGATTTTTCACAATGCTCCCACAAAGCTCCCTAGAACGCCAAGTGGGCAGAACATGATTTGGATTATCATCAATCATTTGACCAAATCGGCACATTTCCTCGCAATAAAGGAAACCGACACGCTGGAAAGACTGGACAACATCTATATCAAGGTGGTTGTCTCTAGGCATGGGGTGCTTACGTCTATCATATCAGATCACGATGGGCGATTTACTTCCCATTTTTGGAAAACTCTCCAAGATGCTTTGGGGACTCGTTTAGACATGAGCACAGCCTATCACCCTCAGACGGATGGACAGAGTGAACGTACTATCCAGACACTGGAAGATCTACTACGAGCGTGCGTGGTGGACTTTGGAAACAGTTGGGACAAGCACTTGCCCTTGATTGAATTCTCTTACAACAATAGTTATCACACTTCGATTCAGTGTGCACCTGAATCAGATTCAACGTTAGTAGTGCCGCTGGAAGAGATCCAAGTGGATGAACAACTACAGATTCAACGTTAGTAGTGCCGCTGGAAGAGATCCAGGTGGATGAACAACTACAGTTCGTGGAAGAACCAGTGGAAATTCTTGAGTAGGGCGTCAAGAAACTCAAGCAAAGCACCATACCTATTGTTAAGGTGCGATGGAATTCCCGTCTAGGACCGGAATATACGTGGGAACACATGGATCAAATGCGGCTCAAATTCTCACATCGCTTTACTGAACCTGAAACAGTACATAAATCAAACGCGGAACATAAAGCAGCTCTTTCAAAGTGAATTTGGGGGCGAAATTCCTTTCAACTTGGGGATGGTGTGACACCCGAGAACCAAGCATACATTTTTTCTAGCTGGCTTTATTGTTTACTTGCTGAATTTCGGGACGAAATTCTTTTCAACTTGGGGATGATGTGACACCCCGCATTTTCAGGTTAATACTTTTACTGAACTCTAGTTAACTTACATGTTCATACGTGGTTAAATACTTAACTAGGGTTAGTTATGGAGGCCTAACATATGTTAGATGATATTAACATATGTTATAACTAGGAAAATCCTTATTTTGACACACACACGAATCCCGTATCCCGAACGTTGGTGATTTGTCTGGCATACATAATAATGTGTACAATTGAATTATGATCAACGTGAAGTTACATGTTTATGTGGATTACATGTTTATGTGAATTACCACTTGACTGAAAGTTAATATGTAAACCATGCAAATTACGTGCACCTTATGCTTAATATGTTATGAGATGATAAAAACAATGGTTTTTATGCAAGTTAGGGTGGTTAATATTATCGGGTCCGGTTAGTGGACTAAAAAGGCTCGAATACCCAATTACTTGGGCAACAAGCCAAGCTTTCTTATAATTAGAAAACAAAAAAAATATAAACCCTAACCCCTACCCCTTTGCGCCGTGACCAACCCCCCACCCTCTCTCTCTCTCTCAATTTTCAACAAACATGAATCTTCTTCATCCTTTCAAGCTAGTTTGGGTGTAATCTCTAGGCTTTGAGGACTCTTGAATTGAAAGGTATAATCTTTACATGTTTTATGATGATTAGTAATACTTGAAAAGTTTAAAAATCATAGAACACACATATATATAAATCGCATGCATGTGTTAGTTTGAGTTCTTGAATGTTCATGGTGATTTGATGATAAAAATTGTTGTTAGTAATCATAATTAGGGTTTTTGTATGATAATATATGAGTTTGATCATGATAATATGGGTTATGCATGTGTTAGAGATTTTTATGCATGATTAGGGTTTATGAATTACTTGGGATGCAAGTTTCAGTTTCTGGCAGATTTGTTAGGGTGTTTTGTACGGTCTGTATCGTGATGTTAAACCGATTGTTTTGATGATTTCTTTGCATGGTTGTATTGTAAATGGTCTTAGCTTTTCATAATGGGCAAAACCATCAGATTTGGACATCGTTTGAGTGGTTTTTTGGAATTTTATTTGATTAAAGGTCATATCAAATTTTCGGAGTTGTAAACTTGGTTAACTTTAAACGATCATAACTTGAGTTTTACGAAGAGTTAGGATATGGAATTTGGATAGTAGGTCAACATTGGAATAATTTGGCTTTTACATTTGGGAGTTTAATTCGTTGGTTAAGTATTTTAAATAAATCGTTTTTCACAGCACACAATTTGTCCTAAAAACGTAGATTGTGTAGGGGATGTTTATGTGACTATTTGGAGTCTTATATGGTATGTATTTGACATGAACTTGTATGGACACTTATATGAGATGTACATGAGGTGTAAAACTGATAATAATCAATATGTTCACCAACGGGATTCGTAGGACTTACTTGTGCATGTAGAATCATTAGGTGTCACTACACGGTTTTGAACTTTTAAAAGTCTTGGACAAACGAGTTGTGTGGTGTATTGGTTATGCACATATACTCACCTAGTGACATTTGTAATAGGGAGTCGGTAGCTTATTACTATTTGTGGAATTTGGATTATTCACTTGCAACCTATGGTGAGCTTCACTACTTTTTCTCGAAAGCATGCATCTCGGGTTCGAGACAACTTTGGTAAACGTTTTCTAGCCCGGTTTGGGGCTACTGTTACAACTCAGGTTTGGACTCCTTGTGTGGGTCGGATTTTGGACTCCTTGTGTGGGTCGGGTTTTACGATTCCTTGTGTGGATCACGCTTTTATCAGTTTAAAACTTTTATAGCCTTTGTAAACTAAACAACACTCTATCACTTAAAGTCCTTACTTATTATTGGGTTAATCGCTGAAGGCGAACGGGGTATTAGTTGATAGCGCTATTAGGTTGTGCAACAACCTCATGCTTGAGGTGCTTGTGTCACGAGCATGAACTTCTGACCACATCTTTCTTACTAGTGTTGATAGACACTAGTACTAAGGCAGTTTAACGTATGTTAAAACATTACTGAAGGTTCTCAATAATCACATGTTTAGTTACAATGAGTGGGCTAGCTACCCCTGACAAACTTAAACTGATGACACTTTTCTTTAACTTTTGGGCTTTTGACAACTTTACATTTGTTATCCAGACTGTGAACTCACCGACTTTATGTTGACACACTTTAGCATGCTTTTGCAGGTCTGTAGGTATGGAGCACGATTAGGGCATGCATCATATTGTGACTTGGGATATGAACACTTTAATATTTTGAACTTTTAAATTTTGGTTTGGGCGCGTTGTTTTGCACAGACATTGTGTTGAACTGTTTACTTTATTTATGCTTCCACAACTACTTTAAAATGTTTGGTTAAACTATGAAACTCTTTTTACAACAACGAACTAATTGGTTTGGGCATTTAGAGTCGTTCATGATACTTGTGGCTATGGATCCTGGTTTGTCATGCGCCTCGCGGTAGAACCCCGTAGTGGAAATTTGAGGGTGTGACATTTGATTTCATAATGCTCATTTGCCAAGAGTTGTAACTAATCACTGGATATGGTCTGCTTTACAAAAGTGAATATCGCATATTTGCAACATCTGGTTAATATGTTAACCCAGGCATAAACCACCATTTATTAAGGAAGTTAGGGATGTACATGAGTTATTTGATGAGACATATACATCTTAGACGACCTTAATGTTGTTCGAGTTTGTATGAACCTAAAAGGGGTGAATAGGTTATTTTAAATTATATGGTATCTTGTTATCTTTAAGGACTTTTTTCTATATTTAGAATATTCCTTTTGAAGATCATGACATTGAGAACAATTTGTGATCAAGTCTTAAGAATCAACCTAAGAACACACAAGATTTATAATGTCTTGGGTGGATCCACCTTACGTCTACTTTTTGGTATCCATGTGCTTCATATATAACTTCTCAATAACTAAGGCAGTGATCGCTTTTACAAGTTTCTCAATAATAAGGTAGTGTTACCACTTTAATGTCTTACTAATATGGCATGATTTCAACCATACAAGCCAAATGAACCTACTACCATGTATGTGATTGTTGTGTGATTTCATCATTGCAAACCCCACAGAAATCGCCGTTTTTGCTCTGGCGCAAAAAACAAAATGCACAATCTTCTAATCACACACAATGCTAGCTCTATGAGGGGGACAACTCGTCCATATTGACAATAATGTAAAATTTGATCATCAACATTTGAATTATCATCTATCGCCAAACGCAACTAGCATAGACACCCATGACAAGGAAACTCTTACTATTGCAAACACAACTTCTAATGTGTTTCTTAAATTTTTTATAGTGTGAGGACTGTAAATGAACTCCTTACTAAAATTGACACACACATAACCGAATCGCACATCTATAATCTATAATCTATAATAACTTATAATAAAAGAATTAAACTTTGATGATGTGGCATTCAACGGAGGCCCCAACCTCTCCTTGAATGTGCCACGTGGCATCATGTAGGATTTTTTAATTTTTGAGTTTTTTTTAATAAATCTATATATATTATAATTATTTTAGGAAAAGATAAGAATTTAAAAACAAAATTAAATTTTCTCTCTAATGTTTCCTCCCATAATTTTTAAACGTTAATATCTTTTATATACGAGATTTTTTAAAGAAAAAAAATACACCAAATTAACGAGCGTTTTATTATCTTTCCAATAACTACCATAGTGCTATATAAAAAACGGAGAAAAAAAACGACTATTTTTGTGGGGTTTTGTTTTCAAATATATTTTACTCTACTAATAAATTACAAACGATAAACATAACTTCATAAGCTGAGATTCCTTTTTTTTATATTTGAATATGATAGCTTATGGCAGAAATTTGTTTAAAATAAATAATAATAATAATAATAATAATAATAATAATAATAATAATAATAATAATATTCATTAATCATGTATTGGCAAATCATTAATTATGTTGTCATATTAGATATTTTATTATGTTATATTAGATATTTCAACCTCGGGACACTCCTGGGATAAAAGCTAGTTAGTAATATTATACATGAGCCTCCTCGACAATAATCTAGAAAATGGACTGTTATTGGGTTGTGGCTTTCATGACTAACATCCATATTTCAAAATCATAAATAGTTAAGGATTAAAACATTTACAATTTACAAACATGTCACATCGTCAAGCAAATCATGGTTTACATAAGTTGAAGACTGTCGGTTGTTCTCATAAACATACACAAAACAAGCTTGATTGCACCATGACATACAAACACTTCACTTCTAACTTAACATTTACAAATGTATCACATAAGTATACACCACATAAATATCAACAATACTGAACGCTAAATCGATATATAAAAGTTTTAAACCTAAAAACATGACCAAATTTTTGGAAAAAATAAAAAATTTCACGGTAAGCCTACGATGCCCCGTGCCCGTTTCCTTTCTATTTAAAAATCATATTGTAGTCCAAATAACTGACTTCAATTAGTTTTATGATTTTTATATGAAAATCTATCTATACTTTCAATAATAGGAGAGTCGTAAGTGACATCAGAAAGCTGATGTGTCAACAACTTACGCAGGCCACCAATGCCTGCGTGATGCAAAAAGTGACGTCAGTAGCCCCCTTAAAATATTAACAAATAATACGTGGGCCACGTTATAGCACCGCTGTTGACTTTAAAACCATCTGTCTATTGCCCACTTGCCTGAACAGCGGTAAGTATCCCACTTGCTTCAACAGTGTTTTGAACGAGTGTTGGTCTTAAATTTGAGCTCTAAATTGAAATTCAAATTTCAAACTCGACACCCCATTACACAACTATATAAAGGCATCATGTCCCTCTTTTTCTCTCAGACAATTATTAAATCTCTTCGATAATTTTGAAACCATAACAGCTGCTTCTCTCACATTCAAGTTCATGTTGAAAGATTCGACTATCAGGTAAACTAATTCTAACCGATCATATCAATAAGAATAAAATTTATCCGTTTTGTTTTTTCAGTGAGCCTCAATCTTTTGTCTCGTTAATCAGCAACCAGATTATTTACGTTGAAAAAGGTTCCACTTTGGAAGATTCTTACAATCAAAGAAAAATATTCGTTATACGATTACCAACGGATGTAGATCGGCAGCGTCAAACTAAAGATGGGTATGTCTTTACCTTTTTATAGCCATTTATGCGAGCGTTTAATTCGTGTTAATCTTTATGTGTTTAACACGTGTGTTTGATTAATTTGAGTGATGCTTGATTTAGTATTTTTGTCAATATTTGACCGTTAACAGATAGAGGCGTTAGCTTTAAGCACTCGGGACTCTTTCCAGATTGCAATTAAGCTTTTACGCCACTATGCCAGTATCTTTTGAGGAAGTCGACTGCATCTGCGCCCGCTTTTGTGGTTCCCACTGTTGTTCTCAATAGGTATGTTTGGTGAAATTCTTAACTTTTTTTTCAACGCTTGTAGTTGAAGTATAAACGTGGATGTTTTTTTCTGTTCTGTTTCCAAGCAGAGTATGTGAGGAAGCACCTTGAGTATGTTGATATTCAAGGTTTGTCTTTTGGAGATTCTTTACAGTTAAAGAAACAAATATGTGTTCAAGAATGATGGATGTATAAAGACATGTTATGGTCAAAGTTGATTTGAATGTATTAGCTGCGTCAGTTTCAAGTTTTCTGAAGATTAGTAAAAGAATTATTTTCATTTTGTTAGTACTTTTCTGTAATATCTGTCTGCGTAAAACATCTTTTGGAGATTCTTTACAGTAAAAGAAAGAAATATGTGTTCAAGACTGATCGGTGTATAAAGACATGTTATATTCAAAGTTGATTTGAATGTATTATAGATGTTGATATTTTTGTAGAATTTTTATTGCTACAAAATATATGTTCATTTTAAGTGTTACACTTTTTTTTGAAGGGTGACTTTCTATGTACTGAACCGAATTGGTCACCAGGTTCGTCGAAGACGATTACCTGTCAGATCCGCATCCTCGTCGCGATGTTCTGTCGGGCCCCGGCCGCCGCGTTGTCTGACCTTCGCCAGGAAACCATACTACCCCCCACACGATAAATCGCTTGGGTAAGTATCTGGGTAAAACCGGGTTGCCCTCCGAATCGAACCATGCCTCGGTAGGTTCTTTTCATCATAGGGTCGTCCCGCACCTTTCGCTACCGCCGGGAGTCGAACCGGCGTCTCCAAGGAGAACACCGGCCAATAAAAGACTTCAAATCATTGGTAAGAACAATAGTTTTAATTGTTTAATTAATATATAAATAATAATGTGTAAATTTATGTTATATTTCATCTAGATCCTTCATACCTATAATGGCCATTAATAACTTTTAGGGTTGTGCGGAATTTTTGTAATTATTATATTTATTTCGTTAGATATTGATTACAAGTTAAATTTTACAGAGTCTGTTTTAAAATTCTGGTTACATCATCCTTCAGCTCAAAATTGTAATGGATCACAGTTGTTTGAAAACATCTGTTTGCATGTCGTCAAATTAGACATACCCATGAACTACCATCCAACGGTAAAACTGAACTATCGTACAATAAGATCACAAAATAACACTAGCATAAGATGATTAGTATGAAAACAAGTACGTAGCATGTTTCTCCCCCTAAAACATAAAGACTGAAAGAGAGGCCGTGAAACTCACCTTAGGTTGTGTCTTCACTTAAAAGAGTAATCCGACATAACCTAGCTTAGTTGAATGAAATCACTTTGTTTTCCGCTGTGACTAACTAATATTTACTACTCGGTTGTTTGTAAAACTTAACCCCATCCGGTTTTTGGGTATGAATTATGTTTTGTGCTTATTTGATAATTGGTAACTTGTGTTAAAATTTTGTTCACGCCCACTTAAATCCGTTAATTGTAACAACTTAGGGGTAGGGTCTTACAAGTTAATTAATAAATATTCGTTTCTTTTAAATTCTTTCAGTTAAACATGCGATGCAATAATCACTTGTACACAACACATTTCTTTCTTGTACATTTCAATCTACATGTTGATATTGACTAATACAAACATCGAAACATCGACAAAAATAAGTAGGTCGTCATGGTGTTTTTGAATGTCTTTAAAATATAATACTTTAAAAGGTATGATAAGATTAAATAAAAGAATTATAATTTTGTAGAGGGGAGGAGAAAATTGTAACTATTAACTAAAAATGAGGGAATTAAGGTAACTAAAATGAGGTACTAAAGTGTAAAAGTGTTTGAATGACTATTTTATTCTCATTTTAGGGTTGTTAATGAAAATAATGTTCTTAACTTTTGGGTACTTAAACTACCTCTTCATTATGCATTATAATAGAGTATAGATATGTAATATGTAATATGTAATTCCTAGTTCACGCACCCTACATGTAATGCTTCAAATTTGTTCACTCGTAACTTGCTAAACCTATAATTTCGCTTTTGAATTTTGAAAGTTGTTATTAAAGTGTAGTCATTTCTTTGTTGGGTATTACATTTCATAGTTGAAACTATCATGAAGAACATATTTATGCTTACTCTTTTTATCCTAACTATTACTACGACCATTAGGGCTACAGGTACTTTACCAATAACCGTGTTTTTTTATTTATGAAACAACTATGTATTTACAATCGCATATCTGTTTTTAATGGCGAACAAACGATGTCTCGACTACCTGGGTTACCCATCAATTGGTTACAAAAGCACCTCATACGCTCCTGGGGGAAGACACGTCTTAAGTGCTCGCCAACAGGTAGTGCTGGGTAGCCAGAACCCACCAAGACTAGGCTTTATCCATCATTTCCCATGTCACTCCACCACAAGGGTGAGGGCTATTGACAAACGCATATTGAGTGTGGGGATCACACTTGTAAATGTGTCCGCACATGACGTAGAATTTACGTACATACTAAACGCTAATTTTAGGTTAGACCATGTGTAGTGGTGGGTTAATTTCAAGCCCCTTATTTGGGCGTTTTGTGCCATGTGTCATGTTGGTCCCACATGAGACTTGAAAGGGGTTAAAATTAACGAGTAGTAGTGTGGTGTGAGTGTGTGTGTATATAAAGATATTAAAATTGAATTAAAAAAATAAATAAAGAGGAAGTAGTTATTGGAAGAGATGATTGTGATTGGTCAAAGCACAAAGTTCATGAGCGTGAAATCTTTCACGCCATTATACATAACGCCCAGAAGGAGGGGGTGATGTTTGCATGTGAAATGGAGCGTGAATCGCCCTTTTAACACCCTTTTAGGTTACCACTATTGGTGGTCTTATGTAAAAAAAAATTCCATGTCTTTTATGTAACCCATATTACTTTGTTAATTTTTATATATGAATAATGACAAAATGTCTCGTTTGAATTTGTAGGATCCACAAATGAAGTCGATGAAATAAAAGAAATCTGTTACGAGGGGAACACTTGTGGTATATTGCGCAGATATTGTTGTACCCCTCCAGGGCGGTACTGTCCTTGGCAAGTGGTTTGTTACGAAAACATGGACCTTTACTATAGAAAATGCGGAAATGAACGTCACTACGAACACAATATAAAATTAATTGCAGTTTAAATGCTTGTGCAGTTATCTATTAAATGAAATAATTGTTTATATATTTGTCCACCTAAGTGCTATCCTGATGTAACTTTTATAATTATGGAATGAAATAACAATACCGGTAAAAAATGAAAATCATAGGAGTGAATATATATATATACATATATATATGTATATATAGGGGATGGGTAAAATGGAAACCTCATCAAAGTTGATCAATGCTCCATGATTATTTGTATATAATAATCAAAAAGCAAGTGGGCCACCATAATAAAAAAAATATGATTAAGGGCATTATGGTAATCTTAAATTAATGTTTTATAATTTAATTTTTTGAATCCTATGTTTAAAAATGTTGATTTGACACTTGTCAAGTCACCTTTCTCCTACTTTATGGCACTCTTTCCCACACGATTATTAATGTGCGTTAGTATTATGAAGCAAAATTCTGACCTCGTGTGAGACATCGCTAACATGTGTTAACAGGCATATACTAAAAGAACAAACTAAAAGAACACATAAAATGTATATTTGTTTAAGAAATGATAAAAACGATCATTATAATTGTTTTGGTCAAAAATTACTTGATAAAAATAATTTTGTTTTCCTAATTAAAAATGTGAGGTAGAGTGTTAAAACTGTACGTTTAATATGTTAAGAGGTTAGTTATATCTTGAAGATGGTACGTTAGAATAATAAAGAAACAATAATTGACAACTATGCTCAGGATGGCAAAGGAATCAGTCACAATGGATAGTTATATCCTGAGGATGTAACTGTCTAATACGAAGGTGGAATAAACAAATGTAAATGAAATGAAACAAAGGAACAAAACTCGATGTAAGAGGAATGCTCTTGATCAATGATGATCGCCGGCACAAAACCTCGGGAGGAGACTAGGCCCCTGCCTTGTTTGTTAATATTAATATGGTAAAAAGATTACAACTTTGGAAGAGTGATGAACGAATTACTAAGATTACAATGTTGTGTTGTATGTGTCAGTAGAGAGTATTAGGTGTTCTATAACGAGTAAGCTAGTATCAAGTGAGTATGAAGCAAGTAAGTGTCCTATTTCGTTCTTCACACCCTTATTTATAATTTACAAGTGAATAAATAGAAGATCCCATGATATCCGCCTTCTTTAATGAGCCATTGGACTGTTTCAAGTCAGCTTTGAAAAGAGGTTAACCAATATAGACGTTGGTTAACCATTTCCTTGTTTTTCGCCTCTCATTTATCGTTGGACGGTTACACATTTGACCTATTCTTTAGTGATGGATTTCCTCTACACGTATAGCTCTTCCATGCTCAGCTCTTTTGACTTGAGTATGACAATATAGCCGTTAGGGAAGAGTTACAAGCCTTAATATTAATTAAGTGTACCTGAAATTATATAACAATAAGATAATTCGTTAGTTTATCCTCAGGATGCTCATAAGGCAAAACACTGTACATCCTGAACCCTGCTCAGTTCTTTAGTATCCTGAGGATGTCACATAGAACATACAAGCTAAAATCATCTTGAGGATTTCACCACCAAGAACTGTCCCCAAAGAATATGTTACCGTTAATATCTCAAACGGTTACAATATTTTTTAACTCTGAAGCTTATCTGATAAGCCTGATTAGACGTTTGTCAAAATAACAATGGCTACTTTTTCGGCTATAATTTTGTGATGACCGTTACACATCATCACCTTCTACCATCTATATCTAGACCTTGATCCTTCCTTTATAATCACAACAAGATTATCAAAAAGGTAATTTCTCTCTTCTTCTCTGTTTTTCTTTAATCCTTCAAAAGTTTTTCAAATAAATAATCCTGAGGATGGGCAAAAAGTTAACAAGAGCATCTGGAAGAGTTGGAATCCATAAGGATTTCATACCCCAAAACCTGCTTAAGGAGCCTGAACAGGAGGTCTGCTCCTTCCATGATAGGGATATTCATGCCTTAAAGAACTTAGGGGCCTTCCCTAGTTCTGCTGTTATTCGTCCCTATGATTAGGGTGCAAAATCTGATTTTGCATCTTCTGTTTGGGTTTGCTTCTTGTACCCGCCATTCCATATTGACCTAAGATATCTATTCCCCAAGTTTATCAAAGATTTCTTTGATGTTACTGGGATGGCATATGCTAAGGCTATGCCGGAGATTTGGAGGATCTTGATGGTCTGTAATAAGATCATCGAGAACCATGGCATCCAACTACAGATTAGAGACCTGTCTTACATATATAAGTTGAAAACACACAAGTCAAACCGTTATGTTCTTCAACTTATCAACAAAGAACCTCCTTTCCTGTTCAATGTCATAAAATCTGATAGGTCTTGGAAGTCAAAGTTTTTCTTTGTGAGGAGGGATTCCATTCCTTATGGGGATGATATCCCTATGTCTTAGTTAAAAAGTGGTAAACGCTTTATAAGATGTCAAAGTTTAAAAAAATTTTGTAGTTATATCCTGAGGATATCACTAACATTGTGAAAATTTGTGTGCTTACAGGTGCTTCTTTTGCTAAACTTGCTCCTCCTCTAGACGACACTTTTCTATGATATAAGGAAGTAACTGACTTACCTCCCTCAGCAAGGACATTCGAAGTAGAGGAAAGTTATACCACTAGCCAAGCTACAGAAATGTCTGGTAAGTATTACCCTTTACATCCTGAGGATGTTTATGTCATGTATCCCTGTCTATACCTGTGTTTTGATTTTCTCAGCAAAGAAATCTCCCTTCTTCGACTTAGATGAAATTGATAACCAGGATGTCAAGGCTGCTAGGATTACTTCACCATCTAGCTCTAGGATGGCCATTCCTCTTCCTCCTCCTAAGCCTAAGGCCCAGACATCCTCTAAGAAGAGGAAGACTGCTTCTGCCTCAGCCCAAGAGATCTCTCCCTTTGAGGGTCTCAGCTCTGAGAATGTCTTGGCCAAGATTTCCCAATTTACTCTCCAGGTATAGTGTTATCCTGTGGATGAAATTAATAATTTTTGAATAAAAGCTAGGGATGAAACACTTACCTGTTTTACTTGCCTTGTAGGGACATGAATATCTGCTGAAATCCCTGGAGGATGTCGCCAAAGAGCTCAATGACACTAAAGCTAAACTTGAGGACGTGAAGAAGATTTCCCATGACAAGGGTAAACACCTTGAGAAGAAGTTGGCCAAAGTAGAGGCTGAGCTAAAGCTGGTGAAATCTGAGCAGGCTAAGATATAGGTTTCAATATGAAGTTTATTACTATGTAATTGAAACTAATGAGAATATTCATATTAACAATTTAAAACATAACACATTTTGAATAAAAAATAGTATTACACGTTGTAAATAAAAAATATTAATATATGTTTATCAATTATTGTTGATAAACATTATGAAAAAAATGGTTATAATAAGTTCACTGAGTGGAAAGTAAATATTCAATATACTTTCTTTAAAAGATTAGTTACAATGATGAAATTTTATGTTTTTTGTTAAAAAACTTATTAAAGAACTATTATTTAGTTAAAGTATAATAAGACTTCATTAAAAATTATAATTCCACGTTTTATAGATGCTGATATTTTTGTAGAATTTTTATTGCTACAAAATATATGTTCATTCTAACTGTTACACTTAAAATAAAAGACTTCAAATCATTGGTAAGAACAATAGTTTTAATTGTTTAATTAATATAAAAATAATAATGTGTAAATTTATGTTATCTTTCATCTAGATCCTTCATACCTACAGTGGCCATTAAAGACTTTTAGGGCTGTGCGGACTGTTTGTTATTATTATAGTTAGTTCATTAGATATCGATTACAAGTTAAGTTTTACAAAGTCTGTTTTAAAATTCTGGTTACATCATCCTTCAGCTCAAAATTGTAATGGATCAAAGTTGTTTGTAAACATCTGTTTGCAAGTCGTCAAATTAGACATACCTTTGAACTTAGAATAGGTTTCAATATGAAGTTCATTACTATGTAATTGAAACTAATGAGAATATTCATATTAATAATTTAAAACATAACACCTTTTGAATAAAAAATATTATTTCACGTTGTAAATAAAAAAATTTAGTATATGTTTATCAATTATTGTTGATAAACATTATGAAAAAAATGGTTATAATAAGTTCACTGAGTGGAAAGTAAATATTCAATTTACTTTCTTTAAAAGATTAGTTACAATGATGAAATTTTACGTTTTTTGTTAAAAAAACTTATTCAAAGAACTATTATTTAGTGAAAGTATAATAAGTCTTCATTAAAAATTATAATTCCACGTTTTATAGATGCTGATATTTTTGTAGAATTTTTATTGCTACAAAATATATGTTCATTTTAAGTGTTTCACTTAAAATAAAAGACTTCAAATCATTTGTAAGAACAATAGTTTTAATTGTTTAATTAATAAAAAACTAATAGTGTGTAAATTTATGATATCTTTCCATCTAGATCCTTCATACCTACAGTGGCCAGTAAAGACTTTTAGGGCTGTGCGGACTGTTTGTAATTATTATAGTTATTTCGTTAGATATTGATTTTAAGTTAAGTTTTACAGAGTTTGTTTTAAAATTCTGGTTACATCATCCTTAAGCTCAAAATTATAATGGATCACAGTTGTTTGAAAACATCTGTTTGCAAGTCGTCAAATTAGAAATACCTTTGAACTTAGAATATGTTTCAATATGAAGTTTATTACTATGTAATTGAAACTAATGAGAATATTCATATTAATAATTTAAAAAAATTACATATTTTGAATAAAAATAGTATTACACGTTGTAAATAAAAAATATTAATATATGTTTATCAATTATTGTTGATAAACATTATAAAACAGATGGTTATTCAACGAAATATTATTTAGTTCATGTATAATAAGTCTTCATTAAAAATTATAATTACACATTTTATAGATGATTATACTTTTGTAGGATTTTTATTGATTCAAAATATATGTTCATTATTTAAAGTTATATTACAATAAAAGACTGCAAATCATTCGTAAGAACAATAGTTT
Source organism: Ambrosia artemisiifolia (assembly GCA_032199755.1). Classification (NCBI taxonomy): domain Eukaryota; kingdom Viridiplantae; phylum Streptophyta; class Magnoliopsida; order Asterales; family Asteraceae; genus Ambrosia; species Ambrosia artemisiifolia. Next base: position 16,321,420 of record CM063523.1, read on the forward strand.
TAATTGTTTAATTAATATAAATATAATAATGTGTAAATTTATGTTATGTTTCAAATAAAGATCCTTCATCTCTATAGTGGCCATTAAAGACTTTTAAGGCTGTGCGGACTGTTTGTAATTATTATGAATTTGAAAACGGTGATTTAACTTAATTTAAATTTATAGTTATTTGGGAATTATTAACTTTTGTTGAATTTTAATATCTGTTTACAATTCAATAGTTGTTGATAAACATTATCAAACAGATGGTTATAATAATTTAAGTGAATTATATGTAAATATTTCACTTCATTTCTTAAAAAAGTTTGTCATGGAAATATTAATAATTGAAAACTATAGTTACATATTTTATAAATGCTGATATTTTTTAAGAATTTTAATTTCTATAAAATATATTTTCTTTTTTTTAAGTTATAGGAACAATAAAAGAGTTCAAATCATTTATAAGTACAATATTTTTAATTGTTTAATTAATATAAAAAGAATAATGTGTAAATTTATGTTATGTTTTCATCTAGATCCTTCATCTCCACATGACAAAGACTCTTAGGGCTATGTCGACTGTTTGTAATTATGAATTTGAAAAGACTGATTTCGTTACATATTAATTACAAGTTAGGTTTTCAAACTCTGTTTTCAAAATCTGGTTAAATCATCCTAAAAGTCAGTTGAAAATTGTAATTGATCACAGTTGTTGGAAACTAATGATAATATTCATATTAATAATTTAAAACATAATAGATTGTGAATAATAAAAAATATTATTATACATTGGTAATAAAAATGGTAATGTTTTTTTTTGTTGTTTAATAATAGTAAAAATAAGTATTTTTAGCATTAATTGCAGCTGTATTTTCTGTCAGATGTACATTATCCACCAAAGACTTTTATGACTGTAGCGACTGTTACTAATTATGAATTTGAAAAGACTGGTGTAATTTAAATTCACATTTATTTTGTTTGATATTCATTACAAAGTCTGTTTTTAAAAATCTGATTGTATTATCCTTCAATGGATAATTGTATTGGATTATAGTTGTTTATGAACAACTGTTGACAAGTTATCAAATGTTTTATTATTTTTTTAATGATTAATGTTTATGTGATTGGTTAAAAAAGTCTGTCATGTAATAATAAATGTAGTTATTGATTAATTGTAGTGCGTATATATCTATTTTCTAGTCTATAAAAGGCGAGGAACTCTTCATTTCAGTTTGCAAGCTTGTAATACTTGAACTATTGAAAAGCAAACCAACCCTCTATACCTTCAGTATATAATGTTATTTCATTTAAATTACGTATCCTTAGTCTTCTCTAAAATTGTGGGTTTGAAAGAAAAATGTATTGGCAATAACCTGTTGCTAATGAAGTCGGAATTGGTGTTGCTGGAAGGTTCTTACAATCAAAGGAAAATATTAGCTGTTTTGTTATAATAAGAAAGCCTGTCCAAAATGTGATGGGTCTCTATATAAATAATATGTCTCTAATTTTTCCGCTACTTAGAGCCATATTATTGTATATGTTTTCTTTTTTTTGGAGCCCGGCTTCTTTTGGTTTTGTTTTGTGGTGTTTCAGCTGTATTTTTTATTTTTCTTTTTGTCTTATAGATGAGATGTGTTAGTTTGTATTAGTTCTCTTTTAGTGTGATATTAAAGATTTTTGTTAGAGCACTTCTATTTTGTATCTTTGTAAGCATTTTTCATTTTGTTGTGTTTCGGCTGTATTTTGTATTTTGTATGTTTGTTTATTCTCATATTGTAAGTAAAATTATGCAATTCGAATGATGAGTTTTATTGGTGTAATTTTTTTCAGTATGGTTGTTTTGACAAATTACAGTTAGTGTTGCTCAATCTTGATACACACTTTTTGTATATATATATGAATATATATATATATATATATGGTGTGAATAGAAAATAACTTTTAACACGGTATGGTACACGTATTATACACTTTACGGAGTGACGTTTAAATTGCAAGTGTATACATTTTACAGTTGGCACATGTAAATATAGTTTTTCATCTACCGCGTTTATAGCATTAAATTTCGTAATTAATATGAAATGATAACTTTGGTTATTATTTGAACTATGGGCTTATAAATATGTAGATTTTTTACTGAAAATTGTACTATATAGTCATATTGTATATCGAGAATATTTTTTATTACTTTTTCAAGTTATGGCATCATCATCTTCACCAGCAGTATTCGCAATGGATTTCAAGGTCGATTTAATAAAACAAGTTCTTATGCAATATGATGAAGATACATTGTATAAGGATGTCTTGAAGCAGACTTTCAACCGTATTTCAAACTCTTTTGATAAAAAAGCCAAAGTAGTCGGGAAATTGAAGTGTTTGCCACCATCAACAATTCGTGACAGTGGTATAGTCTTTCATATCGATGCGATGAAAAGTGATCTGGAGCAGTTAGAAATAATTTCTGATATTGTAAAGTCACTTAAGGCTTCTATGGACTTGAAGTTAAAGTTTTTAAATTCATTTTGAATGTTATGTCTTTTATCTTTTTGTTTTTGTATGTTTTCGGTAATGTAGTAGATGTTGATATAATATCATAATATTTAAATAAAAATATTAGTTTTTGGTTAATGTTATTTGTATAATAGATAAATTAAACACAAATTAATGCAAACATACTTGAAGTATAATGTGTAAGAAAGTGTTAATTTTAAGAAAGATCATATTTATCGTAAACTAATTAGTTATCAGATATTTAAACTACTGTGGTATGATTTGACAATAGGTGCAGTCTGTAAAATTTGATGTGTGGCTTTTAAAGACTTTTAGGGCTGTGCGGACTGTTTGTAATTATTATGAATTTAAAAACGGTGATTTAATTTAATTTAAATTTATAGTTATCTAGCAATTATTAACTTTTGTTGAATTTTAATATCTGTTTACAATTCAATAGTTGTTGATAAACATTATGAAAGAGATGGTTATAATAATTTAAGTGAATTATATGTAATATTTCACATCATTTCTTAAAAAAGTTTGTCATGGAAATATTATCTATTGAAAACTATAATTACATATTTTATAAATGCTGATATTTTTGAAGAATTTTAATTTCTATAAAATATATTTTCTTTTTTTAAAGTTATAAGAACAATAAAAGACTTCAAATCATTTGTAAGTACAATATTTTTAATTTTTCAATTAATATAAAAAGAATAATGTGTAAATTTATGTTATGTTTTCATCTAGCTCCTTCATCACCATAGCAGTCATCAAAGACTTTTAGGGTTGTGTCGACTGTTTGTAATTATGAATTTGAAAAGACTGATTTCGTTACATATTAATTACATGTTAGGTTTTACAAATTCTGTTTTAAAAATCTGGTTACATCATCCTAAAAGTCAATTGAAAATTGTAATTGATCACAGTTGTTTGAAAACATCGGTTGGCAAGTTGTCAAATTTTGTATAGATTTGAACTTACAATAGGTTTAAATATGAAAGTTTATTGCTTTGTAATTTTAAACTAATGATGATATTCTTTCATACTAATAATTTAAATCATAATACGTTGTGAATAAAAATTATTATTACACATTTTAACAATACTGATTTTTTTAAAGAGTCTTTATATCTATAAAATATGTCTTATTTTTTTAAGAATTTTTATGGTAACCTTTTTTTTGTTGTTTAAGAGTAGTAAAAATAAGTACATTTAGCATTAATTGCTGGTGTATTTTCTGTCAGGTTGCATCTAGATCGTTCATCTGTGCATTGGCCATCAAAGACTTTTAGGGCTGTAGCGAATGTTACTAATTATTAATTTGAAAAGACTAGTTTAATTTAAATTTATAGTTATTTCGTTAGATATTCATTACAAAGTATGTTTTAAAAATGTGGTTATATTATTCTTTAGTGGATTATTATAATGATTCACAGTTGTTTCTCAACATCTGTTCACAAGTTATCAAATATTTTATTAATTTTAACTTGGAATAGGTTTGTATATGAAACTTTATTATTAGGACATTTTAACTAATTAGTACGTATAATGGTAATACTAATCATCTAAAACGTAATACATTGTGAATAAAAACAATTATTACAATTTTTAACAAAGATGATTTTTTTTAACAATTTTTATAGCTATAAAATATGTCTTATGGAAATTGTAAATTGTATTTTACAAACTGTTCATCTGTACATATGCCATTATTAAATTTTGTTAAATTTTAATATATGTTAAAAATTCAATAGTTGTTGATAATTCAACAGATGTTTAAAAGTGATAAAAAAAATGATTACGATTATGAAGTTATTTTATTATTTTTATTATTGTTGTTCAATTGTTTTTCATTCTACAATAAATAAATTAAAATTTCCAAAAGTAAATTACAATTTTATATTTACTTTAAATTTAAATGCATCTAATAAACTTGAAAACCCAAATTTTTGAATACTTACTATATTTCAGCCTATAAAAGGGGATGAATTTCCAATATTCATTTTCAGTATTCTCACTTTACATCTCTCTATCTCTCCATCCAATATGCATTATGATATTACCCTCAAAGTTTTCTCCACAAACTTTTCGAAAAATTCTTTCAATCAATGAAAAATAGTTTACAACCAGTTGGTTGATAAACACTCTGGAATTGATGTTTTCCAATGATTCTTCCAATCAAAGGAAATTATCATTTCATTATTATATATATAGATCCAGTTCCTACTTTCCATCGTTAGGGATTTTGGAAGTGGTTCACATTTAAATAGTAGGTGTTATCGTGTACTTCTTTTAATGTTTATGTTTCTGCTTTTGTTCCGATGATGCTGGGAAGAACTATCATTGTCTAGGATTTGGTTGCTAGAAGGGTTTTTTTATGTAATTTTTGGTAAATTCACATATTGTAATTTATTCTTTGGTAAAACTTCCAGTTTGTGTTTATTTTTGTTAAATTTAATATTTAACTCAAATTAGTGATTTGTGATAATATGATTGAATTGAATCGTATAACAAGTGTTTTAAAGAAACTTTGTTAAAGGGAAGAAAAAAGATTTAACTAACGGTTTAAAACTCAGATGAATTATTGAAATGTATTTTATATTATTATTGGTCTAAATTAAAATTTAAGTATAATAAAACTGATTAAAAAGTCTACTGTTTAAACCAACAGATGATTGGTGTTTCATAAACAAATATTCAAAATGTAAATGTGTTATAGTTGTTAGTAGCAGTTGTTTAATACAACAACTGTTTGAAAAAAACCGTTGAATTAAAAACTGTTTGAATCAACAGATGTTTTAAAAAATCCCCTTAATTGACGCACTACATTTGAACAGACGGTAGAAACTATTGGTAAAAAGTATTGGTGTTTATTTGCAAATTTTTATTTAAAATAAAAATAATAATTTAAACAGTTGTCTCAGTGGGAAAATTAACTAAACAATTTATTTTACATCTGTTTGAGTTAACAGTGTTTTAAAGACAGTGTTTTACAAATTCTTCTAAATTAACGGACTTCATTTGACAGATGTTATCAAGTACAAAATAAAATAAATTACATAAATCGATGTTTAAAGCAATATATGTTTTACGGATTTATAAAAAGCCTCTACACTTGAGTCCACTTTACTAAAGAGAAATTGTCTTGCAATAGATATATTATAAAAAAAGGGGCAAAATTAATGATTACGTTAAAAATATTATTTTATTATTGTTATATTTTATTATAGTAATTTCTTCAGTCTATATATAGGTCCGTAAATGGTCATTTCTGTTTGCATCTTTATATCCATTGAAGCATTGGAAAAACAAATCTATCTTCCATATCTCCATGATAATCTTATTTCTTTTAAATTTTCTACCACCAATCATCTCTAAAATTGTTACAATAAAAGAACAACGTATTACCAATAAATGGTTGCCTTTGAAGTTGGAATTTGTTTTCTCTGAAGATTCTTATAGTCAAAGAAAAATGTTACTTTTATCCGTATGCACCTCTATGGTCTTAATAAATAGACATGGGTGTATGTGAAATAATGTGTTTTCCACCCTTCAAAGGTTAGGAGGCATATTATTATTTAGGTTTTGTTTTTTTTTCCTTTTTAGATTGTTATTTTGTATCCTTTTCCTGTATTTTCTTTTTTTTTTTTATTAGAAGACTTCTAGCTTTTGTATTTGTAAACTGTTTTATTTTGTGGTGTTTTACCCATATGTAGGTGTTGTCGTATACTTCTTTTCATTGTTTTTTGTTTCTTATTTGTTCTGAAGATGCTCACAAGAAATATCATTCTGTAGGGTTTGGTTGCTAGAATGATTTTTTATGTTTCCTTGTATTTCAATGTAGTTTGATAACTCACATATTGTAATTCTGTTGTTATTAAAGTAATTTTTTAGGGATATTTATATTTATTCTTTTATAAGTCTTCCATTTTGTATTTTATTTCTGTTAAATTTAATGTTTAATTCAAATTATGAAATTGTAAAACTACTGTTGAATCGTATAACTGCTGTTTCACAAATTTGTTGATTACTCAACAGATTTTGATAAACAGTTTAATGAAATTTCCGTTAAACGTTTAAATTAATTGTTTCTTTCTAATATCTGTTTTTCCAATAGTTATTTTCATTCGTCTATTCATTTTCCTTTTCTCATTATAACACTTTCAGTGGTGTGAATTGCAAAGTTAATGATTATAATTTTGAGGTTGGTGTATTTTTTATTTAAACGTAAGAGTAATAATTTAAAAAAATATCTTCATATTGCTAAATAGTGTCTGTGTTCGGATTGAAATTTGTATTTTAAAAAATAAAGAATTTGAAGAGTTGTTTCAGTGGGAAAATTATCTAAACAGTTGAATTTAAATCTGAACAGAGGTTTGATTTGTTTGTAGATTTATGTTGGCGTCGTTGTAATAGTTTCCGTTATTAAACATCTGATCATTATTATTAACTGCTGTTTTTTTATGAAACAGACGTTACGAGACAGATGTTACTAAACTATTTTTATTTACAACAGACAATTGGCTTCGTTACGTTGAATTTAGTAAACAAATCTTAAAGTAATTGTCATTAAGAAACAGAGAGATGATAATAAACAGTTCCTTACATTTAAAACATACATAATAAAAACCATATCTATCATATAAACTAATAAATTAAAATGTCAAAAACCCTTTGTTTCTTTTTCAGAATCTCGCTTGAAAGATCTTTTTTTAAGTCTATCAATGCTTCATGAATGTTGTTGTCTATTTGTAGTTGTTGAGTCAAGTAGTCTTCTATCTTTTCTCTCAAAGCAGTTGGAGGTTCATGCAAAACCATATCTAGCACGCCAATGTTTGTCCATGATTGTCCCTTAACTATTTCTTCCATCTTCTCTACTTGATTTCTAACATGTTCGTCTTTTCTACTTTTGTTTAGTGAGCAAGTGCTGAATATTGACTTAATGTCTGATGTATCAACAAAATGATAGTATGATCTGTTTGCCATTTTTGTAGATGAAGTTTAATATATGTAATATGTAGAATTTATAGATAAATTTTAAGTTTGATATCAACATATTTATAGAACTAACTTTGAAAGATAATTAATTTCACGCGATATTCGGTACAACTTATACTTTATTATTTCGTCTATTCATTTTCTAAAGAATTTGTGTATTTATGTTTCAGAAGTTGTGTAGACTCTTTATATACTATAAACGTATAGAAACTAAATAATCATTATAAAAGAACTTTTCGTTTAACACGTTAACTCAAGTATAATAAGTATACTACGCTATGACCTTTCATTTCACGCGTTTAAACGTTGATTCTATTTATTTTTCCTTCCACAGATTACACAATCTGTTGGCATAAATATAGAGAAACTTAGTTTGGACAATAACTGTTTATACTGACAACAGATGTTATAAAAAGGCCCAAAAATAATGATTACGATTTTGAACTTACTTTATTATCATTATTATTTTATTTATTCTTGTTGTTTTGCAATTGTCTTTCATTATATAAAAAAAAATAAATAAAAGGTGCCAAAAGTAACTTCGAATGTTAGATATATTTGAAATCCAACTGATAAAGTTGAAAACCAACTTTACGAATATTTAGTATATTCACGCTATTAAAGGGGAAGATTTCCCAATATTCATTTTCCATCTTTATATATTCGGTTAACTATTAACTATTCTCACATACATCTCATCTCTCCATTCTATATGCATAATGATATTACTTTCAAATGTGTTTGAATTTTTTTTTGAAAGATTCTTACAATCAAAGGAAAATATATTACCAACATTCCGTAGATAAGAAAGTTGGAATTGATGTTTTTCGATGATTCATACAATCAAAGGAAAACATCAATCCATTATTATTTTCTATATATGCTGCACAGAATCGCTATTTTCAATCTTTAGGCATTTTAGATTTTATCATCCTTGATCTTGGGTTTTTCATTGCCAAAGGTCTTGATGAATATTTGTATGAATCTACTTGATTTACGCATAAGTGTGAGGATCATCTGTGACTTTAGGGTTGAATAACATAGATGTTGTCCTTGTCGTGTACTGATTTTCATGCAAATATTCATCGAGACCTTTGACAATGGAATTGAAGGATGTAGATTTTTTCGCAAAATTGAAAGATCTAGACGCACAATTTGAAGCGTCAATGGAATTGAAGCTTAAGTTATTTAATTCCTTTAGCTAGCTTTGCATCTTAATGTTTAACGTTGATTCTATTTATTTTTGTTTTTAGTTTTGTATTTGTATTTCAATATTATATATCGTTTTTTATGTTTTGTGATGGTAAATTGAATCGTATTAACTTTTGTGTTTTTTTAACAGACCTTTAATCCGTCTGTAGATTTATATGTGTTATCTCAACAGAGGTTTAATCCGTCTGTAGTTTTATGTTTGGGTTATTGTAATAGTTGTATTAATTTATGTTTTTAGTTTTGTTTGTCTTTGAAAATTATATATGGTTTTTTATGTTTTGTGATGCTAAATTGAATCGTATTAACTTTTTTGCTTTATTCAACAAACCTTTAATCCGTCTGTATATTTATATGTGTTATCTCAACAGAGGTTTAATCCGTCTGTAGATTTATGTTTGGGTTTTTGTAACAGTTGCAGTTATTAAACATCTTATCAGTATTATTAATTGGTATCATGAAAGGAACAAACTTACGAAATACAGTTTTTCCTTTCAACAATAGATCGATGATTAATTTGGGGTTTACTAAACAGACCATAACAGTTGGCATGTATACGTTTTTTTTATTTTTTGGGTGTTTACTAAACAGACCATAACAGTTGGCATGTATCCGTTTATATTTATTTTTGTTTTTAGTTTTGTGTGTGTGTCAAAATTATATATGATTATTTATGTTTTATGATGTTAAATTGACTCATATTAACTTTTATGTTTTATTCAATAGAACTTTAATCCGTCTGTAGATTTATATGTGTTATCTCAACACAGCTTTAATCCGTCATCAAATGTCATCAAAGCTGATTAAAATAATGCCACTTGCAAAATGTGGCAAACATAGAAATGCTTGGGTGATGCAAGTAATGATGTCATCAAATGTCATCAAAGCTGATTAAAATATTCAACAAAAAACGTCAGCCACTCATTTAAAGCAATTAAATAATGCCACTTGCAAAATGTGGCCCAACAGTAAGAAAACCTTACCATCTGCTTTTACAGATGACCACTCAACAACATCTGTTGAGTATAACGATTTTAAATCGTCAAATGTTTATAGAGAGGGAAAACGTACAACTTTTAATTTTAAGCTCCAAATTCAAAATTTGAATTACTCTGCCCTCGCTCAATTACTCTCATCTATATAAATGGAGAGAGAAAGCAATAATCATCAGATCAGCTAAAAAGCTTCGCTCTCTCCCAAATTCTTTGTTAATATATATATATATCAAGACGCAATCGTCTTCAAATTGATTTAATTAATTAAATTAATTCTAATTTACATGTTTTGAGATTGATATCTATTTTTTGTTTAGTGTTATTTTCAGGTTCAAAGGATTCAAGTTTGTATGAAGAAACATTTGTGCTTTTCTTCAAAATCTGATGTTCTTGAGTTCTGTTTGATGTTGATGTTTTATTTATTGTTATTTTCAGGTTCAGATGATTCAAGGTTCTGTGAAGAAATTTTTGTGCTTTTCTTCAAATTTTTTGCTTTGTGTGTTTTTATTTATTTAATATTTAATTTTATTAATTATACATCTTTGTCTTTGATCTTGATGTTTTTGTTTATCGTTACTTTCAGGTTTATATCAGTCGGTTTTGTATCAAAAGAGTGTTGTGCTTTTCTTTAAAGCTTTTGGTTGTGTATTATTTATTTTATTTTAGTAATTTACATGTTTTGAGATTCATTCTAATATTGTGTTACCCTTAGTTGTAGGTTCATAACATTCAACATTGTATGAAGAAAGTGTTGTGCTTTTCTTGAAATCTGTTGGTTTATATTATTCTCTTTCTTTTAATAAATTTACATGTTCTGTCTTTGAAACTAATTTTTTGTTTATGGTTTTTTTCAGGTTAATATTATTCAAGGTTCTATGAAGAATGTTTTTTGCTTTTCTTCAAATTTGTGGGTTTCTCTGTTTTTATTTATTTAATATTTAATTTTATTAATTATACATCTTTTTGTTTGATTTTGATATTTTTGTTTATGGTTACTTTCAGGTTTATATCAGTCGGTTTTGTATCAACAGAGTGTTGTGCTTTTCTTTAAAGCTTTTGGTTGTGTATTATTTTATTTTATTTTATTTTAATAATTTACATGTTATGAGATTCATTCTCATTTTGTGTTACTCTTATTTGCAGGTTCATAACATTCAACTTTTTATGAAGAAAGTGTTGTGCTTTTCTTGAAATCTATTGGTTTTCTATTATTCTTTTTCTTTTAATAAATTTACATGTTCTGTCTTTGAAACTAATTTTTTGTTTTTGGTTATTTTCAGGTTAATATGATTCAAGGTTCTATGAAGAAAGTTTTGTTGTTTTCTTCAAATTTTTTGCTTTCTGTGTTTTTATTTATTAAATAATTAATTTTATTAATTATACATCTTTGTGTTTGATGTTGATGTTTTTGTTTATGGTTACTTTCAGGTTTCTATGATTCGGTTTTGTATCAACAGAGTGTTGTGGTTTTTTTTAAAGCTTTTGGTTGTCTATTATTTTCTTTATTTTAATAATAATTTACATATTTTGTGTTGTGATAAGATTCAAATTTCTATTTTCAAGGAATCGTGAAAGATTTTTACAATATTTTGAATAAACAACTGTTATAGTAATGTTTCATGTTCTGTCTTTTTTTAGTCTGCTGTATTGTCTGTTTTTAAAAGCTAATAAAAGCTGTTATACCAAAAAAATTCCTTAATAGCAGTTGTTTCAAAGTGTTACAGATCCTAATATCTGTTGTAAACAGTTGTACCACAGAATATAATATCTATTTTTGCAAACTTGGTTTCATTTTTAGCTGTTGTAATATCTGTTATCGAACATCTGTTCTACAATATACATACATACATATATATATATATATATATATATATCAGAATCTATAGCTGCTCTGTTGAAAACAGCCTGTAAATTTCAAAGTGTTTGATGAGAAAAGACATTTGAAGATATTTGTCACACCCTCAAATTTCCACTGCAGGGTTTTACCGCGAGGCGCATGACAAACCAGGATCCATAGCCATAAGTTTCATGAACGACTCTAAATGCCCAAACCATTTAGTTCGTTTTTGATAAAACCGTTTCATAGTTTAACCAAACATTTTAAAGTAGTGCGGAAGCGTAAACAAAATAAACAGTTCACAAAAGTCTGCGCAAAACAACGGGCAGAAAACCAAATTTTAAAAGTTCAAAATATTAAAATGTTCATATCCCAAGACACAGTATGATGCATGCCCTAATCGTGCTCCGTACCTAGAGACCTGCAAAGCATACTAAAGTGTGTCAACATAAAGTCGGTGAGTTCACAGTTTGGATAACAAATGTAAAGTTGTCAAAAGACCATAAGTTAAAGTAATGTGTCATCAGTTTAAGCTTGTCAGGGGTAGCTAGCCCACTCATTGTAACTAAACAGTTGATTATTGGGAACGTACAGAAGTTGTTATAAGTTTTGCCTCAGCACCAGTGTCTATCAACACTAGCAGTTCAACTCCTTTAGAGCGTGGTCAAAAGTTCATACCCATGACACAAGCACCTCAAGCATGAGGTTGCTGCACAACCTAATAGCGCTATCAACTATTACCCCGTTCGCCTACAACGATTAACCCAATAATATGCAAGGACTTCAAATGATAGAGTGTGTTTAGTTCACAAAGGACAGTAAAGTTTAAACTTATAAAAGCGTAACCCACACTAGGAGTCCAAAACCCGACCCACACAAGGAGTCAAAGCCCGAGTTGCAAGAGTAGTCCCAAGCTGGACCAGAAAATGTTTACCAAAGTTGTCTCGACCCGAGACGCATGCTTTCGAGAAAAAGTAGTGAAACTCACCTTAGGTTGCAAGCAAAATTATCCAAACTCCAACAACAATAGGGTGCTACCGACTCCCTATTACAAGTGTTACTAAGTTAGTTTATGTGTATAATCAATACACCATATAACCCGTTTGTCCAAGATGTTTAAATGTTCAAAACCGTGTAGTGACCCCTAATGACTCTACATGCACAAGTAAGTCCAACGTAACCCGTTTGTGATCATAGTGATTAATATCAGTTTAGTACCTCAAATACATCTCATACAAGTGTCCATACATGTTCATGTCAAATACACACCATATAAGACTCCAAATAGGCACATAAAGATCCCGTACACAATCTGCGTTTTTAGGACAGATTGTGCGCTGTGAAAAACGAATTATTTAAAATACTTAACGAATGAATTAAAGTCCCAAATTTTTACTGAGTATTCATTGGGATTCAGTTGATAACCCATATTTTTGTTTTATCTTAAAACCAAACACAAAAATTACTAAAATTCATACAACACAGCTATGTTCAGAAAACTTCCACAACAGGTAAGTTTAGAAGAAAATTTCCCAAAAATTTTGTATTCACCCAAACGGGGTGAATCCACTTGGAAAAGCGGAGTATTTCCAATGTCGACCTACTGTACAAATTTCAAAACTTAACTTTTTTTAAAAGTCAACTTATGACCATTTAAAGTTGACCCAATTTATAACTCCGAAAATCTGATATGACCTCTAATCAAATAAAATTCCAAAAACCACACAAACGAAGTCCAAATCGGACGATTTTGCCCATTATGAAAAGCTAAGACCATGTACATTACAACCATGCAAAGAATAGATCAAAACAATGGCTTTTAGTCCATGTAATAGACCCTACAAGTTGACATTCAGATTCTGTCCAGATTTTAATCATGCAATAACATCAACTATATCGAACCCTAGCTGCATATTATCGATCAACAACACTAAACAAACATCCTACAACATTAATAAGACATAATCTGATCAAAACCTAGCAAGATACATGTTTATATTATAAAATACTTTAAGACTTGGACACACAAGGTTTTGATGTTTTAAAACATGTTAAAGAAGATTAAAACACAAGAGAATAAAGATTATACCACAAGCACTTCAAAACACCAATCGATTGCTCCTCATGCTTCCCGAATGGTGTTCTTGAGCCTTAGCAGGTGTTAGGGGTTGATATTTTCGTAATAGGGCAGTAGGGGCGATTAGGGTTGAGTTTAGGGGTTGCATGAGGCTTAAGAGTGTTTAAATAGTGATTTAAGGCGGTTAGGGTTCGTCAAACACCCATGAGCAGCCGCTCTGAGGCTTTGAGCAGCCGCTCACAGCTCCCAGGCCCACTCCGGGTGGCCTGCTTCGTTGTACTGCATGTTTACTTCGATGTTTTCGCTATTTTGGTCCATAACAAGTGTAACCCCATGCGTTAAGACCCCAACCATCCTACTGGTCCACCCATTACGATTTTTATTAACGTTTTCAGTTGAAGTTCACGTAATCACATACAGTTTGCAGATAGTTTCACGGAGATTCATAGAAGCACGTAATTGCAATCAATCTCAAACAATTAATTCACAATCTTCTTGTTTAACAAGTCACCAACGTCAGGGGTTCACTACTCATGTAAATAGTTTGGTAATTCCTTGAATTACCACCTCATGCAGTTATTAACCTATAACTATGCAACGTGTGACCTATCTAGCTAACCCTAGTTAAGTAAAACGCAAGGTATGTAACTAGAGTTTAGTTAAAGTCAGAACCTGAAATTGCGGGGTATCACATCATCCCCAAGTTGAAAAGAATTTCGTCCCGAAATTCAGCAAGTAAACAATAAAGCCAGCTATAAAAATGGGTTCTTGGTTCCCGGATGTCACATCATCCCCAAGTTGAAAGGAATTTCGCCCGGAAATTCACTTTGAAAGAGCTGCTTTATGCTCCGCGTTTGATCTATGTAAGATTTCAGGTTCAGTAAAGAGATGTGGGTATTTGAGTCGCATCTGATCCCTGCGTTCCCACGTGTATTCCAGTCCTAGATGGGAATTCCATCGCACCTTAACAATAGGTATGGTGCTTTTTCCTAAGTTTCTTGACGCCCTGCTCAAGAATTTCCACTGGTTCTTCCATGAACCGTAGTTGTTCGTCCACCTGGATCTCCTCCAGAGGCACTGCTAATGTTGAATCTGACAGACACTTCTTCAGATTTGATATATGGAATACATTGTGTACTCCACTGAGTTCCTCAGGCAGATTTAATTCGTAAGCTACTGGACCCACCCTTTTAACAATCTCAAATGGTCCAACGTATCGTAGGTTCAGTTTTCCCCGTTTTCCGAAGCGTATCACACCCTTCCATGGTGACACCTTCAGTAGTACCTTATCCCCAACCTGGAACTCCAAAGGTTTCCTACGTTTATCAGCGTAGCTTTTTTGTCGATCACGAGCAGCAGCCATCCGGTTTTTGATTTGCACTATCTTCTCAGAAGTTTCGTGCACAGGGCTGGGACCTGTCAGTTGGCTATCCCCAACTTCAGTCCAGCAGAGGGGAGATCTACACTTGCGTCCATAAAGTGCCTCAAAAGGCGCATACTGAATTGAAGTGTGATAACTACTGTTATAAGAAAATTCAATCAAAGGCAAGTGCTTGTCACAACTATTTCCGAAGTCCACCATGCATGCTCGTAGTTGATATTCAAGTTTTTGGATGGTACGTTCACTCTGCCCATACGTCTGAGGGTGATAGGCTGTGCTCATGTCTAAACGAGTTCCCAAAGCATCTTGGAGAGTTTCCAAAAAATGAGATGTAAATCGCGCGTCGCGATCCGATATGATAGAAGTAGGCACCCCGTGCCTAGAGACAACCTCTTTGATATAGATGTTGGCCTGCTTCTCCAGCTTGTCTGTGTCCTTTATTGCAAGGAAATGTGCTGATTTGGTCAAACGATCGTTGATGACCCAAATCATGTTATGCCCACTTGGCGTATTAGGGAGCTTTGTGATAAAGTCCATAGAAATTCCATCCCATTTCCACATAGGGATTTCTGGTTGCTGGAGCAAGCCCAAAGGTTTTTCATGTTCAATCTTAACCTTAGCACATGTCAGGTACTTACTAACATAAGTGGCTATCTCTGCTTTCATGTTTGGCCACCAGTAAAGAGTTTTGAGGTCTTGGTACATTTTATCCGAACCAGGATGTACCGAATAACGAGATGTGTGAGCCTCATCGAGCACTAGTTATCTGAGCTCCCCAAAACGTGGAATCCAAACTCGATTCATGAAGTACTGAAGGCCATCTGTCTTCAGTTCCAGGTGTTTATCAGCACCGTGCAAAGTCTCTAGCCCGATGTTTTCCTTTTTCAAAGCCTCGCCCTGGGCTTCACGTATTTTATCAGGCAGATTAGAATGTATGGTAAGTTGTTAGGCTCGCACTCGTTTAGGTTTTGTTTCCTTACGGCTCATGGCATCTGCCACTACATTAGCCTTCCCTAGATGGTACTTGATGGCACAGTCATAGTCATTCAGGAGCTTGACCCATCGACGCTGTCGCATGTTCAGCACCTTCTGATCGAATATGTGTTGGAGGCTCTTGTGATCAGTGAAAATCGTACACTGTGTTCCATGGAGAAAATGCCTCCAAATTTTGAGAGCAAAAACCACCGCTTCCAGTTCTAAGTCATGAGTGGGGTAGTTCTTCTCATGAAACTTTAGTTGTCGTGAAGCATACGCGATCACCTTTTCGCGTTGCATCAAAACACACCCTAAACCTTGGATAGATGCATCACAGTATGCCACAAAATCTTCTGTACCCTCAGGTAGTGATACTATAGGTGCACTGCAAGTTTTGCCTTCAATAACTGAAAAGCAGATTCTTGGGCATCTCCCCACTTGTAAGTAATCCCCTTCTGTGTCAAAGCAGTGAGGGGTTGAGCGATCTTTGAGAATCCCTCAATGAATTTGGGATAATATCCCGCAAGACCAAGGAACTGTCGCACCTCTGTAGGAGTCTTAGGAGCCTCCCACTTTTTAATCGCGTCAATCTTGGCAGAATCAACATGTATTCATGCCTCGTTCACCACGTGACCCAAGAATTGGACCTCACGAATCCAGAAGTCACACTTAGAAAATTTTGCATATAGCTGCTCATTTCTCAGAAGTTCCAAGATCAGCCGCAGGTGTTGCTCATGCTCTTCCCTGCTCTTGGAATAGATCAAGATGTCATCTATGAACACTATGACAAATTTTTCCAAATAAAGCTTGCACACACGGTTCATAAGGTCCATGAACACAGCTGGTGCGTTGGTTAGCCCAAATGGCATTACAAAAAATTCATAGTGCCCATAACGAGTTCGAAAGGCTGTCTTCGCCACATCCTCCTCTCGGACTCTCAGCTGGTTATACCCTGACCTTAAGTCTATCTTGGAATAGAAACTTGACCCTTGAAGCTGGTCGAATAGGTCGTCAATACGAGGCAAAGGGTAGCAGTTCTTAACTGTCACCTTATTCAACTCTCGGTAATCAATAGACATGCGGAAACTCCCATCCTTCTTCCTAACAAACAAGACTGGGGCTCCCGAAGGTGAAGAACTAGGCCTAATGAAACCCCTATCCTATAACTCTTGTAGTTGGGTAGATAGCTCTTGAAGTTCGCCCGGTGCTAGGCGGTACGGTGCGCGTGCAACTAGGGCCGCTCCTGGTGCAAGATCAATTTGAAATTCCACTTTACGAACAGGTGGAAGTCCAGGTAGTTCCTCTGAGAAGACATCTGGAAAATCCCAAACTACGGGGATGTCCTCAATTTTTGTTTTAACTTCAGCTCGAGTATTAGAAATGTTAGCCAATATGGCTGGGTAGCCCTTCCAAATACACTTCTGGGCTTTCAGGAAAGAGATGATGCCCACCATGGCACCACCACGATCACCCTGGACAGATAAGAGTTCTCCACTAGGGAGAGGGATACGAACAATCTTCTTCTGACAGAGAATTTCAGCGTGTTGCTTGGACAACCAGTCCATGCCAATCACGATTTCAAAGCTTCCTAGGGTGATAGGTAAGAGGTCGATGGCAAACAATTATCCATCTAGTTCGAGCTCACAGTCACGATGGATGTGGGTTACCTTAACAAGCTTCCCATCAGCTAACTCTATAGAGTACGGGGTATCAAGAAGTGTAGGAACTATCCCTAGTTGTTTGCTAAGTTTTGATGACACAAAACTACAGTCTGCACCAGTATCATATAAAACAGAAGCGAGAGTGTCGTTTAAGGAACACGTACCCGTCACGATGTTGCTATCACTGATGGTGTCATCTCTGTTACGTTGGCGGCAGTCCCTCTTGTAATGGGTCTCACTTCCACACTGGAAACACCCTTTTCCAATACTCTTATGTTGTGGCCGCCCTTGCTGTTGCTGACAATTCCTTGGGAGCTTGACATGGCAATCTTTAGCCGTATGACCAGCTGTTCCGCTGCGCTCGCATAGTTCCACCTTACAAATGCCAGAGTGATGGTACATGCACTGTTTACACTTTGGGTGTTTCCCTTTATAGTGGTGCTGGTGCGGGTCTTTGTTATAATGAGTCTTGATGTTTCACCACTTGGGTCTTGTCTGCGACTTCTCCCCGCCTTCTTTTGTTGTTGCCAGTACTAGAGGATGGTGCCTCATGTGACGGTACTATCCCTTCTTTGCCCTTCTGATCTGTCATGTTAATGTTACCTCCACTGTGACCTCTTCCTGCCATAGAAATTCTACATTTACACCATACCCATGAGAAAACAACAATATGTCCCACATACAATCGTTCACATGATATAAGTGAATTAGAATATACATGCACGAACAAGATAAAGAAATCGATCGATAATAATAATACTAACGTTCCAACACAAGTCAAATGGTCCTCAAGTCTCACGTGGTAAAATAAAAGTCATTATGCGAATAAATAATAAATACTAGAATAATGAATAAATCAATCGTCCTCTTGATCCGTAGACATATCGGACCCCTCATCTTTGCTCTCGATCTCGACCCTAAACTTGATTGGGTCATCCGGGTTGGCTTCTTCGTCTATCTCAACATTTTCCACAAATGCTGCCTCAAGCGCCGCCTCAAGTTCTTCCACATATTGCTCGTTCTCCTCTTCCTCCCGCTGGGCTAGAACTTCCATGAGTCTATCACGAACGATGTTTAGCTCTTGCCTAGTAGTGATCATCTCTTGCTTTGTGTCGGCCACTTCCTGCCTAGCTATGGCCAAGTCGGCCATTACCTGACCGAGCCTCCTTTCTATATGCTGAAAGCGATAGTCAGATGTCTTTTGCCACCATTTGAAACGTTGAATATGTGAGGTCACGGTATCGAACTCGGTAAGAAAATGTCTAACAATTCCTGCAATGGACCTCTCCCATGAGTCCAAAATGGGTGGTACCTTCTCAGGCACTCCATTATTGATCACCCACGTACGTATCACACTGGGATACCATGTCCATGGACTATTCTCCGAGCCCAAAGGTAGATGACTTGTTACGGGTTCAGTCCCGTTAATGCGTTCAGAATTTTGGTTAACAGAAGACGACATTTCCTGTAACACATATCCATAAGGAAGTTTTAAATGTGCACTAATGTGGTAAGTGTACTAATGTATTACTTATGCTATGACGATTATAGACTAGAATGCAATCCTAGTTCACTATAACCAATGGCTCTGATACCAATCTGTCACACCCTCAAATTTCCACCGCGGGGTTTTACCACGAGGCTCATGACAAACTAGGATCCATAGCCATAAGTATCATGAACGACTCTAAATGCCCAAACCATTTAGTTCGTTTTTGATAAAACAGTTTCATAGTTTAATCAAAAGTCTGCGCAAAACAACGCACCCAAAACCAAAGTTTAAAAGTTCAAAATATTAAAATGTTCATATCCCAAGACACAATATAATGCATGCCCTAATCGTGCTACGTACCTAGAGACCTGCAAAGCATACTAAAGTGTGTCAACATAAAGTCGGTGAGTTCACAGTTTGGATAACAAATGTAAAGTTGTCAAAAGACCATAAGTTAAAGTAAAGTGTCATCAGTTTAAGCTTGTCAGGGGTAGCTAGCCCACTCATTGTAACTAAACAGTTGATTATTGGGAACATACAGAAGTTGTTATAAGTTTTGCCTCAGAACCAGTGTCTATCAACACTAACAGTTCAGCTCCTTTAGAGCGTGGTCAAAAGTTGATGCCCGTGACACAAGCACCTCAAGCATGAGGTTGCTGCACAACCTAATAACGCTATCAACTAATACCCCGTTCGCCTACAGCGATAAACCCAATAATACGCAAGGACTTCAAATGATAGAGTGTGTTTAGTTAACAAAGGACAGTAAAGTTTTAAACTGATAAAAGCGTAACCCACACAGGGAGTCCAAAATCCGACCCACACAAAGAGTCAAAGCCCGAATTGCAAGAGTAGTCCCAAGCTGGACCAGAAAATGTTTACCAAAGTTGTCTCGACCCGAGACGCATGCTTTCGAGAAAAAGTAGTGAAACTCACCTTAGGTTGCAAGCAAAATTATCCAAACTCCAACAACAATAGGGTGCTACCGACTCCCTATTATAAGTGTTACTAAGTGAGTTTATGTTTATAATCAATACACCATATAACCCGTTTGTCCAAGATGTTTAAATGTTCAAAACCGTGTAGTGACCCCTAATGACTCTACATGCACAAGTAAGTCCTACGTAACCCGTTGGTGATCATAGTGATTAATATCTGTTTAGTACCTCAAATAC
Organism: Ambrosia artemisiifolia; assembly: GCA_032199755.1. Classification (NCBI taxonomy): domain Eukaryota; kingdom Viridiplantae; phylum Streptophyta; class Magnoliopsida; order Asterales; family Asteraceae; genus Ambrosia; species Ambrosia artemisiifolia. Next base: position 16,341,701 of record CM063523.1, read on the forward strand.
ATTTCATACAAGTGTCCATACAAGTTCTTGTCAAATACACACCATATAAGACTCCAAATAGGCACATAAAGATCCCGTACACAATCTGCGTTTTTAGGACAGATTGTGCGCTGTGAAAAACCGAATTATTTAAAATACTTCACGAATGAATTAAAGTCCCAAATTTTTACTGAGTATTCATTGGGATTCAGTAGATAACCCATATTTTTGTTTTGTCTTAAGACCAAACTCAAAAATTACTAAAATTCGTACAACACAACTATGTTCAGAAAACTTCCACAACAGGTCAGTTTAGAAGAAAAATTCGTAAACATTGTGTATTCACCCAAACGGGGTGAATCCACTTGGAAAATCCGAGTTTTTATAATGTCAACCTACTGTCCAAATTTCAAAACTTAACTCTTTGTAAAACTCAAGTTATGACTATTAAAAGTTGACCCATTTATAACTCTGAAAATATGATATGACCTCTAATCAAATAAAATTCCAAAAACCACACAAACGAAGTCCAAATTAGACGATTTTGCCCATCATGAAAATCTAAGACGATGTACATTACAACCATGTAAAGAATAGATCAAAACAATGGCTTTTAGTCCACATAAGAGACCCTACAGGTTGACATTCAGATTCTGTCTAGATTTTAATCATGCAATAACATCAACTATATCGAACCCTTGTTGCATATTATCGATCAACAACACCAAACAAACATCCTACAACATTAATAAGACATAATCTGATCAAAACCTAGCAAGATACATGTTTATATTATTATTCATCCACCCTAGTTATCTAAAACATCAAGAACATACATGATCATGCAAAACACATAACATTCATTACATAATAACATGCTTAACCCCTTTAATCTTCATAGACATCATGTTTAAACTTTTATAAAATACTTTAAGACCTGGAAAAACAAGGTTTTGATGTTTTAAAACATGTTAAAGAAGATTAAAACACAAGACAATGAAGATTATACCACAAGCAATTCAAAATCACCAATCGATTGCTCCTCAAGCTTCCCGAATGGTGTTCTTGAGCCTTAGCAGGTGTTAGGGGTCGATATTTTCGTAATAGGGCAGTAGGGGGAAATTAGGGTTGAGTTTAGGGGTTGCATGAGGCTTAAGAGTGTTTAAATAGTGATTTAAGGCGGTTAGGGTTCGTCAGATACCCGTGAGCGGCCGCTCGGAGGCTGTGAGCGGCCGCTCACAGCTCCAGGGCCACTCCGGGTGGCCTGCTTCGTTGTACTGTATGTTTACTTCGATGTTTTCGCTATTTTGGCCCATAACAAGGGTAACCCCATGCGTTAAGACCCCAACCATCCTACTGGTCCACCCATTATGATTTTTATTAACGTTTTCAGTTTAAGTTCACATAATCACATACAGTTTGTACATAGTTTAACAGAGATTCATAGAAGCACGTAATTGCAATCAATCTCAAACAATTAATTCACAACTTTCTTGTTTAACAAGTCACCAACGTTCGGTGTTCACTACTCATGTAAATAGTTTGGTAATTCCTCGAATTACCACTTCATGCAGTTATTAACCTATAACTGTGCAACGTGTGACCTATCTAGCTAACCCTAGTTAAGTAAAACGCAAGGTATGTAACTAGAGTTTAGTAAAAGTGAGAACTTGAAATTGGGGGGTATCACAATATTAACAGATTCACAATTAATGAAGTCCTTTTGACATTTGTTTTTGAAATCAGTTTATGAATTCTGTCACACCCTCAAATTTCCACTGCGGGGTTTTACCGCGAGGCGCATGACCTACCAGGATCCCATAGCCATAAGTCATATGAACGAACTCTAAATGCCCAAACCATTTAGTTCATTTTAAAAAAAATAACAAGTTTAGTTAAGCTGCGGAAGCGTAAACCAAATTAAACCTTTTAAAAACCATGCGCAAAACAACGCGCCCAAATCAAAACCATATGAAAGAAAACGTATAAGCTTGATATATAATTTAGGTGTATACCCAAGATCCAAATGCAGTGAACGTGCAGTGCTTCCTAATCGTGACACCGGAAGCAAACTACATCCAAAAGCATGTAAATGGTGGGTCAACAAACAATGTTGGTGAGTTCACTAAGTAAAATAGGTGCGTAAGTAAAAGCGTAGGTTTCCCAAACCACGTAACCAAGTAAAAGCGTCGGTCTCCCAGACCACATAACAACAAGTAAGAACGTCGGTGTCACACCCTCAAATTCCACTTGCGGGGTTTTACAGCGAGGTGCGTGACAAACCAGGATCCAAGTCAACGATCACAATAAACAATACTAAATAAACACATTCTAATTTAAAAACATAAGTTTAAATCCATAAAACAGTAGCGGAAGCTTTGTTACAATCCAAAATCCAAAAGTAATCCAAACTGTTCAATATTCGAAAACCATGAACCCTAAAATAGACGCCGTGCAGACGCATGCGCCTAAGCCCTGGGATGCTACCTTAGCGACCTGAGAAAAACATGCCAAAAGTTACGTCTGCACAAAATGCCGGTGAGTTCATAGGTTTTAATAAAAGTTACCAAGTTCCAAAAGTGTATCAAGTTCCACCTATCAATATTATGAAATGTTCAACCAAAGTACGCTAGCTAGGCGTATGTTTTGTTACTACTACGTTTGGAAACCATTACTGGACACGTCACAAGTTACCAATGTTACAACCCGAATAATGTTACAACTTACAAAGTCGAGACAATATGCACCCGCACGGCCCTCCAAGCCGTCGAGTGGGGCAGGTCACACCCAATATATCTATCCACATTTCCCCCGTTGTGCAACACCGCACATTCATGGTATCCCCGGGACTTAAAAGTTCGTATAGTAACTCTAAATAACCCATAGTATGACAAAAGTTCTCAAGACATAGTTCAACGCATGTTTTCTCCCCCAAAAGTAAAACCAGAGAAAGTGGGGCCGTGAACTCACCTTAGGTTGCGTTACTTCGAAAGTAATTAAAAATCAGCAAGCTATGCTAGTCCTGTAAAGTGGTGACCTAACATATGACATTTACATGTACTCAGACTAATAACCCGTAGGTTAGTTAGTCCCTAGATGTCCAGACCATAACCAGGTTCGTTTGAAAACACGTTGACTGTGAAACTGACCAAATGTACAAGACTCCACATCCCATTGGTGACCCGAGACTCCACGTGTTAACCTTATACTCTCAGTCATACAAATCATGCAACCATGCTTAACATGTGTTAAAGTTTAACAAGTCTAGCACATAGTTCAATCAGCGCATAATTAAGTCCGAGCACGTGTTACCAAGTTACTAGGTATGATACGGGGTTCCTAGCATGTTCCTAGGTGTCAAATCGGGCCTCGAAATGCCAAAATATACTTACAGTAGCAGTACATGCGATTAGGAAAAGTCAACTAGCAATTAGGAAGGTCAACTGGTGATTAGGAAGGCTAATCGCCCCTTAACATATGCGATTAGGCCTATTCTAGTGCTCTATAGGCGATTAGGGCTATAAGACATGCAATTCAGAGCTTAACTAGTGATTAGGATTGTAATCGCACGCTATGAAGGCGATTAGGCCCCCAATCGCCTACCCTATAGGAGATTAGGTCCCTAAATACCTTCAGTATAGGCGATTGGGCTCCCAATCACCTACAGCATAGGCGATTAGGGTCCCCAATCGCCCCGTGCAGAGTTGTTCCGGTTTTTCGCGCGTTTAACCCTCCAAATCAGATCCGGAATGTGTGGAAACACCAAATATCAATCATACAACATTATCATACATATTTCAAGCAAAAACCCTAGCTTATCATCGTCCTACCAGTCCCGAATGCGAGCGTTTTCCCAAAATAGCACACGTAGCATGGAAACATAACATCACATCAACATCCCAACTTTACCCTAAATAGCAAATACTCAGATTTCATCATGTAACAACGTTGTCCGATCATTCCCTACTGTTCTAGCATCATCCTATAGCAAACCCTAACATCATATGGCTAACAAAACACATCATATTATCCTCAATCATTCAAAATCATTCAAATGGGTCAAAATACCAAATATCCACAATACACCACCAAAACCATCCAAACTCCTAAGACATCATCATCCTAATACATAAAAGCTGTAAACACCTTAACCACACAATAACAATCCTTTTTCAATCATAAAAATCCTATCTTTTAATCATATTCAACACATACAACATGCATAAGAGTTTAGACTTGTTTAAAAACGATTTTTAATAGGTTTTCAAAGACATAAAAGTTTATAAATCAGGTCTGGACCTTTAGGGAGCAAAACATAATCATACAAAGGTTTGGGGATGAAGAACACACCTTGGATTTATGAGAAAATGATGTGTAAAGCTTGGAAATGTGTGTTTTGATGCAAAAACGTGTTCCAGAGGGTGTTTGTGAGTTGGGATAGGTTATGGGACGGCTAGGGTTGCACTAATGGTGTTTTGGAGATCAAGGGTGGTATTTATAGGCGTTTCTAGTCGTTTAAAACACGTCAGGAGATTGTGCAGCATTATCAGGCGATTAGGGATCCTAATCGCCCTCAGTAACTAGCGATTAGGCCTAATCGCCTATGGCTATAGGCGATTAGCCTGCCAATCGCCTGTTAAGGGCTCCCAATCGCCCCCTAAGCTGCGTAATCACCTATAATGTCATGCAATCGCGTGTAATCACCGTTTTAACATATGTAAACACGTATACACATACCGACAAGTCACATAAAGATTATAAACACATAAATCATGGAAACAAATACGTTCACACTCGTTCACCAATTCCCGGGACGCGAGACTTGTGTGTTTACTAAGGTTTGACGATTCTACGAATCGTCAATCCTTGCACACCCGGTTAATGACTGACATCTAACGACCCTCTAGGCTGTAGTAACGACTCCCGAACCATAACACGACTCAACCGACCTAGTTAAGTATAATATACACGTGACTCGCTAAGGTAGACTTTGACCCAAACAATGTTATCAACCTGAGTTTGCTGGGTGTCACATCATCCCCACGTTAAAAGAATTTTCGTCCCGAAAATTGCACAAGTTCAAAAAAAAAAGAAAACGACAAAGAGATAGAAACCAAGAGAGAGAATTTACCCGAGTTGTCACATCATCCCTACGTTAGAAGGAATCTCGCCCCGAGATTCATTCAGCTGCAGTGGTAACATGTCTCGATTCAACAGCGCGCTTAGGAAAGAGGTGAGGATATTTAGACTTCATCTGATCCTCCCGTTCCCAAGTGTATTCCGGTCCACGGTTTGAGTTCCAGCGAACTTTAACAATACGGATTTTACTCCGACGAAGGCTACGAATCTTGTAATCGAGGATCTCAACAGGTTCCTCAACAATGCGAAGACGATCGTCAACCTTGATCTCTTCCAGTGGAACAATAAGAGATTCGTCAGCCAGGCATTTCATCAAGTTAGACACATGGAAGACGTTGTGCACACTACCGAGCTCCGCCGGTAAATCAAGTCGATATGCCGCCGGTCCAATCCGTTCCAGGATTGCAAACGGTCCAACATACCGAGGGTTAAGTTTGCCACGCTTCCCAAAGCGTATGACGCCCTTCCATGGTGAAACCTTCAGAAGTACCCTGTCCCCAACCTGGAACTCTAATGGTTTTTGACGTCGATCAGCATAACTCTTCTGCCGATCCCGTGCCGCTACCAAACGGTTACGAATCTGTACGATCTTCTCCGAAGTCTCGTACACTAGCTCAGGCCCAGTGAGTTGACTCTCACCCACCTCAGCCCAACAAAGAGGAGACCGGCATTTCCGCCCGTATAGTGCCTCGAACGGAGCTGCCTTGATACTTGCATGGTAACTGTTGTTATAGGAAAACTCCACTAACGGTAGATGAACCTCCCAACTTTTTCCAAAATCAATCACACATGCCCGAAGCATGTCTTCGAAGGTTTGAATTGTTCGTTCACTCTGGCCGTCAGTTTGTGGGTGGTAAGCTGTACTCATATCCAGCTTGGTACCCAAAGCTTTGTGCAAAGATTTCCAAAAATGCGAAGTGAAGTGAGAATCATGATCAGAGATGATAGAAACAGGCACTTCGTGCTTGGAAACAATTTCCTTAAGGTAGAGACGAGCCAAACGATCCATAGTGTCGGTTTTCTTAATGGCAAGAAAGTGAGCTGATTTTGTCAACCGATCAACAATCACCCATATCTTATCGGAACCATTAGGTGACTTAGGTAGTTTTGTGACAAAATCCATCGTGATCCATTCCCACTTCCATTCAGGAATTTCAGGTTGCTGCAGGAGACCAGAAGGCTTCTGATACTCCACCTTGACCTTAGCACCGGTCAAGCATTTGCTCACGTAGGAGGCTATATCCGCCTTCATGTTTGGCCACCAGTAGAGTACCTCCAGATCTTGGCACATCTTGTCCGAGCCAGGATGAATGGAATACTGGGATTTATGGGCTTCGTCCAAGACAAGCTCCCGAAATCCCCCGAACAAAGGAACCCATACGCGTTCTGCGAAGTAGTGTAGGCCGTCAGGCCTTCCTTCAAGGTGCTTGTTAGCACCGTGCATGGTCTCAGCTTTAAGGTTTTCCTCCTTCAAAGCTTCTAGCTGCGCAGAACGAATTTGGTCAGGTAGAGAGGAGTGGATGGTGAGTTGTAACGCCCGAACGCGACGAGGGTTTGCTGATTCCTTCCTGCTCAAGGCGTCTGCTACCACATTCGCCTTGCCAGGATGGTACTTGATGACGCAGTCATAGTCGTTCACGAGTTCAACCCAGCGACGCTGTCGCATGTTCAAGTGTTGTTGGTCGAAAATATGCTGGAGACTCTTGTGATCGATGTAGATGGTGCATTTGGTACCGTACAAGTAATGCCTCCAAATTTTCAACGCGAACACTACTGCACCCAACTCCAAGTCCTGGGTGGTATAGTTCCTCTCGTGAACCTTGAGTTGACGAGAAGCATAGGCAATCACTTTCTCGCGTTTCATCAACACGCAACCGAGACCCCGAATCGAAGCGTCACAGTAAACAATGAAATCCTCAGTGCGCTCAGGCAAAGACAGGATAGGGGCGGAACAAAGTTTGGACTTCAACTATTGGAACACTGATTCTTGCGGTTCACCCCAGTCGAATTTTCTGTCCTTCTGAGTAAGAGAGGTGAGGGGTTGAGCGATCTTCGAAAACCCCTGAATGAAACGACGATAATAACCCACAAGACCTAGGAATTGTCGCACCTCAGATGGCGTCTTTGGTGCTTCCCAGTCTTTGATTGCTTTGATCTTAGCTGGATCGACATGAATCCCTAATTCATTAATCACATGTCCTAGGAATTGAACTTCGCGTAACCAAAAGTCACATTTCGAGAACTTAGCATAAAGTTGTTCCCGTCGCAAAAGTTCCAAAACTAAACGCAAGTGTTCCTCGTGTTCGGCTTTGTTCTTGGAGTAAACCAAGATGTCATCAATAAACACAATGACGAACTTATCAAGATAAGGTTTGCAAACACGGTTCATCAAATCCATGAAAACCGCCAGTGAGTTAGTGAGACCGAAGGGCATGACCAAGAACTCGAAATGGCCATAACGTGTACGAAAGGCAGTCTTCGCAATGTCAGCTTCCTGCACGCGCAACTGGTGGTAGCCGGACCTTAAGTCGATTTTCGAATAGTAGCTAGAACCCTGGAGCTGGTCAAAGAGATCATCTATACGAGGGAGTGGGTAACGGTTCTTGATGGTCACTTTGTTCAGCTCTCTGTAATCCACACACATCCGTAGGCTTCCATCTTTCTTCTTCACGAACAAAATCGGGGCTCCCCAAGGGGAAGAACTCGGTCTGATGAAACCCTTATCCAAGAGTTCCTGCAACTGGTTAGATAATTCCTGCATCTGGGGAGGTGCAAGACGGTAGGGGGCCCGAGCAATAGGAGCAGCACCCGGTACAAGATCAATACCGAACTCAACCTGACGATGGGGAGGAAGACCAGGTAAATCATCGGGAAAAACATCAGGAAATTCGCGAACCACAGGGATATCCTCGATCTTCTCATCGGCAGAGGAAACAGAAAGAAGTGCCAAAACGGCCGAATAACCGTTCCGAAGATACTTCAGGGCTTTCATGCTGGAGATGAGACTTAGCGGAGCACCGCTCTTCTCACCATGTACCGAAAGAAATTCTCCATCCGGGAGAGGAATCCGAATAACCTTGTCAAAACAAACGATCTCCGCACGATGCAACGATAACCAATCCATGCCTACAACGACATCAAAACTACCCAAGGGTACAGGAATAAGGTCGATGGGGAAAGACAAACCCGACAACTCTAGGTGACACTCCCGAAGGACAGTAGTCCCTTCAACCTTCTTACCGTCAGCCAACTCGATCAAATACTTAGCCTCTAAGGGAATGGGCACTATGTCTAACAATCGGCTAACTTCCAAAGATATGACACTTTTATCAGCACCGGAATCAAACAAAACAGTAACAGAGTGATTATTGAGAAGGAACGTACCGGTAACCGTGTCGGGATCCTGTTTAGCCTCCACGGCTACAATGACAAAGGCGCGTGCGTTCCTGCCACCACCCCCATTGTTCCCGTTACCGTTCCTGCTCTTCACATCTCCGCCCTGCTTCAGTTTCGGGCAATCCTTCTTGAAATGACCAACCTCACCACAGTTAAAACAACCCTGTTTCCTTGAAGTCCCCTGAGCAGCAGGAGTAGGGACAACAGTACGACCCTGAGAAGACGAAAGATTCACCCTACAGTCCTTAACATGATGCCCCAACTGCTGACAACGGTGACAACGTGCCTTATCACAATTCCCCGGATGATGAAACCCACATTTGTTGCACTTTGGATGTTTCCCAGCATAACCACCCTACTTCAATCCCGAAGAAGAAGAACCCCCAACATCATACTTCTTTCCCTGTTGTGACGGAGCTGGCACTGAAACCTTACCAACATTATCCCACTTGCGCTTGTTACTCTCCGGAGCTTTGACAGTCGAACCACAGGCAGGCAGAATACCCTCATTCACCTTCAGATTAGTCATCCTATGAGCCGATCGAACCACATCTGCATAAGTAGGAAGATTTCCCGCAGCCACCAACCCTGCTATCTCTGGTACTAGCCCAGAAATGTAGTGCTCGATCCTCCTGTATTCTGGTACGTGCAAATCAGGGCACAGCACCTCCAACTCGTTACACCTCACAGTGTACTCATCAATTTCTGACCCAACCATCTTGAGGTTCCAAACCTCATGTTCCAACTTCTGGATCTCTTCCCTGGGACAGTACTCCCTCTTCAAGAGTTGGACAAAATTCTCCCACGGCATAGCGTAAGCTTCCCCCAAACCCATGTTCCGAGTGGTAGAGCTCCACCAGGTCAAAGCAACATCCTGGAAGAGCGCGGCAGCATACTTAACTCGATCCTCAGGAAGACAGTTACACATCAAGAACACCGACTCCACCTTCTCCAGCCACTTGAGCAAGCCCACAGCCCCCTCAGTGCCAGAGAAATCATGGGGCTTACAGTCCCGAAACATCTTGTACGTGCACATAGCTGGGGATGGGTTAACAACACCACCTGCAACGAAACACGTAAGAAAACCACAAAAGAAAGATACCACGCTCATAACGAGGCAAAGCTGATAGGATCAACTTACCGCCATGAGCATTGTGTCCTGCCTGAAAGGCAGCTTGCAGCAAGTTGTTCAGATCTTCCTGCGTTAAGTTCACACCTCCACGACCACCGCCACCATCACGTCCACCAGTACGGCCACCTCTACGTCCTCCACGAACTCCAGACATGATTCTGGTCAACAAGAACGAGGGAATTCAGATTTTTCAGCTAGTGACAACCACTAGTGTTCACATAATCAAGGCTAGATCCAATCCAGAACTATCCATTCAAACCCGGAGCTCACTAGGACTTTCATGCATTTCAATTTATGATTTCGTGTGCACCCGAAATGATAAACCGCTCTACATGGTCCTCCTAGTGTCCTCCTAGTTTAAAGTTCAAGTCACCGGACACGGACGCTTAGCCGTACACCGTAATGACATAAATGACAAGGTAGTTCATGGGCGAGTGTGTTTATTGGAGTACGAAGGGGAGATGTCCGAGCCTTGGACAGATCTCAAGAGTACACAAATCACTCCAATACACCACACTGCCTAAGAAATTAGTAGCCCAACACACAGAAGAGCGGATGATGCAATACAAAGAGTTTGATGATTTAAAGACACCCCGACAAGCCCATATGTTACCCACTATAACGTCTAGTATTCACCCTAAACAAAAAGAGTTTGATTCTGAATAGTATTCACATTGCTCTGATACCACTTTGTAGGGGGAATGATTTGACATGAAAACAGGATTATATGATCATACAAGTTGCAAAACCAGGTGCGGAAACCCTAGCTTTGAACAGACTGATATAAACTCAAATCAAAACACAATCAAAGTCATTTTCAAATGTTTTCATAGATTAACTTGATCATAAACTTGATTACAATGTGAATACAGTTAATCTAGATCACACACACACTATCTCAAACTACTCTGGAACAACACCTCAAAACACACACACCTAATGACTCTCTTAACATTACAAAAACACAAATTCTATTTATAGGCACTGCACATTCGCCCATTGCATTTGGTCGAATGTGAGTATTTTCCACATTCGCCCATTTACATGGTCGAATGTGTTCTTCTGTGTAGCTCCATTCCAAGTTCGTCCAGTACACTTCTACCTTCGCCCACTTTATAATCACCTTCGACCACATCTTCTTACATTCGCCCAAAACACATTTCTAACATATGTTAACTATCCAATCACTAGTCGCAAAACGCATCTACAAACTCCCCCTCGTCTATTGATTGGATCGTTTTCTGTCCTCGTCCATGGCTTTGTTCAGCAACTTGATTCTGAGCTGTTTCTTCTGCTCTTTAGTCATCTCAGGCTCTAATCTTCTCTTCACAGGTTTTGACACGTTTGCCATCTTCACCATCTTGCCAAGTTTTCCATCCAAGTTACTACCCGCATTTATATCATATGCAAAGCACACACCAACCACTTGAGTGTACTTCTTTGCCTGATCAGCGTCGTTCGGCTCATGATGAATCGGATTGTAAAAGAGCATGATGATGTCTTCGAAAGTACAGTTTATCAACCACATAGGATCAAATACATGCACATGCTTGTATTTATCCTTTCCATCTCTCAACACAATCACCGCTTCTGCTTTTCTCCAATCATAATACCAGAAGATAAAATCAGCACTGAAATGTTGTGGCATGGGCATCAAAGGTATTTTTCTCATCACTTCAGGTGCTTTATAAATCAAAGTAACCCGCTTCAGCTTGGTTCTAGGATCAATATCCCTGTGAACTTTCCTCCGGGGATATTGTGGCTTGAATCTATTCCATCTTGTTCTACTCTCCCAAACCAGCTTGTCTGCGCACCAACCGACATGTGTGTTATTAACTGAAGCACCAGACATTGGGAATCTGCATAGATCTCTAACCGCCCAGTACGGTAGAGTAAGCAAGTCAATGAATCTGTAAAAGTACAAGATCCCTGATTCCCATTTGGCAGCTAGACACTTCAGCCTGCCCAAATATGTCCACCCGAGAGCTCTGCCTCTGAACTTAGCATTATGAAATCTATAAAAGTTTCCTTGAGCTTCAGGCTTCGGTCGGTTCTCATCCATTTCTCTCAGTTTCTTCAAATAACTCTTCAATTCATCAGATTTATTTGAAGATTCTGGCTTATCAGCACCAAATACTTTCTCTACAAACTCTGCACTTCTCTGCTTAGCTTTCTTCTTCGCAGAAGTGTTTGGAATTTCAGTAAAATCAGGAAACACCACATCTTCATCAGTTTGTCTGAAGTATTGTGGGTATTCCTCATGAGTTATGTCCTCAATCTCCACTTCTTCAAATTCAGGGGTATCTTTATCATCAGAGTGACTTCCAATATCCTTTTCAGGAATATGTGGAATCGACTCATCTACAATAAACTCTTCAAACGTTTTCCCTACCCTCTGTGCAAGTCCATCCAAAATCTCCTTTGCCACAGATGCAGGTACTTCCCCTTCCTCAAGATCAGGATCGTTATATTCCAATTCATATCTCATATTGTCAGTTTGGAATATTTCAGCAAAACGACCTGTGAACTCAATGGTCCATTCTCTTCTTTCTAACATGTCCTTATAGACTTGTTTAGCATCATCAGTCAAGGACCTCACCTTCTCATTCCATAATACAGTTTCATCCGAATCAACATTCTCACCTTTCTTCTTCTTAGAACTTGATTCTCCAGTGTCTTTCTTCTTTGAAGGTGGTCTCTTCTCAAATGTAAACTTCGATGTATCATCTCCTCCATCATTATCATCATCACTGCTACTATCATCCTCCTTTTGACTTCCCGAACCCTCTGCATCATCATCATCATTATCATCCTCATCATCACTCTTTTCCGATTCTTCATCATCCTCATCATCTTCTTTCTCTTTATCAGACTCAGATGGTTCATAATCAACCTGTTCAACTTCTTTTTCTTTATCTTCTTCACCCTCCTTCAATTTGGGTGCAACATTGTACAAGTTATCAATTAACTCACTCAGGCGTTTATTCTCAGCCTTCAGTTCTTTATTATCTTCTTTAATAGCCTTAAATCTGTTTTTGTTTCTCAAACACTTTCCTTCAAGCTTTTTGTTCTTTGCTTCTAGCTTCTTTACTTTCTCATCAATCTCATCCTGATTCGACTTTGAAGCTACAACAATTTGAAGCATCTTTTCCTCATTCTGCTTGAACTTGGCTATTTCAGCTTGCTGAGCCACAATCAATTTCATCATATCATCCATCCTCTTATTCACTTGCTTCATAACATCATCATCCACAGTGACTTTCTTTGACTTGGATTTAGATCTGGATGGCTCAACTTCAGCTTCTTTCTCTTTCTGAGGCTTTCTAAACATGTCAAGTACATTATCCAGTGCTACATTGAACTCATCCACTGGTAATGTTGCTGCCTCTTTAGTCTTTTATTTCTTTGTGACTGGTGAAGATTGCTTTGATGACGTTCCAGCTTCAGGAACTCTTTTACCTCTTAAGAGTTGAGCTAACTCTTTTTCTCTCAGTTGCTTTGTGCTAGTCTTTTTAGCCATGGTTTTGTGTTTAGGCTTGGGCAAGTTAACAACCACAGCACTAACAGACTTCTTGCTCTTCTCAGCTTCTGCAATCGATCTGTTTAATGATTCAGACTCACCAACCATAGTGGCCTTACGTTTGGTGGCCCGGACATTTTCAGCATCAGAATCCCACTGTTCATCCTCCTCAGTCTCTTCTGAATCCACTGACTCTTCATCCACCAAACCAGTACCTTTCTTAGCAGTTGATTTCTTTCTAGCAACCTGTTGCTTTGAGCTTCCCTGATCAGTCTTTCCTTTGCCCTTCCCTTTGGCTCCAGGATTGACTACTTGTCTTTTCCTCTTAGTACTAGCATCAGCATATACTAAGGGATCATCGTTATCAGAATCACTATTAGAATGCTTAGCTGTATTCTTTCCTGGATCAGTGTAATCTTCTCTAGCTAAGGCTCCAAACAACCTTCTATATGGTGGCCTTTCATTGTCTGGCACACCCTTATATCCCTTCATTCTTACCAAAGTACGAATGTTCATGTGATCCTGAGCAAGTATCTGGGTTGGATCTTTCTTCAAATCAGGATACTTGTGATCAAAAATCATCATCAAGAATCTTGGATAAAGCATAAACTTCTTAATCTTCAACCCTTTTAGCATCTCCAGCATATGATCCAAAATCATTCCAGCAACGTTAAATGGTTTGTTGAGAGTCAACGCAACCATTAACGAGCTCAAACTTTTTCTCATCACGTCATATCCTCCACTAACACATCCAAACACATGTATGATGACGTGAGCAAAATACTTAAACTGCACGCTCAGTTTCCCTTTGTATATAGAACCATCAGTGATAGGTCCTTTGTATTTCATTCTGAGGAAACAAGCTTTCTGCTCAGTCCACGACAATTCTCTTGGATCTTCACTAACTTCAAATTTGATCTGGAGGGCTTCTCTGATATCAAACTCTGTAATAAACATCTGCATTCCTTGAATCTTGCTCTTAATGATAGTCTGATTATCAAAGTAATCATACTTCGCATTATTGTAGAAGTCTTCAACTATATCCTTGTAGATAATAGTTGGTGTAGCCAAAGCATAAACTACTCTGCTTCTCTTCATGAACTTGATAATGTCAGCAAACTCCACGTTCTTCTCTACGTCCCCAAATAAGCACAGCAATTGTGATTCTTCTCGAACGGCCATTTGCTACCACTTGATGATTCACCTTCCTGAACAGGCTCTGGGACTATATCAGGAATAACAGTCTCAACTGGAATCTCCACATTCTCATGTTCTTCAGCCATCTGTATTACAAAATCAAAAACAAACGTCAAAACACAATATCGACAAAATTCAAAATTTTAAGTTTTTAGGTTTCTACATTCGCCCGTTTTATCCAGGTCGAATGTGAATAATTTTGGTCGAATGTGAAATATGTTGGTCGAATGTGGAATGATTTTGATTAAACATCACATTCGTCCGTTTTGAATTACATTTGTCCACTTCCATTCCACCTTCGTCCAAACGACGACCCGAAGGTGAAACAGGTTCTTCCCCAAAATTCAAAAATTTTGCAAACATGTTTTTAACTCTTTGTTTTGATCAGAAATTGTACTAAACTGGCCGACTAAGACTCGTGTATAACCAATTACACTTTATTTCATTATATATCAGTTTTTAAAGCAAAATTAGGGTTTATATCAAACAATCAATCAATTTACTCGATTAACTATGTAATAACCCTAATTTATCAATTATTCTCCCCCTAAAACTGATCTATAATGAAATGCGATCAACATTAAACAAAAGCAAACACTAGAAAGTCATGAATTCTAAAACCCTAGTTCCGGTCATAAAAACGATGAATCTGGTCTCGTTTCAGCTCCTTTACCTGTGATTTTGTTATGGAAACGATCAGTGAAACACAGGGAATCAAATGCACAATCAAACGGAATCAAAGCAACAAGGTTTGGTACTTAGTAAAAATTTTGAAAAATTTCGAATGAGGGGTCGAATCTACTATTGGCTTTATATAAGCATCTACCTTCGACCGTTTGCATTGGACGAATGTGAACTATTTCCACATTCGCCCCAAATGAATGGCACGAATGTAAAAAGAGTTTACCCGAATGTGGATTTTGATTAAAATGCCCACATTCGTCCATTTAAACAACCCGAAGGTGAGAATTTTCCACATTCGACCCATTTAAGGGGCGAATGTGAAATGGAAAATTCTGAAAATTTTGCCAAATCACAAATTCGAATCCCGTTCAACATTTTTCAATCCGTTAAGCTTCCAAAACAAATATTTTCACTTTGTGAATGATACAAAGCCCAGATGGTGTTGTCAAATCTCAGAAATTGACTGTCAAGCATCCCCGGTTATCAAAAATAAAGCAGAAATGCAAAAATTTTGGATTTTTCTGAAATTTTATCAAAACACACCTAATGACTCTAACCGAACAGTGGATCTTTTTATTCCCCCTACAAAGAGTTTGATTTTGTGTCTGGTTTGGTGTGTTTGGTTGTCTGTTTTGGTTGTTATTAAAGTTGTTCTGACGGTTTTGGTAGTTGTTGTTGTTTTGGTAAGAAACTTGGTTTTGGTTTTGTTGTTGACGATTCTGATAGCTTGCATTGAAT
The DNA here is from genome assembly GCA_032199755.1 of Ambrosia artemisiifolia. Classification (NCBI taxonomy): domain Eukaryota; kingdom Viridiplantae; phylum Streptophyta; class Magnoliopsida; order Asterales; family Asteraceae; genus Ambrosia; species Ambrosia artemisiifolia. Next base: position 16,357,486 of record CM063523.1, read on the forward strand.
GGGTTCCTATTGCCTTGTTTTGGTGGCTGGGTGCATTCTCTTTTAAAATGACCCTTTCCTCCACAGTTAAAACACGTAACTTTCTCCTTGTTGAACCCGTAGGTTGTGTTTGGAGAAGTTCCCAAATCAGTTCTACCGGTTTTCTCGATAAATTCTGTTGCTCTTCTCATAATGCTCGCAAACGCCCATTGGATATCAATGAGTTCCATCTCTTCCTTGTCAATCTGTGCGTAGTCTTCATTGGTTAAGTTGTTATTCCCAATTTGACTAGCAACTAATCCATTGTAGGATGAGACCATTGCAGAGACTAATGCAATGTGTTGTTGAGCAACTTCAACTGTCACATTACCCAAGTTAGATGTCTCCAAAACCACAGGTTGTTGTTGATTAGTTTGAAGAACTTGGTTCATTGGTTGTTGAGATTGACTAGCTGTATAAAAAGCAGCTTGTTGCATTGGGGAAAATGATGGAATGTATGAATTGTTGTATTGTTGTTGTGGTGGTTGGTTTGATGGTTGTGAAAAAGATGATGTTTGTTGATGGTAGTTGATGGTAGGTGATTCCATAACATTGGAAATACATGCCATATGTGGTGCCACTAGCCCTCCTGAGCTTGATGTACTAGCTGGAACTGGATTTCCTCCAAAATATAAGTTGGGATTCTGAGGAATCTGTGCTCTTCTGGCTTTCCTCCTCTCTTCCAATTCTTTGTTTTCCAGCTTCTCTATGAACTCTTGAATAGACCAGTATTGATAAGCATCCTTCTCCCTAAGGACTTCCACATGCTGATCCCAGTTTGGTGGTAATGCATCTGCAAACTTATCCACCTGCTTTGCCATAGGAATCTGTATACCATAGCTAGACAATTCAGATAACAAATGACTATATCTAGGAGTTAGTTCTTTCAAAGTTTCATTTCCAATATAAGAAAAATTCTCAAACTCCTTTCTCAGTTCTTCCATCCTTAGACCTCTAGTCTTCTCATTGCCATCATGCCTTCTTTTAAGTGCTTCCCATAGTACCTTAGATGTTGTGCAAGTCCCAAACTGATGCAAAAGATCGTTTGTGATTGCCTGTGTCAATTGGGAAAACGCCTTCTTTTCCACAGCAAACTTCTTTTTCTCATCCTCAGCCATGCTCTCCAATGGAACTGGTTCACCTGTGTTCTCCAAGACTGGTGCTGTGTAACCTTTAGCAATCATGTTCCATGCTTCTGCACCCTCCACTCCCATGCCTTCCAAATGTATCTTGAACTTTTTCTGCCACTGATTGTATTCTTGAATCTCCATAAGCTTCGGTGGCCGATTCCCGCTACCTGAAGACAAATCATTAATCAGTGTGGAAATAGCATTTGTAGTTTGAGTGTTTACCACCGCTGCTGCTACTCCCCAGTAGTCAGATTGTGGTGCTGGAGGTGCACTTTGAGTCATGTAGTTAACCGGCTGCGAAGACTGTGTGCTCGTCTTCTGTGCTGCCACCGTCCATGGGTCCATCACTTGCTGTTGTGGTTGTGTAGTTGCTGGTGTCGGAGTAGTCGGAAAATTCCACATGATCACGAACTTCGAAAAAATTCAACACTTAGAAAAATTTTCCAAAAACTAGTCTAGGTTCGCCCAAATGAACTTCACCTTCGTCCCTTCTGATGCACTTTCGTCCCTAAACACTCACCCGAATGTAAATGTTCACCAGAAAGTAAAAACACTCTAACAATTTTCCACGTTCGTCCAAATTAATCCAGGTTCGCCCGTTTAATTCTAGGTTCGTACCCCCGATGAACCGAATGTGAAAAATGTGACCCGAAAGTGAAAAATTCAACAGAAAATTTCCAGGTTCGCCCAAAATACCCTAGGTTCGCCCAAAAATCTCTCAGGTTCGCCCAAAACACTACACGTTCGACCACTCAGTTCCAGATTCGCCCATTTTAGGTTTGAAAAACGGTTACACTTTGAAAAACGGTTATTTTGATCTCTGATTTTCAAAAGTTTGTGAATTTGAATGATCTTGATCAGGTTTTGCTTCGGAGATGATTTGGAACAAGTTTAATTCTTGTAATTTTGAATTTTAACCACAAAATCAACTCTAAATCCTTCAAAAACACTCAAAAACCATTTTTATGCAAAAACAGATGTGAATTGATCAAAATAATGTCCAAATCAGCTCTGAGTTTATCAATTTGTTGTTGTATGATCCTCTAAGCTCTGATACCACTTTGTAGAGGGAATGATTTGACACGAAAACAGGATTATATGATCATACAAGTTGCAAAACCAGGTGCGGAAACCCTAGCTTTGAACAGACTAATATAAACTCAAATCAAAACACAATCAAAGTCATTTTCAAATGTTTTCATAGAATAACTTGATCATAAACTTGATTACAATGTGAATACAGTTAATCTAGATCACACACAGACTATCTCAAACTACTCTGGAACAACACCTCAAAACACACACACCTAATGACTCTCTTAACATTACAAAAACACAAATTCTATTTATAGGCACTGCACATTCGCCCATTGCATTTGGTCGAATGTGAGTATTTTCCACATTCGCCCATTTACATGGTCGAATGTGTTCTTCTGTGTAGCTCCATTCCAAGTTCGTCCAGTACACTTCTACCTTCGCCCACTTTATAATCACCTTCGCCCACATCTTCTTACATTCGCCCAAAACACATTTCTAACATATGTTAACTATCCAATCACTAGTCGCAAAACGCATCTACAAGACTCTACATGCAGTCCTAGTTCACTATAACCATTGGCTCTGATACCAATCTGCAACAGCCCAAGGTAACCCGTACCATGATATTGTCCGCTTTGGCAGCCGGCACGCCCTTATAAGGAGTTCTGTTCTCCCTTACACAACCGATGTGGGATCTTACAATCCACCCCCTTTAGGGAGCCCAGCGTCCTGGCGGGCACGACTGGCACACCGATCCGGGCCCCGGCTCTGATACCAATCTGTCACACCCTCAAATTCCACTTGCGGGGTTTTACCGCGAGGCGCGTGACAAACCTGGATCCAAGTCAACGATCACAATAAACAATACTATATGAACACATGCAAATTTAAAAACATAAGTTTAAATCCATAAAACAGTAGCGGAAGCTTTGTTACAATCCAAAAGTAATCCAAACTGTTCGATATTCGAAAACCATGAACCCTAAACTAGACGCCGTGCAGACGCGCGCGCCTAAGCCCTGGGATGCTACCTTAGCGACCTGAGAAAAACATGCTAAAAGTTACGTCAGCACAAAATGCCGGTGAGTTCACAGGTTTTAATAAAAGTTACCAAGTTCCAAAAGTGTATCAAGTTCCACCTGTCAATACTATGAAATGTTCAACCAAAGTACGCTAGCTAGGCGTATGTTTTGTTACTACTACGTTTGGAAACCATTACTGGACACGTCACAAGTTACCAATGTTACAGCCCGAATAATGTTACAACTTACAAAGTCGAGACAATATGCACCCGCCCGGCCCTCCAAGCCATCGAGTGGGCAGGTCACACCCAATAGATCTATCCATATTTCCCCCGTTGTGCAACACCGCACATTCATGGTTTCCCCGGGACTTAAAAGTTCGTATAGTAACTCTAAATAACCCATAGTATGACAAAAGTTCTCAAGACATAGTTCAACGCATGTTTTCTCCCCCAAAAGTAAAACCAGAGAAAGTGGGGCCGTGAACTCACCTTAGGTTGCGTTACTTCGAAAGTAATTAAAAATCAGCAAGCTATGCTAGTCCTGTAAAGCGGTGACCTAACATATGACATTTACAAGTACTCAGACTAATAACCCGTAGGTTAGTTAGTCCCTAGATGTCCAGACCATAACCAGGTTCGTTTGAAAACACGTTGGCTGTGAAACTGACCAAATGTGCAAGACTCGACATCCCATTGGTGACCCGAGACTCCACGTGTTAACCTTATACTCTCAGTCATACAAATCATGCAACCATGCTTAACATGTGTTAAAGTTTAACAAGTCTAGCACATAGTTCAATCAGCGCATAAATAAGTCCGAGCACGTGTTACCAAGTTACTAGGTATGATACGGGGTTCCTAGCATGTTCCTAGGTGTCAAATCGGGCCTCGAAATGCCAAAATATACTTACAGTAGCAGTACATGCGATTAGGAAAAGTCAACTAGCAATTAGGAAGGTCAACTGGTGATTAGGAAGGCTAATCGTCCCTTAACATAGGCGATTAGGCCTATTCTAGTGCTCTATAGGCGATTAGGGCTATAAGACATGCAATTCAGAGCTTAACTAGTGATTAGGATTGTAATCGCATGCTATGAAGGCGATTAGGCCCCCAATCGCCTACCCTATAGGCGATTAGGTCCCTAAATGCCTTCAGTATAGGCGATTGGGCTCCCAATCGCCTACAGCATAGGCGATTAGGGTCCCCAATCGCCCCTTTAATTGTCGTGAGCATACGCGATCACCTTCTCACGTTGCATCAGTACACACCCTAACCCTTGAATAGACGCATCATAGTACACCACAAAGTCCTCTGTACCCTCAGGTAGTGATAGTATAGGTGCACTGCAAAGTTTTTCCTTCAATAATTGAAAAGCAGATTCTTGGGCATCTCCCCAGTCGTAAGGAATCCCCTTTTGCGTCAACGCAGTGAGGGGTTGAGCGATCTTAGAGAATCCCTCAATGAATCTGGCGATAATATCCCGTAAGGCCAAGGAACTGTCGCACCTCTGCAAGAGTCTTAAGAGCCTCCCACTTTTAATAGCATCAATCTTGGCGGGATCGACATGTATTCCTCCCTCGTTAACCACATGCCTTAAGAATTGGACCTCGCGAATCCAGAAGTCACATTCAGAGAACTTCGCATACAACTGCTCTTTTCTCAAGAGTTCCAAGATCAGCTGCAGGTGTTGCTCATGCTCTTCCCTGCCCTTGGAATAAATTAAGATGTCATCTATGAACACTATGACGAATTTGTCCCAATGAGGCTTGCACACACGGTTCATAAGATCCATGAACACAGCCAATGCATTGGTTAGCCCAAATGGCATTACCAAAATCTCATAATGTCCATACCGAGTTCGAAAGGCTGTCTTCGCAACATCCTCCTCTCGGACACTCAGCTGGTGATACCCTGACCTCAAGTCCATCTTGGAATAGGAACTCGACTCTTGAAGCGGGTCGAATAAGTCATCAATACGAGGCAAAGGGTAGCGGTTCTTAACTGTCACCTTGTTCAACTCTCGGTAATCAATACACATGCGGAAACACCCATCCTTCTTCTTAAGAAACAAGACTGGGGCTCCCCAAGGTGAAGAACTAGGCCTAATGAAACCCCTATCCAATAGCTCTTGGAGTTGGGTAGATAGTTCTTGAAGGTCGCCCGGTGCTAGGCAGTACGGTGCACGCGCAACTGGGGCCGCTCTTGGTGCAAGATCAATTTGAAATTCCACTTGACGAACAGGTGGAAGTCCATGTAGTTCCTCTGGGAAGACATCTGGAAAGTCTCGAACTATGGGGATGTCCTCAATTTTCGTTTCAACTTCAGCTCGAGTATCCGAAATTTTAGCCAATATGGCTGGGTAGCCCTTCCGAATACACTTCTGGGCTTTCAAGTAAGAGATGATGCCCACCATGGCACCACCACGATCACCCTGAATTGATAAAAGTTCTCCACTAGGGAGAGGGATACGAACAATCTTCTCATGACAGAGAAGTTCAGCGTGTTGCTTGGACAACCAGTCCATGCCAACCACGAGATCAAAGCTTCCTAGGGTGATAGGTAAGAGGTTGATGGCAAACAATTGTCCATCTAGTTCGAGCTTACAGTCACGATGGATGTGGGTTACCTCAACAGGCTTCCCATCAGCTAACTCTATAGAGTACGGGGTATCAAGAAGTGTAGGAACTATCCCTAGTTGTTTGCTAAGTTTTGATGACACAAAACTATAGTCTGCACCACTATCATATAAAATAGAAGCAAGAGTGTCGTTCAAGGAATACGCACCCGTCACGACACTGTTATCAGTCCTAGCTTCCCCAGAGCCCATCACAAATGCTCTTCCACGAGCCCCATTGTTGTTGTTGCCGTTGTGGTTGTTGTTGTTGTTGAAGGACTTATACCTTATACTATCCCACGTTCTTTTGCTATCACCAAAAGTAGAAGATGAAGCACCCTGCTTCGGAAAAGTACCATGCTCAAAAGTCTCGTCAGTGAGTTTGCGAGCCAGGTGAAAGATTTGTTAGATTCTGGATAGGTGAGCTGTAGTAGCCATGCCACGAACCTATGGGGCCAACCCCTTTGGTATGAAGCTCGATCCGTTTGTAAGGTAGGTTAAATAGATTTAAGCATATAGTAGCTAACTCCTGTATCTTGGTAGTGTAGGCGTCGATCTCAGACCCAATCGTCTTTAGATAACAAATTTCTAAATTTCGTCACGGGGGTTACATTCTCCATCCAATTATCTGTAACACATCGAGTGTGCATGTAGCATGCATTACCCCATTCTGCCTGGGGCAAATGCACATGGCAAAGACTTGTACTATTGAAGCAATCCGACAGTCTCCTTCCATTCCGTCGGAGTTAACGAGGTTTACAACCAATAAAAGCCTTGAAAATGCGATGGCAGGTTGTTGTTGTGGCATATGCGTTCAAGGTGTAAGAAAGTTCAAATGTTGGAGTCCGGGGAAATGAATGATTTAGCAAGATGATTCTTTACTAGCTTGGAAGATGCGAGGGCCTCAACCACCCTATCGTTGATCATATGAACTCAGTCTTATCTAAGTTAACAAAGGGAAAGGAAAGAAAAGACAGGTAAGAAAAGGTAAGAGTCAATCGTCGCCATGCTGTCTAGATAGTAGAGCCTTCATTCTCACCTTCCATGTTTTCGTCCTGCTCAGGTTTACCTTTCATCCATTTTCCGCAGGTATCGATGATATATGGATCTGGTAGCGTATAGTCTCCTACTCCGGTTCTGTGTAAGTCAGTTCAGTGGTCCGCTTCACCACTTATTCCTCCAATCGTGATCGTCAGTCATTAGTAGGTTTTGTCTCCCTTTGAGATATTACACTATGTTGCGGACTTTACACAACTCCTCAAGAGTGTGAGTAACAAGTCCTGATCTGATGTGTCCCCGAGAAACAGGGATATGTAAGTCATACGTTCGCCTGCTCGTACTGGGCGTAAAGGTACTAAAGTAAGAAATATATTCTATATGTGTAACCCAGAAACCAATTGTCCCCTTGCTCAGTGAAAAGAATAAGTCTCAGTATTTGACTTCCTCGAGTTTGATTCGATTCAGTGGTATCGCGTCATAGGCATCGTGCAGCTTTCCGTGTACATGCGTCATAACGCCCTCAAGGGTTCTCTCCCCTTTACTATTGTCGTCTCCTCATCCATGAGGCTTGTTAGGATACTAATCCCCGTAATGCGCCACCTGGTGTAACCCTGGGTCCCCACCAGTGAAGTGTTCAGAATCAGGTTTAGAACTAGGAGATATCATATCTCCTGAAATCATGTGTTGTAGATATATGTAGCCAAAAGCTAATTGTGCACTTAAGCTGTGAGTGTACTTATGCTATGATGATTATAGAGTAGACTCAACATGCAGTCCTATTTCACTATAACCAATGGCTCTGATACCAATCTGTCACACCCTCAAATTTCCACTGCGGAGTTTTACCGCGATGCGCATGACCTACCAGGATCCCATAGCCATAAGTCATATGAACGAACTCTAAATGCCCAAACCATTTAGTTCTTTTTAAAAAAAAAAAACAAGTTTAGTTAAGCTGCGGAAGCGTAAACCAAATTAAACCTTTTAAAAACCATGCGCAAAACAACGCGCCCAAATCAAAACCATATGAAAGAAAACGTATAAGCTTGATATATAATTTAGGTGTATGCCCAAGACCCAAATGCAGTGAACGTGCAGTGCTTCCTAATCATGACACTGGAAGCTAACTACCTACAAAAGCATGTAAATGGCGGGTCAACAAACAATGATGGTGAGTTCACTAAGTAAAATAGGTGCGTAAGTAAAAGCGTAGGTTTCCCAAACCACGTAACTAAGTAAAAGCGTCGGTCTCCCAGACCACATAACAACAAGTAAGAACGTCGGCCTCCCCGGCCACAAATAAACAGCTAATTCACATGCCAGGGGTAGCTAACCCACTCATGATAACTAATACCGGCGAATACCGAACTGCTAATAACGATTCCCCACAACTGTGAGTATGATGCCTTAAATCATTGCCCATCAACAATGATAATATGTTTTAAGCTAATAGTTCACACCCATGCTCCCAGCACGATGTGAGGTTTGTTAAACCTAATAGCGCTATCAACTAATAACCTGCTTGCCCTTTCGGCAATTGATTTGTATTTTGAAGGACTTAAAAGATAGGATTGGTTTAGTTCATCAAGGACATAAACATAAATTAGTAAAAGTAGATTCACCCCGTGAACCATGCACCCCAAAACCCGGGATGTGTAAAAGTAGTCCCAAACCGGACTAGAAACGTTAAGTAAGTTGTCTCAACCCGAGACACATGCTTTTGAGAAAAAGTAGTGAAACTCACCTTAGGTTGCAAGTGAATAATCCAAATTCCAAAAATAGTAAAGTGCTACCAACTCCCTATTACAAATGTCACTAGGTGAGTATATGTGCATAACCAATACACCATACAACTCGTTTGTCCAACACTTTTAAAAGTTCAAAACCGTGTAGTGACACCTAATGATTCCACATGCACAAGTAAGTCCTACGTATCCCGTTGGTGATCATAGTGATTATTATCAGTTTAATACATCAAATACATCTCATACAAGTTTCCATACAAGTTCATGTCAAATACATACCATATAAGACTCCAAATAGTCACATAAAGATCCCGTACACAATCTGCGTTTTTAGGGCAGATTGTGCGCTGTGAAAAACGAATTATTTAAAATACTTAACGAATGAATTAAAGTCCCAAATTTTTACTGAGTATTCATGGGGATTCGGTTGCAAATCCAAATTTTTGTTTTGTCTTAAAACCAAACACAAAAATTACTAAAATTCGTACAATACAGCTATGTCCAGAAAATTTCCACAACAGATCAGTTTAGTAGAAAAATTCTCAAAAATTGTGTATTCATCCAAATGGGATGAATCCACTTGGAAACGCCGAGCTGTTCCAATGTCAACCTATTGTCCAAATTTCAAAGCTTAACTCTTTGTAAATCTCAAGTTATGACCATTTAAAGTTGACCCAACTTACAAATCCGAAAATCTGATATGACCTCTAATCAAATAAAATTCCAAAAACGACTCAAACGATGTCCAAATCTGATGGTTTTGCCCATTATGAAAAGCTAAGACCATGTACATTACAATCACGCAAAGAAATCATCAAAACAATCAATTTAACATCGCAACACAGACCCTACAAAACATCATAACGAATCTGCCAGAAACTGAAACTTGCATCCCAAGTTATTCACAAACCCTAATTATGCATAAAAATCTCTAATACATACATAACCCATATTATCATGATCAAACACATATATTATCATACAATAACCCGAATTATGATTACTAGCAACAATTATCATCATCAAATCATCATGAACTTTCAAGAACTCAAACTTACACATTCATGCATGCGATTTATATATATATGTGTGTTCTATGATTTTTTTAAACTTTTCAAGTGCTACTAGTCATCATAAAACATATAATGATCCTACCTTTCAAAGCAAGAATCCTCAAAGCCCAGAGATTACACAACAACTAGCTTGGAGGGATGATTAAGATTGATGTTTATTGAAAATTGAGAGTGTGTGTGTGGGTGGGTATTCACGACGCCAAGGGTGTTTAGGGTTAGGGTTTTATTTATTTTTTGATCTATAACTATAATAGGATTTGGCTTGTTGGCCAAGTAATTGGGTATTAGGGCTCTTCTAGTCCATTAACCGGACCCGTTAATCATGTCCTAATCCAATACCGGGCCCGATGATATTATTCACCCTAAATTGCATAAAAGCTATTGTTTTTATTATTTCATAAGATATTAATCATCAAGTGCACGTAATTTGCTTGGTTTACGTATTAACCTTCAGTCAAGCGAAAATTCACATAAACACGTAATTCACATAAGCATGTACTTCACGTTCATCATGATTCAATTGTACATATTTTTATTATGTATGCCATATAATTCACCAACGTTCGGGATACAGGACTCGTGTTTGTGTTCAACAAGGATTTTCCTATTTATCAAATATGTTAATATCATCTAACATATGTTAGGCCTACTTAACTAACCCTAGTTAAGTATCTAACCACGTATGAACATGTAAGTTAACTAGAGTTCAGTAAAAGTATTAACCTGAAAATGCGGGGTGTCACATCATCCCCAAGTTGAAAAGAATTTCGTCCCGAAATTCAGCAAGTAAACAATAAGGCCAGCTAGAAAAGTGTGTGCTTGGTTCCCGGATGTCACAAATTTAGTAGATGTATTTTTTCTCACCTTTCATACTTTTATTTTTAGACAAATGTAGATCAACAAATAAATTGTAACAATAAAAAATATTGAACAAGAAATAAATTGTCACAATATCTGTTATAGAATATATATATTTATCAGAATGTATAGCAACAGACCATGTTGAAAACAGTCTGTAAATTTGAAAGTGTTTGATGTGAAAAGACCTTTGAAGATATTAAGAGATTAAAAAACAATGCAAAATAATGACATTTGTTTTTGAATTCAGTTTATGAATTAAGTAGATGGATGTTGCTTCACGTTTCATAGTTTTATTTTTAGAAAAATGTAGATCAACAAACAAATTGTCACAATGAAGAATATAGATCAACAAATAAATTGTCACAACCATTAACCAAAACTTCTCCATTAAAGCACAGTATGAAATTATAACCATTCTTAATTAATGTCAAGAAATAAACAAAAAATTCACAAACCAACATAAACTTGAAATTTTAATTCATTAACCATTACCCATTAAAAAGACTAAACTGTAAGTCTGTCTCATCTTCTATTTCAACCCTCATGTCCGGTATTTCCGTGTCATCATCATCCTCTAATGAGTCTGCATCATGTGACACCCTGAATTTTCAGGATATTACTTTTACTGAACTCTAGTTAACTTTCATGTACATTCGTGACTAAACACCTAACTAGGGTTAGTTAAGAAGGTCTTTCGATATGTTATGGGATAATAACATATGTTAGATAATATTAACGTACGTTATAACTAGAAAGGTTTTGTCTTGACACACACACGAGTCCTGTATCCCGAACGTTGGTGATTTGTCAAGCATACATAATTATATGATCAATTGGGTGATGATGAACGTGAATTAACATGCGTATGTGAATTACATGTTTATGTGGATTACTATTTTAATAGATAGTCAGTACGTAAACTCTACGAATTATGTGCATTATGTAGTTAACATGTCATGAGATGATAAAAACAATAGTTTTTACATAAGTTAGTATGAATAATATTATCGAGACTGTTCTCGGGATTAAAACCGTATTAACGGGCCCGTTTATCAAGAAAAGGCCCATAAACCCATAACTTTTGCCCATGATCTTAACCCTAGTGTATTATGTTTATAAAAAAAAGAAAACACAAACCCTAGCTTCCTTTTGCGCCGTGGGTTTTTCAAGAGGGTGTGCCCTCTTCTTCACTTTCAATCTTGCATCAATTCCTTACAAGTTCAAGTGATTCGGGTGCTATCTTGGAGTTTTAAGGACTTTAGCAATTCAAGGTATATATTTTATGTGTTTTATGATAAGTTTTAAGGCTGGAAAAGTTATAAAAACCCTAAGAAATATTCATGTTAAAATCGCAAATCAACATGTGTAGGATATCTTGGATGTTTGTCTTGTATCTTGATGAATATTGTTGATAGAAATCATATCTAGGGTATGTGGTACGTAAATACATGAGTTTAAACATGATAATATGGATGAGAATGATTAGGGTTTATGTTAATATGAGTTATTGTATGATTATGGGTTAATAAGAATGATTAGGGTTCATGAGAAGCATGTTATTAGAATTCTGATTTTCTGACAGATTCATTGTGTCGAATTGTAGGGGCTGTAATGGGTTGGTAAATTGATAGTTTTGATGATTTCTTTGCATGACTGTGATGTACCTAGTCTTAGCGTTTCATAATGGGCAAAACCATCAGTTTTGGACATCGGTTGAGTCGTTTTTGGAATTTTAATTGATTAGGGGTCATATCAGATTTTCGGAATTGAAAATTTGGTCAACTTTAAATGGTCATAACTGGAGATTTACAAAGAATTAAGTTATGAAATTTTTACAGTAGGTCAACATTGGAAAAACTCGGCTTTCCCAAGTGGATTCATCCCGTTTGGATGAATACACAATTTTTGGGAATTTTTCTACTAAACTGACCTGTTGTGGAAATTTTCTGGACATGGCTGTCTTGTATGAATTTTTATAATTTTTGTGTTTGGTTTTAAGACAAAATAAAAATATGGATTTGCAAAGGAATCCCCATGAATACTCAGTAAAAATTTGGGATTTTAATTCATTCGTTAAGTGGGTTAAATGACTCGTTTTTCACAGCACACAATCTGTCCTAAAAACGCAGATTGTGTACGAGGTATTTATGTGACTATTTGAAGTTGTATGTGGTATGTAATTGACATGTACTTGTGTGGAAACTTGCATGAGATGTATTTGATGTGTTAAACTTATAATAATCACCATGATCACCAACGGGATACGTAGGACATACTTGTGCATGTAGAGTCACTAGGTGTCACTACACGGTTTTGAACTTTTAAAAGTATCGAATAAACGTACTATGTGGTATATTGGTTATGCACGTGTACTCACATAGTGACACATATAATAGGGGGTTGGTAGCGAGTCTCTATTACGTTGGAGTTTGGATATGTTTGCTTGCAACCTAAGGTGAGTTTCACTACTCTTTTCTCAAAAGCATGTGTCTCGAGTTGAGACAACGTAATTAACTTTTTCTAGTCCGGGTTGGGACTACTACTTTCTAGTCCGGTTTGGGACTACTTACACATCCCGGGTTGGGATGCTATGGATCCTTGTGTGGGTCGGTTTTTGCTAGTTCGCAAATTGTGTCCTTGATGAACTAAACCAACTCTATCATCTGTAAGTCCTTCACATACCGAATGAGTTGCCGGGTTATGGCAAGCGGGTTATTAGTTGATAGCGCTATTAGGTCTGACAAACCTCACACCGGCTCGGGGAGTGCGGGAGTGAACTATAACTTAACAGATTTTATCATTGTGGATAGGCAATGATGTAAGGCATGCGGCTCACATTTGTGGCTACACGTACATCAGCAGTTCGGTATATCGGTGTTAGTTATCATGAATGGGTTAGCTACCCTTGACATGCGATGAACTAGTGTTTACACGGTTCTTGGAACCAACTCAATTACTTGTTTACATGGTTTTGGAAACCAGCGCAGTTACATACTCATTTACTTTACTTAGTGAACTCACCAGCATCGTTTGTTGACCCACGATTTACATGCTTTTGCAGGTAGTTAGCTTCCGGTGCCAGGATTAGAAAGCACTGCACACTTCACTACATTTGGGGTCTTGGGCATAAACCTAAATTACATATTATGCTTTTACATTTTCTTTCATATGGTTTTAATCTGGGCGCGTTGTTTTGCGCATGGTTTCTAAAAGGTTTAGATTTGGTTTACGCTTCCGCAACTTAACTAAACTTGATTTTTGAAAACGAACTAAATGGTTTGGGCATTTAGAGTTCGTCCATATGACTTATGGCTATGGGATCCTGGTATGTCATGCGCCTCGCGGTATAAACCCCGCAGTGGAAATTTGAGGGTGTGACACATCATGTGGTTCTTCATCTACATTTGCTTGAGTGTCTCTTCCTTCCCACAGATCTACTTGAGCCTTCACCATCTTCTCGAGATTGATACCAAACTTTGTTGCAGTAGGATTTAACAGTGGTTTTTCAGATAATTTTTTGAGAAAATCCACATCATCTGAGAAACAGATGTGTTGACGTGTGTAGTATCCTGTGTGGCCATCATCAAACTTAATCTTCAGTTCAAAATTATCTGATACAAACTCCCAAGAAATCACATCACGAAGTTCACAATTTTTGAACATCCTCTTTAGTTTTCATTTTCCGAACTCATATGGGTACCAATTTTCAATTTGTTTTAAAAATTGGTTTACTACAATCAGCAACTATTCCTTCTGGGGAATAGTAACTTTTTTTCTTGCTGTCAGTAAACATCAAGAAGAACTTCTTTTTCTCACACCACCATATGGATAATTCTCTATTTTCTGCCATTTTTTGGTCTTTAGTTTTGGGATTGATAGTTTTGTGAAAGACAGTTACGAAAAAGGTCTAAATATGTGCCCCAGATGGGTTACACTAATTTTCGTTTTATAGGAGTTGTAGGGACAAAAAGGATTGAAGAAACCACTTTTGTTACCAAAGATCAAATCATATTTCTGCTAAGTATAGAACTGCTGAAGAGTAAAGACAGAAGTTCTAAAGAAGAAAAAGCAAAGTGCTGAAGAGTTATCTCATCAGAAGTTCTGAAGTCTAACCAGACATTTCACTGAATAACTACTGAAGACAAACTACTCATCAGTAGTTTCTCACTCATCAGTACTTTCACATCAGAAGCTTCAAAACGACTCAGTCACTTCAGTAGTTTAGTATTATATTGTTTTGTTAAAGTCTTTGAACAAGCTTCAATGCTACAGCCTGTTGTAAGCATTATCCTAAGTAATATCTTAGCTAAATCTTATCTTGTATGACTTAGTACAACAGTTTGTACTCGTCTATAAATAGATGGGTTTATCCCACTATTTTAGACATGTTATTTACACTTGATTTTAATTGAAATCCTTCAAAGCTTTTATAACTTATTATCCATTTCACATCTGAGAATCATTCAATACTTGCACTTACTGCTTTATACTTTGAATTGCTTTTGATTCTCATTAACTACTATAGTAAAGGGGGAGTAATAACTCCTGTAAAAGTGATACTTTAACTTAGAACATTTATCATTCCGCTGTGCAAATAACTTTGATATAACTGCAAACACATAAGTGTTCTAAAGCTTAACTGTTATAAGAGACCACTGATCCAACAATTGGTATCAGAGCATCTGGTTTATCTGATCAAAAATCAATCTAACAAATTGAGAATCAGACACATGCTCTTATTGATATCCAATAAAGGATTAAAAGTTCACTTTATTCTACATCCATCACTTTAAAGAAGTATTGACAAATCCAAACTTCTTAAAAATGGACCCTTATAATACTGGATCTGCCAATAAACCTCCTATGCTGGTTAGAAATGAATATAATATCTGGCAAAGAAGGTTGGCACATACTATATCTCAGACCAATACCGGGTGTTGGAGGTCGGTAATCTTTGGACCTCACAAACCAGTAGTAACTGACCCAGAAGGAAAAACTGAAAGACCAAAAGACCCTAAAGACTACACTGAAGAAGATTTCCAAAAATTTGAGCTAGATGCAAAAGCTTTTTCTATGTTGGCTATGGCTCTCCCAAATGAAATTTATGCTGGACTTTTACATTGTGAAAGTGCCAAAGAGCTGTGGGATAGTCTAAAAGAACAGTTTGGAGGAACTGAAGAGGTGATAGCCAACACTAGAGAAATCCTAGCCCAACAATATGAAACTTTTACTCATGTAGATGGTGAAACATTAACTCAACAATTTGAAAGATTTTCATCACTCATCTCTGAGTTTAAAATTAATAGTCAGACCTATTCAAATGCATCTATGTTACATAGATTTTTAAGGTCTTTACCTTCAAAATGGGAAACTTATTCTATAGTCCTCAGAACAAGTTCAGATTTTAACACCCTGAACCTAACAAGGTTACATGGTAAATTACTTACTTTTGAAAGGGAAATCAATCAAAAGAAAAAGTTACAAGAATCTGGTAAAACTGCTGATGACTATGCTCCAGGTAGCACAACCTTATTGGGACATGACTCACCATCTTGTTCTAATAATTTTGGATCTTTTGATCACATTGATATAACAGCTGGGATCTCATCAGATGGATCTTTTCCAGCTTATGACAATGAAGATCTAAGTCAAACTGATGACACATGTGTTTTATCATGGATGACTTAAAATATTTTAGCAGTGATGACTTAGAAGAAATGGATATTTTACACCAACTGGCCTTGTTAAGCATAAAAACTAACAAATTTTATAAAAGGTCAGGAAGGAAATTCCCAGGACTTAACAACTCCACAAAAGTTGGTTTTGACAAATCTAAATTGAGATGTCACAAGTGTCAAAAGTTGGGACACTTTGCTAGAGAGTGTAGAAGCTCTAGCTTCAACCAACCAATGTCTGGAAATCAATTTAACCCCAATTATAATAGGAATAATGGAACTCAAGGGAGTGCTCATTTTTTACAGGCACAAGATCCACAAATCCAATATGTGCCACAAATACAATATGTTCAAATGCCTGCTCAACACTAGGGCCAACAACAAATGCCTCCTTTTCCAGCTGCTCAACAACCTCCACAAACTCAACAACCCCCTCAACAAAGTCTATTCACATCAGGGTATGTTGACTGGAGCAATCTTCCTTTTGATACCTCTGAACGCAGTCCAGATGCAGACAACAAAGTCTATGATATCAACTGGGGAGAACCTGATAATAGCAGAAAGAACTTTGCCTTATTGGCCTTTGAGGGATACTCCTCCAATTCTGCTCTAACTCAGGTATCACAACAATCTTTGTTAAAGCTTTGTTCAAAATCTTGCAAAGAATCTTTTGCTTTAATTAGAGAAACTAATGTGCATTTACAAGGCAAATCAAATGATATGGAGAGAAAATACACACAGATGAAGTGTGATTTAGAAAGAAAACTTGTTTTAAAAAATAAGGAAATTTCTAAATTAACAGATAAATCCATTTAAACCCAGGCACAAATTAAAAGCATGACAGACAACCTAGGCAATGTCAGAAAAGAGCTTGCTGACACTAAGGTTGACTATAAAAAATGGGTTGAGTCTTGTAAGGGTTACCAAATGTTGCTTAACAAGAAAACTGCTGCAAATGTTAAGTTTGGCATAGGGTATACCCATACAGAATCACCAACTAATTTCACCCACATAACTGATAATGATGGGAAGAAATTGATTCAAACTTCTGATATGGAGGAGTGCACATCCTGCCCTCAGAACTTTCTCAAAACTGAAAGTTCTGCAGAAGTAAAAACAACTGACAATAAGCTAAGTAGTTTCATCTACATCAGGAGTTGAGACCCTGAAAACTACTGATGACCTATTGAAAAATACTGATATTGTCAGTAAATTGCCTTCCAACTCTCTTGTTGCATCTAAAAGGAAAGAGAAGGCAAAAGCATGTGAAATATGTGGACTGTTTAACCACATAACTGAACTTTGTAGATATAGAAAGGGAAATCAGTTAATTAAGAAAAATCAACAACTGGTTGTGGGAAAACAAATAAGACAAGATTATGAAAACACTTTCTTTCCCAACAAACAACAACCGAACAAAACCTTTTCTCAGAAAAAGTCTTTATCTCAACAAAAGCCTTTTTCTCAAAGTTCATCTTCAGAAGTTACACCTAACCCATCAGTAGTTTCACAAACTACTGAAGTTAAAGATTTGATAAATTTGGTTAAACTTCTGATGACCAAAGTTGATGGTGGTCACCAAAAAGATACCACCATTGTCCCTAATGAAAAATCCATTGCCAAAAAGACATGGATTTCAAAATTTGGTCCTCAACAAGCTGCACCTGTTCTCAAGAGCAAACCCAAAGCCAAATTGGCTTGGGTTGCCAAATCTAACTAATTTGCTATTTTGTGCAGAGGGTCTCCAGAGGTTTGAATAGCATTTGGTATGTTGACAGTGGAGGCTCAATGCACATGACTGGATGCAGATACCTGATAAACAATTTTATCAGCCAAAGAGAAGGATCTGTGTCCTTAGGGAACAATGCCAAGGGGTATGTGCTAGGATATGGCAATGTATCCTCAGGCAAAATGCAGTTTGACAAGGTCAGTCTGGTTGAAAACCTTGAGTACAACTTGCTGAGTGTCTCACAAATGTGTGATAAAGGATATTCTTCCTTTTTCACAGAGACAACATGCAAGATCATATCACCAGAAGGCCAGAAGTTGATAGAGAAGATCATTGAAGATCATACTTTGCTGATTGCCAAAAGATGTGGCAATGTCTATGCAGTGGACATTGAGAAAGACAAAGTACTGAACAAAACTGCCTGTTTCTTCTCATAGGCATCAACTTCAGAAACTGATCTCTAGCACAGGAGACTTGGCCATGTGAACTTTAAAAATATAAATAAAGTCACATAAATGGGCTTGGTCAGGGGTCTACCTTTGAAGTAATACCAGTGTAAAGAATACTGTGTTTCCTGTCTTAAATGTAAACAGCATAAGTCCTCCAATAAGTCCATTGAAGAATCAAAAAAACTGAATGTCTTCAACTACTCCACATGGACTTATTTGGACCAGTCAAAATCATGAGCCTTGGTAAGAAGAAGTACTGCTTGGTCATCATTGATGACTACTCAATAGAAGCGGCAAAATGGTATTTTTGGGCTGAAGCAGTCAACACAGCTTACCATTGTATTTTTGGGCAGAACTCCTGAACAAAATGGTGTGGTAGAAATGAAGAACAGAACAGAACATTAATAGAAGCGGCAAGAACCATGTTAGCTGATTCAGGCCTACCATTAAATTTTTGGGCTGAAGCAGTCAACACAGCTTGTTATGTTCATAATAGAGTTCTTATCAACTAGAGACATACCAAGACTGCCTAGGAAATTCTTCATGGCATAAAACCCCTTATCTCCTTCTTCGGGGCTTTTGGATGTCAATGTTTTATCCTCAAGATCAAAGACTCTATCTCTAAATTTGCTGCTAAAGTTGATACAGGTTATTTTCTTGGTTATTCTCCAATGAGGAAAGCTTACAAAGTCTTCAATTCAAGAACCAAGATAGTAGAAGAAACACTAAATGTCAAGTTCAATGAATCCAAACATATTCTTATTCCAGCAAATCCTGCTGAACTCTTTGACCTTGACAACTTTTATTTCGGACCTGAAAAGACTGTTGAATCATCCAAACCTCCTCAATATGGTTATCAAGGATTGGAAGATGATGGTCCTACACCATGGACTCCAAACACAGCCATCAAATCAACTTTTAAACCTTCAGAAGTTTCACAAGCTTCTACTTCAAAAACTGCTGATGAGCATCTTGAAACTACTGATTCAGCTAAACCAAAAACTCCTGAACCTCAACAAACAGCTGAACCAGATATTATTAAACTTAGTGGTTTATTTGAAGAAATACTAGAGCCATCCTTAAGTATAGGTCTACAACAACAGATTGAACACAAGGATCATCCATTGGAACAAATCATGGGTGATATTGCATCAGGGGTGCTTACCAGAAACCAGCTCTCCAACTTTTGCTTTTTCTCAGCATTTATTTCTCAGTTTGAACCAAAGAAATATCAAGAAGCCCTCAAAGATAACATTTGGGTTCAAGCCATGCAAGATGAGCTGCTTCAATTTAAGAAGCAACAGGTTTGGGAAATATGTCCCTTACCTCCAAACAAACAACCAATTGGTACTAAATGGGTCTTCAGAAACAAACAAAATGAAGCTGGTATGATCATCAAGAACAAGGCAAGATTGGTGGTACAAGGTTATTCTCAAGAAGAAGGCATTGACTATGATGAAACCTTTGCACCAGTTGCAAGACTTGAAGCTATCAGGTTATTTTTAGCTTATGCAATTTCCAACAACATAAAAGTTTTTCAAATGGATATCAAAAGTGCATTTTTGTATGGAAAAATAAAAGAGGAAGTGTATGTCTGTTAACCTCCAGGGTTTGAGGATGCTTCTCATCCTGACTGGGTAACACTATCCAACTTTTTACTTAAAAATCACTTCACTAGAGGCGCTATTGATAAAACACTTTTCATCAAACATGTTGGAAATCATGTCTTACTTGTTCAGATTTATGTTGATGACATCATTTTTGGTTCAACAAATACCAAATTGTGTGATGAATTTAAGAAACTCATGCAATCAAAATTTGAAATGAGTACAATGGGAGAAC
Source organism: Ambrosia artemisiifolia (assembly GCA_032199755.1). NCBI lineage: Eukaryota > Viridiplantae > Streptophyta > Magnoliopsida > Asterales > Asteraceae > Ambrosia > Ambrosia artemisiifolia. The sequence goes on from CM063523.1 coordinate 16,377,683, forward strand.
TGCAGTACTTTTTAGGACTGCAAATCAAGCAACAAACAAATGGAACATTTATACATCAATCAAAATATGTTAAAGAATTATTAATCAAATTTTCTTTAAAAGACTGTAAATCATGTTCCACTCCCATGACACCAACCACACAAGTTGAACCAGATGATCAAGGAAAACAGGTTGATCAAACCATGTATAGATGTATGATAGGTTCTCTTCTATATTTAACTGCTTTTAGACCAGATATCATGTTTTTAACTTGTGTCTGTGCTAGATACCAATCTGCACCAAGAGAATCACACCTAATTGCTGTCAAAAGAATCTTCAGATATCTGAAAGGAACTCCTACTTTAGGAATTTGGTATCATGCTTCAAGCAATACCAAGTTAACAGCTTTTTCAGATAGTGACTATGCAGGGTGTAAAATGTCAAGAAAATCAACATCTGGTGGTTGTCAATTCTTAGGAAACTGTCTGGTGTCATGGCAATCAAAGAAACAAACATCTGTGGCAACTTCAACAGCTGAAGCTAAATACATTGCTGCTGCAAGCTGCACATCACAAATACAATGGCTCCAATATCAACTTCTTGATTATGGAATCAAAGAGACCAAGACTCCACTCTTAGTAGACAGTAAATCTGCCATTAGCATCATTCAAAATCCTGTTCAGTTCTCAAAAACTAAACATATTGAAATCAGGTATCATTTCATAAGAGATTGCTATGAAAAAGGCAAGATTGAGGTGAAACATGTCACAACTGCTAATCAAATAGCTGATGTATTCACCAAACCCCTTGATTCAACAACATTTCTGAGGTTAGTATCCATGCTTGGGATGTTAAATTTTGAATAAAGTCTATAAGTGTTTTCATTTTTTCCTTCTGCACATATTTTATTTTCACTTACATATCTATCACAAAACCTCTGATGAATAATTAAGAGAGAGAGAGAGAGAAACTGTTGATATTTTGAAAAACATCAAAATGGGAAATTTCAGAAAAGAAATAACTACTGATGATTATCAAAAGTTATTTAAGTGTTTTAGAAGTCATTCTCATCAGCTGTTGAAAACTACTGAATAGATGACAAAAACACTGATGAAGAAACCTGCTTCATCAGTAGTTTCATTAAAAAGGGTAGAATTGACATTTCACTCATCAGAAGTTTTGACCTAGTCGGTTAAAAACTTCTGATAAATACCTTTTTAAAACACTTATCCATTCAAGAAGCAGAATTCCCTCTTTCTCTCTCAAAGCAAAGACAAAACCCGTTCTCAAACCTAAAAATTACTGTTCGGTCAAAAGACACCATGGCTCTTGTACTGAAACAGGGACATAATCAACGAGGCTACTTCGAGAAAGATGAAGCCTGGTCCCAATACGACGAAATCATTGATTTGGTCGTTAAATCCCAATATCACACAGCTTTCACCGTTGACCCTCCCATTCATGTAGAAACTCTCAATGAGTTCTGGGCAAATGCAGAGTCGGTCACAGTGAACAATAAGGTGATTTCCCTCAAATCAACAATTCAAGGGAAGCACATGGCAATCATACAGGAGTCACTGGGAATAAGGCTTGGCCTTAATGATGCTGATGCTCCTGAGCATATTCCCACTTCTGACATTCATCTAACCATGACTGAGTGTGGTTATCAAGGTACTTTAGCACAAGCAACAGTTTATAAGAAATATTTTCATCCACAATATAAACTGTTATGTCATTATATTATAATGTGTTTAAGTCCCAAAACTGGATCATATGATCAGATGCCCTCAACTTTTCAACCTATTTTTAATTCTATAATAAATGAAACAAATTTTAAGGCATCTTCATTATTTTTCAATGAGTTGGTGTTGCATCACCAAAACGACAAAAAGAAGTTTTTACTGTACCCAAGATTTGTTATGCAATGCATAATAAAGGAACTTGGTGAGGGAGTACTTGTGGGGGAGTCAAAAACTTTAAATCTATTGACTTCACAAGTATTCTCAAGGCATAACAAACCGGCACTTTTGTCAGAAGATGACCAAGGGGAACAAGAAACAGTCCCTACAGAACCCACATCTTCAAAACCCAAGCCAAAGAAAGCCAAGAAACCTAAACAGCAAAAACAAACACCCACCAACCCAAAGAAAAAGGTAGTTCAGGAAGTTGAGATACCTGAAACTACTTATGTGCAATCTGCACTTGAAAAGGTAGTGGCTGAAATATCCTCTCAGTCCACTCCATCTCAACCACCCAAAATAAAACCTGTTACATTTCATAGAAAAAGACTTAGAAAAACTGTAACTACTCATCCTTCTTTTGAAACTGCTGACCCATTACCCATAACTACTGATCCCTTACCTACAACTGCTGAGCCTGAACCTTCCCATACAACCATTGAAATTGCCCAACTTCTCTCAGGACTAAAAGAGAAAGTGCCATCCAAACATGTCACTCCCCAAGAAACACATCAAACAGGGGAGATGCCTTCAGAAGTTGACATGGATGTGGACATCATTAGTCCTAACCAGGGAGATGAGGATGAACCAAGGTTTCTAAGCCCAAACTTAGATACCTTAGGTACATTTGAGGCTGCTTCTACTCATTTATCACCCAGTGGTGGATATGAGGACAGAAGTAACATTCCTAAGACCTAAAATGTGGCAACTACTGATGAAGGCTTAATGCCTGAAGTAGGAAAACCTCAGTACCAAGACAAAGAGGTTCATGAGACTACTAGTTTGGGTCTAGCTCATGATTTAACTGATGCTGCCCTCATTGAGGACACTATCAGGGATTCAGATGATTCCATTAGTTTGGATGATGATTCACAAATTCCACAACATGAATTGACGGCTCATATTGAAGGTCCTGACTCTGATGTCTCTAAGCTCAAAGAGCTGGTCACAAAAGATCAGGTTAAAGACCACTTAAACCATGATTCCCCTAAAGTGGCATCTTCAGTACATTCTGAAGATCACCCAAAAACACCCCCTTCACTTAAAAAGCCTACCCAATTCTCTGGGATATCTAGCATAGATTGGAACCACCTATGCAGCCCAGATGGTCCCCTGTATCAGATGGTGTCTACTCTAATCAAAGACCAACTCAAATCCTTTACAACTACTTGGGAGTTTAAGACCAACACTCAATTTGAGATGATAAACACCAAACTTGCAGAGCTGAACAAAAAGATGGATGAAAATACAAGACAACTTGAAACACTTTCTACTAGAACTTCTAAACCTTTGAAGCTTCCAGAAGTGAATGAAGCCAAAAAGGGGGAGAAGATTAAGGAACCAGAAGTATCTCCTAAAGCTCAAGAGTCAACACCAAAGAGAAAAGGAAAAGAGATAGAGATGCTTCAAACTGCTGATCAAACCCAAGGCATTCAAGAAACTGTTGAAGAACAATATCAAACTGCTGAAGACAATCCTTCAGTAGTTGTGACAAGTAATTCTCCTTCAGTAGTTACATCTTCTGAAAACATACAAGGACAGACTTCTCAGGCACCTCAACAAATTCCAGCTCAGATTCCAAAGCCAGCAACAATAACAACAACTGTTTTAGACCCTTCTCCAATCTCAATGTCCAAAGAATATTTAGAGAAGAGTTTGAAAGAGGCTCAAAAGAAGGCTAAGGAAGATGAAGTATGGAATAGCCTGGAAGCAAGGGATGATCTCAGTTTTGATGAGAAGCTAGCTAAGTATCAAGCCAAGTTGGATGAGTTAGAGGCTAAAGAAAGAGCCAAAGAAGAAATTGCTGAAGAAGACAAAAGACAACAACTCATCTTAATGATTAGAAAGAATTCAAAGGCTAAGAAGGCTTCTCTGAACAAACTCTCAACAGAAGAACTTACAAGAAGAGCTCAACTTGTAGCTGACAGGTTGGCAACAGAGAAAGAGAGAAAAAACAAGAAGGCAGAGATAATTGAAGAACTAGTAGCAAATGGTTATGGTTCAAAGGCCTCAGTATCAAAGTGGAAAGAAGACACTCTGTATGATACTTACAAGAAATTCAAGGCCAACAAAGCTGCACATCCAGAGAAGTTCAAAAGTGCTGAAGCCCCACAAAATTCAGTAATCAAAAGATCCTCTGGTGCATTACAGAAACCTGCTACAAGAAAGAGGAAGCAAGAGGAAGCTATAAAGACTGACTTTAAGATGGTGCTATTAGAACGAAGTCAGGTAGTACACTCAGACTTTGACATTGAAGAAAAACCTCTGCTTACACAATTCTGGGATCCTGCTACATATGCTTACCAAATACAACAAACAATCAAAGATAAATCTCACACCAAGGTTGTTACAACACATCATTTACCCAACTTTGCAATACCAAGTGCTGTGAACATTTAAGGAAGCAAGGACTCCCACCTGAAGGTCACTGAAATTGAAAACATTCCTCAATCAGGTCAAACCCAGAAGACAAGCTTAGTCTCCTATGCCTCAGACTTTGAAAGGTCTAAGGTAAATATTGTTAAGTGGTCATTTACTGATTCCAACTCAGTGAAGGTGACCAGAAGAGATCGTTCAATCAAGGTCTTTAAAAATTCAAAGGAGTTGAGCATACTGTGAACAAAAGACCTTCTCACCATACAACATCTAGAGCCTGAACAAGGATCTCTCTCAGAGCAACAACACAATACGCTTAGTATCAAGATGACTGCAGAAATCTGGAGGATACTTGAAGCGAGGAAAAATGAAGGTAAATAAAGATTTGGATTTGGTTTTGGCTTCATCAATCCAGGGGGAGATTGTAGGGACAAAAAGGATTGAAGAAACCACTTTTGTTACCAAAGTTCAAATCATATTTCTGCTAAGTATAGAATTGCTGAAGAGTAAAGACAGAAGTTCTGAAGAAGAAAAAGCAAAGTGCTGAAGAGTTATCTCATCAGAAGTTCTGAAGTCTAACCAGACATTTCACCGAAGAACTACTGAAGACAAACTACTCATCAGTAGTTTGTCACTCATCAGTACTTTCACATCAGAAGCTTCTAACCGACTCAGTCACTTCAGTAGTTTATTATTATATTGTTTTGTTAAAGTCTTTGAACAAGTTTCAATGCTACAGCCTGTTGTAAGCATTATCCTAAGTAATATCTTAGCTAAATCTTATCTTGTATTACTTAGTACAACAGTTTGTACTCGTCTATAAATCGATGGGTTTATCCCACTATTTTAGACATGTGATTTACACTTGATTTTAATTGAAATCCTTCAAAGCTTTTATAACTTATTATCCATTTCACATCTAAGAATCATTCAATACTTGCACTTACTTCTTTATACTTTGAATTGCTTTTGATTCTCATTAATTGCTATAGTAAAGGGGGAGTAATAACTCCTGTAAAAGTGATACTTTAACTTAGAACATTTATCATTCCGCTGTGCAAATAACTTTGATATAACTGCAAACACATAAGTGTTCTAAAGCTTAACTGTTATAAGAGACCACTGATCCAACAGGAGTTTTGTAGGGTAATGGGGGAGTGGGTTTGGAAGTTAAATCGATGTTGATGGTAATAAAATTGTTGTCAGTTTTTACAAAAGATATATTTAAATTATTATACATTTAAATAAATTCACACGATTTGCGGCCGTTTTTCAACACATGTTACGATTATAGTTTTTGTTATTTAATCAATCGTTAATTTTTTTGTATTTAGTAAAATAAATAAGAAGGTATGTAAATTGAAAACATATAGTTTTTAAGCAATACACACCACATATCTTCAAATCGTTTGTATTTATTTAAATATACAAAAATTTAAATATATGTCTTCTAAAAACTAAAAGAGATTAAATTACCATCCACATCCCTTTTACTTCTAAACACACACCCATATTCGGCTACAAAACTCCTATAAAACGATGTTATTTAAAATATGTGTAATAGAACTTGAACAAAAGCTTTGTACATAAAATTTAGGTAAGTGTTATTTATTTTACTAACTAAAAAATAAAATATTTAACGATAATTTAAATAAAAAAAATACAATTATAATATGTAAGAAAAATTAAAAAGACATGTCTTGAAAAAAAGACCCCAAATCAATAAGTACAATTCAATATTTTAAAAGTAGAAGTAATAATGACGAATTCTGTCAAGACTATTCTAGAATTATACTTTACTCATTATAAAAACAAATATTAAATACTATTTAAAAAATTCTAAATTTTTAAAGGTTAAAACCTCTCTAACAGCCCAATGTCCTTTCAAAACAAATATTTTAATAACAGTTGTCATTTTAAAATATTGAATTGAAATGTTTTGGGCTCTTTTTTTTCAACACACGTCTTTTCAATTTTTTTCTTACATATTATGATTCTATTTTTTTATTTAATTTATCGTTAAATATTTTCTTTTTATTTTAGTAAAACAAGTAACAGTTACATATATTTTATGTACAGAGCTTTTGTTCAAGTTCTGTTACACATACATTTTAAATAACATCGTTTTATAGGAGTTTTGTAGCGGAGTATGGGTGTGTGTTTGGAAGTTAAAGGGATGTGGATGGTAATTTAATTCCTTTTAGTTTTTAGAAGATACATATTTAAATTATTATATTTTTAAATAAATACAAACGATTTGAAGATATGTGGTGTATATTTGTTATATAACAGATGTTGTGTGAAACATAAGTGTGCTAGATCTGTTATAGTATTCTTCGTCTTATAGCAATTTTATAGTGGAATATTACAATGGGTTTTTGAAGTTAAAACGATGTGAATGGTAAGAAGATTGATAATGTAACATCCCAAATTTTCTCACCTTATTTTTTTAGAAGGTAACGGGACTTGCAAGCCATGAGACGATGCAGGGTACTAGACACGAAGGTTTCGTTTGGATGGAACATGAGGGGAGTTTTATGTAAGTATTGAAACTAGATTTGTAAGCTTGATAGAACTAAATGAGTTATGACTATAACTTGAGGGGGGCCTATGAGCAACCTTCGTATGATATTTTTTTTTATAAAACCCTACAGCCGCAACTAGCCTCTTCTTGAAGCTACCATGTTCGATAAACTTAACTGAGCGATTTGCATGCTTGTGTGAGCGAGTCTCATCACAGGTTTCCTTTCGGTTAGTACTGCCTCCTCGACCATCGATGCCCAAAGGATGGAAGCTTATTTACACGCGCTACGGTTACGAACACGGAATTTTGCATAGGGTCTCCTTGGTATTTTCTTGGGAGCCGATTGCCACCGTCACTTTTCGTATATCAGGTATCCGTCTTTGATTTGTTCTGGTTAGAAGTATAAGGATGGCAAATGGTACAGTGAAAATGGTGATGCGTGAGGGCGTTGTTCGGTGGTCGTTGTGAAGGTAACGGCAGAGTGTTTGATGGAAGTTTGGTGGCGGTGCTTGGTGGCCGTTAGGTTGAAGCTTTACGCTTCACACCTTCCCGGTATGCCATTCGTCTTTTTATTTGAACATATTAGATGGATTACATAATTAAAAGGGATGAGTTTGTTCTGGTTATGCATAGTGAATGGGACTACGTGTAAAATTGTAAACTGAACCCTTTGTAATATGGTTGATAAACTCCCTTTGAGAACCGATTAGGCTAATGGTTGGTTCACCATATGACCTATGATGGGTTACATACTTGCTTGCATGCATGTATGAGAAAATGAGGGTGTAGAAAATAATGACCATATTTTGTGGTGTCTTTTATTAGTTAAGATATGATGATGATGATAAATGGTCTTGGGAATCTCGTAAGCATGGTGGAAGCAAATATATGGAATCCAAAAGGTCATGTTAATGAGTCTCTTTATGTGACAACAAGTTCATGGTTGGGTACGCATTCTCAATACGACTTGTTTGTGGAATAAGAGCTTGGTTACCGGTGAGTTCTTGAGCCCACTCTTTTAGTTATTATTTTTCTAAATATTTTGGCCTGACGTGCATGCTAAACCAGTATGATTATTTTTATGAAGTCACAAAATATTTCTTTATGAAGTTATAAATATTTTGTGTACGAATGAAATCCATATTAACTCATACATACTATTTTGGTATTAAACGTGAGTAGGCGGAATGCGCCTAATGTGTTATTATATGGTTTGACTTATATGTGTTATTATATATATGGATAGACTGTTGTCTTGATTAAAGTGTGGCTTAAGTTTTTATTTAATAAGCGAAATGCGCTTAATGTCTTGGCCACGTATTTGAAACCTTACTTGGTAGATCAAGTTTTGTCTTGACTGTTACTTGTTTAGGTTAAATATAAATTGCGTATGTCAGTTATCAGGAATATAAACTGAGCTATAATAGTATGCGATATGTCTGCTATGAATTATAGTTAGGGTATGAGTCGAGTAGGCGGAATGCGCTTATGCAGACTTGCTATTGTTGTGCTAAATAGGCGGGATGCGCTTATTATGGATTGTAACTAAACTCATGGGTTGAATAGGCGGATTGCGCTTATCCTAGACTTTAAATATTGCTTAGGGAACAGTTAGGCGGACTGCGCGTATTGTTGACTCTAAGGTTATAGTATTTTGTTATTGCTTATTTTAACAATTTACTTATTATTGAAAACTTATAAAAAATTGAACTCACTCAACGTAGCTGACTTTTGCATACACGTTAGATTGATTTCAGGTTGTTGATGAATAAAAGACGCCTTGGCATGCAGTGAAGCTACTCAGTTGCGGTTGACATTTCAATTAAGAAGACGTCTACGAGATTGCTCGAACGTTATTTACATTATTTTCCCAAGATTTTAGTTGTTTATTAAATATTCTTTTGAACCATCTTGGGAAAACCATGTTTGGAAATTTAATAACTTCTTTCGACATTCCGCTACATATTTTCTTAAATAAAATAAGATTCTTTTGAATGGCTACTAAGGTTTTAGTCTTTGAATGCCAACTGTTTGACCTGTCGGTTTTGCGGGTCTTACAAGTTGATATCAGAGCAATGGTTCGAGGGATTCAGGCAGTTTGTGCTCGAACTCGAATCTGGTATGGGACTAAACTGTTACTAAGAAATGTCAACTGCTAGGTGGCTGCACGCCAAGAGGTAATCCTTAGTTTTTTGACGTATGTCTATATATATATATATATATATATATATATATATATATATATATATATATATATATATATATATATATATCTCACTGGATGCTTAATAGCATGAAGTCATGAATGGACGATTAGTGCCCTTACATTTTGATGTAGTATTGGAAAGTTATTATGTAGTGTATAATGCACGATATGTAGGTTGGAATGCTTCTCGTTGAACACTTAGATACATAAAGTGTTAGAAGGAAAAACAATATCTATATTTGTTTGAGTATGTTATGACGGCTCTTATTGAGTGCTTAAGTGCAATAATTCATAAGGGTGTTATGCTCTTGTGTTTTGAGGTAGGATAGAATTCCCTACTTCAATGGTTAATTGCAAACCTTTAATTTTTAATAGATAAATGCTATGTGTATTTGTAATGGCAGAATTGTCAATGTGATCATAACATGTTGTGTTTAGGGTGGTTAAATAAGTAAACAGCTAATAACACCTGATCAACGTTATTAGAAGTTTACCCTTACTTTACACATCCTGAATATGTCTTGTGACAGATCATGTGACGATTTTGTCGTGATTGTTTTGTATGGGTTGTGTCTTTCACCTTTTGTATTGGGTTAGATAAGATCCCAAGGATACCAGACATTTAATCGAGGACAAGGTTGCAGAAGGAAATTCACTCCTTGTGACCAAGGCTGTAGATATAATTGTCGGATCGAGTTATTGGGCCATAGTCTTCCTATTCTCATGTACATAATGTCATTGAGTTGCTTTGATGTTATTCTTGGGATGGACTAGCTGGCTACAGTGGATGCTCACTTTGTGTGCGGCGGAGATTCGTGCGACTTACAGCCCCTGATGGGAATCGTATTACTGTTCATGGGTACGATGGTTGCTCATTACCTCGGGTTATTTCTATGCTAAAGGCGGGGAAGATGTTTCAGCGTTGGTGTAAGGCGTACCTGGAGCAGGTCTTGGATGTGGGGGCTGATAGCTAGGGGATGTCTCCGTAGTGCGGGGTTACACGGATGTATTTCCTAAGGATTTGTCAGAATCACCATCGGACCGCGAGGTTGAGTTCCAAATAGACCTCATGCCGGAAGCTAAACCTGTAGCCAGAGACCTTACCTCCTAGCACCTGCATAAATGAAATAACTCTCATCTCCGTTGGAGGATTTGCTTGAGAAGGGGTTCATTAGACCGAGTATCCCACCATGGGGTGCGCCGATTTTAATTGCAAAAAGAAAGATGGTAGCATGCGGATGTGTATCACTTGATGGTGAAGAATAGATATCCTTTACCTAGAATCGACGGTTTATTTCGATCAACTCTAAGGAGCTAGTTGGCTCTCGAGAATTGATCTTAGATCGGGTTATCATCAGCTGAAAATACGAGAGCAGGAAACTTTCCGTACTCGTTATGGACATGATGAGTTTTGGTAATGTCTTTTGGCCTGACTAACGTGCTGCGACATTCATGGATTTGATGAACTGGGTGCGTAGGCGATGCTCAACTGTTTGTTATTGTTTCCATTGATGACATGCTCATATACTCCGAAAGAGAAGAAGACCATATTCTACATTGCAAGAATGTTCTTCAAACTCTAAGAATGGGAAGCTTTGTGCTAAAATTCTCAAAGGTGCTTTCTAATTTCAGGAGGGTCAGTATTCTGTCCCATGACATCAATTCTGTCAGTACCATGGTAGATTCCACGAAGGTGCAGGCAGTGATGAACTGGGCGACACCAAAATTATCGTGTGATATTAGTAGCTTCTTGGGTTGGCAGGTTGTTATCGGAGGTGCGTACAGGATTTATCTAGGATAGCTCAGTGACTAAACTGACCAAGAATGAGGTGAGGTTTTCTTGAGACTTGGACCAAGAGAATGCGTTTCTTGAAACTAAAGAATCGTTTGACACCGGATTTGCGGGTCTTACAAGTTTGACACAAGCACCGATCCTAGCCTTACCGGGTTGGACGGAGGTTGTAGTGGTTTTTCGGACGCGTAACTTGGAGGTCTCGGGTGTGTACTTATGCATAGCGGTAAGGTGATAGCTCGAAAGCTCAATTTAATACTATTTTGTTTTAAGTGGTAAATAATAATTATAATTATAATAATAATAATAATCTTCAAGCTTACTTTATTTACGTTCTACATGTTATTACTTTAATCTTGATATATAATATTATTAAACAATAAATTTGAACTATAATCGATGATAGTTGTATTATAACATCTGTTGACAACTATTATTTAGCTTTCGATTCAATTGAGGATGGAATACGCAAGTTAATCATTACAATTGAAATTTTCTTTATTCATTTTTTTCCATACCTACTTTATTCAATTTTATATTGCTTTAATATAGTTTTTGTATATATTTTAATTTTAATTATTATACATCTTAGATTTATTTGAAATCCAATTGAGAAAGTGCCAAAAGTAAGTTCGAACTTTTGATTTATTTGAAATCCAACTGATAAAGTTGAAAACCAACTTTACGAATATTTAGTATATTCACCCTATAAAAGGGGAGTACTTCTCAATATTCATTTTCCGCTTTTATATATTCCTTTAATTATTCTCACATGCATCTCTCCATCCTATATGCATAATGATATTACTTTCAAATGTGTTTTCACAAATTTCCGAAAGATTCTTACAATCAAAGGAAAAAATATTGCCAACATTCCGTAGATAAGAAACTTAGAATTCATGTTTTTCGATGATTCATACAATCAAAGGAAAACATGAATCCATTATTATTATCTATATATGCTGCACAGATTCCCTATTTTTAATCTTTAGAGACTTTATATTTATCATGTTGGATGTTGGGTTTTTCGTTGCCAAAGGTCTTGATGAATATCTTCATCGATCGCCTGATTTACTCTTAACTGTGAGAATCGTCTATCCCTTTGGTGTTGAATAACAAAGAGGTTATCTTTTTAATCTTTAAGTCTTTTAGAACTGGTGGTGATTTAAATACGACCTGTTGTCGTTTAGTGCGTTTCATTGTTTTTGTTTGTAATTTTCTTCCGATGATGCTGACAAGAAATATCATTCTGTAGTATTTGGGTGTTAGAAGGATTTTTTTTTGTGTTTCCTTGTATTTTTATGTAATTTGTAAATCATATTTTGTAATTATATGTTGTTATTAAAGTAGTTTTTTAAAGATATTTGTATTTGTTATTTTATAACCCCTCCATTTTGTATTTATTTTACTTAAATTAAATATTGATTTCAGATTATTGAATTGTAAAATATAAATATGTTTTTGTGTTTGTATGGAAATTTGTATATAAAAATAAATATAATTTGAATAGTTGTTTCAGTGGTAAAATTAACTAAACAGCTGAATTTGGGGGTTACTAAACAGACCATTAAAGTTGGCTATAATAATTACTTTTATAAAGAAATAAACAGACACTAGAAAACATATCTTCTTGGCAGCAGACGATTGGCTTCTTAATGTTGTCTCAAGAACTGTTCTTCGGAGCAAACAAATGGTCGTTTAATGTTTTCGTCTGTTCTAAACCGTGCTCAAAGTAGCACTTTGTTGTAACAGTTGCAGTTATTAAACATCTGATGAGTATTATTAACTGGTATCATGGGAGGAACAGACTTTACGAAATACAGTTTTTCTTTTCAACAATAGATCAACTGATTAATTTGGGGTTTACTAAACGGACCATAACACTTGGTCTGGATAAGTTTCTTTATATTTTCGGTGTTTATAATAATATCTGTTTATAAAGAAATGAAACAGACGGTACTAAACAGTTGTTCTTTGGAGCGGACGAATGGGTTCTTAATGTTGTGTTTAACAAAACAGGGCTTTAAGATTGGGACTCGGTCTCCCGTGTGTATGACACGGGATTTCACCTAGTCTATACTTTCAATAATAGGGGAGTCGTGAGTGACGTCTGAAAGCTGACGTGTCAGCAGCTCAGGCAGGCCACCAATGCCTACGTGATGCAAAACATGACGTCACAAACCCCCTTAAAATATTCACAAATAATACGTAAACCACGTTAAAGCACCGCTGCTGTCATGAACAGCGGTTCCCAAGCAAAGGGTCTGCTTTCAAGCATCAGTTGTTAGCCATGTACTGTGCAGCATTTAGGCCGTAAGTTTGAATTTTAAGGGGGAAAATTTAAATTAATCTAGGGAGACGTGCCTCATTAGCTCCTTATATATAAACACACAAACAACTCAGCCATTTCTAATATCAGCTTTCAATTTTTTAAACCTACACAAAGATTTCAAATTTCCCTCTTAAAAGATATCTTTCAAATCTTGTCGGCGTCAATGGACGGTGAAGAAAAGCACGTCAGTTTCATTCGTGATCTGAATCCAGCCAAAAACATGTGGTACATGAAGGCTCGAGTCATAAGGAAGTGGAAGACAGCCTATAAGTTGGAGGTCATATTCATTGACGAGCAGGTAAATTTTATAGCTTTGTTTATTCATGAAAACGTGTTCTTTTCTGTATGCTTTTTACGTTTTGTTAAACGATATATGCAGGGTGATAAGATTCAAGGTTCTGCCAAGGCACCTTTTATGCAGGTTTTTGACAGTCAAATTGAAGAAGACGGTGTGGTTGTGTTGTCTAAGTTTGGTGTAGGTGAAAACAAGGACATCTACAGAGTTGTAGCTCATCAGTTCAAAATAATTTTTTATCGTTGTACCACTGTGAAACAGGTTAAGGGTTGGGAAGGTGTGGAGTATGGTTTCAACTTCTTACCTTTTAACCAAATACTTAACAGAGAAGCTAAGAGTCTGTTGAGCGTTGGTTTGTATTTTATTGTTTACCTTACTACAATTTTTTTACATTCAGTTTGGTTGAACACTGTTGCTTTATATTTAACATAGTCTTGGTTAAGTTGTCTGTTTTCTTTTTACAGATGTTGCTGGAAGCGTCATCTGGTGCAGCGACTTGGATGTCTTTGGACGAGGTCCTAACGAAACCAAACTAATGAATCTTGATATTCAGGAATTAGAGTAAGGATTCCTTAAAATTGTTATACAGTTTTGTAAACAATCATTGTAATAAATGTTATAAACAACTTATTCTATGTCTCACTGTTTTGAATCTCATGTGGAACATATTTATTAATGTAATAAATTACAGCATCATTAATGTTTTACATCTATGTTTCTGTTTTTTTCTTGCCGAGGTACGACCTTAAGATGTACATTGTGGAAGTCTTATGCAATACGGTTTAAGGAATTCATTTCAAAGATCACTGAGGAGCATTTACTGGCTGTTATCCAGCATGGAAGGGTTAGAGACTGGAACGGTAACTTGTGTTTCAGTGTAGTTATTTTAAAAACATATTAATATGAAGTAAAGATATGTGTGTTGTCAAATTTTTAGAAAGAATTACAGTTCAAACCGATAAGTATGGATCTCGCCTCTTTCTCAATCAACTTATAGATGAGGTGTCTGACCTAAAGACGAGGTGCTATTTATTTATATTTCTATACGAAAGTTTACATTTATGTTTCTTTTAGCTAAGAGATTTAATTGTTTTTGTGTTTATGTAGCTTGATGTTGAAACAAGAACAAGAGTCTGGTTGTACTTCTTAAACTGTTCTTTCGTCCCAGACTGTTTATCCAACCCGTCAAGAATTCATAGTTGGAACACAGAAGAAGCGTGTTGATGAGCTCATTGATATTCAAGAGGTTTCAATATTTTATTCGTAACTTTTATATGTCTTTAGTTTATTATAGGTTTGTATTCTTTAAAACTACTAATGTTGCATACATATATACTGTGTTTGCAGCCGATGTCTTATGTTGTGGTTGCGACCATAAAAAGTATTGAAGAAAGCTATGGTTGGTTTTATGCTGCCTGCCGGAAGTGTAACAAGAAAGTTTTAAGCAAGTCAGAGTATTTGCAAAATGCTGAAGAAGTTTCTGAAGCGATTCTGAAATTGCCTGCTACTGCGTTGGTTTGTCGAAAATGCCAGTGTGTATGTACTTTCGTTACCACAAAGTATGTAAACCAGTAAATGTATACACATTTTTTGTTTCAGAATTTTTATTTCATTTCATGCAGTTTTTTAAGATAAATTATGTTTTTTTGTTTTAGGTTCAAGTAGCAGATAAGGGTTCAAGATGAATCCAGTAGTGTGTCGTTGGTCATGTTCGATAAAAATGTTATGCAGGTCATTGGAGCTGCTGCATGTGATATTAGGGAAAGGCAGTTGATGAAAGGCGACACAAAAAGTTTGCCGCATGAGTTTTCCCGAATCCTTGAAAAGAAACTTGCCTTCAAAATTGATGTTTCTGAATACAATCTTACAAATGACTACCATGTGTATATTGTCATCAAGATTTGTGATGATGCTGTTATAATTGAAGAGTTGGTCGACGGACATGAGAATGTACACGATAGTTCTGTCGAGGTATTTATTCTAATTATTTTGTAATAAGGATTTATATTCTGTAAATTTTCAAATCTGTTATGTTTATTTGTATATTACCACTTTTTAGGTCACTCAGGAAGTTTGTGAAAATAAATCTGTTAACCTTTCAAAATCATCGCAAGTTGGGTTTGAAGTTAGTCCTAAGGTATTTATACGTTTCTGCCTTTATGTCTAACTTTTTTCTATAAATTGTATTATCATGTAACATTTTATTAGTTTTTCAGTTATTTGTTTGAAGGATATTGTATGTGTTGATGCCGTTGTGGATACTCCCACAAGTTCTAATGGAAAAAGAACTGTTGAAGGTTTTGTTAATGCAAATGTTGCTGACCAAATTTGTACAAGCAAAAGAATTAAAAAGAGGACTGCTAGATTCAAAACTTAGAATTTATTATTAACGTATTCAGATGTTTGTTTAGTTTTTTCGGTTGAATGAATATATTTTTGTTAACAGCTGTTGTTTAACAGCTGTTTTGTCAGTGGATGTAATGTTATTTTAATTTTATCTGTTAAAACTTCTGTTATGCAATATCTGTTAAAACAATAGTGTCTTGAGTATTTTATAATACTTGAATAATAAATTTTGTGATAGTTATTCCTTAAAATATTTGTTACAAGTATTAAATTTGACTTCATTTTTTTTAAAATGTTTGTCATGGAAATATTTTTAATTTAAAATATAATAAGTCATCAATAATAAAAACTATAATTACATGTGTTTGTAGAATTTTTTTATTCTTATAAAATAAAATGTATGTTAAATTTTTAAAATTATAGGAACAATAAAAGACTTCAAATCATTTGTTAGAACAATAGTTTTAGTTGTTTAATTTTACCGTGGCAATAAAAGAGTTTTAGGGCTGTGACGAGTCTTTGTAATTATGAATTTGAAAAGACTGGTTTAAATTTATAGTTATTTCATTAGATATTCATTACAAGTCATTAAATATTGTATAGCATGAAATTAGAATAAGTTTCAAAATTCCAATAAGAAATTTTTATTCACAATCTAATACTTTTGATTCTTTAAAATATTACTTACAGTCGGTACATTTCATGTTATTTGTTAAAAAAGTTTGTCATGCAAATATTTTCTGTTTAAAACATAATATTTCGTCAATAAAAACTATAATTACATATTTTATAGACGCTAATATTTTTGTAGAATTTTTATATATTTAAAATATATGTCTTCCTTTTTTAAGAATTTTTATGGTAAACTTTTTTTGTTGTTAAAGAACAGTAAAAATAAGTACATTTAGCATTAATTGCTGCTGTATTTTCTGTCAGGTTGCATCTAATCGATCATCTGTTCATTGGGCGGTAAAGACTTTTAGGGTTCTAGGTACTGTTTCTAATTATGAATTTGAAAAGACTGCTTTAATTTAAATTAATAATTATTTCGTTAGATATTCATTACAAATTTTGTTTTACAAATGTGGTTATATTATTCTTCAGTTCATAATTGTAATTGACCACAGTTGTTTGTCAACATCTGTTCACAAGTCATGAAATATTTTATTACAATTTTTATCAAAGATCATTTTTTTTTATAAATTTTTATTGCTTTAAAATATGTGTTATGGAAATTCTAAATTGTATTTTACAAAGCTCTCATTTGTTCATCAGGCATTATTAACTTATGTTGAATTTTAATATATGTTAACAATTCAATAGTTGTTGATAAACATAATGAATGAGATGGTTATAATAACAGATAACTTAAGTGAGTTACATGTAAATATTTCATGGGTGTACAAAAAAGATGAGTGTAAGAAATTAGCCGTTCAAAAAAAATATTTCATGTCAAATTTTAAAAAAGTTTGTCATGAAAATATTATCTATTTAAACCATAATTATTCGTCAATAGAAACTAAAATTACATATTTTATAAATATTGATATTTTTGATGAATATTTATTTCTATAAAATATATTTCTTTTTTTAAAGTTATAGGAACAATAAAAGACTTCAAATCATTTGTAAGAACAATATTTTTAATTGTTTAATTAATATAAAAAGAATAATGTTTAAATTTACGTATAAAATATGTCGTATGTAAATTGTATATTGTATTTTTAACAATGTTTATTTTTTAATAATTTTGAACAATTTGTATCAACAATATTTTTAATTGTTTAATTAATATAAAAAGAATAATGTGTTAATTTATGTTATGTTTTCATCTAAAACTTCCATTTCCATAGTGTCCATGAAAGACTTTTAGGGCTGTGTGGACTGTTTAACAATGATTTCGTTATATATTAATTACAAGTTAGGTTTTACAAACTCTGTTTTAAAAATCTGGTTATATCATCCTTCAGTTGAAAATTGTATTGAATGTCAGTTGTTTGAAAACATTGGTTGGCAAGTTGTCAAATTTTGTATAGCTTTGAAGTTAGAATAAGTATCAATATAAAAGTATATTACCAATTCATCATATAATTAATAGTAATGGTAATATTCATACTAATAATTTAAAACATAATACGTTGTTAATAAAAATTGTTATTACACATTTTAACAATACTGATTTTTTAAAGAGTTTTTATTTCTATATAAACATGTCTTAATTTTTTAAGAATTTTTATTGTAATGTTTTTTTGTTTTTTAAGAGTAGTAAAAATAAGTACATTTAGCATTAATTACTGGTGTATTTTCTGTCAGGTTGCATCTAATCGTTCATCTGTGCATTGGGCGGTAAAGACTTTTAGGGCTCTAGGGACTGTTTCTAATTATGAATTTGAAAAGACTGCTTTAATTTAAATTTATAATTATTTCGTTATATATTCATTACAAAGTTTGTTTTAAAAATTTGGTTATATTATTATTCAGTTGATAATTGTAATTGATCACAGTTATTTGTCAAGATCTGTTCATAAGTAATCAAATATTTTATTACAATTTTTAACAATGATCATTTTTTTATAAATTTTTTTTGCTATAAAATATGTGTTATGGAAATTGTAAATTGTATTTTACAAACCTCTCATTTGTTCATCAGGCATTATTAAGTTATGTTGAATTTTAATATATGTTAACAATTCAATAGTTGTTGATAAACATAATGAATGAGATGGTTATAATAACAGATAACTTAAGTGAGTTACATGTAAATATTTCATGTCATATTTTAAAAAAGTTTGTCATCAAAATATTATCTATTTAAAATGTGACACCCGGCAAACTCCGGTTAGTAACTTTTGAAAATCCGGTAAGTCTACCTTAGCGAGTCGCGCGTACATCACGCATAACAGGGTCAGTTGAGTCGAATCACGTTAAGTAAGTGTCTAGGGATCAGTGATTCGGAGGATCATTGGGGTTAACACACACACACGAGGTACGAGTCCGGTTTTTGGCGATTTGTAGAATCGTCGGGTCCAATGCACACACAAAAGTCTCAAGTCCCGGGAATTGGAGAACGAATGTGAACGTGTTTGTTTTCATGAATTATGTGTTTATAATCTTTATGCAACTTGTCAGTATGTGAATACGTGTTTATATGTGTTAAAACGGTGATTACACGTGATTGCATGACATTATAGGTGATTACGCATGACTATAGGCGATTAGGACAAGGCTGAAGGCGATTAGCAGGCTAATCGCCTGATAGTGAGGGCGAGTAGGCCCTAATCGCCTATAGCTATAGCTATAGGCGATTAGGATCCCTAATCGCTTGTAACTGCTGCGTAATCGCCTGACGTGTTTTAAACGACTGGAAACGCCTATAAATACCACCCTTGGCCTCTAAAACATCATTTGTGCAACCCTAGCCGTCCCATAACCTATCCCAACTCACAAACACCCTCTGGAACACGTTTTTGCATCAAAACACACATTTCCAAGCTTTACACATCATTTTCTCATAAATCCAAGGTGTGTTCTTCATTCCCAAACCTTTATATGATTATGTTTTGTTCCCTAAAGGTCCAGACCTGATTTCTAAACGTTTTTGTCTTTGAAAACCCATTAAAAACAGTTTCTAAATAAACCCTAACCTTTTGTGCATGTTATATGTGTTATATTCATAAAAGATAGGATTTTTATTGATTGAAAATGATTGTTCTTGTGTTATTGATGTGTTTATAGCTTGTATGAGTTAGTATGATGATATCCTAGGAGTTTGGATGGTTTTATTTGTGTATTGTTGATATTAGATGTTTAGACCCGTTTGAAGGATTATGTGCGTGATGTTGTGATGCATTTTGTTGATTGGTTATGATTAGGGTTTGCTTTAGGATGATGCTAGAACAGTAAGATATTATCGGACAACGTCATTATGAGGTGAAATCTGGATATTTGCCATTTAGGGCAAACTTTGCATGTTGAAATGATAGTTACATGTTAAACATACTATTTTGGGAAAACGCTCGCATTCGGGACTGTTAGAATGATGATAACTTAGGGGTTTTGCTTAAAATATGTTTGTTAATGTTTTATGATTGATATTTGGTGTTTCCACACGTTTCAGATCTGATTTGGAGGGTTAAACGCGCGAAAAATCGAAACAGGACTGCAGGGGGCGATTGGGGGCCCTAATCGCCTATGCTGAAGGTGATTAGGAGCCCAATCGCCTATGCTGAAGGCAATTAGGAGCCTAATCGCCTTCACTAAGGGTGATTACGATCCTAATCACTAGTTAAACCCTGAATTGCTTGTCTTATAGCCCTATCGCCTATAAGCCACCAGAATAGGCCTAATCGCCTGTTGTTGAGGGCGATTAGAGCCTAAATGCTCATACTATAGGCGATTAGCCTTCCTAAACACCAGTTGACCTTCCTAATTGCTAGTTGACTTCCCCTAATCGCATGTACTGCTGCTGTAAGTGCGTTTTGGCATTCTGAGACCTGATTTGACACCTAGGAACATGTTAGGAACCCCGTATCATACCTAGTAACATGGTAACACGTGCTCGGACTTATTTATGCACTTATTGAGCTATATGCTAGACTTGTTGAACTTTAACACGTGTTAAGTGTTGTTGCATGAATTGTATGTCATAGTGTATGTGGTTAACATGTGGAGTCTCGGGTCACCAATGGGATGTCGAGTCTTGTCCGGTGTGGTCGGTTAAACAGTCAACACGTCTTCAAATCAACTTGGTTATGGTCTGGACATACAGGGACTAGTTAACCTACGGGTTATTAGTCTATGTACTTATATATGTCATACGTTAGGTCGCCACTATACAGGACTAACCTAGCTTACTGGTTTTGAGTACTTACAAGTAACGCAACCTAAGCTGAGTTCACGGACCCTCTTTTATGTGTTTTTCTTTCGGGGGAGAAACATACCACACGATTTAACAAACTCAACGTTTTTGTATACACATGTAACTCTTTTGGAAACGCAACACTCGTTATGAACACGCAACTCTTTTGGAATGTAACGTTTGTAAACGCGCAACTGTTTTGAAATGCAACTCTTATGAACACGCAACTCTTTCGAAACACAACACTTTTGATACGTAACACTTTTGATTGCTACACGACGAAACACGGAAGTCCCTGGGGGAAACCATGAATGTGCTGGGCACAACGGGGAAATGTGGATAGACCTATTGGGCCTGACAAACCCCACCCGTCGGCTTGGAGCCGGGCGGGTGCATATTGTCTCTATATTTGGTAACACTAGCATCTCAAACACGGGCAACAACACAAGAAACGCTGTCAGAAATGGTTTCAGCATCACAGTCGTGGTAGTAGTATGAAACGCTTATTAGTTTATTTAATGCATCTCATGACTTGGTATTTGGTGATCAAACTCTCAATTCATGGAAACTAATTGTAAACTTAAACCTGTGAACTCACCAGCATTATGTGCTGACGTATTTTTGGCATGTTTTCTCAGGTCGCTAAGGTAGCATCTGAGGGCTTAGGCGCTCGCGTCTGCACGGCGTCTAGTTTAGGTTTCATGGTTTTGATTGTCGAACAAGTTTGGATACTTTTGGATTTCATTTTGTAAAACAGTGCTTCCGCTGTTATGTCAAATGGTTTAAACTTGTGTTTTGAATTTACATATGTCTCATATAGTGTTGTTTATTGTGACCGTTGACTTGGATCCTGGTGTGTCACACGCCTCGCGGTAGAACTCCGCTTGTGGAAATTTGAGGGTGTGACATAAAACATAATTATTCATCAATTGAAACTAAAATTACATATTTTATAAACATTGATATTTTTGAAGAATTTTTATTTCTATAAAATATATTTCCTTTTTTTAAAGTTATAGCAAAAATAAAAGACTTCAAATCATTTGTAATAACAATATTTTTAATTGTTTAATTAATATAAAAAGAATAATGTTTAAATTTACGTATAAAATATAACGTATGTAAATTGTATATTGTATTTTTAACGATGATTATTTTTTTTAACAATTTGTAACAACAATATTTTTAATTGTTTAATTAATATAAAAAGAAAAATGTGTTAATTTATGTTATGTTTTCGTCTAGATCTTTCATTTCCAAAATGGCCATGAAAGACTTTTAGGCTGTGTCCACTTTTTAACAATGATTTCGTTAGATATGAATTACAAGTTAGGTTTTACAAACTCTGCTTTAAAAATCTGGTTACATCATCCTTCAGTTCAAAATTGTATTGGATATCAGTTGTTTGAAAACATTGGTTTGCAAGTTGTCAAATTTTGTATAGCTTTGAAGTTAGAATAAGTATCAATATAAAAGTATATTACCAGTCCATCATATAATTAAAATTAATGTTAATATTCATACTAATAATTTAAAACATAATACGTTGTTAATAAAAATTGTTATTACACATTTTAACAATACTGATTTTTTAAAGAGTTTTTATTTCTATAAATATGTCTTAATTTTTGAAGATTTTTTCTTGTAAGTTTTTTTGTTGTTTAAGAGTAGTAAAAATAAGTACATTTAGCATTAATTACTGGTGTATTTCCTGTCAGGTTGAATATATATTGTTTATCTGTTCGTTGGTAATCAAACACTTTTAGGGTTGTAGTGACTGTTACTAATTATGAATTTGAAAAACCAGGTTTAATTTAAATTTTTACTTATTTCTTTAGATATTCTTTACAAAGTCTTTTTTAAAAATGGGGTTATATTATTCTTCAGTTGATTATTATAATTATTGACAGTTGTTTGTCAACATCTGTTCACAAGTCATCAAATATTTAATTAATTTTAAATTGGAATAGGTTTGTATATGAAACTTTATTATTAGGATGTTTTAACTAATTACTACGTATAATGGTAATACTAATAATCTAAAACGTAATACATTGTGAATAAAAACTATTATTACAATTTCAAATTTTGTATATATTTGAAGTTACAATAATTATATAAATATAAAAGTATATTACCAATTTAGCATATAATTAATTGTAATGGTAATATTCATACTAATAATTTAAAACATAATACATTGTGAATAAAAATTGTTATTACACATTTTAACAATATTAATTTTTTTAAAGAGTTTTTATTTCTAAAAATAGGTCTTAATTTTTTAAGAATTTTTATTGTAACATTTTTTGTTTAAGCATATAAAAATAAGTACATTTATCATTAATTGCCGATGTATTTTCTGTCAGGTTGCATCTTCATGGTTCATCTGTGCATTGGGCTGCAAAGACTTTTAGACCATCTACATTGCTGAAGAAATTCAAATTTGTTTGTGAAAATAATATTAAAAAAGTTTGTTTGCAAACAAAACCTAAATCGGTTTGTTATGACAACCATGTTTACAATGAGTAAATTTGACGTCATTTATTAAAAAAGTTTGTAAAAATTAAGTCGGCAATAAAAGTTATTATAACATGGATATACTATTAATTATTATGATATTGGAAGTTATTTTATTATTTTATCGTTGTTTTTTTTTATCGTTTGTGTTAGTAATTGTAAATTTCATAGCTCAAGACTTCTCAAAAGTTTTCCGTCTTAAAGAAAAATGTATTACTGTGACACCCGGCAACTTCCGGTAACTAACTTTTGAAAACTTAGTAAGTCTACCTTAGCGAGTCGCACATACGTTACACAAAACAAGGTCGGTCGAGTCGAGTCGCACATCATTAGGGTTTTAACATACACAAGCCTCGAGTCCCGGGAATTGGTGAACGAGTGTGAACGTGTTTACTTTCATGTATTATGTGTTTATAATCATTATGTGACTTGTCGGTATGTGAAAATGTGTTAACATATGTTAAAACGGAGTTTAACGCGCCAAATACACCACAACAGACCCTGTAGGCGATTAGCTTGTCCCTTTAGGCGATTAGCTTGTTCCTTTAGGCGATTATCATGTTCCTTTAGGCGATTAGGGGCTAATCGCCTATAGTGAAGGCGATTAGCAGCCCTAATCGCCTGATAAAGCTGCATAATCGCCTATAACGTGCCTGACGACTAGAAACGCCTATAAATACCACCCTTGACCTCCAAAACATCATTTACACAACCCTAGCCGTCCCATAACATATCTCAACCCACAAACACCCTCTGGAACCCATTTTTACACTCAAACAACCATTTCCAAGCTTATTACATCATCTACTCTTAAATACAAGGTGTGTTCTTCAAACCCAAACCTTTAAATTATTATGTTTTACTCCCTAAATGTCCAAACCTGACTTATAAATGTTTTTTTTCTTTGAAAATCCATTTAAAAACCGTTTTTAGACAAACCCACACCTTTACATGTGTTATATGTGTTATATGTGATTAAAGATAGAATTTTTAGGATTGAATCATGGTTGTTTTTGTGTTATTATGATGTTTATGGCTGTTACAAGTTAGTATGATGATGTCCTAGGAGGTTGAATGGTTTTGGTTGCGTATTGTTGATACTTGATGTTTTGACCCATTTGAAGGATTTTGGATGATTAAGGATGATATGAGGTGTGTTGTTGATTGTTTGATGTTAGGGTTTGCTCTAGGATGATGTTAGAACAGTAGGATGCTTTCGGACAATGTGGTTATGTGATTAAATCTGGATATTTGCTATTTAGGGCAAGTTCTTGCATGTTGATGTGATGTTTTCATGTTAAGTTGCTATTTTGGGAAAACGCACGCATTCGGGACTGTTAGAATGATGAAAACTTAGGGGTTTTGCTTGAAATATGTTTGTTAATATGTTAGGATGATTATTGGGTGTTTTTACACGTCTCGGATCTGATTTGGTAGGTTAAACGCGCGAAAAACCATATCTGCTGCACTATAGGCGATTAGGAATCCTAATCGCCTATGTTATAGGCGATTAGGGGCATAATCGCCTAAGAGGAAGCCCTACTCGTGTAATACTTAGGCGATTATGATCATAATTGCCTTCATTTCATGCAATTGTGATCCTAATTGCCTTCATGACATGCAATTGTGACCCTAATCACTAGTTAAGCCCTGAATTGCATGATTTGTGTATGTGTGGATATGAGATGAACATGGGAAGTCTCGGGTCACCAATGGGATGTCGAGTCTTGTACACTTGGTAGGTTTAACAGTCAACGTGTTTTCAAACGAACCTGGTTATGGTCTGGACACTTGGGGACTATTTGGCCTGCGGGTCAATGGTTCGGGTACTCATATGCATTCGATAATAGGTTGCCGATCCTAGGGCTATCATTTGCATTGTCTGTGGTTTATTAGAAGAACGCAATCTAAGGTGAGTTCACGGCCCCACTTTTTAACTGGTTTTGCTTTCGGGGGAGAAAACATGCTGGGTACTTGTATTCATAAAACGTGTGTCAACTTACGTTTTCGTATACATAAAAGGTGTGTCAACTTATGTTCTCGTATTCATAAAAGGTGTGTCAACTTACGTTTCGTATACATAAAGGTGTGTCAACTTACGTTCACGTATTCATAAAAGGTGTGTCAACTTACGTTTTCGTATTCATAAAACATATGATTTACTAAGTACTCGGGTTGGTAAAACTTACAATGTAGTCGTTGGTTACTATATGGTATTACGTATTGGTATTCTTGAATTCTTTATGCTTGCTATACGATCTTTTAAAATCCCGGGGAAAACCATGAATGTGCGGTGGTTGCACAACGGGGGAAATATGGATAGATCTATTTGGGCGTGACCGGCCCCACTCGTCGGCTTGGAGGGTCGGACGGGTGCATGTTGTCTCTTAGAGTATTCTTGTATTCTTGTATTCGGGCAGGTAGTATTCTTGTATGCATGTATGCGTGTCCAGTAATGGTTTTCGAATCGTAGTAGCGACATGTATTCATTTTGGATGGCATTCTCTGAGTAGTATTCTCTTGGTCGGTTTACGTATGGTTTGGTCTACTTTGGAGTATTCTTTGAAACTAACTAAGTTGCTTTTCATAAAAACCTGTGAACTCACCAGCATTATATGTTGACGTTTTTAGCATGTTTTTCTCAGGTCATTAAGGTAGTAGCATCGGACTTAGGCGCACGGAGTCTCACTTGGCGTCTAGGATTTTAGTTTCATGTTTTCAGTACTTTCAGACTTCAGTCACGTTGTTTAAAGTTGTAATCAAGATTTTAAAAAGCTTCCGCTGTTGGTTTATGTTACGAAACTAAATGTTTTTATTCTACGTATTTTATCATATAGTGTTGTTTATTGTGACCGTTGACTTGGATCCTGGTGTGTCACACGCCTCGCGGTAAAACTCCGCAGGTGGAAATTTGAGGGTGTGACAATTACCAATAATCCGTTCCTAATGAGGTTGGAATGGTTGTTGCTTGAAGATTCCTTCAATCAAAGGAAAATATTATCTGTTCTATTATAATATACGAGAGCCCGACCAATTTGAGATGGTTCTCTATATAAATAATATGTCTATAAAATTTGCGGTATTTAGAGGCTTATTATTGTATTTATTTCCTTTTTTTGGAGCGCGCCTTCTTTTTCTTTTTATTATAGATTAGATATGTTAGTTGGTATTAGTTCAGTTTTTTAGCGATATTGGAGTTTTTGGTTGTAGTACTTCTATTTTGTATTTTTGTAAGCATTTTTCTTTAGTAGTGTTTTTTGTTGTAAAGTGTATCTTGTATGTAGCTTTATCCTCATATTTTATGTAAAATTATGCAATTGGAATGACGAATTATATTGTTATACCTTTTTCCAGTATTGTAGTATAGAATGTATTCAATGTACGTTTGAACAATGAAGATTTTCCCCAAACAGACTTAAATAATTTCCTAAAAGGTTGTTACGAAAAGATATGACAAAATATTAGGCCAAAATATGAGTAAAAGATCAGTGGATTATTAATAGTGTTGTATGGTAAATAATTATTATTATTATTATTATAATCTGTCGTAGTTAGTCTAAAACTTTTATTAGCAACTTTAATTTTACTAAGTTATTTAATTATAAAAATAAAGCTTAATATAAGGACTTAAAAGTCACATTAAAATATTAAACTTGGATAAAGACTAAAACATGTTTTTTAAAATTTGAATTTACTGCAACTGAAATAAGCATCTGTTGATTTATATTTAAATAATGGATTTATTTAATTAAAATATTAATTACATTCAATAAGTTCTACTTATATTTTTAAAGATATACTTATTTCATCTAATATATTATCAAAATTCAAATTTAAGGATTAAACTTTTGAACTTTAGTTTTGATAATTAATTAAAAAATTTCAATTTGAGTTGTATATTTATTTTAATCTTAAATAGTAAAGTAGTATACATTGACAGTTGTTTGATAACAGCTATTTATCATTAAACAGATGTTGTAAAACAGACTATATACAATAAATGTACTATAGTTTTTGAAGTAGCATTAATTACAGCCGTATTTTGCAAGTTTCCATCTAAATTCTTGAACTGTATAGTAATCATTCTAGCGTTTTAGGGCTATTGACTGCCAATAATAATCATTACCTTGAAACTCGAATTTTTGAAGTGGCTCGATATTTTTTACTTATGTTTATTTATCAAAAATTAATATATACATATTTGTATTTATTAAAAACTAATAATAAAGTAATATAAGTATGAGGAATGTAAAAGTTATAAATTTCTGTTTATTTATAAATTGTGTTTTCTGAAATAAATGTTTTCATCATCTATTTAATTTCTGTTTGATTTGCTCTAAGTTTGTTTAAAATTCAATATAATATAAACAGCATAACATATGTATATATAGATAAATAAGATTTACATTTTTTGTCACACCCTCAAATTTCCCACTTGCGGAGTTCTACCGCGAGGCATGTGACATACCAGGATCCAAGTCAACGGTCACAATAAACGACAACTATATGTAAAAACATACGTAGAAAAACCATGCATAAATTTCAAACCATCATTTAGAAGTGCGGAAGCATTTAAGTTTTACAAAAGTCAAAAGGAAATAGAAACATAAGTTCAAAAGTTTATCATCCCAAAACATGCATTATGAACCTAGACGCGAGTACGACTCCAGTGCGACTCCGTGCGCCTAGCTGACAGATGCTACCTTAGCGACCTGAGAAAACAAGCTAAAAAGGTCAACATATAATGCTGGTGAGTTCACAGGTTTTATTCAAACGTTTAGTCCAATCCTTGAAAACTGTTACCGTTACTACTATGCTTGTGTGAACGCTAGCTAGGCGTTCTGTAATATTACTACTACGGGTGAAACCATTGCTGACTGTGTTTTAATGTGTAACCCTTATTTATGGACTACCGTCATCACCAGTAGGCCTTGTGTGTTTAGAGACAATATGCACCCGCCCGACCTCCAGCCGTCGAGTGGGGTTTGTCAGTTCCCAATAGCGATATCCACATTTCCCCGCTACATCCCCGTATTAGTGGTTTCTAAGGGACTTAGATGAACCGTATAGTAATAAGATGTTAGCCATAGTATAACATGAGAATGTGTGATAAAAGAGTTTAAGCATGTTTCTCCCCCGAAAACAAAAACAGTAAAGTGTGGGGCCGTGAACTCACCTTTGGTTGCGTCTTCAGTTAACAAGTAAACTGATATGTGTATGATAGCCCCAACTAGTGGCGACCTATCATAAGATGTGTGTAAAGTTAGACTAATAACCCGTTGGGTTCATTAGTCCCTAAATGTCCAGTCCATGACCATTATATGTTTGAAAATGCGTTTGACTGAAAACTAGACTACGTGAGACAAGACTCGACATCCCATTGGTGACCCGACATCCCACGTGTTCATCTTATACAGGGTATCATACCATATATGCAAACAACACTTAACACGTGTAAGAGTTCACCAAATCTAGCATATAGTTCTAATAACGCATAAATAAGTCTGAGCACGTGTTACCAAGTTACTTGGTATGTCACGGGGTTCCTAGCATATTCCTAGGTGTCAAATCGGGTCTCGGAATGTCAAAATACACTTACAGCAGCAGTACATGCAATTAGGAAAAGTCAACTAGCAATTAGGAAAAGTTAACTAGCAATTAAGAAAAGTCAACTAGCAATTAGGAAGGGTAATCGCCTATAGTATAGGCATTTAGGCTCTAATCGCCTATAGCTATCGGCGATTAGGCCTATTCTAGTACCTTATAGGCGATTAGGCCTATACCACATGCATTTCAGGATCTAACTAGTGATTAGGATCGTAATCACCTTCAGTATAGGCGATTAGGCCCCCAATCGCCTACCCTATAGGCGATTAGGCTCCCAATTGCCTACCTTATAGGCGATTAGGCTCCAAATTGCCTACCTTATAGGCGATTAGGATTCCTAATCGCCCCTTGCAGTTCTGTTCCGATTTTTCGAGCGTTTAACCCTCCAAATCAGTTCCGAAACGTGTGGAAACACCAAATATCAAACCCAAAACATTAATAAACCTATTCCTAGCAAAACCCCAAAATTATCATCATTCTAACAATCCCGAATGTAAGCATTTCCCAAAATAGCATATTTAACATGTAAACATCACATCAACATGCAAAGTTTGCCCTAAATGGAAAATATCCAGATTTGATCTCATAACGACGTTGTTCGATAATATCCTACTGTTCTAGCATCATCCTAAAGCAAACCCTAATCTTAAACAATCAACAAAACACATCATAATATCATAGGTTCCACATAATCCTTCAAACGGGTCTAAACATCTATTATTAACGATACACAACTATAACCATCCAAACTCCTAGGTTAACATCATAATAACTCATATAAGCTAGAAACATATCAATAACACAAGAACACTCATATTTCAATAATAAAAATCCTACCTTTATATGAATATAACACATATAACATGCATAGAGGTTTGGGTTTGTTTAGAAACTGTTTTTAATAGGTTTTCAAAGACACAATAGTTTAGAAATCAGGTCTGGACTTTTAGGGAGAAAAACAATAACATACAAAGGTTTGGGGATGAAGAACATACCTTAGATTTGTAAGAAAATGAGGTGTAAGGCTTGGAAAGGTGGGTTTTGATGCAAAAATGTGTTCCAGAGGGTGTTTGTGAGTTGGGAGAGGTTATGGTACGGCCAGTGTTGCACAAATGATGTTTTACAAGTCAAGGGTGGTATTTATAGGCGTTTCTAGTCGTTTAAAACACGTCAGGCGATTACGCAGCAGTATAGGCGATTAGGGCTCCTAATCGCCTATAGCTATTGGCAATTAGGGCACTAATCGCCTTCCCAATCCTCCTAATCCCCTACCCTATTGGAGATTAGGCCAATCACCCCCTATCAGCATGCAATTACGCGTAATCACCTCCTATCAGCATGCAATTACGCGTAATCACCTATAATGTCATGCAATTACACGTAATCACCTCCTATCAGCATGCAATTACCCGTAATCACCTATAATGTCATGAAATTACGCGTAATCACCTATAATGTCATGCAATTACGTGTAATCCCCATCTTAACACATATAAACACGCATTCACATACCGACAAATCACATAATGATTATAAACACATAATTCATGAAAACAAACACGTTCACATTCGTTCACCAATTCCCGGGACTCGAGACCTGTGTGTGTTAAAACCCCAATGATCCTCCGAATCATTGATCCTTGGACAAGTACTTAGCGAGACTCGACTCAACTGACCCTGTCATGTGTAATGTATGCACGACTCGCTAAGGTAGACTTACTGGGTTTTCAAAAGTTACTAACCGGAGTTTGCTGGGTGTCACATCATCCCCCTGTTGAAAGAATTTTCGTCCCGAAAATTTCCCGAGGTCAAAGAGAATGAAACGATAAAAAGAAAAATTTTCCGGGTCGTCACATCATCCCCCTGTTGAAAGGAATCTCGCCCCGAGATTTATTCGGCTTCAACAGTGATGAGTGTCGACCTCTGTGTGTACCCAAGCAACGTTTCCCCAAAATACAATGAAATGAAGTTCGTGAACTAAAGGTGAAAATAACAGCCGGGAAACCACTTTCCCAATGGTGAATCCAAGACAAGAGACTCCTCTTGATCGAAGGCCTAATGGAGACTACTGTGATCGGTATACATAACCGACCGGTACCGTCCAAGTAGCATCCCCAAAGGACCCCCATCAACCCAATGAATGCGAAATGATGACCAAAACCAATATCAAAACACTCAGACCCGTCACCAACACTAAACCAAGAGAATATGAAAAGTCTAGGATCGGGTCCAAATGTGACCATTAATCCCAACACGAGATCCACCAAGTCTTCCATGCATTTCAACTTATGATTTTGTGTGCACCCGAAATGATAAATTGCTTTACATGGTCCTCTAGGAGTGCCCCGAGCTCGAACCTCAAGTCACCCGGTACCCACATCTTAGAAAGAGACAGCCAACTCAGAAGTTCAACAAACAAGTTCATTCGACTGCAAACCCGAAGGAGAGGATAAAATAAAACTAGGAATGATCAAGAATGAGGTAGATAATATTATACTGCGTGATAAGGATACCGACACCCCGACAAGGTTAGTATGTTTACCAAAAGACACGACTCAAATGTATGCGACCGTCTAGTGTGTGTGAGACTCGGCTATAGTCTAGACTCTACATGCAGTCCTAGTTCACTATAACCATTGGCTCTGATACCATCTATAACATCCGACCCATCTCACCACCAATATTGTCCGCTTTGCCCTAATGGGTTGCCCATCCAGAGCTCACGGATTTGTTTTTGGATGCCCTAGTGGAGACTTCCCAGGAGGTCACCCATCCTGGTAGTGCTCCCACCTGATCACGCTTAACTGTGGAGTTCTCCTCTCATCCACTAACATTAAGCCCCAAAACGCGTTGGTGATTTAAGAGGCAAGACATTACTTATGAACCAAGGATCTCTCCTGGCCACGACCGATGTGGGATTTTTCCTGGGGTGTCACATTCACCCCCTATTAGAGTCTCATCGTCCCTGATGAGGTATGCACCCACCATCCCGAACGGCACAGGAATGTTATAGGCGATTAGAGCCTAAATGCCTATACTATAGGCGATTACCCTTCCTAATTGCTAGTTGACTTTTCTTAATTGCTAGTTGACTTTTCCTAATTGCTAGTTGACTTTTCCTAATCGCATGTACTGCTGCTGTAAGTGTACTTTGACATTCCGAGACCTGATTTGACACCAAGGAACATGCTAGGAACCCCGTGACATACCTAGTAACTTGGTAAGATGTGCTCGGACTTATTTATGCGATATTAGAACTATATGCTAGATTTGGTGAACTCTTACACGTGTTAAGTGTTGTTTGTATACATGGTATGATACCATGTATAAGATGAACACGTGGGATGCCGGGTCACCAATGGGATGTCAAGTCTTGTCTCACGTAGTCTAGTTGTCAGCCAAACGCATTTTCAAACATATAATGTTCATGGACTGGACATTTAGGGACTAATGAACCCAACGGGTTATTAGTCTAACTTTACACACATCTTATGATAGGTCGCCACTAGTTGGGGCTATCATACACATGTCGGTTTACTTGTTAACTGAAGACGCAACCAAAGGTGAGTTCACGGCCCCACACTTTAATGTTTTTGTTTTCAGGGGAGAAACATGCTTAAACTCTTTTATCACACATTCTCATGTTATACTATGGCTAACATCTTATTACTATATGGTTCATCTAGGTCCCTTACAAACCACTAATACGCGGATATAGCGGGGAAATGTGGATAGCGCTATTGGGAACTGACAAACCCCACTCAACAGCTGGAGGCCGGGCGGGTGCATATTGTCTCAAAACACACAAGGCCTACCGGTGATGACGGTAGTCCGTAAATAAGGGTTACACATTAAAACACAGTCAGCAATGGTTTCACCCGTAGTAGTAATATTACATAACGCCTAGCTAGCGTTCACACAAGCATAGTAGTAACGGTAACGGTTTTCAAGGATTGGACTAAACGTTTGAATAAAACCTGTGAACTCACCAGCATTATATGTTGACCTTTTTAGCATGTTTTCTCAGGTCGCTAAGGTAGCAACTGTCAGCTAGGCACACGGAGTAGCACTGGAGTCGTACTCGCGTCTAGGTTCATAATGCATGTTTTGGGATGATAAACTTTTGAACTTATGTTTCTATTTCTTTTTGACTTTTGTAAAACTTAAATGCTTCCGCACTTCTAAATGATGGTTTGAAATTTATGCATGGTTTTTCTACGTATGTTT
The DNA here is from genome assembly GCA_032199755.1 of Ambrosia artemisiifolia. Taxonomy (NCBI): domain Eukaryota; kingdom Viridiplantae; phylum Streptophyta; class Magnoliopsida; order Asterales; family Asteraceae; genus Ambrosia; species Ambrosia artemisiifolia. The sequence goes on from CM063523.1 coordinate 16,410,703, forward strand.
TTACATATAGTTGTCGTTTATTGTGACCGTTGACTTGGATCCTGATATGTCACATGCCTCGCGGTAGAACTCCCCAAGTGGGAAATTTGAGGGTGTGACAGATTGGTATCAGAGCCACTCCTGTGCCGTTCGGGATGGTGGGTGCATACCTCATCAGGGACGATGAGACTCTAACAGGGGGTGAATGTGACACCCCAGGAAAAATCCCACCTCGGTCGTGGACAGGAGAGATCCTTGGTTCATAAGTAATGTCTTGCCTCTTAAATCACCAATGCGTTTTGGGGCTTAATGTTAGTGGATGAGAGGAGAACTCCACAGTTAAGCGTGCTCAGGTGGGAGCACTACCAGGATGGGTGACCTCCTGGGAAGTCTCCACTAGGGCACCCAAAAACAAATCCGCGAGCTCTGGATGGGCAACCCATTAGGGCAAAGCGGACAATATTGGTGGTGAGATGGGTCGGATGTTACATTTTTTTAAGGATTTTTAATCCAAAATTACATTGTTGTGACAAATTACAGTTAATATTAATGATTCTTGATAATTTCTTCACGACGCTGCTTCCTTTTCTTGCTGATGGAAATAATATTATCAGTAAGGCCTTTCATCTTCTTGGAAATGTCTTCGTTTAGTTCGATTTGATCCGCTAGATATTGTAGAGCTATGTTTCGTTCATTTGATTCCGGAAGTTCAACCATATCAATCATGGTTTTGCCATTTTTCATTACATCCGTAACAAGCAGAGATGTAAGCATTCCACATGAGTTTCTTATTGTTTCTTCTTCAAAAGATTCTTTTTTGAAAGACTTAACAAGAATTTCATGGGCTGTTTTTTGTACACTGGTTTGGTAATTTTGAGAAGATGACATGTTTTTATGTTGTGTAATGTAAGTATTTGCTTATTGGAAGGTTAGATGTGCATTGTAATCGAGTGTTTTGTATATATATATATATATATATATGGTGGTGTGAATTGAAAAAACTTTAAACACGGTTTGGTACACGTGTTTTACGCTTTACCCAGTGACATTTAAATTAGAAGTCTATAAATTTTACAGTTGGCACTTGGAAATATGGTTTTTCATCTACCGCATTTATAGCATTAAATTTCGTAAATTATTACGAAATTGGTAACTTTGGTTTCAACTATCGGCTTATAAATATGTAGATCTTTTACTGAAAATTTCTTCTATATAGTCATATTTTATATAGATTGCTTTTTATTAACTTTTTAAAGTTATGGCATCATCAACTTCACCAGCAGTACTTCCAGTGGATTTAAAGCAGTACTTCCACTGTATAAAGATGTGTTGAGGCAGACTTTTGTCACACCCTCAAATTTCCCAATTGCGGAGTTCTACCGCGAAGCATCTGAAATACCAGGATCCAAGTCAACGGTCACAATAAACGACAACTATATGTAAAAACATACGTAGAAAAACCATGCATAAATTTCAAACCATCATTTAGAAGTGCGGAAGCATTTAAGTTTTACAAAAGTGAAAAGGAAATAGAAACACAAGTTCAAAAGTTTATCATCCCAAAACATGCATTATGAACCTAGACGCGAGTACGACTCCAGTGCGACTCCGTGCGCCTAGCTAACAGCTGCTACTTTAGCGACCTGAGAAAACATGCTAAAAAGGTCAACATATAATGCTGGTGAGTTCACATGTTTTATTCAAACGTTTAGTCCAATCCTTGAAAACCGTTACCGTTACTACTATGCTTGTGTGAATGCTAGCTAGGCGTTATGTAATATTACTACTACGGGTGAAACCATTGCTGACTGTGTTTTAATGTGTAACCCTTATTTACGGACTACCGTCATCACCGGTAGGCCTTGTGTGTTTAGAGACAATATGCACCCGCCCGGCCTCCAGCCGTCGAGTGGGGTTTGTCAGTTCCCAATAGCGCTATCCACATTTCCCCGCTACATTCCCGTATTAGTGGTTTCTAAGGGACTTAGATGAACCGTATAGTAATACGATGTTAGCCACAGTATAACATGAGAATGTGTGATAAAAGAGTTAAGCATGTTTCTCCCCCGAAAACAAAAACAGTAAAGTGTGGGGCCGTGAACTCACATTTGGTTGCGTCTTCAGTTAACAAGTAAACCGATATGTGTATGATATCCCCAACTAGTGGCGACCTATCATAAGATGTGTGTAAAGTTAGACTAATAATCCGTTGGGTTCATTAGTCCCTTAATGTCCAGTCCATGACCATTATATGTTTGAAAATGCTTTTGACTAACAACTAGACTACGTGAGACAAGACTCGACATCCCACGTGTTCATCTTATACAGGGTGTCATACCATATATGCAAACAACACTTAACACGTGTAATAGTTCACCAAATCTAGCATATAGTTCTAATAACGCATAAATAAGTCCGAGCACGTGTTACCAAGTTACTAGGTATGTCACGGGGTTCCTAGCATGTTCCTAGGTGTCAAATCGGGTCTCGGAATGTCAAAATACACTTACAGCAGCAGTACATGCGATTAGGAAAAGTCAACTAGCAATTAGGAAAAGTCAACTAGCAATTAGGAAAAGTCAACTAGCAATTAGGAAGGGTAATCGCCTATAGTATAGGCATTTAGGCACTAATCGCCTATAGCTATAGGCAATTAGGCCAATTCTAGTACCTTATAGGCGATTAGGCCTATACCACATGCATTTCAGGATCTAACTAGTGATTAGGATCGTAATCACCTTCAGTATAGGCGATTAGGCCCCCAATCGCTTACCCTATAGGCGATTAGGCTCCCAATTGCCTACTTTATAGGCGATTAGGCTCCCAATTTCCTACCTTATAGGCGATTAGGATTCCTAATCCCCCCCTGCAGTTCTGTTCCGATTTTTCGCGCATTTAACCCTCCAAATCAGATCAGAAACGTGTGGAAACACCAAATATCAAACCCAAAACATTAATAAACCTATTCCAAGCAAAACCCCTAAATTATCATCATTCTAACCGTCCCGAATGCAAGCATTTCCCAAAATAGCATATTTAACATGTAAACATCACATCAACATGCAAAGTTTGCCCTAAATGGCAAATATCCAGATTTCATCTCATAACGACGTTGTTCGATAATATCCTACTGTTCTAGCATCATCCTAAAGCAAACCCTAATCTTAAACAATCAACAAAACACATCATAATATCGTAGATTCCACATAATCCATCAAACAGGTCTAAAAATCTATTATTAACAATACACAACTATAACCATCCAAACTCCTAGGTTAACATCGTAATAACTCATATAAGCTAGAAACATATCAATAACACAAGAACACTCATATTTCAATAATAAAAATCCTACATTTATATGAATATAACACATATAACATGCATAGAGGTTTGGGTTTGTTTAGAAACTGTTTTTAATAGGTTTTCAAAGACACAATAGTTTAGAAATCAGGTCTGGACTTTTAGGGAGCAAAACAATAACATACAAAGGTTTGGGGATGAAGAACACAACTTAGATTTGTAAGAAAATGAGGTATAAGGCTTGGAAAGGTGGGTTTTGATGCAAAAACGTGTTCCAGAGGGTGTTTGTGAGTTGGGAGAGGTTATGGGACGGCTAGGGTTGCACAAATGATGTTTTACAAGTCAAGGGTGGTATTTATAGGCGTTTCTAGTCGTTTAAAACACGTCAGACGATTACGCAGCAGTATAGGCGATTAGGGCTCCTAATCGCCTATAGCTATTGGCAATTAGGGCTCTAATCGCCTTCCCTATAGGCAATTAGAGCTCTAATCTCCTTCCCAATCCTCCTAATCGCCTACCCTATTGGCGATTAGGCCAATCACCCCCTATCAGCATGCAATTACGCGTAATCACCTCCTATCAGCATGCAATTACGCGTAATCACCTATAATGTCATGCAATTACGCGTAATCACCTATAATGTCATGCAATTACGCGTAATCACCATCTTAACACATATAAACACGCATTCACATACTGACAAATCACATAATGATTATAAACACATAATTCAAGAAAACAAACATGTTCACATTTGTTCACCAATTCCCGGGACTCGAGACCTGTGTGTGTTAAAACCCCAATGATCCTCCGAGTCATTGATCCCTGGACAAGTACTTAGCTTGACTCGACTCAACTGACCCTGTCATGTGTAATGTATGCACGACTCGCTAAGGTAGACTTACTGGGTTTTCAAAAGTTACTAACTGGAGTTTGTCGGGTGTCACATCATCCCCCTGTTGAAAGAATTTTCGTCCCGAAAATTTCCAGAGGTCAAAGAGAATGAAACGATAAAAAGAAAAAATTTTCCGGGTCGTCACATCATCCCCCTGTTGAAAGGAATCTCGCCCCAAGATTCATTTGGCAAGGGTACTAGTAGTAGTCTGAGCCGGCTTGGATGAAAGGTTGACCCTGCAATCCTTCGCATAGTGACCCGTCCGATTACAGCGCTCACAATGAAACTTATCACAAGTACCATAATGATGAAAACCACACTGTCCACACTTAGGGCTCTTTCCAGCATACCCTCCCTGTTTCTAATCTGACGCTGACCCTGAAGCTTCAACCTTCTTCGCTCCGACTGTCGCTGAACAACAGTTGAACTCTTCTCCACACTCTCCCACTTCCTCTTGTTATCCACTGGCGCCTTCACAGTTGAGCCTCTAGGAGGCAAGACGCCCTCAATTATCTTCATGTTGGTCATCTTGGTAGCCGACCGCACCGCCTCAGAAATGGTAGTAGGATCTCTCGCAGCCACCAACCCCGAAATCTCTGGCACCAAACCTGCAATGTACTGCTCTATCCTCCGGTACTCTGGTGTCGATATACACGGACACATCACCGCTAACTCGTTGTGTCTGATGGTGTATGCCTCGATCTCAGAACCCACCATCTTGAGATCCCCGTATTCCTGTTCCAACCTCTTGATCTCCTCTCGCGGACAGTACTCCGCCTTCAACCTAAACATGAAGTGCGCCCAAGGCATGGCGTTGGCCTCCTCGAGACCAAGTGTCTGAGTGACGCAGTTCGACCACATCAGGGCGGGTCCTTCAAAAGTCCCCGAAGCAAACTTTACCCAATCAGCTGCTGGGCTCTCACATAAAGCAAACACCGACTCAGTCTTCTCCAACCACCTTAGGAACTCCACAGCTCCCTCAGTACCTCGGAAGTTGTGGGGCTGACAGTCCTTAAACCGCTTGTAGGCGGTCCCCGCCTGAACCGGAGGAGCGGTTGCACCCATAAAGGCCTGCTGGGCAGCCTAGAAGGCAGCCAGTGCAACGCCCAACTGTTGCTGCATCATCTCACTAAGTTCATCCTGTGTCAAGGTGATGTTACCACCACCTCTACCCCCGCCAGTGCGGCCTCCACGTCATCCCCCAGTACATCCTCCATTGCGTCCAGACATCTTCTGAGAAAACAAGAAACAAACACTAAGACCCATCACCAACGCTAAACCAAGTGAATATGAAAAGTCTAGGATCGGGTCCAAATGTGACCATTAATCCCAACACGAGATCCACCAAGTCTTCCATGCATTTCAACTTATGATTTCGTGTGCACCCGAAATGATAAATTGCTCTACATGGTCCTCTAGGCGTACCCCGAGCTCGAACCTCAAGTCACCCGGTACCCACATCTTAGAAAGAGACAGCCAACTCAGAAGATCAACAAACAAGTTCCTTCGACTGCAAACCCGGAGGAGGGGATAAAATAAAACTAGGAATGATCAAGAATGAGATAGATAATATGATACTGCCTGATAAGGATACCGACACCCCGACAAGGTTAGTATGTTTACCAAAAGACACGACTCAAATGTATGCGACCGTCTAGTGTGTGTGAGACTCGGCTATAGTCTAGACTCTACATGCAGTCCTAGTTCACTATAACCATTGGCTCGTAATCAAGAAACGTGATCTCACGAATACCAACCGTAGGGTGCGGAATCCCCAATGATTGTGCAAAATGATTCAGAAATAAACGTAATCGAACGTGATGAAAATAGATAACGAATCACCGAGCAATTTCCATAACTTTAATCTTTGTATTAGATCAAATCAAGATGTTTACATATGAAATCTTAGACCTAATACAGAGAAAAACACACATACACACTCTAGGGAAAAGCCTCAAATGATAACTAACTTTCAAAATAACCAACTTTCCCTATTTATAGCCTTTCCACATTTGCCCTAAGCGTGAGGTCGAATGTGGATATTTTCCACATTCGCCCCTTTCATGTGGACGAATGAAGCCTTCTCCTATTAACTAATTCACATTCGACCCAAGACAACCTACATTCGACCTTTCGTCTGGTCGAATGTATCTTCCAGTTAAAGTCTTGGTAGTTTTCTGATTATCTGAACCTCCGACATTCAGTACCGGATCACTAGCTGGGGACATACATGAATAATGCACTTACAATCTCCCCCTTGGACCTAGCTAGTGATGTACCAAATCAGAAAGTTATCAATTCTTCAAGTCTTGATCTCATCATCTTGAACAACTTGAAAACTTTCCATCTTCATGCACGTTTGTGTAGAGGTTCCTGTCTATCTCTCCAGGAAGCTTCGAAATCTCAGACAGACTCAAGAAATCTTGGCTTTGTCATTTGTTGGTCCAGTCATGAAGATAGACAATAATCTTGAATCTTCAATCATTTATTTAACAACCTCTTACTAGCTTCTGTTGTTCTGGTGATCTCGATGTTCAGGTTTGGGTCTTATTCAGTTACACGCTTTGTCGATGAGTCTTGAACAATGCACCTGTTGTGTTAGATTCTGCAGAAAAATTTACTAAAAACTGCACAAACTACAACCAGCGTTAGACACGACAAAAATCTCGGAAGTACTCTTCACATTCCTTTTGACCCTCAATAGTTCTATAAAACATTTTCAATATGTACCAGAAACTTAAAAATTTGCAATCTTTTTCAACTTTTAAGTATCTGAGCCTTCACATTCAGTATCCCAACATCGGTGATCGAAAATAAAATTGAAACAAAACTTTTTGATTTTTCAAAGTTTATGCTAAAACACACCAAAAATCTTTTTGTATTTTCAAATGTAATTGCATAAAAGTAAACTAAACATATTTTTGTGAATTTTCCGGTAAGAGGATCATATAAGTATTGAAACAGTCAGTCATAACTCTTTTTGATCAATTTTCTGTTTTTGTCATTGAGCATCCTACAACCATTACCAGTATGTTTGTCCACTTAAACTCAAAATCATCATTCATTGCTCAGCACATACATTATGGTAATATTAGATACTGAGTAATCTATGGTCCCCGCGCTCGCGACACATTCCCGTATCAAGAATTGCACAAAGCTTCATCGTAACGCGTGATTATATTGAAGTTATCCGTTAGTTACAAGGTATGAGGCACAGTGGTGACAGGTCAGCAAATTAATGCTTCAAAGCGACTTATGCACTCTACCAGGGTGAGACTAATATCATACATGACTTTCATCATAGTATTGATACGATGCATTAGATAATCGTTGATTATCATCACACATGTTAAGTTCCTCATTCGGTAACTTATGGTTTTGGCTTTATTAGCTCTTTTAATAAGATACCCTAACAGTTGCTAGGTCTGTAAATCAATACAGCAAAAGATCAGTTAGGCCATCCCCATATAACTTTCAATATAACGACCCGAAACCTCTGATTTTGGCAATCTATCAAACGAAATTTCGGTAGTAAGACCATATGCCAACGATATGTTGATCCACATGATTATCAGTTATAGATTTTAAGTTTATATCACCATGCTGAACTTTAAACTTTGATTTCAAGCCTACCAATATATAATTGTAGTGGCTACTCAATGTTTATCAACTCATTTTTGTTTTTAGAGTAGTCTGACAGTCCACTGATGTACTATCATCTCCTCTTTTTCTCCAGGAAGAAAACCTTTTTGATTTTCTATTATTTTATTTTGATTTTTCAGAAATTTTCTCCCCCTAAAAATCTAAAAATAAGCATATTTTTGGATTTTTAAACTTTTTGAAGAAAAACAAAATAAAATGATACCCGATGCGGTTTACTCATTGAGTTTCAAAAACCATTTTCCACTCAGATTGCTTGACTCAATAAGATCTTTCAATTAGTAAAAGCCATTAACAAAGATAAGAGAGTTTAGAATAAACCGTTTTGTCGTATCTGTTGTAAAAATCCAAGACCTGAGAGCAATTGCATGAGATTGCAATGTTTTCTGGCTTCACGGGTTGGAAACAGACTACAAACATTCTCCTCTCTGTTGAAATCATATTTTCCTTCTTCAATATCCCTTCCTTGACGTTCACCTCTCCAATAAATAGCTTGTATACAGATGCTCCACTATCAACTATCAAAAGATAGCTAATAGGTCTGTCTGGAACAATCTGCACACTTGTTAAACAATTAGCACAAAAGAGGTACCCATCCCTTCACAATGATGGGTCGTCCAAGGTCATCAATCCTTGAAACATCAATCCATTCTCCTTTTGAAAAATCAATTGGTTTTTCAATGGATTGATTTGAAGTAGAAATTGCTATTGATTTAGAAATTGACTTGCGTTTCCAAACACGTTCAGAGTTTATTTTAGATTTTGTTGAAATTGTTTTGATTTTTGACTCTTCAGATTTCTTATTTGAATCCTGCTTCTGAACTTTGTTTGGAATCTTCTCAGACTTAACTGATAAAGACCCAGGTTTAGAGTTATTCTTAGGCTTAGCCTTAGAACTCCCTCTTTCCTTAGCAACCGTCCACAATCTCCATTTTTATTCAAGGCAATTTTGTTACGATTGTCATACACAACCTGTTTCCCCTTTTGCTTCTTGATTGGTTTTGGGGATACAGGCTTTTTGACATTGCCTGAGTTTCTAGCAAATTTCACTTCGGTCCTTTTCTGTTTAACATACGGACAGGCAGCAACTAAATGCCCACACTCTCCGCAGTTATAACAAGACCTATATTCTTCAAAATCACATGCATATCCATCATCCCAATACCAGTAGGGACAATGAGCAGCAATATGACCAACTTCACCACATTCAAAACAGCTTCTCTGTTCAACATAACCATGAGAATACTGTGGTGAGTTGTTTCTCCAATAACCATCAAATCGAGAGGCATATGAATAATCATAAGAATCATATGATCTAGATGAAAAATTTCTTGAATTCTTTTGATGAGAATTTTTCATCTGATCATTTCCTTTCGATTTGTTTGGTTTCGGTCCTTTTACTTTAGAACCTTTCTTGTTATCAACAATTTTCTTTTCAATGTTTTTCTTTTGATCCTTATGTTGGTTAGGATTTAGTTCAAACGACAAATGATCAAATTGATTTTTAAATTGATTTAACAAATCGATATTATCAACATATCTACATTTGAGTAAAGATTGTTCGATATTATCAATTGGAAAATCTTTATTGAGAATCAACTTGTCATGTCCTACCAACATATAGGATCCTTCCATTCCATCAGGAAATTTAAATATGGTTTTCTCATCAGACTCAGGTTCTGAAGTGACTACCACATTTTCAATTTTCTGACTAGAATCGAACTTCACCTCAGAGTTTGAAACTTCAACACAAGATGTTGTGTCTTTCAACTCTGATGTGGTGTTATTTATTGAAAAACTTTTATTCATTTCTAAAAGTTCTTGCTCTAAAGATTAAATTTTATTTAACAAATCTTTTTCATTCTTTTCAAACACTTTATTTTGGTTTTGACAATTTTCTAGCTCATTTGCTAGGTTCTGTTTGTCCTCAATAAGTGTCATCAATTCACGTTTCAACTTGACACATTCAGAACAACTAGCACAGTCAACACTAGATCTTACCTCAGCATCTGATTCATTACCATTATCAGATTTTGCATCAACATTTGAGATATCACTCTCTCTTGATTCACTCTGTTCTGAATTCGTATCAGAACTCAAGACACTCTCTGACAATTCACTGGAATCATCATGTCTCATTTGTTTGACTAAACAGACAACATCACTTTGAACACCTTCTCTGTTAACACACTTGTCAACATGTACCATTTCATCAGTTGGTTTCGGTGTCATTGGAAATCCCCAAATGTTGTCAACTTTAGAATTTTGTCTTTGTAATTGTTGTCGTTCAGCTTCTATCTGAGCTCTTATCTGCTCATCAGTTCTTGATATGGCCAAGTAATTTATCATTTTTCAACAAAAATATTTCAAAAATTTTCTGAAATCAGGCTAAATTTTCGAAATTTTTTACACCTTAAAATTCTACGTTCGCCCTTGTCTATGAAAATGTGAGTACGAATGTGGAAATTCCTTCACTTTCGTCCTCAAAATCTGACCCGGATGTAAAATTCAACTGATGAAACCCACTTTCGACCAGAAACTATTCACTTTTGTCCCTTTCCTTTTCACTTTCGACCTCGCGATCACCCGAAAGTGGAAAATTAACACAACACAGATCTAGGTTCGACCAAAAAGATGTACTTTCGACCTCTAAAAATCCTTGGTACGACCTAAAATCCCACTTTCGCCCTCACGAACTCACAAATTTTCTGCACATTCGACCCTTGCAGACCTGTTCATCATTTTCAACCTCAAGAACACGAATCTGAACGGTTTTTGACAAAATTTTCACCAACTATAATGATTTTGGATAGGTTTTGTGCGGAATTGATTTTAGACAAGTTTTTGTGAAAGAATTTTTGAAATCAACACCGAATTCAACTCCAATTTAATCAAAAACCATGTTTTTATGAAAAGCTTCAAAATTTCTAGGGTTTTGATCTTTAAAAACTGTTTTCTAATCTGTTTTCACCCATTCAAATCAATTTGCAATCGTGAAATCGAGCCTATGCTCTGATACCAATTGAGAATTCGTTTCAGATCGTAATCAAGAAACGTGATCTCACGAATACCAACCGTAGGGTGCGGAATCCCCAACGATTGTGCAAAATGATTCAGAAATAAACGTAATCGAACGTGATGAAAACAGATAACGAATCACCGAGCAATTTCCATAACTTTAATCTTTGTATTAGATCAAATCAAGATGTTTACATATGAAATCTTAGACCTAATAAAGAGAAAAACACACATACACACTCTAGGGAAAAGGCTCAAATGATAACTAACTCTCAAAACTAACTTTCAAAATAACTAACTTTCCTTATTTATAGCCTTTCCACATTCGCCCTAAGCGTGAGGTCGAATGTGGATATTTTCCACATTCGCCCCTTTCATGTGGACAAATGAAGCCTTCTCCTATTAACTAATTCACATTCGACCCAAGACAACCTACATTCGACCTTTCGTCTGGTCGAATGTATCTTCCAGTTAAAGTCTTGGTCGTTTTCTGATTATCTGAACCTCCGACATTCAGTACCGGATCACTAGCTGGGGACATACATGAATAATGCACTTACATGTGTAAAGTTAGACTAATAACCCGTTGGGTTCGTTAGTCCCTAAATGTCCACTCCATGACCATTATATGTTTGAAAATGCGTTTGACTGACAACTAGACTACGTGAGACGAGACAAGACTCGACATCCCATTGGTTACCCGACATCCCACGTGTTCATCTTATACAGGGTACCATACCATATATATAAACAACACTTAACACGTGTAAAAGTTCACCAAATCTAGCATATAGTTCTAATAACACATAAATAAGTCCGAGCACGTGTTACCAAGTTACTAGGTATGTCACGGGGTTCCTAGCATGTTCCTAGGTGTCAAATCGGGTCTCGGAATGTCAAAATACACTTACAGCAGCAGTACATATGATTAGGAAAAGTCAACTAGCAATTAGGAAAAGTCAACTAGCAATTAGGAAGGGTAATCGCCTATAGTATAGGCATTTAGGCTCTAATCGCCTATAGCTATAGGCGATTAGGCCTATTCTAGTATTAGGCCTATACCACATGCAAGATTAGGATCGTAATCACCTTCAGTATAGGCGATTAGGCCCCCAATCACCTACCCTATAGGTGATTAGGCTCTCAATTGCCTACTTTATAGGCGATTAGGCTCCCAATTGCCTACCTTATAGGCGATTAGGATTCCTAATCGCCCCTGCAGTTCTGTTCCAATTTTTCGTGCGTTTAACCCTCCAAATCAGATCTGAAACGTGTGGAAACACCAAATATCAAACCCAAAACATTAATACACCTATTCCAAGCAAAACCCCTAAATTATCATCATTCTAACAGTCCTGAATGCAAGCGTTTCCGAAAATAGCATATTTAACATGTAAACATCACATCAACATGCAAAGTTTGCCCTAAATGGCAAATATCCAAATTTCATCTCATAACGATGTTGTTAGGTAATATCCTACTGTTCTAGCATCATCCTAAAGCAAACCCTAATCTTAAAAAATCAACAAAACACATCATAATATCGTAGATTCCACATAATCCTTCAAACAGGTCTAAACATCTATTATTAACAATACACAACTATAACCATCCAAACTCCTAGGTTAACATCATAATAACTCACATAAACTAGAAACATATCAATAACACAAGAACACTCATATTTCAATAATAAAAATCCTACCTTTATATGAATATAACACATATAACATGCATAGAGGTTTGGGTTTGTTTAGAAACTGTTTTTAATAGGTTTTCAAAGACACAATAGTTTAGAAATCAGGTCTGGACTTTTAGGGAGCAAAACAATAACATACAAAGGTTTGGGGATGAAGAAGACACCTTAGATTTGTAAGAAAATGAGGTGTAAGGCTTGGAGAGGTGGGTTTTGATGCAAAAACGTGTTCCAGAGGGTGTTTGTGAGTTGGGAGAGATTATGGAACGACTGGGGTTGCACAAATGATGTTTTACAAGTCAAGGGTGGTATTTATAGGCGTTTCTAGTCGTTTAAAACACGTCAGGCGATTACGCAGCAGTATAGGCGATTAGGGCTCCTAACCGCCTATAGCTATTGGCAATTAGGGCTCTAATCGCCTTCCCTATAGGCGATTAGAGCCCTAATCGCCTTCCCAATCCTCCTAATCGCCTACCCTATTGGCGATTAGGCCAATCACCCCCTATCAGCATGCAATTACGCGTAATCACCTATAATGTCATGCAATTACGCGTAATCACCATCTTAACACATATAAACACGCATTCACATACCGACAAATCACATAATGATTATAAACACGTAATTCATGAAAACAAACACGTTCACATTCGTTCACCAATTCCCGGGACTCGAGACCTGTGTGTGTTAAAACCCCAATGATCCTCCGAATCATTGATCCCTGGACAAGTACTTAGCGCGACTCGACTCAACTGACCTTGTCATGTGTAATGTATGCACGACTCGCTAAGGTAGACTTACTGGGTTTTCAAAAGTTACTAACCGGAGTTTTCCGGGTGTCACAACTTTCACGCGTATTTCAAACTGTTTTGATAAAAAAGCCAAGGTTGTGAGGAAATTAATGTGTTTGCCCTCATCAACTATTCGTGACATTGGTGTTGGCTTTTACATCGATTCCATGGAAAGTGATATGTAACAGTTGGAAATAATTTCTGATATTGTAAAGTCACTTAAGTTGTCTATCGAGTTGAAGTTGAAGTTTTTAAATTCATTTTGAATGTTATGTTTATTTATTTATTTATTTATTTATTTATTTATTATATTTTTATGGTATTGTATTAGATCTTGATGTAATATGGTAATATTTAAATAAAATATTAGTATTTTGTTTATGTTTTTTGTATAATAGGTACATTCAACACAAATTAATCCAAACATATTTGATACATTCTTCATAAGAAGGTTTTATTTTAAAAAAATCATATTTATGTCAAAAATGATTATAAACGTCATTAGATATTTAAACTACTATGGTATGATTTGACCATACATAACAGTCTTTATTATTTTATCAGATGTTTGTAAATCTGTTTTGTCGAACAGATGGTTAGAAAAGATATAAAAGATAGGATTAAAAAAATACATTGTGGTTTTCTATTCTCCAAAAGTACTTAAATATGGTGCTATTTTATTTAAAAAAATGGTTATAAGTCTATAGAAAGTAAATATATTTTACAATGAAAACATCTGCTGTAAAAAAAAGTAAATTGATATTCGGTTTAAGTGAACAGATGATAAACGTTAACAGATATTTAATCAACTGTAGAATAATTTGAGGATATGGCAACATTATATAAGATTTTATCAGTTTATAATTTATGTTGACTCGAACACGTTATTATAAAATACATAATAGATAAGATTAAGAAATTCTTCTTAACCTTTATTGATTTAATAGTACTTAAATGAATTCATAGTTGTAATTTAAATTAGTAAAAATATATCAAATAAATATTTCATTTAAATAATAAGTTAATAATGAAAGTCTTTTAAGTCAAAATTAATTTAATATTGAGTTTTTAAGTACATTTTTTTAATAGAATATTTGAAATGCAAGTAACTATAGTGTAAAATACTTCGGTGTCCCCACCATATGTAAACAGTTAAAATGAGCTCATTCATTGGATGTGATGTTGAACTTGAAGCTGAAAATCTGGTATTTATTATGTTATTGAAAGTTATATTAGTTGTAAAAGTTGTAATAAGGTATTTTTTGGTGCTTACATATTTTTAAATGTTTTGTGTTTGTAGAATTTATCAGTAAATTTTGTTGATAACTCTCATCCTTCTAAGGCTATGGATAATCATGTAATTATAACTACTACAGCAGATACAAGGAAATGGGAAGTTGTTTTAAGGAGGCATTTTTTAAGTGAAGCCGAGTTCAGTAAAGGATGGCAAACTGTTGTTAAGGATATTGGACTTGAAGTGCATGATATATTATTATTTGAGTATGTTTCTAAAGATACTTTGTTAATGTCCTGTTTCCGAAACTTGATTTGTGGGGCTTCTTTCATTCAGTTTATATATGACCCTTCAAGCGACTTTTTAGTACGTATTTTTCTACTATTATTATTATACGCTTATTTATCATTAAAAATAACAAAATAACAGAATTTTTTTATTTGTTTTACTGACAGAGAGTACCTGATAGTTTTTCTTGTGTCTATCGTGATGCTAAAGTTACTGAAAATTTAGTAACTATTAAATTTGGTGATCATTCTTGGAGATTGAAGATAATTACCTTCGAGAAACACTGTTATCTGTATGATGGATGGTTGAATGTAGTTAAAGATCTTCAGTTGGATGTTTTCGACTTTGTCATTCTGGAGATGAGAGATATCTTTACATTTGAAATTAAGGTCTTTTTAAGCAATGGTAGTTATCTTTTTCAGCAAACTCACCAATCTGAACAACCAAGTCAAGATATTGAAATGTTTGATCATGATCAAGTTGACATGTAGGTTAAAAAATCATTTATATGTTTTGTTTATATTATAAGTATTTATATGCAATTAATATTCTATCATATCTAATGTTATGTACTAATACATTTATTTAAAATGGTTGTACAGGTAGATGATTTGAATCAAAATATGACTGTTAAAGTTTATGAGCATGATGCTGTTATTAAAAAACGTTATGTAAGTTATGTATAAGTTTATGTGTTATATTTTTCATTATTTTACTGAAGTTAATTAACTAATAATGTTATAAATACATAAACTTTTCAGCGGCTTTCTGCTCCAACAGTTAAGTTAGGTAACCGTACTTTGCCGCATAAGATTTTTGTTCAAGTGAATGATGGTGAAGTTAACAGTGTAAACTATATGTGGAAAAAGATAGGGGTAACCCAAGGTATTACTTAAATTTTAATAATTAAATTTGCAATTAATTTTAATAATATAAGTAACACTCATATATTTTAACTTTATAGGTTTGCAATTAGGAGATGGGTAAGTTTTATAAACTCCAAAGGATTAAAAATGGGTGACTGCTGTAATTTCAAGTTTGATCAATCAGTAGGAATTTTGGTTATAACTAAATATTAATCCCATGGTAGGGAGTGGAAATATTTTGATGTTGATACAATGCTTTTATTTTGGTGGGGTTTAATTGTAAATCATATGTTAAAGGGTTTAAATTGATGTATCTTTATTTTGTATTTCTGAATGTTATTATCAGAAAGGTTCATGAATTTTGATATAAATTTATAGCAACAATTTGGTAATCTTGAATTGATGATATTGTTAGTAAAAATGGTTTAATTGAACATGTATTTTGTGGACACTGTTTTTTGAATCATCCATGTGAATGAACAATTGTTTGTATAAAAGGTGTTTTAAAAACGATGAGTTTAACTGATTCAACGTATTTGAAGTTTAATTTGATGACTAATTGTTTTAACAAAAGATATACTCTTCCGTCGTTTCACATGTTGTTTCAACTATTGTTAAATAATTTTTTAATTTAGATATTTAAAGTGTATGTTTAGTTTTCATTGTATTCAATATAAAACATCTGATTACTACTATTAACTGCTGTTGTGAAAGGAACAGATATTACTAAAACAGAAATTAAACACTTATTATTTAATATAAAACATGACATGTTCATCTTTGTACAAATATTATTAAATAGTATTTGTTTTTGTTAGGTAATTTGATTGTTAAATAAAAATAAAATAGAATTACTAAAACAGAAGTTAAACACTTATTATTTAATGTAAAACATGATATGTTCATCTTTGTACAAATATTATTAAATAGTATTTGTTTTTTATAGGTAATTTATTGTTAAATAAAAATAAAATAGAATTATTAAAACAGAAGTTAAACACTTATTATTTAATGTAAAACATGATATATTCATCTTTGTACAAATATTATTATATAGTATTTGTTTTTTATAGGTAATTTGATTGTTAAATAAAAATAAAATAGAATTACTAAAACAGAAGTTAAACACTTATTATTTAATGTAAAACATGACATGTTCATCTTTGTAGAAATATTATTAAATAATATTTGTTTTTGTTAAGTAATTTGATTGTTAAATAAAAATAAAATAGAATTTCAACAGTTGTTTCAGTGGGAAAGTAACACGTATCAACAGCTGTTATATATAGTCCCAAAAATAATGATTACCATTTTGAAGTTACTTTATTATTATTTTATTATTATTGTTGTTGTGTTGCAATTGTCTTTCATTTTATAAAAAATAAATTAAAATTTTCAAAAGTAACTTCCAACTTTACATATACTTCAAATCCAACTAATAAAATTAAAAACCAACTTTATGAATAGTTCTTATATTTCAGCTTATAAAAGGGATGAAGTTCCAATATTCATTTCCACATTCTCACTTTACATCTCTCCATTCAATATGCATTATGATAATACTTTACAATTTGTTTTTACAAATTTTTCAAAAGGTTCTTACAATCAAAGGAAAATAGATAACCAACTGTTAGTTGGTTAATCACTTCTAATTGATGTTTTCTGATGATTCCTACAATCAAAGGAAAACATCAATTAAATATTATATATATAAATAATACACATCCTCTTCCTATTTTCAATGTTAGGGGTTTTTGCATCCTCATGATATTTATATACGACCTGCTGTCGTGTACTGCTTTTCATTGGATGATTTTTTTGGATCATGCTTGCAAGGAAGATCATTCTTTAGGGTTTGGTTGTTGGTAGGGTTTTTTATGTTTTCTTGTATTTTAATGTACTTTGTAAAGTCGCATATTGTAACTCTGTTGTGAGTGAAGTACTCTTTTTAGAGATATATCTATTTGTTTTTTATAACTCTTCCATTTTGTATTTATTTCTGTTAAATTCAATGTATAACTCAAATTATGGAATTTGTAATAATAGGCTTAAATCGTGTAACTGCTATTTCACAAATTTGTTGATGACTTCTAAAGATTTGAATAAACAGTGTTATAAAATTTCGGTTGAATAAAAAGTTTAAATCGTGTAATCGTTGTTAATTTGTTTTTTTAAAAGATGATGAACAACTCTACTATTTGTTTTTTCATAACTCTACTATTAACTGCTATTGTGAAAGGAACAGATACTACTAAAACAGAAGTTAAACACTTATTATTTAATGTAAAACATGACATGTTCATCTTTGTACAAATATTATTAAATAGTATTTGTTTTTGTTAGGTAATTTGATTGTTAAATAAAAATAAAATAGAATTTCAAGAGTTGTTTCAGTGGGAAAGTAACACGTATCAACAGATGTTATATATAGTTCCAAAAATAATGATTAACATTTTGAAGTTACTTTATTATTATTTTATTATTATTGTTGTGTTGCAATTGTCTTTCATTTTATAAAAAATAAATTAAAATTTTCAAAAGTAACTTCCAACTCTATGAATACTTATTATATTTCAGCGTATAAAAGATGATGAATTCCCAATATTCATTACTCCATTCTCACTCTCTGCAAATATTGGTAATCTGAGACGTTAGCAAATACAGTGTTTCTTTCAACTTTAGGTTTACTTTTTAATTTCCTCATCCTCTTTTTTGTTTTAATTTGTGTAGATTTATGTTTCCGTGATTGTAATAGCTTGAATTATTAAACATCTGATCGGTAATATTACCTGGTATTTTGAAAGAAACAGAAGTTCGAAATACAGTTTTTGTTTTAACGGTAGATTCACTCCTTAATGCGGTTTTAACCAGAGTATAACAGTTGTACTGTTTACGTTTTTTTATATTTTCAGTAGTAATTGTTTTAAAGAATGAAACAGATGTAGCAAACAGATTTTCTTTACAGCATAGTATTGACCTGGTAATTTTGGTTTTACTAAACAGGCGATAAAGTAATTGTTTTAAAGAAACAAACAGACGCTGATAAGCAGGTTTTATTTGCAGCAGACGATTTACTTCTTGATGTTATTTTAACTAAACAGTTCTTAACATTTAATTAAAAATACATAATAAAAAGCATATCTACTATATAAACTACTTAACTAAAATCTCTAAAACTCTATGTTTCTTTTTGAAAATCTCTCTTGAAAGATTATTTTTTAACTCCATCAATGCTTCGTTAATGTTGTTGTCCATTTGTAGTTGTTGAGTCATGTAGTCTTCTATCTTGTCTCTCAAAGCAGTTGGAGGTTCATGCAACACCATATCTAGCATCCCAATATTTGTCCATGATTGTTGCTTAAGTATTTCTTCTATCTTCTCCACTTCATTTCTAACATCTTCGTCTTTTTTCTTTTCTTTTACTAACCAAAGACCGAATATTGACTTAACATCTGATGTATCAGCAAAATGATAGTATGATCTGTTTACAGTTTTGGTAAATGAAGTTTAAAATATGTTCTGTGTGGAATTTATTGATAAATTCTAAGATGGATTTGAACATATATATAGAAATAATTTTGAAAGATAATTAGTTTGACGCGATATTTGATATGATTATTTAAATCTTTGATTTGCACAACTGATAATTTATTATTTTGTCTCTTTGTTTTTTAAAGTATTTCTACGCTATGACTTTTCAAGTTCACGCGTTTTAAATGTATAAATTAGTAAATAAATCCCGGATTTCATAATAAACATCTTAACCTTTATATTTCAGTCTTTATCAATAGCATCAATGGTTGCCCTAAGTAATAACCAAGAATATGAAATGAAGGAGTTTGTTGTTAATCAAATTAGAGAACAGTACTATCAAGATTTGAATACTAAAAGAGATTTGAAGATTTGTTTTGATAGTTTGCACTTGGGCACGTTTGAGCGAGATGATGTGCAACGGATTTTGAAGTCAATGCCTTCAACTGTTGTTCATGATTTGGCGTTGTTGTACAATTCTGAGGCCGGGAGTAAGGACGTAGTTTTTTTTGGCAAAACTGAAAGATCTACATGCACAACTTGAAGGCTCAATGGAATTAAAGCTTAAGTTTATTAATTTCTTTAACTAGCTATGTATCTTTGATGTTTAAGGTTGATTATATTAATCATGTTTTTAGTTTTGTATGTCTTTCAAGATTATATATAGTTTTTATGTGTTTGTGGTGCTAAATTGAATCGTATTAACTTTTGTGTTTTATTCAACAGACCTTTAATTCGCCTGTATATTTATATGTGTTAAATCAACAGAGGTTTAATCCGTCTGTAGATTTATGTTTGAGACTTTGTTGTAACAATTTCAGTTATTAAACATATAATAAGTATTATTACTTGGTATCGTAAAAGAAACAAACCTTATGAAATACAGTTTTTCCTTTCAACAATAGATCGATGATTAATTTGGGGTTTACTAAACAGACATAACAGTTGGTCTTAATACGTTTTTTTTATATTTTGGTTGTTTATATTAATATCTGTTTATAAAAAAATAAAACAGACGGTACTAAACAGTTGTTTTTCAGAGCAGGCGAATGGGTTCTTAATTTGTCTTTTACTAAACAGGCCTTAAGTTCGGGACTCGGTCTCCCGTGTGTATCACACGGGATTTCACTTAGTATATAATAAAAGAAAGCAATTTTAATGACATGGTATTCAAGGAGACATTCTCCCTCTTGAGTGTGCCATGTGTCATGCCATGTGGCAAATTAAAAAAAATAATATAAAACCTAATCTACTAAAATTAAATTGAGTTATTTTAGGAAAAAAGAATTTAAAAACAAATTTAAATTTTTTTCTCTTATGTTTTCTCCCATAATTTTTAAACGTTAATATCTTTTATATACGAGATTTTTTTAAAGAAAAAAATTACACCAAATTAACGAGCGTTTTATTATCTTTCCAACGAGTACCATAGTGCTATATAAAAACGGAGAAGAAAATGACTATTTTTTGTGGGGTTTCGTTCATACAGGAAAAAAAACACAATGTGTTCAGGTTATTCATTAATCATGTTTTTTATTTTAAACCAGATTCTTATCTACAATGTTGGAATTCAGCCCAATCGCCATGCTATCTTTGGAATTTTACTCTTCTAAATATGCATAAGTATACTTTATCAAGAGAAGATAGGAGAAAGAATCACGCAATACTGCAACACATGGTGTCACCTTATAGCAATGTTATTTTTTATTTATTTAACTACAAGAGTAATAATTATTACTATTAGTATTAATATTATTAGAATTCTTATATTTTTCAACCCTGAAACACTCCCGTGATAAAAGCTAGTAAGTTTATCTATACTATATTAATAAGCATATAGGAAGGGCAAAAATGTCATTTGCCACATTTTAAGAGTTGTACAACTCATAAAACATAATGGACAACTCCTTAAAGCATGGTATGGTAGATTGGTTAAAAGTTAAAACCACTAAAAGCATATATCTGAATTTGATCTCTCATCTTATTGGTTGACAATAGCAACACATGGATCACCCATCAATAAATCACAACCATTCAAAACCTCATCATCCAACGGCTGATGAGGGTTTCAACCCACCAAAACAAACATGCTATTTACATCTGATTAGGTTTCTTCCAAACAAAACATTTCAAAATCTCCGCACCATCTTGCCAGATCTCCCCCCCCCCCCTCTCTCTCACTGGCGATTCTTCATCTCACCAGATCTACCTCTCTATCTTATGATTTATAGCGATCAACGAAGATGGTGGTTGTCTGGTTTCATATCCAGTTCTGATTTAGGTCTCAACAAGTTTAGATGGTGGTTGTCTGGTTGATATAAGTTCCTACCAATGGACAAATTTAAGGTAATATCGTGAGTTTTTCATCAATCATTGCATGTTTTGCTTCATGTAAGTAATCATTTTTTATGTTTTATGTCGACCATGAACAAACCTACAGAAAGCTGAAGAGATTTACTAGCGCCTTCTTCCTGTTCAAGTAAGTAACTGTTGTTCTCTCACCGTTTTAGTTCAAATTGTTTTCATTATTTGTCTATTTTTTACTGTATGTTCCGTTTAAACTTATCATCATCTGGTGCTTTACATGTAGTGATGATATTTTGTTCCTTTTTAGGTCTTGAATGATAATGGCTACCATTACACTCCCAATGGTATGAAAACTGCTGGTACCAATTTAAATAAAGAAAATAGGATCTAAAGAACAAAGAATATGATGATTTTACATCTATATAAAAGCCACGCCACATTGTTAAGCTAAGAAAGAAGGAACTGGAAATGTTCGAAATTTCTTTTGTAGGTTTGTTCTCTTTTTGTTGTGGCTTATGGTAATTTGTAGATTAAATTATTTGATGTTTTTTTTATTGCAAAAGAAACAACCATCTTAATTTCGGTGAAAGAGGAAGCTAGAAATGATAACATGGTTTGTAATTCATCTTGGTTTTTATTATTTTACCTGATACTATATCCGGGCTCATATTCTTTTTTATTTTAAATTAATTATTTTTCGTGTAGAAGAAGACACTCAACTTAGAGGTCAAGATGGAAAAATTAGAAAAATCATATAAGTTTTGTGATAGAAAGTCTTGTACTTTCCTATCCCGAATTTACGCGCATATCAAATTTGTAAGCCGAGCAATATGTTGCTAATTCAACTTGGCTAAATGTCGATTCATTGTCACATCTTATTAGGGTGAGAGAAAAAGAAAATTTACTCATTGTTACTTGAACATAAGATCAAAACTATCCGGTCTTACCCATTCTTGAAATAGTTTTTAGTTTAATTACGGGATCAGTAAATGTTGTTATTTGCTGTGAAACTGTGTCAAAAATTGTTGAAAATTGGTGTTGAAATATACTGGAGAATGGGGCTTTAGTTTATTACTAAAGGGTCAAAAGTGGTTATGTATGAAATGATAACTATTATGGGTCATATATATACAATTATACATATATGAATAAAAAGTAATGTACTTGATGGTTATGTGGTAAGCTTATATAGACTGTGATAGAATTCTTGAATGTTACTGTTATAGATTTGATATTTGTTATAGATTTGATATTGGTTCAGTATGGTATGAATTTCATTTTGCTAATTGTTTCTTAAACCTACTTACTTGGTTACCTAAATTTGTATTCCTATGCTTTGATGGATGTAGCCAATGACCGAGTCATGGTCAAAATGAACCAATGAAGAACTGCCTATGACTAGACAAAGCTAAAGTGCTAAACTAACTGGGATCGCTTTTGGGCCTTCATATCAGGTAAATACACTTCAATGTTGCGTGTGTTCTTTCTACGGTAGTATGATTTTGAACATCTAACTATTGGGCTTCAAATATGCATGAATTTAAATTTGAACTTTCAATTATTGGGTGCAATTAAACTTTTTAATTTTGCATTTCAAATATGCATGAATTAAGACATGAACATTTAACTATTGCAGTTATTTGAAAATTTAGCTATTAGGCTTCAAATATGCATGAATTGAAATTTTAACTTTTAACATCTGCGCTTAAAATGTGCATGAATTCAATGTTGAAGATTCAACTATTGCGCTTATTTTATTATTCACCAATTACAATTCAAATATTTTACACAATGACATGGAGGCAGTGGCGAAGCTTCGTTCTCGAATCGATGGGGGTCGGACTCAATTTTTTTGATTGGTAGTGGTCGGAAGATCAAATCGGTGGGGGCGAGGCTCAACTCAAACTCAGTTTACCTACGAAAATCGCATAATTCCACCACTGCGCTAAAAATCAGTGAGGGCCGGGGGCCCCTCGGGCCCTCAAGAAGCTGCGCCACTGTATGGAGGCAATGGGAGCTGTATTACGGGCAGATGCCTGTATGAGTTATGAACTTTTTGGTGCAAAAACACCTTCATAATGCCTTGATAATTTAGATAACAGAAAGTGGTTTATATGCAAAGCTGGAAAAGACAATTGAAAAGTATATATTCTTTGGTTGTTAAAAGGGGTTAAAATGTCTTTTTACATATACCTAACAGTTCAAGAAGTAAAGCTAGCTGTTGAGAGTGGTTCAGGCATATTGTTATAGTAATTGCAATTTTTAAGGTAGACCGGGTGATTTTCTAGCTCAATTTTCAAGTTAAATGTTTGGGTTCTTAAACACTTTTGGATAGAATTTGGATAGCTTCTTTGTGTAAAAATTTACTTGTTACTAACATATTTCAATAGCTAGGTTGTGAGTTGATGTCTTACTTAAATCTGTATATAGGGGTGATTTACCAGAGGTAGTTATGAAATGTTTGGAAAAAGAGTTAATGACTATTATTGATGGATTGAAATTCTCGCAAGTTAACTTTTTTTTTTCTTCATCATAAAAAATAAGCAAGGTATACAAAGATGTGCGATCTAAAGCTAAAATAGAGGGTACACAAAATAGTCATGGAATTTGTTTTAATATATGGTGTTATTTTTAATGTCTCATGGGGGTTGGGGCGGGCTCCTGAGAAAGAATACAATTATGCACACTATGTGAGACACCACTTGATTGCAAGTGTATTTGTCAGCTAGAGATGCCTTTAGTTCATTATAATTTATAAATGTGTTGGTTTTATTTATGCTATCTCTTATGGTCAATGAGTCAAGCTAAGAAATTTAACTAAAATAAAACTGGTATTTTCTATTTTATTTTCTTTTTTATGAAAGTATTGAGTTTCATAGTCCACTACAGGTTGAGCTGTGTGAGCTTGGATGCAATCAGATGCAAAACAAGCTTTACATACTAACAAAGGTGTACCAACTCTTAAGGCATAACTGATTTTTAATGATTTTAAATTCTTTTTTTCTGCGATTTTGATCATTTTCTAAATTGTAGTTTTCTGTATGTCAGTTCTTTTTATTTTATGTTTTTCTTTCTAATGGGATTAATTTTGTGTGTGCAATGGCAGAAGGGATGAGCAAAAGCAACTCTGCCACTTTTAGCAAGGAAATAAAGGGCTTTAGATACTGCTCAAAATGGTTATGCTTGGTAGAGATTAATTCAAGAGGGTGAATCTATGTTGATCTTTTTGTTTGTCTACAATTCAAGAGGCCATGCGGTTTATAATGAAGTTTGTATTTAGCTTCAAATGTTTCTTTTTGTGGGAAATTTATTCTATCATGAATGGCCTTCCTACATATGTGTATATCAAAACAGATTTAACATATTTCATAATCACATAGTATTTACAATATAAAAAAAAATTAGTAGGTTCATATGGAAAGCGAATTTGGCTACCTGGACCCTCCATCGAATTAGATATAGTATCCTTGTGGGATACGGTTCGTACATCAACAGAAGCTATCGAAGCATATAAATCGGACATGAGGGTCTCCCCCAGCTCTCTGTAGGGGATTTCCACTCGCTACTCCCCTAATATCCTCCCTTTACCACATCATTGGGGTTAACAAGAGATCATAAAGGCTTGCTCGGAAAGAGTCTAAGGTGGTGTTTGTTTTTGCCTAGAAGTACTTCTGACCTCCTTTGTTTGTGCCGCGCAGACATTTGGGGTCTATAGTTTGTTTTTCGGAAGACATTTCACTCAAAGAGGTCTTCTTGACCTCTTCTTGGTGAAGACATGGACCTATGTTTCTAATCCCTTCCCACCTCCTCTTTTTTTCCTTCTCTTCCCAACAAGCATCACCAATTCACCATTCTTCTTCTCCTCCTCCTACCTCCTCTCCTCTCCCTTCCGCTGCCTCCGTCGCTACCTCCTCCCCTCCGCCCTCCTTCCTTTGCCTCCCTCTTCCCTCCTCCCTCTAACTGGCGCACCTAAACATTTCCTGAAGAAGACAGTTGTGTATCAGCCCACCAACATTTGGTACTTCTTCTTCTTCAACACACAGACCGATAGTCATGTCAAGTGAGATTTAGAAAGGGAGTCTCAAGAATATTTCTATTGAAAATTATTGCTTACCAAGAATTTATTACAAATTAAAAAAATCTAACTGCTAATACTCATCAAATATCCATCCACTTTGTTATAGGTTTAATTCTTTGTGATTACTTTTTTTCTTAATTCCATGTTTATCACTGATACTTTTTGTTATTTGTGTGTTTGTTATTATTTAATCAAGAACTGTAATGCTCCATACCAATTATACGAATAAGAAAACCAACAGGCGTATTACAAATATATCATGAAATGATTAATAAACTAATAAAAAACCAAATACCGCATTGTCAAATGTCGCTGCCGCCGCATCGCGCGGGCTTCCTACTAGTACAATTATAAAGTTATCATAAATATTTAATAAGAACACGTCACCTGTCTTTTTTTTTTAAGTTCTTCAACTTCAGGTGTTATTTTTATTGGGCATGACAAAGAACAAGAAAATTAAAAAAAAAAAAAAGCTAAAAAAGTCAACTGCTTTGACACAGGGCTCAAGAAATGCTCTTATTACCTTACGAATCATTTCACCAATATTCTTTCTTTCCTTTATTCAAAAGTAGTAAATTCATTTTACTTTAACCTACCCTGATTTGTTTTATTTTAATACACTATTATATATTGTCAATAAATTTAATTATATTTCATTTTTTTAATTAGAAACTTTGAATTAATTAGAAACTTTGAATTAAATGTTTTTTTATCCAGTATGTTAGAACATATTAAATAAATTAAGATTTTTAAGGTAAAATAGTTTCAAATTTTAACACAAAATTATAGAAAACATCATTTACATTTATATTAACTTCAGGCCTCGCTCGTAATGAAAAGCAACCATCCTTTATGTTTCATTTTTGTAACAGATTCGTATTTTGGGCTAACGACGATAGTTTATAGTGTTAATGTCACACCCTCAAATTTCCACATGCGGGGTTTTACCGCGAGGCGCGTGACACACCAGGATTTAAGTCAACGGTCACAATAAACGACAACTAGATGAAAAGAATACGTAAACTCCAAACACAAAGTTTTCATAACATAAACCATACGGAAGCGAAATCTTGTTTACAAAGAAACGTGAAACAAAGTCTGAAAACATTTATTTATTTTGCTCTAGCACCTAGACGCCGTGCAAAACTCCGTGCGCCTAAACCCAAAGACGGCTACCTTAGCGACCTGAGAAATCATGCCAAAAATGTCAACATATAATGCTGGTGAGTTCACAGGTTTTATAAAGAGTTTTCATAAGTTTGAAAAGATCAATCCCGTTATCACTATGTTTTTAGAACGTTAGCTAGACGTTAAATTTTGTTACTACTACGAGTTGGAAACCATTACAGACCCGTAAATCGTGTATGCCCAGTAAGCACGAACCACCGTCATCATCGGTGGCTCCAAGTAATTAGAGACAACATGCACCCGCCCGGCTCCAAGCCGTCGAGTGGGGTTTGTCAGGCCCAATAGATCTATCCACATTTCCCTCGTTATGTGCACCCACATATTCATGGTTTCCCCTAGGACTTCCTGATGAAACGCCCGTATAGTAAACAACCATAACCATAGTATAACATGATCTTTAAAACAATGTAATCAGTAAGCATGTTTCTCCCCCGAAAGTAAAATAATAAAAAGTGAGGCTGTGACACTCACCTTAGGTTGTGTTACTTGTAAATAGTTAAACCAATATGCTATGATAGTCCCGCGTAGTGGCGACCTAACATATGACGGGTATAAGTACTTAGACTTATAACTCGTAGGTTAATTAGTCCCCGTATGTCCAGACCATAACCAAGTTTGTTTGAAAACGTGTTTGACTGTTTAACCAATCGCACCGGACAAGACTCGACATCCCATTGGTGACCCGACAACCCACGTGTTATTCTTATACAAGGTATCATGCAACATATGCAAACAAACACTTAACACGCGTAAAAGTTCACCAAGTCTAGCATATAGTTCAAATAACGCATAATCATGTCCGAACACGTGTTACCAAGTTACTAGGCACATCCCGGGGTTCCTAGCATGTTCCTAGGTGTCAAATCAGGTCTCGGGATGTCAAAATACACTTACGGCAGCAGTACATGCGATTAGGAGAAGTCAACTAGCAATTAGGAAAAGTCAACTAGCATTTAGGAGTGTAATCGCCTATAGCTATTGGCATTTAGGCTCCTAATCGCCTATAGCCTTAGGCGATTAGGCCTATCCACGTTCAGTATAGGCAATTAGGCTATCACACATGCATTTAGGATCTAACTAGTGATTAGGATCGTAACCACGTTTAGTATAGGCAATTAGGCTATCACACATGCATTTAGGATCTAACTAGTGACTAGGATCGTAACCACGTTCAGTATAGGCGATTAGGCCCCTAATCACCTTCAGTATATGTCACACCCTCAAATTCCACGGGCGGGGTTTTACCGCGAGGCGCGTGACACACCAGGATCTCAGTCAACGATCACAATAAACAGTCAACAAACATGCATTCATATATATATTAAAACCAAAATATCATGCTTTGAGCCGTAAACCAGCAGCGGAAGCATTTCTTGTTTACAACCAAAAGACATATTATAGTTTACAAAACATTGTTTAACATGTTTCAAAATCCTAGATGCTGTGCGAGACTCCGTGCGCCTAGTCCATTAACTGCTACCTTAGCGACCTGAGAAAACATGCCAAAAATGTCAACATATAATGCTGGTGAGTTCATAGGTTTTCTTTCATACACGAGTTGTTATAAGTTCCAAAGATCATATCCGTTACTACTAGGTTACAAGAACGTTAGCCAGACGTTAAGTGTTTTTACTACTACGGTTGGGAACCCATTACTTAACATGTACCAAATGTTGAATCCAGCCCAGATGATTGGGTTACCGATGCCTCGATAACCCGATTGTTAGAGACAATATGCACCTGCTTGGCATCCCCGCCGTCGGGTGGGGTTTGTGAGGCCCAATAGATCTATCTACATTTCCCTCGTTGTGCATTCCCGCACATTCATGGTTTCCCCCTGGACTTTCCGAAAAAGCCATATAGTAACATAAAGTAACCATAGTATAACATGACCTTTAATAAATAAGTAAGTAGCATGTTTCTCCCCCTGAAGGCAAAACAGTAAAAGCGGGGCTGTGACACTCACCTTAGATTGCGTTACTTGAAAATAGTTAAGTACTTATTGTAACGCCCCAAAAACCCGTTTCATTTAAAGACGTTGAGAGGCGGGATTTATATAACAAGATTGAGTCAAGAGGTTATAAGTTGGAGGGTGGATATTGTTAAATACCCAAAGTCCATATTATTATTATTACTTAAGAGGCAAACACCAAAAACACACACACTTGTGTGTGTTTTGGTCGAATATCAGGAAGAAGAAAAAGGGCTCCAACCCTAGTTCAACAACCAACTCAATCTAGCAAGGATTCAAAGGGGAATTCGATGCATGAGCCAGAAATCGACCCTTCAAGGTCGATAGAACCCTAAGGTACCTTTTGTTTGGTAGAATTCGATGTATGATTCATGTAGGGTTCGAACCCCACATGAGGGTTTTGAAGAAAAACACGTTAAATTCGTGTTTTGGCTTGATTGTAGGTGGTATTGATCATCTCTAATGGTTTAGAGATGAGCAAATTACTAGGAGTTGTTTTGTTGCAAAAGATGATGATTTTAGATTTTCATTTAGTAAATTGATGTTACTAAATTAGTTGTAAATCCATATAATGGTAGAAATAATGTGTATTTGAAGATATTCATGTGGAAATTGGTCATGATTGAAGGTGATTATGTGTATTGGTGGAATGTGTGTAGTAGGAGCTTGTACAATATGCTCTAAATATGGTACGCACACCAAGTGTTTGATGAAATGTCTAGATGAGAATGATATGTGAAGTCGTATGCAAGGCTTGACAATTATGAAGGTAATATGATAAAAGATATAATTGATAATAGGTTAACATGAGAATTGTGTTTTAGAAAGTATTCATGTCGGAAATTAGTCGATTGTATGTTATGGTAGGAAGTATGCATTAGTAGTGTGTACACTAATGCTTAAATGCTATGATTGGAATGATGAATAATCTTGCATGATAATGAGATAGGAATGTGATGTTTATGGTGTGTTTTATGTGATCTAGTCATCAATATGGACATATGTTCTAAGTAGGAAGTTTGTATAGTTGGAAGTTGACTTTCTGAAAAGTCAACAATGGATGACTAACATGGTTATGTTTGTTAATATGATTGTGGGATTAAGGAAATCATGTGATATATGTTAGATTATCTAGGTGACATACTTGACGATATGTTGGATTGCTTGATTGATAAACAATGTGGTAGTTAATCATGTGATATACATAGTAGTTGACCAATGAAAGTCATGAGAACAAGTAAGTGTAAGACGATTGATTGTATGCGTAGTTGTGTATACTAACGGAATGGTGGGAATGATAACATGAATGCGTAGGCAACATGGGCTCAAGCACAAGTGGCTAATGGGTCAAGTGTAGGCAAGTGGCAAGCATCAACTTGGAGGACATAAGGTAAGTGATTCTTATTCCATTTAGGATAATGAATCTTAACGTGTATTTTATGTGTGCAAGTAAAATGGGAATCATGAAATGATGAAATGTTAGTAAGGATGCTAAGGTATGGTTGGAACTTGAAGTGGGTAAAACGCGGCTTCGGTTGGATCGGAGTGGGATGGTTCAAGAGAGAATGGAAAGGAGAAACAAGAGGGTGGCCTCTGCACCCAAATTCCCACCGTAAGCCAGTAAGGAACTGGCGTGGGTTTTTGGGGATCCACCGTAACTTACGGTGGCACCGTAAGTTACGGTGGGACCTGGAACATTTCATTTTTGTTTTGTTCATTCTATCGTATGTTGACGTTTCGCTTATGTACGCGACCCGTATTTGCGTTTAACGCATCAATTAATATTGTTGAACCTTGTGTAAGGCTATGTAGGGGTGTAGCATGTAATAGTAATGTCGGTTTTGTAAATATGATCATAGTACGGAATGATACAAGTGCGTGTAGTTTAATTGATACATTGTTCGATTGTGTCAAATACGGTAAGTAGATTGTCATGATTATGTAGATTGAAGATGTGATGTACATATGGGTACTCATGCTCGGGTTAGGAAGGGAGAGTTTCATGTATGTAAGGGTTGGAAAGTATGCGTAGATTGAGTATAGGAATGGAACGTTATAATCGTCTTAGAGATCGGAGAAGAAAGAGTAGCATGACGGGTCAAAGTATGATATATAAGTGAATTGTATGCTTGTATGTATGGTGGTATTATAGGCGGAAATTGTATGCTCGTATATGTTTTAGAATTACATGAAGGAATTGTATCCTCGTATAAATGGTGGTATTATAGGTAGAAGTTGTATACTTGTATGTATTGTATGTATTGTAGTAACACATGTGGGAGTTTATACTTGTAAGTATTGTATGTATTGTAGTAACACATGTGGGAGTTTATACTGGTAAGTATTGTATGTATTGTAGTAACACATGTGGGAGTTTATACTTGTATGAATTGTATGTATTGAGGCAATACACGTGGGAAATTATACTTGTATGTATTGTAGAATTGCATGTAGGGGATTATATCCTTGGATGTATATATATATATGTATATGTATTGCGAGGTTAATAACCCTTGTTATGAGAATGATAAGAGAAGCAGGTATGTAAGTACGATTGCAAGAGACTTGGAGGTTCGGATCGGGTTAACCCACCCGAACTTGAGAAAAGGATTTTTAGACAGGATCACAGAGTATTGTGGGATGTTACCTCGTGTCATGAGTAGATTACATGAGGTCACTTATTGAACTAACGTACTGGTTATGTGGTGGATGCAGGTTGTCGGGTTTACCTAATAAAGCAAGGGAAGGATGGAGATCGAGCGAGGAGGCGGATTGTACGCGGTCACGGATACATAACCAATAGAGTTGAGTCACGTTGAATGTATTATGAAATAATTTAAGATGTAACACCAAAATCCTTAGTAGAACCGGTTTTCCAAACGATTAAGCTTGTTTTATAAATGAATTTTTCGGTTGGTATTTTTCCGCTGCGAGTTTTCTGTAAAACAGTTTTAGGGTGTTACAAGTTGGTATCAGAGCCCTGGTTTGAGTGAAATCTAGTACAAGGAAGTATGTACTCGAACTCAAACTCGTGTGCTCCTGAAGGAAATGACCCGTACAATCCAAGGCTCGATCAAGACCCGAAGGTAGAACTTAATATTAACTCACATGACATGTTAAAAACTAATTGTGGTGTTTATGTTAAGGTGAACTTTTGTGGATAATGAAGAGGTCTTAAGGACACGATCCAAAATAGATCGCGGAAGTTGTAGATAAGATGGGACAATCACAGGTACGCGATAATTGACTATTTATACCGGAGGGAGGAAGATCCTCAGGGATGGTAAAACATAGAAGGAAATTGAAATGTGGCACGAAGCTGAAAACCAGTCCCCAAGCATAAGGTAATGATTACATGAAGGCGCGTGGATAACATGTGGACTGTACACCTGGCCAGTGCACAAGAAACATGCGACACACGTGAGACCATGAGAATCATTACAGGTATGCCCGGTGGAATTGGAAAGTAAGTAGTCGTGTGGGTGAGTAGTTGGAATGAAAAGTTGAGTCCGTAGACAAGTACGGATCAAATCAAAATAATAGAAATACCCTTGTGGGTTAAAGTGGTGAATGACCTTAAGGGGGTCAAGTGGTAGAATTACCCTTTGTGGGTTAAAGTGGTAGAATTGACCATGATGGGTCAAAATAGTAGAAAAGCCCGTGTGGGTTAAAACAGTAGAATTGACCTTAAAAAGGTCAAGATAGTAGAAAAGCCCGTGTGGGTTAAAACAGTAGAATTGACCTTAAAAAGGTCAAGATAGTAGAAAAGCCCGTGTGGGTTAAAATAGTAGAATTGACCTTAAAAAGGTCAAATGGTGGAAAAGCCCTTGTGGGTTAAAATAGTAGAATGACCATGATGGGTCAAAATAGTAGAAAAGCCCGTATGGGTTAAAAACAGTAGAATTGACCTTAAAAGGTCAAAATGGTGGAAAAGCCCTTATGGGTTAAGATAGTAGAATGACCATGATGGGTCAAAATAGTAGAAAAGCCCGTATGGGTTAAAAACAGTAGAATTGACCTTAAAAGGTCAAAATGGTGGAAAAGCCCTTTTGGGTTAAGATAGTAGAATAACCATGATGGGTCAAAATGGTGGAAAAGCCCTTATGGGTTAAGATAGTAGAATGACCATGATGGGTCAAAATGGTGGAAAAGCCCTTATGGGTTAAGATGGTAGAATGACCATGGTGGGTCAAAATTGTAGAAGTACCCTTGTGGGTCAAATTGGATGAAAAGACCTTAGTGGATCATAAGGGTTGGGAGGACCTTAACGGTTCTTAGGGCGGAAATCATGTATGATAGGTAGGAGAACCCTAATGGGGCAAGGATGGAAGGACCTTGATGTGTAAGGATGGGTAATAATATACGGTAGTTAAGATAGAAACAGATTGTTCAGGAAAGATGTATATAATTATACATTCTAATGGAAACAAATTTTGTATAGACTATTGAAAGTCAGTTATGAATGAATTAAAGCAAGATAAATATGGCATGAAATTATTAAGGAAAAGGTCAAGCCGACAATGAGATGATCGGTTAACATTCCGAAGGGAAGGTTAGTGAATTCGGTTGTTTATGGTTGTCAAGTAGGGAATTGATATGACGAATAGTACCCCTGTAGGAATATATGATATCTTACGCATGTTGTAGCATGAAATGTTTGACCTTTAAAGGTCAAGAAAATAAATGAGTCTTAGCATTGGACTCGGTGTTGTTAAGCCAAGGACATACGTGTCTACAGTAGATAGTGCGCAAAATGAATTAACAACCAAATAGGTATGAACAAAAATGGCTCTAAAACCTACCAAGAAGGGGTGGGGTGAGTATGGTAGATATAATTGTCCTGTAGGGACTATAGAACGATGTCGGACTCTCAGGACGAGTACGAATAAGGGAGGTGAAGCAGTAGCTAGGTAGTAGTAGTTGGTATGCTTGATAATTGCATGAAGGCTTATGTTAATATTAGAAAGTGTGGACATATGATTATGTTTGTTCACGATTAAAGTCGTTGTATAGTCTATAATGTGGGCTTGTGACATGGCATGAATCTTGAATGAAAGAAAAGAGTAGATAAATAAGTGGAAATAATGCTGGATAAGGATTTAGCATTATGCGAAAATATTAGCTTCGAATGGCTAGAATGAATGCCTAAGGATGATGTTGGAATTGGATTTGCTAGTAGTGAAAGAGGTTTCGGGGACGAAACCTTCTTTAAGGGGGGTAGACTTGTAACGCCCCAAAAACCCGTTTCATTTAAAGACGTTGAGAGGCGGGATTTATATAACAAGATTGAGTCAAGAGGTTATAAGTTGGAGGGTGGATATTGTCAAATACCCAAAGTCCATATTATTATTATTACTTAAGAGGCAAACACCAAAAACACACACACTTGTGTGTGTTTTGGTCGAATATCAGGAAGAAGAAAAAGGGCTCCAACCCTAGTTCAACAACCAACTCAATCTAGCAAGGATTCAAAGGGGAATTCGATGCATGAGCCAGAAATCGACCCTTCAAGGTCGATACAACCCTAAGGTACCTTTTGTTTGGTAGAATTCGATGTATGATTCATGTAGGGTTCGAACCCCACATGAGGGTTTTGAAGAAAAACACGTTAAATTCGTGTTTTGGCTTGATTGTAGGTGGTATTGATCATCTCTAATGGTTTAGAGATGAGCAAATTACTAGGAGTTGTTTTGTTGCAAAAGATGATGATTTTAGATTTTCATTTAGTAAATTGATGTTGCTAAATTAGTTGTAAATCCATATAATGGTAGAAATAATGTGTATTTGAAGATATTCATGTGGAAATTGGTCATGATTGAAGGTGATTATGTGTATTGGTGGAATGTGTGTAGTAGGAGCTTGTACAATATGCTCTAAATATGGTACGCACACCAAGTGTTTGATGAAATGTCTAGATGAGAATGATATGTGAAGTCGTATGCAAGACTTGACAATTATGAAGGTAATATGATAAAAGATATAATTGATAGTAGGTTAACATGAGAATTGTGTTTTAGAAAGTATTCATGTCGGAAATTAGTCGATTGTATGTTATGGTAGGAAGTATGCATTAGTAGTGTCTACACTAATGCTTAAATGCTATGATTGGAATGATGAATAATCTTGCATGATAATGAGATAGGAATGTGATGTTTATGGTGTGTTTTATGTGATCTAGTCATCAATATGGACATATGTTCTAAGTAGGAAGTTTGTATAGTTGGAAGTTGACTTTCTGAAAAGTCAACAATGGATGACTAACATGGTTATGTTTGTTAATATGATTGTGGGATTAAGGAAATCATGTGATATATGTTAGATTATCTAGGTGACATACTTGACGATATGTTGGATTGCTTGATTGATAAACAATGTGGTAGTTAATCATGTGATATGCATATTAGTAGTTGACCAATGAAAGTCATGAGAACAAGTAAGTGTAAGACGATTGATAGTATGCGTAGTTGTGTATACTAACGGAATGGTGGGAATGATAACATGAATGCGTAGGCAACATGGGCTCAAGCACAAGTGGCTAATGGGTCAAGTGTAGGCAAGTGGCAAGCATCAACTTGGAGGACATAAGGTAAGTGATTCTTATTCCATTTAGGATAATGAATCTTAACGTGTATTTTATGTGTGCAAGTAAAATGGGAATCATGAAATGATGAAATGTTAGTAAGGATGCTAAGGTATGGTTGGAACTTGAAGTGGGTAAAACGCGGCTTCGGTTGGATCGGAGTGGGATGGTTCAAGAGAGAATGGAAAGGAGAAACAAGAGGGTGGACTCCAGAGTCCACCGTAAGCTACGGTGGCACCGAAGCTTACGGTGGCCTCTGCACCCAAATTCCCACCGTAAGCCAGTAAGGAACTGGCGTGGGTTTTTGGGGATCCACCGTAACTTACGGTGGCACCGTAAGTTACGGTGGGACCTGGAACATTTCATTTTTGTTTTGTTCATTCTATCGTATGTTGACGTTTCGCTTATGTACGCGACCCGTATTTGCGTTTAACGCATCAATTAATATTGTTGAACCTTGTGTAAGGCTATGTAGGGGTGTAGCATGTAATAGTAATGTCGGTTTTGTAAATATGATCATAGTACGGAATGATACAAGTGCGTGTAGTTTAATTGATACATTGTTCGATTGTGTCAAATACGGTAAGTAGATTGCCAGGATTATGTAGATTGAAGATGTGATGTACATATGGGTACTCATGCTCGGGTTAGGAAGGGAGAGTTTCATGTATGTAAGGGTTGGAAAGTATGCGTAGATTGAGTATAGGAATGGAACGTTATAATCGTCTTAGAGATCGGAGAAGAAAGAGTAGCATGACGGGTCAAAGTATGATATATAAGTGAATTGTATGCTTGTATGTATGGTGGTATTATAGGCGGAAATTGTATGCTCGTATATGTTGTAGAATTACATGAAGGAATTGTATCCTCGTATAAATGGTGGTATTATAGGTAGAAGTTGTATACTTGTATGTATTGTATGTATTGTAGTAACACATGTGGGAGTTTATACTTGTAAGTATTGTATGTATTGTAGTAACACATGTGGGAGTTTATACTGGTAAGTATTGTATGTATTGTAGTAACACATGTGGGAGTTTATACTTGTATGAATTGTATGTATTGAGGCAATACACGTGGGAAATTATACTTGTATGTATTGTAGAATTGCATGTAGGGGATTATATCCTTGGATGTATATATATATATATGTATATGTATTGCGAGGTTAATAACCCTTGTTATGAGAATGATAAGAGAAGCAGGTATGTAAGTACGATTGCAAGAGACTTGGAGGTTCGGATCGGGTTAACCCACCCGAACTTGAGAGAAGGATTTTTAGACAGGATCACAGAGTATCGTGGGATGTTACCTCGTGTCATGAGTAGATTACATGAGGTCACTTATTGAACTAACGTACTGGTTATGTGGTGGATGCAGGTTGTCGGGTTTACCTAATAAAGCAAGGGAAGGATGGAGATCGAGCGAGGAGGCGGATTGTACGCGGTCACGGATACATAACCAATAGAGTTGAGTCACGTTGAAGGTATTATGAAATAATTTAAGATGTAACACCAAAATCCTTAGTAGAACCGGTTTTCCAAACGATTAAGCTTGTTTTATAAATGAATTTTTCGGTTGGTATTTTTCCGCTGCAAGTTTTCTGTAAAACAGTTTTAGGGTGTTACACTTATGCTATGATAGCCCCAAATAGCGGCGACCTATCATAAGATGTGTATAAGTATCCGGACTAATAACCCGCAGGTTAACTAGTCCCCGAATGTCCAGACCATAACCATAAACTTTTGAAAACACCTTTGACTGATAAATCGACCGTGCCAGACAAGACTCGACATCCCATTGGTGACCCGACATTCCATGTGTTAGCTAAATGCAAGATATCATGCAACATATGTAGTTAAACACTTAGCACTCGCAAGAGTTCACCTAGTCTAGCATAACGCCCAATTAAAGTACAATTGAGTCCGAACACATGTTACCAAGTCATACGGCATGTCACGGGGTTCCTATCATGTTCCTAGGTGTCAAATCATGCTCCGGGATGTCAAAATACGCTTATAACAGCAGTACACGCGATTAGGAATTTAACATGCAATTAGGAAAAGTCAACTGGTGATTGGGAGTGGTCAACAGGCGATTAGGGGCTGTAATCGCCTGTTGCTTCAGGCGATTAGGGGCCTAATCGCCCTCATGGGCCTAATCGTCCCCTGCATCAGGCGATTAGGATTCCTAATCGCCTGCTGCAACTTCGCAACGCATTTTCGCGCGTTTAACCCTCCCAATCAGATCCGAAACATGTAAAAGCACCCAATATCAAACCTAAACCATTTACCAACCCATTCCAGGCAAAAACCCCCAATTTATCACTGGTCTAACACCCTTTGTGCAAATATTTCCAAAAATGGCAAAGTACCAAGTTTCATTAAATAAGCATATCTTTCCTTAAATGGAAACAAATCAGATTTCATCACTTACAACCTTGCAAATTAACATTTCTCTATTATAACACCTCTCTAATGTAAATCCTAACAACAATCAATCATTAAATCATATCATAACATCCTAGATCTTCAAGAATCATACAAATGGGTCAAAATACATATTATCATCAAAACATAAAAATAATAGCTCAAACTTGTAGATAATCATCCTCATAACTCCTACATATCAGAAGTACATCAATTTCCTAGAAACATTCATGTTATAATCATCAAAAAGATCACCACATGCATGTAAACTTCACATATAGCAAGTATTATGGTGTAGACTTGTTTTAGAACTCTTTTCAAAGGTTTTTAAAGACACATACTTAGCAAAACAAGATCTAGACTTTTGGGGAACCAAAACAACAACATTACAAAGGTTAAGGATGAAGAACACACCTTGGATTTTATCAAAGAAAGGTGTGTTAGCTTGGAAATGGTGATTTTTGATGCAAAACAAGTTCCAGAAGTGTTTCAAGGTGTGTGGGTGGCTTAGGATCTGTTAGGGTTGCACTAAGGGTGTTTGGGGAGTTAAGGGTTGTATTTATAGGTGTTTTAACTCGTGCACAACAGACCAGGCGATTAGGAGCAGGTATCAGGCGATTAAGAGTCCTAATCGCCTGTCTATAGGCGATTAGGGGCTCCAATCGCCCCCCTGAACTTCCCCAATCGCCTGTAGCATTCCAAGTTGGGTTTTCGGCGCGTTAAACACTATTTTAACACATATAAACACGTATTGACATACCGACAAGTCACATAATGATTATAAACACATAATGCATGATAACTAACACGTTTACATCCGTTCACCAATTCCCGGGACTCAAGACTTGCGTGTTGCGTTAAACCCGGTGATTCCACGAATCACCAATCCTTGTACACATGGTTATGGACCGACTCCCGATTATCCCGCGGATCATCGTAACGACTCCCAATGATTCCCTAGAATCATCGTAACAACTCGACTGATCCAGTTAAGTATGTAATATGTATGACTCGCTAAGGTAGACTTACTAGTTTAGTCAATGTTACTAACCTGAGTTTGCCGGGTGTCACATCATCCCCCTGTTGAAAGAATTTTCGTCCCGAAAATTGCCGAAGGACAAAAGGAAGAGACGAAAGAGAAGAAAAATATTCCGGTTGCCACATCATCCCCCTGTTGAAAGGAATCTCGACCCGAGATTCATTCAGCTTCAGCAGAGATATGTCTTGATTCGAAAGCGCGCTTAGGAAATAAATGAGGATACTTAGCCTTCATCTGATCCTCTCGTTCCCACGTGAACTCCGGTCCACGGTTTGAGTTCCAACGGACTTTAACAATGCGGATTTTACTCCGACGAAGGCTACGGATCTTATAATCGAGAATCTCAACCGGTTCCTCCACAATACGCAGACGATCATCCACCTTGATCTCTTCGAGAGGAACTACCAAAGATTCAT
The DNA here is from genome assembly GCA_032199755.1 of Ambrosia artemisiifolia. Taxonomy (NCBI): domain Eukaryota; kingdom Viridiplantae; phylum Streptophyta; class Magnoliopsida; order Asterales; family Asteraceae; genus Ambrosia; species Ambrosia artemisiifolia. Next base: position 16,449,973 of record CM063523.1, read on the forward strand.
CCGCCAGACACTTCTTGAGGTTAGAGACATGGAAGACGTTATGAACGTTACTGAGTTCGGCTGGCAGATCAAGCCTGTATGCTACCGGTCCAATCCGTTCCAGAATTGCGAACGGTCCTACATACCGAGGATTCAGTTTGCCACGCTTCCCAAAACGTATAACGCCCTTCCACAGAGATACCTTCAATAAAACCTTGTCGCCAACCTCGAACTCTAAAGGCTTGCGACGACGATCGGCATAGCTCTTTTGACGATCCCGAGTTGCTGCCATGCGGTTACGAATCCGTATGATCTTCTCGGAAGTCTCGTACACAAGTTCCGGGCCTGTGAGTTGGCTCTCACCCACCTCAGCCCAACAAAGAGGAGACCGGCATTTCCGCCCGTAAAGAGCCTCGAACGGAGCCGCCTTGATACTAGAATGGTAGCTATTGTTGTAGGAGAATTCCACCAGTGGTAGATGACTCTCCCACCCCTTGCCAAAGTTGATCACACATGCCCGAAGCATGTCTTCTAGCGTTTGAATCGTCCACTCACTTTGACCGTCAGTTTGCGGATGATAAGCTGTGCTCATATCTAGCTGAGTACCCAGAGCCTTATGCAAGGTTCTCCAGAAATTGGAGGCGAACCGAGTGTCACGGTCAGAAATAATAGAGACAGGCAACCCGTGCCGAGAAACCACTTCCTTAAGGTACAAACGAGCCAAACGCTCGAGGCCATCAGTTTCCTTGATAGCGAGGAAGTGCGCAGACTTTGTCAACCTATCGACAATCACCCAGATCATGTCACAACCACTGGGCGACTTCGGGAGTTTGGTCATAAAGTCCATTGTAATCCGCTCCCACTTCCACTCGGGAATCTCAGGCTGTTGCAGAAGCCCGGACGGCTTCTGATACTCAACCTTGACCTTAGCACATGTCAAGCACTTGCTTACATATGAAGCTACATCCGCCTTCATATTCGGCCACCAATAAAGTATCTTTAAGTCTTGATACATCTTATCAGAGCCAGGGTGAATAGAGTACCGGGACTTGTGAGCCTCGTCAAGAACGAGCTCCTGCAAGCCCCCGAATAACGAGACCCAAATACGTTCAGCGAAATAATGTAGGCCATCAGACCTGAGTTCAAGGTGTTTATCAGCACCATGCATGGTTTCAGCTTTAAGGTTTTCCTCCTTCAAAGCTTCTTGCTGCGCCGAACGGATTTGGTCAGGTAAACCAGAATGGATAGTGAGCTGAAGAGCTCGAACACGACGAGGTTTAGCGGATTCCTTCCTGCTCAAGGCGTCTGCGACAACATTCGCCTTGCCAGGGTGGTATTTTATGGCACACTCGTAATCGTTAAGAAGCTCGACCCAACGACGCTGCCGTATGTTCAATACCTTCTGATCAAAGATATGCTGGAGGCTCTTGTGATCGTTATAATTGGTGCACTTGGTACCGTACAAGTAGTGCCTCCAGATCTTCAAGGCAAAGACCACTGCACCCAATTCTAGATCATGGGTGGGGTAGTTTTTCTCATGGACCTTAAGCTGACGAGAAGCATTGGCAATGACCTTCCCGCGCTGCATCAACACGTAACCAAGGCCCTGGATGGAAGCGTCACAATAAACCTCAAAATTGTCCGTGCCTTCAGGCAAGGACAAGATAGGAGCAGAACAGAGTTTGGCCTTTAGCATCTGAAAGGTTGACTCTTGCGAATCACCCCAGTTGAACTTCTTGTCCTTCTGGGTAAGCGAGGTGAGAGGTTGGGCGATCTTCGAAAATCCCCCGATAAAACGACGATAATAACCCGCAAGACCCAGGAATTGCCGCACCTCAGTTGGCGTCTTCGATGCTTCCCAGTTTTTGATAGCTTCTATCTTAGCTGGATCAACATGAATCCCCTCTTCGTTAACCACATGGCCAAGGAATTGGACTTCACGCAACCAGAAGCTACACTTAGAGAACTTGGCATACAACTGTTCCTGCCTCAAGAGTTCCAAGACAAGACGCAAGTGTTCCCGGTGGTCCACTTCGTTCTTGGAATAGACTAGAATATCGTCAATGAAAACAATCACGAATTTGTCAAGATAGGGTTTACAAACACTGTTCATCAAATCCATATTATCTAACACATATTCAATCATCCTAATATGTTCTTAACATGTTGTAATCATTATACTCATGTTACAAGCCCTAGATTTACAACATAAACCCCCTAAATGGGTTAAAGTTCACAAAACTTCAATCAATCATTCACACATCACCTAATCATGTTTCTAATCAATCTCACATCATTTAAGCATCATCCTATTATCATTCTATCAATTCAAAACACAAAAGCCCTAATTATATAGTCACCAAGATCATCTAAACTTGTGTTCTTATAAGAAAACTCATTGTTTAGGTCTAGATCTAGTTTTGAAAGGTTTTAGAATGGTTTTATTAGGAAAACACTTTGAAATCAGATCTGAACATTTAGGGTTTATCAAAACACATAAAAATGTAATAAAAAGGATTTAGATGATTAACACACCTTGAATCTTCACTTGATATTGTTTATAAACTTGATTTGGCTTAAGGATCTAAGAAATGAGGGCAAAAACTCGTTTCTACATGTTGGGGTTTGTAAGAGAGTACTTGGAGGCGAGTTACGGTTGTGAAATAATGAGAATGAACCAAATACATGCTTATATAGTCTTTTCTCATTCGCACCTTCATTGGTGTGAATGAGAAATTATGTCTCTCATTCGCACCTTCATAGGTGTGAATTAGAAATTATGTCTCTCATTCATACCTTCATAGGTGTGAATGAGAGATTATGTCTCTCGTTTGCACCTTTGTTGGTGTGAATGGAAGATTATGTCTCTCATTCGTCCCAACGACCCAAAATGACACTTGGAACATATATTATCATAGCAATTCACATAAATACGTATTAACAAGTTGTTAATTGATCGTAAAACATATTATACTTGATAAGTTACACCCAATTATGTAAATTCACCAACCATGGGACTCAAGACTTGTGTGTTTGTGTATATTTCCCCAATGATTCCCTGGATCATCAAACCATGGACATTGTGTGCGTTCCTACCCGGTGATCATCCGAATCACCAACCCTTGTACATATATGTGTAAACCGACTCCTTGTGGTTCCCCGAATCATCGAACCGACTCAACTAATCCCGTTGAGTACGTTTTATGAATGTTTCGCTAAGGTAGACTTATATGTTTGTAAAAAGTATTAACCTGAGTTTGCCGGGTGTCACATCATCCCCTTGTTGAAAGAATTTCCGTCCCGAAAATTGCTCGAAGTCGAAAGTATAGAAAGAAAATTTTTTCCAGGTTGCTACATTTAAATTTTTACGCGTAAATTGTGAATTTGGGATTGTATAAAGATATGTTTGGGCTATTCTCACTTCTAGCAAGTTAGTTAGGTCTAGCATGCCTATTCCTAATAGATTATACAGTCTGCCACTTGAAACACTTAGAGGATAGTGTTTGTGTAAAAAGAAATTTTGAATTTGAATAGTTTTAGATAGCATTCTTGTGTTTCGCATGAAATATATATGTTCTTAAATTAACCTTCCCCTATATATAGGGTGTGGGGGGTGAGGTTCCTGTACAAATGGCATTTTTTGCACAAAATGTGAGAAGTCTATATAAGCATTGTGTTTTAAATTTTAGGCATGTTGTTTTATATTCTTTTGGCATAGTATTATATAGAAAAACACAAAACCACTAATTAATGTATTCTCGACATGCAATCTAAAACACCATATGAAGAAAGTAATCAGTGAGGTTTAAATGTCATGTCTAGAATACATTTGATTATGTTTTAAATAATTACGTTTGATATTTTTCTATATAATATAATGCAAAATGATTCGAAAACATCATAGCCAAAATTTAAAATACAATAATTACATAGAATTCTCACAAACAAATGCATTTTTTACATGAACCTATATATAAATATATAATGTTGTAAACCAATTCTAACTCATTGTTGCAATGATAATTTTTCATAATGTTTTCTTAACGACCTAAATTAAAATTAACCCTATTAAATATAATATATCATATTGGATACATATTAGTGTTGATAACTATTATAGTCAAAGTTATAAATTAAAAACAAAGTTATGCTTTGAAACAAAAAGAGAAAAAGAAAAAAGTTTAATGGCCATATGACGGTGTAAATTGTAATTATTAGAATAGAACTAGTTTTATACCCGCCGCGCGTTGCTGCGGCGGGGGCGAACGTGTTACCGTATCAATGACGTCCCACACAAAGGACATTAGTGGCTTGAGAACGCTAATATGTGTATTTGTAGAAAACGTGGGAAACAATCATAGATCACCGATCACACGAAGGTGAGAGGGTGTGAGAGGGTTCAGACTCAACAACTGCTACTGTGTCATACGTTGCGCGGTTGCATCATATTGATGACATCACACACAACGGACAACAGAAGCATGTTTAATCAGTTGTAATCATCGCCATACCATGCGGCAATTGCTAACGCGAATGACCGCTTGACATTTACTTTTCGCTTCCTTTTCTCTGTCTTATTTCTACTTGTACCTTGTCGATGCTCACTTTAGTGATGATGTTGTCTGTGATGTTTTTTAGATAGAGTAATAGCACATCAGTCAGTTGCGTTGTCTGCAGACCCGCATTTAAGTTAGCGAAAAGATATACCGAATAAATACACTTCAAAACCCTTCGTCGTCACCTAACAAATGATAATCAACAAATCCCCACACCTTCAACATGTTTCATTAATGGTGGTTCGCATTTGCTGTCATAGTTCACACCCTCCTATCTTCTACCAGTTTCCTCCATTATTAATTTAAGCTTTTCTCGACTTCACCACATTTTCCATAACCACTTTCCAATCCACATTAACATTCAGAGTGCCATTAAGAATTAATTACAGTATCTGTGTAATATATAAATCTTAATGCAGCTGTTTGTTGTTCTATAATGGCCCTCACGGGTATGAGACAGGAGATTGTGGTGGAGAGTTGCAAGTGGTCGACAAAGATTGTTTGTGCTTATGGAGGTGTAGCGGAGTTTGGTCAGTTTCCGCTTCAACCCGTTTCTCTTTATTCATACCAATCCCCAATTGGTTTTTGCATTCATCATGCTTTGCATTGAATGCCATGGTCCTTCCCTCATATTCTACCAAGAAATCAATGACAGATTATGGTAAAATGAAATAGGGGTAGGGCAGAATTCAATCGAAAAGGTGTAAAAGGGATGGCTGAAAGTTCTCGTCTTTCATTTTGGTTGTAAACATGAAGTGCTTCTTTTCCGTAACCGTGCATGCCATAACCCGCATTCCAAGTGTTCCAGGAGCTAACATTAAGTTGCTCAACAGCTATTTCTTTGAACATTCTTAGCGTTGTATCCAAATCTGCACATTTCGCATACATGTCCATAATCGCATTCCATATTATTTGGTTGATATCTATTTTGTTTTGCACTAAAAAATCATGGATTTTAACAGCATGCTGTCGGGAACCCAGATACGAACATGCTGAAACAACGATTAACGCCGTCACTTCATTAACATTAACATCCGACATTTTAACTCGTTCAAAAAGAGCAAGAGCTTCACTCGCCAGTCCATTTTGAACGTAGCAAGTAAGCATAGAATTCCAAGTAATAACATTTCTTGCTTTCATTCGTTCAAATATCCTTTCTGCAACTTCAACCTCCCCACATTTACCATACATTTCCATAACTGAATTAACAACAGGTACTTCATGAAACAAAGCGTTTCTAATGACATATCCATGAACAGGTCGACCTCTCTTCGCATCGGCCAACTGACCAACAACGGATGCAACAGTCACAGCAGCAACCCAATCCATCCCAAACCCCTCTTGCTGCATTTCATAAAGCAAACCCAAAGCCGTCTCACCCTTCTCAGCCTGTTCATAAGCCGTGATCATTGCAGTCCAGCATACAATATCCCTCCTAGACATTTTATCAAACACTTGGCATGCGTCGTCAATGAAACTACAACACTAATCACATGTATTCTCTACTCACCGTTCATAACTATACAAACAAACAAAAAATTCTTTTGCAACTTGCATTAGCTGTTGCTTCAAAGTTCAAACCAAGCAGCAGGTAACTACAACTATTCTAACCTAAACAAAACCCAAAGTCAAAATTGTTATACCAAACCTAAAAAAAAGGCATCAACTAACCAAATAGACGTAAGATTGCATCCCTTCCAATATAATTACACAACAACCTACTATCATGTAGCGTAGCTAAACTAACGATGAACAACATCCTTCCCAATACAGCTACCACATATCGGTGTTGGACGGAATGTCGATTACGGTTTGGAGGTTTACCTTAGCCGAGCAGGACGTCGTCGTCAAAACAATGGAAGCGGAAGATCAGCGGTTTTGGGTTACGTAACAAAGAAGCGGAGGAGGAGAACTCAAGAAGAGGAGAGAGAGAACAGTGGAATATATATGCTCTCTGTCCTGCTTCACGTGCTTGTACGTCGTCAAAACCGTGCTTCGAATTCTTGTATTCAGCGAAACAGTAAACGGCACTCTCACAAAATTTTGCTATTTGTATATATATATAATGTAAAAGGTAGCAACTTTTAAAAAATTCCAGCAAGTTTTCTTCCTTGCCACTCCATCCCTTTAATTCGTATAGTGTTACTCTTTTTTCCCAAAATTGATCCTTTACAAATCTTTTAAAATATTGAAACTCAAGCACTTTAACTCTTTTAAGTATTAAAGTTTTATATCACTTTCGTTACTCCACATATCAAATCAACCCCTTTTTTTTAACGGTCAACGGTACATCACCCATAACGAAGCCTCGCACCCTTCAGGTCCGGTCCTCGGGCCCCCCTAAGGTCCAGCCCCTCATTTTAGAATAACCCTACTCTGAGTGGGATTCGAACATTTGCAACCACTAGGCTTCATTGGCATCAAATCAACCCCTTGAATTACATATTTGATGTTTTACCCGCCCATTAGAATAAAAGAATATTAGGTAATCTTGGATTATAAACTCAAATCTCCATTCGGTTGTAGTTTATTTGTGATGATCCTTGTCTTGGGGACTAGTTTTAATTACTATTTAGATTCCATCATGGCCAAGTTACAAAGTACTTGATTGCTTAAGTTGATATCATTGTCACTCACAAAGTTAGCCGACACTAATAAGGTGGTTCGCTCTATAGGGCATAGTTTCTCCTCATTGATCTAGCTTGATTTTCTTCACTACTTTCATAGGTGAATCCTGATACATCTAGTATCTTTCTCTACTAGCATAGTTACATCTCCCTAGCTAGTGTTTCATTTTGTCTTCTAACTTGATCAGGTTCCTTGTGCTCACATCCATTGAAGTATAGATATGTTGTTGGTGCTCTTATATATCCTACTATCACTTGCATGTCTTGACCAAACGCTTGATGTTGACAAAATCATCTGGTTAATGCATCATCCTACTCTACTAACTATCACTAGTTGCGGGGTAACATAACATATCCTTGAGTGCTTTAATTACATGTACAACATCGCATGGCCTCTTTATGCCGTCTTTTCATCATCTTAAGCTTAGCTATTATAATAGTGTTGTCTTTTTATCTATCTTATTCATTTTATGTGTATTGTTTAAAATACCTAAACTACTATAAAATGCATTCTAGATGGACAAAAAGGTAATTTAACTTCATTTAGAAAGGGTATTATTGTATTTACCTCAAAGCTTAAGACACATTAATAAAATTCTAAGTAAATCAATACATTAATTAAAAAAACTTCTAACTAAAAGCACTAACCGCACTTTCTCAACAATAGTTATTGTACTTATATAAATACAATAAAAAAAACCTCTAAGGTGAAATACATATATAACTAGAACAAAACAAAATTAAAGAAATTTATAAAACGCAATAACTTATACTACTATGTTATTATAAATAACTAGGGAGCAAATAAACATACTTAATGTTATCTATTTCTAATTATCATGTCTTTGATATGACACATAAAATTGAAAATATTATGTTTTTTAATTAAAAGAACAATAATAATGATAGGTATAATAATAATAATAATGATAATAATAATAATATATAATAATAATACTATATATAAAAGAATTGAAGTTAGATGATGTGGCATTCAATTGTGGCCTCAAACCTCCCTTTAATGTGCCACGTGACATCATGTGAAGCTCTTTTTTAAATTTATTTATTTAGTTTTTTTAAATAAAATATATATCTATATATTATATTATATTAAAATTTTAAACATGTTAATTAATATCTTTTCCTTATTTTCCTCTCACATTTTTTAAATGTTAGTAAACTATTAATTATTATTTTAAAATTTCAAATATATTAATTAATATTTTTATCTTTATTTTTTCCTTATTTTCCGCTCACAATTTTTAAACGTTAGTAACCTTTATATATGACATTTTCTTGAAAAAAAATTTACACCAAATTAACGATCTATTTATTATCTTCCAACGAGCACCATAGTGCTATACAAAAAATGAAAAAATGTTTTTAGTGAGTTTTTGTTCATGCAAAAAAAACACCATGTGTTTAGGTAATTTATTAATCATATATAGGCAAGTCACTAATCGTGTTATGATAGTATATATGTTTTTGAACCTACTATTACATATAAGAACCCGCTAACAACATATATATTCACATATTTCAGTTTGGTAAGAATCAGTTTGTTTGTATTTTGATTGGTATTGCTAGGAATATTAATTACAAAGGTTACTAAACCGGTTAAATTTAGCCAATGATTCTTAGACACCCGGTAAATCTATAGCTGATAAGTGATAATTAATCAACCTACCATGCACGCCTTTTAAATCAATTATCATCATGACATATCATTTAATACATATTTGGTTGTTTTTTTTCCCATGTTCACATCAAAGTTTTAGAATGTCTTGAGGAAGTGGCAAAGATGTACAAAAACTCCACTCAAGCAAGATGTGCACACGTAAAACTAGAACTAGGTTTTATGAGTTATTGGGTGTTGATCTTATAAAAAATATTCTTGAAAAAATGACATATTCCTTTTTATATTACACATATTTTGTCATTTCATATTAGATTTGTCTTCCAGAAAGCACCCGAGGGATAATCTAGTACAGAAATATTACATAGGGTTTATTCGACTCTACATCTGTATTTCATAATTCACAAGTTACATATATCTTTAGGTATATATGAATAAGAGTTTCAAGAAATCACAATGGGTCAGATGTATAAAAGTTTCTCATAATTAAATATCCTTTTTTGTGCGAGTTGACTTTTGGCCAACGTTCTACCATTCAAATTTGGTCCATCAAATTTATGTGAGTGTTTTTCTTAAATTATATAAGGTGGGTGTAAGAGCATTCACAGTCCGTCCACCAAATTCTCTCCATCAAATTACACTAAAAATCACTACTCTACCCTTAAATCTTCTCTCTCCTATTAAAATAATAATACTTTATATACTTTTATCATTATATTTTCTCTCTCCTCACTCACAATCACTTACAAAAATATTAAAATATATATATGGGTGAAAAGTAGTTTTTCAAATATAGGGGTGAACAGTGTTTTTCAAATATAGTTGTGAGTAGAGGAGAGATAAAATATTTGGTGAAAACACTGTTCACCCCTATATTTAGGGGGACACTATTCACCCCTATTTATATTTTAAGATTTTTGTAAGTGGTTATGAGTGGAGTTGAGAGAAAATATAATGATAAAAGTACGAAGAAATATTATTTATTTAAAAATAAGAGAGAAGATTTAGGAGTAGAATAGTGATTTTTAGTGTAATTTGATGGAGAGAATTTGGTTTCCCTTGTGCAAATGCTCTTAGGGACAAAATGGGCTTTTTGACTCATAAAGACCATAACCTTCATCTTTCATCCTCCACTTTCAAAACCACAACCCAATTCCATCCCTTACGTACACCACGATCAAAATTTATCGCCAACAAAACCTAAATTCATAAGATGTATGTTAGGGGCAGGGACTTGATTGATCAATCTTGGGAATGTCAGGGACTTAGAGGGACAACGACTTGATTGACCAATCTTGGGAGCGTTTGGCACTTAAAAGGGGAAATTCATCAAAGTATAGACTTAAGTTGCATTCCGCTCAAACCATAGGGACTTAAATGATAGTTTACTCATTTACGTTTTTTTAACAACCAAACACACCTATTTTATATTCCACCACAAAACCAAACACAACAGAGCAGAACCAACCCAGCAAGTTGCTAAACCGGCCAATACAAAATACACCCAAAAAATTTAAACCACCAAAAAACACAAACTCAAAACAAAATTTAACTTTGCTTAAAAGGTAAAGCATGCATAGAGGGATTACGGATATATTTTTTAAATTCAATATTTTATGTTTTTAATAAATAGAACCTATACCTTCTTTACACATTTGATTAGGTTAAATCAGTTGTATTTTTTAATACAAATAACAAAAAGTAGATTTGTAGAGTGATTTAATTATTTATAGACTTTTAATTTTAATCATACCAATTATTTGGTTTGTCACTAAAAGGGTCACAGGATGCTCTCAAACATGTGCCTACCACCCACTTGTTAAAACTCTACCACATACTACCTACACTTAAAGAACCACTAGCATACACGGAAGCTTCTATAACAGCCATAAACCCTATACACATAGTTGCAAAATTCGTCCAAGTTGACCGATTAGTCGCCGAGTACTCGCTACAGAGTATAGTCGAGTTGGCCAAATATTCCAAGTACTCCCCTTGTGGGCCGATTCCACCCCCCGAGTACTCGCCCGATTAGGCCGAGTACTCTCAACTCACCAGTCGGCCGAGTTGGTAGCACTTAGCGAGTTCTACAACCTTGCCTATACATCATATAACTAGTTGTTGGACATGTTGCTTTTAAAAGAACTAATAACTATATTTCATTTTTTATTTTTTTTTAAATAAGTGAAAAAGTTATTTACTAACTTTTGGTTAGAAAAAATAATTAAAATTTTTTTATGTTAAAAAGATTAAATTTGGTCAACTATTGAAAAAACTATAACTTCTTAATGAGTAAATACAAAATTATAAGCTTCATAGAGACTTACTATTGATATAGGGTAAATACACGCCTAATCCTGATAATTAAAAATTAACTTCTCATGCTACCTTCTTTAGGTAATAAGGCATTTGGTTTCACTTGTTTGCTCACATGTCTCCTGGTCATTGAGAATTTGAGATGGATATCCAAAAAAAAAATGCTTTTTGTAAGCTTCAGCAAAATCATCATTTTGCAGATAACTGAAAAAATGAAGGTGTTTAAAGTTGTTTACAAGTTAAGATAATAATAAAAAAACAAATAAAAAAAGTGTCGGACGTTTTCTAGGATTAGAATAAACCGCTATAATGACCACTACGTGTGTTTCATTCTCTTCGATCTTATCTTTGATTGCTTTTTAAAACGCCTTTTTCATGCCTCTAAATATCCACTACTCAGATGATATATATATATCATCTGAGAACTCCTTTGAATTGTGAGAACCATGAGAACTCACTTTATAACCACACACTTATTTTATTCAATAATGAATTTGTGATTGTAAATTAAACCATAATAAAATAATAAATAAAATATTAGTTTAGTTACATAGGTGTTAGATTTGTTTACACCGGTGTAAAAACCTCATAAATAAGTTTTTTTCTTTTTTATTACGTCGGGGGCTTAGGTGTTATTACACAAGTGCGAAAAAAAAATTAAATTAAATTCACATTTTACGTCGAGTTCTCACAACTCAAAAGAGATATATATATATAGGGTTAGGATACTTTGAGAACTCGACGAGTTGTGAGAACTCGTAGGAACTCGACGTAAAATGCGAAAAAAAAAAATTTCTTTTTTTTACACTCGTGTAAAACACGTAAACCCCGCTGTAAAAAAATACATTAATTTACGCCAAAATACACCGATGTAAGGGATTTTTATCCTCGTGTAAGTATATTAATATTTTATTCATTATTTTATTGTTGATTAATTGTGGACCACATATTCATTTTTGATTAAAAAAAGTATGTGGTTATAAAGTGAGTTCCTATGGTTCTCACAACTCACCTTGGTTTTCAAAATATCCGGATCCTATATATATATATATATATATAGGGGAATGATCAAATGAGAAGAAACTTAATTTGAAAAGAAAAAGAAGAAATGACACATTAGAGCATTCACAGTAAATCCTCCATCTCCATCTCTATAATTACACTAAAAATTACTACCTTTCTATCTCATTTTCTATTTAATAATATTTATTTTATACTTTTATCATTACCTTTTCTCTCTCATCTACTCACAACCACTTTTAAAAACATTAAAAATTTATGGAGGGTGAACAGTATCTCCTCCAAATTTACTGATGAATAGTGTCTCCTCTATATATTTTCTCTCTCCTCTACTCACAACCACTTATACTCATTCTATATAATATAGAGGGCCCCCTCACAAGATTATGAAGCTTCTATTGTGAATGCTCTAATAAATACTTTAACTCTTATTATATTAATTATTATCTCTTTAATTAATTAGTCATTAATACTTTATCCTACAAATTATCAAATTTTGTCCTACACATATCAAAATTCATCCTACACATATCTAAATTATTACATGTTTATCCTACACATATCGAGATTATCATACGTTAATTTTACACATATAGAAATTCAACCTACATTTGCCATACACATATCGAAATCATGCTTCATTGTAAATTAGGATTGATATGAAAAAAAAAATATTTTGAAATTGAATTATGAGTTTCATTAATTTAACTTATTTAGTGGGGTTACAAAAAAACTAATCATTTATTTAACATTAAGTACACTTATTATATGAATGATTCTTATTGGTTGAAATTTCTTCTTTTTCTTCTTATAATACTTTTTCTTCTCATTTGAACTCTCCACTATATATATATATATAGGGGAGATAAATTGAAAACCCCCTTGAGTTAAGAAAACCCATGAAAACTCAAGTTATAAAAGGTTTTTTTGTTTGAAAAAATTACACAATGTAACAAACATATTTTTAAGCATTTTGAGTAAAAAATGTAAAAAAACGCTGAAGAAATTAAAAAAAAAACAAAATTGTTGTGTTACATATATTACAAATATGTTACAGCAAAGTTAAAATTTAAAAAAAAAAATCTAGTCGGCGCTTTTTTTATTATTATTATATTTTTGCTTAAAACTCTTAAAAACACGTTTGTTACATTGTGTAATTTTTTTGAAAAGAAAAGGTTTTGTAACTTGAGTTTTCATGGGTTTTCTTAAGTCAAGGGGGTTTCAATTTATACTTTCCTTATATATAGTATAAGGTTATATTTAAAACCCTTGTTATAATGAAAACTCTGAAAACTCTAACTTCCCGAGCTTTTTTATATGAAAATTTTAGGGTATGTACTATATAAGATTTTAAGCATTTTGAGCCAAAAAAATCAAAAATGCGTCGAGCCCTTTTTTTTAAAAACATAAATAATTTTTCGGGTAACACATAGTTAACACATGTTAATTTCGCTTAACATGTGTTACTCGAAAACTTTTTTTTAGTGAATTACAAATTTTGTCCTTTATGTTTACATCAAATTTCACTCTATGTCATTTACCTTTAAAATTGATGAGTTTTGTACTTTATGTTTTAAAATCTTGCATGTTACGTCCTTTGAAACTAGCTCAATTAATTTTTAACGTTAAATCATGTAACATGAGGGTGTTTTAGTCTTTTTACTTATATATTTAAAATACTTGGATAAAAAATAAGATTTAATAAATAAAAGAAAACATTCTGCTTTACCCATCTCTCTCTACATTCACCGCCATCATCACCATCATTCTCCAACACCATGTTCACCCCCCACCACCAGCAACCACCGCCGTCATCGTCACCATCACCATCTTCCTTCACCTCTGCAAAACATTATCCAAACCACCACAGTCATCTTCCTTCACCTCGAAACCTTAACCCCATCGCAAACCCACCAATATTAACCACGAAACCACCATCGTCATCTCCTCGAAAATCACAACCATCTTCTACCGTTGCAACACTGCAAACACCCGAAAAACCCTAGCCCGTGCCCGGCGGTCACCGCCCCCATCCACCACCAGAGAACCGTCGTCGTTCAACTTTCAGGCTCATTCATGGTCACATAATCAGCTATGAGTTCATCAATCGCATCCTAGATTGTTGATTCTCTTTCTTCTTCTTGTTTTGTTGATTCATTATTTGGGGTTTCTTGATCTTACATAACGATTCCGATGATGATGTGTTAGTCGACAACAGGTGGATTTAATTTTGGATGTGTTGTCTTGTATGTTGTAATTGTGATCATAATTATTGAACTTGTTTAATGCATTTGGATTGTTTTAAGTTTATGATGGTTGGTGATTAATTGTGGAGATTGAAATAAATGGCTGATGAAATGCGTTTAGATGTGTGTTTAATTTGTATAGAGAGATATTGTTTTATATGTAGAGTAAATTAAAAATATGGTCCTTTAGAAGTAAAAAGACCAAACTACCCTTGTGTGACTAAAATGTGACGTTAAATATTAACTGGGTTAGGGTTAAAGGATGTAATGTGTTAGATTTTGAAACATAAAGTACAAAATTCATCAATTTTAAAGGCAAAGGACATGGAGTGAAATTTGACGTAAACATAAGGACAAAATTTGTAATTCCCTTTTTTTTTAAAGTGCGCGGCACTTTTTTGATTTTTTTTTTTTTTGATCAAAATGTTTAAAATCATGTATATTACATGCCCTAAAATTTTCATATGAAAAAAAGCTCGGAAAGTCAGAGTTTCGAGAGTTTTCACTATAACAATGGTTTTCTAGGATCGTAACCCTATATACATATACATATACATATACTGTTATCATTTTTACACAAGTATAAGTATTTTTTCTTAGTCTTTTAGCATTATTATAAAAGCATACTTACTAGAGTAAAAACAAATTTATAGTGACCAATCTACAATTTTTTGTTGTTAGCTACACAAGATGACAGCTTAGATACATAATTGATAATTCATAGTAAGATCTCAAGTTCACATGCAAGATGATGCACTTCTCTCTGATTACAATCAAATACATAAATCTACTCAACTTCATTAACTTTGATGTGTCACACATAGAATACAAAGTGTGTAAGATTAAAGTCGTCATACGAATAAGCAATTCCTTGCTTACATCACTAAGTAATAACTTGGAAACAATGCCTATTGCTAAAGTACTAAAGTTTGCCTTCGGATTCTTGAAGTAAGAGTAACTTTGTTCATGTTTAACCTTTAAAGGTTATATTCTTGATAAAAGAGTACACATGTTTATATTCTTAACTTATGCAAGAATCGTTTGTCTTTTCTATCAATGAAAAAACTTTTAGATTTTTAATATTTTCTTTGGATATTCGTTCGTTATGTTGGTTTACATATTTAATTAAATTTATTTATTAGTGATACTAATTGGTCCATAACGCAGCAGCCTAATCCAATTTGAAAACCAAGTCATGGGTAATCGACCTAGGATGAAGGAACAAAACATGTTCATTTTCTTTATTTGCATTGTTTTTATTAATTATTATTTGTTAATGTTTCTTCATTTATCTCCTTTCACTTATGTGTTTTTATAACAAGAATGCACGAACAAAAACAGACACGAACACATTCATTTTCTTAACAAATGAACATGCATAAGAAAGTTAAATGAATGAACTTGAAGAAGCTTTTTAGTATTTGTTTAGAGGCTCACTTAATATCAATAAGTGTAGGGACCTTTTTTATAACTTCAGACCTATCTATATACAAAAGCAAATGATTTTAAAAGTATTTGAACTTATGAAAAAGCATATAGGTACACTTTGTAAAACGAATTTCTTTCAACAAATATATTTTAGTTTTTAAAATAATTAAACTATTATTGTTATTGTTTAAACACATCATAAAAGCCAATGTCGTTGATTAACTTTAAGATATGCATATTATTCCTAGGATTTCCAGAAAGTATGGTCCATTGAAGGCCATCAAATCTACAAACCCCATCAAGGTCCCAAACAAATATTAATCTGAGAAATATATATTCATTAATTTTTTTAGATAATGATATTTTATATTTTTTGTTTCACTTTTTAATGTGATTCATATGGAACACTTCTTAGAACAATCTTATTTGCAAAGCTTGAACAAAAAATTTTGGAGGCCGACCCTTAAATTAGGGGGGTTGGACTCAATACATATAAACTTTTTAGACAAAATATTAATATATTTTCACTACCGAAAAGAAAACAGGGGCCGGACACCCTAACCTCTTCAATCCTTCCCACTTGGTCTTATATAAACATTATTGTATATACTATACTACAGCAGTATAGAACTATCCTTGCCTCCTTGGTACATATTTGAGTTGACTTTTGTGTTCTCTTAGTGCACCTAACATGTGCATTAATGTGTGTGAGCCAACTTTAACATAGATAGAAGATGAATACAATCATAAGGAATTTAAAATATGATATGTTGTAACACCTTTTGAGGCTACAAAATATTCAAGACTATTTATATTTTGTAGCATTTATCGTTTCAATTTCTGTAAAGATTATAAGTCAAATCATTTTCAGGTTAGGATGTTACACTAAAATTTTGTTTATTTGTATTTACATGCAAGTTAAGGAAAGTCACTACATGTCATAACTTATGACTCATAAGCATTAGTTATTTTACACTTAAAAAAGATTTTTCATTAAGAAGACACTTTGGAGATTGACTAAAAATTGAAAACAATATTTATTGATTAAAACTAGATTAAATTGAGCTTTCACCGTATGCAACAAGTTAGAACAAACATTGGGCGAGGTCAATATCGGCATTGACCCTCTAACCATATTGATAATTGAACTCCAACATAACCGCCGGCATCAATGAGCTCTAATCCAGGAATATTAGACCATTAATAGGAATGGCAGAGCTCGAGGAGGGCGAGATCCCACCGGAGAAGTCCGGCGGCGGTGACTTTCAGGAGGCCATTACATTCTTCATCTCAAATATTCCGGTCGACCTACCGGTTGAAGGGCTGAAAGAAGAATACGGTAGATGTGGTCAACTTGTGGATGCATATATTGCAAGAAAAAGAGATAAATTTGGGAATGTTTTTGCATTTGTCAGATTTGCGAATGTTAAAAATACTGAAAAAATGGTTAAGGCGCTTAATAGTGTGAGATTCGTTGGGAGGAAAACCTTTGCTAAGGTAGCAAGGTTTGGCAAAGACACACACTCGAAGAAGAATCATAGGCAGGAACAAGCGCCTCAG
The DNA here is from genome assembly GCA_032199755.1 of Ambrosia artemisiifolia. Classification (NCBI taxonomy): domain Eukaryota; kingdom Viridiplantae; phylum Streptophyta; class Magnoliopsida; order Asterales; family Asteraceae; genus Ambrosia; species Ambrosia artemisiifolia. Next base: position 16,467,341 of record CM063523.1, read on the forward strand.
GTACGCCCGCCTCTGGTCAATGATAAAGGGAAGGACATAAGAGTGGAGGAACCCATTCAGGTGAATGTAGCGACTGGAAGTGGCAGCAGTGCGCTCTCATATCGGGATACACTAAATGGGGTTAAGTATTATCAGGGGAGTGGTGGCAATGTGGTGGAATTGGAAGGTGTGGAGTCGGAGCTAACTGCTTCATGGATTGGTAAGTCTCTTGTCGGAAATGCAAATAGTTTTAAGAGTCTTGAGGAAATGGAGAAAAATCTTGATGGTATTAAAGACACGAGAATAGAAATTAGGTACTTGGGAGGCATGCGAGTCCTATTAACATTTTCGTCACCGGAAAAAGCCAAAATGTTCTTGGCAAAACGGGAATGGTGGTCCAAGTGGTTTGTTGAACTTTTTCAATGGAATGGCCAAAGGATGGGTTTCCAAAGGTTGGCATGGTTGAGAATTATGGGGCTTCCAATTAACCTGAGATGTGTCGAGCATGCCGTGAAGATAGGTGAACGATTCGGATCGGTCGTTTTAGACGCAGATGAAGGTGTCACCGAACCAGATCTAACTAGCGTTTATGTGGGGGTGGTGTTGGATCACGGTAGGAGGATCAGCGAGGAGTGTACGATCAGTTGGAAAGGTTCGCTGATAACCTGTTGGATTTCAGAAGGTGCAACATGCTGGACCCCAGATTTTGTTAGGTGTGAAACGACGGTTGTTGGTACAGAAAATGAAGTGGATTCTAGTAATCAGGATGCCAGCGCCATCGATGTTGTACCTCCGGTGGTGGTTAGCGCGTCGGTTGCAGATCAGCCGGCGGATTATATTATCTCTACATCACCGATGAACTTTGGTAATGGTGTGGGGTTTGAACCCGCCAGTAGTCTGCAAGGGGGAGATAAACAGGCGCCTGGGGATGTGTCAAAAATTAGTAGTGGATGCATGAGAAACCCAGATACCGAGGTAACTTTATTGGATAAATTAATTTCTAAACCAAAAGAAGATATGGTGGATACTGTGCCCAAGACAATGGGGAGCATTAATATTAATGGGAATGTTTATAAAAACTTGCATACCAATACTGTTGAGTCATCAAGTGGAATGGACCCACCGAAAAGCTTTGTGGCTGATAAACATAGGTATGTTCGAAATGAGAATCATGGGAAACAAGAAAATATATTGGAGAATAAAGAAAATTGTGGTGTGGCGCAAAAGATCGTGAAAAATGGTGAAATTAATTATTTTGGTTCAGGGGGGCAGTGGAGCAAAAGATCGAGACTATTCCTAGAAAGTGGACTAGACGTAAGAGAAGCCCAACTCAAGAAGGCCAAACACCTATGAGGAATGGTGAGGAGAACTACCATATGAACGGGGGAGATAACACAAAAAGATGAATATGTTATATCAAGTTGGCAATATCTTTGGAGAAAAGCATCTCAGGGTTTTCACAGGTTACAAACATAAGGCGATTAAACGCATTATGGAATGGGAGAGATGCGTGATTTTTGATGACATGGGGTAGGAAATTTTGTTGTAATAGTAGTAACTACAGGTGATATTGCGGGCGTTTTACATTGTGTTAGTGTCTTACTTGTACAATGTAGTATATATTTTGGGTGTGGAATGAAAGTAATTTGCCGATAAAAAAAAATTAAGAAGACACTTTGAAGAGAGTGATCTGTGTTTTGAGCTAATAATTTGTAAAGACTGTTGAGTAAAAATAAAAGCTATAGAGTTAATAATGAATGAGAACATTCCAACTACCAACTCAAAAGGATATATCAAATATATAACATGCTGTACTTTGGTGTAATTTAGTGTAATCATCAACAATATGTGAACATAATGTATTTTTAGAGCAACTTCGATCGATTTTTAGCAACTTGCTAGGATGATCTTTAGTTTTCTAATGAACTTTACCGTTAAAAATTGTTGGAAATATGTGAATGGATGGATTTTATTGAAATTATAATTTGATAAATTATAATTATTAATAAGACCTTAATGTGGTGAATTAAAGACTAAAACTCTTGAGTTTTATGTCTTTGATGAGAGGTCTTTATTTCTTTTAATTAGAGATTTATGTCACTTAATTAGAGTCTTTATGTCTCTAATTATGAAGACTTTTATACATCCATGTTCTTATATAATGGAAGTCTTTGTGCTTCATTTGGAGATGTAGATGTAGAAAAGAGATACATACATCCACATATATGTAGAGAACAAACTCAATCGAAGTCCGGTTATCTTTCAGGCAAGTGGGATAGTCCGCAGTGCACCGCGCCGCACTGTTGAACCGGTGTACCCTGGGAACAGACGACGAATCTGTTTAAGGGAATTGTGTCAAACACAAGCCCGGTTCCTTTTCAAAATTCTATGATTTCGTTTTCTCTTTTCAGTTTACTGCAGCAAGTACAGAGACTCGGAAACCTACGAGCTTCATGTATGAAAGGCGTGCGGTGATTACAATGTAAGTTCTCTAACAAACTTAAACAGAGTAGGTGAACAAACTTCCGTGTTCTTCCTAAGGAATTTGGGTTCACGAAAGTTTGTACATGTTTTCTTTGGTACATCGAATTAGATTACATTCATGATGAGAATGCAATCTTTAATCCGAAGATTGTTTCTACAAAACGAATTTTTGATTTAATTTTCGGATTCATGGGTTTTGAGTTATATTTAGATAAACCGGACTATGAAACATTTCTAATATGTGTTTAAACATTTTTTTTTTGAATTTCTAATGATAGTATTAGAAAAGACATATTAGTTGAAAACCCATGTAAACTTGGTTGATCATGTTTTCTTTCTAGTAAGCGTATTAGAAAGATAATTTCAAAGTATTTGAAATGTATACATTTTCTAATAAGAGTATTGGAAAATAAAGGGTTTCAAAATATAAAGTTTTGAAACATGTATTTCTAACAAGCGTGTTAGAATCGACGACGTTGAAAGAATAACGTGTCATGAAACATTTCTAATAAGAGTATTGGAAATAAAGGGTTTCAAAATATAAGGTTTGAAACATGTATTTCTAACAAGCGTGTTAGAATCGACGACGTTGAAAGAATAATGTGTCATGAAACATTTCTAATAAAGCGTATTAGAAATTATTATTTAGAAAATAGTAAGTTTAATTTGTAAACTTATATATTGATTTCTCTAACGGGCGTGTTAGAGATTGATGATTTTGTAAAGACAAAATAAGATGTTTATATTTTCTAACAAGTGTGTTAGAAAAGATTATTGTACAAAATAGACAAACGTGTTGGAAATTTTATTTTGGAAATTTTGTGAAAATAATAATAAAAAAAAGTTATAAACTTATTTTGTTTTATTGAAGGTTTTAGTAAGAATACTAATTAAAAGTCCAAAGTTGAAACTTAAAAATAATAAGAATATCATTAAGATGGGTCAAATATTCTTAAAGGTTTTAATGGGGTGTTTCAACTTATGGGTTTATGCAGAATCAGGTGTTTCAACCTTTTCCAACATTAAACCAGTGTGGTTAAATTTGACGGTTTCTAACGAGTGAGTTTGAAACGGGTATATTTTGGAAAATCCAAAGTTAATACCATTTATGTAAATGGTTTAATTTTCTAACGAGGGTGTTAGAAACGGTTTATTTTATATAAACCAACAAGGTCTAAAACGATTGTCTTAATCGTGTATTTCTAACAGGCAGGTTAGAAACGGTTGAGAATATAAACCAATGACCTTTAAAATGATTTTGGTAATCGTTTATTTCTAACGGGTGTGTTAGAAAAAGGTTTATTTGATATAACCAAAATCTATATGATGAAACGTGTAATCGTTTGCATTCTAACAAGTATGTTAGAAATGGTTAATTTTTAAACCGTATATGTTTATATGGTACACGTACAGTTTCTAATGAATAAATTAGAAATGGTTAGTCATGAAAACCATATACTCTAACAAGTGAGTTAGGAATGGTTTAAATAATAAAACTATATTAGAGTTTATGGTTTTGATGTGTAATCATAACATAAATATGTATAGTTTATGAAAATACCTGTGAAAGCAGAAATGTTTTGTCTGAATAAAACATGTGTTTTGCAAATTATATATGGTTTGATACTTGTATGAGAAGTATGATGACTTGAACCATATAATAGTCTACAGAGACTATTTAGTGTAAAACAAATTATGTTGTTTTGGACATATTTACTTGTTCGACTACTTGTAAGTAGTTAAGTATAAACAACTTTGTTGTTTTGAACAGTGTATTGAGGGAGTACCTCGAAACATGCCACGAGACGATATAATTGCTATTATTTCGTCGAACGATAAAATGTTGAAGAGAATAACACTTTGAGATTTGATGTTTATATATCCTTATATGAATCCGTTTAAATATATATATTATATGTATTTTGGATTATATTGAAATTATAATTTGGTAAATTATAATTATTAATTGGAATCTTAATGAAGAGTAAACTCTTGAGTAGAGTTTTATGTTTCTAATTAAAGTTTTTATGACACTTAATTAGAGCTTTTTATGTCAATTTATTAGAGCCTTTATGTATAAAATTAAGTCTCTAATTAAGTGACTAAGAAGAAAAACTCTTCATCCATCCCCATTGAGATAATCATGATCAACGTGGCAAGTGTATTGAGGTTAAATACACGAAAATGAGATATGTCGTCAAATGTTGAGAGCATCAACATAGAATTGAACAAATGTATTTTCGATGACTATAACATATGATAAGGAATATATGTTATTATTCATAAGTCGTTGATAAATTTTGCGAGATTTATTATAAAAGACTTACAATAGTGATGGACGTGTAGAGTTTCTACAAACCATCAATGTTGGTTGAACTATATGAAGGATTCGTGATATATTTTGGGAGAGTCACCCAATAAATAAGTTCAACAAATATATACATATCACTTAGGGATATGTGAATGTCATGTCATGTCATGTCGTTGAGTGTCAATCTAATTGACTTGTTGATGATGAATATGTTCATCAAAGTGACTTATATTAAGACTTATGTTTAAGTCCTAAAGAGTCAATGGTGAAGCCTTGGAAATTAAAGGCAAACGAGTCTTGATCCTAATGGATGGAATTAATTATGGTTTTGAAGCATTCTTTAAACCAATGTTTTGGAATGGTAAACAAAATCTCATTTTGTGTCTAAACTAAGAAATGAATGTTAGGAAGAGATAATGAGTTATCTCTAAGGCTGTGAAGAATCAGAATGAGGCATCTTCTTTTCACATGCTAAGTATTCGTAGTCTAAAGCATGCTAGACTAATACTTGTTAATTTAGATGCTCCACGGAGAATAAATTAACTTTGAACATTCAAACATATGTGACAGCATAAGAATGAATTTTGTAAAAGCAAATATATAATTCATTAAAAAGGATGACTCGAAAGGACCGAATAAATAGTTCATTGATTATGAAACTATTTAGCTGAATATGAGGAGAACTCATATAGCTCAGAAAACGGTTCGTGTGAAAAATATGGGTTGAGTAATATAATGGATGACATCAATAACACAAGGATATAAGATAGTCGCTATCTTATCACGGGTGTCTAATGTCATCATGAGTGGTATTACTCAAACTTAATCAAAGTGCAAGCAATGTGGGGGAAGAGCCATTTAAGAAACAATCCGTAGGGATTTAAAAATGGTACTTGAGAAGTTTTCAAGGTACATATGAAAGGAAGAAACTTTCATCACCCCATTTGGTAGTTATCCAATAACACTTAAGTTTGGAGGTGACTTGCAATTGAAAATAGAAGGTTTGATATTAACGGATGTGATTTTGGGAAGCACAAATCACACGAACCTAGAATAGACTTGTTATAAGTCAGTCCTATTATGTGGACAAAATTCTTGAGAAGTTCAATAGAAATGACTCTAGTGTGGCTAGAACTTTCATTGACACGAGTCAATGTCTAGCTAAGAATCGAGGTGGGCCTGTTAACCAATTAGAGTACTCAAGAATTATTGGCAGCCTGATGTATCTGATGAGTTGTATCAGACCAGACTTAGCAAACAAGCTAAGTAGATAAACGAGCAACTTAAGTTTAATTCATTGGAATTACGTGACACAGGTGCTTTGGTAATTAGGATACATACGAAACTACGGGCTGTAATATAAAAGATATCCAGCAGTTGTTGAAGGTTACTATGATGCGAATTGGATATCTGACACGAATGATTCCAAGGCAATGAGTGGGTATTTGTTCACACTTGGAGGTGCCGCGATAACATGGAAATCATCTAAGCAAATGGTTATTTCTAGATCCATGATGGAATCAAAATTCATCGCTTTGGATAAAGAGGATGAATAGGTAGAATGGCTATGTCAATTTTTTTTTAAGGATATACCTAGTTGGCCAAAGCCGGCATTGGTCCAATGAATACGCTGTGATAGTCAATCGATAATTGGCAGAGCTCATATCACAATGTGTATCATTAAGAATAGGTATATAAGACGTAGGCATGATCGGTACGACAACTAATCTCTATAAGAGTTATCACTATTGACTATGTGAAGTCAAAGGATAACATCGCGGATCCGCTAACAAAAGGCTTAAGCAGAGAGTTAGTTTAGAAGTCGTCAATGGGAATGGGACTAAAGCCCATGAAAGGCTAAGTTTATGCGAAGGAAAACCTAACTCAGCTGACTGGAGATCCCAAGATCTGAGTTCAATAGGACAACCTAATTGTATGAACTGGCGAAGGTCACTGTGGGGAAGAGTTGTTGGAAATCCCACATTTTGAAAAAAGGGAGCTTACTATAAATTAAATAAGCTTCCTAGTCCATTCCTAAAAAGTGACAAGGTTGAGGTTAAGCCTATGGCTTTTAATGATTTGACTGAGGTAACCAATCCCAGTAGATCACCTATGTGAGAGAGAAGTGGGGTCGCTTCGAAGGGTATTGTTGGGGCACAATACTTAAGAGCTCTCGCAGAACCAGGCACGTGTCCATGACCATAACGGACACAACTATGAGGACTTGACGTTGTCAGGGAGAGTCTTGTGTGAAGCGTATTTTCGTCCACACAAACGGCAGACGAGTTCAAAGACATCGCGTTCGACTCAGAGCTAGTGGGCTAAGTGCGTTTCATAAGCGAAGGTTCAAAGGGTCACACCTACCTATCGTATGCAAAACTCAACTGTTGAAATTTAATCGGAATGAGGTTGTTTCTGAATATGACTCCCTTTCATGTGGGGGTTTGTTGAAACTTTTGTGTGTTTTGAATAATCTCCATTCATGTGGGGATTGTTGGAAATATGTGAATGGATGGATTTTATTGAAATTATAATTTGATAAATTATAATTATTAATAAGACCTTAATGTGGTGAATTAAAGACTAAAACTCTTGAGTTTTATGTCTTTGATGAGAGGTCTTTATTTCTTTTAATTAGAGATTTATGTCACTTAATTAGAGTCTTTATGTCTCTAATTATGAAGACTTTTATACATCCATGTTCTTATATAATGGAAGTCTTTGTGCTTCATTTGGAGATGTAGATGTAGAAAAGAGATACATACATCCACATATATGTAGAGAACAAACTCAATCGAAGTCCGGTTATCTTTCAGGCAAGTGGGATAGTCCGCAGTGCACCGCGCCGCACTGTTGAACCGGTGTACCCTGGGAACAGACGACGAATCTGTTTAAGGGAATTGTGTCAAACACAAGCCCGGTTCCTTTTCAAAATTCTATGATTTCGTTTTCTCTTTTCAGTTTACTGCAGCAAGTACAGAGACTCGGAAACCTACGAGCTTCATGTATGAAAGGCGTGCGGTGATTACAATGTAAGTTCTCTAACAAAAATTACCAACTAAATTGAAATATTGAATGTAAAAGAGTCCATAAATGTCTGGTTTTTTTAACAATGAACACACCCTCCCCTTATTATCCACATATTACTTGCTTTGTAAGAGCCCAAACAATCGAACCCATATCACCTTTACAGAGATACACATCATGTGGTACCACGCAACTAAAAGCCCATCGGCAAAAAATTTCCTAATTTACTTATAGATGTTTGCCACATATTTGGTTAAAAGTTCATTTACCTTTAACCGAATACGAACACTTTTTTTGCTAGTGTTCATTCATTAAGAAAATTTTCATGTTCGTGTTCATTCATGTTTGTTCGTTTAAAACATAAATCAATTGTTCATAAGCATAAACGAACATAAAAAAACTTAGATTAACGTAAGCGAATAAACATAAACAAACAAAAATGAACATGAGTGAACAAACAACAACGAATAAGTTTAATACATTACAATTAATCATAAAAACACACATAAATTAGGGTTCATGCATACTAACAATAAGTAGCTTTTCATATACTCCCTCCGTCCCATTAGAAGTGTCTATATTCCTTTTTTTATTTGTCCCAATTCATGTGTCCACTTTTAAAAATTATAAGTCAATTTCCAAATTTACCCTTAAAAACACAACTAAAATAAACAAAGAATATGATGGGCCCACATATGACAAGGGTATTATTTTCATATGACAAGCAAAAAAAAGCAATCATTTAATATGCCTAAAACTTTGTGTTTTTCAAACCAAGACACTTCTAATGGGACGGAGGTAGTACATAATAAATAAGTGATAATCTATTTCTGTTATATATAATAAACAAATATAAATATTTTTTGTTTTTCATACACTTTCTCCTACTTAATTAAGGATACTTAGGGACTGTTTGGTTGATTAAGTGCTGAATCATTAAGAGCTCTGAATGGTTAAGAGGTCTGAATGGTTAAGAGGTCTGAATGGTTAAGTGTTGAATCATTAAGTTGGACCTCTTAATGGTTAGTTTTCTTGTCCCACATTGGTATGAGAGTTTCATTAAGGTTTAGCCTAGTTCAGTGCTTAATGATTCAGTGCTTAATGGTTCAGCAACATCCTAAGTCTTAATGATTCAGCCTTAACCATTCCATTCAGAGGCTGAAACAAACGCGCTGAATGCTAAATCATTCAGCACTGAATGGTTAAGAGCCTCATTAAGAGGCTACCAAACATCCCCTTATCTTTTAATTAAAATTATTTTTTTTCTTACTTAAATATGGATGATTATTTTTTTATTAAAGATAGCTATTATATTATTAACCAAATAAATTTAATATAAAATTAATTATTAATACTTTAAATAAACTTATATTTTTTTTACTTAAAAACTTCATCAAATTCAAACTTCTGTTACCTAAAATCCTAAAATGAAGAATATGAAGATAATTCTTTTTATAAATGATTTCTAAAAATTTTCATATACTTGATGTGGTTGGATGGTACATAGTAGTAAAAATATATACAATATGTTAAATAAAAAAATAGGTGGTATAAAAAGTTAAAGTTAATTCCCGTTTAAAAAAAGTGATTTAAAAATTAACTTAACAAAATTTTTAACTGTCACGTCAATGTTCATTTTTTTAAATACATATCTTGACAATTGAATATGTTACCAAATTACATTATATTTTATTCTATTAGTATAATACACTGATTTTTTCAACCGTTAAATGCAGGGCCGTCTTTTAAGGGGTGTGAGGAGAACTCCCGACTCAAGCCTAATTTCTAAGGGGCATATTTTAAATATATATTAAAGTTGCAATCTATTTATAATTTTAAGTTACTTCTACACCAGTGACCTGAAAATTTTGTTAGTTTGTAATAAGCTCGTTATAACTTTAAAGTTCAAAACTCAAACCTATTAGGCAATTAGCATACCTAATAACTTAACCATTAGTCGATTAGCCAGTACCGATGAAACTTTAGCGTATTTAAGTTAAACAAAAAAAGGTCCTGTGAATTGATGATGATAGCCATCGAGAAGGAAATGTTAGATAAATATAAACAGTGAAAAGTTATCCATCAATTTGATATTCATTTAATCGTATAAAAAATAAGTTTACATTATTTATTTTGTTAAGGCCTAAGGCTACGGAGCACCTTTCGCGGCTCAGCATGGGCACCTGAATTTTCAGGGGCAGCCCTGGTGAAATGCATAAGTTTTCTTAAACATAACACTATTTATTAATTATATAGTATTACATTTATCAACCCATATAATACACAGGATTGTAACCTAGTTTACCATAAGTTCAATTGGAAAAACCATTTTTGAGTTACTAAAAGACCCAATTACGAATTGATAATATTTATACAAGTAGCTAGAATGCCTATTTTATGGTTATATTTATGTAAACATAGCTACTTATATAATTATTAAAGTTTGAACAAACATAAATAAACGAACATATGGATGTTCACAAATATATGAATGGACACAACGTTTGTTCATGTTCGTTCATTTAATTAAACAAACAAATTTTTTTGTTCATCGCCGAACAAATTCACGAACAGTCAATAAATGTTCAGTTCATTTACAGGCCTAGTTAAAAGTGCTCAAAAGTTGTAAAGATCTCGTCTAAAAAGCATAAAAGCATGTCTTAAATATAAGAGAAAATTAAATGCCTGCTAAAAAAACAATCTACAATCTTCATGTACCTTTGGGGCAAATGAAAAATGGGCTTTAACACGTCAACCCTCTATGAACCAGCCTATAAGAAGACGAATCATGACAAATATGGAGACTATCTTCAATGAGCCTTTGGATCGGAAATCTTACCCTTGGAGATCCTTACCATTGGCGTTCATCCATCCTAAGAAGCCCTTAGATCATATGCCCTTGTAGGGCTGTTCAAAACGCTCGGCGCTCGCCGATCGCTCGCCGCTCGTTCGGATTTTGCTCGGAAATTGCTCGTTCGATTTTCCGCTCGGTTGTATATGAGCCGATCGGCTCGGTTCGGTTTGTAAATGAGCCAAGCATGAGCAAAGGTACGTTCGGCTCGGTTCGGCTCGAATAAATTTTTATTTATTTAATAATAAATATACACACAATTTACAGATAAATGTATGGCTTTATATATAAGATTCTATTGGATTTGAGTCAGTATATGCAAACAAAATATAATCAACCCACTTAACACAATAAAAAAAATTAACACTAGATTTAATAGTAAAACAATAAGTCATGAGTTGACAGTCTTAACTTCTTTATGTTAATAGTCGTCCATCGCTAATTGTCGTTTGATATCACACCTACGTCACAATGCAACAACTGTTGTCTGACGTATGCTCATCATCTCACCAGCCTCAATCTAAGCCTCATCCTTGGACACTGGGATCTCAATATTAGTGTTATCATCAGACATTTTGACCTTAGTTGTCACCCGAAAATGAAAACATCGAAGGAAACAACCCAATTTTATAATCGTCTATATTATTCTCCGCTCGATTCTCGCTCGGCGCTCGCTCGGAAAATTTTCGCTCGAAGAATGCTCGTTCGATTTTTGGCTCGATTATAAACGAGCCGCTCCGCTCGGTTCGGTTTGTAAACGAGCAAAGCTCCGTTCGGATCGGCTCGGCTCGTGAACAGCCCTATGCCCTTGCATAAAGACAAGGGTTTGCCTCGAGATTCATGCGATGACGTGGGCTCAAAGTGAAAAAAAAACAGTTCTATTTAAATATTGTGTAAAGATATTTGTAGGGTTGAAGATAAAATTGGGTTTTTAACAATTTGTAAGGATACTATGTGGTAGATGACGTGAACCAAAATTAAACCAGGTTTTGATAACAATTTGGTTGAGCCCATTTGGACCTAAACCAACTCGACCAGCTCAAACCCAACTCGAACAGTTTGAAACCCGCTTTTTAAACCGGCCAAACCCTATCCTTTCCCCTTCAAAAATTGCCCAAACCATAACCGGATTCAACTACACCCATTCGTGTGGTTTAAGTTTATAAGATTTAAGTTATCATTGTAACTATAACTTGTTTAAATTTAGTTTATTTTTAATTTCAACAAAAGTTTATCAATTATTAAATTGCTCTTAAAAATGTATGGTTATATTCAACTCCTTCCTCCAGTCACTAACATAAACCACCTTGTGAGAAACATTTAAGTCCTGAAACATCAAGCAAAAACGTCTACATACAACCACCGTTCACAAACCGACACCGTTTTGTGACGTCTTTTAACCACACCCAATTCCATAGAAAACAAAAATGGTTCAAATATCAGGATAATGAAAACTAGATCCATAACCAAATCTAATTTACAGTTTAATGTGGTTGGGCTCCCTACATATCAGCTACCAGCCAAAATTCTTCAACTTTTCTTGGGAATCCAGACACGGTTAAACTGCGAAAATCATACCCAAAACCGGTATCAGTTTATCTAATAGGTAATTAAGTGTAATAACTGTAACAACAAAAAACAACATGTTTGACTATAAATGTGTGTGGGATCCAGGTTCTGTTCTATCTTTAACGAGTCCAGGTCAAGTAAAGTTGGCAATTTCGACCCATTTGGTTGTAAATGGGTGGATCCAAGTTATGTTTCATCTCTAACGGGTCCAGGTTAAGCTGGCAATTTCGACCCATATGCTTATAAATGGGTAGACCAAGGTTATGTTTTATCTCTAGAGGGTCGACTGTCCAGGTTAACAGGTAAAGCTGGCAATTTCGACCCATTTGCTAATAAATAGATGGATCCAGATTATTTTAATCTCTAACGGGTCAGGTTAAGTAAAGTCGGCAATTTCAACCCATTTGCTTATAAATGGGTGGGATAAAGGCTGCGTTTGATCTCTAAAGAGTCGAATAGGAAGCAGAGAAATTTAAAGTAATAAGATTATCACTGAATTGAAATATTATATTTTTCTCATCAGATTTGAGATGCTAACTATTTATAAAGAAATGCAAAAAAAAAAAAAAAAAAAAAAAAGTTGGAATAAACTCTTAACCATTTTGACCCATACCCAGGGGCGGACCCACATGAAGAGCATCGGGGTCCCCGGACACCAATGTTTTTTAAAATTGTAATAGAAGCGGTCTATTGATTTTTGTAAGGACCCCATAAAAACAATAAGATGGAACCCATTTAATCAAAGTGAAGAATGGTGTTGTGGTAAAACTCCTTTAAAATAACGTATAGGTTGTGGGTTCTAGGCATAAAGGTTCCGTTTTTTTTGACTCTTTTAATAACTATATTAAAATTTATGTAAACAAAATATATTAAAATAAAGCGACACTTGAACCTGGTCTTGATCTTAGCTAAATGGGTCGGCAAGTTTAAATCAAAATAAAGAATCCAAATAACATAACATAACAGGAGCAACACGCATGATCTTTGCTATGAATTTGCTTTTTGAATTTTGGAACTTAGTTTGTTAAACTTGAATATTAGAGTAAAGCTTGAGTAATTTGATTTTGGTTCGTAGGAACAACAAAATTTTTTTTCGAATGACATAGTATTTTTACTATGTGTTTTTCCACGAATAATGATTATAAGTTTTTGTTATAATATTGTATTTTATTTTGTTCTTCCCCCGACCCGAACGATGACCGAACCGAAAATTCTAACGTTTGGTTAGGAAAATTTTGATACTAAAAAAATGGACCCCAATGGATAAAAATCCTGGGTCCGCCACTGCCCATACCAGACCCGCCCGTTGTGTCACCTACTCACCTCTACATTCAACTATTTTAAATCTAGTAATGAGCCATAGACCAGTCTAGTGTTTGTACTTCAAAAGTTGGATCAAATACTGCTTTCCTTTTCTCTGTATAAGTCCATAATATGCTTTTCAAAGCAAATTAATATGTTCATGATAATTTTTAAAGCCTTAATGTACCTACAATTTGCATCAATATCTTTTAAAAAAACCAACAAAAGACTTCAAAAACAATGAATAAACGGAGCAGGAGAAAGAGGAATACCCAAAGACAAACTTTTTGAATCATCTGATCTGTGCTGGAGAGCACAGTAAACCTGAAGCATCTGCTCCAACCACCGCAAGATCACAAACAGTACAAAGCTGGCCTTCTTGAGAAACAACAAAGTGTGAATTACAGTAGGGGCATACAACATCCTTCTGTCCCCTGTATATAGGTACATAAGTAGCTCCACAAACAACAAACGGGTTTCTAAAATCATAGTTCAACTCTGTGGAATCTTTCATGTTTCTCTCAGCAGCCTGAATAACAGAACGGGCCGTTTTGGTTTGGTTTTCTAACACTGGGTTAGTCTCCAATAACCTCCTTGCGAAATTTGATGCAGTGATTAAATTACCCGCTTTGTAACACACAGTCATAGCATTCATTAATGCTAGCCTCAAATGCGGTTGCTGAAGGTTGCAGTGAGTGAAATAAGCCGCCAGTTCTTGTTGGCGGACCGGGTTGTTTTTTAATTCTCTTCTTTTAAGTTCCATCTGTAAGCCCAAAACATATTCTTTCACAATAATGATTAGTTCTTTAACTTCATCCACTTCTCTTCTAGACTCAACAACTATTAAGGGAATGGTATGGAGAATTGTTAAAAACAGGCGTAAAGCTTCAGTAAATTTCCCTGTAGTCGTGGCTTTGTAACTAGCTTTAAGTTTTTCTTCTAACTGAGAGAAATTGAACACGAGCGCAGGTGGTGCCCTGACATTTGGACTTGCTGACTCACTCCAGCCCCTCTCAATAGCCAATGAGATCACTGGAGAAGCTGAAAAACAACGTAAGTAAGAATGACTTCCCGTGTGAAGATCAATAAACAACGATTTCAGCGGTGTGAAATTCTTGATTCCAAGCTGGCGGTTCAACAACCGCATGGCGGTTTCAAAGTTCCCAGCAGCGGCATGTTCAGCAGCAAGAGACGATTTCTGCACCCAGATCTGGCTCACCGGCATACCGACAGTCGGCACTATAAACGCTTTAGTTGCAGCTTTCGGGGTTTCCACATCAGCCGGAAGCTCAAGATCTTCAAGATCCCAACCACCCTCTTCGTTTTCTTCTTCGGGTGCTCCTTCATCATCAAGCGCCATGCTGATGTCACCATTTTGAATATTCTTTCCATCCACAATATCCAAATCCTCACCCCAATCTGCATCACCAGCATCTTCATACTCTTCATTTCCTCCTTTTCCAACATTATCAAGACCACCTTCAAATATCCCTTTCATGACCCGCAGTAATGGCCAATCTCCACCGCATAAGACAGGGGTTGGGGGGATCAAAAGAGAACTAGACCTAGAGGGCAAATTAGGAATATTTCCTTGAAGTTTTTCAGCAAGATCTTCAACAATATCATTCAATCCATGGGTTTTTGCTGTAGCATATGCTAGAGGCAGATGACCAGCATTAACCAAAATCTTGATTCGCTCTTGAACATCACCCAAATACAAAGCATTATGAAACTGCCCCATAACATCATTTTTCACCTCAGCTATTTTCATCATTTTAGACAATTTATCCAAATTTCCGGTTATGAGATACAAAAAGGATAGCCTCTCAAAGTTTTTCGTCCTCTGGTATGCGTATTCAACAATCCCAGAATTCCCCTGACGAAGGGCTTCAACACCTAATCTGTACCAGTGATCTTTTTCATCGATTTCTTTAGCGGAGGCAACAGCAATCTGAATATTTCCACTTTCAAGTGCCAGATTGAAGCGGGTTCTTTCATCTTTCACAAAATGTAGAGCAACTTCTGGAAAACCTTTTTGTTGTAGATATGAAATCATGGCTTGCCCACAAAGCTCTGAATTTCGTATCATGCTCATTACATGATCGTATCTTTTTTTCAGCAGTGATAGCTTAAAGATATATTCAGTTGAATCGATAGCTATTGGGCGGTTTTTCCCATCACGGTCCAAACAAAAGATTGTATTTCCAAATATTTTAGTAATGTAAACCGGTGTGTCAAGGGTTTTAATGATTCCACTATCTCCATTAGGTAAACAGTATTTAATATGGGTTAATGTTGTGTAGATGAACACACCATTATCATCCCATGAACCACTTTTCACCCTGATTGTTTCATGAAGTGTGCATCGATGAACGAGTTTTTTATCAGCTATGATTATTGAATGCTTGCTAAGCAAAGCAACGCTCTCCATATCACTTGACCATACAACATATCTTACAAAAGAAGCCTGTAGGTCTCCAAGAACCAATCGTTGTTGAAGGTCAAAAATGTATACTCTATCTTCAGCCCTGCATAGCAAGTTACCTGTACCAGCATAGAATATAGCATCAGCGGCAACAGGTAGAGCACTCTTCTTCACAATCTCATTTTTCAAATTCTTGACCAACACCTGATTAGTGCTTTTTTCAAGTACCGCAAATCTATTTCGGGCCACGAAAACCGCAGACCCTCCAACACCACGTTTTGCATCTTGAACCGTATCTCCTCTAGTAATACTCTCTTTAGGTATGATGTACAGTTCATAAGATCCACCATCTACATCGGAACATATTAAAATCGCGTTTTCAGTTGGGCTGTAAGAAAGAGTTCTCGGGCCCTGATTCAGGCTGTTGGAGCCTGGCCTACGGATCGGTAGGATTTGAGTATCTTTTTGAGAAGAGTACTCATAAAACCGTAGAAAGCGGTCTTTTACAAAGTAGAGGGAATCGCCGCTAACAGAGAAAGCAGGGCGTTCTCTTTCTAACTTGAAAACAATCATACCACTGTCGTGGCCTGCCGCCAGCAAATTCATCTCAGGGTGACACCCGAGAATCCAGAATCTGTCATGCTCCCGCCGGAAAGTTTGAAGGCCGGTCCTTTTTGTAGCATCCCAAACGCGTATGCTTTTGTCTTCCGAGTTTGATACTATGATGTCCTGTCTTGAATGGAAAAGAACACATGATACATTATTCATGTGACCTCTCAATGTGTCCACTTCCCATGCTTTCGCATCTGAAAGACAAAGTAAGTAATTTACATTCAACAATAAAAATGTAAAATATTGCATCACTAACAAAGAAACAAAATAGTGAAAAACATACCATTCATTCGCCAGATCTTTACTTGGCGGTCATCAGCTCCTGAAACAATAAGAGGAAGAGTGGGATGAAAAGATGCCCAGTTGACTCCTCTATCATGACCCTCCAACACATACTTCACAACAGCATCAACACCACCAAAGAAATCAGCATTCATCTGACTCAGCCGAAGGATATCATCTGCAGGGGAAACGGTTTTCTTCTTTAGGGAACCGATATCCCAAACTCGAACAGTTTGATCTAATGATGCAGATACCACAAGGTCCTCTTTTGGATGGAACAAAGCACACATTACATAATGATTGTGTCCAGTCAAAACAGAAATGCAAGTACGAGATTGCCAATTCCATATCCGGATAGTTTGATCATCACTAGCACTAACAATCCAGGGATTCTCATGATGAAATTGAACAGTCCGAATATAATCAAGATGGCCAAGAAGTGTAAACAAACACCGATGCAGTTTGTAGTTCCAGACTTTGATCTTATAATCATCTCCTGCATGTATGATTACACATTTAAAACAATAGGTGATCCCAGATATTCTTAGACACATATGTAAATGCTATGAACTAACCAACAGAAGTTAAACACAGGCATAACTGTCTCTATCATAGTTATCAAAGGCGTTAGGCGCACTCAAGGCGCATAGGCCTCGCCTGGGGCCTAGGCGTGAGGCGCAAAAAAAGCGAGAGCCCGAGATAAAAAAAAAAAAGCGAACAATAAAAATAAAGTAAAAATATATTAAAAAAAATACTATTTTTCATTTAGTTAGTATAAAAGTTTTAAAACATTGATGTATTAGTGTATAGAAGTTGTTTTCCTTAGATAAAAGTAGAAATTTGGCTGAAATCTAGCTATAATTTAACGAATTTGGCTGGAAACTCTCCGTAAATTGGGAATCTAGCTAAAATCTACGCCTAAACCATCACCTGGAGAACTAAAGCGCAATTTCCTCGACTCAAAGCGCAAATGCATCGCCTCGCCTAAAAAATGGGCCTAGGCGCAAGAGGCGATGGCTTTTAACAACTATGGTCTCTATGTGTAAATAAAACAGATTAAAGTGATTAGTCAGCACTTGCTCATATGCAAAACATCACATCTATCCCGTCATTCATCCAAACCATTACCATATTTTTTCAGATTTTGAGCACTGAAAAAAAAATGATACAGAATTCCCAAAACGTAACGAGTGTGAAGTTTCAATCATCGCTATCATGGCACAAACTTAGAACACTATTTCGTATGGATCTGGTAAGTGCCTAGAACACAAAAAGCTTCAAATGAGCTAATAAATACAACGATCCACACACACAAAGACAAACAAACAAACTTCAAAATCGAATCATCATTAATGCATATAACATAGCAAATAGATCAGCTACCAATAAAAAAACTTGAATGAAACAGCTACAATAAAAGAAAACTAAAATTTTAATCATCACTGGCATGGCACAAATTTAAAATACAATTACAGATCTGACAAGTCCCTAGAGCACAAAAGACTTCATAAATATAATGATCCACACAAAAAAATAAGCTTCAAATTCAAATCATCATCGGTTCATATAACATCGTGAATAGATCAGCTAGCAATCCCAAAATGTATTGAGCGTGAAGTTTCAATCATCACTACTATGGCACAAACTTAAAACCACTATTTCATATAAATCCTGTAAGTCCCAAATCCTGTAAGTCCCAAAAATACAAAACGCTTCAAATGAGCTAAAAGATATAACGATCCACGCAAAAAAACAAGCTAACAACCAAACAGAATGCATTTGCTATCAGTAAAAAAAGAAACTTCCAATCACCACTACCATGGCAGAATTGCACAAACTTAAAACATGATTTCATACCGATCTGAAAAGTCCCTATAACACCAATAACTTCAAATAATCCACTAAAAACAAGATCCAAACTCAAATCATCACCAATTCACATAACATCATAAATAGATCATCCAACAATTAAAAAAAAGCTAAAATTTCAATTATCACTACCATGGAACAAACTTAAAACACTTTCATACGGATCCGATAAGTCCCTAGAAGACAAAAGACTTCAAACATTCAAATAATCAACTAAATAACAAGCTTCAAATTCAAATCATCACCAGCCATAACATCATAAACAAATCATCCAACAGTAAAAAAAATCTAAAATTCCAATCATCACTACCATGTCACAAACTAAAAACACTATTTCCTATGGACCGGATCTGTCCTTAGAACATCAATGACTTCAAATAATCCACTAAATACCAATCTCCAAATCCAAATCACCAATTCACATAACATCATAAACAGATCATCCAACAGTAAAGAAAATCTAAAATTCCATTTCATCACTACCATGGCACAAACAACTTAGGTAGCGTTCGTTTCACATAATGAAATGAAATCTTGATGGAAATGGAAAATCGAACAACAACACTAGGAACGGAATCCACATTCCATTCCGTGGAACAAACACACCTAAATTCCAATTCCATTACATTCCACAAATCGAATGCTACCTTAAAACACTATTTCATACGCACGGATCGTGTTCGTCCCTAAAAACCAATCTCCAAACTCAAACCATCATCAATTCACATAACATCATAAACATTAAACAACAGTAAAACAAATCATATAAATCAATCAAACAAACAAACCTCCAGAAACAAAAAGAGGTTGTGACTGATGAAAGTGGACCCCACGAACAGGACCATCATGTTCATCAAACCGATCAATCAACGTCCCCATTCGATAATCCCATAACTGGATAACACCACTATGAAGACTAGCCAAGATCCATGGCCTCTTGCTGTGGAAACTTAATCCTTTCACTCGATTACTCTTTGTTTCAAACTTCGTCAACATCTTCTCACGCTTTGGTTTTAAAACCCTAATTATTCAATCAATTGATTAAGGGATTAAAGAAAACAGATGATGTAAGTTGCAATTGAATCAATCGATTGTTGTTACCTTTAGATCTGGAGGATTGTTTGGAGATCAATGAGCATAGAGCATTTGTGTGTGTTAAAAAAAGAGTGAGATCTGAGGGTGTAGAGAAGATGAGTTGTGTGAACTTACTATTATTATTAGTGTCAAGAGAGAATTACTATTTGTACCGGTGTTCGTTTTAACTACTTGAATTCAAAGTTGAAAACTTTAACTGCTTGCGTCCCTAAACTGAAATTAACTAACACATTAAGTCCAAATTTTTAACTCTGTTAACTATTTGCGTCCCTGTGTTATAGTGATTTTAGTTAACAGATTTAGAAATTTGGACCAATGTGTTAGTTAATTTCAGTTTAAGGACGCAAGTAGTTAAAGTTTTCAACTTTGGATTCAAGTAGTTAAAACCACTATAACACTGGGACGCAAAGAGTAATTCTCTCTAGTGTTTATATCCCCGAATAAACTTTCCACGACAGATAAATTTAGAGGGTGTTTGGAATTGAGTTTCAAAACAACTTATTGACTTATTAGCTTTTCTAAGAAGCCAATAATTCAATAAGTTGTTTGTCTAACCCAAAAGCACTTTCTGTTTTGGCTTTTGGCTTTTAAGGGTGGAAAAGCTGTTTTTGAAAAGTTAGAAATCCTGGCTTTTAGCTTTTGGAGAAAAATTACAAATCTACTACCCATACAACCAATATTCACAATAAGTTAAGCGAAACACTTAAAAAAACAATCTATTGACTTTTTTGACGTTTCTCATCCCAAAAGCTAATCCAAACACTTTTTTTAAAACTCTTTTTCAAAAAGTCATAAGCCATAAGCCAATAAGTACTTCTGACCAAAAACACTTTTGCATTTCCAAACTCAATCCCAAACACCCTCTTATACGATCTATCTTAAATGTGGCTTTGGGATAATGAAAAATTACGTAACGATATTGTTGAGAATTAGATGTGATGATAATATTGCATGGGTTAAATAAGCATGTATATTTCATATGCTGAATAAATATAATTTAGTCGGTTAACATAAACAAAAGTCAAGATACGTTTTTGAAAATAATCGAAAATATTAAAAGGAATTAGGTAAGAAAATAAATATTAAATAAACGGGATTATATCCTGGAAGTTTTTTCGGGATAGACAAATCTAATATGAAGTGTTAAAATATGTGTTATAATGTAAGTACTACGATATGAGAAACAACAATTTTAATCATGTGAATAAGAATGAAAATATATATTAAAAAGAAGATGTACGTATGGATGAGGAGTAGAGCCAGAAGCAACCATTGCAGGTAGGGGTGTTCAACGAATCGAATAACAAATTTTTGAATTATTCGAATCGAATTTCTTGAATTTTTTTATATTTTTACCTGAATTCGTATTCAATTCGTATTCTTTAAAATTCAATTTATTCGATTCGTATTCGATTCGAATAAGAAACTCGATTTCGAATCGAATTCGAATAAATTCGATTTAGTTCAAATTCAGCATAAATAAGAAATTTTTTACTTTTAGTTTTAAAACTAACACAAACTCATTATTTTTAACATATAAATTACTAATCTACAAAATTGATAAACAACAATATGTCAAATACGAGAATAGTTAAAATAGTTGAGTGTATAGTCCGTTAGAATTTTGTAATGTATAAGGTAAATATGTAAAATATGGTTATGGTAAAAGTTGTAGAGACTATGGATTCTTATAGTTTGACCAAAATTTAAAACTTATTTTTTTCAATATGTATATTTGTGTATGTAATAATGTATATATGTGTATATGTATTTAAAAAATATACGTGTCTAGTTTTTATTCGAATTTCGAATCGAATTTAAAATCATAAATTCGTATTCGATTCGTATTCAATTTACTGGACTCAAATTCGAATTGAATCGAATTTGAATTTCTTAATAATCGAATCAAATTCTTGGTAATCGAATCGAACTGAGTCGAATTTCGAATTTTTCGAATCCGAACCGAATTCTGAACACCCCTAATTGCAGGGCATGATTGAGGCGGTAGTCTTAAAGGTGTGGCTTTTTTTTATTTGGAAAAGAGTGGTTTTAACTTATTCTGTTCTGAATGAAAATAGAATTCCTATTTACTGGTTTAACCCACTGGTGGTGGTGGATGGTGATGGACAGTGGGTGGTGGTGGTGAATGGTGGTGTTTAACCCGCTGCAGACTAAGAAGTGGTTGGGCTAAGTCGACACCAAGAAGAACTCACGCAAACGTTTTTTAATGAAACCTCTACAAAAATACAAAGAGACTGCAAATGGCAATGTCTACGTGTGGTCTGTGCAGTGCAAACAGAAGAGCCTACGCAGACCTTTTTTAGAAAAACAAATAGCACCTTAGACTATCCATTATGGTCATCCCCTTTACCTTCATATTTTTTTAACATTATATAGACAGAAAAAAAAGAACGAGCTGATATATCCCACCAATAGCAATAGACTCGAGAGGGAAGGAAGAGAGAAAACACCATAAGACCATGTGTAGTGGGGGGCTTTATATATAAAGCCCCCCATCCTGATTGGTCCACGTGGCTGCTGAGTCAGCATGGAGAGAGAAACTGAAAAAGGGGTGTAGTGGTGGGGCTTTATATATAAAGCCCCTGAATCTGATTGGTCCACGTGGATTTTATTTTTTTTATTCTTTTAACTCAAAATAATTAAAATAAAAGGTAAATAAATATAAAAAAATTACAAATAATATTAAAAAACACACAACTAATATTATTTAAATTAAAAAAAAGTTACAACTAATATTAAAAAACACACAAACAAAAGGTAAATAAATATAAAAAAAATTACAAGTAATATTAATTTTCATCTCCGCTTTCATCGTACTCTTCTTCTTCTTCTTCATCATCACCTTCCTCTTCACCTTCTTCTTCATCTTCGCCTCCACCTTCGCCTTCATTTGGAATATACCTAACCGACCACGCATGTTGGATCAAATCCGCCGTTAACTCGTCATGTGCTTCATGGTCACGAAGTGCATATGCGTTTTGTATTCTTTCTTCCTGATTGGCTTGCGGTAGATCCTGAACGGCTTCCGGTACATAATTTTGGCATATCGCTTTACCTTCATCTTCTAGTATCATATTATGCATGATTATACATGCATACATAGCATCTCGCAGCTTGTCTGTCGTCCATGCACGAGCAGGATTTCTTATGTAATGCCAACGCTGTTGAAGAACCCTAAAACATCTCTCTATGTCCTTCCGCGCCGCCTCTTGAACCTGTTTGAAGTGTGCCCGTTTTTCATCGTACGGGTTACTGAAGGTCTTAGCGATAATGGTATACCTCGGATATATACCGTCAGCCAAATAGTATCCATGTGGGTAGTAGTTTCCATTAGCGTAAAAACACGCCTTTGCCGCCCGGCCAGAAATGAAATCCTCAATAATAGGCGACCCCTCAAAAACGTTTAAGTCGTTGCATGAACCCGCAACGCCAAAGAAGGCCGACCAAACCCAAAGATCGACTGAAGCCACCGCTTGAAGAATAATTGATGGTCATTTCTGGTCACCACGTGTGAATTGACCTCGCCAAGCGGTTGGGCAATTATACCAACGCCAGTGACGACAATCAATGCTACCCAGCATTCCTGGTAACCCATGTTCATTGTTATGCACCTCGTAAATTTTCTGTAAGTCGTACCAAGTGGGCCTTCTAAGATACCGGGCTCCGTACAACTTTATTATTCCTAAAAAATTAAATACAAAAATATATAAAAAAGTTGATCTAAGTATATATAAAAATATATAAAAAAAATTGATCTAACTATATACAAAAATATATAAAAAAGTGATGTACCTTGGCAAAAATACTCCAAAGAATCGCGTGTTGTTTTCTCGGCCATTTTTAAATACTCGTCGTTGATATCCGTCGAGTTGCCGTAAGCGAGTATACGCAGTGCCGAGGTGCACTTTTGAATAGACGTGAATCCCATATTCCCCCTAGCATCCGGTTTTTGTTGAAAGTAAGGGAACGCGTTCTCCAAATCTCCGGATATACGTAGAAATAAACGTTTGCTCATCCGGAAACGACGCCTAAAACATCTTAGGGTCGGGTTAAGTCGGGTTTTCATCGAAGTAATCCTTCATCAATCGAGCATTTGCCGAAACCCGATCTCGTTCGTAATACTGCCTACTTTGTTTTGGTGTAGTGGCAGGCGCACTAGTTTGTTCCATATATCTCGACGCAAGCGCACTCGTAACCGCATCTTGCTCCAAGTCTTCGTCTGTCGAATCACCCTCGTCGGCTAGAAACTCTTTATAATATTCTCTCGCAACAGATGAGGACGCGGGGGAACCCATTTTTTTTTAACTAAATGTTGTATTTTTATATATGTGTTTTGTGTGTGTTTTTATAAATGTGTGTAGTTAATTGTGTAGTATCTATCTATATATATAAAATAAAACACTTTTGCTGACGTGGCGTCCATTGGTAACTCCAATCCCCCCTTGAAATCGCCACGTGGCATAGTGAGGTGCAATTCTTTGTTTTTTTTTTAATTTTTCGTTTTTTTATTAAATGACATAAAACCTACCAATCATCATATATAATCCTGTTCTCCCAGCACAAACCCTAATAATCTTTTATTCTCAATCCGTTTTCACTCTACAACCCTAGAACCCTAATTGAATCAGTAGCCAACGTTACCTTTGATGACCTCGATATCCCCTTGGATGATCAACCTCATCCTTCACTCACGTCACCTAATTTATTAGGTTATTCATTCATCCTTTCATTAATCTATAATCCTTTTGATCTATATTATCAATTATCATCTTCTCATACTCAATTTGTTATTTTTCTACGTGATCACTAAACCGTTGTTTATTTTGTGTTGATTTTAATATATGTTTGCATTGAATTATCATTTTTTTTATGTGAATAGTTGGTGTGTCCTGATGATTGGCTATGCGATCTAACTTTGGAACGGTATGAAGTTAGAGAGAACAATAAGAAGATAACAAAGAAGGTATCTTTTGGTTTAATTTTCTTTTTATTTAAAATTAATTATTCAGATTGTTGCGAGTTGAAATCGTTTTATATAGTTTTAATATTTAATAAATTATGAAATATTAAAGATGAGTTTTGGTCGTTAGGTCGTTTGTCTATTTATCAATTATTCCCCTTTATTGTTTTCTGTTGTGCTGTGTCAAACAATTGCAGATTTCTAAGTTTGATTTTGCTTATAGGCCCCCATTATTTTTGCAGAGATAAGGATTAAGAAGGTGGAAACAATGGCGGACTTCAAACGAATTGTTCTTCTTTGGCATTTTTTGCTTTTTAATGCTTACGCCTGATTTTTTCTGTGCATACAGATTCACTGTGTGAAATTAATTGCCTCTACTTCTCGCCATTGCTATTTTGTTGTATGTTTTTTTTTTCTTTTATTTAATTTTGTTTTCATGATTTCTTTTGGCAATTAGGTTTATATTCTCCTGGTTAATGACCAGGAGCTTAGCTTTTTTGTTAATGGATCTTAACTTTTGTTTTTCATTAAGCTGGGTGGATGGTGTTTAAGTATGCTTTTGTTGATTTAAAAACTTCTAAAATACAATTTAATATAGAACAATCTTTACACTTCTGATCATATTTTGAAGTTTTTATGGGTGATCATGCTTGAATGTTTAGAATACAATACTATGATGTCAGCAAGAAACTATGGAGTCCATGTTTACATAAGTTTTAGGATTTTAGATTATATAATGTAATTTATGTAAGAAGTGATGGATCTTTTTAATTTAGCTAAAGATTAGTGGTTGTTAATTTAGCTACATCGTATGATGAATCGGAACCTTGGATTATCAGTGATCACTCATGTGTGACTATGTTTTGTCGACAATTGGTGACCTAATGACAATGTGCGCTATTACATACAGGAACCGGGACAGCCGGACTTAGCTACTGCGATGGTAGGCTAGGAAAAAGGTGGTCAAGGATGGGATGGTGGTGGTTCAGCATGTGATAAAGGTGTGCAACTTTTTACACCGATGCTTGATGCTTTGCCATGGTATGTCATATGCTCTTAGTTTTCAGTTTTATATGAACTGAATAGGCTTAGACTAAAACAATGTGTGCTTTTATTAAGATCTCTTGATGGATCTAATCGATGGGTTAGGGGAAACGACTAATACATGCTAATTGTTTTGTTTTGGCGATTGATTGTCGGTTGGTAGCGTTATTAGTTCCTACAGTTTGCTATGTTATTTAGTGAGATTCGATTTGATTATTGGAAGTTCCTTGAGCATTCTCTACTATGTATAAATGCATTCACAAGTATTGATTATTTCCCATTTTTCAATATTTGATTGGGAATTAATGCTAATTAGCTGATTTGAATTTAAGATTTGGAAATACAAATCATTTTTCAATATGTCATTTTGTCCTTATAAGAAAATTATTAAGTGCAATTTTAATCTTCATGACTAGATATAATAATAGCCATCATGAATATCTATCTCTTGGAAAGGTAATTTGATGTTTTTTGATAGTTTGGTAAATCTTAGTATAGGTGTTAATTTTGATATTTTGGTAAATGTTATCTAATGATCAATATATGGTTAATTTTGATATTTTTGTAGAGCTACTTTAAAGAAATGTTCAAGAACCTGGAATTTCGCGCCAAACTCAAAGGCTTTTTAGCCAAAGAAACCGATGTTGATGGTGGCGATGATGAAAACGACGATGATGGAAGCGATGATCACACTGATTTGAAATAGTTTATGTTGTAAAGTGATTTGTGACGTAAAACGAGGGTGATTGTAACGTTATGTTTGTGACATTATGTATATTTATGTGAAATATTATGTGATATATGTTGTTTTGGTGTGAAGTTAATCGGAAAATACATGTTTGAAATAGGAAAAAAGACTAATAGAGGCGACATATGTCGTCTCTAATACTCTAAAGGTATTAGTGACGAAGACCAATAAAGGCGACAAATGTCATCTCTATTAGTATAAAGGTATTAGCAACAAATACCAATAGAGACGACATGCAATAGCGACGAAAATAAGGCCAATAGCGACGATGCAATAGGGACGACATGTCGTCCCTATTGTTATTATAGTCGACTTTTGAGGGCAATAGAGCCGACAAATGTCGCCTCTATTGCCCTGTTTTCTTGTAGTGTTAAGTTTCGATTTTATTACAACATATTAGAGTTTTCAACCCCGGGACTCTCCCGGGGTAATCAGCTAGTATATATATATATAAAAATCAAAAAAAAAAATATAGCCGTTCAAAACTAACGGTCACATGACCGTTTGGCTCGTCCACGTGGCAGCATTCGATTGGTCATCATTTGGTGTGTCCGGCGTTATGCTCATGAAGCCCCAAGCCAAAAACAATCCATAGCGCCGGGGTGTAACGGTGTTCCCGGGCGCTATGGATTCAAAACCCGGGCAATAACGCCCCACTACACCCAGTCTAAGGCTTTTGGGGAGAGCGGGTGTGGTGTTTCCGCCCCCCTCCCAATCCTACTTTCCGAGTCCGTTTCCCAAACCACAACAGATGGCCTTGTAGTCTGATATACATATCACTAAATTACTACTTATCTAGCTCTTGCTTGTATATGTTATCATGATGCTTACAATAACATCATGTTACACACCTCAACAATTTCTCATTTGCGCAAATACACTAACAAAGTAAAGGCTCCAACAATAACCTTTTCCTTCCAAAATCGCGACTAGCTTCTGCGATTTGTGGCAACTGATTATGTTTGCACTAAAAGGCGAGCTAAAAACTAAACGGTACATGCAAAATAACAAAAGAAAAAAAAACATAACCCATGGAGATTTGAGGCCAAGTCTAAAGTGAAATTGTGTGGGTGAATGCAGAAGCCCATACTAAAACCATACAAGTGATGAAATGAATTACACATGTCTAGAATCCTGCTAAATGATGAACGATAAGTTAGCTGCTACTGCTACTAGCCTACTACTACTACTACTACTAAACTTCAGCTGCCTGGGTACCAAGAATCCGGTCTCGGCGTTCTACATATTCCAATGGGAACCAACCTGCCTTCCCTTCACACTCGCCTTCAGCCCAACCATTGGTTGACACCTGCCCATAACATAAAGTTAAGAATTGTAATGAAGATTTGCAGTTCACTGCTAAACCGAGTATAGAGATAGCAAAAAACAGTACGGTTTGGCAACATGTCAAAACAAGTTGGGTTGGGCCAACCCGAAACATCCTATTTTACAGGTGGGGGTGTTAATAAACCAATGAAACTACCAAAGCAAGTTAATCGATTCGGCCGGTTTGAGGTCCATGAGGTTCGAGTTTGACGGTTTAATGTCAGGCCGACGGTTTTGGAACCTGGAACCGGCCGTTTAGCCTTTTATTTATTTGTTTTTTTCATTTTTAAAATATGCAGATATGTATATGTATTAGATGCTTGAACCATTTTCTTATTTTAAACCTTTTAAAACAATAAAGAACCGTAGTTAGCGGTCCGGGCCAAAAATTTAGTCAAAACTGCCAGAACCAGACTGCTAACACCCTAAAAATTAGTAATCGTTTATTCTTTCATGTTTGGACATTAGTCCTTCTTTTGTCTTTATAATAATTATTGCGCCATTTTATATAGTTTTTGTTTCTCTCAAAAGATGAATTTATTCATACTAATCTCAAAACTAAAAAACCAGCATAAAAACTTTTTGGACCTTTCGAACAACGACGTAGTCCCCAACCGTTAAACTCAGCTCAGCATCTGACTCTGCTTCATATGGATGTATGACCTATGGTTCAAAATTTTACAACAGTGAAATCCAGCCGTCATTGTTTAAACTACAGAATCCTGAAATTGGTTGCATACCTCTGCAAGAAAGTAGTCCAAATTATCTGCTGAGCTACCATTTCTTTGAGAAGCAGATACGCTATTCTTGGATTCATCATCAGGTGGTGAAACCGCAGCCTCTGTCGGAGAAGCATCAATCCTTTGACGTTCTTGCAACATCTAAAAAGACGACACCGTCATATAAATGGGTCAATTTGGGTTATGATGTCTAAAAGTCACACAGTAAAAAATCTAGCTAAAAGAGGAAATAGGGTCAAAATTGTGAACCAGTGTACTTTATAACTAAAGCCTCCTAAACCATTTTAGTACAAAAAAATATTATTTTAATAGTTAATTTATTATCATACTTGAAATACTAGTTGGTTAGAAAAAAAAAAAAAAAAAGAAAAGAAAACTAGACAAAGTATTTTGGGTCAACCCAATGCCTGCTGTGATCACAGTAACTAGGGTATTCAACCCGTTACTCAACCCACCCAATCTGTCATTTTTGGGATCTTAGTAACTAGGTTATTCATTAGTTGAACCGGACTAGAAGAAACCGAAATTTGAATTCTGTTATGAATTTTTAAACTGAGTTAGCATCCCCAAATTCGGTTTGTGAATTCGAATTTGCAATTTCTGAAAGAATTTGACCATGTATTTGCATTTGAATTACAAAAAAAAAAAAAAATCAAATATTTTTAATTTATTTCTGCATATTATTTCTGTTTATGATTCGGTTTATTCAAAGCAACTAAAATTCGAACCAAATTCGAATTTTTTTTTTTTATTTCAAGAATTTCATATTCGAATAACCCGAAAACTGACCCAATGAACACCCATACTAATAAAGAGCGTGTTCTTCCTTTTTCATGTTAGAATCAGTGCTAGGTGTAATAGATACCTCGCCCTCAAGTCGATCAAGTATATGAATAACTTTTTCATAGTGATGTTTCTCTGCTTCAACCTTCAATTCAGGATGAAATAATTAATGCAACATTTCAATTTTAATTATCACGAAGAACTTTACAAACATTAATAATGAACTAATGAAGTAACAACAGGCATAGATTAAAAATGCATAGTTTACCATGGTTATAAGGCGTTGAAGCGTTAACCTCTGTTGTTGAGCTTCTACAGCTGACATGGTAGCAACAGCTTCCTTACCCAATACACTCATGCTCGACTTTAGCTGTTGAAGTCTAGCTTGGGCAGCTTCAAATTTTGACACGTTATCAGGATTCCCATCAGATTCCTTCACTTTTGCTTGCCTTCTTGCAACTTCAATCACCTATTATTATTCCATAAGAGTTACGGTTTGGATTAGAGGTGATTGATCAAAACTAGAATAGGTCCAAATCAGTAAGTTAGGGTATAAGTCAGGTAAAACAATTTTTGTCCAAAATTTAAATTTGAATAAAATAATAAGGAGGTTCTATTCATTAAAATGAACACTTTTTGTCCAAAATCAAATAAAATATATATAGAGGAGAAGAGGACCACTCAATACACAACCGATTTGAAGTAAAAAAAAATGCAAAAACTGCATAAATACATGTTGCTTTAAAAGTTCAAATGTGACATAAGACATTTATGTAACCGCATAGCCACCTATTTCTCTACAAGTGCTTATGCGGTTCTCTACCTAAAATTGATTATGTATTGAACACGCTTGTGTGCGTGTGCTAGCATTTTAGAAATAAGTCATATTAACCTGAGTTTCAGCTTCTTGTCTGACTCTGTCATATCTTTGTGCATGACGTCGAGCATCCTCCAAAGGAGCTCCAACAACCATAGCTCTTAAAGGTTCTGCAACCTATAGTTGAAAAAACTATTATATAACAATATAATATTATGATGTTGTGATATAAGATAATGAATGAGGACATATGGACATGGAGGTAATTTAACATCCAACATTTACATTTTGTCATAAAGGGTGTAGAAAGAATGAAGATGTGATTGTGGGGTGGATAACTAAGATAGTATCCGAAATTGGAGAATAAAACTTGTGGGTCCCATTTACTTGATGCAAATATGAATTATGAAGAACAAAAACGGGACGCACAAGATGAAAACCGGGATATACTTCATGCATTATTTAAGGGTTCCACAAAATGGATAATGAAGAATATTCTTAACTCTATTTTTCTTTGCGAGTCCCATAACCCATATCAATTCTCTTCACTTCAAATGGAACGCATAGGCACAATTTTTTCTACCCTTACACAGTTACACCATACAAGACAATATCATGAACATCATGGTCACTGAATAGGACCATAGCATATAGAAAATCATGACAATTCTTTTAACCGCAAAATTTCAAATACTAAGGTAAGATTCAAGGAAAAGGAAATGACATGCATGACAAATTGGCCATGTAAATAAAAAAAGATAATTAAATTTCCACAACTAATGTGAGAATCACCGTAATTTAAAGGTGTTCATCGGCTTGGTTTTCAGGTTATTGGGTTCAGTTTTAAACAGGTTCGGTTCGGTTATCGGTTTGAAACCGAATATTGAACACCCATGTCGTAATTTGTGCAAGTTAAACTTAGTGACATCTTTGCATTAGAATAACTTTTAGTATAAGGTGGAGAAGTATCATTTACCTGGCTGCCAAGGGCTTTCAATAGGTTTTCTCTTTCCCTTTCAATATCCATACGAGCACTACTGTAACTCATTGCTGCTTTGGATAGAGCATTACCGCTGGTGCAAGTGTTCTCTGCTCCATATTTCCTGCTGTCTTCAGAGAGTTTAGTACCTATTGGCAAAAGTGCACACACATACGATCAGAGGTTGCAGTATGGGCCGGTTTTGTGACGGATCCAAAACAAGTTTGGCTTAAACAATTCATTTTAGTACGGTCTAAGATGGACAGGTCAAAACGGGCCAGGCTTTATCGAGGAACGGTTCATCATCCATATTTCAGAAACAAATCATAAAGAACTTATGTTAGTTTGGATTGCAAAAACAATGTTATTATTAGGATAATAATCTTGTTCTTTTAAAGAACAAGTTATGAGGTTGTAACTTGTACTTGTATGCATAAAAATAGGCTTCGCGTGAGTTTCAATCCATTTGAAGTTCCATTTGACCCATTTAAGATTAAACGGAATCAACTAGACCATTCATAAGTAAATGGTTGAAATTGCACCTCAACAAACAGTTACCGACATTACAATAAATTCTGATGGTAGTTTACACAATAGCTAGCTTACCGATTTCAACTTGCTTTGATCCAACTACAATAAAACCCTCAACACCACGGACGATGTCACGTTGAAAGTGCTGGTAAAAAAAACAAGAAATCACATATAAGCTAAAAAATAATAATATAACAAATAAAAGCACAAAGTAAAAAACTCAAACATAGGAAACCTTAGCAGCTCGCGTGGATATGTAAAGCTTTTCAAGCTTTTGATGCTGCTGCAATTCTACTTCATTGGCTAGTAAATCTTCAGAACCTCCTAGTCCACCAGCAAATTGTTTGAGAACAGCCTAACATGTATTAGTACAAGCGGAAAAAAAAGTCAGCAATCCGAAAGTCAACGATTTGACACAAAAAACCAGCACACTTTACAATCTTGAATTCTATTTACATAATGCACCTGCCTACAAAAAGGGATATCAAAATAGAAAAATGCGAAGGAAAGAACAAATAATCTGTCAAGTAATTCTAACTATTTTTTGGGATTATTAACCTCCCAAGTCAAAATATGTTTTAAATTTTCACAGGGAAGATTTTTGTATCTCATAATACCATATACACAAAGTTTAATGACCCCCTTGAAGGCCACATGCCTAGTGCAAGCTGTGTTTTACCTAATCTCATTAGTTAGCACTTCGCAGGGTACTGGTAGGACCTGTGAGTTTTACCAATAACAGGTACTTCCAATCAATTGAAAAAAAAAAGGTGCAATGACCATTGTCAAATGTCATTCAGTAAACCTACAATAATAATAATTTGGGAGCTTAGAACCATACTTCTGATGTGGGATAGGATGTTACATTGTTTCCCACTCAGGACAAGATACTACACAAAATTAACATGACTATTAACATGACTGTTTAGCTAATTTAAGACTATCATTTGATCATTTTCCCGTCTCAGCCTCCGCTAACATTCTTGTAAACCATGTGTAGAACTGTAAATCATTTCCAAAATAGCAAATCTCACATTATTTTCTAGCATGCAATATGTCTTTTTTGGAGCAAACGGAACCTTGGTCTAAAGAAGACGCGCCTCTTATAGTTCTGAGTCAAAACTGATCAAAATTAGGGTCCGTAAAGGTTTATATGTAACAACAACCTACGGGATTAAGAAAAGCATTTTGGTTGCAAATAAAGCTTATTTGGTTGTACATAGACGCGCTCAAGCCTACACAATGTTGTGGAACAAGGTCTAGACGGCCAAGTACTTGCCGAGTAATCGCTACAAGGCATAGCGCCGAGGCTATTTTCTTCAACTCTGCCTAATTACTCATAATCGATCAAAGGCGGCTTGGTTTAAAAAACCGATAAGAATACCGAGGCGACAAGGTCTAAAAGCGAGGCGCAAAGCGCAAAAGCGATGCGCTTTTTGTACGCAAAGCGAAAATTGATTATAAAATTTTATATGTATATTCAAAAGGTTTTTAGCATCCCCTAACTAAAATAAAGCTATAAATAAGGTTTATACATGTTTTAACAAATAAAAAACCGACATGTACTACCTAAAAGCCTATTGTACAACATTTCACTGCACAATAAGAGCCGTGTACACGCCTCCATGCGCATCAGGTCAATATTTTGCCTAAAAAGCGCGCCTCAGGTGCACATCATGTACATTGTGCGCCTCAGGTCACCTAAAGCGCTGCTCATTGTGCCTCAATGCGCCTCGCGCCTAGGCACGCGTTTTAAAACCAAGAAAGACGATCAACCTCGGCTAGAATCAGATTTACTCAGTCAACACAGTACAAGTGTGATTAACAAAAAAAACATAATTTCTATGTCTATAATATTAATGAATAGTTTTTTTTTTTTTTTGAAATACTTTAGTATTTGAAGGTATTTGAACATGTTTTGTTATAAGTAAAATTGTAACATTCGAGACATACACAGTTCCGGAAAATTAATTTCTTTATAATTTACCATGTCCAAGTACTAGCTACTCCCCAGTTCAGGGACGTGAAGCTTTTGAAACCTAAAGGAAACTTAATTTTGCAAATAAAGTACCTCTAATTTCAATGAAGCCTCTAATTATGCTACAAGACGACCTAAAATTTGAAAAACTAAACACAGTGTTCTACTTCTACCGTTGTTCATATCAACTAATAAGACCCTAGAACAATTTGTAGATAATAAGACAGTGAAGAGTTTGTATAGATAGTCACCTGCTGTTGTCTAGCGACTTGTTCTCTGAGCTTCAGAGCTTGTTTTCGTATGGCATCCATATGCTGTCTAATGTGTTGTCTTCCTTCCAACCACTGAAATGAAATTTGGGGACGCTTTTTTTTAATTCTTTCTTTGTTTGTTGTGGTCAGATGTGTGCAAGGCTTGTCATTTGTCAACAAAAAGTGTGACTAGGACGTTTTGTTTTCAAATCTACTCCAAATTCAAATCAAACTAGTGGTTTGTGACGGTATCGGTATTTGTTACAGCGAGAAAAGTCAGAAAATAAAATCTTAGATATGTTTAAAATGATGTCGATATTTGTTTTGCATTGATTGGAAATTAGAACAATAAATACGCCTTTATATTGATATTGGTATTGATGTTGTTTGTTGAAGTCGGTTCGTTTCGTCACAGTACTGGTATGGTACCGATACTTGTATAGCTTACGATATCAAAAAGTGTTTTATTTCTAATACAACTACATTTTCAACAAATTTATACCGGAATGGTGAGTAACAAAATATTAAACACATATGCGTGTTTGTGTTTCTTTTTAAGTTAGGGAACACAAGTTATTAGAGAAAAGTCAACTATACAATAATTCGATACGTTAAAAACATGTATTAGTTATTAGAGAAAAATCAAATCATACAAACACACTAGGTTTGAATTTCATGTGTTATGCGGTCGAATGTATAATTAATTGTTAAAAGGAAATAAAATGTTTAAGATTATGCAACTTATACTGATAATTACGTATCATATATTGATAATTACACAACTTATATATTAATAACGCAACCTATTTATAATTATGCATATACATAATTGAGCATGTCATATGCAGAACACGTCGACTTTTAAAAAAAAGCCAATACTTTGAGAAAATAGTGAATGCTCTATTTTATGGTCAATTTTTAAAAAATATATGCTAAACATATTTTTATATAGAATACTAGGTTATGGCCCATGTTTCACACGATTTAACAAATAAAGATATTATAAAGCACTAAATTATAATTAACTAAAATAAAATATTAACGTAAATAACTAGAAAGGAAATCTATCTATGTATATGTATATCTATCTATAACAACTAATAAATAAAACTCCCTCTTGCGACATGTCATTTTATTCTTCTTTCTTTAATTTTTTGGT
This sequence comes from Ambrosia artemisiifolia, assembly GCA_032199755.1. Classification (NCBI taxonomy): domain Eukaryota; kingdom Viridiplantae; phylum Streptophyta; class Magnoliopsida; order Asterales; family Asteraceae; genus Ambrosia; species Ambrosia artemisiifolia. The sequence goes on from CM063523.1 coordinate 16,502,484, forward strand.
TCCTCTCATTATGACACATGGCACCATCTTCTTTAGTTTTCATTTTTCTTCACATTTTCTCAAGATTTTTTTTTAAATCTCTCCTATATTCCTCCTCTATTCATTATATACCCCTTTAATCACAATTATTATTTTTATATCACATTAATAACTTTCTTCTTTCTTAATATTAGTCAATCTTCCGCAAATCAATCTTCCACAAGTAGTTAGGCATCCCCTTTCATTCACAAACCTTAATCTTTGGCTCCATTTGTTCGCATGGTTACAGTTGAACGATCTTCTTCGTATACTAAACCCGAAGAGTTAATTTCCGTAGGTATGTTCTATTTATATTCGACTGTTTCGGTTTTCATTCGTATGTTAGTGTTCAGTTTTATCTATAACTTGAAATAATTCCTATAGAAATGTTTGAATCTCCATTAGTTTTAAACGCTTGAATTGGTAAACGTGTGATGTCTTTATTTGGTATTGATGTAGATTTAGAGTTAGGGTTTTGTACAACAATAATCAAATTACAAAAAATTAATCTCAATTCAGAAGATCTGTGATGTTTTTGATTGCTGCTCTGTTTTAGTGTTAAATTGTATCCTCTAGATGACTATTTATGTTAGATGTTTGTAGGTTATTGTTTATATTTTTGTTAATTCGTTTGATTAATCTCATCTTCTAATGAAGATTTAGTGTTAAATGATTTAGGTTTTCAACGTTATTGTTTTCAAATTTGTTCCATCCGATTGTTTCTTCTTTTGTGGATGAGTTTTTATGTTAATAAAAATCCCTATTATTAATGTTATCAATGTATTCGTTATTTATGTTAATGAAAACCCATATTATTATGTTGGTGTTCATCATGTTCATACGGATTAGGATATTGCTCTTGGAATAGATCAGAATATCATCAATAAACATGATGACGAAATTATCAAGATAAGGCTTACAAACACGGTTCATCAAATCCATGAAAACCGCTGGTGCGTTGGTGAGACCAAAAGGCATGACCAAGAATTCAAAATGGCCATAACGAGTTCGAAAAGCAGTCTTCAGAATATTGGCTTCTTGCACATGCAACTGATAGTATCCGGATCTCAAATCAATCTTCGAATAAAAGCTAGAACCCTGGAGTTGGTCAAAAAGATCATCGATACGAGGAAGAGGGTAACGATTCTTGATGGTCACCTTGTTCAGCTCACGATAGTCGATGCCCCTGCAAAGGCTTCCATCCATCTTCTTCACAAACAAGATAGGGGCTCCCCACGGGGAAGAACTAGGTCGAATGAAACCCTTTTCCAAGAGTTCCTGCATCTAGGTAGACAATTCCTGCATCTCGAGAGGTGCAAGACGATAAGGGGCTCGAGCGATAGGGGCTGCATCAGGTGCAAGATCAATACCAAACTCGACTTGACGGTGAGGAGGAAGATTAGGCAACTCCTCAGGGAAAACATCGGGAAACTCCCGAACCACGGGAATATCTTCGATCTTCTTCTCATCATCAGATGACACAGAAACAAGAGCCAGAATGGCAGAATAACCCTTCCGAAGATATTTATGGGCTTTCATACAAGAAATGATACTCAAAGGAGCACCGCTTTTCTCACCAAGCACAGAAAGAATCTCTCCATCGGGGAGAGGGATCCGAATAATCTTATCAAAACAAACAATCTCTGCACGATACAACGACAACCAATCTATGCCCACAATGGCGTCAAAAATGTCACACCACGCCAATGACGGAAACACGTGGCGCAACGCTCGAAAGTATATCAAAGTCAAGATTAACACAAACCATAATTAATTAGAAAAGATCATTTATTAAGATGTCGAAATTAATTACTTGTCTTAAATAAAACAACAATATAATGTTAAAAAAAATAGGGTTTTCCATTTATGTCTCATCCCATTAGTAAATGTAGGTGAAACCCCCGACAAGAGTCCGACATTCCGAATCCCACCGTACTAGCCCCATATCTTCTTAGCACTTAGTTACCTGAAAGATATGTTTAAAAAAAAAAGACGTCAATATATAAAATATTGGTGAGTTCACAGGTTTTTGGTTTTATACTTTCAAAACATTTGATAACATCATTCGAAATATATTAAAGTGGTGTCCACTGTAAGAGTTGCAAGTTCCTACAATTTACTTGAGCCTATAACTAACCCAAGACAAATAATGCCTCGCAAAATAGTTGTTTCTCGGAAAATTAACAACTTAGTTCAGAATATGTGCATCCCTAGTTTATACCGTAATATAATCGAAGCTATCGATTTAAGGATGGGCCTTGTCGGGCACCAATAGTACTATCCAAATATTCCTTTGGTTCTCGATTTCATACACAACATCATACGAGTAAATGGTTACAGTGGGCGAGGACTCACCCCGAGTGGTGTATGAATAACAACAACAACAACAAAAACTCAAGTACACAACATGTCATTTAGTATATTTCTACAACAAAACATATCTTTCCCCCGAAAACAAAACAGTAAAAGTAGGGCCGTGAAACTCACCTGAAGTGCAGCGTGCAATTAAATGGCAGAGAATAGTAAGTCCAAGATCAAACACCTATAAATATCCTAGACGTATAAATTACTAAGTCCATAGCGTGTGTTTTTCGGCAAGTTGTACATCAAATTCCCGACGCTATTATTTAGTCCAATTCCCCGTTTAATTAAATGTATATCCTAGGTCTGTTGGTGTTATGTTACCCTTGTTATGAGTTACGCTTATATTTTCGTATTAGTTAACTCGTCTTATTTTACCATCGACTCGACTCACCTTACCGTATAATTATTTTCCCATTAAATAATTATGCTAGGGTCTTGTCGATCGACTTTTCATTTACAATACTCGACTCGACTCACTCTCCCATATATTTATTTTCCCATTAAATAAATATATTAAGACCTCGTCGACTCGATATTATACCTTTAACACTCGTCTCGACTCACCTCACCATATATTTACTTTCCCATTAAGTAAATGTATATTAAGATTTCATCGATTCGATATTTCACTTTCAACGTTCGATCCGACTCACTTTACCATATATTTACTTTCCCATTAAATAAATATATTAGGATTTTGTCGATTCGAACGATGTCAAGTTCACGTGCTCGTCTTATACGTGAAATCTTTGTGGATTCGTGTGTTAGTTTTCTTACGAGTAAATTTCCAACACTTAGGAAAGTGTTACGTATTATCACCCAACTTATATATTTTAGTTCATAAAATATATATATTTATTCATTCCTTTAAATGCGACCACATTCATGTATGCATTTTGTCGGAATTTATACTACGCATATTATTCATCCGTTCCAACTTAAGTTCGTAATATAAATACGTTACACTCGATTGTGTATTTATATATATCTTCATGTCCCGAATATTATAAGTCGTGTATATATATATTTTGTAGGAATAATTACTTGTCGTCGTAACATCGTTTTTCCTACGTCCACAATATATATATATATGTATACTTTGTTATTTTTCCTAACGTTTCCACAATATATTTCTTTGAAATTAATAAACCTTTCATTTCTACATAATTTACTTGGAAACTAACAATACTTGTATTTTAAAGTTCAAGACTTGATTACTTACAATTAAAATGCTCCAACACTTATATATTCCCATAAATATATAAGTGTTCATTTTATACAACTTTTCATCAAGTCTTTAAATTACCAATTTATTATAAGAACCTTTGTTTCTATTCTTCCCAATATATTTGGTAATTCATATTTTTATAAAATCTTATTTTATAAAAATTCATTTTATACACAAAGACACATTTTTGTAAGTTAACAATTAGTTCACAAAACAACCTTGGAAAGTTAACATCTTCCACTTTTTACACCAAACTTTCCAAAGTTACATTTTTAGATCAAAGTTTCCAAAATGTCATTTTATACCCCTAACTTCATAAAGTTATCAATTAACTCCTTTAACTTTCTAAAAGTTACGTTTTCCACTTAAATCTTCCAAAAATGACAATTTAACCAAAACTAGTAAACTTATTTTTTATCAATTTGTCCATAATAATTATTATTATAATTCTACACTAGTAAAAGTCCATAATACTCTTATTAGGAATATTATTATATGTATTTAGTGTATTAAGTCCAAAGTGTCCAACATGTCCATGTGTAGAGTTTTAAAGTTAGTTTCTCATGAAGGTGTAATTTTTATATGTTTTGTATCATGTTTATGTTCCAACATATTATTATGTTTTAGATGGTTATATTAAGATAATTAAAACCATTTTTAAGTATATTCAAGTTACATTTATAAAAGCTACTCAAAACATCATCAAACATAACTTATGTGAACTTATAAAAATTACAAAAATTTTATAAAAACTCTATAAAACTCACGGCATTTATAATAGAATTATAAATATTTGTTAAACTTTGTAAAACATATGTTATCTCATTATTAACACTCTAGCTTTATATGATTTTAAAGCTTTAACATGTGTTAGATTATATTAACATTTTTAACTTACAAAAACACCAACAATAATAAGAATAACTCACGGCCCTTATAAGGTTTATTAACACTCCATTTTAGTCTTGTAACAATGTATAATTCATGTGTTAAAAATATAGTTTCCAACCCCTTATACAACTTGCTTTAAAACATAAGAATTTAACAACATTTTTATAGAACAAAAAGCAAGATTAAACTTACTACTAGCACAAGGCTAGGGAAGATAAAAACACTTGGTTTTGATGGGGTTTAGTGTGTTCTTCCAAGTGGGTTAAGCTCCTAGCTTGATAACACACAAAAAGGGTTTTGAATGTGAGAATGTATGAGTGATTTCTTGTAGTTTAGAAGTGAAAAATGAGGGTGTGTGTGTGTGATAAACTCACAGCAAAAGGGAGCAGCAAAAGAGGAGTTTTTGTGAGTTTGTTCAAGTGTTGGAGTTGTCTTATAACATGCATGACAATCCTAAATCCCAAGGCCATGCAAGGAATCTTCAATTCTCAAGAAAATGGAGTCCAAGTTACAATAAAGACCACAAAAGGATGGAATGTCATGGGATCATGGGGGGGGGGGAGGTTTGTGTCTCATTTGTGGTGGGGTCCACTCAAAATTTTGTTAAAACTTATTATTTGTGTTAAACGGGGGTGTTGTTCGGGTGTCGTTCGGGTTTTATTCGGTTTTAAATCACGCGTTATTTGGACTTTATTTCCAGCTCTAAAATTTTTTTAACATAGCCTAATTTAAGTGTTGATAAGTTATTTAGGCTTCGGTTGGGTGAAATTACGAGTTATACGCGTATCGGGTGCGATACGCGCACTTTATTCATTACCGGGTGATTTGTATTTTGAGTTTTCACTTATTGTTTTGGAGTTCCAAAACACATAATATTTTATGAAAATACCATTTATTTTATATCCCGGGTGTTTGGGATCATTTCCAGATATTTATCTGTTATCGGGTAATTACCAACGTCCATTCCGGATAAGTACATTTGCACGCGATTTCGCCGTGCATCTAATTAAACTAATGCATTCCTATGTATCCTATGGGGAATTCTCTATTCTCTAAAAGCCACTATACTAATTTAATATGGCACACATATAATTATTAAATATTAATTAATTAATCAGTTAATTCGTACGGATTTACCTTATTTTTGCCGGTTGTTACATGCTCCCCCGTTAGAAGAATTCCGTCCCGGAATTCAGTTCAAGTCATCCGTTACAGGGTATCCATGTACGGGGCGGATATTTGTTCTGCACTCGATTTCCTAGTTCCTATGTGAACTCGGGTTCACGCTAAGTGTTCTATAAACGCAATATCCTGATCCAACAGGACTAAGCTTTCGGACTTTCCGATCCATAGTATCTATCGAATTCCCGAAATAGCGAAGCTTAGTGTTAGCATGGATCTCGTCGGTCGAGAAAACCACAACTCAACAACAACACAAACTCAAATCCGACTTACGGATACATCAAGAATCCTATTAAACGCTCATAAAAGCAAGATCTTAAAGAAAATCGCGAGGCCAATCATGACCGATATTTCCAAGCGACTGGAACATCAAGGTCTGAGTCCATCATGATTTTCAGGCCTAACAACACTTTACCGAGGAGCTACCCTTAGTGACAACCTGTCATCGACTTGAAGTTCTAAAGGCGAGCGCCTTATCCGCATGACTTCTCGATCAGTCTCGATTCGTTTCCAAACGATCATAGACCTGATAGGTTTATTAGTCGTTTCTAGAATAGTGTAGGCCTAGTTACGTGTCTTCCCTCGCTTGCCACTCGACGCAATAGAGGTTTAGACTTATGCCATGAAAGGCTTGAACGATACATTCCGAACACTTGAGTGATAACTTCAAGCATACGGCAAGGTTAGCAACGAAGCGTACGAGCTCCGTTTACTACAAGAATCAACGGTATCATCGCGCAATAATACCGCTAGGAAAAGTTCATTCTTTTGGGCCGTTCGCCCGAGAATGATAAGCCATACTCGCATCCAACAGAGTATATAAGGCTTGATGCAATGTCTAGAGAAACTTGCGTTACACGGCTACAGCAATCCGATATTATAGATATCATCGCCCCGTGCTTAAGCACTACTTCCTCGAAGTATAAATGGGCTAATATCCTAGTATACCGGTTTTAAGAATGGGTAGGGATTGGGAGGGTTCCGGTAAGCGATTAGCTGTCACTCAGACCATATCACAATCGCTCGGACTTGCATGAATGGTCCTCAACTAAGAGAAAATTTTGCCCGTCAAGCGATCAGCGGAGAACATTAATGTTTCCGAAATCATGTCTTCCCATACGACTATGGGTATGTATCCAGGGTGTGGCTTGACTAGCAAAGAATATAAGGGTCAATCATTTCCAGTGATTGCCACTGGGAAGTCGAAGCTTCCAACATTCGAATTACGCTACAACAGATGATCCTACCAGATCACAGAACAAAAGACCACATCGTAAAATGCGTTGGTTACTACAGGAACGAGGTATACGGTACAAGAGTATCCACTCCAAGCAAGGCTACTCAACACGAGTTCCGTTAAGTGTGCCTTAAAGACACGATCCGTTCCATCGGTATTGACAATATTTTCAATCGATTTCGAGCGGCACTGACCACTCTCTCTCGAATTGACTATTGGAGTCAACACAACGGTCCTTAAAACAAAAGGAGAACTAAATTTAAGCTTTTCAATTCCTCTAGGGCTCCAACACGCTTGGACCATTTAGGAAATGTGTCAAATTAGGCCATGAATGCTATTCACGTCATGGCATGAAAGTCATAGGCACAGGTTCCTCCTTTGGGACTTGACAACCTTATACTTTGAGGCTATCTTCAAAATAAATACGATGGACAAAATGATGAGCAAGATCCAGAATCTTCCCATAAGGTAGATCCTTTGGCGACCCAAGATACACACTCATGGGTATATAGAGTGGGCTTTGAGCTCATCATGATTAGTCAGGCTCTTGACCGCACTGACATGCAGGTCGCTAGGCTATAGAGCCTGAAACAACCGTAGATAGGGACAGGGAACCCTGCTCCAGCGTGAGCAAAGCTCCTAGACAAGAACTAGAGACATTTACAACGACTTAAGGTCATGAGATTGAAATCAAATTCACACATGAACAAGGAAGCTCATAGGAGAAACGGATTTATACAAAAACATAATCAAGACAACACATTACGGCAGGTTAAAATGGATGATAAGGAATACAAGATAAACGATTGGTAAAGCATTAGCAATTTGAAGTTGTGCAGCCATACTGGCTAGTTGCTGATTCAGTTGAGTTATTGTTTCCTCATGCATGGCGATTTGCTCTTGCTGATTACGATAATTTTCATCCATCGTCTCTATGCTATGCTTAAGATTATTACACCTTCTCCTTAACTGAGAAATATCGGTTTCAAGTTCATCAATACGAGTTTGCTCATTACGAGTTTCAGGAGACTTATCAATTACCGAGATGGCGTTTTGAAGAGTCTTAATCTGCTCTTCCTGACGTGAACATCTACGGGTTAAAGTTGTCAAAGCTTGGTTGACTACCTTACTGGATAGTGTATAATCTGGTGTGGCGGTTGAGGATTCTCCAGCTTCAACAGTGGAACCTAAACCTTCCTCCTATGCCCAGTCTCTCAATTTCCTTGGGATGTAACTCCATCCACCATCATCAGTTTTCATTCTTTTTGGCGAGGACTCTTCTTCCTCAGGCTCAGCCTTGTCTTTTCCAGTGGTCGCTCTAGACCTCCTACGAGCATCTACAAGGCATTCCTCTAATGCAGGTTGGGTAACCTATCTTGATGGGATCGCGGCATCAATGGGAGGTGTAGATGTGGGTAACAATGTAGGTGTTAGCAAAGGTGCCTGAGATGATGCCTCATCTCTGGAGTTAGAATTAGAAGAGGTAGGAGCGTGACTTGTCATTTAGCAGTAAAATTGATAACTTGCTTGATGAAGCTTAATGCTTATGAGGTGAATGGAACTGGATGAAAATGGCTAAATCAAAGGTATGGAATTACTAACTGATTGCTCCTTCTTTAAAGGGATCGAATTTGAATGGTTACGATTAAAATATCGAAGTGGGCTACCCGTGTTCTTCTCAAAAGTTGGTCCGCTTTGTCCATTACTGCGCATTAACCCGACCAATGCTAATAATGGAATAGATGGGACGTATCAGTGAGAGGTTGAGGTGGCGCTTCCACCCAAAGAAAGATAAGGGCAGCACTAAACATTACTTTTACGCAAACCACAAGACAACACCACGGCATCCATGACAAAGCAATACAACGACAAGACAACAAAACGACGAAGAAGCATAACGGCAAGGCAACACGATAGCAGAGCAACAACGGCAAAGGAAAGACGAAGGCAAGGATACCACTAAGACCGGCTCGCATTACGGTGCGTCTCAGCTTACTCATGGTGGCGGAATCCTTATTCGCATCCTCAACTACAAACCTATACTCCATAGGCTCATTGGTAGGAACGATTGGGTCAAAAGGTGCAATCGGCACTATTAGCAGGAATGGGAGCGATAGACTCCAGAAAAGAAACTGGCTCGTTCGAACTGAAATTCATGTAGGGAACATAACTATAGACTTGACGGGAACAACGAAAATGATCTAACACCAACAGTAATCTCTATAGGGGTTACGGAGAGGAAACGGCATCAAACTTTGCAGGAGTCTCAAGAATAACATCAATCATCAAGTTCGGCAGGACCTTCAGAACCAACAACATCTAGCTCAATATGAGCTACGAAAACAACCGTAACAGACATAGAAGGAATTAAGGAACGACATCAATAACAACAAAAGGCTCGATGGGAACCTTAGACTTGTTGCAGCTTTTAGATGTGTGGCAAATAGGATCCGTAGGACCTTGAAATCCACCAACATCTTTTCCAATATCAAAGATAGTGGTCACAACAATTATAACAAATAGTACAGGAGAAGGATCATGATTTATCAAGACGCATGATTATATAGACATGATACAGACTCTGACGAATCAACCGAGTCTTCCTTCTTATTGGGTCCTCTTCCATGTTCCGTTGGCACAAGCATCGACAATCATCTGATTAAGCGTCTTTACGTCAGCTAAACGAGGTCGATGGACTTTATTCCAGACTGTCCATGTGGTAAGGATACCCAAGCATGACAAGAGTTCAGACAGGATGCATTATCCATAACGAATGGGTCTCGCAAACTCTATCTACAAACCATCGAGCTGAGGGAACACAACGTCTCAGTATCTATAGGGACTAATGAAAAACACTTTGCATTAGTTGTCGACCGAATAGATAACTAGTCTCATTGTCGCGACGGGGGTAGCTGACATTCAGCATTGCAACAAGGGCAATGGAATGTCTCCCCATGGATACGTTTAGTTAAACAGAGTAATGTGACCGCTCTCAGCAGTCAACCATTTGATTTGAGGGGATTTCAATGTCAGCAGGAGGCGTCTTGCGACATTTGATAATTTCTGAACACACACTTTATGATTTCAGTTTCCGAAGTGTGGTTTCACTCCCCAAGATTTATGGCGGATTCAACATGCTACACGCATCAAACACTCTCAGGCGTTCACCTGCTCGAGTGAGACTACTAAGAATCCTTGAAATAAAACAAACAGAAGAGGGATAGAGGAGTCTTACGTTGACCTTCGTATCTTAAGATAGTAGTATGACATAAGCACCAAACTGCTAAGCCTATCACGAATCATCTTTCGGAATATGATCCAGGGCTATCACAACGACTATTGAACCATACATGAACGCTCAATACATCGAACAGTGGTTTCTCATGGGGTAATCGTATGCACTTCCAAGTTAGGCCATAGCCAAACGCAGGCTGGGGCTTGCTTTTCCACTACACTACGTCATCACAACACTGGCAAACGCTGCCTCGGTCGTGATCAGTGGCCGAAATTTTTGACATAAGAGAAAATTAGCAAAGCCTAGGACTTGCAGATGTGCGATACAGCCGACTGATTTCGCAATCAGTCTGCAACCACATATGAACTACCAACATTGTCGATTCAGACGAGGGCTATCGAGTCTTCTAGATAAGAGTGCTCAAGCCTCCTAACCTAGCAACGTCGATTTGGTCCTCAAATTGGAGAAGGAACACCTAGCCCTTGAAGACAACTGGGGCATGTGTTTGATCAAGAATGACTTACTCACAACAACAACAAAGCAGCACACGGGCCACGAGTCTCATAACTGATCACACATTGTCCCGTGCTCAAACCAAACTGGTTCCTGCAGGGGCACACCCTTGGTCTTCACTGGGTCCTAGATACAACATTCTTTGTATCATATACACATTCAATACTTCGGTAGACAGTGCATCCTCGTTCGTCCGCTCCTTTGGAAAAATTTTCTGGCGAAGGCATTCAGCTACTATACAAGGGAGCTTTCATCTCTCGTCCCTATCCGATGCGAGGGTTTACGTCAGTTTACTCATATTATCAGGCGTTCGAGTTCTTCTGCGTTCGAACCTTAGAGGTAATGTTAAAGAAGGCTCATTGGGTTTGCTAGGAATTTAATCAAAGGATATCGATAAGAAAAGCGAAGTCTGAACCTAGAGGACAAGAACAACAAAAACAAGGAGTGATCACCAACCTCGGACCTAGCGCCCACTAAATGTTACCGTGCACCCCAAATTATTATTACGTGTGCACCCGTAATGATAACTCGCGTTGCCAGGTAATCTTGGTGCCCGCTAGTCCCGAACTTCCTGATCCAGGAACAGGGGATTCATACAACAAGGACTTTGGACTAGTTTCGTTTTCACAGCATGGGCAACATGGCGACATCCATTAGCGCGATAGAGGTTAGTCCTTCCGATCATCCTATCCACGGGTAAGCGGCTGAGTTCATCGCAGTCCACAGCGTCTTCCCACTTGTTGGTATCGATGATCGACGCAAGAGTGCGGACTAAGGTGAAGCGTGACACGACTTTATCAAAGGCAAAATATCCGTACTACTTAAATGAATTAACTAGCCCTAGTTAGAAAATCATATCTTACACAACATAACATTCCTATCCTTATTTTCTAACATTTCATATATTGACACACATGGCTAGTCGGTCGGAATTTCCCCTTGTACATCCCATGTACAATTTTCTTTCTTTTCAAAAAAACGTTTCATTGTGTTTTAGTTTGAAAACTTTGTTTTCGAGCCGAAACCGGTTATAGTCTAGATTTTTCAAAAATGCTAGTTCGCTATAACCTTGGCTCTGATACCACTTCTGTCACACCACGCCAATGGCAGAAACACGTGGTGCAACGCTCGAAAGTATATCAAAGTCAAGATTAACACAAACCATAATTAATTAGAAAAGATCATTTATTAAGATGTCGAAATTAATTACTTGTCTTAAATAAAACAACAATATAATGTTAAAAAAATAGGGTTTTCCATTTATGTCTCATCCCATTAGTAAATGTAGGTGAAACCCCCGACAAGAGTCCGACATTCCGAATCCCACCGTACTAGCCCCATATCTTCTTAGCACTTAGTTACCTGAAAGATATGTTTAAAAAAAAGACGTCAATATATAAAATATTGGCGAGTTCACAGGTTTTTGGTTTTATACTTTCAAAACATTTGATAACATCATTCGAAATATATTAAAGTGGTGTCCACTGTAAGAGTTGCAAGTTCCTACAATTTACTTGAGCCTATAACCAACCCAAGACAAATAATGCCTCGCAAAATAGTTGTTTCTCGGAAAATTAACAACTTAGTTCAGAATATGTGCATCCCTGGTTTATACCGTAATATAATCGAAGCTATCGATTTAAGGATGGGCCTTGTCGGGCACCAATAGTACTATCCAAATATTCCTTTGGTTCTCGATTTCATACACAACATCATACGAGTAAATGGTTACAGTGGGCGAGGACTCACCCCGAGTGGTGTATGAATAACAACAACAACAACAAAAACTCAAGTACACAACATGTCATTTAGTATATTTCTATAACAAAACATATCTTTCCCCCGAAAACAAAAAAGTAAAAGTGGGGTCGTGAAACTCACCTGAAGTGCAGCGTGCAATTAAATGGCAGAGTATAGTAAGTCCAAGATCAAACACCTATAAATATCCTAGACGTATAAATTACTAAGTCCATAGCGTGTGTTTTTCGACAAGTTGTACATCAAATTCCCGACGCTATTATTTAGTCCAATTCCCTGTTTAATTAAATGTATATCCTAGGTCTGTTGGTGTTATGTTACCCTTGTTATGAGTTACGCTTATATTTCCGTATTAGTTAACGCGTCTTATTTTACCATCGACTCGACTCACCTTACCGCATAATTATTTTCCCATTAAATAATTATGCTAGGGTCTTGTCGATCGACTTTTCATTTACAATACTCGACTCGACTCACTCTCCCATATATTTATTTTCCCATTAAATAAATATATTAAGACCTCGTCGACTCGATATTATACCTTTAACACTCGTCTCGACTCACCTCACCATATATTTACTTTCCCATTAAGTAAATATATATTAAGATTTCATCGATTCGATATTTAATTTTCAACGTTCGATCCGACTCACTTTACCATATATTTACTTTCCCATTAAATAAATATATTAGGATTTTGTCGATTCGAACGATGTCAAGTTCACGTGCTCGTCTTATACGTGAAATCTTTGTGGATTCGTGTGTTAGTTTTCTTACGAGTAAATTTCCAACACTTAGGAAAGTGTTACGTATTATCACCCAATTTATATATTTTAGTTCATAAAATATATATATTTATTCATTCCTTTAAATGCGACCACATTCATGTATGCATTTTGTCGGAATTTATACTACGCATATTATTCATCCGTTCCAACTTAAGTTCGTAATATAAATACGTTACACTCGATTGTGTATATATATATATATATATCTTCATGTCCCAAATATTATAAGTCGTGTATATATATATTTTGTAGGAATAATTACTTGTCGTCGTAACATCGTTTTTCCTACGTCCACAATATATATATGTATACTTTGTTATTTTTCCTAACGTTTCCACAATATATTTCTTTGAAACTAATAAACCTTTCATTTCTACATAATTTACTTGGAAACTAACAATACTTGTATTTTAAAGTTCAAGACTTGATTACTTACAATTAAAATGCTCCAACACTTATATATTCCCATAAATATACAAGTGTTCATTTTATACAACTTTTCATCAAGTCTTTAAATTACCAATTTATTATAAGAACCTTTGTTTCTATTCTTCCCAATATATTTGGTAATTCATATTTTTATAAAATCTTATTTTATAAAAATTCATTTTATACACAAAGACACATTTTTGTAAGTTAACAATTAGTTCACAAAACAACCTTGGAAAGTTAACATCTTCCACTTTTTACACCAAACTTTCCAAAGTTACATTTTTAGATCAAAGTTTCCAAAATGTCATTTTATACCCCTAACTTCATAAAGTTATCAATTAACTCCTTTAACTTTCTAAAAGTTACGTTTTCCACTTAAATCTTCCAAAAATGACAATTTAACCAAAACTAGTAAACTTATTTTTTATCAATTTGTCCATAATAATTATTATTATAATTCTACACTAGTAAAAGTCCATAATACTCTTATTAGGAATATTATTATATGTATTTAGTGTATTAAGTCCAAAGTGTCCAACATGTCCATGTGTAGAGTTTTAAAGTTAGTTTCTCATGAAGGTGTAATTTTTATATGTTTTGTATCATGTTTATGTTCCAACATATTATTATGTTTTAGATGGTTATATTAAGATAATTAAAACCATTTTTAAGTATATTCAAGTTACATTTATAAAAGCTACTCAAAACATCATCAAACATAACTTATGTGAACTTATAAAAATTACAAAAATTTTATAAAAACTCTATAAAACTCACGGCATTTATAAAAGAATTATAAATATTTGTTAAACTTTGTAAAACATATGTTATCTCATTATTAACACTCTAGCTTTATATGATTTTAAAGATTTAACATGTGTTAGATTATATTAACATTTTTAACTTACAAAAACACCAACAATAATAAGAATAACTCACGGCCCTTATAAGGTTTATTAACACTCCATTTTAGTCTTGTAACAATGTATAATTCATGTGTTAAAAATATAGTTTCCAACCCCTTGTACAACTTGCTTTAAAACATAAGAATTTAACAATATTTTTATAGAACAAAAAGCAAGATTAAACTTACTACTAGCACAAGGCTAGGGAAGATAAAAACACTTGGTTTTGATGGGGTTTAGTGTGTTCTTCCAAGTGGGTTAAGCTCCTAGCTTGATAACACACAAAAAGGGTTTTGAATGTGAGAATGTATGAGTGATTTCTTGTAGTTTAGAAGTGAAAAATGAGGGGGTGTGTGTGTGATAAACTCACGGCAAAAGGGAGCAGAAAAAGAGGAGTTTTTGTGAGTTTGTTCAAGTGTTGGAGTTGTCTTATAACATGCATGACAATCCTAAATCCCAAGGCCATGCAAGGAATCTTCAATTCTCAAGAAAATGGAGTCCAAGTTACAATAAAGACCACAAAAGGATGGAATGTCATGGGATCATGGGGGGGGGGGGGGGGGTTTGTGTCTCATTTGTGGTGGGGTCCACTCAAAATTTTGTTAAAACTTATTATTTGTGTTAAAAGGGGGTGTTGTTCGGGTGTCGTTCGGGTTTTATTCGGTTTTAAATCACGCGTTATTTGGACTTTATTTCCAGCTCTATAAATTTTTTAACATAGCCTAATTTAAGTGTTGATAAGTTATTTAGGCTTCGGTTGGGTGAAATTACGAGTTATACGCGTATCGGGTGCGATACGCGCACTTTATTCATTACCGGGTGATTTGTATTTTGAGTTTTCACTTATTGTTTTGGAGTTCCAAAACACATAATATTTTATGAAAATACCATTTATTTTATATCCCGGGTGTTTGGGATCATTTCCAGATATTTATCTGTTATCGGGTAATTACCAACGTCCATTCCGGCTAAGTACATTTGCACGCGATTTCGCTGTGCATCTAATTAAACTAATGCATTCCTATGTATCCTATGGGGAATTCTCTATTCTCTAAAAGCCACTATACTAATTTAATATGGCACACAATTAATTATTAAATATTAATTAATTAATCAGTTAATTCGTACGGATTTACCTTATTTTTGCCGGTTGTAACAAAAAATACTCAAGGATACCGGCATAAGATCAATAGGAAAGGACTAACCCGAAAGCTCTAAACGACATTCCTTAAGAATATGCGTCGCCACAAAATATAACTCAATGAAATGAGAAGGGTGAGAAGGATACAAAATATATAATTTCTTTGTTATTAACATAGGGTCAAGTTATTTTACACAGTATAACAAAAATGAGAAGGGTGAGAAGGATACAAAAAAACACAATAGATCATGAAATACACAATGAACCACAAAATATAACACAGTGCCAAAAAATATAACACAATGCTGAAGAAAAAAGACACAATGAATTGAAAAAATGACACAACGACGAAAATAAGAAAAAGACACAATGGTACATAAAAGACACAATGATATAACGCATATTCTAAAAACTATAAGCTAAAATCCCAGAAAACGAAGATCTAAAAACTAACGTCGTAGGGTTCAATAAGACGGTTCAATGCCGCTTGAATGAGTTGATTCAATAAGACGGTTTCAATAAGGCTTTTTTTTTAAATAAACTTGTTTTAATTCTTTATAAATATTTGTTATTGACTAAAAAATATTTTTAATTCATTTTTAGTTCTTTTAAGTTGTTTCCAAGCCAAGAAAATTCTTTTGAGGCGTTTCGGTTCGTTTATTGCCCGTTTGTGTTTTCGGTAGAAACATTCTGCTTTGTACAACTTTGATGAATCATTGTACATGGTGCTCGGACTATACCTAACACACAACAATTTGTTTTAATTCATTTTAAAGTGTTTTTAATTACTTTTCAATCAATCAAGGTGTTACCAAGCATGTCAAGAAATGATAATGTTCAAATATTGCATGTCTAAATCATTGTATGATGTATTTTCAGAGGAACCCTTGTTTGATTATACTCGTGTTCAGCCTTTAAACTTCATTTTTGTTTTTTGGTAGAAAGGAACTACATTGCAAATGTAATAATAATGTAATAAGTTATGGTTTCAGGTTGCCTTCATCGTTGACAGATATCTCTCCGATATGATAAAGGTAGATCATGGAAAGTTCAACTCAAGAAACAAATATGAAACCGATTAATGTTCTTTATATATGAATAGTGACCCTCTTACAAACCTGCGTAACGGACTAAAGCCACATATCTTGCCATTAATACCAACGACGATTGAAAGAGGGGTCACTATTCATATATAAAGAACATTAAGTGGTTTCATCTTTGTTTCTTGAGTTGAACTTTCCATGATCTACCTTTATTACAATAATACTACCTTGAACAAAAAGTTGTGTTTGAAGCCTAGTTCTTTTGGCCACAGATACAAAAAGGTTATAAATGTTCATTGTAGAAGAAGAAGAAGAAGAAGAAGAAGAAAACACTAAAACAGAGAGAAGATGAAGGGTTTATTACTCTGCACTTCAAGTAGAAGAAGATGAAGAAGAATAAATGAAGTCTATTAATTGATTTTAGGAATTGTTTGAGAATATATTTTTTGATCAAAGGATCCATAACTATTAGTGGTTGGAAACTCTGATGACAAAGCTTGTGTTGAGGGATAAAGCATTCGGAACAGTAACGATCGCTTTACAATGCTGAAAACGAGTATCATGAATCTGGTTTATGAGGAATGGGTTGAAGGTGTGTGTTGAAACAAGGTATGGATATGGAGAACATGGAATGAGATGATTTCGATTTTCGTACAAAGATTTTCATAACTGAACAACTATTTGGAATGTTCCTGATCATTACAGTTATGAATTTTTTTTATCAGAAAATATATTCCCAAACAACTAAAAACAACTATTCATGCAAGCAAGCAAAATTCAATTGTTGGATATTTAGATGGAGAATTCCTATGGAAGTTGCTAAAATAGTTAAACAAAAGCTGAAATTGAACAGTTATTTAGAATGTTCCTAATCATTACAGTTATGGATTTTTTGATCAGAAAATATATTCTCAAACAATTAAAAACAACTGTTCATGCAAGCAAGTAAAATTCAGTTGTTGGACATTGAGATGGAGAATTCCTATGGATGTTGCTAAAATATTTAAACAAAAGCTGAAATTGAACAGTTTTTTGGAATGTTCCTGATCATTACAGTTATGGATTTTTTGATCAGAAATATATTCCCGAACAATTACAAACAACTGTTCATGCAAGCAAGTAAAATTCAGTTGCTGGACATTGAATTTAGGTAAGAACATTGTGGATGATAATGATGACGATGATGATGATAACTTCTCTTCAGGAGAAATGTGTGGATTATCGGAAGATTGATTTTAGGAATTGTTTGCGAATATATTTTCTGATCAAAGGATCCATAATTGTTCATGCAAGCAATAGCACAAGTCCTTCTTTAATGTTGTTTATAATTAAAAGGAACTAGGTTGCCGATCCGATTGTTTGATATAAAGGTTTAACACGAGTACACGGAAGTTGTTGTCGGAGAGATATCTATCAACGATGAAGGCAACCTGAAACACGAGTATAAACAATTGTTCAGGCAAGCAAGTAAAATTCAGTTGTTGTCGGACATATATCTATCAACAATGAAGGCAACATACTTGAAATCAATGGGAAGGTAAACAATTCCTGCTCATCATGAGGAATATCTAGCTCATCATGGATCTTGGATTTTACATTGCCAAAGGTCTTGATGAATATCTTCATACGCATAAGTATGAGAGTCGATTTCCCTTTGGGGGTGACTAACAAAGAAATGGTCTTTTTGATGAATGTATTATTCACAAATATTTCCACCCTTTGGGGGTGACTAACAAAGAGATGGTCTTTTTGATGAATGTATTATCTACAAATATTTCCATCTTTCCCTTTGGGGGTGACTAACAAAGAGATGGTCTTTTTGATGAATTTAATATGATTTTTTTACAATAATTATTTAAAAAAAACAATTCAAAACACCAAAAAATACCCCAAAATAAAACTTTGATTCGAAGCGCCTCGCTTTGGCCAAAGCGAGGCGCTTCGGGTCAAAAATCAGTTTTTTCTGACTGAGGTAGTTAAAAAGTAACAAAGCGATGCGCTTTGAGATGGTGGAAATAGAAGTGGGGTGTTTTTTATATAACCACCCTTATATATTTAATCACTATCATTTATATAATATAGATCAGTTACTTACTTACTTAAATATCCCTATGTTTATAGTTGTTATTTTTTATGAATGTAATTACTCTTAGTAACTTAATAAGTTGTCCCCTAGGTGTATATCATCAAGAAAACACACCTCTCTCTCCCTCCCTCCCTATCTCTCTCCCTCCCTCCTTTTGTCTCTCCCCCTCTCCCTCCATCTCCTCTCTCTCTCTTTCTCTCTCAAACTTGTTCATATAGAAGAACACCTAAAGCCATTAGAAGTGTCCACCCTAAAGGGAATTCGACCAAGATGATGATGTCTTTCATCTATATTGCGGTTACCGGACTTACTAACTTATCAGGTATTAATCTATTACTATTCATGTTTTCCATTACGTATATACAGAACTTATCAACACATGGCAAGTAGTTGCATGTTGTGGCAAGAAGTGGCATGTTATGAAAGTAAAAGAAAAGTAGTTGAAAAAGCTGGTGTGTGACGTTGATTTGGATGAGAGGTATTAATCAGTTATTATTCATGTTTTCCATTAGGCTATTGGGCATGGAGGGTTGATGATGGGCCTTTAGGTAGGCACCACGTAGGAGTGGGGAAATGGCATCTTCATGATGAGCCTTCAAGGGGATGGTGTGCACTATGATGATGGGCCTCCTCATTGGCCAGAATTACTAAAAATAATAAAAGTGGCCCGTCATCCCTGGCATGCATATGATGCTCGTGTCGTTGTCGGGTAAGGGGGCGTTGTACGCCGGGCCGGCATAGGCTTGCCGTGCCTATGCCGCCTCCACACCGAGTGGTTTTACATATATACAAAACTTATTAACATGTGGCAAGTAGTGGCGTGTTAGTGAAAGTAAAAGAAAAGTAGTTGAAAACGCTAGTGTGACGCTGATTTGGATGAGAGAGGGGTTGACTCCTTCCACCCTTATTGAACAACATTTATGGTGTAGGGATTGGTGCCATTATTTGTCAAACTCATCACAACTTCTCTCTACTCCACATCAACGTCACGTCAGCTTTTTACACTAATTTTTTTTACTTGTCACAACTTGCTAAATCATTGGAAACCTTACATGTTTCAACGTTTCCCACACCACAACCAAATTTTAAATTTAACTCAAAAATCCATATTTATTTTATATAAAATAATTTTTTAAACAAATTAATAATATGTAACTAAGTACATATAAAAATAATTTAGTGTTAAAAATGATTAAAGTAATTTATATTAAAAATAATAATCGCAACGACTATACTCTATATTCCATAGGTTATAAATTCACTTCCTCTTACAACCTTCATTTGTACTTCTCAATTCACAATTCCCAATTCCTACCGATCTTTATCACCGATATAACCTCACTGACGCAGACTCAATCGAAATACCGAACCCCACCGCAGGTCACACCCCATTGATCCATATACATCGAACCACTCCGTCCACCCTAATTCTTTTTGTTGTTATTATACAACCGATCATGTTTGAACAGATAGAGCTTCTGATATCACTCATATTCAGTATGCTAATTTATTTATATTTAAGGTCATACTAATTTGAGCAAGCTCGCCTCGAGACTTATACGAGCCCGTTATGCTCGATTTAAAATTTATACTAGTTCACTTCAAGTGAATTTTTTTAACGGTCAACAAATCAAACTCGAGCACTCTCAGGGCATCCACCAGACAAATCGAGTACTTCTTGAGTAACCCAAGTCATCAAGCACCAATCCCGAAGAAAACCCAGTATCCCACCCGCCCATAGGCACAACGGTGAAACCGGTAAAACCCATCTATCTCAAAAATCAAACCCAGGATTCCTGAAGTCTTCTATCATTACCTACCGATACCTATACCACTACACTCCAACGGTGAATTTATTTTATTTATTTTAAAAACTCTAATTTGTTTTGTTATTGTAAATTCGTAATTGTAATACCGTTGAAAATGGCGGTTATGTTTTGAAATATTATCAAACCACATTCTTCTGGTTCTCCATTAAATTCGTTTCTTAATCTTCACCACCTCAAATATCTTCAATCAATTCTTTTGTGTTTCTCTCACTAGAATCATGTTATTTGATTGTATCTCTATCTTAATTACCGATTTTGCATCCTCCTTAGATCTTTCTTCCACCTCGATCGATGTTCGATCAACCAAAGGTTTGTTTCCTACTCCTAATTGCTAGTTATTGCGTATTGCATTGTTTGATTCATGCCTTCAAGGCAATGATTGGTAGACTTATGGTGTTAGGGAATTGTTTGATGATGATCATGTGATTTTTTTAAACATGTTAGGGTTTAATCAAAATAAAAAAATCATACTAGGATATTATTCATTGGGGAAATGATGTGGAGTTGAACATAACGTGTTGGAGAAAATAGAGATTCAACGGATGATCTGAGAGACGTGTAGTCACTTTCGGATTGAATTATTTCGGTGGTTCACCCGAAAAATCCAATTGGATACAACTGGGATATTTAGAATAAGATCTTCGTATTTAATTTAATGGTGAATTTCGTGAACCAGAGTGAATGACCAAAACTTGAGTTAAAAAAATAGGGATAAAACTGATTTTGAATACAAAATTGCCTCCGAAAGACCTAATTTTCCAGCTCGACCCCAGCCGACAATTGGAACCCCCATTACTTAGGGTTGCCGAACACTTGCATGATATGTATTACATATCACTTTGGTCACCAAGTCAATCCCAATTACACTAAGATATCCAACATAACGGTAACACCTAGGGAACTCTCACATTGACTGTTAGACAAGAGTGATTTTAATGTCCTGTTTTATCGGAGCCAAGAATACCACAAACCAAATCAATCACTATGATTGTTTTAGTCAAAACTGTTATTTACTTACCTTATGATTTGGTTTGTGGTATTCTTGGCTCCGATAAGCAGGACACATATAATTGACACGTTTTTGAATGAAAGCAGAGCATTTCACAATTAAGCGTGCTCAAGTGGAGTAGTATTAGGATGGGTGACCTGTAGAAAATGTCTTCCCGGGCAACTAAAAACAAATCCGTGACTTCTTTGTGGTCAAAGCAGACAATATTGGTTGGTATGAGAGGCAAGATGTTATAGTAATTACATAAGTTTACATCAGATGTGTGTAGCCTCATGGGAAGTCTCCACCTGAGCAATTAAAAACAAATCGGTGAGCTCCTTGTGGGCAGAATTGACAATATTGGTTGGTATGAGAGGCCGGATGTTACAATAACTACATATGTTTACATCAGATACTGGATTGTGAAGATGGTTTTTTAATTGCAAAATTTGCAGGTATATACAAGAAACTAGGCCATTTGAGTTTTCTTCCCTCTCTGTCATTGTGAAGAGAGAGGGAAAACAAAGTCTAGAACTGCATATAAGTGTTCTTGTAAGGACAATATTTACAATGGAGTCAATTAGTGGAGATGAGATGGATGGACCAGACGAGAAGATTTTCGTGTGTGTAAGGGTGAGGCCTATGAATGCAAAGGAAATCGCTAAGAACGATTCTTCTGATTGGGAATGCGTAAGCAACAACACTATCATATACAAGAATGCCGTGACAGAACGATCAAAGCATCCGAATGCCTACACATTTGGTAAGCAATATATCATAAAGAATATATGTCCTTTTGCATGTTTAAGAAAAATATAAAATAGGTCCACAGTTCATATGCAACCATGTAAAAATGTGCAACATGAGGTGGTAGCATATAAGGTAACATAGTTTGGCATGATATGTTCTTGTTAAAGTTGCTAAGTTTATGATAAAAATCCTCAAATAACATTTTCTAATAGCTGCCAAGATGACATGACCTATAACAGTTTGGTAAGTATTACTAAAGTGCGGTTACTTGATGAGTTGATTATACGGGTATATAATGATCACTTTATGGTTACTTTTATTTTCCTAAAAAAAAGTGTCATATTTAAAAATAAAGTGGTTAACTATAAACTCACCTAAATAATAAAAAAAAAAAAAATAGTCATAATGTGATTATTGATCGGACCTAAGGCTATGGTTAGCAGTTTAGCATTTCATTACAATGCAATTATTTACCATAAAAAGTAGTTATCTTTTATGGTCTCTTTTAGAAAAAAAAAAGGGTAAATTACATAAGGATGGTAGGTAGGCGGGCAACAAGCTGCGCCGCCACCCCTTTTTGAATAGAAAATCCCAATCTGCTAAAAACAAAACCCCGCCCTTGGGGGGTGGAAAAGTTGTTGTGCACTACTCGTTGAACCCGCTCCAAAAACCGCACCGCCTCCGGTGCCAAGGAACCGAACGTGTCGAAGGCCAAGGGAACGAAAACATGCTGATTATCCTCACATGCTTTAGCATGCTTTTCCACTTTCTTGGATTCAGCTCTCATGACCGCTTGTCCGGCCACAAACCCACTATCTCGAAGCCCAACAAGGGGGGACACCCCGGTAAGATCAACACACGCATGTTTCCCACCTTCCCAACCAAAAACTAAGACGTCTGCTGGGCGCAAGGTGGACCTCCCCTCCGCGGGGTCTGTGAGAAAATTAACTGACGCCTCTTTTCTTGCGGAGATCCCCGCTTTTCTAAGGATGTCTGCCAAAGCATCCCGGACAAAATCGTGCCGATATTTAAACCCTGGCAATTCCTTACAATGTAACGCATGTTCCCCATACTTATCAAGGCATGCTTTGCGGCAGACCGGACAATTTTCATCATCGGGGAAAATGGGTATCATCAGCCGGTATTTAAGGATTGCCCTGTACTCTACTGCCGACATCCGTTGCCCCAAGCCTTCGATAGGTAACACAGTAAGGAAGTCCTGGGCGTGAGGCTTTTGCAGGCATTCTAAGACGGCCTTCTGACGGACGGATAGACGGAAATCCTCCTCCAAACTTTGTGCGATTCGGTTATAAAGAGCATTCGCCAAAGTTTTCTGTGGCTTTTTGGGGGCGGTGTCCTTATTAAAGAAACCGCCAATATCAAAGTCAGGAAGGGATCGTTGTAAAAGGTCAATAGCGCCAGAATAATCCGTGTCAACGTGAGCAACCCCACTATTACGTAATATGTGGTCTTGAAGCCCCCAGGACTGGGATCTGGAGGCCACAAAAGCATAGGCAGCCACATCCCGGGCTGAGGAGAGGCCTAACCCACCTAGTCGAAGCGGTAAAGTTGCAACCCGCCACTGGAGGTCCCCAAAAAAAGCCCCCCCACAGACAACAATGTCTTCTATGGCCTCCCGAAGGCCTTTATCGAAACAGGAAACAGCATTTTCCACAAGGGGAGGCTGACAGGTTCGCAAACCGAAGAGCAACTTGGCCACACCCATACATGATCTAAGCAATAGAAGCTCGCTTTGGGGATCCCGCAATTTAGGGAGGAGCCCCATGAGGTCAACAGCCCGCGCCGCCCTTTTAGCAGATAGATCACTTATGAAACCGGCGTCGCGGCTGACTGCCCCACCAAGCAGTTTGACCCCCCGCTCTGGTCTACCAATGTCACTAGGAAACAGACCTGGCCGGATCTTCCCCCCATCACACGACGGCCAGAAAACCTCAGTTTTTCTAATATTGAGCTGGAGCCCTAGAGATGGCCCCTCCAGGCTAATAATGTCAAGTGCTTTAGCTACCTGAACAGAATCCCCGATAATCGTCCCGTCATCTAAGTACCAAGCATGGAAGGGAAGGTCGCAGTTATTCTGTACCTTTAGCACGAGGGGGTGTAAAGCTAGAGCAAAGAGCAAGGGCCCCAAAGGGTCCCCTTGCTGAACCCCAGCGTAGGCCCCAATACGCTCATCCCCCACATACAACCTAGCTGGCTGAGCATATAGGAACTGAACCCACGGGAAAATGGAAGGGCAATGACAGTGAACTTCCCGTAACAGAGCAGTGCGATCAACAGCGTTGAAAGCGTTAGAAAAATCAACCGTAAGCATAGCAAGCGAGCCATCATCATGGAACGAATCGAGAAACCTGTTAGCACTATGAAGCACAGCCTCCGCCCCATTTGGAATTCCAACCCCAAACTGAAAGTCTCCTAAATATTTAACAACTTCTTTCCCCACTTTCTTCATGGCCACCTTAGAAACCAGTCTCCTCCATATGGCCCCTACGGCAATAGGGCGGATTCCATTGTCAGGCTTAAGCAGCGGAGTGAGGGGAGCCGAAGCAACATATTCTGCGAGCACCTTGGGGCACAACCCCCCCAGCCATAGATTAACTAATTCAGAGATGGCTGCTAGTAACCCAGATGCCGTAGCTGTCCCTTCGCCACCAAGGGCGTCCATCAAGTGTTGAGCCCGCAAGCCATCACGCCCACAGGATGTCCCTTTCGGGAACGATTTCACACACCGGTAAACACACTCATCTTCCACGGTTAAGGCCGGTTGGGTCAGGGGTAGGGAGGGGAGATTGGGAGGTGGGACAATGGGGTGCTTGTCAATAAGAGCTTGCATGGTAGATTCCCCTGGGGGGCAATCCCATTGGAACACAACACCTTAACTGCTGCAGTGAAGTGACCATCACTAACCTTCCTAAGGCACTGCTTGACGTTAGGGTTGACCTCATCGGATCCCTCCGCTGACGATGCCCTCGCCGGGAGGACCCTTCCCTCTTCATCTGAAAAAAGCAACGCAACCAAATCTGCAAAACCGGAACCATCTTTCCACATAGATAAAGCCCGTCGAATGCTGTCACATTGCAAAGACTTACGGTTCCCAGACCTTCTCTCCTGCCTAGAAGACGG
Source organism: Ambrosia artemisiifolia (assembly GCA_032199755.1). Classification (NCBI taxonomy): domain Eukaryota; kingdom Viridiplantae; phylum Streptophyta; class Magnoliopsida; order Asterales; family Asteraceae; genus Ambrosia; species Ambrosia artemisiifolia. The sequence continues at coordinate 16,528,013 of CM063523.1, forward strand.
AGTAACAACCTTGAGAGTACAACGAGGGAAAAGCAGAAGCTTGACCCAGTTTTCAACAGAACCCGGAGAGGCCACAACCTTGCGAATGGCACTTGTTAAAGCATGCGCAAAAGCCATACGGCAACTAGGGGGATGCTTTTAACAGTCCTAACCGGGAGAGAGAAAACCCGATCCAGGAGGGCGGCGTCACCCACCACTCCATCCGTTTCTCTTATAGGCTCCATTCCAGGGTCCTTAGGCATCGAAATCCCCACAATGTAATCCCCAGTTGACCCAGAACCCCCAGAGAATGTGAAAACACCATCAGGATGGTGGCACCCTCTACTAAAGGCGTGTGTCCTCATACATCTCCCGCATAACCAACACCCAAAAGTCCGCAAGGTTTCCCCGACCCTGGAAAACAGATCAAAGTCTCTATAAAGCACTCCCTTATAGAAATCCCTACGGTCGTCATCCTTGAAATGGAATTGCTGAAGGTGTGAGATCAGCCTGTTGTAACCGTCAGAACCAGGCTTACCATCTTTACAACCATGGAACTCCTTAAAGGGGCACAACCACACCCCGTTGGAGCTGGCAATTATGTAAACTCATAAATTTTGGAAGTTAGTTATCTTTTTAAGGGTAAAAACAAAGATAGTGACCCGGACCAGAAATCAGATGAACTAGGCAACCTTTGTATGCAATAATCCTGTTTAGTAACGAGTAACGACCTGGTTGCATGTACATTTATACTTTCGGTATCTTTATTTTCATTATTTGTTAAAGTCTTTCACTGTACTGCTTGTTTTTGAAACAGATCGGGTATATGGGAGTGACAGTAAAACTAGACAAGTGTATGAAGAGGGAGTCAAAAGAGTTGCTCTTTCTTCCATCAATGGCATCAACTGTAAGTGTTAATATATTTGTTTTTGATTCCTGATATTAAATTTCATCACCCATTATGTTGTAAATAAAATTATTTCTTCAGCAAGTATATTCGCGTATGGGCAGACAAGCAGTGGGAAGACATATACCATGAATGGCATCACTCAATATGCAATATCAGACATATTTGACCACATAAACAAGGTAATCTAGTAATGGGTCATTCCATTTGGAACTTAACAACTTATTTATGCTTTTGTTTTCAGCAAATTGACAGAGAATTTGTGTTGAAATTTTCGGCCATTGAGATTTACAATGAATGCGTCAAAGACCTTCTTAGCGCAGATGGTACTCCGCTTAGACTCCTTGATGATCCAGAGGTGAGTATTATCTTATTAATCACAAAACGTCGATTAATTAAATAAAAATCTAAACTTAATCTAGTGGTTTTTGCTGTCATCAGAAAGGGACAGTTGTCGATAAACTCACTGAAATCCATTTGGAGGACTGGACCCATCTAATGGAACTCCTAGCCGTGTGTGAAGGTAATAGCAATTTTACATTAGCGGTGGGACTCCCACCCGCTTACCCATAATGGGCCGAAATCGTTACCTCTATAACCAATCTTATCTTAAAACAAGAATGTGGACTGACAATTCATTTGTAAACATTTATAGCTCAAAGAAAAATTGGGGAAACATCATTGAATGAAGTGAGCTCCAGATCGCATCAGATCATTCGACTGGTACATTATTGATAAACTATTACTTATCAACATGAACAAAATTGCACTTCTTAAATCATGACTCAATTAATTTTCAGACTATTGAAAGTACAGCCAATGAATTCTCATTGAATGACAGTGCAAGCACTCTCACAGCTACTGTGGTATGGATGCTTACTTTAACTATTATTACACCATCTTATATATTTCTCCTATTTATAGAATCTTGAAGTTAAAATAATAATATATAAATTGTTTCCATATTTTTTTTTTTTGTAGAATTTTGTTGATCTAGCAGGAAGTGAACGCGCTTCTCAAACCTTAGCAGCTGGCAAACGGCTGAAAGAAGGTGGCCACATAAATCGCAGTTTACTAACACTAGGAACTGTTGTCCGCAAATTAAGGTTTATATTTCTATTGGTTTATGTTACATTTCCCAAAAGATACAGGGATAAGTGGTTATTTTAGGTAACTAACTTTTATATGACCATACAAAACCATCAAAGTTTCAATGTTTTTTTATATGATGTAACCAACTTTCGACCTAAAGTAACTTTGTCCGGCCTATTGTCAAAATATGTTGTGACAAAACATGTGCGTTAACTTTTGGCCATGTTTGACTTTTTTCCTTTTCAACTGTTGGCCCAGGCACTTGAATTCCTTCACAGGTTACACACGAGATATTAACAATTCGACTCTTTTATTAATCAAAACCGGAAAACAAACCACGCGTTACAGTGAACCCTAATCATTTATTCATATTAAACATAAAACTTTCTCCCTAAGCTACTTTCATAATAAACTTAATTATCTTTTCACATGTGAACCGATTCACCCCTGGACTTCTTGGTTCACCCGTATAGCTCCTTGAACAATCAAGATTAACACCTTCGGAAACATGAGGCCTAAAACTGATTATCCTATGTACATTAACTGCAATGTCTTAGAACTTTGATGTTTTTCTTTCTAGCTGAAATAAGTTGTTGTTTACTCACTAAGAAAATTCATACCAAAGTTTGTAGTCTTTTGCAAAATACAACCACACACAATCCATGCACAAGAAAATGAAAAGAAAAAAAATTCATTTTACCTGACATTAGATTTCATGTTCTTCAAAGTTATGAGTCTTCTCTTATCCTAGTGAAAACTAACTATTTTCTAATTGTCATATTGGCGGGATGTAGCAAAGCGCGAAACAGTCATATTCCATACAGAGACTCAAAACTAACACGAATCCTACAAAATTCACTTGGAGGAAATGCAAAAACAGCCATAATATGCACACTGAGTCCTGCACATACTCATCTTGAACAGTCAAGAAACACACTGCTCTTTGCTATGTGTGCCAAGGATGTAAAATCAAGTGCCCAGGTTAATGTTGTCATGTCGGAGAAGGCATTGGTGAGACAGTTGCAACAAGAAATGACTAGATTGGAAAATGAACTAAAAAACTTGTCCGGGTCGACAAATGATTCTGAAGTAATAATCAAAGAAAAGGAGGTTCAAATACAAAAAGTGAGTTACACTGACCAGAAACACTGTTAAAAGAGTTATCATTTGTTTATAAATAGTTAGTTGATTAAAATAACGTCTTATAACCCGTCTCCTTTTTACTAAATTTTGTTAAGTTGACACAAAAAAATAGTAATATTTGTTGATCTAATTGCCAATTAAGTTGATAAAATCCTTATATTGTCTTACAGATGGAGCAAGAAGTAAAAATGTTAACACAGGAACGTGATCTTGCTCGATTGCGCCTTGAGGAAATATTACGAGCAGCTGGAGTTGATCAAAATGTACTGCCATGGGTATGCAATCTATTTTCCCTTAACCAAAAAGGGACATGTTCTTTTCAAAAGAGAAAATAATAATATGTCGAGAATCGTGAGAACTAAGAACCACATAATGTACATGTATGTAGTGCAAAAAGATAATCAGAAGTATGATGCCTCATGTATCACATTCAAAAGAATAGGTGCAAATGAATTATGCGATTCTCGTGGTTCTCAATATAGTATTGGTATTGAAACGTACGCCCCTATAACCTCAGGAGCCCTGATGAAGTAGCAAACCCACATGCAAAATTTTTTTCTAAACTGTCGTATTATTATGCAGGTTGATTCCAGTTCATGGGATGGAAGTTCAGTAGCTAGTCATCGACGCAACGGTTCATGGGATGAAAGTTCAGTTTCTGGCCACATACGCAACGGTTCATGGGATGAAAGTTCGGTATCTGGCCACCTACGCAACGGTTCATGGGATGAAAGTTCGGTATCTGGCCACCTACACAACGGTACATGGGATGAAAGTTCGACATCTGGCCACATACGCAGTGGTTCATGGGATGCGCATTCCACATCAGACATGTCTGATGTGGTGATCAACCCTCCTCTTCTCCCCACTGCTACAGTCAACACATACAGTTTTCCAAAGAACCATAAACTACACAATCCAAAAGAAGACCACTACGTTTTCGATAATATCACCCCACGTGAGTTTATGAACCAATATTTCGGGCCAGACTCAACCAAAGAATGGGACAAGACTTCCCAAAAAAACAGGTCAAGTACAGATTCAGTAGATAGCTTCAAAGAAGCAGAAGAAGTTATTGAGAAAGATATAGCAGATGGCAATGAGGGCAATGCCGGAAATTCACAGGTTGATCAATCTCCATCAAACAAAGAAATAACATGTTTAAGGCCTCCAACTTTAACAAGAAGCACAAGTTGCTCTGCAATTGTTGATGGTGATTCATCATCTTCTCCTGTATCTGAAAAGAAAGCGATTGTTGAATCGAAATCAGATTCGGATCTTAAGAACTTATGTAGACAAGACTGTAAGAGATCAACTATGAATGCTGATGAGAAAGAAATGCAGCAGCAGCAGACCGATGGGCGCTTTTTAGACCTTTCTCCATCATCTAGGACACTTGAAAAAGTAATGGAGTATCATCTTAGTGGCATGTTTAAAGATTGCATAGTAAGGATTTTGCTCTCACACCATCATCAATTTCCTTAAAAAAATATTTTTAGATATTAGTGTCAAATACGACTATAAATTACTTTGGCCAACTTTCGACCCATTTGACTCTCCTATTCATTTCACCATTTGTTTGACTGATAAAACATAACCCGAATAAATTTTGGCCGACTTTTGACCCATTTGACTCTCCTTTTCTTCCAGCCATTTGTTTGATTAATAAAACATAACCCAAATAACCCCATTCTTGATACAAAAACGATGTATTTTGTATCGTTTATTAATTAATAATAATTCATGTGAAGGGTTCACCGAAACCAATAAAAGCCGGAGATGAAATGAAGGAGGGTGAAAAAGAGTGGTGTTCACTGTTTGAGGAGCAAAGAAGGAAGATAATTGAACTTTGGAATGAATGCAACATACCATTGCTTCACAGGACCTACTTTTTCTTGCTTATCAAAGGCGATTCGTCAGATTCTGTGTACATTGAAGTCGAGCTTAGACGCCTATCATTCCTCAAACAAACACTAGATCATGTTTCAAGGTCATACTTCATTTCTCTTTTAGTATTCCTCATTTTGATAAAACCCGAGCAATGCATTTGTCCATACATTTTAAACTAAGTCCCATTTTTTACATAAATTGTTTTGAGTTTAATGATGTTTATTATGGGTGAACAATTCATCCGTGGGTGCATGCCGGGAGTGTTTATAAACCATCCAAATCGAAGCAAGTATGCTGGTTTGAGATTCATACAATTCGAGCTTTGGCAGTTCAACAGTGGTTTAACCTTTGTTGTTATTATTTTTCTTTTGAAACATTCAGTTATGTATATATGTTACATCATGAGTCATCTTTGTCATTTTAAAAAATGTAATACAGACTAACAATTTTGAAATAAAAAAATAAAAAATTGGTTCAACCAAAACTGAACTGTCAAACCACTAAAACCGGCCGATCCACCCAACCAGTTTGGTTTGTCGTTTCCCAAAACCGTAGCTAGCCAGAATTTTTGTCAAAACCGGATCATGAAGCGTTGATGGTCTAATGATGTTTGTTTGTTGATGACTAACAGTGCAAGGGCGCTGACTCTTGAGAGGGCAACGCTGTGCAGGAAGCTTTTGAGCAAATTCACATCGAGTGAAAGAGAGAGCTTGTTTGCGAAGTGGGGAATCGACTTGGAATCCAGAAACAGAAGATACCAGTTGGCTCAATTATTATGGTCAAAAACAGATGATCTTGTGCATATTAAGGAGAGTGCAGATATTGTTGCAAAGCTTGTCGGGTTCGTTGAACCAAACGCGCCAATGGAATTATTTGCATTGAGTGTTGCGGCTCCCAAACAAGAACCGCAGAGCGGCTTTTTCTCTTCATGGAGAAACGCCCTCTCTTTGCTAAGATATTAAGTCATACCTAAATACTATCCAGGTATTGAACTCATGCACTGTAACCGAACGCTAAGATAGTAAGCCATAATCTAACCCTGTAACCAAAACCCGAGTAACTTTTTGGCCGCGCAACTTGTTGCCCACTTACCTACCACCTTGATGTAAATCCGTGTTATTATAAAATTATGTTAATAAAAAAAATTAATCAACTTTAGATTTATATTATGCCCATGGGTCAAAACCATTGTATGTTTGTACTTCATGGAATAAAGTTTCTTCTTTCAACATTTTAATATTAAAAACATGTCATTGTGTGATGTTAAATGATTATAATTAGGGTGAGTAGGAAAATTAAAGAAAGCTGGTGGGTCAGATTCAGCAATCTACCATATCGGTTCGATTATGGGTACTCGGGTAGTTACATTTATAAAGTCGTATTAACTAAAACGAGTCAGTAGATAACTGTTGTGTGCCGTTTCCTTGGGTCGATTCCCCACGTTGCCATGCTCCATACAATAGCCGTATATATCAGATGATACGTGGGGCGTTTCCGGTTCATTTAATTTTGCATAGTGGTAGTAGTTATTTTCCTAAATGTTAACTCATTTCCAGTTCTTGTAATCTTGCACAGTGCTAGTAGTTATTTTCCTGAATGTAAGCTGTAGTGCAGAGGCGAAGGATGTTGAGGGCCAGGGGTGGCCCTGGCCCCCCCTGTTTTTTGGCGCAGTGGTATAAATTTGCGATTTTTGTAGCTAAATCGAGTCCGGGTTGAGGCCGGCCCCTGCCGATTTGCCACTACCGATCGAAAAAATTTGAGTCCGGCCCCTCCCGATTCGAGAACCAAGCTTCGCCACTGCTGTAGTGGGTTAGTGATTCAGTTCAAGCCTTTGTTAAGTATGAGCCTATGTGTTTTGAGTCTCAGTATGATAAATGATATGAATTAGTTATCATAATCCTCTCAATTATCTCTATATTTCTTCTTGTTTTCTCTCATGCCAGTTTTGTAAATATCAATTGATATCAGCGCCAGTTCGTCTATGCACCCTTGTGACAAATCGATGCCCAAGTTGGATACACGAAGCCTTGGCACAACAGCAAGAATCGTGGGCATGATACAAGTCCCGTGTTGACTACCAATTTCAAACAATCTTTCAGTTTCAAACAATGCTAGCCGAAATTCAAGCTATCTGTGGCTCCTATACCTAAGGCACGACTTCCTCTACTCTACACTCCCAAAACCGCCTCCTACACAACAGGAACAACTTCCCCTACAAACCCAAAAGCGACCCGTCCCACATTTTGAATAACCAAAAGTTTCCAAGATGTAACATTCTTTGATTCAGTTCTAATAAAGTTTGTCGGATACCTCCCAAGACAAAAAAAAAAAAAAAAAAGAAATAAACTGGTTGTAATAAAAAGACAATGAAAGATGATGTTTAAAAATGTTTTTGTTGCTTTGAAGTTTTAATAACCACTTAGAAATGAATAGTAATTAGTAACTGACCACACACATTAAAAATTGTATGTAAACAGCCGCTATAAGCTATACAAAAGTGTATTAAGTTTTTAAATTATAAGCAACACCTGACACAACTAACAGTTAAGGATACATTATTAAGATTTAAGGACAGCCCCCTTTGTGATTTTCCATGCTGAATTTGCATACGACAGCTCATAACGTGTAGTGTAGGTTGAATTGTACGAGTCATTGTTTTCCGGGCTTGTCAAATCGGTCAACTTAGCAGACTCCTCAAGGGTTGCTTCCACAACAGCTAGCCGCCCGTCTGGTGAAATCGTCACACTGTCAATGTTCATGTTTAAGAGATTGTACTCCCAAAACCAGCCACGTTCACCGATTTCGTTTGCTCGTTCTAACCAGGTCTTTAGCATTTCACCGTCTAATACCTGCATTATTGACCCGTTAACTTAAGAAGGGTTGAGTAATTGTCACAACATAAGTGTGACCAAAATTATGTTGACGTCACAGTATTGACCCATTGACTTATGAATGGTCACCAGATAGTGTTTGATCTCTTCAATCGGATCGGAATAAAATGACTACAATGATAATTGTTTTTCGTTTTTTAGGTAGAGGTGTAATGGTCATTTTACACTGACTAAATATAAGTTTTCAAATTTCAAGTCAGTTAGTGAAACTGAAAAGGACCAAACATATTATGGGCAAACAGTGGGGATCATATATGTAATTTCTGGAAAGAAAGAAGCAAACTTGCAATATAGACATAGCACAAGAGCCATTCATGTAATTTACTCTATAACTGTTAGCTAGAAAATTTCATATACATGATACACCCCCTCTAAACCTTAATATCATATATACCCATCCAAATTTTAAAATATCAATGCTAATGGAAATGGAAATCATAACAATGTAAAGAACCAAGCCAATTTAAGATTCTAGCATAGTTGTTAAAAGTCATCGCCTCTTGCGCCTAGGCCCATTTTTTAGGCCAGTCCAGCCAATTGCGCTTTAAGTTCAGCAAATTACGCTTCAGTTTTCCAGGTGATTGCTTTAGGTGCAAATTCCGAAGAGATATCCAAATTCACAAGAGTTTCCAGCCAAATTCTCTAAATTATGGCTAGATTCTAGCCATATTTCTATTTTTATATAAGGAAAACTACTTTTAGGCACTAATAATTTTGAACTTTTGATACTAATTAGATGATTTAAATGTTATATAATAGCTTTTGTTTATTTGATTTGAAGAATAATATTATCTTTCTAATACATAATATATATTTTTCCTTTTCTTCTTTGTTCGCATTTTTTCTCTCAGGCCCTCGCTTTTTTTGCGCCTTGAGTGCGCCTAGCACCTTTGTATTAACTATGGTTTCTAGTCTATTAAACAACCCGATTTAGGTCTCTCAATTGAGTGTTTCTAATACCTAACAAAAAACATAAACAAGCCGATATGATTTGTCCGGTTCTCTGTGAAGGAGACAGGGTTTAGCGGCGACTGAAACGATGACGGGCATCCTTTGTGGTGGTGGGGAAGGTAATGTGTGTTAAGAGATGATTGTGGGGGTGGGGATATATTGCAGGCGGTTTCAAATTTGACACTAGCAATGGTAAAGACCCAGATTGAAATGAACTGGAGATCAAAATGGTATATGCAGCCATGCAGGTGGCTTTCATGTGGCTAGAAAGATTAAAAATGGTATTTGTTTCTAAATGTTTAGTTTTATTATAGATAATTATCAAATTCTTTTAGTTTTAAAAGGATCCAAGTTAAAACAGTCATACTATAAATTACTTTTAAGGGGAAATAAATTAAAATAGGCAGATATTTATTTTGATTATTAGTCGGGTATATTTAAAGGGGTATTATATATGAATTTGTTCCACCAACACTCTTTTGGTAATTAAAAAAAACCCTAGTGAAGATACTAAAGTGTGTGTGTGTGTGTGGGGGGGGGGGGGGGGGGGGGGGGAGGAAAATTAAATGCTGATACTTTAATACCTCGGACAATTTTGAGAGGTGATGATCAGGACCGAGGGCATGGGATTTAACGCTCTGCCACTTGCGCACTAGGCCTTCAGCATATCTTGCATCCATTCTAGGTATTTCTTCAGCTTCTTCAACTACAGCCTCCTCTGACATGGATGGTTGCCAGATAATGATTGAGAAACATATATTTTTACAAAATATTAAACACACAATTACTTATAAACCATATCAGTTTTTATACAAATTTTTCACGCCAACCCAGCTTGACAAGTACAAAAAGCTAAGGGTGTAAACGAGCTGAGTAGCTCGCCAGGCAGCTCATGAGCTACTCGGCTGTATTGGAACTCATTTAATAAAGGAGCTAGAGCCTGAGATTCACATATCGAGCCAGAGTAGCCTCGCGAGCCTAAACGTCCCTATTATTTATATGACTTTTATTTATTATGTTAAAAATATATATGTTTAAATTAATATTTTTTTATTATATATTTAATTATGATAAAATTAATTTCATTATATAGATTATGTTATATAAAACATACACAAAAAAAATATAAATATATTTAAATAAATAACTTAAATAGCTAATATACGAAAACCAGACTCGAGCTTTAAAAAAAGAGCTCAAAACAAGCCGAGCTTGGGAACGGCACAGCTTGTTTACACCCCTAGCCCATTTTGCCACATCCACTAATTTATTAAAACACTAATCAAATATGTTTAAATTACAGGTAATATGTTTTTTAGATCATACCCACGGTGACGGCATCTGAAGTCATAGCTGAACCTGCTTCTTTATGAGTTGCGGTAGAGCCTTTCTTGAATGGCAAAAATCTCAAGCCTGCCAAAGTCATCAATCCCACCACCACACCGGCACACATAATCTTCACAGCCGCATCTTTTATCTGGTGAGTTATCGTTTCTTCTTGATTTTCATCAGAATTTTTTTCTTCGGAAACAGTGATTATATTATCAGTCTCAACAACATCAGAATCATCAAGCTCACTGTTATCATAACGTCCAACACTACTCTGTGACTCTTGACCAAGTGGAAAAACCTTCTGTAATGCCTGGATTGCCTCTACTTTAACATTATCAAGAACCGCAGTAGCTTCAGCACCAATTCTTGCAATGGCAGCGGCTGCCGCCATTGGTGAACTACCACCGCCTTCTAGCTTTTCTAAATATCTCAGTACAACAGGATCATCGTAATAATCCCCAAGCTTAAAATTAACATCTGTTGTATCTCTAAACCTGGGAAAAACAACCCCCATCAACCATGTTTCCAACAACTTACAAAGGCCGGGAAGGAGATCGTTGTCAGGATCATTTCCAGAATTTTCCAGAACAAAAGTAGCAATAGAAGGGTCTAGGTATGGTGAGTTTTCATTGTTTAAGCCTAACCATGAACGGCATTCGTCAACTTCACCTACAAGAAGTGAACAGAGACCTCTTTCTAATGAGTAATCTACCTGGCGAATTTCTTTTACGTCGTATGTAAGTGATGGATCACTCAAGGATGTTACTTTGATTTGTTGAAGTTCTTGAAATAAATTGTTGGCATCTTCGATATGATGAGGCTTTTTTCCCATGATTGCTTGAGCTACAAGTGCTAAAGCAACTCCATAAACTTCAAAACTTTCTGCTGGTATGTTCTTTGGTGTGGCGCTAAAGAGTTCAATCTTAAAATAAAAAAACATTGAAAGAAACTCAGAAACATAAATAAAAAGAAAAGTACAAATCAATACTGGGAAGCTATCATTTTTAAGGGGGCAAAATAGGAAACGAGTTGTTTAATGGGTCAAAATGGGTTATTTTTGGTTCAACCCAGCCCAAGTCGGTTGGGCCAAAAACACGTTTTGTCCAAAATTACTCAATAATCCAACTTTTTTAAATTAAGTATATAGCAGGTTTTATGGATTACAATGACATTTTGTTTCTTGACAGACTAATTTATTTTATAACTGTTTCACCCTGTTTAAGATAAAAACATAGCCTGAATCGACCCATTTTATATACAAGTGAGTAGAATTTGCTACCCCTAATCATGTGGATAAGATGGACGAAATTGTCTCAACAAAGTATATCAAAATAATCACATTGCTACCTGTTCCACTGCAGTCATCCGTAAGAAGGCCTCATTCATGAAATCTTCACGTGTAAATCCGCCAGCAACAGCAGCGGCACCACCACCTCCAACTGCCCACAAAATATTGCGCACACCTTGAAGACCCTCTGTCCTTCTTGCTCGGTATTCATCATCAAGAGGTAACGCCAAAAGTTCCAGCACATATCGTGGGTTTATCTCTTCTAAAGTTTCATCAATTTGTGCTTGCAAATCTGGTGCAAGGCTGCTTGCACCTTCTTCCTGAATGAGAGCAAATAAATAAAAAAGTACAGATAATGTCCTAGCACACAGCATGAAATTATGCGACTTCACGAATCCAACCAACCTTTTTCTTTCAGATAAATAGATAATGTGGAGGACACACAATAAAACTTTTAATGAAAGTAAACATTCAACATAGTATTAGATGTCTTACCTGCAATAACTTAAGTGCCCTCTCCAGCAATTCACAACCCTTAATATAATCAGGGGGAGACGTCGCCATTGCGTCCCTCGATATTTCAATATAGGACAGTGCCATTGCTAACAAAACATCCTGCTTGAATGATTTGGGTAGTCTTTCTTTCAGTAAACTCTCACCAATTTGAAGCACCAGCTCATCCTCACCGCCTTCTTGCAACACACACAAGGCTCCCGGCACCTTGAAAAATTTAATCACAAAAGAATTGGAGTCAATCTTATTCTTTAAAACCATAATCAGGGTTAGCAAGCTTCGTTTAAAAATGTGCATCACGTATGCATAATGTACTAAATGCGCTTGATGCGGCGATGGAAACGCATCATTGCGGTTAATGTGATCAATGTGGGTCCATGATACGCACGTGATACGGCTGATGCTGTTTCTAATGATCAAACTCATAGCAGTCACTAAAACTATAAGTTACTTATGTTGCACTTAGCTAAATCCCAAACAAATTCAAATCTTTTACATCCTTCATGCTCATTAGATCCTATTTACAGCACTATATATCAATTTCACAAATCAAACCAGTTTCATAACCATCAATGAACAACACAGCGATCAGTGATCAGATACAAAACCTTACTTTCTATAAAAACAGTGGGAACCAAACTTGCTATTTGAAAATAACTCAAGGCTATTATAATAGTAGCATACATAGCACTGTGATAACATTATAATAGCAATAACTTTTGTACAAATAGCACTTTGGTTCTCATAGTTTATTTTTTTTTTACAACATGGTTTGTACTTTGTACAAGAACCATCCCCGACTTGAAACAAGCCGAGCTTAAACAAATTTGAACCTGAGCCTTAAAACAAGCGCCTTCAGTAAATGAGCCAGAGCCGGCTCACGAGCCTAAACTAGCACATTATTTTTATAATTTTTAATATTAAGTATATATTTAAATAATAGTAATTACTATTTATAGAATTACGAAAAAATAATGATAACTATATTATATTATAAATAATATATGAGCTAAGTTCGAGCTTTCATAAGTTAAACGAGCGCGCTCTGGTCAGCTGATTTGCACCAATAACTAAAAAGCAAGAAAACAGATGAAAGAATTACATTATCCCAAGGAACATCAACAACAATATTATCCACCTCATCATCATCATACTCTTTCCTCAAGCTAGGGTTAGATAACGTTTCACAAGCCGCCATAAGAATCTGCTTCCTACTAACCAACACATCATCACTATACCCATACTGTGGCGGTTTCGAAACCCTATCTTCATAACATTTAACAATTCCATCTCCTATAATGTGTTGCTTCGCTCCAAGCACGTTGTAGAAGTCGATAGGGATGGACACGTGGCGGTCGGTGGTTGGTGGAGTGTACGGAGGAGGGGGAGTGGTGTTGGATGTCTCCGGCGAGTCGGCATTGGTGGTGGTTGGGAGGAATTGGAAGTCGGAGAAGAGGCGGTGGGCCCATTTGCTGGCGGAGAAGGTGGTGGTGGAGAGGCTGTTGCTGTTGGTCGGACCGCCGGTGACGGCGGTTGGGATGTGGTGGTGGTGGTTAGGGTTTGACGGTGGAGATGCGGTGGTTAATGACGGTAGACAAATGCCGAGTCTTAGGTGGCCGAGGGATTGCATTGGAAAAATAAAGTTTGTTTGTCTTCCTTGCTACTGGTTTTTATCCCGGGAGCGTCCCGGGTTGAAATATCTAATATGTCATAATAAAATATCTAATATGACAACATAATTAATGACTTACCAATATATGATTAATGATTATTATTATTATTACTATATTATACCCCGGGAACGTCCTGGAGTTGATAAATCTAATATGACATATTAATTTTATATATGAAATAGAATGATTCGCTTTACAGTTACATGCAAGAAAGCTTCGGGTTACACCTAAAATGCCTCTTGTTTGTTTGGTAAGCAAGAGGCAATCAGCTCAAACAATTTTTAGGCTCAAACATACAAAAATGCATCGAATTAAGGACATCATTGTTAAGAAAACTTGAATTGTCGAAGGGTCAATGTGCCCCCGAGAAATTGGGCCCGGGCCGGGAGTTCTCCCCGCACCCCTTAAGGGCCGGCCTTGCTAATTAAGCCTAAGTTATTATGGTTGTATTTATTGAGAGCATGGTGTAAATACCAACATCCTTTTTAAATGATACAAGGTATTATGTACACATGGGGAAGTCAAAAGGTTTGACCAACTTGATATGTTTGCTATCCACTGTCATTAGAGCATATGAACTTGAGCCTACTAACGAAATGGTGGTGGCGTTTTAAAACTGAACCAGACGCATTGTGGAGAAGATCGATCGTGGCAATCCATCATGCCGTGAGATCTTGGTCGTATATTCCGATCAAGTCATCAATGACCGGTGTGTGGAACGCCATACACAAAATCAATAAGGAATTGACGGATTTAAACTTTAACATCAATGGGATCATTAATGGGGGGTTGGGCGATGGTACAAGCATACGCTTCTGGATTGACAATTGGATTGGGAACGAACCGCTTATGGTGAAATTTCCAAACTTATTTGTCATTGAAGGAAGCAAAGGATGCACCGTTTCTGAAAGAATTCACCAGGTTGGGTCGGGTTGGGTTGGGAATTGGGAATGGAAGAGAGAATTGATGCAGGGCTGTGAACTGGACGAGCTTCGAGATCTTTCACAGCTGGTTAACGGCGTCGCATTAGCAGCAACAAAGGACTCTTGGTCGTGGTCGCTTGACAAGAACGGAATTTTTTCAACATCATCATGCAGAAAGGCTTTGGCTGCGCATTCGGTACCCTTTTATCCATACAATTGGTCGAAATGGGTACCAAAAAAGGTAAACTTGATGGCATGGAGAGCGGAACAAGAACGACTACCAACACTCGACGGATTAAAACGTAGAAACATTGGAATTCAGGAGGTATCTTGCAGGCTGTGTGGGGAACAAACAGAATCGGCACAACACCTATTCCTGGACTGTTACTTCGCTGCGAATGTCTGGAACAAAATAAGCGGCTGGTGTGGAACTGAACCGATTTATGCTTTCAACATGAAGGATTTATTAGAGATGCACAAAGGAACCGATTTGGGACGTGTCAAAAAAAAATCAATTCACGCGGTGATTCTCACGACATGTTGGGTCTTGTGGAAAAAAAGGAACGACAAAATTTTCAACGGGAGGAACACAACATTGGAGCTCATAATGGCCGATATACAATCAATGTCCTACATTTGGGTGAAAAATAGAGCGAAGCTAGAAAACATCGATTGGGAGAAATGGAAACGTTTTGAATTTTAGTTAATTCATGTAACATGGTATTTGGGTGATGTAATTGTCCGCTAATTAGCGCCTTGCTATTAGTCGACGTGTATATATTGGTATGGAATAAAATGTCGTTTGCCGTTCAAAAAAAAAAACCCAACCCAACCCAAACTTTTATTAAAAAAATAATTTCTCTCTCTTTCACCTACACAACCCAACCCAACTCAACTTTTCACTCTCAATCACAACCCAACCTACACCAATATTTTATTATAAAAACACAATAAATAAAAGAATGAACGCCACATTTGTTAAAAGAAAAGAAAAGAAAAAAATATTATAATATTACCAACCGGTTACAACTTGGGGTTGTCCCAGCGATCAGGAGTCAGGACGAAACCTCCATTTAAGTTTTGCATTTTTTAATTGCAAGTGGCTTTTGATTTTTTGTGATATGTGGCAACCGGTTGAAGAATAAGGTTACCATAGTGCATAGTTTAACAATACCCAACATAACAAAGAATAATAAATTCAAACTTTCCAATACCCAACATCACCTAGCGCCGGTCAGAAAAAGTACACACACCCTCCTTCCAACTAGTTCTCCTTCCCCATGTATGATTTGACAAAAGCATCCCTCTTTGGAAGCACACACACCCTACTTCCAACCCTACTTCCAGCAGTCTTTTTTTTTTGAACGGCCTACTTCCAACATTCAACACCCTGACGTGTTTGTCGTGGTACACGTAAAATTTCCCAATTACAACTAACGTATAGTGGCAAGAAGGTATCGAACACAGGGAGTTTGTGGAAAATATGTAATTTCTAGCTTTGTTAATTAACTAAAATTAAACTATTCAACAAAAAGTAAATGATTATGATTTTTGGTTGTTTTGGTTTCAACTAAAATAACGACTAATTATCAATTCAAACTTAGAAGCGTTTCTTCAAATTATGAGATAATGACCATTCAAGGATCCGGTTTCTCTAAACACGTGTGTGAACTTCGACTAGAAAGAGTTACATAGACATAACTCATGTATAACCAATTGTTGTGATAAAAGGGAACAAAGTACTCGGATTATATTAACGCGGGGTTGTTTCCCGATGACCAATTAATCAATAACCAACCCCCAATCCTTCCCGTGATATCTCGATTGTTAGCAACACCAAGAACGTACGATAAAGACTAAGAATTAGTAAATTAATCAACACACTACAAGCAATTGTTCATACACCATAATAATCAAGCAAAGTACCAAATTATTATTCTAGAAATGTAAGAAAAACACACACAAGAGTTTTAGAAAAACCTTCACCACGAATGATCACCAATTGTTTAGCCTAACATAGCTTGGTGGATCATTATCATCTTCAAGCAATTGTTCATAAGGATTACAAACATCAAAACAATGATTAGATAATGTTTCCAATGATTAGTTGCAGCCAAAAATTCGCCCAAGATTGATTAGAAACGTTCAGAATGAAAAAGATGATGAAAAGGCACCATAAAGTGGTCTTTAAATGAAGGAGTTACAAAAAGGTGCAGAGGCCACCGTAAGGGTACGGTGGGTTAAGAATCCTGACGGCCCTTTGGTTCTGGCCTACGATGGAAATTTTGGTGTCTGATGCCACCGTAACCCTACGGCTGGGCCGTAAGGGTACGGTGGGCTTGTAACAAATCTTCATTTTTCTTTTGTTTTGTTCCATCTTGTTCCAATGCCTTCCGGTCCATTTCCAAAGCCCGTTTCCATCATTTTTAGCTCCTTTATCATACCTGCATCCAAAATACTCGTAGTCACCCAACTCCAAGCAATATCATGATTAAATGTGATTAATATATGCGTTTTAACATTATAAAGGGTTGTTCCTTGAACCACCCGTCACACCCCTCCTCCCCTCCCCCCCCGGTCACGTCAGACTTCAGGTTTATTATTATTATTATTATTATTATTTAATATTCCGATCACATAGGGCCTTTGTATTGAGTCTGTTGGGTGATGTTTCTTTATTGTACAATTGGGTGTTGTATGGCTTAGTATCTTACTAGCCTTGGTTGTAATCAGTCTTGGTGATGAATAAATAATCGAAGTTTGCTGATCAAAAAATTATTATCAGGTTTGTTGTAAATTTCTAGTTAATAGCTTTATTTGCAGTTGTAATTGGTGTCAATGAAATGAATTGTTCCTTCTTTTATGGTAACAAATTGATTTTAAAAACTGAACTTGGGTGCTTGATCGACTATGACAACTAAGTGTAATGGGTCAGTTTGCAGTTTAATTTTTGAATCCATATCAGTTAATAGGTCAATGGGTCAGTTTGTAATGGAGTGTCTGTGCAGTTTGTTAGTTCAGACCCATTAGTGCAGTTTGTTTGTCAATGACCCATTAGTTCAGACCCATTAGTGCAAACCCATTAGTGCAGTTAGTTGTCAATGACCCATTAGTGCAGTTTGCAGTTGTACAACCATACATCAATAACTACTTAGAATAACTATTTGACAATAACTACTTGACAATAAACAACATGATAGTTTCATTCAAAATACTAAGAATGGTTGTTTGTTTGGTAAGCAAGAGGCAATCAGCTCAAACATAACAATTAAAAATGTATCTCCAATGTTAATCTTAAACAATGTATAACTCTAATATTAATATTTAACCTTAAAACAATGTATAACTCCAATGCTAACGCATGTTGAAAATAGAATTCATATTTACTGATTTAAACATAATTAGTTACTTGCCTATACATGATTAATGATTTATCTGAACACTTTGTAGTTGAAAGAATTTAGCTAAAACAGGATGTAATGATCATACAAGTCACAATTCTAGGTGCGGAAACCCTAGAACTGAACAAAATGATAATACGCAAATCAAAACACGTAAGACATCATTTTAATCACCTTTTCATAGATTAACTTCAACAAAACTTGTTTACAATTGATTCACACGTTAATCTAATGATCACACACACAATCACAATCTAGACCTGAACCTGACCTCTCAACACACACTTTCTAAAACTCTCTCTAACTTGAAAATAATCAAAATCTATTTATAGGGTCTGCAGGTTCGCCCAGTTCGTTGGTGCGAATGTGGACATAGTCCACATTCGCCCACTTCCATGGTACGAACCTGGTCTTCAGGTCTTCAGTCTTCTTCATTCGTCCAGACTTCTACACATTCGCCCAAATACACACACATTCGCCCACACCAATATACATTCGCCCACTCAGAAACATCTACTAACATATGTTAAAAGCTAATCCAATCACTAGTCGCAATACGTGCATCTACAAACTCCCCCTCGACTATTGATTGGATTGTCTTCGTTCTTCGTCCATGATCTTGTTCAGAATCTTGATTCTCAGTTGCTTTTTCTGATCTTTAGTCATTTCAGGCTCAAGCTTACGTTTCACAGGCTTAGGCACTTCAGCCATCTTCACCATCTTACCCAGCTTAGTATCCAAGTTGCTTCCAGAGTTTATATCGTATGCAAAGCAAACTCCAACAACTTGTTGATACTTCTTTGCCTGATCTGCATCATTGGGATCACAATGAATCGGATTGTAGAATAGCATGATGATATCTTCAAACGTGCAATTAATCAACCACATAGGATCAAATACATAAACATGCTTGTACTTGTCCTTTCCGTCTCTTAACACGATCACCGCCTCTGCCTTCCTCCAATCATAATACCAAAATATAAAGTCAGCACTGAAGTGTTGAGGTAAAAGCATCAATGGAATCTTTTTCATCACTTTAGGCGCTTTATATATCAAAGTAACCCTTTTCTTTCCTGTTCTCGGATCAACATCTCGATGAACTTTCCTTCTAGGGTACTGTGGCTTAAACATGTTCCATTTAGTTCTACTTTCCCAAACCAAACGATCAGCAAACCAACCAACAGCTGTATTGTTCACAGAAGCTCCAGTCATAGGGAATCTGCAAATGTCTCTGACCGCCCAGTACGGTAGAGTTAAAAGATCATGAAATCTGTAGAAGTACAAGATTTCTGATTCCCATTTGACTGCCAAACATTTCAATCTCCCCAGATACTTCCAACCAAGAGCTCTGCCTTTGAACTTCTCGTTGTGATATCTGTAAAAACCACCTTGAGCTTCAGGCTTTGGTCGTTTGTCATCAGTTTCCTTCAACTTCTGTAGTAAAGTCTTCAAATCATCATTCTGATTTGAAGGTTTCTGCTGATCAGTACCAAACACCTTTTCTACAAACTCCTCACTTCTCTTCTCTGCTTTCTTTCTAGCCAGTCGGTTTGGTATCTCAGTAAAGTTTGGGAAAACTACATTTTCATCATTCTGCCTGAAATATTGTGGATATTCCTCGTGAGTAATATCCTCAATCTCTATTTCTTCCATTTCAGGTGTCTGCTTATCATCATAATGATTTCCAATCTCCTTTTCAGGAAGATCTGGAATCATTTGATCCATCATAATCTCTTCTAAAGATTTCCCTACTCGCTGTGCAACACCTTCTAAAATTTCTTTAGGAACAGCAGCAGGTACTTCACCTTCCTCCAAGTCTGGATCATTGTACTCAAGTTCATACCTCATGTCTTCCGTTTGGAAGATTTCGGCAAACTTTCCCGTGAACTCAATGGTCCATTCTCTTCTCTCAAGCATATCTCTATACACTTTCTTGAATCATCATTCAACGATCTAACCTTTTCGTTCCAGAAAATGCTTTCATCTGAGTGTACATTCTCACCCCCTTTCTTTTTCTTCGAACTAGACTCTCCAGCATCTTTCTTTGGCGTTCTCTTTTCAAATGTAAACTTACTCGTATCGTCTCCTCCATCATCATCATCACTCTCATCACTATCATCATTATCATCCTTACTACCTGATCCCTTCGCATCATCATCATCTTTGTCATCTTTCTTACCTTCTTCATCAGAACTTTCTTCTGATTCATCATCCTCCTCATCATCCTCTTTCTCTTCATCAGAAGGCTCGAAATCAACTTGCTCTTCTTCTCTTTCTTTATCCTCCTCACCATCCTTCAGCTTAGGAGCTTCACCGTATAGCTTGTCCAACAAATCACTTAGACGTTTGTTTTCTGTCTTAAGCTCTTTGTTGTCAGCTTTCACAATCTTAATCATTCTACTATTCCTGTTGCACTTAACCTCAAGATCCTTATTTTCTTCTTCAAGTTGCTTAACTTTCTCTTTGATCTCATCTTGGTTAGTTTTGGATGCAACAACAATCTGTAGCATTTTCTCTTCATTCTTCTTAAACTTGCTAATCTCAGCTTGCTGTGCTACAATCATCTTCATCATTTCATCCATCCGTTTGTTAACCTGTTTCATCACATCATCCGAAACAGTAACTTTTGAAGATTTGGATGTTTCTACCTCTTTAGCCTTCTCCTTCTGAGGATTCTTAAACATTTCCAACACATTATCCAAAGCAGTATTAAAATCATCAACTGGTAATGCTTCAGACTCTTTGCTTTTCTTCTGTTTCTTTGCTACTGGTGAAGATAGCTTTGATGATGTACCTGCATCAGGTATCTTTTTGCCTTTAAGCAACTGTGCAATCTCTTTTTCTCTCAACTGCTTAGTACTTGACTTCTTTGCCATCGACTTATGTTTTGGTTTTGGTAAATTAACAACTACAGTCGATCCTACTTCAAGATCATCAATGTTCACACTCAAACCTTCATCAACATTAACTGTCTTCTTCTGTAGAACTTCCTCAACAGTTTTATTCAAAGATTCAGACTCACCAACCATAGTGGCCTTACGCTTGGTGGTCTTTACTCTTTCCTCCTCTGAATCCCACTGCTCATCAACTTCTGTCTCCTCTGAATCTACCGAATCTTCATCAACCAGACTAGTGCCTTTCTTTGCAGTTGTCTTCTTACGAGTAACCTGTTGCTTCGAACTACCTTGATCCACCTTTGCATTACCCTTCCCTTTGGCTCCGGCATTAACCACTTGCCTCTTCCTCTTAGTATTTGCATCAGCATAAACTAAGGGATCATCATTATCCGAGTCACTGTTGTCATGTCTCGCTTTGTTCAATCCTGGATCAGTGTAACCCTGATTGACCAAAGCTCCAAATAATCTCATGTGAGGTGGCTTTTCGTTGTCTGGCACACCTTTATAACCTTTCATTCTAGCAAGTGTTCTAATGTTCATATGATCTTGAACTAGAATCATAGTCGGATCCTTCCTCAAATTAGGATACTTATGGTCAAAGATCATCATTAGAAACCTCGGGTATAGCATGAACTGCTTCTTCTTCAAACCTTTCAGCATCTCAAGCATGTGATCCAGAATCATACCAACATCCTTTTTAAATGATACAAAGTATTATGTACACATGGGGAAGTCAAAAGGTTTGACCAACTTGATATGTTTGCTATCCACTGTCATTAGAGCATATGAACTTGAGCCTACTAACGAAATGGTGGTGGCGTTTTAAAACTGAACCAGACGCATTGTGGAGAAGATCGATCGTGGCAATCCATCATGCCGTGAGATCTTGGTCGTATATTCCGATCAAGTCATCAATGACCGGTGTGTGGAACGCCATACACAAAATCAATAAGGAATTGACGGATTTAAACTTTAACATCAATGGGATCATTAATGGGGGGTTGGGCGATGGTACAAGCATACGCTTCTGGATTGACAATTGGATTGGGAACGAACCGCTTATGGTGAAATTTCCAAACTTATTTGTCATTGAAGGAAGCAAAGGATGCACCGTTTCTGAAAGAATTCACCAGGTTGGGTCGGGTTGGGTTGGGAATGGAAGAGAGAATTGATGCAGGGCTGTGAACTGGACGAGCTTCGAGATCTTTCACAGCTGGTTAACGGCGTCGCATTAGCAGCAACAAAGGACTCTTGGTCGTGGTCGCTTGACAAGAACGGAATTTTTTCAACATCATCATGCAGAAAGGCTTTGGCTGCGCATTCGGTACCCTTTTATCCATACAATTGGTCGAAATGGGTACCAAAAAAGGTAAACTTGATGGCATGGAGAGCGGAACAAGAACGACTACCAACACTCGACGGATTAAAACGTAGAAACATTGGAATTCAGGAGGTATCTTGCAGGCTGTGTGGGGAACAAACAGAATCGGCACAACACCTATTCCTGGACTGTTACTTCGCTGCGAATGTCTGGAACAAAATAAGCGGCTGGTGTGGAACTGAACTGATTTATGCTTTCAACATGAAGGATTTATTAGAGATGCACAAAGGAACCGATTTGGGACGTGTCAAAAAAAAAAGCAATTCACGCGGTGATTCTCACGACATGTTGGGTCTTGTGGAAAAAAAGGAACGACAAAATTTTCAACGGGAGGAACACAACATTGGAGCTCATAATGGCCGATATACAATCAATGTCCTACATTTGGGTGAAAAATAGAGCGAAGCTAGAAAACATCGATTGGGAGAAATGGAAACGTTTTGAATTTTAGTTAATTCATGTAACATGGTATTTGGGTGATGTAATTGTCCGCTAATTAGCGCCTTGCTATTAGTCGACGTGTATATATTGGTATGGAATAAAATGTCGTTTGCCGTTCAAAAAAAAAAAAAAACCCAACCCAACCCAAACTTTTATTAAAAAAATAATTTCTCTCTCTTTCACCTACACAACCCAACCCAACTCAACTTTTCACTCTCAATCACAACCCAACCTACACCAATATTTTATTATAAAAACACAATAAATAAAAGAATGAACGCCACATTTGTTAAAAGAAAAGAAAAGACAAAATATTATAGTATTACCAACCGGTTACAACTTGGGGTTGTCTCAGCGATCAGGAGTCAGGACGAAGCCTCCATTTAAGTTTTACATTTTTTAATTGCAAGTGGCTTTTGTTTTTTTGTGATATGTGGCAACCGGTTGAAGAATAAGGTTACCATAGTGCATAGTTTAACAATACCCAACATAACAAAGAATAATAAATTCAAACTTTCCAATACCCAACATCACCTAGCGCCGGTCAGAAAAAGTACACACACCCTCCTTCCAACTAGTTCTCCTTCCCCATGTATGATTTGACAAAAGCATCCCTCTTTGGAAGCACACACACCCTACTTCCAACAGTCTTTTTTTTTGAACGGCCTACTTCCAACAGTCAACACCCCTCCTCCCCTCCCCCCCCCGGTCACGTCAGACTTCAGGTTTATTATTATTATTATTATTATTATTATTTAATATTCCGATCACATAGGGCCTTTGTATTGAGTCTGTTGGGTGATGTTTCTTTATTGTACAATTGGGTGTTGTATGGCTTAGTATCTTACTAGCCTTGGTTGTAATCAGTCTTGGTGATGAATAAATAATCGAAGTTTGCTGATCAAAAAATTATTATCAGGTTTGTTGTAAATTTCTAGTTAATAGCTTTATTTGCAGTTGTAATTGGTGTCAATGAAATGAATTGTTCCTTCTTTTATGGTAACAAATTGATTTTAAAAACTGAACTTGGGTGCTTGATCGACTATGACAACTAAGTGTAATGGGTCAGTTTGCAGTTTAATTTTTGAATCCATATCAGTTAATAGGTCAATGGGTCAGTTTGTAATGGAGTGTCTGTGCAGTTTGTTAGTTCAGACCCATTAGTGCAGTTTGTTTGTCAATGACCCATTAGTTCAGACCCATTAGTGCAAACCCATTAGTGCAGTTAGTTGTCAATGACCCATTAGTGCAGTTTGCAGTTGTACAACCATACATCAATAACTACTTAGAATAACTATTTGACAATAACTACTTGACAATAAACAACATGATAGTTTCATTCAAAATACTAAGAATGGTTGTTTGTTTGGTAAGCAAGAGGCAATCAGCTCAAACATAACAATTAAAAATGTATCTCCAATGTTAATCTTAAACAATGTATAACTCTAATATTAATATTTAACCTTAAAACAATGTATAACTCCAATGCTAACGCATGTTGAAAATAGAATTCATATTTACTGATTTAAACATAATTAGTTACTTGCCTATACATGATTAATGATTTATCTGAACACTTTGTAGTTGAAAGAATTTAGCTAAAACAGGATGTAATGATCATACAAGTCACAATTCTAGGTGCGGAAACCCTAGAACTGAACAAAATGATAATACGCAAATCAAAACACGTAAGACATCATTTTAATCACCTTTTCATAGATTAACTTCAACAAAACTTGTTTACAATTGATTCACACGTTAATCTAATGATCACACACACAATCACAATCTAGACCTGAACCTGACCTCTCAACACACACTTTCTAAAACTCTCTCTAACTTGAAAATAATCAAAATCTATTTATAGGGTCTGCAGGTTCGCCCAGTTCGTTGGTGCGAATGTGGACATAGTCCACATTCGCCCACTTCCATGGTACGAACCTGGTCTTCAGGTCTTCAGTCTTCTTCATTCGTCCAGACTTCTACACATTCGCCCAAATACACACACATTCGCCCACACCAATATACATTCGCCCACTCAGAAACATCTACTAACATATGTTAAAAGCTAATCCAATCACTAGTCGCAATACGTGCATCTACAAACTCCCCCTCGACTATTGATTGGATTGTCTTCGTTCTTCGTCCATGATCTTGTTCAGAATCTTGATTCTCAGTTGCTTTTTCTGATCTTTAGTCATTTCAGGCTCAAGCTTACGTTTCACAGGCTTAGGCACTTCAGCCATCTTCACCATCTTACCCAGCTTAGTATCCAAGTTGCTTCCAGAGTTTATATCGTATGCAAAGCAAACTCCAACAACTTGTTGATACTTCTTTGCCTGATCTGCATCATTGGGATCACAATGAATCGGATTGTAGAATAGCATGATGATATCTTCAAACGTGCAATTAATCAACCACATAGGATCAAATACATAAACATGCTTGTACTTGTCCTTTCCGTCTCTTAACACGATCACCGCCTCTGCCTT
The DNA here is from genome assembly GCA_032199755.1 of Ambrosia artemisiifolia. Classification (NCBI taxonomy): domain Eukaryota; kingdom Viridiplantae; phylum Streptophyta; class Magnoliopsida; order Asterales; family Asteraceae; genus Ambrosia; species Ambrosia artemisiifolia. Next base: position 16,553,207 of record CM063523.1, read on the forward strand.
CCTCCAATCATAATACCAAAATATAAAGTCAGCACTGAAGTGTTGAGGTAAAAGCATCAATGGAATCTTTTTCATCACTTTAGGCGCTTTATATATCAAAGTAACCCTTTTCTTTCCTGTTCTCGGATCAACATCTCGATGAACTTTCCTTCTAGGGTACTGTGGCTTAAACATGTTCCATTTAGTTCTACTTTCCCAAACCAAACGATCAGCAAACCAACCAACAGCTGTATTGTTCACAGAAGCTCCAGTCATAGGGAATCTGCAAATGTCTCTGACCGCCCAGTACGGTAGAGTTAAAAGATCATGAAATCTGTAGAAGTACAAGATTTCTGATTCCCATTTGACTGCCAAACATTTCAATCTCCCCAGATACTTCCAACCAAGAGCTCTGCCTTTGAACTTCTCGTTGTGATATCTGTAAAAACCACCTTGAGCTTCAGGCTTTGGTCGTTTGTCATCAGTTTCCTTCAACTTCTGTAGTAAAGTCTTCAAATCATCATTCTGATTTGAAGGTTTCTGCTGATCAGTACCAAACACCTTTTCTACAAACTCCTCACTTCTCTTCTCTGCTTTCTTTCTAGCCAGTCGGTTTGGTATCTCAGTAAAGTTTGGGAAAACTACATTTTCATCATTCTGCCTGAAATATTGTGGATATTCCTCGTGAGTAATATCCTCAATCTCTATTTCTTCCATTTCAGGTGTCTGCTTATCATCATAATGATTTCCAATCTCCTTTTCAGGAAGATCTGGAATCATTTGATCCATCATAATCTCTTCTAAAGATTTCCCTACTCGCTGTGCAACACCTTCTAAAATTTCTTTAGGAACAGCAGCAGGTACTTCACCTTCCTCCAAGTCTGGATCATTGTACTCAAGTTCATACCTCATGTCTTCCGTTTGGAAGATTTCGGCAAACTTTCCCGTGAACTCAATGGTCCATTCTCTTCTCTCAAGCATATCTCTATACACTTTCTTGAATCATCATTCAACGATCTAACCTTTTCGTTCCAGAAAATGCTTTCATCTGAGTGTACATTCTCACCCCCTTTCTTTTTCTTCGAACTAGACTCTCCAGCATCTTTCTTTGGCGTTCTCTTTTCAAATGTAAACTTACTCGTATCGTCTCCTCCATCATCATCATCACTCTCATCACTATCATCATTATCATCCTTACTACCTGATCCCTTCGCATCATCATCATCTTTGTCATCTTTCTTACCTTCTTCATCAGAACTTTCTTCTGATTCATCATCCTCCTCATCATCCTCTTTCTCTTCATCAGAAGGCTCGAAATCAACTTGCTCTTCTTCTCTTTCTTTATCCTCCTCACCATCCTTCAGCTTAGGAGCTTCACCGTATAGCTTGTCCAACAAATCACTTAGACGTTTGTTTTCTGTCTTAAGCTCTTTGTTGTCAGCTTTCACAATCTTAATCATTCTACTATTCCTGTTGCACTTAACCTCAAGATCCTTATTTTCTTCTTCAAGTTGCTTAACTTTCTCTTTGATCTCATCTTGGTTAGTTTTGGATGCAACAACAATCTGTAGCATTTTCTCTTCATTCTTCTTAAACTTGCTAATCTCAGCTTGCTGTGCTACAATCATCTTCATCATTTCATCCATCCGTTTGTTAACCTGTTTCATCACATCATCCGAAACAGTAACTTTTGAAGATTTGGATGTTTCTACCTCTTTAGCCTTCTCCTTCTGAGGATTCTTAAACATTTCCAACACATTATCCAAAGCAGTATTAAAATCATCAACTGGTAATGCTTCAGACTCTTTGCTTTTCTTCTGTTTCTTTGCTACTGGTGAAGATAGCTTTGATGATGTACCTGCATCAGGTATCTTTTTGCCTTTAAGCAACTGTGCAATCTCTTTTTCTCTCAACTGCTTAGTACTTGACTTCTTTGCCATCGACTTATGTTTTGGTTTTGGTAAATTAACAACTACAGTCGATCCTACTTCAAGATCATCAATGTTCACACTCAAACCTTCATCAACATTAACTGTCTTCTTCTGTAGAACTTCCTCAACAGTTTTATTCAAAGATTCAGACTCACCAACCATAGTGGCCTTACGCTTGGTGGTCTTTACTCTTTCCTCCTCTGAATCCCACTGCTCATCAACTTCTGTCTCCTCTGAATCTACCGAATCTTCATCAACCAGACTAGTGCCTTTCTTTGCAGTTGTCTTCTTACGAGTAACCTGTTGCTTCGAACTACCTTGATCCACCTTTGCATTACCCTTCCCTTTGGCTCCGGCATTAACCACTTGCCTCTTCCTCTTAGTATTTGCATCAGCATAAACTAAGGGATCATCATTATCCGAGTCACTGTTGTCATGTCTCGCTTTGTTCAATCCAGGATCAGTGTAACCCTGATTGACCAAAGCTCCAAATAATCTCATGTGAGGTGGCTTTTCGTTGTCTGGCACACCTTTATAACCTTTCATTCTAGCAAGTGTTCTAATGTTCATATGATCTTGAACTAGAATCATAGTCGGATCCTTCCTCAAATTAGGATACTTATGGTCAAAGATCATCATTAGAAACCTCGGGTATAGCATGAACTGCTTCTTCTTCAAACCTTTCAGCATCTCAAGCATGTGATCCAGAATCATACCAACATCCTTTTTAAATGATACAAAGTATTATGTACACATGGGGAAGTCAAAAGGTTTGACCAACTTGATATGTTTGCTATCCACTGTCATTAGAGCATATGAACTTGAGCCTACTAACGAAATGGTGGTGGCGTTTTAAAACTGAACCAGACGCATTGTGGAGAAGATCGATCGTGGCAATCCATCATGCCGTGAGATCTTGGTCGTATATTCCGATCAAGTCATCAATGACCGGTGTGTGGAACGCCATACACAAAATCAATAAGGAATTGACGGATTTAAACTTTAACATCAATGGGATCATTAATGGGGGGTTGGGCGATGGTACAAGCATACGCTTCTGGATTGACAATTGGATTGGGAACGAACCGCTTATGGTGAAATTTCCAAACTTATTTGTCATTGAAGGAAGCAAAGGATGCACCGTTTCTGAAAGAATTCACCAGGTTGGGTCGGGTTGGGTTGGGAATTGGGAATGGAAGAGAGAATTGATGCAGGGCTGTGAACTGGACGAGCTTCGAGATCTTTCACAGCTGGTTAACGGCGTCGCATTAGCAGCAACAAAGGACTCTTGGTCGTGGTCGCTTGACAAGAACGGAATTTTTTCAACATCATCATGCAGAAAGGCTTTGGCTGCGCATTCGGTACCCTTTTATCCATACAATTGGTCGAAATGGGTACCAAAAAAGGTAAACTTGATGGCATGGAGAGCGGAACAAGAACGACTACCAACACTCGACGGATTAAAACGTAGAAACATTGGAATTCAGGAGGTATCTTGCAGGCTGTGTGGGGAACAAACAGAATCGGCACAACACCTATTCCTGGACTGTTACTTCGCTGCGAATGTCTGGAACAAAATAAGCGGCTGGTGTGGAACTGAACTGATTTATGCTTTCAACATGAAGGATTTATTAGAGATGCACAAAGGAACCGATTTGGGACGTGTCAAAAAAAAAAAGCAATTCACGCGGTGATTCTCACGACATGTTGGGTCTTGTGGAAAAAAAGGAACGACAAAATTTTCAACGGGAGGAACACAACATTGGAGCTCATAATGGCCGATATACAATCAATGTCCTACATTTGGGTGAAAAATAGAGCGAAGCTAGAAAACATCGATTGGGAGAAATGGAAACGTTTTGAATTTTAGTTAATTCATGTAACATGGTATTTGGGTGATGTAATTGTCCGCTAATTAGCGCCTTGCTATTAGTCGACGTGTATATATTGGTATGGAATAAAATGTCGTTTGCCGTTCAAAAAAAAAAAAAAACCCAACCCAACCCAAACTTTTATTAAAAAAATAATTTCTCTCTCTTTCACCTACACAACCCAACCCAACTCAACTTTTCACTCTCAATCACAACCCAACCTACACCAATATTTTATTATAAAAACACAATAAATAAAAGAATGAACGCCACATTTGTTAAAAGAAAAGAAAAGAAAAAAATATTATAGTATTACCAACCGGTTACAACTTGGGGTTGTCTCAGCGATCAGGAGTCAGGACGAAGCCTCCATTTAAGTTTTACATTTTTTAATTGCAAGTGGCTTTTGTTTTTTTGTGATATGTGGCAACCGGTTGAAGAATAAGGTTACCATAGTGCATAGTTTAACAATACCCAACATAACAAAGAATAATAAATTCAAACTTTCCAATACCCAACATCACCTAGCGCCGGTCAGAAAAAGTACACACACCCTCCTTCCAACTAGTTCTCCTTCCCCATGTATGATTTGACAAAAGCATCCCTCTTTGGAAGCACACACACCCTACTTCCAACAGTCTTTTTTTTTGAACGGCCTACTTCCAACAGTCAACACCCCTCCTCCCCTCCCCCCCCCCCCGGTCACGTCAGACTTCAGGTTTATTATTATTATTATTATTATTATTATTATTATTATTATTATTATTATTTAATATTCCGATCACATAGGGCCTTTGTATTGAGTCTGTTGGGTGATGTTTCTTTATTGTACAATTGGGTGTTGTATGGCTTAGTATCTTACTAGCCTTGGTTGTAATCAGTCTTGGTGATGAATAAATAATCGAAGTTTGCTGATCAAAAAATTATTATCAGGTTTGTTGTAAATTTCTAGTTAATAGCTTTATTTGCAGTTGTAATTGGTGTCAATGAAATGAATTGTTCCTTCTTTTATGGTAACAAATTGATTTTAAAAACTGAACTTGGGTGCTTGATCGACTATGACAACTAAGTGTAATGGGTCAGTTTGCAGTTTAATTTTTGAATCCATATCAGTTAATAGGTCAATGGGTCAGTTTGTAATGGAGTGTCTGTGCAGTTTGTTAGTTCAGACCCATTAGTGCAGTTTGTTTGTCAATGACCCATTAGTTCAGACCCATTAGTGCAAACCCATTAGTGCAGTTAGTTGTCAATGACCCATTAGTGCAGTTTGCAGTTGTACAACCATACATCAATAACTACTTAGAATAACTATTTGACAATAACTACTTGACAATAAACAACATGATAGTTTCATTCAAAATACTAAGAATGGTTGTTTGTTTGGTAAGCAAGAGGCAATCAGCTCAAACATAACAATTAAAAATGTATCTCCAATGTTAATCTTAAACAATGTATAACTCTAAAATTAATATTTAACCTTAAAACAATGTATAACTCCAATGCTAACGCATGTTGAAAATAGAATTCATATTTACTGATTTAAACATAATTAGTTACTTGCCTATACATGATTAATGATTTATCTGAACACTTTGTAGTTGAAAGAATTTAGCTAAAACAGGATGTAATGATCATACAAGTCACAATTCTAGGTGCGGAAACCCTAGAACTGAACAAAATGATAATACGCAAATCAAAACACGTAAGACATCATTTTAATCACCTTTTCATAGATTAACTTCAACAAAACTTGTTTACAATTGATTCACACGTTAATCTAATGATCACACACACAATCACAATCTAGACCTGAACCTGACCTCTCAACACACACTTTCTAAAACTCTCTCTAACTTGAAAATAATCAAAATCTATTTATAGGGTCTGCAGGTTCGCCCAGTTCGTTGGTGCGAATGTGGACATAGTCCACATTCGCCCACTTCCATGGTACGAACCTGGTCTTCAGGTCTTCAGTCTTCTTCATTCGTCCAGACTTCTACACATTCGCCCAAATACACACACATTCGCCCACACCAATATACATTCGCCCACTCAGAAACATCTACTAACATATGTTAAAAGCTAATCCAATCACTAGTCGCAATACGTGCATCTACAAACTCCCCCTCGACTATTGATTGGATTGTCTTCGTTCTTCGTCCATGATCTTGTTCAGAATCTTGATTCTCAGTTGCTTTTTCTGATCTTTAGTCATTTCAGGCTCAAGCTTACGTTTCACAGGCTTAGGCACTTCAGCCATCTTCACCATCTTACCCAGCTTAGTATCCAAGTTGCTTCCAGAGTTTATATCGTATGCAAAGCAAACTCCAACAACTTGTTGATACTTCTTTGCCTGATCTGCATCATTGGGATCACAATGAATCGGATTGTAGAATAGCATGATGATATCTTCAAACGTGCAATTAATCAACCACATAGGATCAAATACATAAACATGCTTGTACTTGTCCTTTCCGTCTCTTAACACGATCACCGCCTCTGCCTTCCTCCAATCATAATACCAAAATATAAAGTCAGCACTGAAGTGTTGAGGTAAAAGCATCAATGGAATCTTTTTCATCACTTTAGGCGCTTTATATATCAAAGTAACCCTTTTCTTTCCTGTTCTCGGATCAACATCTCGATGAACTTTCCTTCTAGGGTACTGTGGCTTAAACATGTTCCATTTAGTTCTACTTTCCCAAACCAAACGATCAGCAAACCAACCAACAGCTGTATTGTTCACAGAAGCTCCAGTCATAGGGAATCTGCAAATGTCTCTGACCGCCCAGTACGGTAGAGTTAAAAGATCATGAAATCTGTAGAAGTACAAGATTTCTGATTCCCATTTGACTGCCAAACATTTCAATCTCCCCAGATACTTCCAACCAAGAGCTCTGCCTTTGAACTTCTCGTTGTGATATCTGTAAAAACCACCTTGAGCTTCAGGCTTTGGTCGTTTGTCATCAGTTTCCTTCAACTTCTGTAGTAAAGTCTTCAAATCATCATTCTGATTTGAAGGTTTCTGCTGATCAGTACCAAACACCTTTTCTACAAACTCCTCACTTCTCTTCTTTGCTTTCTTTCTAGCCAGTCGGTTTGGTATCTCAGTAAAGTTTGGGAAAACTACATTTTCATCATTCTGCCTGAAATATTGTGGATATTCCTCGTGAGTAATATCCTCAATCTCTATTTCTTCCATTTCAGGTGTCTGCTTATCATCATAATGATTTCCAATCTCCTTTTCAGGAAGATCTGGAATCATTTGATCCATCATAATCTCTTCTAAAGATTTCCCTACTCGCTGTGCAACACCTTCTAAAATTTCTTTAGGAACAGCAGCAGGTACTTCACCTTCCTCCAAGTCTGGATCATTGTACTCAAGTTCATACCTCATGTCTTCCGTTTGGAAGATTTCGGCAAACTTTCCCGTGAACTCAATGGTCCATTCTCTTCTCTCAAGCATATCTCTATACACTTTCTTTGCATCATCATTCAACGATCTAACCTTTTCGTTCCAGAAAATGCTTTCATCTGAGTGTACATTCTCACCTCCTTTCTTTTTCTTCGAACTAGACTCTCCAGCATCTTTCTTTGGCGTTCTCTTTTCAAATGTAAACTTACTCGTATCGTCTCCTCCATCATCATCATCACTCTCATCACTATCATCATTATCATCCTTACTACCTGATCCCTCCGCATCATCATCATCTTTGTCATCTTTCTTACCTTCTTCATCAGAACTTTCTTCTGATTCATCATCCTCCTCATCATCCTCTTTCTCTTCATCAGAAGGCTCGAAATCAACTTGCTCTTCTTCTCTTTCTTTATCCTCCTCACCATCCTTCAGCTTAGGAGCTTCACCGTATAGCTTGTCCAACAAATCACTTAGACGTTTGTTTTCTGTCTTAAGCTCTTTGTTGTCAGCTTTCACAATCTTAATCATTCTACTATTCCTGTTGCACTTAACCTCAAGATCCTTATTTTCTTCTTCAAGTTGCTTAACTTTCTCTTTGATCTCATCTTGGTTAGTTTTGGATGCAACAACAATCTGTAGCATTTTCTCTTCATTCTTCTTAAACTTGCTAATCTCAGCTTGCTGTGCTACAATCATCTTCATCATTTCATCCATCCGTTTGTTAACCTGTTTCATCACATCATCCGAAACAGTAACTTTTGAAGATTTGGATGTTTCTACCTCTTTAGCCTTCTCCTTCTGAGGATTCTTAAACATTTCCAACACATTATCCAAAGCAGTATTAAAATCATCAACTGGTAATGCTTCAGACTCTTTGCTTTTCTTCTGTTTCTTTGCTACTGGTGAAGATAGCTTTGATGATGTACCTGCATCAGGTATCTTTTTGCCTTTAAGCAACTGTGCAATCTCTTTTTCTCTCAACTGCTTAGTACTTGACTTCTTTGCCATCGACTTATGTTTTGGTTTTGGTAAATTAACAACTACAGTCGATCCTACTTCAAGATCATCAATGTTCACACTCAAACCTTCATCAACATTAACTGTCTTCTTCTGTAGAACTTCCTCAACAGTTTTATTCAAAGATTCAGACTCACCAACCATAGTGGCCTTACGCTTGGTGGTCTTTACTCTTTCCTCCTCTGAATCCCACTGCTCATCAACTTCTGTCTCCTCTGAATCTACCGAATCTTCATCAACCAGACTAGTGCCTTTCTTTGCAGTTGTCTTCTTACGAGTAACCTGTTGCTTCGAACTACCTTGATCCACCTTTGCATTACCCTTCCCTTTGGCTCCGGCATTAACCACTTGCCTCTTCCTCTTAGTATTTGCATCAGCATAAACTAAGGGATCATCATTATCCGAGTCACTGTTGTCATGTCTCGCTTTGTTCAATCCAGGATCAGTGTAACCCTGATTGACCAAAGCTCCAAATAATCTCCTGTGAGGTGGCTTTTCGTTGTCTGGCACACCTTTATAACCTTTCATTCTAGCAAGTGTTCTAATGTTCATATGATCTTGAACTAGAATCATAGTCGGATCCTTCCTCAAATTAGGATACTTATGGTCAAAGATCATCATTAGAAACCTCGGGTATAGCATGAACTGCTTCTTCTTCAAACCTTTCAGCATCTCAAGCATGTGATCCAGAATCATACCAACATCCTTTTTAAATGATACAAGGTATTATGTACACATGGGGAAGTCAAAAGGTTTGACCAACTTGATATGTTTGCTATCCACTGTCATTAGAGCATATGAACTTGAGCCTACTAACGAAATGGTGGTGGCGTTTTAAAACTGAACCAGACGCATTGTGGAGAAGATCGATCGTGGCAATCCATCATGCCGTGAGATCTTGGTCGTATATTCCGATCAAGTCATCAATGACCGGTGTGTGGAACGCCATACACAAAATCAATAAGGAATTGACGGATTTAAACTTTAACATCAATGGGATCATTAATGGGGGGTTGGGCGATGGTACAAGCATACGCTTCTGGATTGACAATTGGATTGGGAACGAACCGCTTATGGTGAAATTTCCAAACTTATTTGTCATTGAAGGAAGCAAAGGATGCACCGTTTCTGAAAGAATTCACCAGGTTGGGTCGGGTTGGGTTGGGAATTGGGAATGGAAGAGAGAATTGATGCAGGGCTGTGAACTGGACGAGCTTCGAGATCTTTCACAGCTGGTTAACGGCGTCGCATTAGCAGCAACAAAGGACTCTTGGTCGTGGTCGCTTGACAAGAACAGAATTTTTTCAACATCATCATGCAGAAAGGCTTTGGCTGCGCATTCGGTACCCTTTTATCCATACAATTGGTCGAAATGGGTACCAAAAAAGGTAAACTTGATGGCATGGAGAGCGGAACAAGAACGACTACCAACACTCGACGGATTAAAACGTAGAAACATTGGAATTCAGGAGGTATCTTGCAGGCTGTGTGGGGAACAAACAGAATCGGCACAACACCTATTCCTGGACTGTTACTTCGCTGCGAATGTCTGGAACAAAATAAGCGGCTGGTGTGGAACTGAACCGATTTATGCTTTCAACATGAAGGATTTATTAGAGATGCACAAAGGAACCGATTTGGGACGTGTCAAAAAAAAAGCAATTCACGCGGTGATTCTCACGACCTGTTGGGTCTTGTGGAAAAAAAGGAACGACAAAATTTTCAACGGGAGGAACACAACATTGGAGCTCATAATGGCCGATATACAATCAATGTCCTACATTTGGGTGAAAAATAGAGCGAAGCTAGAAAACATCGATTGGGAGAAATGGAAACGTTTTGAATTTTAGTTAATTCATGTAACATGGTATTTGGGTGATGTAATTGTCCGCTAATTAGCGCCTTGCTATTAGTCGACGTGTATATATTGGTATGGAATAAAATGTCGTTTGCCGTTCAAAAAAAAAAAAAAAACCCAACCCAACCCAAACTTTTATTAAAAAAATAATTTCTCTCTCTTTCACCTACACAACCCAACCCAACTCAACTTTTCACTCTCAATCACAACCCAACCTACACCAATATTTTGTTATAAAAACACAATAAATAAAAGAATGAACGCCACATTTGTTAAAAGAAAAGAAAAGAAAAAAATATTATAATATTACCAACCGGTTACAACTTGGGGTTGTCCCAGCGATCAGGAGTCAGGACGAAGCCTCCATTTAAGTTTTGCATTTTTTAATTGCAAGTGACTTTTGTTTTTTTGTGATATGTGGCAACCGGTTGAAGAATAAGGTTACCATAGTGCATAGTTTAACAATACCCAACATAACAAAGAATAATAAATTCAAACTTTCCAATACCCAACATCACCTAGCGCCGGTCAGAAAAAGTACACACACCCTCCTTCCAACTAGTTCTCCTTCCCCATGTATGATTTGACAAAAGCATCCCTCTTTGGAAGCACACACACCCTACTTCCAACCCTACTTCCAACAGTCTTTTTTTTTTGAACGGCCTACTTCCAACAGTCAACACCCCTCCTCCCCTCCCCCCCCGGTCACGTCAGACTTCAGGTTTATTATTATTATTATTATTATTATTATTATTATTATTATTATTATTTAATATTCCGATCACATAGGGCCTTTGTATTGAGTCTGTTGGGTGATGTTTCTTTATTGTACAATTGGGTGTTGTATGGCTTAGTATCTTACTAGCCTTGGTTGTAATCAGTCTTGGTGATGAATAAATAATCGAAGTTTGCTGATCAAAAAATTATTATCAGGTTTGTTGTAAATTTCTAGTTAATAGCTTTATTTGCAGTTGTAATTGGTGTCAATGAAATGAATTGTTCCTTCTTTTATGGTAACAAATTGATTTTAAAAACTAAACTTGGGTGCTTGATCGACTATGACAACTAAGTGTAATGGGTCAGTTTGCAGTTTAATTTTTGAATCCATATCAGTTAATAGGTCAATGGGTCAGTTTGTAATGGAGTGTCTGTGCAGTTTGTTAGTTCAGACCCATTAGTGCAGTTTGTTTGTCAATGACCCATTAGTTCAGACCCATTAGTGCAAACCCATTAGTGCAGTTAGTTGTCAATGACCCATTAGTGCAGTTTGCAGTTGTACAACCATACATCAATAACTACTTAGAATAACTATTTGACAATAACTACTTGACAATAAACAACATGATAGTTTCATTCAAAATACTAAGAATGGTTGTTTGTTTGGTAAGCAAGAGGCAATCAGCTCAAACATAACAATTAAAAATGTATCTCCAATGTTAATCTTAAACAATGTATAACTCTAATATTAATATTTAACCTTAAAACAATGTATAACTCCAATGCTAACGCATGTTGAAAATAGAATTCATATTTACTGATTTAAACATAATTAGTTACTTGCCTATACATGATTAATGATTTATCTGAACACTTTGTAGTTGAAAGAATTTAGCTAAAACAGGATGTAATGATCATACAAGTCACAATTCTAGGTGCGGAAACCCTAGAACTGAACAAAATGATAATACGCAAATCAAAACACGTAAGACATCATTTTAATCACCTTTTCATAGATTAACTTCAACAAAACTTGTTTACAATTGATTCACACGTTAATCTAATGATCACACACACAATCACAATCTAGACCTGAACCTGACCTCTCAACACACACTTTCTAAAACTCTCTCTAACTTGAAAATAATCAAAATCTATTTATAGGGTCTGCAGGTTCGCCCAGTTCGTTGGTGCGAATGTGGACATAGTCCACATTCGCCCACTTCCATGGTACGAACCTGGTCTTCAGGTCTTCAGTCTTCTTCATTCGTCCAGACTTCTACACATTCGCCCAAATACACACACATTCGCCCACACCAATATACATTCGCCCACTCAGAAACATCTACTAACATAAGTTAAAAGCTAATCCAATCACTAGTCGCAATACGTGCATCTACAAACTCCCCCTCGACTATTGATTGGATTGTCTTCGTTCTTCGTCCATGATCTTGTTCAGAATCTTGATTCTCAGTTGCTTTTTCTGATCTTTAGTCATTTCAGGCTCAAGCTTACGTTTCACAGGCTTAGGCACTTCAGCCATCTTCACCATCTTACCCAGCTTAGTATCCAAGTTGCTTCCAGAGTTTATATCGTATGCAAAGCAAACTCCAACAACTTTTTGATACTTCTTTGCCTGATCTGCATCATTGGGATCACAATGAATCGGATTGTAGAATAGCATGATGATATCTTCAAACGTGCAATTAATCAACCACATAGGATCAAATACATAAACATGCTTGTACTTGTCCTTTCCGTCTCTTAACACGATCACCGCCTCTGCCTTCCTCCAATCATAATACCAAAATATAAAGTCAGCACTGAAGTGTTGAGGTAAAAGCATCAATGGAATCTTTTTCATCACTTTAGGCGCTTTATATATCAAAGTAACCCTTTTCTTTCCTGTTCTCGGATCAACATCTCGATGAACTTTCCTTCTAGGGTACTGTGGCTTAAACATGTTCCATTTAGTTCTACTTTCCCAAACCAAACGATCAGCAAACCAACCAACAGCTGTATTGTTCACAGAAGCTCCAGTCATAGGGAATCTGCAAATGTCTCTGACCGCCCAGTACGGTAGAGTTAAAAGATCATGAAATCTGTAGAAGTACAAGATTTCTGATTCCCATTTGACTGCCAAACATTTCAATCTCCCCAGATACTTCCAACCAAGAGCTCTGCCTTTGAACTTCTCGTTGTGATATCTGTAAAAACCACCTTGAGCTTCAGGCTTTGGTCGTTTGTCATCAGTTTCCTTCAACTTCTGTAGTAAAGTCTTCAAATCATCATTCTGATTTGAAGGTTTCTGCTGATCAGTACCAAACACCTTTTCTACAAACTCCTCACTTCTCTTCTCTACTTTCTTTCTAGCCAGTCGGTTTGGTATCTCAGTAAAGTTTGGGAAAACTACATTTTCATCATTCTGCCTGAAATATTGTGGATATTCCTCGTGAGTAATATCCTCAATCTCTATTTCTTCCATTTCAGGTGTCTGCTTATCATCATAATGATTTCCAATCTCCTTTTCAGGAAGATCTGGAATCATTTGATCCATCATAATCTCTTCTAAAGATTTCCCTACTCACTGTGCAACACCTTCTAAAATTTCTTTAGCAACAGCAGCAGGTACTTCACCTTCCTCCAAGTCTGGATCATTGTACTCAAGTTCATACCTCATGTCTTCCGTTTGGAAGATTTCGGCAAACTTTCCCGTGAACTCAATGGTCCATTCTCTTCTCTCAAGCATATCTCTATACACTTTCTTTGCATCATCATTCAACGATCTAACCTTTTCGTTCCAGAAAATGCTTTCATCTGAGTCTACATTCTCACCTCCTTTCTTTTTCTTCGAACTAGACTCTCCAGCATCTTTCTTTGGCGTTCTCTTTTCAAATGTAAACTTACTCATATCGTCTCCTCCATCATCATCATCACTCTCATCACTATCATCATTATCATCCTTACTACCTGATCCCTCCGCATCATCATCATCTTTGTCATCTTTCTTACCTTCTTCATCAGAACTTTCTTCTGATTCATCATCCTCCTCATCATCCTCTTTCTCTTCATCAGAAGGCTCAAAATCAACTTGCTCTTCTTCTCTTTCTTTATCCTCCTCACCATCCTTCAGCTTAGGAGCTTCACCGTATAGCTTGTCCAACAAATCACTTAGACGTTTGTTTTCTGTCTTAAGCTCTTTGTTGTCAGCTTTCACAATCTTAATCATTCTACTATTCCTGTTGCACTTAACCTCAAGATCCTTATTTTCTTCTTCAAGTTGCTTAACTTTCTCTTTGATCTCATCTTGGTTAGTTTTGGATGCAACAACAATCTGTAGCATTTTCTCTTCATTCTTCTTAAACTTGCTAATCTCAGCTTGCTGTGCTACAATCATCTTCATCATTTCATCCATCCGTTTGTTAACCTGTTTCATCACATCATCCGAAACAGTAACTTTTGAAGATTTGGATGTTTCTACCTCTTTAGCCTTCTCCTTCTGAGGATTCTTAAACATTTCCAACACATTATCCAAAGCAGTATTAAAATCATCAACTGGTAATGCTTCAGACTCTTTGCTTTTCTTCTGTTTCTTTGCTACTGGTGAAGATAGCTTTGATGATGTACCTGCATCAGGTATCTTTTTGCCTTTAAGCAACTGTGCAATCTCTTTTTCTCTCAACTGCTTAGTACTTGACTTCTTTGCCATCGACTTATGTTTTGGTTTTGGTAAATTAACAACTACAGACGATCCTACTTCAAGATCATCAATGTTCACACTCAAACCTTCATCAACATTAACTGTCTTCTTCTGTAGAACTTCCTCAACAGTTTTATTCAAAGATTCAGACTCACCAACCATAGTGGCCTTACGCTTGGTGGTCTTTACTCTTTCCTCCTCTGAATCCCACTGCTCATCAACTTCTGTCTCCTCTGAATCTACCGAATCTTCATCAACCAGACTAGTACCTTTCTTTGCAGTTGTCTTCTTACGAGTAACCTGTTGCTTCGAACTACCTTGATCCACCTTTGCATTACCCTTCCCTTTGGCTTCGGCATTAACCACTTGCCTCTTCCTCTTAGTATTTGCATCAGCATAAACTAAGGAATCATCATTATCCGAGTCACTGTTGTCATGTCTCGCTTTGTTCAATCCAGGATCAGTGTAATCCTGATTGACCAAAGCTCCAAATAATCTCCTGTGAGGTGGCTTTTCGTTGTCTGGCACACCTTTATAACCTTTCATTCTAGCAAGTGTTCTAATGTTCATATGATCTTGAACTAGAATCATAGTCGGATCCTTCCTCAAATTAGGATACTTATGGTCAAAGATCATCATTAGAAACCTCGGGTATAGCATGAACTGCTTCTTCTTCAAACCTTTCAGCATCTCAAGCATGTGATCCAGAATCATACCAACATCCTTTTTAAATGATACAAGGTATTATGTACACATGGGGAAGTCAAAAGGTTTGACCAACTTGATATGTTTGCTATCCACTGTCATTAGAGCATATGAACTTGAGCCTACTAACGAAATGGTGGTGGCGTTTTAAAACTGAACCAGACGCATTGTGGAGAAGATCGATCGTGGCAATCCATCATGCCGTGAGATCTTGGTCGTATATTCCGATCAAGTCATCAATGACCGGTGTGTGGAACGCCATACACAAAATCAATAAGGAATTGACGGATTTAAACTTTAACATCAATGGGATCATTAATGGGGGGTTGGGCGATGGTACAAGCATACGCTTCTGGATTGACAATTGGATTGGGAACGAACCGCTTATGGTGAAATTTCCAAACTTATTTGTCATTGAAGGAAGCAAAGGATGCACCGTTTCTGAAAGAATTCACCAGGTTGGGTCGGGTTGGGTTGGGAATTGGGAATGGAAGAGAGAATTGATGCAGGGCTGTGAACTGGACGAGCTTCGAGATCTTTCACAGCTGGTTAACGGCGTCGCATTAGCAGCAACAAAGGACTCTTGGTCGTGGTCGCTTGACAAGAACGGAATTTTTTCAACATCATCATGCAGAAAGGCTTTGGCTGCGCATTCGGTACCCTTTTATCCATACAATTGGTCGAAATGGGTACCAAAAAAGGTAAACTTGATGGCATGGAAAGCGGAACAAGAACGACTACCAACACTCGACGGATTAAAACGTAGAAACATTGGAATTCAGGAGGTATCTTGCAGGCTGTGTGGGGAACAAACAGAATCCGCACAACACCTATTCCTGGACTGTTACTTCGCTGCGAATGTCTGGAACAAAATAAGCGGCTGGTGTGGAACTGAACCGATTTATGCTTTCAACATGAAGGATTTATTAGAGATGCACAAAGGAACCGATTTGGGACGTGTCAAAAAAAAAGCAATTCACGCGGTGATTCTCACGACATGTTGGGTCTTGTGGAAAAAAAGGAACGACAAAATTTTCAACGGGAGGAACACAACATTGGAGCTCATAATGGCCGATATACAATCAATGTCCTACATTTGGGTGAAAAATAGAGCGAAGCTAGAAAACATCGATTGGGAGAAATGGAAACGTTTTGAATTTTAGTTAATTCATGTAACATGGTATTTGGGTGATGTAATTGTCCGCTAATTAGCGCCTTGCTATTAGTCGACGTGTATATATTGGTATGGAATAAAATGTCGTTTGCCGTTCAAAAAAAAAAAAAAAACCCAACCCAACCCAAACTTTTATTAAAAAAATAATTTCTCTCTCTTTCACCTACACAACCCAACCCAACTCAACTTTTCACTCTCAATCACAACCCAACCTACACCAATATTTTGTTATAAAAACACAATAAATAAAAGAATGAACGCCACATTTGTTAAAAGAAAAGAAAAGAAAAAAAATATTATAATATTACCAACCGGTTACAACTTGGGGTTGTCCCAGCGATCAAGAGTCAGGACGAAGCCTCCATTTAAGTTTTGCATTTTTTAATTGCAAGTGACTTTTGTTTTTTTGTGATATGTGGCAACCGGTTGAAGAATAAGGTTACCATAGTGCATAGTTTAACAATACCCAACATAACAAAGAATAATAAATTCAAACTTTCCAATACCCAACATCACCTAGCGCCGGTCAGAAAAAGTACACACACCCTCCTTCCAACTAGTTCTCCTTCCCCATGTATGATTTGACAAAAGCATCCCTCTTTGGAAGCACACACACCCTACTTCCAACCCTACTTCCAACAGTCTTTTTTTTTTTGAACGGCCTACTTCCAACAGTCAACACCCCTCCTCCCCCCCCCCCCCCGGTCACGTCAGACTTCAGGTTTATTATTATTATTATTATTATTATTATTATTTAATATTCCGATCACATAGGGCCTTTGTATTGAGTCTGTTGGGTGATGTTTCTTTATTGTACAATTGGGAGTTGTATGGCTTAGTATCTTACTAGCCTTGGTTGTAATCAGTCTTGGTGATGAATAAATAATCGAAGTTTGCTGATCAAAAAATTATTATCAGGTTTGTTGTAAATTTCTAGTTAATAGCTTTATTTGCAGTTGTAATTGGTGTCAATGAAATGAATTGTTCCTTCTTTTATGGTAACAAATTGATTTTAAAAACTGAACTTGGGTGCTTGATCGACTATGACAACTAAGTGTAATGGGTCAGTTTGCAGTTTAAGTTTTGAATCCATATCAGTTAATAGGTCAATGGGTCAGTTTGTAATGGAGTGTCTGTGCAGTTTGTTAGTTCAGACCCATTAGTGCAGTTTGTTTGTCAATGACCCATTAGTTCAGACCCATTAGTGCAAACCCATTAGTGCAGTTAGTTGTCAATGACCCATTAGTGCAGTTTGCAGTTGTACAACCATACATCAATAACTACTTAGAATAACTATTTGACAATAACTACTTGACAATAAACAACATGATAGTTTCATTCAAAATACTAAGAATGGTTGTTTGTTTGGTAAGCAAGAGGCAATCAGCTCAAACATAACAATTAAAAATGTATCTCCAATGTTAATCTTAAACAATGTATAACTCTAATATTAATATTTAACCTTAAAACAATGTATAACTCCAATGCTAACGCATGTTGAAAATAGAATTCATATTTACTGATTTAAACATAATTAGTTACTTGCCTATACATGATTAATGATTTATCTGAACACTTTGTAGTTGAAAGAATTTAGCTAAAACAGGATGTAATGATCATACAAGTCACAATTCTAGGTGCGGAAACCCTAGAACTGAACAAAATGATAATACGCAAATCAAAACACGTAAGACATCATTTTAATCACCTTTTCATAGATTAACTTCAACAAAACTTGTTTACAATTGATTCACACGTTAATCTAATGATCACACACACAATCACAATCTAGACCTGAACCTGACCTCTCAACACACACTTTCTAAAACTCTCTCTAACTTGAAAATAATCAAAATCTATTTATAGGGTCTGCAGGTTCGCCCAGTTCGTTGGTTCGAATGTGGACATAGTCCACATTCGCCCACTTCCATGGTACGAACCTGGTCTTCAGGTCTTCAGTCTTCTTCATTCGTCCAGACTTCTACACATTCGCCCAAATACACACACATTCGCCCACACCAATATACATTCGCCCACTCAGAAACATCTACTAACATATGTTAAAAGCTAATCCAATCACTAGTCGCAATACGTGCATCTACAAACTCCCCCTCGACTATTGATTGGATTGTCTTCGTTCTTCGTCCATGATCTTGTTCAGAATCTTGATTCTCAGTTGCTTTTTCTGATCTTTAGTCATTTCAGGCTCAAGCTTACGTTTCACAGGCTTAGGCACTTCAGCCATCTTCACCATCTTACCCAGCTTAGTATCCAAGTTGCTTCCAGAGTTTATATCGTATGCAAAGCAAACTCCAACAACTTGTTGATACTTCTTTGCCTGATCTGCATCATTGGGATCACATTGAATCGGATTGTAGAATAGCATGTTGATATCTTCAAACGTGCAATTAATCAACCACATAGGATCAAATACATAAACATGCTTGTACTTGTCCTTTCCGTCTCTTAACACGATCACCGCCTCTGCCTTCCTCCAATCATAATACCAAAATATAAAGTCAGCACTGAAGTGTTGAGGTAAAAGCATCAATGGAATCTTTTTCATCACTTTAGGCGCTTTATATATCAAAGTAACCCTTTTCTTTCCTGTTCTCGGATCAACATCTCGATGAACTTTCCTTCTAGGGTACTGTGGCTTAAACATGTTCCATTTAGTTCTACTTTCCCAAACCAAACGATCAGCAAACCAACCAACAGCTGTATTGTTCACAGAAGCTCCAGTCATAGGGAATCTGCAAATGTCTCTGACCGCCCAGTACGGTAGAGTTAAAAGATCATGAAATCTGTAGAAGTACAAGATTTCTGATTCCCATTTGACTGCCAAACATTTCAATCTCCCCAGATACTTCCAACCAAGAGCTCTGCCTTTGAACTTCTCGTTGTGATATCTGTAAAAACCACCTTGAGCTTCAGGCTTTGGTCGTTTGTCATCAGTTTCCTTCAACTTCTGTAGTAAAGTCTTCAAATCATCATTCTGATTTGAAGGTTTCTGCTGATCAGTACCAAACACCTTTTCTACAAACTCCTCACTTCTCTTCTCTGCTTTCTTTCTAGCCAGTCGGTTTGGTATCTCAGTAAAGTTTGGGAAAACTACATTTTCATCATTCTGCCTGAAATATTGTGGATATTCCTCGTGAGTAATATCCTCAATCTCTATTTCTTCCATTTCAGGTGTCTGCTTATCATCATAATGATTTCCAATCTCCTTTTCAGGAAGATCTGGAATCATTTGATCCATCATAATCTCTTCTAAAGATTTCCCTACTCGCTGTGCAACACCTTCTAAAATTTCTTTAGCAACAGCAGCAGGTACTTCACCTTCCTCCAAGTCTGGATCATTGTACTCAAGTTCATACCTCATGTCTTCCGTTTGGAAGATTTCGGCAAACTTTCCCGTGAACTCAATGGTCCATTCTCTTCTCTCAAGCATATCTCTATACACTTTCTTTGCATCATCATTCAACGATCTAACCTTTTCGTTCCAGAAAATGCTTTCATCTGAGTCTACATTCTCACCTCCTTTCTTTTTCTTCGAACTAGACTCTCCAGCATCTTTCTTTGGCGTTCTCTTTTCAAATGTAAACTTACTCGTATCGTCTCCTCCATCATCATCATCACTCTCATCACTATCATCATTATCATCCTTACTACCTGATCCCTCCGCATCATCATCATCTTTGTCATCTTTCTTACCTTCTTCATCAGAACTTTCTTCTGATTCATCATCCTCCTCATCATCCTCTTTCTCTTCATCAGAAGGCTCGAAATCAACTTGCTCTTCTTCTCTTTCTTTATCCTCCTCACCATCCTTCAGCTTAGGAGCTTCACCGTATAGCTTGTCCAACAAATCACTTAGACGTTTGTTTTCTGTCTTAAGCTCTTTGTTGTCAGCTTTCACAATCTTAATCATTCTACTATTCCTGTTGCACTTAACCTCAAGATCCTTATTTTCTTCTTCATGTTGCTTAACTTTCTCTTTGATCTCATCTTGGTTAGTTTTGGATGCAACAACAATTTGTAGCATTTTCTCTTCATTCTTCTTAAACTTGCTAATCTCAGCTTGCTGTGCTACAATCATCTTCATCATTTCATCCATCTGTTTGTTAACCTGTTTCATCACATCATCCGAAACAGTAACTTTTGAAGATTTGGATGTTTCTACCTCTTTAGCCTTCTCCTTCTGAGGATTCTTAAACATTTCCAACACATTATCCAAAGCAGTATTAAAATCATCAACTGGTAATGCTTCAGACTCTTTGCTTTTCTTCTGTTTCTTTGCTACTAGTGAAGATAGCTTTGATGATGTACCTGCATCAGGTATCTTTTTGCCTTTAAGCAACTGTGCAATCTCTTTTTCTCTCAACTGCTTAGTACTTGACTTCTTTGCCATCGACTTATGTTTTGGTTTTGGTAAATTAACAACTACAGTCGATCCTACTTCAAGATCATCAATGTTCACACTCAAACCTTCATCAACATTAACTGTCTTCTTCTGTAGAACTTCCTCAACAGTTTTATTCAAAGATTCAGACTCACCAACCATAGTGGCCTTACGCTTGGTGGTCTTTACTCTTTCCTCCTCTGAATCCCACTGCTCATCAACTTCTGTCTCCTCTGAATCTACCGAATCTTCATCAACCAGACTAGTGCCTTTCTTTGCAGTTGTCTTCTTACGAGTAACCTGTTGCTTCGAACTACCTTGATCCACCTTTGCATTACCCTTCCCTTTGGCTCCGGCATTAACCACTTGCCTCTTCCTCTTAGTATTTGCATCAGCATAAACTAAGGGATCATCATTATCCGAGTCACTGTTGTCATGTCTCGCTTTGTTCAATCCAGGATCAGTGTAACCCTGATTGACCAAAGCTCCAAATAATCTCCTGTGAGGTGGCTTTTCGTTGTCTGGCACACCTTTATAACCTTTCATTCTAGCAAGTGTTCTAATGTTCATATGATCTTGAACTAGAATCATAGTCGGATCCTTCCTCAAATTAGGATACTTATGGTCAAAGATCATCATTAGAAACCTCGGGTATAGCATGAACTGCTTCTTCTTCAAACCTTTCAGCATCTCAAGCATGTGATCCAGAATCATACCAACATCCTTTTTAAATGATACAAGGTATTATGTACACATGGGGAAGTCAAAAGGTTTGACCAACTTGATATGTTTGCTATCCACTGTCATTAGAGCATATGAACTTGAGCCTACTAACGAAATGGTGGTGGCGTTTTAAAACTGAACCAGACGCATTGTGGAGAAGATCGATCGTGGCAATCCATCATGCCGTGAGATCTTGGTCGTATATTCCGATCAAGTCATCAATGACCGGTGTGTGGAACGCCATACTCAATATCAATAAGGAATTGACGGATTTAAACTTTAACATCAATGGGATCATTAATGGGGGGTTGGGCGATGGTACAAGCATACGCTTCTGGATTGACAATTGGATTGGGAACGAACCGCTTATGGTGAAATTTCCAAACTTATTTGTCATTGAAGGAAGCAAAGGATGCACCGTTTCTGAAAGAATTCACCAGGTTGGGTCGGGTTGGGTTGGGAATTGGGAATGGAAGAGAGAATCGATGCAGGGCTGTGAACTGGACGAGCTTCGAGATCTTTCACAGCTGGTTAACGGCGTCGCATTAGCAGCAACAAAGGACTCTTGGTCATGGTCGCTTGACAAGAACGGAATTTTTTCAACATCATCATGCAGAAAGGCTTTGGCTGCGCATTCGGTACCCTTTTATCCATACAATTGGTCGAAATGGGTACCAAAAAAGGTAAACTTGATGGCATGGAGAGCGGAACAAGAACGACTACCAACACTCGACGGATTAAAACGTAGAAACATTGGAATTCAGGAGGTATCTTGCAGGCTGTGTGGGGAACAAACAGAATCGGCACAACACCTATTCCTGGACTGTTACTTCGCTGCGAATGTCTGGAACAAAATAAGCGGCTGGTGTGGAACTGAACCGATTTATGCTTTCAACATGAAGGATTTATTAGAGATGCACAAAGGAACCGATTTGGGACGTGTCAAAAAAAAAAAGCAATTCACGCGGTGATTCTCACGACATGTTGGGTCTTGTGGAAAAAAAGGAACGACAAAATTTTCAACGGGAGGAACACAACATTGGAGCTCATAATGGCCGATATACAATCAATGTCCTACATTTGGGTGAAAAATAGAGCGAAGCTAGAAAACATCGATTGGGAGAAATGGAAACGTTTTGAATTTTAGTTAATTCATGTAACATGGTATTTGGGTGATGTAATTGTCCGCTAATTAGCGCCTTGCTATTAGTCGACGTGTATATATTGGTATGGAATAAAATGTCGTTTGCCGTTCAAAAAAAAAAAAAACCCAACCCAACCCAAACTTTTATTAAAAAAATAATTTCTCTCTCTTTCACCTACACAACCCAACCCAACTCAACTTTTCACTCTCAATCACAACCCAACCTACACCAATATTTTGTTATAAAAACACAATAAATAAAAGAATGAACGCCACATTTGTTAAAAGAAAAGAAAAGAAAAGAAAAAAATATTATAATATTACCAACCGGTTACAACTTGGGGTTGTCCCAGCGATCAGGAGTCAGGACGAAGCCTCCATTTAAGTTTTGCATTTTTTAATTGCAAGTGGCTTTTGTTTTTTTGTGATATGTGGCAACCGGTTGAAGAATAAGGTTACCATAGTGCATAGTTTAACAATACCCAACATAACAAAGAATAATAAATTCAAACTTTCCAATACCCAACATCACCTAGCGCCGGTCAGAAAAAGTACACACACCCTCCTTCCAACTAGTTCTCCTTCCCCATGTATGATTTGACAAAAGCATCCCTCTTTGGAAGCACACACACCCTACTTCCAACCCTACTTCCAACAGTCTTTTTTTTTTGAACGGCCTACTTCCAACAGTCAACACCCCTCCTCCCCTCCCCCCCCCCCCGGTCACGTCAGACTTCAGGTTTATTATTATTATTATTATTATTATTATTATTATTATTATTTAATATTCCGATCACATAGGGCCTTTGTATTGAGTCTGTTGGGTGATGTTTCTTTATTGTACAATTGGGTGTTGTATGGCTTAGTATCTTACTAGCCTTGGTTGTAATCAGTCTTGGTGATGAATAAATAATCGAAGTTTGCTGATCAAAAAATTATTATCAGGTTTGTTGTAAATTTCTAGTTAATAGCTTTATTTGCAGTTGTAATTGGTGTCAATGAAATGAATTGTTCCTTCTTTTATGGTAACAAATTGATTTTAAAAACTGAACTTGGGTGCTTGATCGACTATGACAACTAAGTGTAATGGGTCAGTTTGCAGTTTAATTTTTGAATCCATATCAGTTAATAGGTCAATGGGTCAGTTTGTAATGGAGTGTCTGTGCAGTTTGTTAGTTCAGACCCATTAGTGCAGTTTGTTTGTCAATGACCCATTAGTTCAGACCCATTAGTGCAAACCCATTAGTGCAGTTAGTTGTCAATGACCCATTAGTGCAGTTTGCAGTTGTACAACCATACATCAATAACTACTTAGAATAACTATTTGACAATAACTACTTGACAATAAACAACATGATAGTTTCATTCAAAATACTAAGAATGGTTGTTTGTTTGGTAAGCAAGAGGCAATCAGCTCAAACATAACAATTAAAAATGTATCTCCAATGTTAATCTTAAACAATGTATAACTCTAAAATTAATATTTAACCTTAAAACAATGTATAACTCCAATGCTAACGCATGTTGAAAATAGAATTCATATTTACTGATTTAAACATAATTAGTTACTTGCCTATACATGATTAATGATTTATCTGAACACTTTGTAGTTGAAAGAATTTAGCTAAAACAGGATGTAATGATCATACAAGTCACAATTCTAGGTGCGGAAACCCTAGAACTGAACAAAATGATAATACGCAAATCAAAACACGTAAGACATCATTTTAATCACCTTTTCATAGATTAACTTCAACAAAACTTGTTTACAATTGATTCACACGTTAATCTAATGATCACACACACAATCACAATCTAGACCTGAACCTGACCTCTCAACACACACTTTCTAAAACTCTCTCTAACTTGAAAATAATCAAAATCTATTTATAGGGTCTGCAGGTTCGCCCAGTTCGTTGGTTCGAATGTGGACATAGTCCACATTCGCCCACTTCCATGGTACGAACCTGGTCTTCGGGTCTTCAGTCTTCTTCATTCGTCCAGACTTCTACACATTCGCCCAAATACACACACATTCGCCCAAATACACACACATTCGCCCACTCAGAAACATCTACTAACATATGTTAAAAGCTAATCCAATCACTAGTCGCAATACGTGCATCTACAAACTCCCCCTCGACTATTGATTGGATTGTCTTCGTTCTTCGTCCATGATCTTGTTCATAATCTTGATTCTCAGTTGTTTTTTCTGATCTTTAGTCATTTCAGGCTCAATCTTGATTCTCAGTTGCTTGGCCGAAAGTGGAATTAAAGGTACGAATGTAATCATTTTGGCACGAATGTGAAAATGTTTTGATTAAAAGTTACATTCGCCCAAAATATTCTATATTCGCCCTCAAGATTCTACATTCGCCCGTTCTGATAGGGACGAATGTAAAACAGTTATGCCCTAAAATTTAAAATTTTGCCAAACTTGTTTTTAGAGTCTGATTTTGATTGAAACATGTTATAAAATGGCTGAATAGCACTCGTCAAACATCAATTGATACAATCATTCAATTATTATCTGTTTTTAATAGGAATTAGGGTTTAGTATGTTCAAACAATCGATTAACCATGTAAAACATGTTTTTAACCTAATTCCTTCTATATTCTCCCCCTAAAACTGATGATAATTGAATCCCTAACAAAAACACATATCAAATCAGTCCAATAATGTCCAGATTAAGAACCCTAGGGTTCGTAACCCCAAAACTCAAATTCTGATCTGTTTATGTATCCATTACCTGTAAAATTTGGGTTAAAAGGATCAGTAAACAACAAGGAACGATAATCGAAAGCAAATGGAATCAAGACAACAAGGTCTCGTTGTTGTGAAATTTTTTTGAAAAAGTGCAGAATGAGGGTCGAATCTGGATTTGGCTTATATATAGAGTTTACCTTCGCCCGTTTAAGATGGTCGAAAGTGATGTGATTCCACATTCGCCCCAAGCAAATGGCACGAATGTGGAATATACACCCGAAGGTGAAAAGTCTTTATGGAAAACCCACTTTCGCCCACTTTAAAACACACGAATGTAGAAATTTTTCCATTGCAATCCGGTTACGACGATCATACTGAAAAGGACGATTGTTCCTCATTTGATAAAAATTGTTTTGATTATAAAATTGTTGTTGTTGAGGAACAACACGTCTTTGTGGTGGAACATAATGATGATCAACCGGTTTTCTCATGGATTGCCTAACTTCAACCTCGTGCCTCTTATGCCTTACATACGGGCAGTGAGCAAGTAAATGCCCTCTCTCCCCGCATTTAAAGCATGCACGGTATTCCTCAAAAACATTTGGAGCATTCGGTTGAGCAAATGATCTAACAGGATATTGATCATTATACTGTTTGTTCCTCAAACTCTCAGGGAGTGGCCCTTTTGAGTATGAAGGCTCATGAAAACCGTTTGCTTTGTTTTTGGGCTTAATAAACTCTGTGACATGAACCTTTGGTTCTTGAGGAACATCCAAATACAATTTCTTTAAAATTGCCGGTGGAATCTCATTTGTTCTCTCATGTTTTGGAAACCAAATAGTGCTTTCTTGCCAAATTTTATCAATTTTAGAGTAATTGGCAAATTTAATTGGATATTCCTCGTCAGAGATGATCTTATCGGATCCTTCCATCCGATAAAACACCTTGACAGGTTTGTCACTCGGTTCATTCTTAACTTCTTTCTTAATTTCTTTCTTTTCAGACTTTTTCTCATGATGTGCGTTAGCCACCGGATGGTCATGTTGAGACGATGACACTGGTTCAGTAGTAATGATGTGATTTTCTTTTGGAATTTCACATGCATTAGCACTTTGGTAACTTCCAGAGTCATCACTCTCAGAGTCTGAATCAACATTTTCAACTGTAACACCTTCATCATTCAAACCTAAAATCGGCCTCACATCGGAATGAGGATCACCAATACTCAAGGTATTAGATTCATTTTCCGATGATGAGTCTGATTTTACCGAGCTCTCCGGTGTCACTTGATGACAATTATGGTTTTCAAAAAGCACCGGAGATGGCACAGACTTATAGTTAGTGGTTTGATCATCAATGATGTGGTCTACAACATAAGCAATGTGCTTATAACTCTCCAATTTCTTATTGACTTTTTCAGCAAAACACTTAATGGCGGCCATTTCCAACTTAGTGTTCTCAATTTCATTAATATAGTTATTTATTGCTAATTGTTTTAATGAAAGAGTATTTTTAAGGTCGGAAATGTCCTTTTTATATCCATCAAGTACTTTGTTGAAAGCAATCAATTCTTTGCGAGTAGATTGACAGTTGATTATAGCACTATCACGTTGAACGCGAAGTTCTTTGTTTTCTTCTGTCAATCTATCACAAGTTCCACAGTATTTGTCACTAGTAACATCAGTGCTAGATTCAGAACTTACCTGTTTAGGAGGATCTGTCATGGCCATCAAAGCAAAATGAGCTTCCTTTCCAGCGAAAAACTTCGAATAATCGATCCTGGTGAAAGCGTCATCTACTATGCATGACTTCCTCGTCTTAAGAAAATCTGCTTCTGACAGCAACTGATCAATCTCATCATCCAAAGATGTAACACTTGCCTCTGTGTCTGATTCACTGTCTGAATCTGAGTAAACAGACTCACACTCCTCCGGAACATCAGAAACTGTGTCAATCACTACTCCAGAACTTGCTTCCTCAGCTTGAACCTCAACAGGATCAGTCTCCACATTCACTTCTTCCACAGATTCATCAACTTCACTCTCAATTTCTTCATTCTTATCAACTATCACCGACTCCTCAGTTTCAACCTGTCGGGCAACACAAGCCACATTCCCACCAGTTGTGATCTCCTCAACACCAATTTGCATCCCAGACCAGTCAAACCTTTCATCCTGCTGGATCACCAGAGCTTGATTCTGATTGGTATTTTGTGGCTGCTCATTTGGTGTAGTGATAGGTATAACTGTTCTGTTAGTGTTATTTGGTGATTGGTTTTGATTCTGGTTGGTTGTGTTTGGTTTTCTGTTTTGGTTGTTGTTTGAGGTGTTTTGTCGGTTTTGGTAGTTATTTTGGTTTTGATAATTGTTGTTACTTTGGAAAGAAACTTGGTTTTGGTTTTGTTGTTGACGGTTCTGGTAGTTTGAGTTGAAAGGGTTTCTGTTACCTTGTTTCGGTGGCTGAGTGCATTCTCGTTTGAAGTGACCCTTACCTCCACAATTAAAACATGTCACTTTCTCCTTGTTGAACCCGTAGGTTGTATTTGGAGAAGTTCCCAAATCAGTCCTACCAGTCTTTTCAATAAACCCCGTTGCCCTTCTCATTATACTAGCAAAAGCCCACTGAATGTCAATCAGTTCCATCTCCTCTTTGTCTATCTGTGCATAGTCTTCATTGGTCAAGTTATTGTTTCCAATTTGACTTGCAACCAACCCATTATATGATGAAACCATTGCAGAGACTAATGCAATATGTTGCTGAGCAACTTCAACAGTCACATTTCCCAAATTGGAAGTCTCCAAAACCACCGGTTGTTGATTGGGTTGAGTCACTTGATTCATGTATTGTGGTTGTTGAGGTGGTTGTTGTGATTGGCTAGCAGTATAGAATGCTGCTTGCTGCATCGGAGAGAACGGTGAAATGTATGAATTAGTGTATTGTTGTGGTGGTGGTGTGTATGATGGTTGTGAATAGGATGAGGTTTGTGCAATGTAGTTGATGGTTGGTTTTGGTGGTTCCATGACACTAGAAATACAAGCAATGTGAGGTGCCACTGTTCCACCTGCACTCGAGTTTCCAACTGTTGCTGAAGCACCACCAAAGTATAACTCTGGATTCTGAGGAATCTAAGATCTTTTAGCTTTCCTCTTCTCCTCGAGCTCTTTGTTCTCCAGCTTCTGTACAAACTCGTTGATCGTCCAAAATCTGTAAGCATCCTTCTCTTTGAGAACTTCAACATGCTGATCCCAGTACGGTGGTAAAGCATCTGCAAACTTGTCCACCAGATCTGTCATTGGAATCTGTATACCATAACTAGACAATTCAGTTAGTAAATGACAATATCTAGGAGTCAACTCTTTTAATGTTTCATTTCCAACATAAGTAAAGTTCTCAAACTCTTTTCTCAACTCCTCCATCCTCAACCTTCTCGTCTTTTCATTCCCATCATGACGATTCTTTAGCACATCCCATAGTTGCTTCGACGTAGTACACGTTCCAAACTGATGTAGTAAGTCGTTTGTGATCGCCTGAGTCAACTGGGAGTATGCTTTCTTCTCCACAGCAAATTTCTTTTTCTCCTCGTCTGACATGCTCTCCAATGGAACTGGTTCACCGGTGTTCTCCAGAACCGGTGCAGTATAACCTTTAGCTATCATCCTCCATGCCTCTGCGCCTTCCACTCCCATGCCCTCCCGATGGATCTTGAACTTCTTCTGCCACTGGTTATATTCTTGCATCTCCATTAGCTTGGGTGGACGATTCCCGCTACCTGAAGATAAGTCATTTATTAGTGTAGAAATAGCATTGGTAGTTTGAGTATTTACCACCGCGGCTGCTACTCCCCAATAGTCTGTCACAGGTTGTGGTGTTGGAGTCTGAGGCATCGAGCTAGTCATCGCTATGTAATTGATCGGTTGCGAAGACTGAGTGCTCGTTTTCTGGGCTGCCACAGTCCATGGGTCCATCGTCACTTGCTGTTGTTGTGTCGTTGCTGGTCTCGGTGTAGTCGGAAAATTCCACATGATGTTCACGAACTTCGAAAATCACAAAACTTAGAAAATTTTCCAAACACAAAATCTACGTTCGCCCTAAACTGTTCTACGTTCGTCCAAAGTGTTCACTTTCGTCCAAACAGTGTCACCCGAATGTAGAAAAGTAACCAGAATGTAGAAAAATCCTTGACCCTTTCCACGTTCGCCCGGAAAAACGTACGTTCGCCCACAATATTTTCACCTTCGCCCGCGCGATCAATCGAAAGTGAAAATGGTCACCCGAATGTGGAAAATTCAAACACAACACTCTAGGTTCGTCCAAAACTACCTCAGATTCGCCCAAGCAAGGTCAGGTTCGCCCACTGTGGTCTAGATTCGCCCATTTCTTGTTTGAAAAACGGTTACACTTTGAAAAACGGTTATTTTGATCTCTGATTTTCAAAAGTTTATAGATTTTGATGATCTTAATTAGGTTTTGATTCGGAATTGATTTGGAACAACTTTAATTCTTGGAAAACTTGATTTTAACACCAAATTCAATTCGAAAATCCTCAAAAACACTCAAAAATCATTTTCACTCAAAAATAGATGAATATTGATCAAAATTAAGTCCAAATCAGCTCTGATATTATCAATTTTGTTGTTGTATGATCCGTATGGCTCTGATACCACTTTGTAGTTGAAAGAATTTAGCTAAAACAGGATGTAATGATCATACAAGTCACAATTCTAGGTGCGGAAACCCTAGAACTGAACAAAATGATAATACGCAAATCAAAACACGTAAGACATCATTTTAATCACCTTTTCATAGATTAACTTCAACAAAACTTGTTTACAATTGATTCACACGTTAATCTAATGATCACACACACAATCACAATCTAGACCTGAACCTGACCTCTCAACACACACTTTCTAAAACTCTCTCTAACTTGAAAATAATCAAAATCTATTTATAGGGTCTGCAGGTTCGCCCAGTTCGTTGGTGCGAATGTGGACATAGTCCACATTCGCCCACTTCCATGGTACGAACCTGGTCTTCAGGTCTTGAGTCTTCTTCATTCGTCCAGACTTCTACACATTCGCCCAAATACACACACATTCGCCCACACCAATATACATTCGCCCACTCAGAAACATTTACTAACATATGTTAAAAGCTAATCCAATCACTAGTCGCAATACGTGCATCTACACACTTTGTGCTTTTTTTTCATGTATGAACAAAACCCCACAAAAAAATTGTCGTTTTTTCTCCGTTTTTATATAGCACTATGGTACTCGTTGGAAAGATAATAAAACGCTCGTTAATTTGGTGTAATATTTTTATTTTGAAAATCACGTATATAAAATATATTAACGTTTAAAAATTATGGGAGGAAACATAAGATAGAAAAATCCAATTTGATTTTTAAATTTATTTTTCCTAAAATATCTCAATGCCAAATGAGATGACACATGGCACACTCAAGGAGGAGAATGCCTCTTTGAGTGTCATGTCATTAAAATGGCTTTGGTTTATTGTATGTATAGATAGATTATTATTATTATTATTATTATTATTATTATTTATTTTAAACAAATCTTTGCCATAAGTTATCATATTCAAATATAAAAAAAAACGAATCTCTGTGCCGGGGTATAAAAGAGTTGCCACATCACATCCTATGTGGCATCTCTCAAAGGAGAGATTGCATAATATTATGACATGTAGGATTATTAGCTTTGCAATATATATATACTAGATTATACCCCGGGAACGTCCCAGGGTTGAAAAATCCAATATGACATTAATTTTACATATGAAATAGAATGACGCGCTTTACAGTTACATGCATGAAAGCTTCGGGTAGCAGCTAACCTAAAACAATTAAAAATATATCTCCAATGTTAACGTCTAACCTTAAACAATGTATAACTCTAATATTAATATCTAACCTAAAACAATGTATAACTCCAATGCTAACGCATGTTGAAAATAGAATCAAATTTACTGATTTGAACATAATTAGTGACTTGCCTATACATGATTAATGATTTACCTGAACACTTTGTGTTTTTTTTCCTGTTTGAACAAAAAATAACCCAACAAAAAATAGTCGTTTTTTTCTCCATTTTTATATAGCACTATGGTACTCGTTGGAAAGATAATAAAACGCTCGTTAATTTGGTTTAATTTTTTTCTTTAAAAAATCTCGTATATAAAAGATATTAACGTTTAAAAATTATCAGAGGAAACATAAGAGAGAAAAATCTAAATTTGTTTTTAAATTATTTTTTCCTAAAATATCTCAATGCCACATGGGATGATACATGGCACACTCAAAGAAGAGAATGCCTCATTGAGTGCCATGTCATTAAAATGGCTTTGGTTTATTATATGTATAGATTTTTTTACTACTAAAGGTTAAAAATGTCATTCTATTACTTTTTTTTCTTATAATATAACTAACTTTTATCCCGGGAGCGTCCCGAGGTTGAAAAATATAACTATTCTAATAATACTAATAGTAATAATTATTACTCTTGTAATTAAATAAATAAAAAAATAACCTTCCTATAAGGTGACACCATGTGTTGCAGTGTTGCGCGATTCTTTCTCCTAACTTCTCTTGATGAAGTATACCTATCCATCTTTAGAAGAGTAATATTCCAATGATAGCATGACGATTGAGCTGAATTTCAACATCGTAGATAAGAACATGGTTTAAAAGAAAAAACATGATTAATGAATAACCTGAACACTTTGTGTTTTTTTTCCTGTATGAACGAAACCCCACCAAAAATAGTCGTTTTTTCTCTGTTTTTTATATAGCACTATAGTACTCGTTGGAATGATAATAAACATAATATCATAACCCTAATTCAATTTCCATTTATTCTTCCAATGCATATTATCTAATACATTTTCAAGCGTATTACAAGTTTATTTGAATCTGACCCAAATACTTATACATTTTATACATGACATGTATGATTACACAAATATCGACAAAGTACGATCCTAACGCATACAACATGCCCCCTTTCTAAACATTGTGTATGTTCCAGTTAACACCAATGTTATAAGAATTGTATTGTCTGAACCAACTAATTTGATCCTAAATTGCCGCTATGAACAGTCCAACCAGGACACGACACAACAAACCAAGGGCCTGTTTGGTAGCCTCTTAACGAGGCTCTGAACCATTTTGGTTCAACATTCAAACTGTTTTTTTTTTCAACTTAAAAAAAGCTCTGAATGGAATGGTTAAGAGCTGAATCATTTAGACTTTGTGCATAGCTGAACCATTCAACATTAATCATTCAGAGCCTCTTAATCAAGCTGGTATAAAACTCAATTTAAACAAAGTTAACAAACCATGCTCTAATTAAATTCAAAACAAGGTTACCATATAACCTACATATTAACACAGTCATAGATACACTTTAAGAGCTCACACACTATGTAACAAACAAGTGAAGAATGGCGTCCAAGTCGTCTGGTTCTTCAGTGACCAAGACGATGATCCAGCTACAATACGCCGCGAAGAAGCTCTCACTTCTTCCATCTTCAACTACCGACCTTCTCCACCTTTTCAATGTTAGGGTTTACTTTTCACATAATATATCCTTCTTGTTTTGTTTTAAATACTGTTTGTGATGTTAGTTGTTGAATTTTGTTTGATGGTCAGGGTTACTTCTAAAACATTCAAACATGTGTGACTAAGTTCAGGTTTACATAAATCTTTAGGGCTTAGGCGCTTCGATGTTGGTCTAGGCGGAGAGTAATCGGACATGGTA
Source organism: Ambrosia artemisiifolia (assembly GCA_032199755.1). NCBI lineage: Eukaryota > Viridiplantae > Streptophyta > Magnoliopsida > Asterales > Asteraceae > Ambrosia > Ambrosia artemisiifolia. The sequence goes on from CM063523.1 coordinate 16,586,331, forward strand.
AATAAAAAAGGAATTGATTTTCGGAAATTATATATATGTCAAATACCATAATTTTATTAATTTTTATAACATAATACGTGAATATCAATATAAATAAAAATGATACATACGTGCATGTTATCGCTTGGTTGTGTGCCTATATGATGTGGTTTACCTCCCTATAAATGTTCCAACTATTTTATGTTTAGTGGCTTTCAAAAGAATAATTTTGGTACCCTATGTTATCTTGTTATTTTAGAATAGCTATGTGCCTATTTATGTTTTGTTCGACTCTTATGGCTGGGTTTGACTTTAGCTTGAATTTAAAATGCGTGATGCGCTCTGTTGCGTTTTGATCCCCAAAGCTGATGTGCGATGCGAAATGCGTGATGCGCGCATCATGTAAGTGAGGCGTTTATTCTTTTAAAAAATTATCTGTAGATAATCTTTTAACTTGTTTTTTTAATCGCGCCAACCACCGTGACATCAAGCACGGTGGACTGGGTCTTTAAAAGCGCGTCCTAGGCGCGCCTAGGGCGCAGCCTTTGGCGCCTCAGGGCTCTGCGCTTACACAATTTCCCAAAAGCGCATTCTTTTTTTGTATTTTTAGGCCTGAGGCATGTGCTTCACGTACCTGGGGTATTTTTCTACATAAAAGTGTTGTACATTGTGTTTTTGGGCTTGTACATCTAGGTAAAATGATATAAAAACCTTATTTATAGCAATATTTTGGGTAAAAGAAGCTAAATACCTACAGGATATATACGGATATATAAAAAAGTTATATAATTAGCTTGCGCCTCGGGTACCAAAACCCCACCGCTTTTGCGCTGCTCCTCGCGCTTAGACCTTGTCGTTTTTGTGTGCCTATCGCATTTTAAAACCAAGGCTGTGGCCAAGGTCGAATACTCGAGTCTCGACTGCCACCAGCCCCTTGGCTCTCCCAGATGCGTGTAAACCCGACCCCCACCTGCTAAGGTCGACTACTTCATCACCATGACACTTGTTAAATTTAAACACTAAAAATTTTAGAGGTTAATTTAACCAAATACAAATATAGCTCTAGTACCATGAAAGAAGTTCAATATAACCAAAATAACCTTGACTTCTTATGTTTACAAGTAGTCTATGCAAAACGTACAAGTAATCTATGTAGGAACTTCGTTAACAACTTCATCAGCTCATTGTACAAGACTAAAAGCTTACTAAGCACAATCTACAAGCTCATTGTACAGTTTTACTCTATAGTGGCCGATTTCAAAAAAATGCTCACATCAGGGCGCATCAGGAGTGCATTATTCGATTTAGAGCGCATCATTCTCGCATCATGTGATCTCAACACATCGCATCACTTGATGCGCTCTCATCGGCGCATTGTGCATCATGCATTATGCGCGCATTTTAAACCAAGGACTTTAGAGCTGAGGGTCTCACTAGAAGCAGTCTCTATATACCTTGGGATAGAGGTAAGGCTTGTTTGCATCCTACCCTTCGCAAACCTTGTCGATAACTTGGCTATAGCCTATTGGTGGGAATGTGAGATTATACTGGATAAGGATGTTGACTTGTTGTATATTCATTCGTTAATATTGTAGAGATAGAAATTATCTTTTTTTTTAAGTCAAACTCGTCCCGAGTTGAACGACTAAGGTCCCGTTTGGTTGCAACTTAATGCCTCTGACTGAGGCTCATGTCTGATTCGGTCAGACGATGGTGTGTTTGGCCCGGGATGTCTGAACGAGAAACGATCTGACCTAGGGTCTGACCAATGCGTTATCCGGTCAGACTTGAAACAAAGTCTGACTGATTCAGAGGAGCTCGTTGCTGTTGTTGCTGTGAAGTGTAGGAGAGTTGAAGGGAGGAGCCGGAAGGGAAGGGAAGTGGGTACGGGGGGAGAGGGAGATGTTGGACGACGGAGAGGAGTGGTGGTGGGTGGTGGAGAGGCCGGAGAGGAAAGGGATGCCGAAGACGGCAATGGGGATTTTGGCTTTGAAATGGATGGGGTTTTGGGTTTGTTTGTGGTTACGAGATGATGATTAAAAGATCTGTTTTTGTAAGAAAGCTTGAAGGTTTTTTTTTCGAGGTTGGATAAAAAAGATGAACCAGACTGTGATTGAGTCTTGAAGGTGAACTTTGCTTTATTGGACTTTGCATAATATATGATTTATTGATTTGACAGACATATTAAGCAGTTTAGGTTTTAGGAATATTTTATTTGTGTTAAGGTGTTAACCAGATGTCCAACCAAACATCACTTAATGATTAAGTACTTAATCATTCAGAACCTCTTAACCATTCAGACATCTTACTGTGAGCACTTACCCATTCAGATGTTGCCAAACGGCCCCTAAATCCGATTCTAGCTAGGGTTGACCGCCTTTGATTGAGGCGGAGTTGAAGAAAATTGTGTCGGCACCATACCTTGTAGCGATTACTCGGCAGGTACACCTAGACCTTGTTTTACAACATTGATTAAGTTCTCTACAAAATTGATTGGTAAGAGCAAAATGTCATGATATATACTTTCACTTTTGTTACTGATTGCGATGAATTGGTGATGTTAATTGTTGAATTATGTTTGATAATTAGGGTTCTGAAACATGTATGGTTAAGTTTCATGCAATTTTGATTGGTAAAGGGCAAAATGTCATGTTATCAACTTTCACTTTTGTAACTGATTGCAATGAGTTGGTGCTGTAGAGTAATGAAACACGTATGATTACGTTTCGTGAAATTTGTTACATATCAATTTTCACTCATGTTCCAATTTCCACTCCGAGTCGTGTAATTTCTACTGTTTTTATCTAGTTATTAAAGTTCTCAGTTTATTGCACTAATGAAGTTATTACTGATTTTTTTTTTAAATTTCTACTTGTCTTTTGTTGCTGCAATTCACATTTTTCAACTCTGCTGTGTGCTTTTTGTAATAGCAATTGGAGGAGATTTTATCAAAGGTGCAACAATCGCCTTCGGAATCGATAAACGATGCACTTAATACGATAATTGAGGGAATCTTTGCTAAAGAACTTGTGAGACATGCTGATGTGAATGTAAACATCTCAGTTGCATGTTGCATCTGTGAGATCATGAGAATTATGGCACCAAAAAACCCCTACAGTGGTGAACAAATGAAGGTGTGAAACACATGAATAATGGTTTGATTTTAGCTTCTTAAAAGTAACTGTTTTTTTTTCTTGTTTGTGGCTTACAGGATTTGTTTGAAATGGTCGTAATTACGTTCGAGAAATTATCTTCTGCGAATGGTGGATGCTACACTAAGATGACAAAAGTTCTAAAAACATTTAACGGTAACAGATTGTGGGTGATGATGTTGGACCTCAAGCTGGATGGACACGGACTAATAGTTCGACTGTTTAAACAGTTTCTAACCATTGCCGGGTAAAAACCACTTACAATTTAGCAGAATGTCACCATTGTGCAGTTTTTTGCATAAAGTTACTGGACTAACTTTCAGTTTTGTGCAGATTTTTTTGCATAAAATTGCCAGAACTAACTTTCAGTTTTGTGTGGATTTTTTACATAAAATTACCAAAGATACACAATAAATACTAGATATATTCCTTGTATAATATATCAGTCTGAGTGGTAGAGGATCGAACACATATAATGGACTTGAAACTGGTGAAAAGATGCTTTGGTTCTTGCCGAAAATGTCGGCATACTGATAGTCTACTAGAATATGTAAAACATGAACATGCCCGATGCGAATCTTTTCCCAGACATAGTGAATGTCAATGTCAACATGTTTGGTTCGTTAGTGTTGAACCGAGTTTCTGACAGGTAAACAACCGAGACATTTTCACAAAAAATTATGGTAGTTTCACATGTCGGGAAATGTAGCTCGAGAAGAAGATTGTGAAGTCAACTAGTCTATTGATCTTTAGTCAGGGCACCCCCCTCCCATCCGCATCGAGTATGAAGTGAGTTAAGAGGATTTAAAGGGTTTGACGTGTAAGCCATGTTTAGTAGTGCATTATAAGCCATGTGTAAGCCAAAGTTGAGCATCTTTAGTCAGGGCACCCCCTCCCATCCGCATCGAGTATGAAGTGAGTTAAGTGGATTTAAAGGGTTTGATGTGTAAGCCATGTTTAGTAGCGCATTATAAGAAAGTTTAGAATAAGTTTTAGAAATTGAACTGTGGTTCCCCGGGTGCGTATGTGAATAAACATACCTGCTGCACTGCATATGTAATATTAGGGCGGGTGAAAGTTAGTTAGGTATTGCAATGCAACTGCTAAACTGCAATACAATGTACAAGCAAGTAGTAAAATGCATGTGTTTGCACTAAGTTTGGAGTATGTGTCAGTCCCAGTCGCACAAGGTTTGCAATTTTGCATGTTTGCACGTGCGAGAATGCCACGTCCATAGGACTCTTGAGTGAGCAAAAAGCCTCCATTTTTATTTGGTGACTTGAACGCCGTGGAAGACTGGAAGTGATGTAGGTCCCCAAGATCTGTCACAACGAACTTATGTGACAAAAAATCAACAATATCACGTAATAAATTGTCATCCAAGGCTGTTAAGATGATGCCGTCAGCGTATAGGAAGTAAGCCATTTGGTGTCCCCGTTTATACATGAATAGAGACGAGTCACTGGTTGTGCTATGGAAACCACATTTAGTAATGTAGGTAGCAAACCGGTGGTACCAAGCACGCAGGGCTTGTTTAAGGCCATACAATGATTTCTGATGGTAGCACATGTGATAAGGATGTTGTTTATCCACAAAACTGGTGGCCTGTCATTAAGGTTCCATTTAGAAAAGCGTTGTTAACATCCAGTTGGTGGATAGGCCAAGCATGGAAGGTGGCAAGGCTAAGAACGGCCTGAATGGTGGTTGGCTTGACCATGGGATTGAAAGTGTCAAAACAGTCAATGCCAACCTGTAGGGATTTACCGTTTACTACCAAGCGTGCTTTGTAACGTTGCAAAGTGCCATTGGCGTGAAATTTGTGATGATAAAGTAGGGTGCAAACGAGCTGAGCAGCTCGCGAGCTACACGAGATCGTCTTAAACATAGCTTGTTTATTAATCAAGCCTGAGCTCGAGTCTGGCATGTGAAGCTTGTCTAGCCTTATCGAGCCTTAGTATAATGTTAGTTCTATTGATATTTAATAATATTTACCCCCTCATTTAAGCTTGTTTACTAAACGAGCCCGAGCCTATTATTTATATGAAATATATTAACTTATAGATAGTAAACGAGCCGAGCCCGAGCCGGGCTTAAGAAATTTCTAACAAGCCGATCTTCGGCTTGAGCTCTCGTAAGTTTTTCGAGCTCGATCTCGGCTCGTTTGCACCCCTACAATAAAGCCACATGCAACGTATGATATGAGCGCCTGTCGGTCTCATAACCAACTCCCAAGTGTTATTTTATATTAATGCCCTGCATTCGTCTGTCATGGCTTTGTGTCAATTTGGATCAGTTACGGCTCTAAGGTGGGATTTGGGAATGGGCTAAATAGGCTTTGGACCTGTTGTGTGCAGGTTTACTGGTTGTTTAGCTAACTTGCTTTTGGTAGTCATTGAGCGGGGGGATGGGGGAGGCTGATTTGGGGGAGCGGGTGGATGGGGGAGGCTGATTTGGGGGAGCAGCTGGGGGCTGATTTAGGGCAGTAGCTGGGGGCTTTCTGGTTGGGTAGAGGTAGTGGTGGCACCAGAAGTGTTAAGGAGGGGCTGGTGGGAAGCAACCAGGTGGAGTGTTCTAGATTTATTTCAGTGAGCATAGGTTTGGATGGGTGTGGGGAAGTGAGGTGGGTGGGGGCCAAGGGTGTAGGAGTGTTGGTTTGTGGTGGGGACCGGGGATGAAGGTGTAAGAACGGGAGGTGGCGAATTAGGAGGTGTAGGAACAGAAGTGGAAGAAATGGTAGGTTGATGTTGGAAGGAAAGAGGGTATGTAAAGTTGGCGGTGGAGGGTCAGACAAAGGGTCTGAAAGGAATAGTTATGATGAGGGGTGGGGTTAGAGTATGGGAAAATGTGTTCAGCGAATGTAACATGGTGGAATAAGATGACTTTCCCGGTGGCTAAGTTAAGACAATGGTAGTTTTCGGGATATCCGAGGAATAAACATAGTGAGAAGTGAAGGGTAAGTTTATGGGACGACTTGAGGATTGATTTGGGTAGCATGCACAACCAAAGACCCGTGGGTGATCATAGGTTGGGTGGCGGAGATATAAAAAGGTTGTAGGGATGCTATAATTTAGCAATTTGGTGGGTAGGATGTTGTGTAGGTATGGTAAAGATGTATGGGTAAGCATGAGTTCATTTAGACGCCGTATCATTTGCCCATGACTGTTGTGATGAGCTAAAGTCTTCCTAGTCCTAAAATCTTTCACAGAAAACCCAAAGGGGTCAAATCCCACCAAAACAAAGTTATCTATGGTAAACTTTTAATGGAAATAAGGTTTTAAATTATGCAAGGGGTGTAGAGTACATTTTAAGGCGAATGGTGGTGTGGGAACTCAGGAGTGTGGTGTTTCCTGATACAAACGGAAATATGCATGGGTAAGCATGGAAAGCAAGAGTTCATTTAGTCGGCGTATCATTTGCCCATGACTGTTGTGACGAGTTAAAGTCTTCACAAAAAAAAACCCAAAGGGGTCAAATCCCACCGAAGCAAAGTTATCTATGGTAAATTTTTAACGGAAATAAGGTTTTTAATTGTGCGAGGGGTGTAGAGTACATTATTATGGCGAAGGGTGGTGTGGGAATTCGAAAGTGTAGTGTTTCCTGATCCAAAGGAACCAGGCCCAGAGCGGCCATGGTTAGAACCAGAAAGTTTGATGCTGGAGGGGTCTTCCTTCTTGTCAAACATGGTGATTGATATAAGAGCAGAAAGGATTTCAGGGGATGGAATCGATCGGAGACCAAGGTCCGTAGACTTGGTTAGTGACAACAGCAAGGGCTAAAAGTCTGTAGCCCTAGTTGTGGCAGCTATGATTAATTAGGGTCAGTGCTTTAGTTGATACCATTCAAGTACAAAAATGACATGGTAATCTGTATCTATCAAGGGGCCGTGAAGTGATAAGCAACTGATTCTTCTTTAGCAGGGATTAGGTTTGAAACTTGCTTCCACTGGTTTCCTACCATAACCTCTTGAAGGCCACATGCGCAGCCTGGTTTTAATAAGCGTGCCTAGTCACAAGGCGACCTAAGGTGCATAGGCTTGCAGCCTTGCACTTCAGACTACAAAAAGCGAGGGGTGTACAAAAAGACAAACTTCTTATGGGGGAATGTTTGTGCATCGGGATGTTGGGATATAGCTTTTTAACATATAGGTTGTTTATATATTAAACCATATATAGTGCTTATTTATGTCTAAATTTTGGGTAACTGATGCTAAAAAACCTATGAGAATTGATAATTTTTTATATAAATAAATTGTGCCTCGTGTACGAAAGGAGTGTTCTTTTGCGCCTTGGATTTAGACCCTTTCACCTTGGTGCACCTTGCGCTTTTTGAACGCAAGGTGCCTAGCACAAGCTGTGTTTTACTTGATCCCGCTTGCTAGCAGGGTATAGACAGGTTCTCACGATTACCAAAAAAACCATTAATCTCGTAAAATGTTACTCAACTAAGTTTCTTGTTTGTTGGAAGACTTTAATGCCTTACTCAATTTCTTTTTCTTTTGGCTTTTAAGCTCCAATTCCTCTGCTATCGTATACGAGATGGAGAAAATTATGACCATGATCATTGATGAAAATGAGGAGTGCGCGCCCGAGCTTCTAAGTCTCATAATTACAACCATGAAAAGTGATTATCGGGTGATCATTGTGTTTTTGACCTTTCAATTCTCACTAATTACATTTATGTCCTATACTAACTGCTGTTCCTTTTGCAGATTGCTTCGCACGTTTGTTGGCAACTAGGGGAAAAGGTTCTAATGAACTATGCCGCTCATCGCATACCCAATATCCCAGAAATGGGACAGGATATGAGCATAGCTCTTTATGATTATTCCAAAATGGTTGCACGCGTTTGTGACACTACATTAGAAAATGAAATTACGGTGCTTGTTACTCTCTCGTATATTATAAAGCATTTGGTTCAATCTCTTAATATCTGAAATACAAATTCAAAACCAAATCACAAGGGTTTCTATAAAATACATTTGAATATGCAGTCATATAATAAATCAAAATTTTTTCAAAGAGATTCAACCACTGAAGTTTGTTTCAAGGTTACATATGCTGATGTGGCGTTGTTGACACATATGCCATGATTATATTTCAGTCATATAGTAAATCCCAAAATTTTAAAACAGATTTGGTCACTCTATTTTGTTTAGGTTACACATGCTGACATGGCATTGCTGACATACACCCGGTTGCATTTCAGTCATAATAAATCTAAAAAGTTTTTAGTGAGATTTAACCACTAAATATTGTTTAGTTTACATATGATGATGTGGGTTTGTTAACGAGTGCCATAACTATATGTCTTTTCCAGGAGGCTAAAGAAACTATTCCATATACAACTCACAAGATAAAACTCAAGTGTCGGGAGACGCTAAAGAGTTGTCAAGATGCAATTCGGCATACAGTTCTTGGCCTCCCCTCTAAAGATAATGTGAAACATGAAAAGGAATCCGATACACTTTCTGGCGATCCACCTAAATCTTTAACAAAGTTGAAGGGAAAACGCAACAGAAATAACAGTCCAGGGAGGAAACAGGTAATGCCTTCTTGTTTGTGAACGTAGTTTTATACTTTTATATAAAATGCGGCAGCTGGGTGGTTCGGTTCACTGGTTCAGGGGTCAAAACAACTATTCTTTTGAAACATGCCAAAACGGGCCGGGCTGACCTGTGAAATCTTCTTTACCTTTTACTTTAAGTTGTAGTGGAATATTTGAATACATATTATAATTAAAACCCTCTTAGAACTCCCACCATGGTCCAGTTGGGATTGCAAGTACCATTAAACATTGAAACAACCATATGGTGTACAAAGAAATCTTACCTTATGGAATTGGGAGGTACGGTATAGTGGATAACGAACTCAAATGATTTCTCTAATGGTATCAACACTGTGGTGAAAGTTAATTTGAGAACAACTATATTTCGTGCGAACCGCGAGAACGCCGTCTAAAACCATTCAAATCAAAAATTCTTTTTACACTTATCTTTATTACTAAAATACATTCCCAAAAACACAATTTACGCGTAAAAATTCAAACGTATACGGAAATAAATTGTTTTTACACATGTGTAAATTTACTGTTTGTACATCTGTAAACTGTTTTATTTACACATGTGTAAAAAGTTAATTTTAGAGTGTTTTTGCAAGAAAAGATGAATTATTTGGAAAGAAAATTCATTTATTAATGTTATATTTTAATTATAATTAGGTTTGTATTGAGAAAAAAGGATTTTAATTAGTTTTCTCACTTGTTCTCACGGTTCTCGCGATATTTAGCGTTCTCAAGATAACCCTCCCCTCAACACTGTATGCTAAACATTTATGACAATAGAATGTCATAAAAATTCTAGAGACACAACATTATCTTAGATTTTTTTAATAGAAATTGTTATCAAATTTGGTTCAACTGAATCATAGAGACGCTTCTAAAAAGTAGCACGATTTCCGGATGAAGTTGTACAAGATGGTTTTGAAGATATGCGGCCAGTAAGAATATACATATCTCCTCTTGTATTTTTATGGCTGTTCTTAAAGTATATTAGACTGTATGTAATATTGTATTAGCCGAGGGACTATATGTGTAATATGGTGGTCTATATAAACCCATCTTATGTAACCCTAATGATACATCCCAATCTAATACAATCTCAATACCATTGTTTAACTTGGTATCAGAGCTTAGGTTACAACCAAGGAGGGGTGGCTGGCCGCCCCTCTGGTGGCTGTAACCTAAGCTCTGATACCAAGTTAAACAATGGTATTGAGATTGTATTAGATTGGGATGTATCATTAGGGTTACATAAGGTGGGTTATATAGACCACCATATTACACTCTTAACCCCTATACTAATACAATATTACATATAGTCTAATAGGTCCTACTATTTCTAGTGTTGGAAAAATCGGGATTAATTGGCGACTAGTCATTATTCGGCCGACCACTGATTAATAATCGGTGAATTAATCGCTAGTCGGCCCTAGGCAACCGGAAATTGGCCGCAAATTGCGATTGCGGCCAGATTTCGGCCGAAACCTGTAAATTCCGACGGTTAATCCTGTATACTTAGAAAAAATGGGCTGAGGAGGCGTTAAAACTTGTCTACATAAAAAAATACGTTTTAAAATTAAAATGTCCATATATAAAACTAAAAATCACATATAAACATCCCAATCCGATTAATCGCTAGTCAGTACCACAGTAGCTGACAACGCTTAGCGATTATTACAATCATGCTATTCTGATAGGAACCGGAAATTCAAGTGATTAAGATACAACAAAGTACCGGATAGTTGGCCCGATTCAAGATGGGCTGGTCTCCACAATTTGGAATTACAGACTAATTTAGATAAAAACCCAGAGACAACCTAAAAACTAAAACATCAAAGTCTATAAAAAGAAAATATGCGGCAGTTACTTCCTAATTTTCAGCTAACTACTCCACTAAGTTTTCCCTCCTAATTTGATTGTGATTTTGGCACCAATAATTCACGTAAATATCCCAACAGAATATGCGCTACTCCAACCCGACCGCACACATTACTGGGTACGTATCAATACTATCAGCCTGGAGAAACGACTTGTCCTCAAGTCAAAAGGAAGTGAAACTGGGACTGCAATCAATAATAAATTCATTGAGGGCCACCATCAGTTTCTTTTTCTGCTTCCACCTATGAACTGCAACCTTTTCAAGATCGGTAGTACTGGTAGTCACCACCATAAGAAAATTGGACAGCCACAGGCTGACCAGTTAACCGTCTGTGCCAGCATTTCTTCTTGTCATCATGAGCATCTGATGGTGACCAAAAAGCTGCTCCTTTATAAGGGTAGTGATATACATCAGGTTCAGTTCTGAAATGGGATAATTGGATGACATTTCTACCCGCGCCCTAACCCGAAGACCCGCCATGATCTGACCCATCAGCAGGGTTCCACGTTTTTTCTTCAGTTAATTGTTGTGTTTGTTTGTCCATGACCCCATGTTGTGGCGGTTAATCCTTTTTAATTTCCTGCATTTTATTTCCTATGCCTTCCTAGTTGTAACTCTAGCTTTCTATGTAGAACCTAGTAGTTTTAATTCCCTCTAAATTAGGACGTAAAGTAGTGCTCTGTTTCCTATATGTATTAAACTTTTGAACCAATGAAAGTTAGTGTTTTTTGAATAAAGAAAAGTGTGTTAATTTTCTCAATGGATTTTGAGATAAATTAATTCTTCCATGCTAATTCAAGAGTGGCATCTTGGATGGGGTTCTTGGAACCTTGATTAGAGTCAAATGGTGTATCTGTATCTTGATTCTCATTTAGTTTGCTCTAATCGTTTCTTGTGTGGTGTTTTTGTATCACAAGAGACCTATCCGTTTCGTTTTGATTTCAAATTATCTATCCGTTGCGTATTTCTTTTCCTATCAGGTAGGGTACCTGTTTTTCAGCTTCTGAGATGCGAAGGAGATCGGTTTCGATTGAGTCAGGACTTGGTGATAAGTGACTTGTTGTGAAGGAAAAATGGCTGAAGTCGCCACTGGGTCTGTCAATGGGCTTTGAATTCCACTCGCAGGTCCCCAGTTGCTCCTGATATCAACAGAATTAGGAGAAAATTCATCCCTCCTTTTTCGACTACCGATTCGAAAAGATGTTCCACACATCACAGTCTTGAGTGTTGCGATGTCATCCTTTAGGGGTAAAATAATGGCATCCAATCGTGCTGCAATGGATGCTAATTAAGCAACAATAACATCTTGGCTTAAACGAGAGGAACCCCCCAGTGTTTTGAACCATCTTCTCCTCGATTTCCCGGCAATGAAACCAAATGATAGGAACCGGAAATTCAAGTGATTAAGATAAAACAAAGTACATGATAGTTGGCCTGATTCGAGAGGGACTAGTCTCCATAGTTCTGAATTACAAAACCAATTTAGATTTAGATAAAAACCAAAGACAACCTAAAAACTAAAACATCAAAGTCTTCAAAAAGAAAATATGCAGCAGTTACTTCCTAATTTTCAGCCCACTACTACATGTCTACATTAAGTTTTCCCTCCTAATTTCCCTCTTAATTTGATTATGATTTTGGCACCAATAATTTAAGTAAATATCCCAGCAGGTTATGGGCTGCTCCACCCCGACCTTACCCATTACTGGGTTTAGGCACCCTCAAAACACACACAAAACACCTTTGAAGTCCCCTCCAACGTGGCATCATCCCTTGACCCCATTGTATTCGGATGTTTAATTGAATTTGCACACTTGATGTATTTAGTCCATGAACTACTTATTGGTATTAATTTATAACTCAAGTATTGTATAACATACACTTTCAAATATTTAATAAGTCACCAAAGAGACCAAACTCTTTTATATAGCTAACATGATCATTTCAAATCACCAAAATGATCCTCAAATATATAAGGTGCTTTTAGAAATACTATCTTTCATCACGAAAAATCATATTTTTCTCGGTTTGTAGCCATGGGAAGAGTCCCTACCAAGGTTCAATTGCAAGTACCATGAAACAATTGAACCACCATAAAATATTTTACGGAATCTAACCTTATGGAATTTGGAGAGTCGTGCAGTAGATGCATGTTAGACAATTCCTTCAACCGTATCCACACGAAAGCAGCTGGGCCTCGAGGCGCTAGCCAAAAATCACTAATGCCAAGATTTGAGGTTTTGTAAACTGAGAACACCTTTCTATTCTCTAACTCACAAAATATGTATGTGTGCTTTCATGATTTTCGAAATCCCTAGCCCCATATCTACAATCTCAAATGAATTATTTTGCCCCCGATATAATCATACTTAGTGTCTTAGTCTTAGGTTTATCATGAAATCCATAACAATCTATACATCTATAGAGATTTTAGGAATCCCATTAGCACAAGATAAGGATTTCAATATACATACACACATTTATATTATCTCTGTAAATAATCATCATTAGTATTTTGTGGATTTTTCGTAATAATTATGTCACCAAATAATTATACGGATTCGCTTGACTTGTGATATTGCGCTTAAACCCACTTAGTCACATACTTGATTAGTGTTGCTGCAGTGGGCGACCATATAGAATCATATGCCAAAAACATGTTATATGTTGTTTCTTGAGCATACAGGTTCAACATACAATCCTATATTATTATCATAATAATCTAAATTTGAAACAAACATGAATTTTTGATTTTAATTATGTTAACCAAATTAAGGTTTAAACAACTCTATACTGGTTCAGGTTCAATCTGTTGAGCATGGTGAAAATTTGGTGGGGTGCAGGATAAAAGTTTGGTGGCCTGCAGATAGAACGTAAGCATCATAACTATTGGAGTGAGATTATTGATTATTTATGGCTCGCTTGATGTGTAAATCTTCTGATGTAGGTATTATCCTGGAGTTGTTGCGTTTTTTGACTTTAAAAAGAAGAGGCATAAGGTGTAATGTTGACTAAAACGTTTGCTCCAAAGTGTCGATATACTTTGTATGCTGACCAACATTATATTTTTAGGTATTGTATGATGATGGTGATGCTGAAATTTTAAACCTCAAGCGTCAACGATGGAAGTTGTTACAATATGCGCCTGCAGTGCCGGGTTCTGTATACATCTCCCTCTTTCTTTATGCATGAATTTTCTTTTACTCAACTCCATGTTATTAAACAAAATTATGTTAAAAGGGGGCCATATTGGGTATATTTGTTAATCATTTGGGCTCGTTTTGATTAAACAATACATCTAAGGTTGTGAGGATCAGGTCATGTCGGGTTGGGTTGACCAGTTAACGCTTTCTTTCGTTTTTCTGTTGGTTTCATACATAGTTAAAAGTATATTTAGCACACTAAATTATAAACTTTCAAAAAAAAGCACACTAAATTATAAAATTATTAGCATGCTTTTTTTTATGGTATAATAACCGTTAGAGAAGAGGTTAACAATAAATAATACATTTTAAAAACCAAAAAAGTGTAATTTCACTTTGTCACAAAGAACATATTATTATTTCCCACTGCGCAGATTGCTTCTTGTCCTCTTTCTTAAATTTTGGTACTTTTTGTTTTTGCACAATGAGAGTCCATTATTCCGTTTGGATTCAAAATGATAGAACTTCGAACCTAGCCAAGTTCGAATTACAAATTGGATTTATGACTTCTCGATTCGGATTAACATACAAATTCGAATTTGTGATTTTCAACTGATTCGACATGAATATTTGAATTTAAATTATGCACACAAACACATACATAGATTTAAAAAGAATTTATGTATTATTTGTTTATTTTTCTTGGATTATTTGAATCGACCCAAATTTGTTTTTCAAACTAAAGATCAAAATTGAATAGCCCGAAAACGATCTGATAGCTAACATGGAATTTTCTTTAGCATTTGAAATTTTGTTATTATTAGTTTTCACGAAAATGATTAGACCATCAACATCGAGATCACCCTTCACCACTCGTGGTTTGGACTTTGATGTGGAAGAAAGAGAAGAAGGCAGGGAGGATGTGGAAGAGAGAGGGAGGGACTGGCACCCTTCCGCGAGGGCAGTCATGGGCGATTTTTGTGAGAGGGGGAAGTATGAGTGTGATAGGGTTTGTAAATGGTGAGTGAGGTTTAGATCTGATATAAGGAGAAGATAAAGAGAATCGGCGGGAAAAGTCTTTATTATGGAAAATATTGGAAGGAAATTACAAAGATATTCCCGGGCTAAGCCTTTTCTCACAGCCAAGCACGAGCCTACTTTAACCAATATAATCCCTATCCTCTCTAGCTTATTTCATTACTATTCTATATATACTAAAATATAACGTTGCACTACAGAAATAGACATCGTATCCGAGCAAAGAAGAACTTCTATCCCGTGAAGATCGGAAGGATACAACTGTTGTGGTGGTTGTCGGTCGAAGGTGAGTATGGTTGTGGTGGTGGTTGCGACGGTAATTTTCAGAGGTGTTGCGCTAGGGCTTTTAAGAGAGATAAAAACGGTAACTATAACGACCTGCGTAGTTGACTGGTGTTTTGGTGACGAGTAGCGGCGGGCAGGGAGGGGTGGTCGCATAGTGGTGTGGATGGCGGCTAAAGGGGTGTTCAACGACTTGAGAGTGAGGACATTGTGACAGGCGTCTTCGACAGTGAGAGCCACGACTAACTCGGTCTAGACCAGAACAATGGTGGCGGTGGTTGAGGACCTGGAGGCTGCATCAGCAACGACAGGCTACTGTAGTAGCTCTTTTGTCTTTATCTGTCCGTCCAAAACGAGAGCCTTTGAAGATAGGGGCATCAAAATACACAATAGGGCTCCAGTGGCTGCGGTAGCCACTGTCTCCAGTTTGTATAAAGAATTCCCAAATGATGAGATGAACTTATATTTTATGGTATTGTCACCTCCAATCATAAAGGTTGAGAATGAGGGCATTGTTGCTACAATGAATTCTGACGTCCTCATTAATGTTATGGATGCTGCTAAAGTTATTCCAGTTGCATGCAAATATGCAATCGAGATATGCGCTTCCATATGGTTAGTGCACGCTTGGACTAATCCATTCGACGTATGCAATGGGTCCACTTCACATTGTCCGCGGGTCACATAACGCTTAAATGAATCCATTTGACATTTACAATGTACCCGCGCCGCAACGCGCGCGGGGCTAATTACTAGTTTATACTAATAACCAACTACACACTCCAGAAACTTCCTATTTTCTAGCTCATTCCCCATCAGAGTGAGATGAGAAGAAAGGGAGACTGGCTGTGGAGGGCAGCCTGACGTGTTAGAGAGAATGCCACGTGGATAGGGGGGGAGGGGGGGGGGGGGAGCGATGGTGATGGTCTAACAATACTAATATTTATATTAACTAATAGTTGTTGTTGTTGTTGTTATTATTATTATTATTATTATAATTATTAGTACTGCTAATTCTTTGTATTATTATTCATAACAGTCGCATTGATAAATTTCAACTTGGCATTATCACTCCCATTTTCCACCTCTTATTTGTATCTGTTTCGTACAGCTCGGACACACGCTACCTGAAACGGTACACATCCACGGCTACAACGTGAAGCAGAGTGTCGCACCGGTTCTCGAAGCCATTATCAATAAACACGGTGACATTGCAGCCAAATGTGTATTCAAAGCGGACTCTATTAAAGCATCTCTCCTAGAGCTTGTTTGTGACATTGTCAGGCAGTTGGAACCCGAAACCGATGGAGTTATTGACAAAATGGAAGAAATTGAGAACCAAGTTTCAAGTGTAGAGAAGGCCAACATTAACGTGTCGTGGCTTCGGGCTCATTTGGAAGCTATAAACAAAACAAACGATGGCAAAATGGATCGGCTGGCGGGTTGGGTTTACTAACGGGTCAGACTTAAGAGCTTCTCGCTTACATCCATATATGCTTGACCCGTGAAGTTCAACTTATCGAGTCAACCCGTATGGTGACTTAGGATCTTCTATAAACTAGAGTAGATTTTAGTTTTTATTTGTAGGAACTCAAGATGTTCTTAAAACAAGAAGTCGTATACCTAATACATGATCATTCCTCATTTCTGAATTTTGTTTGATAATTAGGGCTCATGTTGAAAATGAATTTCAATTGGGCAAGGACCGAGGACTGAACCAAACCCAAGTTCTGTTGAAAACTGCAACCGATGATCACCCGGGTAAGTTCAAAACAGTCCAGATTTGGGGTTTTATCGGTCTAGGTTGTTCAGGGTACCCGAAATAAGGTCTCTTGAATTTCATCAGCACTAACATACCATTGGTACTATCTATCAGTAGCTGCTGAACTATTGCTATCGAAGATATGATACTATCGACCACAATCGATAGTAACCTTGAATATTCGAGCTGAATATATTAATGATTTTGACAGTATATTCCATCAACTCTCTTCCCAAACAGGATTTACATATGTACAATTGTACCCATATTTGTTGTTGCAATTCACAGTTTTCAACTTTGTGGTCTATTTATCTGAGTAAAAATGGAGAGGAATATACAGAAGATGCAACGATTGCCTTCAGAATCGACGAATAAGGCGTCAATCTTTGCTTAAAAACAGCGTGATATGATTGTGAAAACAAGCCCTATATGCTTTTGATGATCTGCCAAAATCTTTAATAGAGATGAAGGGAAAATGCAAAAGAAACAATTGTCCATGAAGGAAACAGGTAATGCCATCTTCTTTGGGAAACTAGTTTTAGTTAAAATGGGATGGTTGGCTAACGGGTCAAAACAATTATATCTTAAGAACATGCCAAAGCGGGTTGGGGTGACCCGCGAAAGCTTCTTTACCTTTTGCTTTTCTTGAATTTTACATATGCTTGATGTTTTAAAAGTTTATTGAAACAAACATGAATTTTTCATTTTACTAATATGCTAATCATTTATCTAGATTAAACCATTCTATACTGGATTAATGAATCTTTCATTATACATGAAATTTCTTGTACCTGGCTATTTATTAATCATTTGGGTGAAACAATCTATCTAAACTCAAAAAGAGTTCTTAAGAATCCACGGACCAAAAGGGGTTACCTGGCGGGTTGAGTTTACAGTTTACTCATGGGTCGGACGTAGGGTTACCACTTACATCTATAAGTGCGTCGACAACTCATCAAGTGGCGACTCTTGATCTTCTCCAAACTCAAATCAATTTCAGTTTTATTTATAGGAATTCCTGTTATTCAATATTCAAAGAAGTTGCAAATAGCATACATGATCTATTATCTTATGTGAGTTCATTGTAGCAGGACTATGGTATTTATATTGCTATGAGTTTATATATAACCATGATTATTTCTGGCTATTATAAAATAATCTATTCGTTTTATAAAATTGATATTTTATAATAATCACGGTGAAAACATAAAAGAAAACATATTCATATGCAGAGGGACAACATTACAAACTACACCAAACCAAACCAACATTCAAACCTATTTTGAATCCAAATCCACATATAATTTGATTAAAAAAAAAGTCAAAAAACATAAAACTTTATACAATCAAGACACCAATTATAAACATAAAAGAATATTCATCATCACTGATCTTTTCTAACCCTACACCATTAAAGCTTGAGCTTTGCACATAGGGCAAACATTCTTCATCATTAACCACTCCTAGATGCATGCAGGATGATACCGATAACCACATTTGAGAACACCTAATCTCTCCTCTGTTTCAAACTCCACTTTACAGATCACACACACTTCACCTTCTTCTCCATCATCACAATAGCTTGATATCTTCAACTTCTTATTGACCACTTTCTTGGCCAGTCCACGTTTGTAACTATAATTGTAATGCTCGGTTTCACAATCAAAACTGTCAAGTATCATAACTTCATCAGCTACCTAATGGATATTTGTACGATGATAACCTCTATAGACAGAATGTTGTTGATAGTAGTTAAGGTCATTAACATTAAGGATGACTGCTTGGTTTTTGTAAAGATACCATGTATATGGGTATGGAAGAGGAGGGTATGATCTTGAAATCATGGCGGGAACGTGGTGAAATTGGTGTGGTGTGATCGATTGATAGTAATGTGTGTGATGTGGGTATGAATTAATATCCATTAAAATATAAAAAAAGTTGCAATCTTTAAGTGAAAGAAGTCAAGACCTGAAGAAGATAAGTTGCAGGTTGTGAATGTAGATGATGGTGATCGAAGGGTTATTATATAATAATAATAACTTATAAGAGTTGAGTTTAATTTGGAATGAAACCTTGAGAATCAAGTTTCTAAAAAAATAGGAAAATATGAATGTTTGGAAATTAATGCTTCTAAGATTTACAAATGGAGTGAATTACAAGTTTTATCCTTTACGTTTATATCAGATTTCAATGACTGTCCTTTACGTTAAAAATTGATGCGATTTGTACTTTATGTTTTCAAAATCTTACACGTTTTGTCCTTTGGGTCTAACCTAGTTAGATTTTCTCGTTAAGTTACATGATGTGCAATACATATGAGGGTATAACTGTCTTTTAACCCCTATTTGTTGAAAGACATTTAAAAAAAACTTATAGATTACATATCAATATGTAATTCTCTCTCTCTCTCTCTAAGCACCACGACCTCTTTTTTCCACCACCGAGAACACCACATTACAACACCACTCTCACCACCACTTCCACCACCTGCCGCCACCAGCATGACCACCATACCATCACCTTGCACCACTCACTGCTACACCATCACGATATTTCTTCTCTCTCAACCCCACTACAGCTCAAACCACCACAAGCGGCCACTACCTACGCACAACCCACCCTCTCTTTCACCTGAACACATGCCGCCTTCACCTGCAACCACCAATAATCACTATGTACCTGCAACGACAACCCCAAACCCTAGATTTATAAATCGAGCAATTTGTAGGAGATGGTTTGGGGCTAATTAAGTTAATATCTTCTTCACGGAAAACCCTAAACCTTAGATTCAGTCTGTCCCCTCTCAGTTCATTGCTATGAATTTGCTATTCAAACAATTTATTGGGAGGTTAGGGTTCAATGAAAAAGAAAGGGGTAGTGGTGGTGATCCTAACTATGCAAAAGAAAATAATACTCAATAACTTAATAAAATAAAGATCATATTTTTGGGCCAAACTCAAGAAAAAAGAAATCTAGCTACCTATTGCAATTGTATTCTTTTGAGAGAGGTGGGGTCCTTGAAGAAATTCATGGAGGGGTGCTATTTAGGCTAAGGCACCTTATGGATCAGGGCCGACCACATGCGAATTGGTTTAATGGCAAAGGGCAGTCTTTGAAATCTGGTATAAACGTAAAGGACAGTCTTTGAAATCTGGTATAAACGTAAAGGACAAAACTTGTAATTCAGTCTTTGCAAATGTGTGCAAAAGATTGTTTTCTTTTTTTGGATTGGCGATACTCTTCTTCCTATATTTATTTTTATAAGAAAAATAAACACTTTAATATACATTCATTAATACATGTTTTCATACAAACCAACATATAATTGAATATGTATAATTAAAAAAACAAAAATATATTCACATGTTAATGAAATTTTAAATCTCAAAAAAAAAAAAAAAACACTTAGAACTTAGAAGTAGTAAATAAGTTTTTTGAAGGAAACAAAATTGAGAAATTGTCTAACCATTTAGTCCCGATCAACGTTTTAGCTGGATCAACCACCAATTGGCTAGGGGACGGCTCAATGCTTAATCGGGCTGATATGTATCAAGCTCCTGGTCTAAATGTATATGTTTTTATCATGAACTCTATTAAATTCAAGGAAGAACATACATGTATGTAAAAATCCAAGTAAAATCATAAACCCTAGCAAGCGTTGAAATGATCCAAGTCAAGATAAACTCACTTGATTGTGTGAAAATATACTTGTACTTGCGTGTTAGAATTAACCTACATTTTCCTTGACACTTACCGGCCAAGCGTCAAATGTTATTAGCATTATTCAAAGTCTTATGTCTAATAACCCTTGTAAGATTTCTAATTATAAAATTTAAAATGTCATGTTTATACTTTATATTATGATAATGAAAAAGCGAGGTAATTATAGAGAGACTATGAGATGCTGGTGTGATACTTTAGCAGTTCGTCGGCTTCCCTAGGGGAGCTTAGCAGATTAGTTAGTGAGAGAATATTTCTAGAGAGAGAGAGAGAAAGAAAGAAGTAAGATGTCTTGGGGTGTGATCAAGACAAATGTGATGGGTTTGAGTAAGGGTGTGACCCCTCTATTTATAGAGGGTGAAACCTCAAACCCTAATGGGCCTTATAGTAATGGATTGGGCTGACCCATAAAGGTTGGACCCACTTTTATTATTGACCTCATGATGTGCCGAAATTTTAACATGTTTATGCACATATTTCACCCGTTTTATACCCAAAATCGTGCTTTTATCTTAGTTTTATCATGATTTATCTTCCTTTGTTGATAATTGCAGGATTTAAGGTCGAAAGTGAAAAGCGGCACAAAACGACACAAAAAGGGCAAGGAATTGAAGACTTAGAAGCCGTGTCAGATGCAGCACGGCCGTGCACGACCGTGCAACTGTTCAAGGTCATCAAGTCAACATTTCCAAGTCAGCAGCAGGCAAAAAGTCAACTGTACCGGCCTGCACGGCCGTGCACACCCCTGTGCACAGCCGTGCATTTGATACGTGCTCCCTAAGGTTTCAACCGACCAAGTTTGGCAGGATTCTATTCGAAAGGACTCTGCAACAGTACCAGCTGTCGAGTATGGGCGTGCCACATCCAGAAGCACGGGCGTGAAGACCCTGATTTGCCTATAAATAGAGGCCTCCACCCTACACTTTGATCATCCCATTCCACCCGATTATCCCCCACTTTTCTGCTATTTTAGGGTCTTGTAAGGGACCTTTGGAGCTTGGATCACTCCATAAAGTCCTTAGATTGTGAGAGTTTTGAGAGAAACCACTAAAGATCATCCAAACATCTCTAAATCCCCTAGCAACCCTCACTATGTTTTGCTACCAAAACCAATCTTGTGAGTTCCTTGTAATGCCAATTCTTGGCTAGGATCATAGAGTGTTGCTAGGGTGAAGACTATTTTGGCATGGATTATGTAGTTTATATTTAGTATTGAGTGGTGCATTATGTTTTCATTTAATTCTTTCTACTCTAACTTTGTTTGATGAATTAATTAAACAATCAACTAGTATTTGGTCTTGCGGGTGTTTTGATAGAAAGTGGAGGGACTTATAAGTATAACCGTGGAGTGTAACAATCCGCGCACTTGTAAGCTAACCTTAACTCTACGTGTATAGATTGGTCCATTGGTACTTGGAAACATTCACACTTTGTGGCTTAATCATCGGCTATCAAAATCTCACTCAGGGTTGGTACGCTCTTTATACTTGGTCCAAGTGATAAGCCAAGACTTGGTCGTGCAACTTAGCTTCATGGTCTATGTGATAGCTTTGGCGCAACCAAAGAATTGGTGAACCCGTGTTGGATAGAGAACGGTCTTTATTCTCTTCCATTACTATATTGCCGCACAATTAGTAATAGACCAATCACCTTTTTAAAAGATAATTAATATAAGTAAAGGATGAGGGTGTGCGGACCAGTCACGACTCCTCTAATCTCTATAATGTCAAGTGATATCTTGTTCAGCCATGTTCCGGCCGCCGCCAAGTTCATAGAAGTTTAGGGTAGATAGATGTCAATATCGCAACATTGGGAGGTGGTTTCTTCGGGGTTGGGTGCACACAGTCTCGGGATTTCCATCGCTCATTGTTGAGAGGTGAGCTTACCAGACCTGGAAGACCCTCAAAATAGCAAATGAAAGCATAAAACGTCTTTAGAGTTATGCGGGAATGCGCACCTAGGATACATCACTCAATTAAGCATATACTGTTGATTCATGCCATAACAAGTCGGATCCTTGAGCAACACTTTTCTTTGGATATTGATTTTCTTCCCGGTTACTGTGACACCCGTCACCTTTCACTATCATTAATATATAACTTAAGTCTTCATTTGTATTATTTTTGTTTTACATTTCGAGTCCTTATAGCTTATATTAAAAAAAAACAAAAAAAGTTCCATGAATTTATACCTTTACATCATTTAAATCGTTGATTCCTTTTATTATCTGTTTAATCCAACCGTATACAAAAGCTTGCTTCCAATCAAATAATCAAATAATAATATCGATAATAATAATAATGATGATGGAAATAAATCAAAATGCAAGAATGATGGCAAAAGATTAACATAGAAAGTTCCTACGGTGTTGACTTTAGATGATGAAGTTTACATCTATCTATATAATAATTGAGGTGAGATTGGGTTGAATGGAGGCCTTAGAGAGTGTTTGAGGTACCCATTTCCAATATGGAGCTCCAACTAGCTCCCTATAAATACTCTATTGGAGATAATTTCTCCTCCAATAATTATGTGGTCAATGGTCAAGTCAAAGGCAATAAATCAAGGATAACTTGATTTATGCTATTACTTTCATTTCTTATGTAATTGTTAGTTCTTGTGTTTGCTTATAAATAGCTAATAGGAATTAGTAGCAAAATTGTACCAAAAGATTATCAATAAAATACTTTTTTCACATTACTTCTCTTTACTTCTTGTACCAAACCACCTAGCCATTTTGAGAGTCGTTTAGAAACCGAGCGGCCTCCGGCCACAAGGCCAAACCAACAAACCTAACCAAATAGAAAATTGCTTCCGCTTGAATTTCTACATGGTATCAGAGCAGGCTACTATCATGCTCGGAAGAATAACTGCAAAAAAAAAAACCAAAAAAAAAAAACAAAACATTGGCGCCGTCACCTTGCAACCCTAACACCACCGACGACGTCACCTGCTCCACCTGAAACAACCACCACCGAAAGCCCCTCTTTCACAGCCCGTCAGACCACCTTCTTCACAACTTTAACCACCAAAACGACGGGTCCCTCACCCATCGAGGCCACCACCGTGTGCCTTCACAAGACCCCGAGCCAAAAAAAAAGGGGGGCGTTGAAAAATAGACGTCGGAGATGCCGCCGCCCTACCATCAACCAGGAAAAACCGGAGTGCCCGCCGGAGCCTCCTGTGGCTGTCAAAGGGAATGCAAAAACCACCAGAGTCGTCTTCGTCAAAGGACAGGCACCGGATATCAACACCGTTGTACTCCAAAATAAAAAAAAAGGTTGGTGGTTCAATTAAAAAAAAAAGGCAAATGAAAAAGACAGTTGTATGGAGAAATGAATGTATAAGAGGTGGGTTCTAGATTGTTTAAAGGGAAATGTGAAGAGAATATGGGTTCTTCAAGAAGTTTATTATAAAAAGGGGTGATGGGAATAATAAAAGATGAAGAAAATGGAATTTTAGTGGATAGTGTGGAACACTATCCCCCAGACAAAATGAAAGAATTAAAGAAAAGGTGATGAGTGGTCTGGTGTTTAAAAAAAAAATATTAGTGAATGATTATTCAGAAAAAAAAACGTTTTTTTAAAGCAAAAGGGTTTAAAAAAAAAAAAGTCGAGTTTTTTAAACTCGCGAGAGGAAAAGTCGGGTTTTTTTTTAAAAACCCGCAAGAGAAGAAAAGTCGAGTTTTTTGGACTCGCGAGAAAGAAAAGACGGGTTCTTTTGAACTCGCAAGAACGAAAGTCGAGTTCTTTGAACTTGCAAGAAAAAAAAAAGTCGAGTTCTTTGAACTCGCAAAAGAAAGAAAAGTCGGGTTCAAATCTTCAACCCACAAGAAGAAGAAAAGTCGGGCTCTTCAAGCTCGCAAGGAAAAGAAAAGTCGGGTTCTTTGAATTCGCAAGAAGAAAGGTCGAGTTTTTCAAGCTCGCAAGAAGAAATATTCGAAAAGAAGAAATATTACTTGGCAAGTTGGGCGTTCGTATCCTTCACGCTCCAACTTGAGGGGGAGTATTGGAGATAATTTCTCCTCCAATAATTATGTGGTCAATGGTCAAGTCAAAGGCATAAATCAAGGATAACTTGATTTATGATATTACTTTCATTTCTTATGTAATTGTTAGTTCTTGTGTTTGCTTATAAATAGCTACTAGGAATTAGTAGCAAAATTGTACCAAAAGATTATCAATAAAATACTTTTTTCACATTACTTCTCTTTACTTCTTGTACCAAACCACCTAGCCATTTTGAGAGTCGTTTAGAAACCGAGCGGCCTCCGGCCGCAAGGCCGAAACAAACTCAACCCAAACACAAAAATGCTTCCGCTAGAAATTTTACATGCTTCCGCTTGAATTTCTACATACTCTTTCTAATTTTATTTCTACATTCATACATTCTTCCATTACACTCCTCCAATACCTAACTAACAAATCTTCCAATTAACATTATTCACTCTTCTTTTTATTCACTCTTCATTCTAGGTATGTTTTCTTTTTCATTTGGATCGAAGCAAGATCAACCATTGTAACGTTTTCCTATTCGTAAACGTTAAATATAGCCAACAAAAATGGATCTCAAACCTGTAAAACTTTTAGTGATAATATGGAACCAGTTAACGATTTGTGGAACAAGTCCATATTGTCATCGTTTTTATTATTAACGCATGGCTATCTGTAAACAATATTTAATATGTAACCATTTTCATATTTGAAGAGAAAATCTTCATTCTCGGCGTTTTAATTAAATATGGACGTGTTGAATACAAACCGCAATATGGAAGCAAGATCAGATTTTTAAGTCAATAATTGTATATGAAACGGAACAAATATATTAACTGTTGTTTGATCTTTTTTTCATTTGAGATCCAGAGAGGATTCATTGTCATCTTTATGTTTATGAGTCAAATATGATATGCCGCGAATGTTTTGATTGTTTTGTCATTTGAATGCTAGACTACCATCCGAATACAAAGTTGCGAATATGGCTTATCACAAGGGGGAGAAATTCTTCAAGGTCATGCATGACCCTTCCGCAAGAGTTTTGGTATGATTGTAATTTTCGTTTCGATAATTATCTTTGTTAACTTTAAGCAAACTGATTATATTAATTCTCGTAATGTTGTTTTTAATGTTTGATCCAGACATTGCCGACAGCTATGAACAAGTTTTTGGTATCTAAAAAAACGCCTATTTAATAACAATAAAAAAATTCAAACCGTATTAGTCATTCCTTAAATATGATTGTAGATATTAATTACTGAAATTATGTAAAAGTTACATTTATTTCGGTTATAGGATTCTAGACATTAATTTCTGTAATTTAATCAATTTACTAATTATAATACAAATTTACGGTTTTAATTATATTAATTAGGTCATATTTATCAATACATAAGGCTAAAAATTAGCAATCTTCATTAAGGCTTTTAAACAAGCGATCAATTTTAGGATAGATAGGTGGTAATGTGTCATAATTTCCAATTCGAGTATAAATTTCAAAAAATAAAAAAACGCCTATTTAATAACATTAAAAAAATTCAAACCGTATTAGTCATTCCTTAAATATGATTGTAGACATTAATTACTGAAATTATGTAAAAGTTACATTTATTTCGGTTATAGGATTCTAGACATTAATTTCTGTAATTAACTGTTTTAAAATCATGGATTGATAAACGGATTGACACATACCATATTAATGAGTATATAAAGATAAAATCTTTCATGTAATCAAAATTCGTAAATTAAGGGCTTTAAACAAGGAGCAATCTTAGGCTAGATAAGTTGTATTGTGTCAGCATTTATTTCCAATTAAAACGGATTGACACATTCCAATTATATCTTAATTTCGAGTATAAACAAGGAGCAATACACATGTTGCTTATTTAATAACATTAAATAAATTAAAACCTGTATTAAAACCTGTATTAGTATTCGTAAAAATAGTATTGTTGACCGAATATATTACTAATACTAATTGACATTAATAATAATTGACCGAAGTGAATGTTATTTATTACAATTTTTTAATCTCATTTATTTACATTAATATTACTACGAAATTATGTTTAAACTATCTTTATGAATTATTATTGGTCTTGCCTGCAATTGATAGGATTTATTTTATTTTTTAATGTTATTTAGTATGAGTTTTAATGACATTAATAATAATTGATCAAATTTAGTGTTATATATTATGATTTTTAAGCTCATTTATTTATTATTGACCGAATTAAATTACGAATATATTACTAATACAAAAACTAATATTACGAAGTATTATTGGTCTTGCCTGCAATTAATAGAATTTATTCATTTTTTAATGTTATTCAGTATTAGTTTTAATGACACATAATAATAATTGACCGAATTTAGTGTTATATATTACGATTTTTAAGCTCATTTGTTTATTATTGACCGAATTAAATTACGAATATATTATTAATACTAAAACTAATATTACGATTTTTAAATTTAATCCCATTTATATCTTATTGACTGAATTAAAATTTTCTATTACTATTTTTACGAATATATTACTAATTACTAATACTAATATTACGATTTTAGTTTGCTTCAATTAGAAGATATTTCCATTGGCGAATGTTGCGTCTTTAAATGGTGTTCAAGCCAGCACAGGCTGTTTGTTACAAAGGTTTCACCACAAGAAGTCATTGATTTTCAAATTAAAATTACGATTTTTTATGTTTGTAATGTAATTTATTTGAATTATTGATTACGATTTTGAGGTTATTAATTAAGATTTATAATCTCATTTATTTATATTACTATGTTTACGAATTATGATTAGTCTTGATTGCAATTAATAAGATTTATTCATTTTTACTGTTATTTATTAAGATGTTTAATATTATTTATTGACATTAATAATAATTGACTGAATTTAATGTTATTTATTAAAATTATTAATCCCATTTATTTATATTACTTTTTTTCGAATTTATGTTTAATAAGATTTAATTATTTTTAACGTATTTTTAGTATGTTAGAATTAATGTTATTTATTGACATTAATAATAATTGACCAAGTTGAATGTTATTTATTATGATTTTTTAATCTCATTTATTTATATTAATATTACTACGAAATTATGTTTAATCTATCTTTATGAAATTATGTTTAATATTATTTATATTACTATTCATTCCAATTATTATTGGTGTTGCCTGCAATTAATATGATTTATTTATTTTTTAATGATATTTACTATGAGTTTTAATGATATTTACTATGCGTTTTAATGATATTAATAATAGTTGACCGAATTTAGTGTTATTACGATTTTTAAGCTCATTTATTTATTATTAACCGAATTAATTTACGAATATATTACTAATACTAATACTATTATTACAATTTTTAATTTTAATCTGATTTATTTATTATTACCGAATTAAATTATGAATATTTTACTAATACTAAAACTAATATTACGATTTTTAATTTTAATCTCATTTATATCTTATTGACCGAATTAAAATAAACTATTACTATTTTTACAAATATATTACTAATTACTAATACTAATACTAATATTACGATTTTAGTTTGCTTCAATTAGAAGATATTTCCATTGGCGAATATTGTGTCTTTAAATGGTGTTCAATCCAGCACAGGTTGTTTGTTACAAAGGTTCCACCACAAGAAGTCATTGATTTTCAAATTAAAATTACGGTTTTTTATGTTTGTAATGTAATTCATTTGAATTATTGATTATGATTTTGAGGTTATTTATCAAGATTTATAATCTCATTTATTTATATTACTATGTTTTCGAATTATGATTAGTCTTGATTGCAATTAATAAGATTTATTCATTTTTATTGTTATTTATTAAGATGTTTAATATTATTTATTAACATTAATAATAATTGACCGAATTTAATGTTATTTATTAAAATTATTAATCTCATTTATTTATTGTGCATTTTTCAAATTTATGTTTAATAAGATTTAATTATTTTTAATGTATTTTTAGTATGTTAGAATTAATGTTGTTTATTGACATTAATAATAATTGACCGAGTTGAATGTTATTTATTATGATTTTTTAATCTCATTTATGTATATTAATATTACTACGAAATTATGTTTAATCAATCTTTATGAAATTATGTTTAATATTATTTATATTACTATTCATTCGAATTATTATTGGTCTTGCCTGCAATTAATAGGATTTATTTATTTTTTAATGATATTTATTATGAGTTTAATGACATTAATAATAGTTGATCGAATTTAATGTTATATATTATGATTTTTAAGCTCATTTATTTATTATTGACCGAATTAATTTACGAATATATTACTAATACTAATATTACGTGCAGAAATTGTTTCACAAGTCGCTAGGTTTGTTATTTGCATATTCAACATTTATGTTTACAATATTCTTATTTTATAATTAGTTACACATTCTAAATTTTCTATACTTAATTCTTTTGTAAAGGTTTACTGTGATTGAATGACCTGATTTGCTTTAATAAAAAGATACTTCCATTGGCGAATATTGTGTCTTCAAATGGTGTTCAATCGAGCACAAAATGTTTGTTACTAAGGTTTCACCACAAGATGTTTTTGATTTTGAAATTTAAATTATGATTTTGTTGTTATTTATGAAGAGTTTTAATGTTATTTATGATAATTTTAATGTTATTGATTTGAATGATTGATTATGATTTGGTTGTTATTTATTAAGATTTTTAATCTTATTTATTGATATTACTAATATTACGAAATTCATTTTAATATCGTTAACCGACTTTAATTTTGATATTACAACTTTCCTTTAATTAATTGTGATGAAACGATATGTTTTTAAACATATACGACTTTCTTTCAAACATTTATTTAAATCTATTTAACAATGTTAAATCTATTTAACAATTTATAATTTAAATATAATCCGAAGATAACAATGTACATTTATTTTCCTACACTTTTTTTATTCTTTTAATAATAAATATAATTTAAATATAATTAACAGTTTCCTAAAATATATATAATGTATTCAAAATAATTTTCAATGCTATTACTAATATTACGACCTTAATGTTAATATTGTTGACCGAATCTGAGTAAAAACTTTTTACGTTTTTGTTAAATTGATGGAGGTCAATTCTTTGACTTTATGTCTTTGAATTTGATTGTGCTAATTTTAAGCGTTGTTGACCAATTCACGTCAATTACCAATCCTTCCCTTTTTTTCATAATTCAAAAACTTTCCTTTAATCAATTGTCATGAAACGATATTCTTTTAAACATATACAACTTTCTTTTAAACATTTATTAAAATCTATTTAACAGTGTTAAATCTATTTAACAGTTTATAATTTAAATATAATCCGAAGATAGGAGTGTACATTTATTTTCCTACACTTTTATTATTCTTTTAATAATAAATATAATTTAAATCTATTTAACAGTTTCCTAAAATATATAATGTATTCAAGATAATTTTCAATGTTATTACTAATATTACGACCTTAATTTTAATATTGTTGACCAAATCTGAGTAAAAACTTTTTACGCTTTTGTTAATTTGATGGAGGTCAATTATTTGACTTTATGTCTTTGAGTTTGATTGTGCTAATTTTAAGCGTTGTTGACCAATTCACATCAATTACCAATCCTTCCATTTTTATAATTCAAATACATAAATAAATATTCCTACTCGATCACGTCAATCGAGGCACAGTATTTCCGATTTTGCAGAATTGTTCGAGAGACAGCAATACTATATAAACATTAACAAATAATAAAATCATTTAATCGTCATACCAAATTTAACAACGAAATTAAATGATAATATAAATTTTCAAAATGTTACTTTCTGTACAACTAATAATGATTACTAAAAATGTCAATAATAAATTGTTTATAATGGGTAAGGCAATTTGAGACGCGGATGATTTTAGTGTCATTTATTTGAATGATGATTACGATTTTGATGTTATTTATTAAGATTTTTAATATTATTTATTGATGTTACTAATATTACGAATTTCATTTTAACATTGTTGACCGACTTTCATTTTGATATTACGACTTTCCTTTAATCAATTGTAACTAAACGATAATCATCATCTTGATTTCAATAAGTGTGCTAATTTTAAGTGTGCTAATTTTAAGATGTTAATAATAATTTGTATATAATGGGTAAGTCAATTTCAGATGCGGATTATTTTAATGTCATTGATTTGAATGATTGATTATGATTTTGATGTTATTTATTAAGATTTTTAATTGTTAAGTACTATATTTACACAGTTTAAATAATGACGTTTTTTTGGCGGCTTTTTGTAACATGTCAAAAGTTGCCTAAAGTGTGTGTACAATGGGTCCTTTTGGCTACATGTTGAAATGGGTCTGGGGTTGATCCTTTTGGTGTCTATTTTTTAATAAAATATAGGAAATTTATATTACAGCATGTGACATTGGACCCATTTTCTTATTAGTTGTTTTTTAGCTATGTAATCGGTTTGAACCATTTGAGAGATAACATGAAAATTTAAGCTACCCATTCAAGTAAGTGGGTTAAGGATTGTTTCTTGATTTACTTATCACCATATCCATATCTTTACAACAACTATATTTTATGTAGAACACAAATATGGAATACAATGGTGGAGGTTTTCATAAATTATTGATAATGAGCTGCACTCCTAGGATCGTGATGACAATGATAACAACTTCGAAGGTGAAAAATCAGCTATCAATGAGCAAGAGTTGAAAGATTTTGATTGAAGTAATGAAAATGGACCATTGGTTGAAGTTCGTTAAGCCCCAACTAAATTATAAGTGTTCTATGCTTAAGCTTAGTTATGATTATAATATAGATATTACCCTTACCCAAATGATGTAATGTGTGATATTGGTTGAAGTTCGTTAAGCCCCAACTAAATGATAAGTGTTCTATGCTTAAGCTTAGTTATGATTAGAATATAGATATTACCCAAATGATGTAATGTGTGATATTGTGATAGTATGCTATGTAGTTTGCAGTTGTCAAATAAAACTTTACTTACTCGATATATCCATCATTTTGTTACATTAAACTGTTAGATGACATTTTGCATTTAACATCAAAATTCATACATATTGCATTATCAAACATTTAGTAACCAAAACAAATTGCATAATACAATTCTTATTTTTCTATTTTTTTTCATTTTACTTTCGGGTGAACCGTGGGTCCCCACGGGACTCTAACCTAGTATTTACAACATAACAAGACAATCAAGACATAAAATTAGTGAGACAAGTCAAAAAAAAAAAAAAAAAGTCCTTCATCTTCGCCTTAATTTCTGCCATAAATGTAGATGGAACCTAGCTTTAATATACAATTTGGTAACCCACAACACAATTTAATCCGACACTGTCGCATGTTTTGTGACCTACACCATTTGATGATCATCTAAGATGAAACCATATAAATCACCATCCCCACCCATTATCTTTGGATATACAACAATCACCCGGCCTCTTTTGTTACTCCGACTGGTTATTCGACAACGCAAGAGACCGCCAATCTCTAACCAAAACCATCTCGTCCCCCTCGCCGCATTATTGTTCCCTCGACCACAAGCCACAAATGACCATACCAAAACAGTTTGGATCATAGAAAGGAAACCAAAAATTCTCACATAAAAAGAAACTGTCTCCATGACAGTTTGTGGGACATCGGTTCACTCCACAACCCGTAAACACCACAACTAACTCCACTGCCTCCACTCCGACACCTACAATTACCACCAGGCCGTACCTCCCCGGTCGCTGTCACACATCACCATTTTTGCCTCACTCTTCGACTTGCCTTGTTGCAATAAAAAGGTAATGAAACAATTTTTTTTTAGTATTTATTTTGAATACTTGAATCATTTGAATATGGCGTCAATGACTACGATTCGTTCCGGCGACTTGAAACGTTATTAAACCAATAAGCTGCTCCAAAACAAAACAATATGAATAAGAACAACGTACAAAAAGTCATGCTTTAATATGCACAACATGGTTCCTAAGATGTGAAGACTAGCATGTTATATGCACTGTGCCTCTTAGCCAACTCAAACTCCACAACTCAATCAAGTAGAGGTTTGGAGAACCCATAGATAATAAGACAGCTAGAATTTATCTATTCCTTCCTAGAACAAAAACATTCCATGTTTTAAAATAAATCGATACATGCGCACTATTGTCTATATTAGTTTTTGTTGAATTAATTATTTGTATAAAAAGAAAAACTATATACTCAGTAACTTAGTGATTATGTAACTCAGTCAAACAATTTTTCATGAAATTCATTGACTATATATATAAAAAAAAGTTATGACTTATAATGTTAAGGATTCGAATTTATGTAACAATTTATTATTATAGTTCTTGTATTAATATCTTTTAGTAATTCAAAAATGTAAAATTAATGTTGATACGTTGTAATTTAATTACATGCTATAAGTGTGACTTTGAAGATGAGTGAATCGGTATGTAGCTCAGTTTCAGGAAACCATTTTTTTACTATCTCTAATAATTATAGTACTTAGTATTAATTTAAGGAAGCTTGGAGTTCTCATAGCATTAACGCGATGAAGGTATTACTGAAAGCTATTGAAAAACTGAAAAGTGTTTGATATTGATTCTCGGTATTGATTTTTGTATTGATACATAATGAAAAGAAGAAGGTCTTTAAATACAAAGGCATTCAAAACTAAAAAAGGAACACAATATTTCAAGAAAAAAAAAAGATTGTGTGTAACGGCTACTTTCCTTCTTTTGGGTCCAACAACTACTTTCTAACACTCCCCCTCAAGCTGAGTAGTGGGGTTTCCAATATTCAGCTTGCCTAGGCAATGGTTGAAGATTCTTCCGTTGACGGCTTTGGTTAGTATATCAACTAATTGGTCTTTGGAGTTGACGAAGGGTAATTTTATAATCCCTGCTTCGAGTTTCTCTTTGATAAAGTGTCTATCAACTTCTACATGTTTTGTACGATCATGTTGGACGGGATTTTCTGAGATCTGTATAGCAGCTTTGTTATCACACATGATCATACTGGCTTCAGTTTGAGGGAATCCAATTTCACCCAGGAGTTTGCGTATCCATAGAACTTCTGCAAGACCTCGTGCGATCCCTCGAAATTCTGCCTCTGCGCTGGATAGGGCAACAACCTTTTGCTTCTTGCTTCTCCAGGTAACTAGATTTCCTCCTACCAAGGTAAACTACCCTGAGGTGGACCTTCGATCTCCCTTATCTCCAGCCCAGTCTGCATCCGTGAAGGCTTGAATTTTTAGATGTTTGTTGGATTGGAAGAGAACCCCATGTCCTGCAGTCCCTTTGAGATATCTTATAATCCTCCATACTGCGTCCATATGAGCAACTTGAGGTTGGTGCATAAACTGACTAACTATCCCGACTGAATAAGCAATATCCGGGCGGGTATGTGAGAGATATATCAGTTTGCCCACCAACTGTTGATATCTTTCTTTATCTGCTGACTCTGCTTCTTTTTCTATGTGAAGTTTTTGGTTAGGAATCATTGGAGTATCGGCGGGCTTGCAATCGACCATTCCTATTCCAGCTAGGAGATCAAGGATATATTTCTTTTGACATATAAAAATCCCTTGCTTGGATCTTAGAACCTCAATTCCGAGAAAGTACTTTAGTCTTCCTAGGTCTTTCATTTCGAATTCTTTGAACAAATTTGTCTTTAATCGTTTTATTTCTTCCTCGTCGTTTCCTGAAATGATCATGTCATCAACATATATAATCAAACAGGTTAGAAGTTTACCTCTTCTTTTGAGAAACGTGTGATCCGAGTTGCTTTGTCGAAAACCATATCCTTTCATGGCTAAAGTAAATCTGCCAAACCAGACGCGAGGAGATTGTTTAAGTCCATAGAGGGTTTTCTTCAATCGACACACTTCCTGGTTTTTGAAGTCTCTTCTGAATCCTGGAGGGGCATCCATGTAAACCTCTTCTTTTAATTCTCCGTGGAGGAAGGCATTCTTTACATCGAATTGGAGAAGAGGCCATCCTTCATTAGCGGCAACAGAAAAAATGACACGAATAGTGTCGATTTTGGCTACTGGAGTAAAGGTCTCTGAGTAGTCGATCCCATGTGTTTGAGTGTATCCTTTTGCTATGGTGCCATCTGGTTTGTGTTTGATTGTAAAGACCCAACGGCAGCCAACTGACTTCTTCCCTGGAGGAAGGGCACACCTTTCCCATGTATTATTCCTCACAAGGGCTTCCATTTCTGTTTCCATCGCATCCTTCCAATTTTTTGATTTTAAGGCTTGTTCTACAGAGTTTGGAAGTTCTTCATTATAAAGGGCGGAAGTAAAGGCTTTGGCTTCCGTAGATAGGTTTCCCTTGGCAATATTCGCCATGGGATATCTGGAGAACCTTGTTTCCTTTCCTGGAGAATAACGTTTTGGAGGAACTCCTCTGTTGGTTCTGGGTGGAAGTTCATACTTGTTGCTTGTTTCATCTTGTATTGGTTCTTCCTGCACAGTTGGTTCTTCCTGCACGTTTTGTTCTATAGGACACTCATGATTGTCAGAGGTGTCAGTATAGGATTCAACATGTTGAATATCATCATGTGTTTCAACATTAAATTGAGTTTCATCATTAAATTGAGAATTACTTGCCTCGGTGATTGGACTAGGAGAATCGTTGCTAGTGGCACTGTCCTAGGATTGTGCGAAAGCGTCGGGTGGCTCGTTTTGGGTACCGTGATTATTTTCTGGTGATGACGGAAACCATTTTAACCAACTCAGTGTGTCAGCATATTCCTTCTCCCCCTCACTACTGTGTTGGGTGGTATAGAAAAATTCGGTTTCAAGGAAGTTACAATCGAGTGTAGTATGCATATGTCTAGTTTTAGGGTTATAACACCGGTATCCCTTTTTTTCAATGCCATAGCCAACAAAGACACATTTTTCAGCACACGGTTCAAGTTTTCCACGATCAGTTTTTGGAATGTGGACAAAGGCAGAGCACCCAAAAACACGAGGTGTAAGTGTGAGCGGAGGGGGGATTTTAGTAAAATCAGAAAGGGCTTGAAGTGGAGTTCTAAGGTTAAGAGATTTAGTGGGAAGCCTATTGATTAAGTATGTAGCGGTAGCAACAGGTTCGGGCCAAAAGGATTTAGGGACTCGGGATTCAATAAGAGAAGCTCGAGTTATTTCTAAAAGAATACGATTTTTCCGTTCAACAGTGCCGTTTTGTTCAGGAGTGTGAGAACAAGTCGTTTGATGGATAATGCCTTTGTTTTGACAAAAAAGTTTCATAGATTCATTTATAAATTCTCCTCCATTGTCAGTTCTAAGAATTTGTATATTGGTTTTAAATTGTGTTTGAATCATTGTATAAAATATAGTAAATTTATCAAAAACTTCAGATTTGTGTTTTAAAAAATAAATCCACGTCATTCGCGTGCAATCATCAACGAAAAGTACAAAAAAACGAAAGTTTTGTCCACCATTGATTTCTGCCGGACCCCAAACATCAGAATGGACAAGAGAGAAAGGTGAATCAACTTTTGTGTTATTAGGTTTATAAGTATGTCTGTGGCTTTTTGCTAAAACACAAGTCTCGCAATTTAACTTGTTATATACATGTGCCATATTCGCTTGACCAAAGGTTTCATATTTTTTCTTTTATTTTTAATTTTAAAACGAACATCATTTTGAAAAAATTTACTCCTTTGTTTCTTTGTTTTATAAATAAAAGAGAATTTAGAAAAGGTTTTCCTTTTATGTGGTTTACAAAAGGACACAGTGGCTTTTTTATTTTGTGGTTTACATAAGGACACGATCCTTTGTTCTTTCCTTGTAGGAGTATTTCTTTGTTTGGTTTTGTCATTAGTATTATAAGAGTTTTTGGTTTGTTTGGTAGACAAACCATCTGCCTCTTTTGTATCCAAAGCATCCGCCTCTTTTCTATTATTACCATAATCAACCTCAAAATCAAGAACCCTAAAATTATTAGCAAGTGTGATATAAGGGTTTATAGAGAAAGAGGGGTCTGAGGATCTCTCCTCAAACCCGGTACCTCCGACGCCGCTGTTATCTTCTCTAGCCAATGCTATACCTCCGACGCCCCTGTTGTGAGAAGGCGAGCCGTCTGTGGTTGATCCATTTTGTTTAATTCCGGTTGCCTTAACGTGAAGATCAGAGGTCTGTAACTTGTCTTTCCCGCTATTGTAAGTGACCGCTAACGCATCCCATAACGTTTTTGATGTGGGGAATTCCATTAGGTGACTTGCAAGAGTGGGTTCGATGTTTTGGATTAACCATGAGAACACAATTAAATCATCGTGTTCCCATTTTTCGTATTCTACATCGGCTAGTTCTGGTGGTGCCGGACTTTTCGACAAGTGACCCAGAAGTGCTTTTGATTTTCCCCCGATCGCCACTCGAATCATTCGAGCCCACAAGGGATAATTTTGACCGTTAAGGTTTAGGCTAATCTTTAAACTATCTGACAGGCTTTGTTCTTGGATTTGATTGTTATTGTTGAGGCTGGTTTTGAGAAGGTTTGTGATTTGCAGGGCAAGGTCATCATTCTTATTGTCATCACCGATGATGAGCAGGTCAAGAACGATGAGCAGGTAAAGGATGAGCAGGTCAAGAACGACACTGCTCTGATACCATGAAAGCTATTGAAAAACTGAAAAGTGTTTGATATTGATTCTCGGTATTGATTTTTGTATTGATACATAATGAAAAGAAGAAAGCCTTTAAATACAAAGGCATTCAAAACTAAAAAAGGAACACAATATTTCAAGAAAAAAAAAAGATTGTGTGTAACGGCTACTTTCCTTCTTTTGGGTCCAACAACTACTTTCTAACAATTACTAGTACAAGCGAGTGTTCGCCAATTAACCTGACACCGAAAAGTTCTGTCGCCAGAAAAATCAATAACTCCACAAATCATATAGTCGAATTATCACTCATAAATTCTAAATATAGGTTCAAGCAAAATTCTTTGATTCTTGTTGAATTTCTTACAAGTTCATCATCACAGTCAAGGTGAGTATTTCCTATCCCCTTTTTGTTTTTATTCACTTTTGGGGTGTTACATGTACACTTATACAAATTACACATACAAGTTCACATTTTTACAATACAATTCTAGTACTATGTGCATTTGCTTACAAACGTGCTTTATGCTTAGACACTACATGTAGAATACATTTGTACTTAGTGAAATCATTAACTTTGTACAAGCCGACCTTAACATTGGATAGCGCTATTGGATTGACAACCCACCTAG
This sequence comes from Ambrosia artemisiifolia, assembly GCA_032199755.1. Classification (NCBI taxonomy): domain Eukaryota; kingdom Viridiplantae; phylum Streptophyta; class Magnoliopsida; order Asterales; family Asteraceae; genus Ambrosia; species Ambrosia artemisiifolia. Next base: position 16,624,137 of record CM063523.1, read on the forward strand.
GTGATTCTCCCCCTTTTTCATCGGAGAATCCATGGTCATTGTTAAGTTATTATCCATTTATTGGATAAGTACACCGCCGTTCATTTTAGTACATTTATACAGTCACAGGATTGATTTCGCTCATTTGTGTGATACATAGTTTACATAAATGCACTGTAGCTTTGCACATGAATTAAAACTAGGAATACTCACCAACATTTCATGTGTTGACAAAATTATTTTGTACATGTTTCAGGTGCAGTTTGATCTTAGTTGCATGACATTGGATTTTAGTGTTTTGCGTTCAATAAATTATTTCAATTTCATGTTTTGTTGAGACTCTTGTATTTTTTTTTCCATTTCATCCATGTAAGCCAATTTAAATTATTCAATAAAATATTTACATTTTAGTACCATGAGCTTATGAACAATCGTCATTAGTACCGTGAGCTTATGAACAATCGTCATTACGTGACACCTCGATGATTCCGCCATCGGTTGGGGTGTTACAGATTGGTATTAGAGCAGTGGTTATAGGGAATTAGGTTATTAGGATGCCTTTAACCTAGTCTATAACTAAGCTTCCACAAACGAGTCCTCTCGTTCATAGTTTACCTTATTTTTCATATATTTTCATATTTTACTTCCGATTTATATACTCCCTACTTATTCTATCACATCCCTTCTGGTTTACATTTGGAAAGAGAGATATTCGTATTCCACAAACGAAACGACATCACCTAGTTAGGAGTGGTATCCATACCTTGGTGAGTAGTTTTACTCTCCAACATTATTTATATCTTTGAAGTAGGAGTGACATCCACACCTCAAGGATTTATTTAGATGTTTCGTATTCAAAATCTCTCAGTGACTAGTTTCACTCCGTCATATGTTTTGTGATTTTTTTTTAAAATACATCTTTGAGTGAGGAGTGATACCCACACCTCAAAGATTTATTTCGATGCCTCGTTTTATTTAAATCTCACCAAAGTTTTGGGATCGCTAGTATGACGTGACACATGCAATCTAGAAGGGTGAGCGCATGTATCCTGAGTTTTCCGTCTAAGGTTGGCATTTAGTAAAAAATCCTAATCAACCGTGGGACCCGTATGCCTACCTGGGAACTTTTTGGATGAACATTCACTTATAAGCTAAAACGTCTCTCATAAATCACTAGAAATTCTAAAATACTTTAGGTAGCCAAAAGTTTCCACTGGAAACAATCCCAACATCTCATTTTATTGAATCTATCATTTGGATTCTCCTTTTCATCGCATGTTGATTTACATCACTGATTTCCTTATGTTACTCTCTTATTTATTGATTATTCACCTTTGACCCTTCATTATCATTATAGTATTTTCCATTTCCTTTTGCAACACATAACATCACCTTTTCATAAGGTATTTTCAATATATATATTTTTACACCATTGTTGTATCTTGTTCATGCTTTGTAACTTTTACCTTATAGCTTCATTTTCATTCGCATTAAACATTTTTACCTGTAACTTAAATTTTTCATCCATACCTTGGGATTAACTTCAACCACATAACGATATTCGGGATGTTGTGACATCACACACAAATAAACCAAACATGGATTTAAAACTTGTCCGCCCTCTCGTTTTACATCATTATGATTACAAACTCATTTGATCGATGTCACAACACCTCACAAGATCATAACCTTTTGTATCCTCATAAATTTCATTGGATACCCCTCGTGTTTACCGTAATAACTATTACCAAGAACACGATATATACTTACTTGCCCTTCATTCTCACCAACTTAACACTGAGCTAAGATAGCCTCTTTTAGCCAATCGGAACCCATACATAAATATCCACCTGTGAAACACGAACCAATACACTACATTTTGAAAACGATTGCATTGGCAAACTGTTCATTGTGATACCTTCCCGCAAAAACCCAATAGCCTATTACTCAATTTTTTGGGAGCCTTTTTGTCTGATTGTTGCACACTTCATACAACCATACTATGCCATGGCTACTGCCTTGAATGAATAGAACACCTGATCTCAAAAGATGCCTTAACGACTTTCACACTGATATAATCAAATGATTTATTAACGTACAAATTCTGCAAAATTATCTACAAATGGCTTTATTAGTCAGGACTTGAAGTTTACCCAATCCTAACGGGTAGCAGTTGAAAAAAAAAACTTCATAAGTTAGAAAATTTTTGCTTTGATAAAGATGAAAAGTTTTATTTTACAAGAGGTATTTTACATATAAAGAAATCCTACTCTCAAAATTCGTCTAGGCATCCGGGATCATCTTTAGCCTTATACGCACACTTTATCCATACCTCCTGTATGTTATCAAGAAGATCAACTCAAACCAACTCAGATTCTCTACCTATCTCAAGCAACTCATAAACCTCTACCTTAGTGAATTGATTATTCAACTAGCTTATCGCAAGGAATACGAAAACGTATATTGCAACTTTATCGTTTATCCTTGGAAACCCGATTATTTGCATATAATTTACGTACTTGATTTCTCATGCATACCAAATTTTCGACTTGAATTCTTGTAAACACACGAAAGTGTGTACCTACAAAGTCCTTTTCACACAAACTTGTTATTTTCAAATCTAGAAATGAACTTTTCTCGATTTCGGTTAGTGTCTAAACTTGTTTACTCTTATGCTACATTATAACCACTTTAACACTATTTTCATGCAATCTCTGTTTTAATCGCAAATTATCATGTTACACTTGCATTTCTCAACTACGATACCTTTTTTTGCATATCTGCCACGCAAATCACTGAGTGCATTCTGCATTTTGATATACATATGCAAAACCATCAAAGTTTAACTCGCATGCTTCTAACGATAAATTTTATTTACCACTTACTCTATCTACAATCCAATTGTTACCCAAGCATACTGATGCAATTTGTGTACTCCAATTTTGTGCTAATATGCGATTTACACAATTTATATCATATTTGCCCTTTCAATCGCAACTACATGCAATACTTATAATTTTATTAGAGCGTATTTTTTTTATACATACATTTCCTTTCATGTGAGAAAATCCCTGCTATATTTTCTCATTATTTATACATACAAAATTTCAACTTTTGTGATTTCACTTACTCGATTTAAATGCAATACGATTCAATCACTTCACATGTACTTCGTTCCGAAACATGGTCAGCGAACATACCGATTGATAGCTCGCAGAAGAATAAAGCCATCGTCCATGTTGAAGTGTTTTCCTTCAACGACTCTGGTTGGAGTACTCTTCCAACCCGAGGAATACAGTGAAATTCTCAGAGTCTATCAATACGGGTGTTTGGAGCCTAGTGGTCTGAATAGTATTTGACAGGTTATCATAAAGGCAAACCCGAGAGGGGAAGGACCTCCAACCATGTTTTATACTTATAGTATTTTTTTACTCAATACATTATTAATTTCCACATACAAGTAAATTCTTCGGAAGTGTGATCCCATCGAAAGCTCCAACTGAACATGCCTTCTTAAAAATACCTGAAAACGCCTCCATAACAAGAATGAATAAAAAAAGGCGATAGCGGATCTCCTTGTCTTATACCTTTTTGGCAGTCGAACTCAAAAGTCGGAGAACCATTCACCAACAACGAAGATCTAGCTGAGGATAAAATCTCAAATATCCATTTACACCATATATTCGGGAAACACATCTGATGCATAACTGAAATGAGAAATTCCTAATTTACATTATCGTACGCCTTTTCAAAATCAATCTTAAACAGAAACATCTCCTTTCCAACCCATCTAGCCCATGAAAGTATCTTATTAATCATCAACTGACCATCCAAAATATATCTCCCACTGAGAAACGCTGACTGAGTTTCCGAAGAGATTTTCCCATAACCAGCTTGATTCTATTCGCTAAAACTTTCGAGACCACTTTACTCACAACACCAATCAGATTTATATGCCTATACTCATGTAAATTAGAAGGTGTATTATTCTTGGGAACTAAAGTAATAAAAGAAGACCCCACCCCTACTAAAACTCACTGAGCCATGAAAAATTTTCCAAAATCGCCACAAAATCATTAGCAAAAAGAGACCATAAACGTTTTATAAACCTAAAATTAAAACTGTCTAGTCTCGGAGCTTTATCATCAGCACATTCGAAGACCGTTGTCTTGATCTCCCCCTCAGAAAACGGCATCACAAGTTGATTAGCATCACCTTCCTCAAGAAACTTAAAATCATAACATCTAAGTCTCGGCCTTCTTCCCCATTTATCAACAAATTTATCTCTATAAAACGCCAACACCGCTTTTTTAACCTACAAAGGCTTTGTCTCCAAAATGCCATTCACCATGAAACCTGGAATATGATTGCTAACTCTACACTTATTTATCAAACCATCGAAAAAACGAGAGTTCTCATCTCCAAACATCGCCCATTTACTTCTCGCCTTCTGTTTTAGATCTCTATATTTGTAACTTTATAATTAAGATAACCTCCTTCTAGATTCCACCAAAACCCATTCTTCCACTTCGGATAAATCCCTATCCTCCAATACTGCTTCCAAATCACCCATCTCCTTCTTCAAATTGTTTTCTTCTTCTAATTCTTTACCTATCAAATCTTTTTTCCACATACCGATAATTTGCCTTAGTTTTTTTTTGAATTTCTGCAATAAAAAATCAAATCTGGAGCCCCTTGAAAGTTACCAATATCCATCCCCGATTTGACCAATTCATTAAAACCCTCTCTATCAAGCCACAAGTTAAAGAAACGAAATGGTTTTGGTCCAAAATTCATAGACGCAATCTTAAGAATCAAAGGACAATGATCCGATTTCTCCCTCGGAAGAGCCCTATATTCCGTATTAGGCCACTCATTAATGAAATCCCAACTTACAAAAATCTTGTCTATCCGACTCATTTTATCACCTATAACATAAGAAAATTTCCTCCCTCGAAGCCCATACCCAAACAAACTCGCCTCTTCAATGAAAGAATTAAAATCATCCGCCATAGAAGGATTAAACAACGAATTCCTTCTCTCTTTACTGTTCCTAACCACGTTAAAATCTCCAGCCGCGACCCATAAACCCCCTTTGGATCCAATCAAATTCAATAGATCCCTGCATAATAACCTATTTGCCACCGGGGTTTGAGGAGCATACACATTGATGCAATTTATATCCATACCACTACCTTTGATAAACCAAGAAGTTATAAGAAAATACCTGGATTAGACCACCAATCCAACGTAAAAATCTTCAGATTCCACATAGAAACCAAACCACCCGATCTACCTATAGCTTCTACCCATTCAAACTGAAACTCATTCCTGCCCCATAAACCACTAACACCCTCCTCTTTTAAACTCGTATACTACATCTCCTGTAACATCATAAAATCGACCTCCAATTGAACCCGAATCCTATTCACCCACGTTTTTTCCCAAACACCCCTACCCCTCTTATATTGATAGATAACATATTTATTTACAACCATTTTGAAAAACATTCCTCCCTAACCAAACCTTGAATTTTCTGCTGAAAAGCTTCGATATCAATCGCCCTAAGGACCTTTCCCAACTAAACCGTTGCTGCTGCTTCATCATGAACTGTGATATCGGACTGGTCACCTCCCGAACCAACCTGCTGATTACTATCCGTCGTGTGTTCTGAAATAACTCGATCATCCACATTGACTTGTTTATTGAGATCCGGAGTTTGAAACTGAGAACCATTGTCCTCCACCGAAACGGGCTCTTCTCTTACCTGGCTTCCAGAAACAATACCAATAAATTTGTCAAGCCCAAACGGGTCATCACTTTCACTCTGGGCCGCTTCTTGGGCCTCTCCTGGGCTTGAGGAGAAGAGGTCCTATTTTTAATGAGGACTTTCTTATGAAACTTATTCTTTTCCTTCTTGCATAGCCTTCTCATATTATTGTCACAACTGCCGTTATTCTTTATATTATCAAATTTCGAGTTATCACAATGAGCCACAGAATCCGAATTGTTGCCAAGAATTTCTCCACATTCTAAGTTAACCTCTACACCAGAAACGTCCCCACCTCCGACCCCCAAGTGCTCGGCATTAACCTCCGGAGCCTCCATTCGATCACCCTCAACTCCCATATCAACATCCTTAACCGAGCAAGAAACATCTTCGAGGTCTTCAATGCATTCTGCCACTCTGGAATCCATTCCCCACTTTCTTCCTCTATCTATGTTTGAAAGCTATGCCCTTTCCACGATAACATAACCCTATCAATGATCCTTGAAGCATTGTTACATAACACCTCGAGTAAAACATAAGAAAAGTCCCCAACGTCATCCGAGATTTGTGTTGCCTGAACAGAGTCGCCATATTTCTTTCCAATCACATTAAACATCGGATTCACCGAAAGATAAAAATGGCACCCATTGTATCTTAACCCATGCGATATGTTCATACAGAATCACTTGCCCTTCCCACCTAGAAATCTTCTTGAACCACATCGACCATAACTCCTTGCTTTGAAAGAACTCATTGCAAATCTCCCTGTCTTCAAACCGAAGTAATACATTAAAACCTCACAAATACTTAATGTTAACCCGTGAAAATCCTTTCTCCTTCAACAAACTTCTCAACGATGTCAACATCACAAAATTCACCACCCTCCCTACCACCGCAACATCATACCAATGGATGAATGCCTTAACGTTATCATCAATACGAATAGAATCAATCTTCTTATCCTGTCATTCGGTTCCACAACGTCACAAAAGGATTTTTTTCTCAACACCATTTGCATGGGCGATTCCACTTGAGTCTTTTAAGCTCTTGAAGCGAGCTCGAGTTGAACTCAAGCTCTTAGGCTTTACTTTCGAGCCGAGCTTGAGCTCAGAATTGTAGAGCTTCAAAAAAAGCATGACGAGCTGAGCTCAAGCCTAAACAGGCTCGGCTCGTTTACACCCTACTCAAAAGATACTCCACATGACATAAGTAATAAGTAACAAGAGATCATCATGACCTCGAGTTCTAAGAAAGTTCTTTGGGATTGTAGTTTCAAATCCTGTTGTGTGTAAGCGTAATCTATCATCTCTATTTTGTGTTAGCAATATGAAAATTCTCTTTCTACGATACACTCATATTTCTTACTTTCTCAACAGGAGTCAAGATACTTGTTGAGTGTCTTCGCACACCCACACAACCCTTATAATAGGTTACTCGGATGCTACTTGTATTACTATTGTATGTTATGTCGTACTTGCACATGGGTTATTTAAAACCTATTGTGAGGATTAATTTCTTTTTATTTTTAAAATTGGCTGTTTTGTTTTGAAAAAAAAAGTAGCTTCTATCAATTTTTTTTCTAGAATTTTATGCTACTTGTAATACATAATTTTATTCTCTATAATTAAATAGAACTTTTGTAATGTCGTTTCTAACCTAAGATGCTTAATTACATTAATGCGTATTCACAACATTGTGTGTCTGGTTTATGAGGATATGATTATTTGTAATTGACATTCAACTTACACGAATGTCACAAAAAAAATGCACTTTAATGTGTAAGCATATATTTACCAATTACTATTGAAAAAACAGAAATTTTCCGTTTTACACGATATAGTGTAGTAACCTAATTTCGGTATATTTAACTATTTAAGTCAACGAAATTGTTTAACATACATGTATATCATTACATAGAAATCTATGAAGGTTACGTAGATTAACTTTTTATTGATGTGGGATTAACTCTTTTGTTTACACAAACACTACTTCAGTACTTCATTATATGTTTGTCGATTTATATACAAATTATTAATTGATTTTATACAACCAATAAAACTATGTTCATCAATATATTTAGAGAAAATTGCAATTTTCGTCCCTGTGGTTTGCCTAAACTAACAGGTTCAGCTCACACTTAACACCCTGAGTACCTGAGGTTTGTTTTCCTAACACTTTACGTCCCTCGTTTTAACGGCAGTTACGTTTTCCGTTAGTTTGTGGTGAAATGACTATTATACCCTTAAGTTTTTTTGGTGAAATGACTTTTATACCCTCCCATCTTCTTCTCCAACCTACCCACCCACCTACCACCACCTACAACACCACCACCACCACCACCACCCTCCCTCTACACCACCGCCACCCTCCCTCTATCCAGCAAGACAAACAACGTTTTTTCTAATCCTGGTGTTAGAAAATTAATACGTATTGTAAGTGTTCTTTTATCATGCCATTTTGTTCCCCACCTATTTCCGATCAAAAGCCCCATGATTTCGGGCATTAATCTTATCAGATTCGGATCATTGTGTAACCTAGGGTTAGGGTTTCTTAGTTGATGATATTGGAGATGGTGGAGGAGAGGGAGGGTGGCGGTGGAGATGTTGGTGGTGGTGTTGCAGGTGGTGGTGGTGGTGGTGGGTGGGTAGGTTGGAGAAGAAGATGGGGGGGAGGGGGGCATAAAAGTCATTTCACCCAAAAAATTAAGGGTATAATAGTCATTTCACCACAAACTAACGAAAAACGTAACGGCCCTTAAAACGAGGGACGTAAAGTGTTAGGAAAACAAACCTCATGTACTCAAGGTGTTAAGCGTGAGCTGAACCTGTTAGTTTAGGCAAACCACAGAGACGAAAATTGCAATTTTTTCATATATTTACTTCCACCAGTTTTACTAGTTTAAAGGGTAACATATTACGTAGTATTATTTTTTTCAAGTCACAAGTGCAAGTATTTTAAACAAGCGTAATGACTATAAATCTTTAATATAACAAATAATGTTTTCATACACCATGGGACTTTATATTATCTTTATAGTATTAACATATTGACGTAGTATGCATCATTTACTAAAAATCAACATTAATCTTCTTGGGCTAAGGGTTATTGCAAGAAAACAAAATTCTAACGAGATATAAAAAATTAGTTAATGGATCCCAATATTCTTCACTCGATAGTAGCACGTTCGGTTAGTTTCAATAATTGATGTTAAAAATGTTGTCTTGCTAAGGAGTAACACCTTACTTGTTTTCCTTATGGGAGGTGGAGAGTTCGAGTCTTATCGGCACCAAAATACTGCTGCTGGCCGGGTTTTACCGCAGTGGGCCCCGGCGGCGGGTTTTCTCCGAGAACTGGTGTGAAATTACTGGTGGACCTGGGTTACAGTGGGTACTTTGAGAGTGTTCGGGATTGATTTGTTGGCCGTTCAAAAAAAACTATTACAGTATATCCTTTTTATTAAAATAAATATGAATATGAATACCCACAAACATGAAACATAACTGATGCGTCTTCGAGGGTGTTTGGGATTGAGTTTGGAAATGCAAAAGTGCTTCTGGTCAAAAGTGCTTATTGGCTTATGACTTTTTGAAAAGGAGTTTTAAAAAAAGTGTTTGGATTAGCTTTTGGGATGGGAAACGTCAAAAAGTCAATAGATTGTTATTTTTTTAAGTGTTTCGCTTAACTTATTGTGAATATTGGTTGTATGGGTGATAAATTTGTAATTTTTTTCTAAAAGTCAAAAGCCAAAAGCCAAAAGCCAGGATTTGTGACTTTTTGAAAACAGCTTTTTAACCTATATCAAAAAGCCAAAACCAAAAGTGCTTTTGTGGTATTTTGTGGTAGACAAACAGCTTATTGACTTATTGGCTTTTTGAAAAAGCCAATAAGTCAATAAGTTGTTTTGTAACTCAATCCCAAACACCCTCTTCGGAAACCCAACTGCAACTTCATGTGCTTTGCCAAGAAGACCTAGCAGACGACTAACGAAATTCGATGCTTGGTTGCCAATCGACATCCTTCATCGTCGCTTACCAGTAATTGTAAATAATATAGCTTATTTAATAAACCAAGATTCAAATACGTTTCAGAGAAACCCAAATAGACAACTTTCATGATTATTATAAGAAACCAAACTTCAAGTACATGGAAAACATGTTTATTAATGAGTAGTACAACACAAATAAATCACAAATCCATGATTTCCAGATCTTAACATGTCTGAAACAGTTTTTTCTTTTTTGGGCAAAAAAATAGAAAAATAATGACAGCAAAAACAATTTTATTGAGGGTGGGAACTAGAATCTAGTCTACAAGTAGAACAAACCACAACTCTAATGAGAGGATAAAGAAAAACGCTTACTTTATCGGAATAAACATGACCCACAAGCAATTCTTCTAATCCGCTCTGGATTGACCCGCTCGAGAAGAAAGGATGATGCCAACAATAAGACCGTAGAGGGCCAGAGCTTCAGCAAAAATGAGAATCAGGATCATTCCAACAAAAAGTTTTGGTTGTTGTGCATTAGCCCTGGATTTACAGCACGGTTATGTTAGAATAATCACAAATTCACAATCCCATGTTTAGTAGGAAAAGGAACAATATACATATTCACTTCAAGTCAGGCTTAACTTGAGGTGTCAATTTTGGTCCCCTTACTCATAAATGGGTCGATTTGGTAGATCACAACGGGATGGTCAAACGGGTTGAAAGACGTCCAGAGTCCATCTTTAATGCATAAAACATGGTAAATCTTCTTATATAAATATTGAGATTATTATCATTACAATTATAATACTAGTATTGTACTCAAAATTGACTTATTAATTAGTTATAGTATGTTTTCTAAATTAAACATATAAGTGTTGGTATTTCTTTCAGAAGTAGGTTGGTTTGTTTTTTCTTTTTAATTGGGTGATGGCCATTAGCATTCGTTTTGGTGGGGTTTGAAAAATGGGTTGGTGTTATCTTAAGATAACAAATATAGCTCCTTGAAATTCGTAATCTACAACACTCAGACGAGTGAGAAATGAGTTGTCTTTTTACTGTGAGATGGCTAAGATAGCAACTCCAAGACGCAGAAGTCATATCTTGGATAGCGGCTAAACCATTTGTCAAACCCCACGCAAACACATTCTAAAACCCATATTAGTCATCACCCATTTAAAAAACAACATACTTCACAAAAATATTCTAAGGTGTGAGCAGGTCAACCTTAAAAAACATGCCTGTTTCACCCTGATCCCGTTTTGACATGTTACTCATCCCACCCGACTCACACGTCTGGCTTTTATAGGTGTTAATCCCAATATTCAACCACTAGTTAAACAATTATAACTAGGCAGCCACTTCTCCTTTTCCCAATTCCTCTAATGTGTTAAATATGTACATTCATCTTAGTTTTACATTTTTATGTATGCAGGATGTGCCTTGGTGGGACCAAATTTCTAGGGTAACTAGATTTTAATAATCCAAAGCATGACCAGGCCAATAATAATAATATATACAGGCAATATAACGGATGTCAATCTTAACTTTCGTTTTAGTTGACAAAGACATTCTCAATCACATAATCATCAAAGACTTGCATATGATTTTGCTCACAGGATATGTATCCCAATTTCACCCATAATCATCCATGATCCATGTGAGCAAAATCGAGTTGAAATCAAGTGTAAATCTGCGAGGATTATGTAAGTGGGATTGCTCTTGGCAACAAAAGTGAAAGTTAGGATTAGCATTGGTCGAAATGTCAGCATGGATTAGAAATCCACCAATGAGTCAATAATGGTTTGAATAATTAAAATCCAATTCGCCAATTTCTAATGCTAAATTAGAACAAAGATTACGATAAACTCAGTTCAAGATTGGTAAAGGTACAAACAGCTGACTGGTAAAACCATTTGTAATTAGATCTAGCGAAGAAACAAAGATGAGTGAACTACCTGACACCAGCATCACCCACAATTCCAATAGCCATACCAGCAGATAGACCAGCAAGACCACAAGCCAGACCAGAAGAAAGATGAGCATATCCATCAAACAGATAATAAGACTTAGCCTTAGGGTTAATCCCGGTACTAATAATCACAGCAATAATCAAACCGTAAATCCCCAACACTCCAGCCATAACCACTGGCACAATCGACTTCATCACCAACTCGGGCCTCATCACCCCCATCGAAGCCACTCCGACTCCACTCTTCGCCGTCCCATATGCCGCCCCCATACCTACATACATAACAAAACAATCAGCAAATCTAATTGATTAGAAATCGTTAACTTTCCATACAAAATTCAAAACACTTCATTAGTGTCCATACATGACACAATAATCAACAAACCTAATTGATTGATTACAGATCGTTAATTTTCCATTCTAAATTCAAACACTTTATAAGTCTACAGACTACAATCTACATACATAACACAACAATCAACAAACCTAATTGACTACAAATTATTAATTTTCCATATGTAATCCAAACACTTCATAAGCCTACATACATAACAAAACAATCAGCAAACTTAATTGCCTACAAATCGTTAATTTTCCATCTGTAATCCAAACACTTGATAAGTGTACAATCTACATACATAACACAACAATCAACAAGCCTAATTGATTACAGATCAATAACTTTTCATGCGACATTCAAGAACTTCATAAATCTACATACATAACACAATAATCAACAAACCTAGTGCATTACATATCATTATCTTTTCATACGAAACTCTCCATAAATCTAAACACATAACTCAACAATCAACAAACCTAACTGATCACAGATCATTAGCTTTCCATAAGAAATTCAAACACGTCATAAGTCTATATACATAACACAACAATCAACAAACCTAAACCGAACACAGATTCACACATAACAAATTTTCCATAACACAAACAAAACTAATTGAAATTACGATTATTTTCCACACTAAAAGTCTACATACATACGTACATAACACAACACTTCATTAGTCCACATACATAACACAGCACTTGATAAGTCTACATACATAACACAATAATCATAAGTCTAACATACATAACAAGCAACAAACTTAATTAATCACAGAACCTTAATTTTCCACAAAAATTTCACACACTTCACAAGTTCACATCAACGATTACAGATCGGTCTTAACCACGTCGATTTCGCACAGATCCATGAACAAATTCATAGATCTAAAACATCGATTAGACTTACATGAGAAGACGAGTGCAGCAGCAGCACCAAGGAAGCCAAAAAACGGAGCGGTTTCATCACCGGAGAACGTAGAAGACATGATCGGTTGGTCTAGGGTTTGGATCTGAACAGATATTGATTGGATTTTAGTGATTTTTGTTCAGATATTATTTATACAAACAGAGCCTCTGCTTGATTGATAATAGACGACGTGCAACAACGATTGATGTTTAGATCTTTTTTACTATTTATATAAAAAAAAATGAGTGGTTCATGTGATTGTTCAACGGCTCAACGACCTTATTATTATTTTTTGTTTCCGATTTTACCCTTGGGTTTATGTGGATCAATTCGGGCCGTACGTTGGCTTCATCGTTTCCAAGCGTCCAGCCCAGTAAGGATCGGGTTATGATAGTAATTTACTTTTCTACTTTTTTTTCTTCTTTTTAATGTCAAACTAGGTGTTAGTTGGCCCGCGTTTCGCCGCGGGAGCAGCTATTGCGTAAAATGTGTCATAAAGCCAAACTTTTGGTTGTGCTGATAGGTTTTCTTTAAAGCCAAACTTTTGGTTGGGTTGGGCTGGTCAAAGTGATCTTTATTTTATTGTAAGTGGCCTTATGTGTGTAGACTATATTCTTTAATTTGCAACCTTGGTTTGAAAGCAAAAATGTGTCATAATACGTGGACCAATATGAACATAATATGTGGACCTAACGTGCACCTGTTATTTTCTAACGTACACCGCCTCTGTCTCGTCTCGTTTGAACCTTTTACCGAGCCTATCCAGAGTAGCTCTCCAACCGCTACGTATCGTTTACACCCTAAGCAAAACCTTTAATTATCCTGATTAAAGTAAGTAATTTTAATTGAGTCAAAGTGAAGTCAACAATGATATGCAAAAATAATTTAAGCCTCTGTTTTATACAAACAGTTACTCATCTATACATATAATATTTTGGAGCAATTTTGGACACTTGGCAATCATTTACCCCCTAGCAATTATCTCTCCTCCATTTGTGAAGCCACATGGCATCTTGAGAGAATTAATAAAATTTTCTCTTTTTCTTTTAATCAAAAATCCCGAAATTATATAAACCCTCAAAAAAAACACGGACATAACATCAGACCATAATCAACATCGCCTCCTCCAAAACCTAAACCCTAATCTTGGCGATTCAAACCTATCGATCATCTCCAATCCAAGGTAGTCATATGTAACAGATGAACTTCAATGGTCAGAACATTTCAATCTGAAAATCTTCTGATCCATCCTCATCATATCTTTTCTCTCCCGTTGCACTCCATTAACCCTAGATTTCAGATAGCCGCATAACACTAGCAAAATAACCTCTGACCGATTCCTTTGCTCGTCGATTCATCTGTTGTTCAGTTTCTTAAAGCAAGCCATGAACATTTCTTTATCAATCTTCAAATGTTCTTTCGATTCAATGTTTGCTTTATATATTCTTCGTCAATTCAGGTTATGTTTCATGACAGAATCGTTGAGATAATACCTTTGATTTTTAGCGAGATTGTTTATGGATTTTGATTATTTCATGAATTTAGTTTCTTAATTTTGTTAATTGTTTATGTTTCGATGTTGTTTGACTTGATTATGTTGTCTATTTTTTTTTTGTTTACACAGTATCTCCTTCGCAGATTTATTATCTGACTAATATCTAACCAATGAGTTTTTCGTAGATTCTAATCATGGAGATCCATCTTTGTTTGAGAATATGTCTACTCGGGAAGACAGACAACAGGAAGTGAAGCAAAGGGTAAGAGTTTTGTGCTTTTCTATCTTCTTTGATGTTTGATTGTCATTTACTTTAGAGTTTTCAGATTTTGGTAAATGTTGATTTGTAAGTATAGTTTTACTAATCATATTTAACACATTAGTTATATGTAATTTTCAAAACAGTGGATAGAAAAGTTTGTGGTTTGTCCCAACTCAATTTGACCCATTATCTAACTTGCCTGGCCATTTTGCCATCTCTTTTAGTTGTCGGCAAGCATTTTGCATCTCTGCAACCGCAAGTTATTTGGCAAACGAAAACGTTCCAATTCCATATAAGTGTTCAACTATTTAATTGTATGGTTATGTTTATGTTATATCACAGGCGAGAGATAGTTTGACGATTCTTGTCATGGGCAAGTGTTGTGTTGGGAAATCTTCAACTGTTAACTCCATTTTTGGGGAAACAGTAATTCCAATCCCTGCATTAAATGAGGTATTTATCATAACTTTATAGTTCAATTTATAAGTTTCTGGTTTGATCTATTTTTTTGATTTTGCAGGTAGATGAACTACGACCCGTGATGGCTTACCGTGTGCGGTCAGGGTTCACATTGAACATTATTGACACACCTAGCATTGTTGAAGGAAGACATGTCAATTATCAAGCCCTGCAACTCATCAAAAGGTCTGGCCACTCATTTGAATTTTGAACGTTTGGTATTCGGAAATGAACTTTCTTTTCGTCAAGTTTAGGATACGCTTTTACTTTATTAGTATTCTATCACAAAGCTTAGATTACTTAGTTGAATGTTTTATTTTCCTACATTGAGCATTGCCTATGTCCGGAGGACATTTTGACGATTCTTTGTGATTTTTGTGGATGTTTGAGCAGGTTTAGTTCGAACAGAACAATAGATGTTTTCTTATATGTTGACCGATTGGATTCCAATGGAGTGGATAATTTGGATAGACAAATTGTTAAGGCAAAGAAATATGGCGTAAAGGAGTTGTAGCGTTAACACATGCTCAACTTACGCCACCAGATGGTCTTATGTATGATGACTTTTATGCAAGAAGATCACAGGCTATCCTTAAATTTGTACACTCCGGTGCTCAGTTCAAGAAACATGAAATTCAGGTACAAAATCTATAGGCTTACAACCGTCAATTATAGTTACTTTGTGATTCTCAGTGTTGTGGTTGCTTCTTGTAGGATCATGGAGTTCCTGTTGTCTTGGTTGAGAACAGTAGCAGGTGTAATAAAAACGACAACGAAGCAAAGGTTAGTCATCCTGTTTTACTAGAACAAATTCTTTTTATTTTATTTCTCTGCTTAAATTTTTGAACATTCCTGTAATGCATCAGATTCTCCCAAATGGATCTGTGTGGATTCCCAACGTCGTTAAAACCATCATAAACGTCTCCACAAATGAAAGCAAAAGCATTTTGGTTGACCAAAAGCCGATTCATGGTTATGTTTATGTTATATCACAGGCGAGAGATAGTTTGACGATTCTTGTCATGGGTAAGTGTTGTGTTGGGAAATCTTCAACTGTTAACTACATTTTTGGGGAAACAGTAATTCCAATCCCTGCATTAAATGAGGTATTTATCAGAACTTTATAGTTCAATTTATAAGTTTCTGGTTTGATCTATTTTTTTGATTTTGCAGGTAGATGAACTACGACCCGTGATGGCTTACCGTGTGCGGTCAGGGTTCACATTGAACATTATTGACACACCTAGCATTGTTGAAGGAAGACATGTCAATTATCAAGCCCTGCAACTCATCAAAAGGTCTGGCCACTCATTTGAATTTTGAACGTTTGGTATTCGGAAATGAACTTTCTTTTCGTCAAGTTTAAGATACGCTTTTACTTTATTAGTATTCTATCACAAAGCTTAGATTACTTGGTTGAATGTTTTATTTTCCTACATTGAGCATTGCCTATGTCCGGAGGACATTTTGACGATTCTTTGTGATTTTTGTGGATGTTTGAGCAGGTTTAGTTCGAACAGAACAATAGATGTTTTCTTATATGTTGACCGATTGGATTCCAATGGAGTGGATAATTTGGATAGACAAATTGTTAAGGCAAAGAAATATGGCGTAAAGGAGTTGTAGTGTTAACACATGCTCAACTTACGCCACCAGATGGTCTTATGTATGATGACTTTTATGCAAGAAGATCACAGGCTATCCTTAAATTTGTACACTCCGGTGCTCAGTTCAAGAAACATGAAATTCAGGTACAAAATCTATAGGCTTACAACCGTCAATTATAGTTACTTTGTGATTCTCAGTGTTGTGGTTGCTTCTTGTAGGATCATGGAGTTCCTGTTGTCTTGGTTGAGAACAGTAGCAGGTGTAATAAAAACGACAACGAAGCAAAGGTTAGTCATCCTGTTTTACTAGAACAAATTCTTTTTATTTTATTTCTCTGCTTAAATTTTTGAACATTCCTGTAATGCATCAGATTCTCCCAAATGGATCTGTGTGGATTCCCAACGTCGTTAAAACCATCATAAACGTCGCCACAAATGAAAGCAAAAGCATTTTGGTTGACCAAAAGCCGATTCATGGTCAGGGTGAAAACACTCCGGTGTTTGATTATTAGGTTTTCATTTACTTTGAAGACATTGAAAAAAATAAGTGATGAATTTCTTGATGGTAAGTAAACCAAGGTTTTTTGATTAAAACTGTCAACAATTGTTCAAAAAATCTGTTTTTTTTTTGTTCCTTTGATTTGTAGGAGCTGTGGTTGCAAGTTTGGTATCCGTTACAAGTACTTGAATTGAGCCCAAGAAGGTGGCGACCCGTGTTTTCCGGTTGCATGGCCGTGGTTGGAATGCAATTCAGATCATGAACCAAAGATCGTATCAATGTATCTTTCTTGACTCTTTTGTTTATATTCATGGACTAATGGGAGTATATGCTATTCTTGGTGTATTTATAACAATCGGAATAATAAAATTTAGTACATTTCAAAACAAGTGTTAGCATGACATAGTGACATTAATATTTAGGAACGTGTTACCGATGAGTTATTTGACTTAGTATTAGAAAAAAAGGCGTCATCCATCAAAGATTTTTTTACCACTTTATGCAGAAAACTGTCTCACAACAACTTGACCAGAAGCATTCCAAATGATTTGACCAGGTTGACCTGCTGGGAACAATTGTAAGTTTCATTGTGCACCTTTCACTTCAAGGACTTTTATGAGGCATTTATAAAAGTATACAAGAATTATTGATCTGACACTCTTTTTTTTAGTTTCTTGATTCTGTTTTTGTTTTCATTGGTAACATCAAGGACGTTTGTGTTCTGTTTTAGGGCTTCGCGACTACTCAGGCTATGAGCTTGGTTTCCCGGTGACCAGCAGTTTGTTTTCGGTCAATAAGTGAGTCCCGAGTAACTTTGATCTAATAAAATTAAAATAGATGAATCTTTTGGATGAAATCTTGATGAGATATAGCTATTGTGCAGTTTCACTGCTACTACTCTCGGTTTTGAAGCTAAAATCTCGGGTTGATGGCTGATTTGTTTACGTTATTTAAGACCTTAAATATTGGAGAGATTTTAAAGGATCTTGTGTTGATGTTGCAGTTAGTGAAAGCATTCAGAATGTGTGTAGTGAACTGGTTATATAAAAATATTATTGGAAAGTTGGAAACAATTTGATTGCTTACCTAATTCAGGAGTAGCATTCTTGGTTCCAACCCTTACCTTACAACTTACACACATGAAGAAAACATTCAGCATTACAAATCTATTGTTGTTTTCAGTTTGACTTAGTTTGTAGTTTTCTTGAACTTTATAGGTTTGATTAGCTTCTAAGATGGCGAATTGGAGTCCAAATTTTACCAGTCATTTGTAAATGTTTGAATAACTGTTGGATCACCAAGTGCCACACGCTTAGAAGGTAAGTCTTGATTTTAATGTAATTTGTATTTTTGTGTGAACCATCGCTTTAGAAGTTGGAATAACATTAAGATAACCCGGGAAAGGTCACAACTAAGAAGGTAAGTATTGAAATGTGACAATAAACATAAATATAGTCAACTGTTTTTTCTTTTTGTTGGTGACTTGCAAGAAAGTATATTCACTTTGGTTGTGCAAGTTTAGCTATATCATTGCATTAGATAACCTACAAAAGAATAATAAATGGGGTTTCTTTATAATATAATCAATGAACAGTTGCTGGGTCAAAGTTTGACCCTTACATGTATTAAGTATTAACAGTCAATTGAGTTTGTGTTTTGATTCATATTATTTTTAAATTCAAACATGTCAAATATGAAAAATAAATAAACGTTTGAAAAGTGTCCTGTTAGTGATTTTGACCAGGAGAGAACATATGTGCTAAACTAGGTATGCATGTATAGCCAATTTGTAGATGTCACCCCATTTCTTTTGTATTTCGGTATTACTAAGGCCAATAGTTCTACTTTGTCCGAGTGATTAACTATACAACAACTGGAGTAGTATATTCATTAATCTTCTATACATTTATGTGTTATAATGTAACTTTTGATGTAGAAAGTGGTAATATTTTTTTTCATCTTCTGGAACCTATGAATGAAAATAGGGCATTTTTTATACAATTTCGGTCGAAGAGGTTGTGCATTTTTAGGAGACTATTTTTGTTCATTTGGTAGATTCTATAATTAGTGAGAAAAGAAAATTCTATTAGGTTTTTTCTTAAAGTGCATTTTTTTGCTACACTCTACACTATGAATCCTTTATAGGGCTTCGAAGGGCTCATTAGATTGCGTGTGCTTGATCTCAGCTACAACAGGATTCTCAGAATTGGGCATGGTATTTGGTTCTTTTAATTTTTATTTTCATGTCCATTTTTTATCTTTTAGATTTTAATGAAGTAATCTCACATTCTCACCATTTTGTTGATATATAGATCTGACATTTGATCTAAAAAATTGTAACATGTATGCAATAATTTATGCAACAGATATCGTATCACTGAAGGTGTAAATCTTTAATTCTGGGTATTGCCAACCATCAAAGAATTGGGCAGCATGCGCATGGAAGTTAATGTTAAGGTTCGTAAACAGCAAATATGGCAAAATGAGAGGGTTAGCTAATGGGTCAACATGGGTTGACCAGAAACACTTTTTGACTCGAAGTTTATTTTGTAAATAAATATAATATGAATCAACCCATTTGTATTTAGTAAGTATAAGGGTCTATGTTATCATCTAGCTTAGTGTAGTTTTATTACATTCTAACCTTACCGGCTTTTCAGGTTTAGAGTGTTTTTGGTGCAAAAATTTTGCACTTGGAGTTGTGATCAAGGTTCCAGTACCGAAACAGACAGCAAAAACAAAGGTTCAAGTGACATCTGGGCGAGCCAAGTATAACGCTTCTATGGACTGTTTGATGTGGAAATGAGTATTATCTAGACATCGTGATTTATATTTGGTGGTTTTTAACAAATGTTATAATAAATTTGAGGCGGAAACAGGTGCAGGAGTTGCAGCGGAAATAAGTGCAGGAGGTGTGGCAGCTAATGGCGATGGAGCAACTGCAGTAAGTGCAGCGGCTACTATTTCCGCTAGGGAAAAGTTGTCAAATGGTTATTTGTTTCAGGTGAGATATTATTCATTTAGTGAGTGTTTGCAAGAATAATTTCAAGTGTTTTATGTAAAAAAATGATTTTGATTTTCTGATTATATGTTCTCAATAATCAAATATGAAAGCTTATTTTTGTTATTAGCAGATTATTTAATTTTCCTCCATCTTTGTGTACAAGCAGCAGCTATTGAAAAGTGACATGGTGTTTTAGATAAATATGGTTTGGTGCAAAATGATGAACGTATTTATAGATTTGACGTTTAATCACATTCGCAACGTCTTTCGACAAACAAGGTCAATAATCATAATAATGGAATAGAAAATGTACTACCAAGTGGGCAGGGGTGAAATTACTTATACTTGATGGTGATGGGAATGTCAAGACTAAAACTAAAAATGTGGTGTATAAAGAAATGTTTAGTGATATTTGAATAAAATGTGTATTGGTTTCTTTTAAATTTTAATAAAATATTTCTACTATATTTTTTTATACGTCTTACCGCTCAAAATAATTGTACGTTGGTGAACCGCGTGTTAACGCGGGCAAAGATCTAGTTTGCATTATTTAAAAGGGTGGCCTACTTTATGTTAGTATGTTTCCAAGATGAGTGTGGGGAAGTTATGGCGGTTCAGGTACAACAATAAGGTCTCATTTTGCATTATTTAATAATATGGTGGCGTACTTTAACTTGGGACACTGTAGAACTGTCCCATAATAAATATATATAACTAGTGTTTTAGTTTTTTTTTTTGAAAGGCAAACAACTTTTATTACCAAACCCAATAATTACAACAATATCCAATAGCAAGGTGCTAATTAGATATATACACAATACACCAAGCCTAATACATCAAGCCTATCAATAAGTTATACATTAAGATCAAAGGCAACCCATTTGTTCCAATCCTTAGATATTTGCTTCCCTCGGTTCGTAACCCAGTTGTATGATAGTAACTTTATTTCGCCTAAGCATTGATCAAGACATGGTCTTTTCCCGGAGAATATTTTCTTGTTTCTCGTTATCCAAATCACCCAAATCGATGTTAAAAAGATTGCTTTGATGATCTTCCTCTTTCCGTTATTAACCCGGCTGAAGTTATGAGCATTTAATAAATCCCGGAAGTCGAAGGTGATAAGCGGTGGAATGTTGCACCAGTCGCAAACTTTCTGCCAAATTTGTGTTGCAAAATAACAGGAAGTAAAGAGGTGCTCGGCAGTTTCGACATGATCGCTGCATAAGTGACATACGGTAGATGTGTTGATGATGTGTCTTCGTTGTAATCCTTCCAGTGTGGGGATACGCTCCTATTCGCTTCTCCAAGCAAGTAAATTGACTTTTTTTGGCACTAATTTGCACCAGCCGAAAGGGTAGTAGGGAACAGCAGCAGCAGCAAGGAGCCTTCTACAGGATGCAGTGGAAAAGTCTCCTGATGCGTCTGCAGACCAGCTCCATCGGTCAGCTTCAGTTGACAGCGAACATTGCAGCAACAGGTTGGTGCAGCGCTGAAGTTCAAGCCTTTCCTGTACCTGTAACGGCTCACGGATCCAATCCCAACCCAAAACCCAAGTGTCCCCCTGTTGAACAATACGGGTTGCAACGTTGCAGCATTTATTTGATTCTAATGCAAAAAGGTGTGGAAATGTGTACCTGAGTGGAAGATCTCCAAGCCAGCAATCCAACCAGAACCGTATCCTCAAGCCGAGCCCCAGTCCCCCTTTAAACAGACCTTCAACCTGAATATTAGCGTCATCGAAGTCCTTTCCAACCTTTGAGATAGAACTCCAAACTCCGGAAATGGTTGATTTAATAGGCAAATAAGACCACGCCCTATCATTATGATGAATGGCGTCGATGACTCTTCTCCAAAGACTGTTCGGTTCGTTCTTATACCGCCACCACCACTTAAGGATTAAGCTCATATTCATGTGTTTTAATGAACCCAGGCCAATCCCACCTTTATCCTTCGGGTTTATCACTCTTTCCCATGCCACCCAAGCCGTTTTGAGCTTAATGTTAAGCCGGGTTTATCCTTCACCTTTATCCTTCGCTGCGGGAGCTTCTGTTTTATTGCGAGTTTGGTGGACAGTAAAGATAACATTAAGGTGAATGTTATTCTCGCGTGGGCTTCAAAAATACTCGCGGCCCATTAAGTTCTAGACCAACCTTAAGATTACAACACTTGGGTTGCCTCTTGTTGCGTTTATTCGGAGGCCACAAATATGCCGCGCCTCGTTGCGGGGACGCTCGTGTCGTTATAGGTTTCGTGGCCTTAAAATTAACATTATTAGCGATAATATTAGGTAACTAATATTTGTTCAAATTATGCTAACATTAATGTCTTTGCAAGTTATTTCCACCAACTGGCAATAGTGTCGTATCGCTATCTAGCAATTTTCATCAATGACGTGGGTCAATAATCTTCAATTAAGTTAACAAAACATTCTATTACGTGGGTCAATAATCTTCAATTACGTGGGCTAATAATATTGTATCACTTGCAAAAAATTAAATTGTTACTGAGTATTTGTTAACTTTAGCCGAATGCTATACTTATAATGCTATATCCAAACACACGTCATGAGTCATGACTCATGTGACTATTTACACTTATGCCCCTGGTACTTTGTCTCATTATCCCCACACTTACCTCGAGGCTACTTGTAGGATTTTGGTTTTTAAAACAAATTAATATTTTTTTGGGCGGTTGCGACCCATTTTTCTAGGCGGGTATGTGGATTTTTTGGGCGTAAGTAGCAAGCAGTAGACAGTTGTATTCTCTGTTAAAATAATTGTACGACACTGTAGAAGTGTCGTACATTTATTAGATACTATAATGGCTTCGCTTAGTGCAAGTAAAAACTTGTTCTGTGACTCGAATTGGTTTGGTTTGGGTTGACTTAACACTTTTTATAAGAGATACATTTGAACCGGTTGAGACTGATTTAGGATTAATTGTTGAAGTGTTAAAAGTGGTGGATCAAAATGGATATGAAACAAATCGGTTCGGATTGAAAACAGTTTCAACGTAACCAGGGGATCTTGGTTTGGATCCTGAACTACTATTGTTGTGCACCTCCAAACTTAATATCTTTTTTTGAAAAGTTTGTTTTGTTGAGCAAGTGCGCAACATTAGGTGACATTTAGATGTAAAAAATTATTGTTAAAAGAAAACTGTGTTACGGAGTAAACGAATTAAGTAATTTATGGCTTCACCCAAGTATTTCTAACGACTTATTATTATTATATATATAATTAGCAAAATGGGTTTGTGAGACAATTTCTACTATTGCAAATAGTACATGTCTTTCAAGCATAGAATTCCTAAGGGGGGACATGGCGCTACCAGAATTGGGCACGGGTACCCCATTACCAGCACGGTAATACCGTCGCCACATGTGCTGGTAGGGTTCTCGTGGACCGTTTTCTGGTTGTTGTTACAGTGCTGGTACAAAGAAACGGTCTTTTTCTTGACCAATGATAATGTGCCACGTTTTACCTTCACCTTTGACCGTGATATTTTGACCGTGTTTTATTTTTGACCGTTTACATTTTGACCTTGTTTTATGTTTTACCCCTATACAAATCATACTTTCACATAACATAAACACGGTTAACTTTCATTAAAAATTTAAACACCATTACACAATAAACATTAAACAACCGTAAACATTAATCATTAAATAAATCTCGTAACATTTGCCATGACGCAAAATGGGTGAAGTTAGTCATTTGTGCACGGTAGTAGTCGCCGCGAGTGAGTTGGATTGCAATGTCTTCTTGAACATTAAGGTGCCTCTCCATCGTGGCTTCATAGAGGACGTTCCAACGGAGACACCTGGACCAGATAAGAATCCACCTACGAACGAGCGAATCCTTGGAGCGGTCATTTGTGCCGGTTAAATTATTGAATATCCCCGACACCCGGTGCCAAAACGAAATTGGGGTATTGACTTCATGAACCCATGTGTTTCTCACTATCAGGTATGCCCTCCTTAACGCGAAATCCTCATTTGCATTCCACTGGTCCATTTTTATGAAACGATTAAAGTATAACCGGTTTGTGGTGTGATTTTTTGTATTGAAGTTTAAGGTGTTTTTATAGACCAAATCGGAACGGTACAGATTCCAAATGGTTGTGTTGGGACGAAGAGGATTGAAGAAACCACCTTTTTGATAACCTTAGTCTTTTCCATATCTGCCTAAGTATAGAACTGCTGAAGAACAAAATGAAGAAGTACTGAAGAACAAACAGAAAGTACTGAAGAGTAAACTCATCAGAAGTTCTGAAGTCTAACCAGACATTTCACTGAAGAACTACTGAAGACAAACTGCTCATCAGCAGTTTGTCACTCATCAGCACTTTCACTCAGAAGCTTCTAACCGACTGAAGATCAGCAGTTTTACTATTATATTGTTTTGTTAAAGTCTTGATTTCAAGTTTCAATGTACAGACTGTAGTAACCTTATCTTAACATAATATCTTTGTTAAATATCTTAGATTACTTCAGACTACAGTTTAGTACATTAGTCTATAAATAGATGAGTTTGTTCATCTATTTTATATATGTGATTTTGTGTAATATCTTTGAACTTATATTGAAATCCTTCGGGCTTTAAACTTATAATTTCCACTTCACATCTGAGAAACATAAAACTGCTATTACTGCTTTATACTTAGATCATTTATTGTTTCTCATTTTATTATTCAGTCAAGGGGGAGTAATAACTCCTCATCAAAGTGATCTTTTAGACCTTTGAACACTTATATTTCCGCTGCTTAATAACTCTTAGATAAATCTGATAAACACATAAGTGTTCATATAAACAGCCACTGATCCAACAATTGGTATCAGAGCTTCTGGTTAATCTGATCAAAATCAATCTAACAAATTGAGATTCAGACACAGGCTCAATATTGATATTCAATAAAAAGGATAAAAGGCTCACTTTTTAAATCCATCACTTTAAGAAAGTATTGACAAATCCAAACTTCTTAAAAATGGATCCCTACAATACTGGATCTGCCAACAAACCTCCTATGTTAGTCAGAAATGAATATAACATATGGTCTAAAAGGTTGGCACATACAATTTCACAAACAAACACTGGCTGTTGGAGGTCTGTAGTTTTTGGACCTCACAAACCAGTTGTTACTGATCCAGAGGGTAAGACTGAAAGACCAAAGGATCCAAAAGAATACACGGAGGAAGATTTCCTAAAGTTTGAGCTTGATGCAAAAGCTTTCTCCATGTTGGCTATGGCTCTCCCAAACGAAATTTATGCTGGCCTTTTACACTGTGAAAGTGCCAAAGAGCTGTGGGATTGCCTAAAAGAGCAGTTTGCAGGAACTGCTGAGGTGATAGCCAACATCAGAGAAATATTGGCTCAACAATATGAAACTTTTACTCACATAGAGGGTGAAACTTTAACTCAACAATTTGAAAGATTTTCTTCACTCATCTCTGAGTTAAAAATAAACAATCAGACCTATACAACTGAGTCTATGTTACATAGATTTTTAAGGTCTTTACCTTCAAAATGGGAAACTTACTCAATAGTCCTCAGAACCAGTTCAGATTTTAACACCTTGAACCTAACTAGGTTACATGGTAAATTATTAACTTTTGAAAGAGAAATCAATCAAAAGAAAAAGCTTCAAGAATCTGGTAAAACTGCTGATGACTATACTCCGGGTAGCACAGCCTTATTAGGACATGACTCACCATCTTGTTCTAATAATTTTGGTTCTTTTGACCACATTGACATAACAGCTGGGATCTCATCAGATGGATCTTTCCCAGCTTATGACAATGAGGAACTAAGTCAAACTGCTGACAACATGTGTTTCATCATGGATGATTTAAAATATTTTAGCAGTGATGACTTAGAAGAAATGGAAATATTGCACCAACTGGCCTTGTTAAGCTTAAAAACTAACAAATTTTACAAAAGGTCAGGAAGGAAATTTCCAGGACTAAACAATTCTACAAAAGTTGGTTTTGACAAATCTAAATTGAGATGTCATAAGTGTCAGAAGTTGGGACACTTTGCTAGAGAGTGTAGAAGCTCTAGCTATAACCAACAAATGTCCCCTGGAAATCAATATAACCCCTCATACAATAGGAATAATGGAACTAATGGGAGTGCTCATTTTGTACAGGCACAAGCTCCAAATGTTCAATATGTGCCACAAGTACAATATGTACAGATGCCTGCTCAACAACAACAGCAGCTCGTGCCTCCATTTCCAACTGCTCAACTTCCTGCACAAACTCAACAACCCCCTCAGCAACAAAGCTTATTTACCTCAGGGTATGTTGATTGGAGCAGTCTTCCTTATGACACATCAGAATGCAGTCAGGATTCAGACAATAAGGTCTATGATGTCAACTGGGGAGAACCTGATAATGGCAGAAAGAATTTTGCCTTAATGGCCTTTGAAGGATACTCTTCAAATTCTGCTCTCACACAGGTATCACAACAATCTCTGTTAAAGCTTTGCACTAAATCTTGCAAAGAATCATTTGCTTTAATTAGAGAAACCAATGTGCATTTACAAGGCAAATCCAATGACATGGAAAGAAAATACACACAAATGAAGTGTGATTTGGAAAGAAAAGTCATGTTGAAAAACAAAGAAATTTCCAAACTAAATGATAAATCCATTGAAACAGAAGCACAAATTAAAACCATGATAGACAGCCTAGGAAAAGTCAGACAAGAGCTTGCTGACACCAAGGTTGATTGTGAAAAATGGGTTGAGTCTTGTAAAGGGTATCAAATGTTACTTAACAAACAAACTGCAGCCAATGTTAAGTTTGGCATTGGATATACCCACACTGAATCACCAACAGATTTCACCCACAAAACTGATAATGATGGGAAGAAATTGATTCAAACTTCTGATATGGAGGAATGCACATCCTACCATCAGAACTTCCTCAAAAAGGGAAGTACTGCAGAAGTTAAAACTACTGACAATAAGCCATCAGCAGTTTCAACTACATCAGGAGTTGAGACCCTGAAAACTGCTGATGACCTATTTCAAAAATCAGATTTTGTCAGTAAAATGCCTTCCAGTTCTCTTGATCTATCTAAAAGGAAAGAGAAGGCAAAAGCATGTGAAATATGTGGTCTGTTTAACCACATAACTGAACTTTGCAAATTTAGAAAGGTAAATCAGTTAAATAAACAAAGACAACAACTGATTGTGGGAAAACAGATAAAACAAGATTTTCAAAATACCTTTTTTCCCAACAAACAACAATCAAACAAAACCCTTTCTAAGAAGAAGCCTTTATCTCAACAAAGGTCATCTTCTCAAAGTTCAATTTCAGAAGTTTCACCTAACCCATCAGCAGATTCACAAACTGCTGAAGTTAAAGATTTGATAAACCTGGTCAAACTTCTGATGACCAAAGTTGATGGTGGAAACCAAAAAGAACCCACCATTGTTCTTAATGACAAATCCATTGCCAAAAAGACATGGATTACTAAAAATGGTCCACAACAAGCTGCACCTGTTCTCAAGAGCAAACCCAAAGCCAAACTGGCTTGGGTTGCCAAAACTAACTAATTTGCTATCTTGTGCAGAGAGTCTCCAGAGGTTTGAACAGCATATGGTATGTGGATAGTGGAGGCTCAATGCACATGACTGGATGCAGATACCTGATAAACAATTTTATCAGTCAAAAAGAAGGATCTGTGTCCTTTGGGAACAATGCCAAGGGATATGTGCTAGGATATGGCAATGTATCCTCAGGCAAAATGCAGTTTGACAAGGTCAATCTGGTTGAAAACCTTGAGTACAACTTGCTGAGTGTCTCTCAAATGTGTGACAAAGGATATTCTTCCTTTTTCACAAAGACAGCATGCAAGATCATATCACCAGAAGGCCAGAAGTTGATAGAGAAGATCATTGAAGATCATACTTTGCTGATTGCCAAAAGATGTGGCAATGTCTATGCAGTGGACATTGAAAAAGACAAAGTATTGAACAAAACTGCCTGTTTCTTCTCAAAGGCATCAACTTCAGAAAATGATCTCTGGCATAGGAGACTTGGCCATGTGAACTTTAAAACCATCAATAAAGTCACAAAAATGGGCTTGGTCAGAGGTCTACCTTTGAAGGAATATCAGTGCAAAGAACACTGTGTTTCCTGTCTTAAAGGTAAACAGCATAAGTCCTCTTATAAGTCTATTGAAGAATCAAAAACAACTGCATGTCTTCAACTACTCCATATGGACTTATTTGGACCAGTCAAAATCATGAGCCTTGGTAAGAAGAAGTACTGCTTGGTCATCATTGATGACTACTCAAGATTCACATGGGTCTTCTTCTTATATTCCAAGGATGAGGCAGCTGAGATCATCAAGTTCTTTATTCTACAAGTAGAGAAGCAATACTCTCTATCTGTCAAAGTCATCAGGAGTGACAATGGGACAGAGTTCAGAAACAAAACTCTGGATGAATTCTGTCTGTCTAAAGGGATTGTTAGACAGTTCAGCATTCCCAGAACTCCTGAACAAAATGGTGTAGTAGAAAGAAAGAACAGAACATTAATTGAAGCAGCCAGAACAATGTTAGCTGATTCAGGCCTACCTTTGTATTTTTGGGCTGAAGCAGTCAACACTGCATGTTATGTTCAGAATAGAGTTCTTATCAACAAGAGACATACCAAGACTGCCTATGAAATTCTTCATGGCATTAAGCCCCTTATCTCCTTCTTCAGGGCTTTTGGATGTCAATGTTTTATCCTCAACATCAAAGACTCTATTTCTAAGTTTGCTGCAAAAGTTGACACAGGTTATTTTCTTGGTTATTCTCCTTTGAGAAAAGCTTACAAAGTTTTCAATTCAAGAACCAGGATAGTAGAAGAAACACTGAATGTCAAGTTCAATGAATCAAAACACATTCTTATTCCAGCAGATCCTGCTGAATTATTTGATCTTGACAGTTTTCATTTCGGACCTGAAAAGACTGTTGAATCATCCAAACCTCCTCAAAATGGTTTTCAAGGATTTGAAGATGATGGTCCTGCACCATGGACTCCAAACACAGTCAAAAGATCAACTATTAAACCTTCAGAAGTTTCAATAGCTTCTACTTCAGGAACTACTGATGAACATTTTGAAACTACTGATTCAGCTGAACCTAAAACTCCTGAAGTTCAAATAACAGCTGAACCAGATATTATCAATCTCAGTGGTTTATTTGAAGAACCTGTAGAGCCATCATCCAGTACAGGTTTACAACAACTGATTGAACACAAGGATCATCCATTGGAACAAATCATGGGTGATATTGCATCAGGGGTACTCACAAGAAACCAGCTCTCCAACTTTTGCTTATTCTCA
This sequence comes from Ambrosia artemisiifolia, assembly GCA_032199755.1. Lineage (NCBI taxonomy): Eukaryota > Viridiplantae > Streptophyta > Magnoliopsida > Asterales > Asteraceae > Ambrosia > Ambrosia artemisiifolia. Next base: position 16,653,768 of record CM063523.1, read on the forward strand.
GCATTCATCTCTCAGTTGGAACCAAAGAAGTATCAAGAAGCCCTCAAAGACAACAATTGGGTGCAAGCAATGCAAGAAGAGTTGCTTCAATTCAAGAAACAACAGGTTTGGGAAATCTGTCCCTTACCTGAAAACAAGCAACCAATTGGAACAAGATGGGTCTTCAGAAACAAATCAGATGAGGCTGGTATGATAATCAAGAACAAAGCAAGACTAGTGGTACAAGGTTATTCCCAAGAGGAAGGAATTGATTATGATGAAACCTTTGCACCAGTTGCAAGACTTGAAGCTATCAGGTTATTTTTAGCTTATGCAATTTCCAACAACATTAAAGTTTATCAAATGGATGTCAAAAGTGCATTTTTGTATGGAAAGATAAAAGAGGAAGTGTATGTCTGTCAACCTCCAGGGTTTGAGGATCCTTCTCATCCTGATTGGGTTTACAGACTTGACAAAGCTCTTTATGGGCTAAAACAGGCTCCAAGAGCCTGGTATGAAACACTTTCCAACTTTTTACTAAAAAATCACTTCTCAAGGGGATCCATTGATAAAACTCTTTTCATAAAACATGTTGGAAATCATGTCTTACTTGTTCAAATATATGTTGATGATATCATTTTTGGTTCAACAAATTCAAAACTGTGTGAAGAATTTAAGAAACTCATGCAATCAAAATTTGAAATGAGTACAATGGGAGAATTGCAGTACTTTTTGGGACTGCAAATCAAACAACAGTCAAATGGAACATTTATACATCAATCAAAATATGTTAAAGAATTATTGAATAAATTTTCTTTACAAGACTGTAAAATATGTTCCACTCCCATGACACCAATCACACAAGTTGAACCAGATGATCAAGGGAAACACATTGATCAAACCATGTATAGATGTATGATAGGTTCTCTCTTATATCTAACTGCTTCTAGACCAGATATCATGTTTTCAACTTGTGTCTGTTCTAGATACCAATCTGCACCAAGAGAATCTCATCTAATTGCAGTCAAAAGAATCTTCAGATATCTGAAAGGAACTCCTACTCTAGGGATTTGGTATCCTGCTTCAAGCAATACCAAGTTAACTGCTTTTTCAGATAGTGACTATGCAGGCTGCAAAATGTCAAGAAAATCAACATCTGGTGGTTGTCAATTCTTAGGAAACTGTCTGGTGTCCTGGCAATCAAAGAAACAAACATCTGTGGCAACTTCAACAGCTGAAGCTGAATACATTGCTGCTGCAAGTTGTACTTCACAGATACAATGGCTCCAATATCAATTGCTTGATTATGGAATCAAAGAGACCAAGACCCCACTTTTTGTAGACAGCAAATCTGCCATTAGCATCATTCAAAATCCTGTTCAGTTTTCAAAGACTAAACACATTGAAATCAGGTATCATTTCATAAGAGATTGCTATGAAAAAGGCAAGATTGAGGTGAAGCATGTCACAACAGCCAATCAAATAGCTGACATTTTCACCAAACCCCTTGATTCAACAACTTTTCAGAGGTTAGTATCCATGCTTGGGATGTTAAACTTAGAAGAAAGTCTGTAAGTGTTTCACTTTTTAGTTCTGCACAAATTTTATTTTTCACTTACATACTTATCTGTCACAAACCTCTGAAGACCAAAAATTTGAGAAAAGAGAAAGTTCTGATGAACAAATTTTGAAAACTACTGATAAACATCAAAATGGGATATTTTCAAATGGATATAACTACTGATGAAAATCAGAAGTTAGAAAAGTGTTTTAAGAGTCATCTGCATCAGCAGTTGAAACTGCTGATGAGATAACTAAAACCACTGATGAAGAAACCTTTCTTCTTCAGCAGTTTGACTAAAAGGGTAAAACAGACTTTTCACTCGTCAGAAGTTTGACCTAGTCGGTTAAAAACTTCTGATAAATACCCTGTTCCAACACTTATCCATTCAAAAAGCAAAATTCCCTCTTTCTCTCTCAAATTCAAAGCAAAACCCCTTCTCTAACCTAAAAATCACTGTTCGATCAAAAACATCCATGGCTCTCGTGTTAAAACAGGGACACAACCAAAGAGGCTACTTTGTTAAAGATGAAGCCTGGTCCCAGTATGATGAGATACTTGATCTCATCATGAAATCCCAATATTATGATGCTTTCACCATTGATCCACCCATTCATGAAGAAACTCTTAATGAGTTCTGGGCAAATTCAGAAACGGTGAAGGTGAATAATGAAGTGATTTCCCTCAAATCTTCTATAAAAGGGAAACTGATGGCCATCTCACCAGAAACACTAAGCATCAGGCTTGGTTTGAAGGATTCTGAGGCACCTGAGCATATTCCAACCTCAGATATTCATCTGACCATGACAGAGTGTGGCTATCAAGGTACTTTGGCACAAGCAACAGTTTACAAAAAATATTTTGACCCACAATATAAACTGTTATTTCATTATATTATTATGTGTCTTAGTCCTAAAACTGGGTCAATAGATCAGATGCCTTCAACCTTTCAACCTATTTTTCATTCCATCATAAATGAAACTTCTTTCAAGGCATCAAAACTTTTTTTCAATGAACTGGTTTTACATCATGAAAATGATAAAAAGAAATTTTTGTTGTATCCAAGGTTTGTTATGCAGTGCATAATAAAAGAACTTGGAGAGGGAGTACTTGGGGGAAAAACAACAACTTTAAATCCTTTAACTGCTCAAGTATTCTCTAGGCACAACAAACCAGCACTTTTGCTTGAAGATGACCAAGGGGAAGAACAACCCATCCCCAAGGAACCCACATCTTCCAAACCCAAAAAGATAACTAAAAAGCCTAAACAACAAAAACCAAAAACAACCAAGTCACTGAAAAAGAAAGTTCAGGAAGTGGAGAAACCTGAAACTACTGATGTGCAATCTGCACTTGAAAAGGAAGTGGCTGAAACATCCTCTCAGCACACTCCTTCTCCACCACCCAAAAGAAAACCTGTCACAGTTATATTTAAAAGAAAAAGATTTAAGAAACAAATAACTGTTGACCCTGCTTTTGAAACTGCTGAAACCATTCCCACCCAAACTCCTGAACACCAACCCATTACAACTACTGAACCTGAACCCTCACATACAACCATAGAAATTGCACAACTTCTCTCAGGACTTAAAGGAACACATTCACCACATGTCACTCCCCTTACAACACATCAAATTGGGGAGATGCCTTCAGAAGTTGACATGAATGTGGATCCCTTTAGCCCAACACAGAGAGATGAGGATGAACAAGGGTTTGTAAGCCCAAACTTGCAAACTTTTGATATTTTTGAGGCTGCTACTACTCACTTATCACCCAGTGGTGAACCTGAGGACAGTAGTAACATAGCTAAGACCTCAAATCTGGCAACTACTGATGAAGGCTTAATGCCAGAGGTAGGAAAACCTCAGGACCAAGACAAAGAGGTTCATGAGACTACTGGTTTGGGTCCAGCTCATGATATAACTGATCCTGCCCTCTCTGAGGACACAATCAGGGATTCAGATGATTCCATTAAGTTGGTTGATGAATCACAAATTCCACAAACTGAATTGACGGTTGACATTGAAGGTCCTGCATCTAAGGTCTCTAAGCTCAAGAAGCTGGTCACCAAAGATCAGGTTAAAGACCAGTTAGCCCAAAAATCCCCACAACTGGCATCTTCAGAGCAATCTGAAGATCACCCAAAAAACACCCCTTCACCAAAACAACCTACCCAATTCACTGGGCTCACAAGCATAGATCTGAACCAACTATGCAGCCCAGATGGTCCCCTGTATCAGGCACTCAAACAAATTATAACTGATCAACTCAAACCCTTCACAACTGCTTGGGAGTTAAAAGCTAACAATCAGTTTGGGTTGATCAACTCGAGACTTGCAGAGTTGAACAAGAAGATGGATGAAACTCAAGATCAACTGACAAGGTTGTCTGCTGCAACATCTCATTCTATTCGGCTTCCAGAAGTGGATGAAGCCAAAAAGGGGGAGATGATTAAGGAACCAACAGATGCTACACAAAGACAAAATCCTGATCAAGAAGCTGATAGACCAATACAAAGACCAGGAAAAGAAGTAGCACCAGAGTTCAAGTTATCTAAGGCTTCAGAGGGAACTGCTGATTACATTTCTCAAACTACTGAAGACAATCCTTCAGCAGTTGTGACCAAACCTACCACATCAGCAGTTCTACCTCCTAAACCATCATCAGAAGTTCCTAAGGCAACTGAAAAAGACCCTGCTCCCACTCCTTTGCCTACAACAACTTCCACAGCTGTTTTAAACCCTACTCCCATCAGCATGTCGAAAGACTTATTAGAGAAGAGTTTGAAAGAAGCTGCTAAAAAGGCAAAAGAAGACAGAGTATGGAACAGCCTAGAAACTAGAGAAGACTTGAGCTTTGAAGAAAAACTGATCAAGTACCAAGAAAAGCTTGATGAGCTTGAGGCTGAAGAGAGAGCACTTGAAGCTGCTGCTGAAGAAGACAAAAGAGCACAGCTAATAGCATTCATCACAAAGAACTCCAAATCCAAGCAAGTGGCCCTCAAGAAACTCTCAACACAAGAACTGACAAGAAGAGCACAGATGCTATCTGATAGAATAGCAACTGAAAATGAGAGAAAAGCCAAAAGAGCTGAAGTGATTGAAGAATTAGTGGCTAATGGCTATGGTTCAAAAGCCTCAATCAGCAAATGGAAAGAACAAACTTTGTATGAGGCTTACAAGAAATTCAAAGCAAAGAAAGCTGCTGAACCAGAAAGATTTGAAAGCCAAGAAGTCCAAACAACTTCTATTGTCAAAAGACCATCTGGTACATTAAGAAGGCCAGCCACCAAAAGAAAAGCAGATGGAGATCCCATTGTCAAGACTGACTTCAAAATGATTCTGTTAGAAAGAGATCAGTTGGTACATGGTGATTTTGATGTTGAAGAGAAACCCATCTTGACCCAATTCAGAGACAAGGCTACCTATGCTTATCAGTTACAACAATCCATCCAAGAAAAAACACATACAAGGGTTGTTACAGAGCATCACCTGCCCAACATGCCAATCCAAGGTGCTGCTGAATTACAAGGAAGTCAAGAGTCTCACCTGAGAGTCACTGAAATAGAAGACATCCCTCAATCAGGTCAACCTAAGGAAACAGGCTTGGTTTCCTATGCCTCTGACTTTGACAGGTCAAAGGTAAACATTGTGAAATGGTCATTTACTGAATCCAACTCAGTACTTGTGACCAGGAGAGACCGTTCAAGTAAGGTCTATAGAAACTCAAAGGAGTTGAGTGTTTTATCGTCCAAAGACCTTCTCACCATTCAACATTTAACACCTGAACTTGGTCCTCTCACTGAGCAACAAAGATGTACTCTTACCACCCGGATGACAGCAGAGATCTGGAGGATGCTAGAAGAGAGAAAAGGACAACAATAAAGGATAGATAAGGTTTTGGCTTCATCAATCCAGGGGGAGATTGTTGGGACGAAGAGGATTGAAGAAACCACCTTTTTGATAACCTTAGTCTTTTCCATATCTGCCTAAGTATAGAACTGCTGAAGAACAAAATGAAGAAGTACTGAAGAACAAACAGAAAGTACTGAAGAGTAAACTCATCAGAAGTTCTGAAGTCTAACCAGACATTTCACTGAAGAACTACTGAAGACAAACTGCTCATCAGCAGTTTGTCACTCATCAGCACTTTCACTCAGAAGCTTCTAACCGACTGAAGATCAGCAGTTTTACTATTATATTGTTTTGTTAAAGTCTTGATTTCAAGTTTCAATGTACAGACTGTAGTAACCTTATCTTAACATAATATCTTTGTTAAATATCTTAGATTACTTCAGACTACAGTTTAGTACATTAGTCTATAAATAGATGAGTTTGTTCATCTATTTTATATATGTGATTTTGTGTAATATCTTTGAACTTATATTGAAATCCTTCGGGCTTTAAACTTATAATTTCCACTTCACATCTGAGAAACATAAAACTGCTATTACTGCTTTATACTTAGATCATTTATTGTTTCTCATTTTATTATTCAGTCAAGGGGGAGTAATAACTCCTCATCAAAGTGATCTTTTAGACCTTTGAACACTTATATTTCCGCTGCTTAATAACTCTTAGATAAATCTGATAAACACATAAGTGTTCGTATAAACAGCCACTGATCCAACAGGTTGCAACGGTATAAATGTAACGGTGACAAAATTAATTACCGTCTGCCTAAAATAACGTTTAGTTTTCTCAAATTTAAATGAAATAAATGAAAGAATCAGTGGAGTGCTGCCTACAAAAAAATGTTTCAGTGAAGTAAATCAGTGAAGTGATGTGTCAGTGTATAACTGGTTAAAATCTATACATATAATAAAGGAGTAACTAGGGGTGAGGTGTCACCATTCTAGGGTGTCCACCTCATCATTTTCCAACCCATTTTCCTCTAATTCGGTAGACCCGAACCGATCCAGACAATGCATTTGGTACCCGGTAACCCGCATATAAATACTTCTTTTTTCTCAGTTTTATTAACCTCCTTTAACTATCCATCCATATTATTCACTCTTTCAACATAAACCCTAACCGCCTCCTTCAGTCCACGATTCGTATCCTCGAAATCAGGTAACAATTCTTTTAAAATATTATGGTTTCATCTATTTATCTTATTAATTTTTGATTTCGTATTCAGTTTGATCGAAATCGTGTGTTCAATCAAAACCCTAACTTGAACACATCTATAATATCTGTTTGAATACCCTGTTGATTAAGAGTTTTTGTTTTCTGTTTGTTGTTTACATAGAAACCAGTTCATATCTCTGCCGATTCATACTGTATTCATTCTATTAGGAGCGATTCTTTAAGGATTTCGATGTAGGTTTTTCAATTAATCCTGTATTTAAACAATATTGAATCTAAGCATTCGATTTTTTATGATTTTCGATTTAATTTTCATTATTATGGATTCGATTCATACTGTATTCTTCAATCGAGGAGGCTAAAATGTCTTGTGTGTTGAACTGGGTTTTCTAAGTTTGTTAAATGGTGTAACTCGATGTATATATTGTTTCCCTCTTCCTGTCGGCAAACAAAGGTATACATTTTATGATTCATAGTTATGGTTACCTTTAAATGGATTTTGTAATATAGTTTCTTCTATGTTTAATCATTCCGAATTTCCTTAACATTCAGATCTGTTTGCTGTTTGTTACGTTTTATCGGAATTGGGGTTCCGTCTTTGTGTTGCGTTTTAGCGGAATTGGGGTTTCCGTCTTCGTGTTTACTTTCTAATTGCCTTTTTTTTGTGTTTTCAGTGATGTCATACATAGATTTTGAAGAAACCCTAATTGCAGATTCATTTGGCCTCACACTGAATCTCCCTCTATCGTCCTCTTATGTCAGATCTCAAACATTCAAATATTGATTTTATTATATCTTCCTGGTACATTGCCTTTTCTTTTTCGTTTGTAATTTGTTTTTAATAAATACAGTACATGTTCTTCGTTATTTGAAATTCATTCAAACCCTAATGTTTTGTATTTTAAACTCAGTTGTATTTTGACAGGTCTCAGATCTAAATCTATTCTATTATAACGAAGTTCAATCTTGGTTGCACAGGTATGTTTCATATTTTACTTTTATGTTTTCAATTTAGTGGTTTAGGGTTTATTATTTTTCATTCATCAGTTGTTTCAATGTGTAATAGTGTTATGTGTTTTGTTAGCCTTTGATGTTTCGATTGGAATGTTGTTGTTTTTAGAATGGGTCATCTGATACCATGTAGCCAACATGTTCGATGAAAAGTTAGCTCTTAATTTCTGGATTGTAATATTGTTGTTGTTTTTAGAATGAGTTGTGTAGGGTTTACCTGATTCTCTGATGCTATGTAGTCAAAGGTGTCCATTGGTTTCTACATGTTTGTTATATTGTAATGTTTGTTCTGTTGGTCGTTAGCGTTGCCTATTTGGCATTTGATAAAATGTCAATATTGTCGATGTGTTTTGTTGGTTTTCAAATGTGTATGTTTGTTTATTGGTGTTAGTATTATCTGTTTTGGTGCTTTTTGCATACCTAATGCCTTAAAAGTGTGTGTTTCATGTGCAATTTTGGTTAAGAAAACTCAAAAGACCCATGTCAACATTTTAGCCAGTCTCATACATACAAACATATGCATAACATGAACATTTTTATTTTCTTATGAGAAATAGATTTGTAGTTAGCAAACTCAATAGTATCTTGGTGGTGATGGAATCTTCTTAACATCTTACTAATCGGAACTCGGAAACCAGGTAAGTTAAATGTATATCTACTATTCTGTTCTTTCGCTTCAGTTTCGTGTTAAATTTGGCAAGCTTACATGTTCTATACTTTGTATTTGTAGCAATTTCTTTACAAAAGCCCACAAGTACAAATTACCATGCTACAATCGGTGACTCTAATTTTCTCTCATGGATCTCTCTAAAGTAAGCTATCATCCATTCAATTTGTCTTTTCACGTTTTAAATAAGTTTTTATTTGTTTATATCTTCCCATTCAATCTGTGTTCTTTACATGTTTTATTGACGGATCCATCATCTCTTTTGTGTTTCCTGTAACCGTAATATTATAAGGCTTTATATTTTCCAAATCCAATCTCAAATGCATTCCACCGCCATTTACATTGTTCCTTGGTTTTCTGAATCATTGAGATTGGATCTGTTTGGATATTGTTAAGATTTGCGGTTAAGATATGTGTTTTATTCTGAATCGTTTACATGAAAATTCCCTTACTTAGCTTTGGGTATTGTCGATTTTAGGTTGTCAAACAATTTTAGTATTTGTTAGGGTTTATCAGATTTCTAATTCGGATTTGTAACCTTTTAGATACATTTTATCAGCTTTGTAATTCGAATGCTATTTTTGTTTGAACATACAAGAAATTGTTTCATTGCAGGTGTAGGTTTTTTTTTAAATATGTTTTATTGGATGTGTGGACAGGTGTCAAATTATTGTGCAGCAATCTTATTTAATGTGAAGATTCTATGGAACAATCATTCAAAACAATGGTATGATTATTTAGTTAACTTTGTATAAGTTCAGGAAAACGGTTTTATTAAATTTCTTTGCGACTCATGTTTTTTTTTTCACATTCAGGTTACAACACTTTTCAAAATAGTTCACCAAAATCTGATTAGAAATCGATTTCAATAACAGGGTATGTCAAATAAAAGTCCGGTAGGACTGCCTGATTCCACTGTAACAGGTTAGGGTCCGCGCTTAAGTGGTCATTCATCTGTTTGATGAGAATTGTTGACAAAATTAAAGTGGTTATGTGCATCTATTTCAAATACAAGGTCTGTAAAACTACCTCATTCAACTGGTATAAAGCTAACATATACTCTGTAACATACTTCCTTTGTTTCAGCCCAACATCATCTAATTGTATATAATGAATCTTGATAAACAGGGATAATGCACATGCACCGCAAGTTTACGCAAATTGTCCCAAATGCTCAAAAAGAGTATATATGGACAATGATAAGCTCGTGTGCTTGGATAAAGAACTAGATAAAGAACCGTGTTTTATGTAAGTCTCTAAATAAAATCAACAACAGGATATGCATCAAACAGACATGGTCGGGTTTAGCGCATACGTTCATGTCAGACGAAAAATATTAAAATGTTTTGTTGTTTATTGCAGAGGGAAAGCATAGAAACAGAGATGGACAAGAACAAAGAAGAATAAGGAAAGATAAGGAAGAAGGTGATGGTGAGCTCAAGATATACGACATCGTCTCCAAATCGCAGAAATCTCTATCTAGCTCATGAACATTCTCATTTTAATTTCACTTGCACAAGTTTATATATCTTGGCACTACTAAGGTAATTCTTATTTAAATTATTTGTCGCTTGAGTCACATGTAGGTGGAGACCAAAAAAAGGAAAATATTATGGTTTCATCTATTTATCTTATTAATTTTTGATTTCGTATTCAGTTTGATCGAAATCGTGTGTTCAATCAAAACCCTAACTTGAACACATCTATAATATCTGTTTGAATACCCTGTTGATTAAGAGTTTTTGGAAATACGGCTGCAATCCATAGTGTTAGCTCCATGTTGGGGCCTATGGAAATATAGGAATGAATAACTATTTTGAGATAAAAAATGGGGGTTAGTAGAGTAGGGGGGGTGAAAAGATGTAGTAGTTGTTGACAGTGTGTTTTGTTACTTGGTCTCGGTTCAAATATAATACTGCATTGTTCGATGTGCATGCCTTTAAACACCGGCGTGTTTTATGCAATACTATTGGTGGTATGGTTATTAATATCACAAGTCCTGAACTTTATATATGACACTTTTAAGTTTTAACTGATCAATATGAAACTGGATTGATTCGGGTTGATTTTGTATTGATTGGCTCGAATGTGTTGAAAAGCTATCAAGAAAATGGGTAGTGGCTCGAATGGGTAGAAAAGCGCGACGACAACTTGCAAGAATCAAAACTGTAAGTTCTCCATGTTTTTGTTTTGCTTCAAATTAGCTTCAACATCGACATGTTATGTTGTTAGTGTGAAAATTTAGATTGATCATTACAACGAATAATATAAGCCGGTGGTGGTGAATAAGAAAAAAAATATAATTTCTAATGAAATATATTTCGAAATAAGGGTGATGGTAATTAGTGGGGTTATTGGTGGTGCTGTTTTTGTATACTCATAATATTTTTCGGTGTGTAAGTTTTAATGTTTGTTAACATTTGACTTTTTATTAAATTTGGTTGATTTTTAAATGTTTTGATTTGACTCAAATTTTGGTAAATATCCAACACAATAATATGTAATGGTTTTTATTTAAAAAGTTCAAGACATATTCGTTTTTTTTTTGCAACCTTTGATTTCATATTAAATGTAAATGTTTATAGATTGTTTTTGTTTTAACACAAAATTCTATTACTATTAAAAATCATACAAATTTAATAATTATATTTAAGGTAAACTTTCGTATATATTAAAAATCTTATATATTACAACAAATCTATTATACTAATTAATATGGTAACAAAAACCATTAACTTTTTTAGTTTATATTTAATATTCTAAATATCATTTCTTCAAATAACCGCCACTTTTGAGCATTGGCTGCAGCGATTAGTCTTTTCAAAAGATCATCAATTAATAGGGTATCAAATATTAATTAGTATTAGTGTTGAAAATTGATGTTGTCACTTCGGTTCCCTTACACGCGTTTTAACATTTCTATATAATCATAACCACTAAATATAAATCACATATTTACTTTCTTCAAATTAAACACACACAAATCCAAGGAAAAAAAAATTTCAACAATGGTAAGGGTTGTCAGTTGGAGGTTCTGCAGAATCAAGCGTAGGTATTTTGTGAACATGAGTGACACTACATTATTAGTTTTTGGTTCAAGAAAGGCGATTATGCAAATGGATGAAGACTTTAAAAGAGAAGTGTATGAGTTTGGAAGAACCATCAGGTTGCCGAGCAATGAAGAGAGCAGATTGGTGGCTAAGTTGGAAGAAATCTTTGAATTGGATGAGTTTGATGAACTTATGGAGGTATTTCATGTCCAAAGTTGGTTTTTTGCTGAACATCTTAATGTTGCAAGTATTCTGTTTTCCAGTGGTGAATATGGGTTGATGTCAAGAGATGAGATTGAGAACTGCAATGACTATGACTTGCTTGTGGAACTCGATAATGTACCGATGTCTAACAAGCGTAGAACCACTGCCAGTTTGAACCTCGAACAAATGATTCGCCTAAGAATCATGAATCTGGAAGACGAAGCGGCAATGGTGGAACCAGAGGAGGAGTCCGATTCTGAAATGGATGATGATGATGATGATGAGGAAGGTGATTAAGTTTAGTATGTTTTATATGAACTTTTAATAGTTTTTCTTGGTATGTATTTGGTACTTTATGATGCATGTTATTAACAACTTTATTAAAAGTTGTAATGTAATGTAATTTTGATTTATATTATCTATAAAAACTTAATCAAACTTGATTAATTGTTTGACATGAGATGATTTTAGTTTTCACAATTTTGTATATGATTTTAGTGTTGTATATATTTATCGTTTAACTAAGATGGTTGAAATTAATTTATGTGGTTTATGGATTAATATGACGATTTCTGAAAGCTTGATTGATTATATTATGGCTGAGTTAGCGATTTTGTGATTAAGTAAATATATGTTTCTTGAAATCGTGGACCACAGTTCCAAATGGAATTGGATATTAAGTTTTTTGTTATATACAAAGTTAAATGTATCAAAACAAAATACTATGAATGTTAAAAAACATATTCAAAGCTCATAGATTTGGTAAGATATAAGGTCATATATGAATTTCTAAAATCTTTAATATTTGATGACTTCCTATTTCTAACTATTAGGGTGACGAAATGATATCAAATAGTATGTTTCTTTATTCTTTATTGTATCCACTTTAAATTGAGAAAATTATATGGTTTTGTGTGTCTTGGTTTTGGTGGCTTCTGTTAATGGTATTCCAACTTATGGCATATGATAAGGATACAAGAAGTATAACTGATTCAAGGAACATAATGGGCATAGAAATTACAACCATAACAATCTTGCATTTGAAAATTCTGCTCGTCATATTTTTACCAACCAAATGCTCAAATAAATAAGAAACAAAAGAAGAAGAATTTTGCTATAATTATATCTTACCTCACTTTATAGTACCATGATTCCATACGCTTTACTATTTATGATATTTTGCATGCAATGAAAATTCATACGAATTGTATTACCTAACTTTCAATACTTAAAACTTGCATACTACAATGTTTATAAATTTTTTTTGTAATTTGACTTGGGGATTTGCCATGTGTACACACGGGACTCTAACCGTGTGATGTAATATAAATTCGAATATTTCCCACGTTTACACTATTTCGAGCATATATTTTATCTATTTATTAAATTTTATATTTACCATAAATATGTAAATCTAACTATAAATATCTAATATTAATTATAAACCGAGTGCATTAAAGATAGTTAGTTTCTAAATATTAATTAGATTTCATGCACGATTTCAATACTCGGTTATTGAGAAGGTAAACCGTTTCATATCCTATAATTTTATCTATATATAAACCTATATTCACAATTAAAAAATGTATCTTTACTCTAATTACAATCCTTTAATAAATTGTACAATCATCATCTTTAATCTACAACCGCAAGACAGTTTCTTTCCCTCTTCTTTTACGAAATTTAGCAACCTATCCTGTGTTTATTCATCTTGCTTGCACCAATACGAAGTTCTATTTCTGCAGATTTCTTAATGTAAGTCAATGTTGCTAACATGTTTGTTTTGTTTACATTTCTTTTATTTACCATGTCTAATCTATATTTACATATGTTATCTTTTGAAATGTAGTTATTTACGTAATGGCAAATTTACCTTTTGAGATTGTGGCCTATGAGATTTTTACAAGACTTTCAGCGAAAGATGTTGGCCGATTGAAGGTTTTATCCAAGAGATGGTATTTCGAACTCTCGAGTCAAAAATTTGCTACCATGCATTTTACTCGGTTGTCCATGTTTGAGAAGCAAAAGTTTCTTACTAATCAAGGGTCATCATTTGCAATATTTAACACAAATTCTGGACAACATCATGCTTACTTGATTAACATCATACCTTTTCCTATCCAAACAATGTTTTCTGACATACAAGTTTTATCCAGTTTGAATGGTTTACTATTGGTTTGTGAGAAAAACACTGCTCTTTTGATTCTGTGGAATCCGACTACAAGAGTTTACAAGGTAGTTTCTGATTGTCATTCTGGCAATTATTACAACTACCAATTGGATGCTGCTTCATTGTATGTAGATTCATCCAACGATTACAAAATTTTACTCCTAAAACGTGATCATGGTCTTATGCGTCCTTTTGTCTACTCAAGGAGATATGCGGCATGGAGAAGCATAGGTTTCTTAACTGAAACCAAATACAATGGCTCTGATTATGTTTGGTCAAGTGGTACTTTTTGCAAAACTTCTTTGTTTTTCACAGTTTCAAAATATTGGTCCGAATGTGAAAGTTTTGTTGTGAAGTTTGATGTTGATCAAGAGACTTTCAGCAAAATATCTTTTCCATATATTCAAAAGTCTTGGATATCCCAAGGTCATCTTTTAAAAATTTCGAATGTCCTTCACATGTTTCTTACTAATGGATTCCCTAATTTCGGTGTTGATCTATGGAAACTGGACACTAATATTTGGACCAGGGTCTTATCTTTCCAACATGTTCGTCAAGCTGGGGATGTTCAGCAGTGCGACGTTGCACACGTGTTGAACGAGCATACATGGATCTTGAATGCAGAGTGGGGACAGACGATTAAAGTTTTTATGGATGCGGTTCAACTTCGCTATCTTGATGATGCAGATACCTTTCGTGGAGTAAGGGGAGCTCTGTTTTATGAATCGCTTATTTCACCGTTTGTTTAGTTTTATGTTATTATGGTGGATGTTTTATCAGTTATGTAATGTTTCTCTCTGTAATGTTACTGTTAAGTACAATGCTAATGGCTTTTGGTTATTAATTTTTATTTTGTCTGTATTAACTATGACAATATTTTGATGATATGTAGTCTATATTATTTTCTATGAGTGTTGTATATTGTTAACTTATATTAAATCATTGATATGTTTTTAACTTTTGAATGTCAATTGTGTTCCAAAATGTTATAATTATAAGTTATATCCTGTAACTTTTAAATATTTTTAAAACAAAATAAAAAACGGTAATTGATACACTTACGTTTAATGTATGTTAATTTGCGCAAGAAACCTTTAGTTACTTTAACTAACATTGGTGCACTATATTAGTTTATAACCATCATTACCTTCTTACAAAAGTGTTAATTATGGCATGTCATTTCAATAGTTGTTGGAATTGTATAAGTACTTTTTCAAACACCACTATAATATTTTATACTACCATAAAAACTCATTTAATAATAATCATCATCCTCATTCTCTAAAATACAACCTCCGGCCTCTTCATCTTCACTAACTGAACTCTGAAACTGCTTTCCAAAGACCTCGGCATTCTGATCTTTCAGTTTTACAACCGGTAAGCACATCTTCACTTGAAATGTTGTTGTTTGTTCTTTACCTTTCTTATAATATTTCAAAATTTTAGTGTTAAGTTAGTGTTCATCTAAATGCTTTATGGGTTCTTTTATCTCTTTAAATGTCCATACTCATCTGAAATCTGCTCACAGGTTTTTTATTATTCAACCTATAGTAATTATTAATCATTGATTCTGTTTCTAAATATGTTTTATCTTAGGTTTTGTCAATTTTAGGGACAAAAATTAAAACTATGATAATGGGTGATCTACATTTTGACTGTTATGCATGTATTGTTAATCTAGATCATTTTTTTTATTTATCAATGTAGGTATTAGTATAATGGGTGAGCTACATTTTGAGTTAATCCTTTCAGAGATTTTTACAAGGCTTTCTGCAAAAACGGTTGGTCGTTTAAAGGTATTGTCTAAGAAATTTAATGTCGAATTGTCTAGCGAACAATTTGCGACCATGCATCTGAGGCATATGTCAAAGCATGAGCAGAAAAAATTTATTACTTATCATGATGAATCAATGGTTCTTTTTAACAAAGTAGATGGTCAACTTTCTGCTGTTTTTAGTAAAATTATAGATTTCCCTTATGAGATAAGCGTTGCTGATTTAGGAGTCATTTCAAGTGTTTGTGGATTAATACTGCTTTCTGATAAAAGTATCAGCTCTTTGATTGTTTGGAATCCAACTACAAATGTTATTAAAGTATTATCTCATGCTGTTTTTGGTAACTCATACAACTTTCAACTGGATACGGCTGGGATTTATATGGATTCTACTGGTGATGTTAAGATTTTACATTTGAAATGCCAACACAATGTCATTGTTCCTTATGTGTATTCGAGGAAATCTGGATTGTGGAGATCTGTATCTTTCTTGAATGAAACTAAATACAATACCACTGATTATGCTTGGTCGAATGGTACGTTTTGCAATGGTGCATTGTTTTTTACCGTGTCTAAGTATTGGTCAGATTTTCAAAGCATTATTATTCAGTTTGATGTTAATCTAGATGTTTTCAGTTTAATATCTGTTCCCTTTGTTCAAGAATCTTGGGTTCCACAATGTCATTTCTTAGGAGTTTCTGATGTGCTTCACATATTTGTTACTAATGGCTTCGCTGAGTTTTCTGTTGAACTATGGAAGAGGGAATCTGATGCTTGGACAAGGGTATTTTCATTTCCAGATGTTCGACAACTACAATGGGGTCTAGCTTACGATTTAACTGCTTTGATTCAATCCAATTCATGGATTTTGATGGCTGACTGGGGACAGATAATTGAGGTTTTCATGGATAATGTTCAACTTGATTACCTTTGTCATGCAGATACTTTTCGTGGGATGCGAGGATTGTTGTTTTATGAATCACTGATTTCACCTTCCATGTAGGGTATGTTGATGTGTTAAAGACTTTTCCAATATTTTGCTTATCCATATTAAACAGATAATATTATGTTTTGAATAGTTTTTGTTTATGTAATTTAGATGACTTAGTGTTATCTAATGTTAATATTCTATGACAGTTTACTTTTAATGCTGTTTAGTACATTGTATTATGTAATGTTTGCGTGCTTAATATGGTATTTTCGTATCATCTTGAGTGACCTTAAGATAACGTGTTCTTATATTGTTATATGTATGATTTAATTATACTTATCATTATGTTTAATATGTATTATATTTAATAAGTAACCATATTATTAAGACTTTTATGACCATTGTTATATATTTCACAATTGTGTAACCCAAGCCCAAATAAATTTTATGATGTGTAACCCAAGCCCAAATAAATTTAATCAACCATTTTGGGTTTCCATGTTTTTGTAAGCCACAATGTTTTTTTGTGGTTAAATTTGTATATTTATGTTTTAGTTTATCAAACAAACAAGTTCTTTATATATATTTTATATATATTAGTTTAATGTTGTTTTTTTGCCAAAAAAAAAATCCATTTTCAGAGTCGTTTGAGTCTTCCACTTTCACCATTGCGCCTCTTCTCTCAGCCACATGATCCGCAAAATGATCATTTGTTCAAAATTCAGCATTCATGTTCTTTTTTTGTTGAACACTATTATTTGATCGATTTCCTACAGTAACTCTTTGATAGTTATGTAAAACTTAGGTTAAGAACTTGCAACCTAAATTTGACTTATATAAAGTCAAACAGTAAATATCTTCGTATCATATGCGTATATGTACATTATTAGTTATAACATTACCTTGGGGATCCACCGTGTGTCAACACGGGTCTCTAACCTAGTTAGTGAAAGAAGAAACACATTCTAGTAGTGTCCCTCTCACCCTTCAATCGGGTCAGGTCCAAGTACAAGGTAAAAACCCAAACAACCCTTTTCTCTTCACTATTAGTCTGTGAATCGTGATAATGGTGATAATGATATCAACTGTGACGATGGTTTGGTCCGGTTTACAGGGGCCACGGTGGGAACGAAGGGGTTGATGGCAAAGGGGAACGCTACAACCCTTCAAGTTCTGCACACCAGGTGTTTGACTTAATGCTTCGCTGTATGTTCGATTTAATGCTTGATGTATCCCTTTAGAATAAATTGATGTTTGTGTTTGATGTCTATATGTTGAAGGTGGGTGATGATGGTGCAGATCCTCATAAGGTATATTCATCTCTATCTCTATAGCATGTTATTTGTTTTTTTAACATGTGTAAACTTATCAATTTAGTACCGATTACACCATCTTCTATTTTGTTTATATGGCTAAATTATAGGTGTGCACTCACTAAGATTTGTAGTTTCTTTTTAGAGCGGCTTATAATACTACTACACCTTCTATAGTATAAAATTTTTGCTGCTGCTATCCAACTAATTGTCTATCACTATGCCCTAAAGATGACAAATCCGAGAAAACGTCGTAATTCATCAACGTTTTCTAATGCTGGATAGCAGACCAAAACAATAGCTTTCCTTTTGACAGAATTCGATTATTAAATGATACAATTGATCTGGACATCATAGTGGTCCAGTTATCTAAATGTATTACGATGTAATGACACAACACAAGCGAGAAGTTAGAAATCAAATCGTCTAAACCGGAGGTATATATGTTCCTAATTATGTTCAATCGTGTATATATGTTTTCTTTATTTAAATGTTGTTATGAGTATCTTATTAATAGTTTTTGATGTAAATTAATCCATTTTAGTAAGTGACTGCAAGTATGAATTCCATCTGCAACACAGTCTAAATCAAATGTCAATTCCTGTTGCTATTGGATGGGTTGCAATTGATGTTGTTGTTTGAAACCATCAGTTATGTGCTAAAATAAGGTCGTCAACACTAAAAGAGTTGTTTGCGCCAACAACTGAGAACATGTTTACCAGTATTGAGCTTCTCATATCAAAGTTAACAAACACATGCGACTATCTCTTTGATAACAGTATAGGCAGAAGACGTTGCTGAACCCAAACAATAGAGATGGTGGTGCTCCTCGAGTGTAAGTTCACCTCGCAGGTATTCGATGGTGGTGTTAGGCTAATAGACACTGTACATCGTGGCGATGCTACCCCTACGCCGCATATGGGGGGTGGTGTTGGTCTCCCTCTGAGGAGCCGTGTACTTCAACAAGTTTAGGCGGAGTATTATTGGTATTAATCTACCAACAATTTATTGACCTTATTTAGTTATTTTGCTCCGATAAAAATCTATTTTGTTTATTTTCTTAGAAATACTATGTTACTCAAACATGTAGAAGCTCATTTTAGTTATTTCAATTACTATCTACATAGGTCAAGAGGTTACTATTGATTTGCTGAAAAAAGATGCAGCCTGTAAAAATACTTCCATACTTGATGTTCCATAATTAGAATTTTCAAGTGACTTTTTTATATCCCTTGTTACAGCAACCTTAAAGTTGGTTGACAACATTTGATTGGGTTGGAGGTATGTTTTTTTATTACTTGGTTTGTATATAGATTTTGGTTTTGTTTTAGATTTATCTGTCTACGACAAATCAAACATTTACATGAACATTTAAAATTTTTAACTTTGCAACTTCTCGCTTTTAGGTTTGTAATATGTATGATTTGGCTTCAATATAAGCCGCCTCATCACCACGTCGTATGGTACGTTATTATTTTCTAAATCGGATTGTGTATCGTCTTATCGTTTCATCTTTATTTTAGTGTTTATCCAACAATGCTTTAGCGGTATTCGGTGACTTTCTTTATGGCTTACACACAAGCTCGCGGGGCAACGCCCGCGGTCAAAAACTTAGTTTAGTTATACTTAGTAAATATCATGACATATGAATGGTAGCTAAGTTTGACTTAAAAACTTTTTTTTTATGATAACCAAGGGTTTTTTTCTTAAATTATTTTTTATATTAAATACAAATACACGTTTTAATAAATTAAATAATTAATATTTGTATGTTGTTACATACATGTCCAATACTAATTATTAGTTTTTATTGAAAATAATAGTCTGTCGAATAAAATTTGAATATAAACTATAATAATAAGTGTAACGCCCCAAATCTAACATATGTCCTTGCTAAAAAGAAATTATAAATTATTAAGATAAAACTCGATAGAAGAACCGTAAATAACCTCGTTAGCCCCGTTATTTTCAAACACATGTTCAAATAATGCAAGGTTTATGGTTTATGGAAGGAGGTGATTCTAAGAGATTTTGTAAAAACATGATTGTTTGTTAATTGATGATTTCTATATGTTTTTAAGCATTGAGAAACTATGAAAACATGATAAAAATAGGTATATGTGCTAGCTCATACAAACTGTGAATGCTTGATTAAGTGTATGATGTGGGTTTTACCCCAAATGGTGAATTCCACATACAAATGAGAAATGCTGCACTAGAGCAAGTTAATTGATCATAAAAGGGCCCAATTAAAAGTTGTGAATCATAGTAAAGCTTAATGATGCAAAGGGTTTGGTTTAGTAAACTTTAATTGTATGAATCCAATGATAATGAAATTGTGCACTCAAGGTGTTTGATAAAATGTTTGAAAGAATGAAATTGCATGAAAACTTGTGGAAATTGTATAATTGAAATATGTATTAAATTCGGTTTATGTGGAACCATGTAATGGAGGCACAATGAATGAATGACTAAACGCCTATGTGTGTAACATGAAATAGGTGTGATGTTGGAAAGCTCATGAAGCAAGGGCAGTGCTAGCTTAAAGTTGAAGGGCCCGGAATAAGGTAAGTTGTTGTACAACTTTAAAAGTAGCATAAGTTCATAGTCTTGTGATGTGTAGTCAACGTAAAGTGAATACAAAATAGGATGGATTGAGTTGGGTGGAAATGGGTCCCATTAACCGAATCATGTAAACATCTTGGCCGGGTATATGGTACTATCAGTATTAGTCCAAGAGGCCATGGATAAACCATAATGTCACCCCGGAAGCATGAACGTGATTTGGCTAGTTGAAGACCTTCCCTTTCATAGGTCCTCGTTTTCGCTTCGGAACGGCTCAACCAAGTCTTTGCGTAACGAGTCTAAACGAGTCAAGTGAATGGTTGTAATGGGAAAGGGTAAATCGAGTCTTGGACTATGGAGATTTGACCAAAACGACGTAACAATGGCAAGCATAGGGCTCCCAAGTATGAATGAGTCCAAACGAGTCGAAATGGTTCAAGATAACCTTGTGAAAAAGAGGTTCACAGCCAGGTTAGACCGTAACCTACGGCTATGAGCCGTAGGCTACGTCCATTACACCCCACAAGAGCAGTAGCATCGAACTGTAGCCTATGGATCTTGACCGTAGGCTAGGGCCTAATTTGGAAACAACATTAGGGTCAACTGTAGGGGTTCCACCTCTTTCCCTCTTTGCCATTTTGTCTCAAATCTCATGGATTGTAACGAGTTTTTATGGGTTTTCTATTCGCGTATGACCCTAGGTATGACCAAGGAAGCCATGGAAGGGGATCAAGCTAACTTTTGAAGGACCAATGACGTATCTCAACGCTTCCGCAAAGTCGAACTCACCCAATGGATCTATCTTTTGAAAATAAATGATGTTCAAACATTCGAATTATGTTTTTAACTATTGTGATGTTGTAGTTAACGATGTAATTCGTTCTAGGTGTGAAATCCTTGTTAAACATTAAACCGCTTTTAGACTTTTTGTAAAAGTAAAATGTGAATGTCGATTTTCTAACTAGTTGGGATTGAATTGGGTAAATCTTGTATATAACGAGGTCGGGTCTTACAATAAGTTTTCCTATAAAACCCTTCAACCAATCAAATAGTATAAAGAAGGATTTTTTTTTGAATATTTACACATTAGTTACATGGTTGATGCATGGATCAACCGTAAGCCCTTTGCTACAAAAATACACAAAAGGAAGCCTACGTTTAATGTCACGGGCGGACCATGCATCAACTTCTGAAGTATACTCAAAGACAACAAAGACAACCAAAGCCATAAATGTATCGTGGATAGACCTTTCCAATTACTTTCAAACTATTAGATAATATAGCAGGGTGCCATTGGGGTTGGTGGCCCAATGGTAGAAGCAAAGCTTCTAGGAACACCTAAGGGAGAGATCATGGGTTCAAGTCCCACAAGGAGTAGAAATTTGCCGTTCAAAAAAAAAAAAAAAAGATAATATAGCAGGGTGAAGTTATTCTACACAGTGCAACAAAAATGAAAAGGGTGAGAAGGATACAAAAAACACAATATATCACGAAATATGACACAATGAGCTACAAAATATAACACAATGTCGAAAAATATAACACATTGCTGAGGAAAAAAGAGACACTGAATCACAAAAATGTCACAATAATGAAAATAAGAAAAAGACACAATGCTACACAAAAGATACAATGATATAACGTAAATTCTAAAAACTACAAGCTAAAAATCCAAAAAAGTGAAAACCTAAAAACTAAGATCGTAGGATTCAATGAGACGATTCCAATACTGCTTGAACGAGTTCAATTGGAGTCCGTTTGATACCCTTCCTACGACTTTATATTTTTCTTTCACTGTGTATTTGATCCTAACCCTAATATAGCAATGCTGCACTAAGCGATCGACGTCACGTCAAGGCAACCACACTATGGATTGATTATACTACCCTTTGTGTAACGTTTTTTAAGAACCAAGTTCAAAATGCAAGTAATCATCAGCAAAGAATTAGTAATCAACAAAATAATGAATTCAAACTGAAGAAACATATAAAATTACTCAATAATGCACTTTGTAAAACAAACAAAACTTGATCTTTCATTTATAAAACAAAGTATTTATATAAACATGGCAAACTGTTTTTTTAGAAGGAATATTTCTTTAAGTATTTGTTTTACATAAAAACAAATTTACCCATTATGATTTACTACTGTTTACAGTTACACAATTCAAAATGTGTAGTATAAGAATTACTTAAACAAAAGAGGATTATATGAAAATGGCAAGTGACCAACTTGGCAAAGATTATTCATATGCTTGGTGAGCTTTGCTCAATCTATTTTTACAAGTCAAATCACACTAAATTACGATGAGATTTTCTCATTGTTTAAAACATCGGATAACAATAAATTTAATTTTTTTTACCTATAACTTTGGTAAAACTAGCATTGTTCATAAACGATTCGATGAAATGAGCTGAGTCTGTATTTTAAACATAAAGCTAGAAACAATCCGAGTCCAAACTACTTCTAAATTATTAGGGATAACAATAGGTCGGGCATGACATAGCACGGTATGCGTAGCACCAAATACTTTAAGTATCTTGTTTTCTCATCTATCTTAGAGGGTGTTTGGGATTGAGTTTGGAAATGCAAAAGTGCTTTTGATCCAAAGTGCTTATTGGCTTATGACTTTTTGAAAAAGAGTTTTAAAAAAAGTGTTTGGATTAGCTTTTGGGATGAGAAACGTCAAAAAGTCAATAGATTGTTATTTTTTAAAGTGTTTCGCTATTGTGAATATTGGTTGTATGGGTGGTAAATTTGTAATTTTTTCCCAAAAGTCAAAAGCCAGGATTTCTAACTTTTCAAAAACAGCTTTTCCACCCTTAAAAGCCAAAAGTCAAAACAGAAAGTGCTTTTGGGTTACACAAACAACTTATTGACTTATTGACTTTCAAAAAGCCAATAAGTCAATAAGTTTCAAAAAGCCAATAAGTCAATAAGTTGTTTCTAAAACTCAATCCCAAACACCCTCTTAATTTCCAAACTCTTTAACACAAATAAGAAATAACCAAGCAGCCTAATCACGTTTAATCTCAAAGTAGTGAAGAATCAAACTAACCCACCCAGTGATAATAATTTCACCGGCTGTCACACCAGCGATCTTCCTGGTGCAGACGAAAGCAAGTAAGAATCTATTATCCCATTAACAGACACCCTTTTATTTAAATGCCGTCTTTCTTACTTTTAGAGTCAACCCATTGACATGTTTATTGTAAACTATATGAAAAAAATTTATCACAATTATGCCCACAAGGTGTTTGATAAAATGTCTGAATGAGTCAATTCATTGACATGTATTGTTAATTCTATTAAAGAAGATACATTTATATAACAAGCTGTGGGGTTATTAAGTGTTAACATATTTGTGCCTACAAGGTGTTTGATAAAATGTCTGAATGACATAATTTGATTAGAATGAGCAAGAGACCACCCCCTGATCCAGTGGCTGTACTCAGAGGCCATCGGGCTTCGGTTATGGATGTTTGTTTCCATCCTTCTCGGAACTTGGTGTTTTCAGGGTTAGTATTTTCATCATATTATGTTCCCATGGCAACAGTTACGAGATTTAATTTTTTTTTTCAGGTCTTCGGATGGTGAGTTAAGAATTTGGGATAGTGTGCAGCATCGAACGGTTTCATCGGCATGGTGTGATTTCAAATTCTTTGCTTTGTTTAGTATTTTATTCAGTTCTTATACAGGGCAGGGGAATATGTAATGCAGGGTACATAGTGCGGCGCATGGGATTATAAGTGTTTCAACCGGTCCTTCGATTGGAGACAACAAAGTTATCAGGTTCTTATTATCTTATTTTGTAGTGTATCTTATTAAGCCTTTTTGGTGGTAATTCTTAGTTTCTTACTTAACTGTATTCTTTCATGTGGATGGTAAATTTTTGTAACTGCAGTCAGGGCAAGGATGGAACTGTTAGGTGTTGGGATATTGAACATGGGGAGTTGTCAAGGTAAATATTTATTCAGCTCTCTTTGAATTAGCAGTCTTTATGTGTGGATTGGTTTTGTAATTTGATAAATGTAGTCTAAACGTAATCCAACTAATATCTTGATGCTGCTTCCTGGTGCTTCTGTGAGATAATGGAGTCTAAGATCAAAGATGTTTACTTTAACCTTGTGGTTCTTTAAACCCTTTTTTATTCCTGCAAACTTCTGCATCGAATATGTTACAAAAAGGACTAGCTACTCCATTGACGTAATATTTTTGTTTTTTGTTGGGTAAACCTTTAACTTGATATTTGCTTCTTTAGTTTCATGATTTCAGTTAATAAGTTGCTCAGATTTTGGCAATATTATATACGTATGATAGGATAAGAAATGATTTATCTGAAGTGCAGTGTTTACCAGAATTTTGTGACAGACCATACATCTCTGTCTGTAAATTCCATTCATGTTTAGTTGCTAAGGGTGTTAATGAGTGTTAGGATCAAAGCACACACGAACACAATATTAAAAGCAGTAAAGAATACAAGAGATTTTACGTCATTCGGTCACACTTCTGTAACTTACGTACATGGGGGCAACTAGGGTTTTCTTTTATTGAGTGATAATAATTTACAAGTACAAGAGATCATGATATAGGCAAACAAATTAGGGTTAATCCCTTACTAAACTTAATCAACAAGTTAAGTAACTGGCCCCATATAGAGCTAGGGGCGGCCGAACCCTACTACTCCATCTCCTAGTTGTCGCGAAGCCTACATGCCAAAAACGAGCTTAGCCAAGTTGAGCCCAAGCTTGACTTGAGCTCACCTGGTTATGTTATGAATAAGCTCTGCCTTGGCTTGTTTGTCAAACGATCTTAATCAAGCCAACGCTTGGCTTTAGCTTTACTTGTTAAGCTATGAAAGCTCGAGCTCGTTTATTGTTTTGGAGTTTGTTAACAAGCCATATGCCTTAGTTTCTAGAGAAAAAAAAAACACAAACATAATTTGAAAAGTGAACAATCTGAGGTTTGAACAAGCAAAACTGTAGATCTGCTATATGTGTGTGTGTGTGAGAGAGAGAGAGAGAGTGAGAGAGAGAAGATTAATAACAAGTTTACTATTCAACATCATGAGAACCACAAGTTTAAGATTTAGCATCATGAGAACTACATTTAAAATTGAATGTCTGAATATACACAGATTATCACTTGTTCTTGTCTTGTCTCTTTAGAAGTTTTTTATCGCTATGGCTATGTTTCATTATTTTTCTTGAGGCATAATGCATTCTTTTAGTATAAGTCTTGTTTATTGATGTACATAAAAATATTGTCCCAAACGCAGTTTTTTTCCTCATGTATTTGACAAAAAATGTCTTGAAGTTTTCTGAAATAAACCCTGAAAATCTTACAAATGTGTGCTAATAATAAACAAATGTGTGATATTCAGTTATCTAGATATAACATTGAGTCAACAAAAGAATTAGTTGTCTCACTTAAATTATAAAAAACTGCACCTATGTAGAATGTGATTTCTTTTTATCCTAACAGGATACCTTCAGCCTCAATTGATGCAAATTTCTACCACTTCTGCAAGCTTTCGTTAGTGAAGAGGCCTTCTGTTGACACAAAAAAAGCTGAAAAACCGACACCTTATCACGTGGAAGAAATAGTAGAAGCTTCTAGTCAAAAAATTCCTCGTGGCATCCGAGAGGAGGCAGAAAATTCAGGCATATTTAAAAGTACATTTTATTTTCTTGACTATTTGTAGACGGTTTACTAAGGTTTCAAGATGGGCGGCTTGGACAAGTTGGATAATGGGTCAAACTGAGTCCGGGTTAAAATGGGTGATTTTTGGTATGAGATGAAGTGGGCTGCGTTGGGATTTGTATTATTTCTAAAAAGTTAATATTTGCTGCATTAGTTATGATCATATATCAGTATTATTACGATAATTATCTGAATGTTTGTAAAAATATTTAGATGGTTGGCAGGTGGCATGTTTTTATAAATAGACCCCTTTAGCTATGTTTTTATAATTTGACTCACTTGATAAAAACGACAACCCAAATCAAACCATTCATCAGTGTTGTAAAAGGCGGCCTAGGCGGCCGCCTAGGCGCTAGGCGGGACCAAACCTTGGAAATAAGCCCTAGGCGGGGCGTTTTGGCCATTAGTCGGCCATTAGGCGGGCCTAGGCGGTGGGTTTTTTTTTTTTTTTTTTTTTATTTTTTATTTTTTTTTTAAATTTCTAAGTATTTCTAGGTATTTCTTAGTATTATGTGTATATATCTAAGTATTTCTAAGTATTATGTGTATATATCTTAACATATTTTCAAAAAACACCTAAATTTGTGTGTATATATATAAAATACGTATAAAATACCAAAACGCCTAATTCCGCCTAATTTTCGCCTAGTCCCGGCTAGTCCCTAGGCTGGACCTCACCGCCCGCCTAGCGCCTTTTGCAACCTTGCCATTCATATATTTAGTTCGTTATTAACTTTTGATATTGGCATATCGTGGTCTATTAATCAGCATTTCATATAATTTTCTGATATCAGATGATGACTGTCAGGAAGAACGTCCATATGTTGCCATGGCTGGTGGTGAGCGCTCAGAGGTATTCACTTCACCACCATTCATTATTACATGCTTAAGTTCCTTTTCTTGTTTTATATTCATTTAGTACATGTTTTTTACTTTAAATATCAAATAAAAGGTTGAAATATGGGATCTCAATGCTGCAGAAAGAATTGCAACATTACCGCATTCCTCTGGTTCCTCTACAAATGATTTCACCAAAGGAAAAGGTACATTATCTTATTACTAGATTAACATCCTCATCAAGGGAGTGTCTGGATTGGCATATTACTTTAGACTCAACTATCTGATTATTGTGGCTTGATGATTCAACAATTAGCATCTAATGTTCGGATAAACAGACATGGCTTCTAATTATTTGATCATTTACGGAATTACAAATAATACTCAGTTTAAAAGAAGCTGCAACAAAACCAATGGTTTAAGAGTGAACCAAAATTACATAACTACCCCCTTTGAAAATCTAAATTCTAACTTGCGAGACGTTTACCTTCATTTAACAAAAAAAATCTCACCTTTTTCACCTGCCTTGTAATCCCTGTCATTGTTTTACAGGTATGTGCATGGCAGTTCAAGCGTTTGTTCCTTCTGGATCACAGGGATTTCTACATGTCTTAGCAGGGTTTGTTCTTATTTTGATTTATCCTAGTTTTTTACCCTTATTTCAATTGTCTAGCAATTTCAATTTGTTTTGCATTAATCCTAGATTATGAGATCTAATAGTTAAAACCAGTTTGTTTTGCACATAAGCCATTCCTGATTGGGATTTCTACAACTGCCCCACAATCCCTATATAAATGTGCTACTTGTATAACATACCATGGGCAGTTGGGCACTCATGCTCCTTAGAGGTGGAATTATACGAGTTCAGAATATGTTTCAATAACTATCTTTTACTTAATGAAATTAAACATGGTCCATTTTTGGTTGTTTGGTCTGTTTTCTTTTTAGCAAAGCTTTTAACAATTATCTCTTTGACCTGTTAGAGATAAAACTTAAACCGAGTCGATTATTATGTATGCAGTTATGAGGATGGAACAATGGGTTGGTGGGATTTAAGGAATCCTGGGTTTCCATTGACTTCTGTAAGGTTTCATTCAGAGCCAGGTTTGTGATGACTGACAACTGAATTTTCATTCTGATCTCAGATTACCATTTTTTATAACCAAATTTACATTTGTGTAGCCATGTTATGTTTATGATTATACTAACAATATGGATTGCTTTGTTTTACCAGTTCTAAGCCTGTCTATGGATGGGATGTTCAATGGGGGCATTTCAGGAGGTGCAGATGACAAAATCGTCATGTTTACTTTGGATCATTCGATGGTATGGAAGCCCACATTTATGTTGAAATCAACTTCTATATAATATCGTAGCTGGCAATTTAACCCATTTACTTATAAATGGCTCAATATGGGGTTTTTGCTTTGATTTTTTTTAATCTCTTACGGGTCAAATGTTTAAAAAAAACTTAAAAGGAAGCGCGCTGAAACTTGAAAGGATAAAATTTTGAAGTGTCTTCTTTAATTCATAAAACCATCTGGATCATTTTTTAAATTTTGTCAAATAATATAATTTTTGTAATCATATCTGAGACACCAATTTGTAATATATTAAACTTGAACAACAAGTGTGTTTGGTGTGTTCCAACCCGGCCTGACCCATTTCCATCTGCACAAATCATCTGTATATGACCTGCTACCCAACACATCCATTTTGCCACCTCTATTATAGATGATATTGTTCTTTTACTGTTAGTTTTATGAAAGTATGAACATATTCTTCCCTCGTCCCACAAAAACACAACAATGTAGTTTTGTTTGACACGTGTTAGGGTTCTTGTGTGGTGAAGAAAGAAATCAGTTTGGAGCGACCTGGCATAGCCGGAACTTCAATCCGTGCTGATGGAAAAATCTTTGGCACTGCTGGTTGGGATCACAGGTTAGTACTAAAGTTTAAAATTTTAATCCAGTCATATGAAAACGGTCCATTTGGGTTGTGATTTATCAACAACCGGTCATGCAAGTAGATGAGAGAACTACTTGAAAGAAAACATCTCGAGTGTGTCAAAACTCACCTAGCGTGCATCCGAATGCTTACAAATCCCTACATTATTTTGTTTTAAAACGTCAGATCATTATTTTAATGATAAGGATTTTTTTTATCATCTATGGTACAAGAATTATTTATGTAATTAAAAAATCCGGATGGGTCAACCAGACTGTCTCGTTTTGGTCTGTGTCTACAACTAATAACGTCACCCGTTACTGAACCTTCTCGTTTATGTTGTGGTACAATCATATATGTTCTCAAATGTTTAACTTGTTTATAATAATTCAAGTTAATTACAAGGATGGTATGTGGTAAGCCTAAAGTAACAATTTGGTCCCAACTCCATGCCACATCATAACAATGTTAGTCCCTTACACTAACAAACACTAAAAATGGCTTCGATGTGAAGTGACCATTTTAGCCTTTTACGTGAAAAGTAAAATTAAAAACATCAAATAACCATCTACTACCCCTCTTAAGAAAACCAAGAACCCCTTGATCCCTCTTGCCAGAAACAGAGCCACCACAACTCGTCTTTCTGACTCTGGTGACTGGTCACCTACCTGCATTTTCTATTACAGTGGCACCCTGTCCTTGCCCTTTACGGATGAAGCTTGAGTTGTACCAAAAAACATAAACTATAGGAACCATCAAACCGTACAATAATATTAGTTGTGGATCACCAGTTAACGTATTTCCAAGAGCCTTCCCAAATCCTTTCAATGATCTAATCCTCATTTATTATGTGATGACAGGATCAGGATTTACAATTACAAAAATGGAAATCCTTTGGCAATTTTGAAGTATCACCGTGCCACAGTATGCCATTAGCCATTTCTGTTTTAGTTACTACACCACAGCTGACCCATTTACTTGTCAAAGGATTGAATTAGGTTATGTTTTTATCTTTAACGGGTCAAACTCATCAAATGCTTATGTTCCTTCTTTTTGCAGTGCAATGCCGTTTCATTCGCTGCAGATTGCAAACAAATGGCTTCAGCATCTGAAGACACCACTGTGGCACTTTGGGAGCTGTATCCTCCTCAGTCTTCTGCTTAATTTAATTTTAGTTATTTATTGTCATGATCAAAATAAATTAATATGGGCCGAATCGCATAAAAGGAATGCGGGTTTCAATTGCAAGATAATGGCATCCAAGCAAAGACATCGGGCGGGCTTTCTTTTGGCGAAATTTTAGAGGTGGCAATATGGGTGTGTTGGTTTGGTAAGAGGTTGGTGGGTTAGAACGAATGCACTTTTGGAGTGGAGTGACAAGTCGGGTTTGACAGCAAACCGCTTTTAGTTTATTTTTTTCGATTTTTAGTTTTTTTATGTGATTATTGCTTTGTTTCTTTTAAATATGCTAGAAAAAACTATATTATAGCTATAAAATTTGTAATAAAATGATACAGGACATCCTACCCGATTTGTTCGTTTTAGTTTTTATATTACATGTTACGATGCTTTATTGTAAGTTATAACCTAAAACAACTCTTTTATAAGTTTTACATGTTAAATGAGTTTGCATAAGAGGCTGCTACTGCAACGCTCTAATCCCTATCTAGACGCCCCATATACACCTTGTATAGCTGTATAGGAGACGCTTAACTTTTTCAATTTCAATGCCAGACAGCTTTTGCTCCACCTCGCATTTATACGAGGCGTATAACCTTATTGATGCGACGTAAGATCTCTCTAAAATGTAAAATACGGATCATGACCCTCTTGTTTTCATTTTCAATAAAGATGCACGTGACATGTAGAATTTTCATTTTCATAGAAGACACCCAACGAGTTACCTTGAACAATCATAACCCATATGTTAGCAATGTCAACTACATTTTTGGCGAATATTTTAACGAGTCATGGCCAACACCATCCGTGACCAGGATCCTTAAGACTCTATAACCCATACTGCAACCTTTAAAGATACATAACTCATCAATACCCATTAATTATTAAAACATGATTACGAAGGAGTCTCTTCCTTTTTTTATGATTATTTCACACGTCCTCAAATATGAAATCTAAATCGTCTTTAAACCTTCAATTTTGCGATAATACATTACATGGTCTCCTCCAGTAATGCTATATAATTCACAAAAGAAAGTATGCTATAATATCATCGTATATGTCCTTTAATTGGTGAACTAATATAAATAAAAAATAAATAAAACAAATAACTGACGAATTTACACCTGTAGCAAGATATATAAGTTCTAATTTAGATTATAAATCATTTAAATAAAATCAAAAAATAAAAATAATGGGTAATTAACACAAAAAATTAACCAATGAACTTAAACACTAAATAAATGAAACTTAATGAGAAGATGCATTTCTTTTCTTCTCATATTCGTAAGCCATAAACCATAACTTCCTTGATAATTTTTTTTATGTCCATCATTTAACTACTATATAATACATTCTAGATGGGCAATAAGGTCAGTGGCGGAGCTTGACCCCAAGGTTCGGGGGGTCGAAAGTCACCGGGGGTCGAAAGTCACCGGGGGTCGGAAGTCACTAGTTTCAAGGGGTCGAAAAACAGTTTCGGGGGGTCGAAACCCTATATTTCCAAAATTTTCTATACAAATACTATATAATCGGAACTTCTGCACGAAAATTCGGGGGGGTCGGCCGCCCCCGCCGGCCCCCACTAAGCTACGCCCCTGAATAAGGTAATTTGCTCTCTTTTTTAAGATGACATATGAAGAGTTTTATGCTTTACACCTAGAATGTCATAAAAAACTTTGCACACTATAGCAAGATATATAAGTTCTACTTTAGATTATTAAACTTTTAAATAAAATCAAAATAAAAACAATGGGTAGTTAACATGAAAAATTAACCAATGAACTTAAACACTAAATAAATGAAACTTAATGAGAAGATGCCTTTCTTTTCTTCTCATATTCGTAAGCCATAAACCATAACTTTCTTGATAATTATTTTTTTCATGTCCATCATTTAAGAAAAGAAACTGATCGGTCTTTATCATTGTTATTATTTCCTCATACCATTAAAACCTCTTATTATATGTGTTCCTTTTGACATCATCATTGTTACCTTCCAAATCTCTCATTTAAGCAAACCCTTTCAAAGAACTCCCTTAAATTCAGATTGGGTGTCTCCATTTGGATAGGCGGATCGTTTCCGTAAATACCACCGCATCGCCAACACCACACCTTCATTTTGGATAATAATAATCTATGTTATAGGTAACAATCCAAACTCCGTAACTTT
Organism: Ambrosia artemisiifolia; assembly: GCA_032199755.1. Classification (NCBI taxonomy): domain Eukaryota; kingdom Viridiplantae; phylum Streptophyta; class Magnoliopsida; order Asterales; family Asteraceae; genus Ambrosia; species Ambrosia artemisiifolia. The sequence goes on from CM063523.1 coordinate 16,685,915, forward strand.
GTTTTATAGTAAACTTGAAATTAAATTTTTGTAGTAACAGCTACCAAGTCATTCCTTTAATTTTATTATTAAATTATTTGTGAAGCAGTTAAATAATATATGTATCATTTTGCCTTAAAGTATGATAATATTTTCCACATACTTTGTGTTGTATTTTACATTGTTTGCTGCTGTTCACAGTTCACATAACAACATGTTCTACACACCTAGAATGATGGTTCTTCTTTACTTAAAAACTAGAGTTAATGATTCAATTAAATGGGAGGAAATGATATGTTCAGATAAATTTGGACATGGTTTTAATACATGAGACGAAAGTCAGGAAACATTATATTTTTAATAATGCTCAACGAATGATGTGTAAATGTAATGCTTTCTAAACTTTATATTGCTATTTTTTACTTAAACTACATGTTTGCTATTTAACATGCTAGAGAAAAACCTAACAACAATCTAATTGTCCCTAAAGAATTATAAACTGAAATGTATGATGCGTACAGAATGTCGGATGGTCATAAAAAACCACGTAAAATGCAAAAATCAATGTTTTTATGTGTCTTAAAAATAAATGAAAATTATTATCTTACCCATCTAGAACCCATTATATACTAGTATAGATATAGATATAGATATATAGCCAAACATCATGAAACCCCGCCGCAACGCGCGGGTTCCTGCTAGTAATTATAAATCACTTTATTACTACACTAAATGAATAGTGTTGCCACAAGTTATTTTCCTTTTTCTTTTTCTTGTTAATATAAAAATATATGATTCTACAATAAATCATAAAATGGGTTGGTGGTAGAATGGTTTGTGGTGCATTTGTATTCCCTAAGGTCTCAAGTTCAAATCATAGGAAGTGCAAGTCTTTTTTTTAAAGGCCCAAACACTTTTTGCGAACACTTATTTATTAATAAAAATATATGATTTTATAATAAATCATAAAATGGGTTGGTGGTGGAGTGGTTTGTGGTGCATTTGTATGACCTAAAGTCTCAATTTCAAATCATGGGATGTGCAAGTTTTTTTTATTTTTTTTAAAGGTCCAAATATTTTTTTAATATAGGCTTTCTATTGTTTAAGGTCTTAGGTTCCAAACATGAGAAAGGCAAGGGTGAGTCGAATTTTTTTTATTTACATGTTATTAAGTAATAAATACAAATATACCCATGTTTGTGTGAGATGTCGTTTTTAAATTTGAATACGACAAAATTGTAAGGTGCGCAACGCGCACCTATAAACACACTAGTTACATTTAAACATGTATGTTAGCCCAAAAGATGATAAAAATAGCACTAGAACCCACACAACTAAACCGGGTCTCCATGCATGCAAACGTTGGCTTTCCTCTTGGTTACCATACCACATCCCCGGAGCGACCTCGTGACTAGGGGTGTAAACGATGTGCAACGGCTCAATAACTACTTGAGATCGGATTGGTAATAAGCTCGAATGTGCTGAGCCTTAACGAGCTCGATCCTGAAACATGACTCGTGTAGTTATCGAGCCCGAGCTCGAGCCTGAAACATGACTCGTTTAGTTATCGAGCCCGAGCTCAAGCTTTTCATTCAAAGACCGTTTGAGCCTAAACAAGCGAAAAAAATCTTTATATTTTTATTTTATATATAATATACCTACTATTGGCGAGCCGAGCTTTGGCTCTTTTAAGCTATCAAAACGAGCTCGAGCCAAGCTTTTAGCTTCTTTAAAATTGTTACAACATTATCTGGAGCCGAGCCGAGCTGGAGCTCTTGGGTTTTACTTTCGAGCTGAGCTCAAGCTCGAGCTCAAAATATTAGGCTCGAACCAAGCCGAGCTCGAGCTTCATAAAAGCATGACGAGCCGAGCTCGAGCCTAGTCGGGGTCGGCTCGGCTCGTTTATACCCTACTAGCTTAGTACCCGTGCGATGCACGGGATTCCCTACATTATTATTCATAACGAATATAACTTATTATACAAAGGAAGTAAGTTACGACGAATGTTGATTATTGACATTTTCAGATTAATGAATATTTTTTCGGATTAAATTAATATTCTAAATAACTTGACATGATTTCTATCTATTTTAGTAATGAGTGTTAATATAACTCTTAACAACTTATACCGAGAAGATTGACACAAAGTGATTTGTATAAATTGGTTACTTTTGCGATTCAATTAACCTTTTTGAGACCTTTATCAATATATCCAACATAATATTAACATGCAATACCAAAACAAACAATCAAGTACCATGAAAATATAAAACCAAACATAATGTCATAGCTGCATTGGTAAGTTCACATATTAGCCAGTACTCAAAAAAAAATATTACTATAAAAAACATGGAAAAAGACAATATGACGTAATTATCAAACATTAAAAATTTGTCTTTTGGCCTTGCGCTTCTTAATTTCTCATTTCTTCAATTTGAAAACTGAAGTTAGAAGAAGCACACCTTCAGTCTTGATGTACCTAAATGTGGTAATATTACCATTTTCTATTCTATTTACCTTAACCATTCAACCCAATTTTGAATAGCAAACCTAAGAAGAATATTATTTATTTGTTTTATTTATTAGGCATGAATTTAAAATTAAAGGAGGAGAATGTAATTTTTGCTTTTAAAACTCATAACTCACTGTGTAAGCTTATAAAAGTGAGGCCTTGTAAAAGCAATAGTGCCATAATCCCCTAAAAAGACAATAATGCGCCTCAATCCTAAACTATAATATTGCCTGTTATCACTTATCTCATTCCTTACTAAATTGTATAATACAAAAAAATAAGATAAAGGATATCTTCAACCGTTTCTATTTGAATAAACCTTTAACTTTACTACTCTCTGTCGCATAATACAAAATACTATAGTAATGATAATTGCATATAATATGCATGAATGGCGTGTGTCACGCGGGTTGTATAAATAGTATATTTGAAGCAAGGATCACTACTATGTAATTCAAGTTTTGAAATGTAATTCACTTTGTGTTTGTATTCTTTTATAATCGTAGTAGTGATCCTTGCTTCAAATATAAACAAACCAAAAAATTTAGTTACTAACCTCTGCATAAGAAAACATGTCGTTTAATGAGATTTATTGATATGTGGTACAATCATATATGTTCTCGAATGTTTAATTTGTTTATAATAAAAAATTCAAGTTAATTACAAAGATGGTATGTGGTAAGCCTAAAGTAACAATTTGGTCCCAACTCCATGCCACATCATAACAATGTTAGTCCCTTACACTAACAAACGCTAAAAATGGCTGTGATGTGAAATGACCATTTTACCCTTTTACGTGAAAAGTAAAATTAAAAACATCAAATAACCATCTACTACCCCTCTTAAGTCTTAAGAAAACCGAGAACCCCTTGATTCCTCTTGCCAGAAATAGAGCCACCACAACTCGTCTTTCTGACTCTGGTGACTGGTTACCTACCTGCATTTTTGTTAGAAAAACTTACATAGTAATCGCCGCACGCTTTCTTACATGAAGCTTAGATGCATCAGAATCTCTATACTTGCTGCAGCAAAATATAAAAAGAAAACAAAACCATAGAGGTGAACCGGGCTTGTGTTTGACACAATTCCCTTAAACAGATTCGCGGTCTGTTCCCAGGGTACACCGGTTCTTAACAGTGGTGGTGCACTGCCGGACTTGCACACTTGCCTGAAAGATAACCAGACTTCGATTTACTTCTGTATTTGTTCTCTGCGTATGTGTGTGTAAGAGTGTTCCATTCTATGTAGTTACCCAACATATGGGTTTTCAAAATGATTATTGGATCTTCAAGTAATCACTTCTTTTAGAACTCTTCAAAATTATATCATATATTTTCTTGTATGTTTTTCTTGCCCTCAAACTAGGCACAAAGCTTATCACATATACAAGACCAATGGGTGATGAAGAGCCTCACTTAATTATATAATTAATTAGAGACTTAAACTCTAATAAAAACTAATTAAGTGAAAATGAGAAACCACTACTAAAGAGTTAATCACCATACATTGAAGAATTTTATTAAAAATTTATTGTAGTAATTTCCATTCACAACTTAGAAATTTCCAACAATCCCCCACATGAATGGAGATTTATCAAAACACACACAATTTTCAACAAACTCCCACATGAATGGGAGTCATTCTCAGAAGCAACCTCATTCTGATTAAATTTCAACAGTTGAGTTTTGCATACGATAGGTAGGTGTGACCCTTTGAACCTTCGCTTATGAAACGCACTTAGCCCACTGGCTCTGAGTAGAACGCGATGTCTTTGAACTCGTCTGCCGTTTGTGTGGACGACAATACGCTTCACACAAGACTCTCCCTGACAACGTCAAGTCCTCATAGTTGTGTCCGTTGTGGTCATGGACACGTGCCTGGTTCTGCGAGAGCTCTTAGGTATTGTGCCCCAACAATACCCTTCGAAGCGACCCCACTTCTCTCTCACATAGGTGATCTACTGGGACTGGTTACCTCAGTCAAATCATTAAAAGCCATAGGCTTAACCTCAACCTTGTCACTTTTTAGGAATGGACTAGGAAGCTTATTTAATTTATAGTAAGCTCCCTTTTAATACGTGGAGTTTCCACCAACTCTCCCCCACAGTGACCTTCGCCAGTTCATACAATTAGGTTGTCCTATTGAACTCAGATCTTGGGATCTCCAGTCAGCTGAGTTAGGTTTCCTTCGCATAAACCTAGCCTTTCATGGGCTTTAGCCCCATTCCCATTGACGACTTCTGAACTAACTCTCTGCTTAAGCCTTTTGTTAGCGGATCCGCGATGTTATCCTTTGACTTCACGTAGTCAACAGTGATAACTCCTGTAGAGATTAGTTGTCGTACCGTATTATGCCTACGTCTTATATATCTGTTCTTAATGATACACATTGTGATATGAGCTCTGCCAATTACCAATTGACTATCACAACATATGCATTAGGCCAATGCCGGCTTCGGCCACCTAGGTATATCCTTAACAAATTGACGTAGCCATTTTGCCTATTCATCCTCTAAAGCGATGAATTTTGATTCCATCATGGATCTAGCAATAACCATTTGCTTAGATGATTTCCATGTTATCGCAGCACCTTCAAGTGTGAACAATTACCCACTCGTTGCCTTGGAATCATTCGTGTCAGATATCCAATTCGCATCATAGTAACCTTCAACGACTGCTGGATATCTTTTATATTGCAGCCCGTAGTCTCGTATGTATCCTAATTACCAAAGCACCTGTGTCACGTAATTCCAATGAATTGAACTTAGGTTGCTCGTGTATCTACTTAGCTTGCTTGCTAAGTCTGGTTTGATACAACTCATCAGATACATCAGGCTGCCAATAATTCTTGAGTACTCTAATTGGTTAACAGTCTCACCTCGATTCTTAGCTAGACGTTGACTCATGTCAATGAAAGTTCTAGCCACATTAGAGTCATTTTCATTGAACTACTCAAGAATTTTGTCCACATAATAGGACTGACTTATAACAAGTCTGTTCTAGCTCGTGTGATTTGTACTTCCCAAAATCACATCCGTTTATATCAAACCTTCTATTTTCAAATACAAGTCACCTCCACACTTATGTGTTTATTGGATAACTACCAAATGGGGTGATGAAGTTTTCTTCCTTTCATATGTAGTTTGAAAACTTCTCAAGTGCCATTTTTACATCCTTATGGATTGTTTCTTAAAGGGCTCTTCCCCCCACATTGCTTGCACTTTGATTGAGTTTGAGTAATATCACTCATGATGACATTAGACACCCGTGATAAGATAGCGACTATCTATATCTTGTGTTATTGAGGTCATCCATTATATTACTCAACCCATATTTTCCACACGAACCGTTTTCTTAGCTATATGAGTTCTCCTCATATTCAGCTAAATAGTATCATAACCAATGAACAATTTATTCGGTCCTTTGGAGTCATCCTTTTTAATGAATTATATATTTGCTTTTTACAAAATTCATTCTTATGTCGTCACATATGTTTGAATGTTCAAAGTTAATTTATTCTCCGTGGAGCATCTAAATTAACAAGTATTAGTCTAGCATGCTTTAGACTACGAATACTTAGCATGTGAACAGAAGATGCCTCATTCTGATTCTTCACAGCCTTAAGAGATAACTCATTATCTCTTCCTAACATTCACTTCTTAGTTAGACACAAAATGAGATTTTGTTTACCATTCCAAAACATTGGTTTAAAGAATGCTTCAAAACCATAATTAATTCCATCCATTAGGATCAAGACTCGTTTGCCTTTAATTTCCAAGGCTTCACCATTGACTCTTTAGGACTTAAACATAAGTCTTAATATAAGTCACTTTGATGAACATATTCATCATCAACAAGTCAATTAGATTGATACTCAACGACATGACATGACATTCACATATCCCTAAGTGATATGTATATATTTGTTGAACTTATTTATTGGGTGACTCTCCCAAAATATATCACGAATCCTTCATATAGTTCAATCAACATTGATGGTTTGTAGAAACTCTACACGTCCATCACTATTGTAAGTCTTTTATAATAAATCTGGCACAATTTATCAACGACTTATGAATAATAACATTTATTCCTATCATATGTTATAGTCATCAAAAATACATTTGTTCAATTCTATGTTGATGCTCTCAACATTTGACGACATATCTCGTTTTCGTGTATTTAACCTCAATACACTTGCCACGTTGATCATGATTATCTCAATGGGGATGGATGAAGAGTTTTTCTTCTTAGTCACTTAATTAGAGACTTAATTTTATACATAAAGGCTCTAATAAATTGACATAAAAAGCTTTAATTAAGTGTCATAAAAACTTTAATTAGAAACATAAAACTCTACTCAAGAGTTTACTCTTCATTAAGATTCCAATTAATAATTATAATTTACCAAATTATAATTTCAATATAATCCAAAATACATATAACATATATATTTAAACGGATTCATATAAGGATATATAAACATCAAATCTCAAAGTGTTATTCTCTTCAACACTTTATCGTTCGACGAAATAATAGCAATTATATCGTCTCGTGGCATGTTTCGAGGTACTCCCTCAATACACTGTTCAAAACAACAAAGTTGTTTATACTTAACTACTCACAAGTAGTCGAACAAGTAAATATGTCCAAAACAATATAAGTTGTTTTACACTAAATAGTCTCTCTAGACTATTATATGGTTCAAGTCATCATACTTCTCATACAAGTATCAAACCATATATAATTTGCAAAACACATGTTTTATTCAGACAAAACATTTCTGCTTTCACAGGTATTTTTCATAAACTATATATATTTATGTTTTGATTACACATCAAAACCATAAACTCTAATATAGTTTTATTATTTAAACCATTCCTAACTCACTTGTTAGAGTATATGGTTTTTATGACTAACCATTTCTAATTTATTCATTAGAAACTATACGTGTACCATATAAACATATACGGTTTAAAAATTAACAATTTCTAACATACTTGTTAGAATGCAAACGATTACACGTTTCATCATATAGATTTTGGTTATATCAAATAAACCTTTTTTCTAACACACCCGTTAGAAATAAATGATTACCAAAATCATTTTAAAGGTCACTGGTTTATATTCTCAACCGTTTCTAACCTGCCTGTTAGAAATACGCGATTATGACAATCGTTTTAGACCTTGTTGGTTTATATAAAATAAACCGTTTCTAACACCCTCGTTAGAAAATTAAACCATTTACATAAATGGTATTAACTTTGGATTTTCCAAAATATACCCGTTTCAAACTCACTCGTTAGAAACCGTCAAATTTAACCAAACTGGTTTAATGTTGGAAAAGGTTGAAACACCCAATTCTCCATAAACCCATGAGTTGAAACACCCCATTAAAACCTTTAAGAATATTTGACTCATCTTAATGATATTCTTATTATTTTTAAGTTTCAACTTTGTACTTTTAATTAGTATTCTTACTAAAACCTTCAATAAAACAAAATAAGTTTATAACTTTTTTTTTTATTTTCACAAAATTTCCAAAATAAAATTTCCAACACGTTGTCTATTTTGTACAATAATCTTTTCTAACACACTTGTTAGAAAATATAAACATCTTATTTTGTCTTTACAAAATCATCAATCTCTAACACGCCCATTAGAGAAATCAATATATAAGTTTACAAATTAAACTTACTATTTTCTAAATAATAATTTCTAATACGCTTTATTAGAAATGTTTCATGACACGTTATTCTTTCAACGTCGTCGATTCTAACACGCTTGTTAGAAATACATGTTTCAAACCTTATATTTTGAAACCCTTTATTTCCAATACTCTTATTAGAAATGTTTCATGACACGTTATTCTTTCAACGTCGTCAATTCTAACACGCTTGTTAGAAATACATGTTTCAAAACCTTATATTTTGAAACCCTTTATTTTCCAATACTCTTATTAGAAAATGTATACATTTCAAATACTTTGAAATTATCTTTCAAATACGCTTACTAGAAAGAAAACATGATCAACCAAGTTTACATAGGTTTTCAACTAATATGTCTTTTCTAATACTATCATTAGAAATTCAAAAAAAAATGTTTAAACACATATTAGAAATGTTTCATAGTCCGGTTTATCTAAATATAACTCAAAACCCATGAATCCGAAAATTAAATCAAAAATTCGTTTTGTAGAAACAATCTTTCGGATTAAAGATTGCATTCTCATCATGAATGTAATCTAATTCGATGTACCAAAGAAAACATTCTACAAACTTTCGCGAACCCAAATTCCTTAAGAAAAAGGTTTAAGATCGGTTTCCAATCTACACGAAAGTTTGTTTTACAATCTGTTTAAGTTTGTTAGAAAAACTTACATAGTAATCGCCGCACGCTTTCTTACATGAAGCTCAGATGCATCAGAATCTCTATACTTGCTGCAGCAAAATATAAAAAGAAAACAAAACCATAGAGGTGAACCGGGCTTGTGTTTGACACAATTCCCTTAAACAGATTCGCGGTCTGTTCCCAGGGTACACCGGTTCTTAACAGTGGTGGTGCACTGCCGGACTTGCACACTTGCCTGAAAGATAACCAGACTTCGATTTACTTCTGTATTTGTTCTCTGCGTATGTGTGTGTAAGAGTGTTCCATTCTATGTAGTTACCCAACATATGGGTTTTCAAAATGATTATTGGATCTTCAAGTAATCACTTCTTTTAGAACTCTTCAAAATTATATCATATATTTTCTTGTATGTTTTTCTTGCCCTCAAACTAGGCACAAAGCTTATCACATATACAAGACCAATGGGTGATGAAGAGCCTCACTTAATTATATAATTAATTAGAGACTTAAACTCTAATAAAAACTAATTAAGTGAAAATGAGAAACCACTACTAAAGAGTTAATCACCATACATTGAAGAATTTTATTAAAAATTTATTGTAGTAATTTCCATTCACAACTTAGAAATTTCCAACAATTTTCAATTACAGTGGCACCCTGTCCTTGCCCTTTACGGATGAAGCTTGAGTTGTACCAAAAAACATAAACTATAGGAACCATCAAACCGTACAATAATATTAGTTGTGGATCACCAGTTAACGTATTTCCATGAGCCTTCCCAAATCCTTTCAATGATCTAATTCTCATTTATTATGTGATGACAGGATCAGGATTTACAATTACAAAAATGGAAATCCTTTGGCAATTTTGAAGTATCACCGTGCCACAGTATGCCGTTGGCCATTTCTGTTTTAGTTACTACACCGCAGCTGACCCATTTACTTGTCAAAGGATTGAATTAGGTTATGTTTTTATCTTTAACAGGTCAAACTCATCAAATGCTTATGTTCCTTCTTTTTGCAGTGCAATGCCGTTTCATTCGCTGCAGATTGCAAACAAATGGCTTCAGCATCTGAAGACACCACTGTGGCACTTTGGGAGCTTTATCCTCCTCGGTCTTCTGCTTAAGCTAATTTTAGTTATTTATTTTCATGATCAAAATAAATTAATATGGGCCGAATCGCATGAAAGGAAGGCGGGTTTCAATTGCAAGATAATAGCATCCAAGCAAAGACTTCGGGCGGGCTTTCTTTTGGCGAAATTTTAGAGGTGGCAATATGGGTGTGTTGGTTTGGTAAGAGGTCGGTGGGTTAGAACGAATGCCCTTTTGGAGTAGAGTGACAAGTCGGGTTTGACAGCAAACCGCTTTTAGTTTATTTTTTTCGATTTTTAGTTTTTTTTATGTGATTATTGCTTTGTTTCTTTTAAATATGCTAGAAAAAACTATATTATAGCTATAAAATTTGTAATAAAATGATACAGGACATCCTACCCGATTTGTTCGTTTTAGTTTTTATATTACATATTACGATGCTTTATTGTAAGTTATAACCTAAAACAACTCTTTTATAAGTTTTACATGTTAAATGAGTTTGCATAAGAGGCTGCTACTGCAACGCTCTAATCCCTATCTAGACGCCCCATATACACCTTGTATAGCTGTATAGGAGACGCTTAACTTTTTCAATTTCAATGCCAGACAGCTTTTGCTCCACCTCGCATTTATACGAGGCGTATAACCTTATTGATGCGACGTAAGATCTCTCTAAAATGTAAAATACGGATCATGACCCTCTTGTTTTCATTTTCAGTAAAGATGCACGTGACATGTAGAATTTTCATTTTCATAGAAGACACCCAACGAGTTACCTTGAACAAACATAACCCATATGTTAGCAATGTCAACTACATTTTTGGCGAATATTTTAACGAGTCATGGCCAACATCATCCGTGACCAGGACCCTTAAGACTCTGTAACCCATACTGCAGCCTTTAAAGATACATAACTCATCAATACCCATTAATTATTAAAACATGATTACGAAGGAGTCTCTTCCTTTTTTTATGGTTATTTCACACATCCTCAAATATGGGATCTAAATCGTCTTTAAACCTTCAATTTTGCGATAATACATTACATGGTCTCCTACTCTCCTCCAGTAATGCTATATAATCCACAAAAGAAAGTATACTATAATATCATCGTATATGTCCTTTAATTGGTGAACTAATATACATAAAAAATAAATAAAACAAATAACTGACAAATTTACACATGTAGCAAGATATATAAGTTCTAATTTAGATTATAAATCATTTAAATAAAATCAAAAAATAAAAATAATGGGTAATTAACACAAAAAATTAACCAATGAACTTAAACACTAAATAAATGAAACTTAATGAGAAGATGTCTTTCTTTTCTTCTCATATTCGTAAGCCATAAACCATAACTTCCTTGATAATTATTTTTTTCATGTCCATCATTTAAGAAAGGAAACTGATCGGTCTTTATCATTGTTATTATTTCCTCATACCATTAAAACCTCTTATTATATGTGTTCCTTTTGACATCATCATTGTTGCCTTCCAAATCTCTCATTTAAGCAAACCCTTTCAAAGAACTCCCTTAAATTCAGATTGGCTGTCTCCATTTGGATAGGCGGGTCGTTTCCGTAAATACCACCGCATCGCCAACACCACACCTTCATTTTGGATAATAATAATCTATGTTCTAGGTAACAAATCAAACTCTGTAACTTTGTTTTATAGTAAACTTGAAATTAAATTTTTGTAGTAACAGCTACCAAGTCATTCCTTTAATTTTATTATTAAATTATTTGTGAAGCAGTTAAATAATATATGTATCATTTTGCCTTAAAGTATGATAATATTTTCCACATACTTTGTGTTGTATTTTACATTGTTTGATGATGTTCACAGTTTACCTGACAACATGTTCTACACACCTAGAATGATGGTTTTTCTTTACTTAAAAACTAGAGTTAATGATTCAATTAAATGGGAGGAAATGATATGTTTAGATAAATTTGGACATGGTTTTAATACATGAGACGAAAGTCAGGAAACATTATATTTTTAATAATGCTCAACGAATGATGTGTAAATGTAATGCTTTCTAAACTTTATATTGCTATTTTTTTTACTTAAACTACATGTTTACTATTTAACATGCTAGAGGAAAACCTAACAACAATCTAATTGTCCCTAAAGAATTATGAATTGAAATGTATGATGCGTACAGAATGTCGGATGGTCATAAAAAACCACGTAAAATGCAAAATCAATGTTTTTATGTGTCTTAAAATTAAATGAAAATTATTATCTTACCCATCTAGAAGCCATTATATAGTAGTATAGATATAGATATATAGCCAAACATCATGCAGCCCCGCCGCAACGCGCGGGTTCCCTCTAGTAATTATAAATCACTTTATTACTCCACTAAATGAATAGTGTTGCCACAAGTTCTTTTCCTTTTTCTTTTTCTTGTTAATTGATGACCTGTCGTTAGGGTCATACAAAACCTAAATAACCTAGGTAGCCAGGGTAAGTAGGGAATATCGAATCCACGAGGAGCATGTGGTTAGCGTTACAATAGTTGTTTATTTGTCTAAGCTAGTTACCAAAATAAATATAAAAAATACAATTATGAAGTTTGCTAGTTTTATCTTTTTGTTTGTTTTATAGTAATAATGAAATGATAACAAAATAATCTAAATAAATAGTAAAGATAAATGTAACTTCCACCCGGGATCCTATTCGTATAATCTTGCAACCTACTCGATTTAACCATAAGAACACCACATAGACATGGCCTTGGTTATCCTGTCACAATAACTAGCTATCCTGTCACAATAACTATTCAGATTGAAATAATAACTAGGGACATGTTTTCAACGTAAACCGTACGCCTAATTATCCCTTAACAAATATCAACCAACCTCCCTATGATGCCAGAAATCACAGTTAATAGATAAATTGATTCAAATATAAGCAAGGTTTATTCAATCCAACACAAGTAGTAAAAATACTAGTTCATACATAATCAAAACGAGTTCAGAATACAAAATCAATACAAAGATTCACCCGGGGGAAAGCTACAATAAGGATTTAGATACTCATCTTTAAAATCCAAGATTCAATCCTTACTGTTCTTTTGTCGTTTCCTTGTTCCAGCCTTCTGTTGTGCGACCCCCAAAGGGCTGCCGTCTACCCCTCCAGCCGTCAAAAGAATAATCAATCCTCTCCCCCTATGTGTTGTTTCGTAACCTATATATTCCCTCAAAATAATATTGCCGTCAAAAGAAATCATCCCCCAAAATTTGTGGCTTGGGCCATTGGGCCGTTCTCGTGGCTTACTCCAAAAAAAAGAATTCTTTCCCAAGTTTCCTTTGGGTCATGGGCCTCGAGCCATGTCACATTTATTATTATTATTATAATATTATTATTACTAAAGTATTATTTTCAACTCGGGTGTTCTTCGTTCAACCAAAATTTCTCGTTTACGCCCCAACGTCCATACACACCTACAAAACACATGCGCACTAATAAATAACTAAGACCGACTAAAAGTACACAATAAAACGATTAAAAACTATACAAAACTAATATATAAATGTGATGCATTTGGCAACACATCACACCCCCACACTTATCTTTTTTCGTCTCGAAAAAATTATATACATACTCTGCTCAAGACATTATCACAGACCAGCACCCCAATCGGCTATCATACCTTAGCTAAGGTCCAAAGTCATGCCCCATTTACAGATCAGCATTAGATGTGTTAATTCAGCAAGTCAAATTGATTTCCATTTAAAAACAGAATTAACCCGACTAAATCTAACATGCTTCCGGTTTTTATTTTCATGCAACACACCCCTCACAATTTTTCACTCCACTCGGTTTAATATCTGGACTAGCATGTAATGCGCTAGTATCATTCACTCAAAACCAAACATGTAACTCTGTTATCATAGGCTTGTATAACAATCACACCTCAACTATAGACAATGCACATATCTAAAGGACTTACGGGTATTGGGTTTAGGGTAAAGGTATGAAAGATTTGGCTAGAAGTGGCTAAAATAAAATGGTGAAACCAATATGATTGACAATCCTTATTCACTATACTACTAATAATCACAACTTCGGTCATATTCGACCTATAACACAAACACTTTTTTTTTTCTTTTTTTTTTATGACATTTTCTATTTTTTTTATCTCTTTTTTTTTCTTTTTCTTTTTTTTTCTTCACAACTTAACATATATCAAACACTTGAACATAAACATAGAACACACTGGATGTCATCAATAACTGGTAAAGGTTTACGGGTCAATTTGGGTGACTATATAGGTTTAACAAACGAACGGGTATAAGGCTCAAAATTGGCTACTAAAGGTAATATTTTGGGTAAACCGGTTAACACAAAACAAATAAAAGGTGTCAAACAAAAAGAAAATCCTAAATCGCCTTTGTCATGTACGTGCATATATAGTCTACAACCTCAGCATGTATCAAATCACACAAGTTCTGCAACAGAGAAACATCTGGCCTACTCTCCACAATCGAAAATGTATATAAATTAATCTATCATCTAGTAGGCTCAAGATCTCACAAAAGTGGGGAAATGGGTTACCGATGTGTGCATGCATTTATTACCAATAGCTTGTTAAATCTAGTCAGACAATTCTAAACATTTTTCTTTAAGAATACTTGCTGAAAACGGTTCATATCACTTTTCCACAAATTAGACCATGACTAAGGACCTACTGCCAAAAACAATCAAGAAACAACTGGTACGTACTGAAAGAGCTGTTTTATGTCTGATTAGAATGCTTTTTAAGAACACTTTTCAAGACATTTTCAATTTTTTTTCTTTTTTTTAAGACTAAAAAAATAAATAAAAATGAAATTTCCCCACCCCCACACTTAAACGACACATTGTCCTCAATGTGAGATAGGAATAAAATAAAGCAGAAATAAAAATAAAATACAACAGTAAAAGGAACAGACTCCCCTGGATAAGCAATACGCGTATGAGTCTTTGCAGTTCCTCCCAATCGAGCCGTATAGCATTTCATTCGCGGCCGATAAACATACCTGAAACTAAGACTCAAAAGAAAAAATAAAAACATAAAATTCTGGGATGCCTGATACACCGATGATGCATAGCTTTACCTCGCCTGAATGGAGATTGAGTACAGGCGAAGTTATCTGCTTGCAAGTTAAACTCCAAGCATTCCCAGAAATCAAAAGAGACTAAAAATACAAACTAAAAATAAAAGAAAAATAAAACAAAATAATATATATACAAAATGTACAAGAATCATACCTGACTATCAAGGTGGTCTAAGCGCGCACTTGCCTACCGAGTTTCCAATGTATGCTCGGTAGTTTACATGCCAAATAAACAGTTGTTTAAAGATTGGCATGTGAATTGGGCGCTTTGGATTGTTGGGGAAGAACCATCTCACTAGCCTTTGCCCGATGTCATGTAATCTCACATTCCTAATGTTCTCCTTTGAATCTTCATCCCGAACCTTGTTTATGAAGTTAATCAGTGCGGGATGAGACTTGTGAGATTCTTGAGAAAGACTTGTAACACCTGCATCAATAACATCAACAACCTTTTCCAAATGTAACTCTTCAACAAGTGAAGGCTTTGGTGTGGTATTAATCTCCACAACCTCATCCTTTACTTGAGAATAGTTTCTGATATCATCAGGCAAAGGAGAAACAGACTCAGCTATGTCTATCCTTTTCGATAACATCTTGCACTTAAAGCTCAAGTAATCAATTCTTTGTTGAATTGAAAGGTTAGGTGTTGATAACAACTCCTCGACATTAGATAATTTCTCTTCGATTCGAGCGAGTTGCATTTCCTCCTTGCTTTGATATGTAATCTTTTCACATTCTTCTTCATATGGAGGAAATTGGTATTGATCTTGAGGGTAACCTGTGGAATAACATAATTGTGAATTTTCATAATAATAATAATCATCCTCATGGTTATCTAAAAACGGTGCCTCTTCAGGTTCATAGTCATAATGACTATGATAGTCTTCTCGACATGGACTTGCCCGGTACCCAGATTTCCACATTTCATCCCAATATTCTGGATCACTCCAAAATATTGGGCAATCTTCATCTGTATGTATTTGTCCGCAACAGAAACAATGCGGATCAGACGGTGGTAAGGGTTTTGGACAGTCTTGACAATCTTCAGTCCAGTGAGCAAAACTTCCACAACTATAGCATGGTTCATTGTCTTCATCAACCCAATTCATGGTGTATTAAGTGCTCGTAACCTAGATCTGCACAAACAACTTAACAACCCACGTGAAATCTAAAAATAACAAATATAAGAATAAAATTATTTTTAGATTCTCTATTTTTTTTTTACTTTTTTTTTTATTTTTTTCAAAACACTAAATAAAAATACAAACAAACAAGCAATGTAATACTAAGCGCACTAGCTCCCCGGCAACGGCGCCATTTGATGACCTGTCGTTAGGGTCATACAAAACCTAAATAACCTAGGTAGCCAGGGTAAGTAGGGAATATCGAATCCACGAGGAGCATGTGGTTAGCGTTACAATAGTTGTTTATTTGTCTAAGCTAGTTACCAAAATAAATATAAAAAATACAATTATGAAGTTTGCTAGTTTTATCTTTTTGTTTGTTTTATAGTAATAATGAAATGATAACAAAATAATCTAAATAAATAGTAAAGATAAATGTAACTTCCACCCGGGATCCTATTCGTATAATCTTGCAACCTACTCGATTTAACCATAAGAACACCACATAGACATGGCCTTGGTTATCCTGTCACAATAACTAGCTATCCTGTCACAATAACTATTCAGATTGAAATAATAACTAGGGACATGTTTTCAACGTAAACCGTACGCCTAATTATCCCTTAACAAATATCAACCAACCTCCCTATGATGCCAGAAATCACAGTTAATAGATAAATTGATTCAAATATAAGCAAGGTTTATTCAATCCAACACAAGTAGTAAAAATACTAGTTCATACATAATCAAAACGAGTTCAGAATACAAAATCAATACAAAGATTCACCCGGGGGAAAGCTACAATAAGGATTTAGATACTCATCTTTAAAATCCAAGATTCAATCCTTACTGTTCTTTTGTCGTTTCCTTGTTCCAGCCTTCTGTTGTGCGACCCCCAAAGGGCTGCCGTCTACCCCTCCAGCCGTCAAAAGAATAATCAATCCTCTCCCCCTATGTGTTGTTTCGTAACCTATATATTCCCTCAAAATAATATTGCCGTCAAAAGAAATCATCCCCCAAAATTTGTGGCTTGGGCCATTGGGCCGTTCTCGTGGCTTACTCCAAAAAAAAGAATTCTTTCCCAAGTTTCCTTTGGGTCATGGGCCTCGAGCCATGTCACATTTATTATTATTATTATAATATTATTATTACTAAAGTATTATTTTCAACTCGGGTGTTCTTCGTTCAACCAAAATTTCTCGTTTACGCCCCAACGTCCATACACACCTACAAAACACATGCGCACTAATAAATAACTAAGACCGACTAAAAGTACACAATAAAACGATTAAAAACTATACAAAACTAATATATAAATGTGATGCATTTGGCAACACATCATTAATATAAAAATATATGATTCTATAATAAATCATAAAATGGGTTGGTGGTAGAATGGTTTGTATTCCCTAAGGTCTCAAGTTCAAATCATAGGAAGTGCAAGTCTTTTTTTTTAAGGTCCAAACACTTTTTGTGAACACTTATTTATTAATAAAAATATATGATTCTATAAAAAATCATAAAATGGGTTGGTGGTGGAGTGGTTTGTGGTGCATGACCTAAGGTCTCAAGTTCAAATCATGGGAAGTGCAAGTTTTTTTTATTTTTTTAAAGGTCCAAATATTTTTTTTAATATGGGTTTTCTATTGTTTAAGGTCTTAGGTTCCAAACATGAGAAGGGCAATGGTGAGTCGAATTTTTTTTATTTACATGTTATTAAGTAATAAATACAAATATACCCATGTTTGTGTGAGATGTCGTTTTTAAATTTGGATACGATAAAATTGTAAGGTGCGCAACGCGCACCTATAAACACACTAGTTACATTTAAACATGTATGTTAGCCCAAAAGATGATAAAAATAGCACTAGAACCCACACAACTAAACCGGGTCTCCATGCATGCAAACGTTGGCTTTCCTCTTGGTTACCATACCACATCCTCGGAGCGACCTCGTGACTAGGGGTGTAAACGATGTGTAACGGCTCAAGAACTACTTGAGATCGGATTGGTAATAAGCTCGAACGTGCCGAGCCTTAACGAGCCTGAGCTCGAGCCTGAAACATGACTCGTGTAGTTATCGAGCCCGAGCTCAAGCTTTTCATTCAAAGACCGTTTGAGCCTAAACAAGCAAAAAAATTCTTTATATTTTTATTTTATATATAATATACCTACTATTGGCGAGCCGAGCTTTGGCTCTTTTAAGCTATCAAAACGAGCTCGAGCCAAGCTTTTAGCTTCTTTAAAATTGTTACAACATTATCTGGAGCCAAGCCGAGCTGGAGCTCTTGGGTTTTACTTTCGAGCCGAGCTCGAGCTCGAGCTCAAAATATTAGGCTCGAACCAAGCCGAGCTTGAGCTTCATAAAAGCATGACGAGCCGAGCTCGAGCCTAGTCGGGGTCGGCTCGGCTCGTTTATACCCTACTTGTGACCCTCTTTGCTAACTTGTGTCATCACCATACCCACCATCTTTGTCCGAAATCACCACCATGGGCGTCCTCACCGCTTGAAGAGAATATGTGGTTTTAGGCCGAAGGCCGAACCAACTCCACAGGATCGGACCAAACTTAGTATCCGATGGAAAAGGCTTCGGAGTAAAGGCCCATGGGCCCAAATACCTCCAAAGCCCACTAAGAAAAGTATAAATACCCCAAACAAGTTCCTCATTTGGTAACTTCTCTTGGCCGAACCAGTTACTTTTCTCTCTAGTTTTCCACTTCTTAAAACCATACCTATTCTCACGGCGGAGGGTGGTCACAGAGAGACCTTCCCTTTCTCCTGTGACGAGCCAAAAGGTGTTTTGTTTTGCAGGTTTCATTAGATCTCATCACTTATAACCGAGTTTCATCGTATCCTCAATCAGATCTCTCATACCGAACCAGACCGAGGTAATTCTTTTCCTCTTCAATTAGCGCCATCCGTGATTTTGCTTCGTTTCCTTTCTTTTTAAGAAGAAACACCATGCAATCTCAACCCATGATTGCACATTCTGAGGGATTCGCGGTTGAAGACATCACATCAACCGAACATGATGATGAGTTGGTCACTATTACATCATCAAGAACGGTTGCCATCTCCACAACAGCTCAAGGAAGTACACAATAGATCTTCAGTTCATCTGTTAATGCCCCAGCCTCCAAAACAACAGATCCGCCGAAGGAATTCGATGATGCTTTCCTCCAAACGAATCAGGAGTTATTACTACGATTGAAGGAGCAGCAAGACAAGGAGGCTAAATTGCAAAGTGGGAAAGTGAATATGTTTCTATTGAAGGGTTCTCTACTTCGATCGGAGCCGGTGTAAGCCTTGGAACGCAATCTACATAGTATACGGTCACTACGACCACGCCATTTCAGACGCCATGCAGACACGTTATACCTTTCGGCTACACCGGACCGATGCCATCTGGGTTATTTTCCCTGGAATAAACATCAGAAGGTACCCTCCATGGCGATGATGAACTTACTGCTCCATACCGGCCCGCCTACATGGCAGCCCACTCCAAGTTCTCCCAGAGAATTGCTACGGCTCGGCTACTAGTAAAACTCAAAATGCCAGCCACTGTCAAGAAGTATGATGGCACGTCCGATCCGGACGACCACATCTTCGCTTTCAGAGAAGCAGCTGAAATAGAACCGTGGCCCATGCCTGCATGGTGCCACATGTTCGTATAGACCCTCACCGGAGCAACAAGGGCCTGGTTCGACGGGTTGCCGGCTGGAGAAATCACTTGTTGGGAAGACTTCAGAAAACTGTTCTTGTTAAATTTTGCTAATCAACGACGTTGCTCCAAAGATATCATCGAAATTCATAACATCCGACGAAGGGATGGTGAATCCCTTGAGAATTTCATTGACAGGTTTAGCAAGGAGAGTGTGCAGATAAACAGTGAGGCCGATCAACTTCGAGTATCATGTTTTTGCCACGGGGTTCGAAACAATCAACTTGTGGAGAAACTTCATGAAGACCTACCAACAACGATGGAGGTATTAATGGAAAGGGCTAGAGCCTTTGCTCGGGGGAAGAGTGCATGTGGACATTCCTCCGAGACAGACTACAAAGGCTTCGACAACCAAACCTTCTAGAAGAGGAATTCCCACAACGCCGATTGAAACAACCATTGGAACAAGAACAGGCAGCAACCGTATAATATATCTGAAAAGAATGGTCCCTCGAGATCATCAAATATCACGAAATTCAGTGGTCTAACCGATGGCACCAGACTTGAACCGGTTAGAGGATTGTGGTTCCTACACACTCAAAGTCGTGTAAGTGATCAGTAGGGTCGCGTAGGCCATCGTACTTGCCGATGCTACTGGGAAGTTTGGCCTGTTTTTCGATTGGAGCGGTGGCTATCCGCTGACAGAATTTGGAGTCCGTGGCGAACGAATTAGGCCTGTATGGCCTGTTAAGGTTGTCGTCCGCCTTCCTGTGTGACATCGCCGATGTGTTGCGCGATGTATGGTGAGTTCTAGACTGGCGATAGTCTAGATCGCTGGTGGATTGGTAACCGTCTGACTCTTCTAGTGAGTTGTCGTGGCCCTGATCGTGTGTATTTCTACCACGACCTCCGCTACGACCCTTGGAGTGGTCGGTTTCTTTTTCCTTCCCTTTTCGGTTGTGTTTCGCCGAAGGGGAGGCAAGGTTTACCTTACCAACCTTTTGCTTTGCAAGCATGCGCTGGTATATGGCGGTGTTTTTCATCTGCTTCTAGAACAACCACTCGTCCGGATCGATGGGTCCTGTAGGCTCATCGTCGGATTCTGGGTCCAAGCAGCTGACTGCTTGGACTATGTGGTGCGTCTTTGGAGCAGACTCCTTGTTTTGGTTGTCCGGAGTACCTGATGTTCCCATCAGTGTGCCCGGGAGCACAGTAGATGCGGTAAAATTAGGAGGTCCGGCTGGGTTGGGATCTGTCATGAGTGGGCTAAAAGATGAGTTTTAGAAAAACTTTGTTTTCAGCCAGCACGGATGGCGCCAATGAAGAAACAACGAGTATAACTCGGGTATAATGTGGGGTGGTTACTCGTGTTCACTGCAGGATATAATCTTTTGCTCACACCGAGACTAGATCCATGGCCCGTAAGATAAAGAAGGAGTAAAGAGATGATACACAAATACACAAGATATAAGTGGTTCAGTCTAATTGACCTACGTCCACTAAAAAAGCAGTCTTTATTACTTTGAACGATTACAAATATAAAGACGAGATACAAGTGTATTACAAGTGTGTGTGTTTGAATGGTTAAATGACCGACCTTTTGAAATGAGGTGCAGGTCTCCTTTTAAAGGGATTGTGTGGGCCAAATACTTCGGCCCGTGTTTGGAACAGCGGGCCTGGGCTTTGGCTTTGGGCCTGGCTTCAGTCGGCCCATCAAGTTGGAGTTAGATTAGGAGTTTGCCTAAAGCAAACTAAACGGGTAACAGCGCCCTACAACTGGTCCACGTGGCGCACCCTGGTTGGCTGTCAAGGGCGGCGCCCTGCCGTTCGTCCACGTGGCACTCTGTGGTTGATTGCAGGGATCTGTTTTTCTTCCTCCGTCAGAGTGTGTCAGCCGGCTTAGCTTCCTCTAGAAGAGTGGATAAAGTGATGCCTGACACCTAGGGGCTGTGCAGCAAGTGGGGCTCAAGTGCGGCTGCACCTTGGCGCAGTTATCTTCCGCGGGTGACCATGCGCCAGGACTGGCGCATGGTGTGTTGTGCTCTTGGAGTTAACCATTTCGAATGGTAATTCTTCCGTGGGTGCATTATGATGCTGACGTTTAGGGGTAGGGTCGCGCCTGCGCGCCAGAATTGGTACCCTACACCTTCATCACCAAAACATGACAAATGTTAATAAACATTTTTTGTGTTCCAGGCAATCTCGTTCCCGGAAATCACTCCGGAAGAATCCATGGATGAACCGATAGTCATATCGGCCGTGATAGTAGGACATCGAGTTCAGCGAGTTTACGTGGATAATGGTAGTGCTTAGGAAATAATGTACCATCACTGTTTTAAGCAATTGGCACAAGCTACACAAAGGAAGATGGTATAGATACATTAATTTCCCAGAAAGAGAGGTCGTAGGGATAAAAAACCCACGGCCCTCCGAACCTCCATAAATGATATCACTCTGATAACGATCACCTTACACCAATAATTGTCAACTCTGTTGCATGTATCTATGCCACTGGTGAGTTTCTCCAGAGAAGTGATTCAACCAATGGGAAAGATCACTCTCCCAGTTACCTTGGACGCTGAATGTCGGAGCAGGACGGTCATGTTGACATTTCTGGTGGTCGGGGCCCACTCAGTGCATAATGTGATTTTAGGACGACCAGGGATGTGTGCCTTCGGAATGGTGGCTTCTTCATGGAGCTATCAAATTCCCAACTGAAGCAGGCATAGCCACCTTATTCACTGAACAAATGCAATGCGTTGCAGAGGTCCGACATCATCAAGCTCTCAAACTGCTCTAACCACAAAAGCCCCATCAAAGAAATGGTCGATAAACCCCAGTTTTCCAGAACAGAAGGAACCAAGTTTGTTTCCTCTTCACCGTTGATCACCACGACCGTGGCCATCATCTATCACTGATGCCCCTTCCGATGTCGCTACCTTCACCGACGTCACTTCTTCCCCATCCAACGCCAACAACGTAGATTCTTTCATCGGCTGACGCCGCAAACCAATCAGACCCAACATCCCAAGTCCATAAACCTCACATACAAAACCTTCAAGCCCGAAATCTAAACACAAAACTTATGAGAGATTACCTTGATTGGAGACCGCACTGCTAATAACCGAAACTGATTCCTCCTCCTCGTCGCCGTCCTCCTAGTCTACTCTCTCTCTCTCATCGCTATCACGCCCTAGGGTTTTTCACTTTGGTTGGTTTTAAACCAACATGTTACATCGGGTCCACAAAGTTCCATAGCTCGCGTCTTGCTGTCAAAGTTACTCCGTTAAACTCCATTTTATTCAATCGAGCCTTCACAATTCTTAAAACTATCCATCGTCACACTCCATAATAAATTACGTCAATAATCTCCGTCAAATAAATCAACGCTGATTTTTCGGGATGTTACATTTAATATATTATACACCACTAAAATAATATAGTAAATAAAGATTTTATCTGGTAAAATTATTAGGTATTTGAAATTATTAAACGCACCCCAAGTCTTTTGTGATAGTATAGGTGTTTTTTTTTTCTGAAAAATGAAAAAACGTGTTGATATTATTTTTGTTATCATAGGTTTCAATTGAAACTGAAACTGAAACTGAATTTTAATCAAAATTTGAATAAAATAAGGCACCACACCCATCTATACAAAAGACTATTGTGGCTAATCTATATATTCGAAGCTTAACAAGTGGTAAAGACTTTAGAGCTGGTAGAATCACCGAAAGTTTTAATTACCATAGCTTTCAATTCTTTCATCCAAATTCCACACAATATTCCCTCTTTTTGGTTGTCATTATTTTATTTGTTTGTTTAATTTTTCTCACTCACATGCAACTTGTATTTTGGAATCACTTCATATAATATCCATTGTATTGTAAAGTATGTTTATAAAAAAAAACAGTGAAACATGTTGTTAGGTTTATTAATTGAAACATTTTTTCAAGTTAGAAAAAAACATTATCCTTGCAACCTAGTGGAATTAGGAAACAACTTGGATAAATTCATATTAAACTTACATATCTATAGCATGTTTAAAACATGTTGACAGCTTCAAACATTAATATAAGCATGTTCGGCTCAACCTTTTTCAAGGGTGAAGCGAATACTAAAGTTTGGGTATTTTTGTAATAAATGTAATTATTTTATCTGCGATCCTAATAAGAACTTAACATTATCAAATCTAATGATAGTTTTATTTGTATAACACGCTTAAGGAAGGGTTATGATCAAATACATAGTGAAAAAAAGGAAGTCCCGTAGGAAGAGTTTTAAACGCAGTTGAACTCATACAAGTGATATTGAAACCGTCTCATCGAATCTTACGATCATAGTTTTTAGGTTTTCAATTTTTTATTTTATTTTTAGCTTGTAGTTTTTTAAATTTGTGTTATATCATTGTGTCTTTTATGTTGCATCGTGTCTTTCCTTTATTTCGTCATTGTGTCATTTCTGCTATTCATTGTGTCTTTTTTCCTTGGCATTATATTATATTTTGTGACTCATTATGTTATATTTGATGATTTATTGTGTGTTTTTTTTAATCCTTTTCACCTTTTTTACTTGACCCACAAGCTTAATAAATTAAAAAGGTCACAATGTAATCGTAAATCATCACAAACCATATAAACATTTGTAGATCAACGAATGTTAATCGTAAATTAAAGGGCATACTTTTAATACACAGATTAACGAATTTGAGCAAATCTATTTTCAAAAATTTGTTTAGGGGCCCCTAGTTTTGTTCGGTAGTCTTTTGATATAAACGTGTAAACTTTAACTTTTGAGTTTAATTTGTACAGTATGAAGTCTTTTTAAATTATAATAATTTGTACCAAATACTTTAATACAACACAAATTCTTATAGAATCAAATCGTAAAAAAGTATTCGTAGATTTTGGCAGACACATGAATGATACACGGTGGTTAGTACCGGTGTCCAACACTTTACACCACCACAAACACTATTTAACACCATCACTATACAACCCTTTGTTAACTTGCACCTCAACAAACACAAGGAAATGACCTTCCAACATATTACACATCTCCTCCTCATCCTCATCCTCTTCCACACGCTATGGTGTCCAACCGCGGCTAGCGGTGGATCATGGGCTCTACTTCTCCCCTCTATCGGTATCTCTGCCATGCACATGCAACTTCTCCCCAATGATCGCGTTGTCATATATGATCGCACTGACTTTGGCACGTCCAACATCTCTCTTCCTAATGGCAAATGCCGCCCTAACTCAACGGATTACTCAGCGCATTCCGTCGAGTACAATATTGCATGCAATACCGTACGTCCACTTATGGTCCTTACCAATGTGTGGTGTTCGTCGGGCACGTTAATGCCCGACGGGTCTCTTGTCCAAACTGGTGGATGGAGTGATGGTGATCATGTCGTTAGAATTTATAAATCTTGTGATAATTGTGATTGGCGGGAACTACCAACTGGGTTGAGTCAACCAAGATGGTATGCCACCAATCACATATTACCTGACGGCCGCCAAATTATTATAGGCGGCCGAGGGTCATTTAATTATGAGTTTTACCCAAAAAGATCGGCGAGCGAGACTGATTTTCCTTTGATGTTTCTGGTTCAAACAAATGAACCAGACATCGAAAACAATTTATACCCGTTTGTGTTTCTAAACACAGACGGGAATATTTTCATCTACGCAAACTACCGTGGTATTTTATTTGATTATGTTCGAAGCAAAGTTGTTCGGACTTTTCCAGCGATTCCTGGCGGTGACCCGAGGAATTACCCGAGCACCGGCTCGGCCGTACTACTCCCATTGCTTATTGTGCAAGGAAACGTAGATTGTGTTGAAGTTCTAGTTTGTGGGGGTGCACCTAGAGATGCATTCAAAAATGCAAATAATGGTAAGTTTGATGGGGCATTGGATACTTGTGGCAGGCTTAAAATATCCGACCCGGATCCACAATGGGTCATGGAGACTATGCCTTTAGCACGTGTAATGGGTGATATGTTATTGCTACCAAATGGTGACGTATTGATTATTAACGGCGGGTCGGCCGGGGTGGCTGGATGGGACCTTGCCCGGGACCCGGTTTTGAGCCCAGTAATTTATGGGCCTGATAAACCAATTGAGAGTCGGTTTGAGGTGCAGAACCCGAGCACTATAGCTCGAATGTACCATTCTACAGCAGTTTTGCTACGAGATGGTCGGGTTCTTGTTGGTGGAAGTAATCCACACGATAAATATGAATTTTCAAATGTACTATATCCTACTGAATTAAGCCTAGAAGCATTTTTGCCTGCTTATTTAGATCCAAGCGTATCCGGTTTACGCCCAATAATCTCCCATGGGACCAAAACAAAGTTTCATCATGGGGAACACTTTATAATTCGGTTCATAGTTGAATGCCCGGTGGATCCAAACTTGGTCAAGGTTACAATGGTGGCACCATCGTTTAACACACACTCGTTTTCCATGAATCAACGGTTGTTAATCCTAGATGGCGGTAACACCACCGTGGAAGTCGAAACGTCTCACTACGAAGTAAGTGTGGTGGCACCGCAGTCCGGAAACATTGCTCCGTCAGGCAATTATATGTTATTTGTGGTCCATCAAGAAATTCCAAGCGAAGGCATATGGGTTCGTATACAATGATATATATCTTTTTGTTTTAACATTAAATTCATTCTTATGAATTTTCTTTTCTTTTCTTTTTTATTATATTTTTTATGTAAACTCATTTGTTAATTGTAGATACATTTTTCTTATTTAAGTTTTAAAGGAGAATCACAGTCTAATCAAATTTTGGCCTTCAAGATTTATCTATGTCATCAACAATTTTCGATCATAGAAAGAAAGAAAGTATTCTTTGTTGGTTCGGACTCAAAGGGTAACCCCTAAATCAACACGTCCGTAGGCAAAGACACTTTGAGCGAGGCATCAGGGGCGGACCTAGCTTGAAGCTAGGTGGTGCGTCCGTTGCTACTAAACTTCACGCGCATAGTGAAAAATTAGTGGAAACTTTGTTTTTTACAATATTTGGAAAACGTTACTACTAAAATGGAAAAAATGAAAAACGTTACTACTGAAATTAATTTCTAGATCCGCCACTGCGAGGCATACTACATGTCTGGTTTGACTACACATCCAGACGTACTGGCTTTGGGTCATACTAAGTATACGACTAGAGCGACATACTACAGACCATATCACGAATTAATCACACACCTGAACGCAATAGCTCCATAATATCCAATCACACATCCCGTATGTACATACATACATACATTTATTTTTATAAATTTATTATAAGAAGTATTTGTGTTTCTCCTTTCTATTGAACATGTATAAGATATCTAAATAAATGATCCAAGAAATTCGACCGAACTTTTCCTTTTCTTTTTTCCTTTCCATCATTTGAACAAAAGAAGCATCACAAGAAACCTACACCACCTTTTGCATGTTATGCAATTTTTAAATACAAAAGAATTCCTACTTTGCGTGCTAGCTCATGATATTTAAAAGAGAACCACCGTCTTTTGAAATTTTCAGAAACATGCAAGTAAAAACAATACAATAATGAATAGAAAAAAATGAAAGAAAAGGGGTTATTTTACAGCAAAAAGAAATCACAATGTGTGTGTGCGCGTGTGGGGATTCAGTCCAAAAGAAAACAAGTTTTGTTCTTTCTTAGAGCGCCTAGGCACTAAACCGATTGGTTCGGCAGAGTGGACAACATTGTAGGGATGGTTTGGTGTGGACTGGTCCGTTCGGAATATGGTGACTTCAAATCTGATTTTTTAAATAAATTAAAAAAAAATGTTTTCTTTTTTGTGTGGTTATAAATTAAATAAAAGAAAAAGTAGGTGATGAGGTAAAGATTTGAAATAATTTGTGGTTATAGGATAAACTGGATCTGATATTATTATGGTTTAGAATGATGTTGCATAATGATATGACGATTTGGAAGAGTGAACTTGGTCTAGCATCGTGGATGCTCTTAGTTTATAACCATTCTTATTGAGGTCAAGACGATTCTGTGACATGATTTTGTGCAAACAAAATAAGAAACAATCGACATAAATCCATTCTCTTGACTAAACCCGAGGGTGTCAAACTGATGCCGTAGTGTATAATTTTTCTTCGTAAATGTGGGGCTAGCCCACTTAATTAGTAAAGGCATATGCAAAAGACAAAATTAAGAGTATGTAGTAGAGTATATGAGTGTTCAACGAGTCGAATAATGAATTTTCGAATTAATCGAATGAAATTTTTAATTCTTTTTACATGAATTCGAACTCAATTCGTTTTTTATTTAGATTCAATTCATTCGATTTGTATTAGAAAATAGAATTCTGATTAATTTGATTTAATTCAAATTCACCATAAATAATAATTTTTGTTTACTTTAATTTTAAAACTAATAATAAATCATTATTTTTAACATATAAATCTACAAAATTAATAAACAACAATATGTCATATACGTGTTTTAGAGTTTGACCAAATTTAGAAGTTTTTTTTTTCCGATGTGTATGTGTGTGTATATATTAATTTGTATATATATATATGTATATATTTTAAAAAAAAACATATATGTATAATTTGATTTCGAATTTCAAATCAAATCTAAAATCATAAATTCGTATTCGATTTACTTGACTCGGATTTGAATGGAATCAAATTCAAATTCCTGATAATCGAATTGAATTTTGGATAACTGAAACGAATTGAATCAAATTTTGAATTTTTCGAATCCGAATCGAATTTTGAACACCCCTATTAGAGTAGGTGTAACATTTGTCATTCAAAGAAAAAATGTAACATTTATGTTTCTATTACTAATCAATTTAAACAAACTTTATAACCCAATAACCTTATTTTTTTTTCAAGTTTGGGCCATGATGTATGTGTACCCAATTTTCACATGTCCAATAAAACTAATTTGGCAAAATTCAAGACTTCATATTACAAACCTAGTTAAAAATAAATTTTAAGTTTTAAGTAAATGGGGCTGGGAAAAAAAACTAATTTGTTCCATTGTTTGCTATAGTTTTTCTAATGAGTTTTCTACTGTCTTAATTGTTGGTTTAATTTACTTACTTACGAGTTTTCAAAGGCAACGTGGGGAATGGTCAGGAGATCGCGTTCTGGTTAGACCCGTCGCTGCTGAATGTCCCTTTTAAAGACTCTTTCACTCGGTTATTTCATCTAGAAAGGAGAAAAATGTGTTGTGTTAGTGATAGGATTCAAAACGGTGGGGCAGGATTGGGCGCTTGTTGGGTATTATATTAGGGCTCCATACTTGGGTCAAGAGGTTGAAGACTTGAATCAACTCACGCCCCTGTTGTGTTCTGTTCGGCTTTTAGGTCGTAGGGACTGGATTGGTGCGACTTCGGTAGGTTTTACAGTTGGGGAGGTTAAACGTCTGTTACAAGGAGGAAGTGAGACGAGCCAAAAAATTTTCACGAAATGGTGTAGATGGATTCCTTTGAAATGCAATATTTTTATGTGGCGTGCGGAGATGGAGAAAATCCCGACTTTGGTGGCGCTTAAAAATAGGAACGTTCAAGTCAAGGAAGTTATGCGTCCCCTGTGAGATTCTTATGAAGAAACAACCACTTATCTTTTCACTTCTTGTGTGTTTGCCTCGGTCCTTTGGGATCATGTGAGTGGGTGGTGTAAGGTGTATAAGTTCTTCATGTTTTCGATCAAAGACCTCTTGGAGTTCCACTTGCATTCGGGTCTAAAATGTATTGAGCAAGAGATCCTCCATGGCATCATTATCATTGGTTGTTGGAGCTTATGGAGAGCGCGAAATCGATTGAAGTTAAAGCATTGGGTTTCTTGTGGGCTAAGCATAGGTCTAAGATCAATACCTTGTCTTGGGCCAATTAGTGTAAATTTATTTGTATTTAGTGTTGTGATGTTGGTCGCCCCGTTTATGGGTTGGTTGTTTTAATGAAATTTACCTTTAAAAAAACCCAAACTAACGTTCCATATAATAAAAACAAAAACAATGAGCGGTACATAAACAAAAGATGATGGATGATTGTCGATCCATAACGTCCAACCACCAACCCCGCTGCAGACTACTAGTCGCCGCATGACTCCTTGTTACCTTGTTGTAGTAGCGTTTTGTCTCCCCACCACTGGTATTCTTATAATTTTGTGTATTTTGTTCAATTTTCATATTAGGAATTGGTGTTTGCGAGAACCACATGAATCACTGTACTACTACATTTTATGTGGAATTGTGAAAATTTTAGGGGTCATGTGAAATTGGATTTTAGGATAGGGTGTAGTTACTAATTTTAGTTGTTATTGTGTATTTATAGACTTATGGTTTATTAGTTTGGTGTTATTGTTAAATTAGGGAGCTTGAAAGTTGAAAGTTGAAGATGAAATCACATTTTGAACAAGTATTTAATGATAATATTATAAAAAATTCCAGAAAAAATGATGACATTAATAGAAGTCCGAATATTGATAGAAGTACGAATTTTGCTAATGATATACATTTGATATTAGTCCCTATATTCCTTCAATACCAATTACTATCCATGTGAATGATCTTCCCCTGGATCCCTTTGATGAGCCATCGATTACTAGTTATCACCATAATCAAATAGAAGACATAAGAAGAGTATATGTTAAATGGGGTTTTCAACCACAAAGTTATAAATTTCTATTCTAAGACTTTTATGGTTAAATGATACATTTAGTTGTAAAATGGTTTGATGAATATCAGTAGTTAGAGTATAGTACTCAAGTAGACAAAGCATATTGCTTACCTTGTTACTTGTTTAAAGAAGATGTTGGTAATCAAGGTGATTGAAGTAAAAATGGTGCCTTAAAAGAACATCAAGTGAATATCAACAATTATCATAATAAGGTGGTGCAAAAATGAGACAATCTCTTAAAACAAAAGTGATCCATTCATGAGCAATTGAATCAGCAAACAAAGAAAAAAAATTATAAATTGGGTTCGATTAAGTGGTTTTATTCATAATGTTAGATTCTTGTTGGAAAATTCTTTACCTTTTCATGGTCACGATGGATCAGAAGAATCTATTTCTAAATGTCCTTTTCTTTCAGTTTAAAGTTGATTAGTGAAAACAACCCGGGTATTGGTAAGACCACATTAGGGGTGCAAAAAAAGAATAATAAACTGATAGCTCCATCAATACAAAAATGATGTTATCGAGCGCTTTGTGAAAGAAGTAACCAAAATCATTTGCGAAGAAATTAAAGATGATGTGTTTGGATTATTGGTAGATGATTCTAGTGACATCTCTCTAAAGAACAAATAATTGTAGTTGTGAGATGCGTTGATAAACTCGGAGTTGTTAAAGAGAGTTTAATTGGAATTATTTATTTGACGATCACATCAACTGCAACTCTTATAGAAGTCATTGCCGCTTTATTAGCAAATAACTAGTTGAGCATAGATCAAGTAAGTAATAAGTTTCATGTGTTCATTACTTAAAATTTAATAGAGATCATTTGATTTATCATATAGTTTATTTTTGTTAAGACAGGTAAGGGTCAAGGTTATGATGGTGTAAGCAACATGTGAGTAGACTTTAATGGTATAAAGGCTTTATTTTGAGAGACAATCCATCAACACATTACATTAGAGATGAGCGTTTTATGAATACATTTTCGTAGTTGTTAATACAGTTGCTGCTTCTTGCAAACCAAAAGATATGATACGAGAGGCAAAAAGAGAGAGAAAGAGAGAGAGAGAGAGAGAGAGAGAGAGAGTTGAAAAAGAAACTTTTGAAGGCAAAATTAAGACCGGAAAGGATTATACCATGAGGTTTCCATTGTATGAGCCGGAGATACATGATGGGGGTTCACTTCATAGAACAATTATATAAGTTTACATAGATTATTTCTAGAAGTGGTTGTCATATTTCTGTATGTTAAAGAAGAAGGAGAATGCACACAACAACGATTTAATGCAAAAGGTATTCTATCATATTTTAAAAAACTTGAAGTTCTTCTATAAATTCACCTGATGGAAGATGTTTTAGGCTACACAAATGCTCTCTCAAAACATTTTCAACAAAAAAACTCATCTATTAGGAGTGGCTAAGTTAATAAACGGAACAAAAAGAGCATTGCATGACTTAAGACAAATCATGTTTAATTCGATGTTGTGACTTCTTTTGTGAATAATAAAAAGTATTACGATGTTAGATAGGACAAAAAGTTATGGCGATCCAAGAAACTGAAAGAATGTCATTGTTAACCGATAACATTTTGAAGTTGACATATTTGATGCGGTTTTGGATATGCATTCCAAAATTTGGAAATCGATTCAATGAGGTAACAACTACTTTGATAGAAAATATGCCGGTTTAGATCCTTGCGATTGGTTTTCTAAGTTTGGCACTAGCTACATATTCTGGTACGTATCCGGATGATTTTAGTACGAAAGAAAAATGGTGCCTTTTGGGTGATCTTAAGGTGTTCTATCATACTTTAATAGAAGATGATATATTCATGAGACGGAATAGAATGTGTGACATTACTCGTCTGATGGTGGAAACCGAAAAAGACCGGTCTTTCCCTTTTGTTTAGCGGATATTGAAGTTAGTGTTGGTTTTATCGGTGGCAATCCCAACCGTTGAAACATGTTTGTCCAAATTGAAGTTTGTCAAGATGGATTTACGCAATTGAGTGGGTGAGGAATATTTTAACAACGCTCTAGTTTGTGCGATCGAAAGAGAAACATTTGATAAAATAATAGATGACGATGTAATGGCTAAATTTCAAGCTATGAAAACCCGAAGAGCACAAATCGATTAGCGTATTAAATATTTGTTTAACTTTATTTATTATCATTTTTTTTCATTATTGTATGATCGTATGACAAAAAAAAACCGTCCTCTGAATTTCTGGGCTAGATCTACCACTGGTATCGGTGATGGATTTTCATATATGAATGGTTGTTAGGCCAACTTTGTAAGTTTGTATTGTAAAAATCTCGTTATCATAATATCCTAGTTGTTTGTTAGTTAGTCCAAAGTGTTATGTGAAATTGTTGGTAAGAAAGTTGTATAGATTTGTAGCTAGAAAAAAAAAATTATATTTTTCGTATGTCTTTGTATTGTAAATTATGGTTTATATGTCGAACATAGTATTGTAACTATGAAAATCTCGAGAAGGTGAGAGATAGATCATGTGTTGGATTATCTTTAAGTTGTTCATAAGTCATATGCTCAAGACCGTAAGTCCCAAGAATATCCACTAGCTCTCAAAAACATCTCAGAAGTTCAACTTGCAAGCAAACGAAAGTCACCATGCTAGAAGAAAGAGAGGTAAAGGGTGAGTTTGTTTACTAAATATGTGGTAATCAAGTTAATGTGTGTTGTCCTTATGGAGACCCAACACTTCAATAAAGATCAAAGATTTGTATCGTAACAATAACTTTAGAAGAAGCCTTTTTTTAGTAATTTTTTAACCCACATACATGTATCTATACTTGGGCAGGTCGTGACAACGAGCTCGCTTTTTCACTTAATAAACACTTACCGGTATCTTGTTTAGGTGATCAAACACCAAATACTCATCATATTAAGAATTTGACAGATCCAGACCAAAATTTTAAGACGAACAAAATATAAAAAACGTTAAAAAAAATATTACACTACGCCGAAAAAAGTTTGGGAGTAGCAGCCCCTGCTCAAGTGCTAGTACTATTGTTCTACATAATTATATACTACTAAATTGTTTTAAAGAAGGGAAAATCACGAAAATAGCCGTTGACCACCCCCACTTTACGAAAATAGCCAGTGGAACCGTCTCTGTGAGATGGTCGAGTCACCTTAACCGATTCCCATGACCTTTGATAAAAAGAGCCACTAAGACGTGGCCACGTGTCCCAAATCCTCCGACACATCTTTGAGACCTATTGACGCCGTCGTGTCCTATCCGAATATCTTGGAGACGGCTCCAGCACATTTCGGCTCATGGCTTGAGCCGACTACCATTTTGTCAATCGGCTTACTTGGATCCGTCTCGGAGAAGTGCCATTAGCTGACAAAGACGGCTCCTCAAGACTTTTGGTGAGTTCCGAACGTTTTTAGTATGTCAGATTTTTTTTTTTTTTTTGAAAGGCTTTAGTATGTCAGATGTTCTATGCACGTTGTGACAAGTACAATCCGTACATAAGCGAAGTTGTATATAAGGGATCGGATCACTGTATTTAATGTTTCCCCCCGAAATTTTTTTCTGTTTGTCATTCTTCTGTTTGTTATTTATATTAAATAAGTTAAAAAAAATTAAAATATAATGGTTCGATTTGTCGTATACCTTAATGTGAAGTGGGATGTCGTAAATGGCAGGCTTGAATATGTCGTTGATTCAAAAAGTAGAAGGTGTCTTCTTGAAATCGAATCAAGCATGTCTTATCTTGGTATATTATCTTATCTGGCGGATACGTTTCAGGTTTTGCCAATTTCACGTTTATCATATAAAATGTCTAAGTTTGATGATACAATCGACATACTTAATGACCGTGATGTATCCTATCTTTTTAAAATTGCTGAGGAAAATCCTCTTGAAATATTCAACTTATATGTTATTTCCGATTGTGGTGTCGGTACGTCGAATTTCTTTCCTTCAAATGATTTTAAAATTCCTAATTTAAATGTGCCTTTCGAAAAGTACACAACTCCTGACAAAAATCTGTTTTCAAATGAAAACGCAAGCTTTTCAAATGAAAACGCAAGCTTTTCACATCAGAACGCAACACCGTATATTTCTCTCGGAAAAAGAAAAAGAAAAGTTCTCTCGTCTTGTCCTTTTCCTAAAGGTTATATATTTCCTAACAAAGACTTAATGAAACTGGAGTTAGGGAAATTGTGTTTGTCAGAGTGTTTCTCTTATAAAGTAGAAAGATCTAGTAAAACACGTTATGTGGCATCATGTGTCAGTGAGAATTGTAGCTGGCGTTTTACGGCATTTTCCTTCAACGGTTGTAAAAAGTTTTTTGTTAAACACTTTAATGATAATCACACATGTTCCAAGACGCAAACTCACCCTCATCTTCGTCAAGCTAACCCGAAAGTGGTTGGGAACATATTAAAAGACCAATTGAGAGATAGTGGTCGTGTCTATCGTGGTAATGAAATTGTCGTAGATTTTCGACAAAGATTTCACGTGGACATAACTTACTCTCAAGCATGGCGTGGGAAGTGTCACGCTCTCGCACTTTTGCAAGGAAATAGCAAAGATTCATTTGCTGAGCTCCCACTTTACTGCTACAATTTGGAAAGGACGAACCCGGGGACAATTACTCGCATCCGGACTGATGAGAAGAGTCGGTTTGAACTTCTATTTGTTTCCATTGGTGCTGCTGTTAGTGTCAAACTTTTCAGAAGTTGTTATAAGTTTATTTTTTTTTATAAAACGGACGATTTGTTTTTGGTTTTTAAATTTGTTATAGATTAGGAGTTTTATTCATTCTTTAAGACCTGTGATAATTATTGACGCGGCGCACTTGCGCGGTGAGTTTAAAGGAACGTTGTTTCTCGCGGTTGGAATGGACGGTAACAACCAAATCTTACCGGTTGCGTTTGGTATCGGCAAATCAGAAGATGGTGAAAGTTGGATATGGTTCTTGTCTAGGCTTAAAGAGTGTATCGGTCAACTTCCAGATCTGGCGATTATTTCGGATCGCGCGAATTCCATAGACTTGGCGATATGTACTGTTTTTCCCCGTGCTTATCATGGGTTGTGTTGTCGCCATCTGTTGGTCAACCTAAACCTACCCTCAGATAAAAAGAAGGAATTACACGACCTCTGGTGGGCAACTTGTAAAGCTTATCGAATATCAGATTTTAATGATAACTTCAATTCCTTGTGTGCAGAGGTCCCGCGAGTAAGGGATACTTTGTTAAATATCGGATTGGCCAAGTGGACAAGAGCACACTGCACGGGTAAAAGATATCATTATATGACATCAAACAGTGCAGAGTCGATAAACGCATTATGCAAGCATTCAAGAAAAAATCCCATCACCCACCTTGTTGAATTCTTTAGAGAAAGACTTCAGCGCTGGTACTATCAGCGTCGAAAGGAAGGTATTGAAAACACCCACACACTTACTCCCTTCGCGGTGAGAAAAATTCATGAAAAAATTAAAGGGTCTAGGACGTGGACTGTTCATGGTGTTGAGGTTAACAGTTTTCAAGTCGAAGATGGAAAGAAAAATGGCTTCGTTGATATGCAGAATCGAACATGCAGTTGTCAGGTGCCTCAGATATCTGGTTTCCCATGTGGGCACATGATTCCGGTATCAAGATATTTAAGAGAAGATGATTGTAGTCATCATACTTCTCGTTGGTACAACAATCAGCTATACAAAAGAACATATGAAGAGGCGATTTATCCGCTTCCCCATAGGTCTGATTGGGAGATACCCGATGGAATAATACATTTAGAACCACCGCATATTACAAAACGACAATCAGGTCGTCCTCCTGAAAACAGTCGAATCTTATCGCGAGGTGAGCAACCCACACCAGTGTACTGTAGTCGCTGTAAAAGTTATGGGCATCATCGTGACCGATGTTCAGCACCAGCCAAATCTGAATCGAGATTATCAAGGCGTCCTTCAGGTTCACGCAGGAACGTAAATGTTTGTGAAAGACCGTCTCCTATTTATGTCGAACCTGAAAACTTCCAAGATTTTATTTATCAAAATACGTGTGAGGCGACAGTTAAGTTGGATGATGATTAGCCGTTTGTTTGTTTGGTAATTAAAGGTAGAGGTGCGCGTCATATGGAAAACCGATGAAACAACTGTATTCTGCCGTTAGTTCGCCATGTGTCATTTGTTTATTTGTATATATGATGTTATGTTTTTAAAAACTCATCAGAATACATTTGGTTTCTTTTTTATTTACTTTAATTCGCACGTACATAATGATATGAAGATAAGAATAAAAACTAAAGCTGCTAGGTTGAAATATTTTACGGGTTGAAACGGGCAGCATAAATTTCATCTGCCATAAAACGACGGTATCTCATACATGCATCATGAAGATTCATTTCTTCCCACCTCATTGGCCTGTTTTGAACCAAATTTCGCAGCAGCATACAAACTATGACCCCTGAATGCCGACCTATTTTTTGGTCGTTGCCAGGCCAGACCACTTCTCCCCAAATTTGTATAGAATGGATTTGGTGACTATCAGATTTTTGCCAGTACATTATTGCTTCTAGAAACCATAAGAACGCAGACTCAAATTCTATAAGAATTTGGTGAATTTTTCTGTGAACGCAGAATGTGTCACCACAGTTATTCTCACTACAAGTATTTTCGAAATACACAGTTACTTGCATCGACGGCATGTCAACCTTTAAATTAACCAGTTATTTGTGTCTAAGGATACCGGTATATATATCGTATCAACTTCCCAAAAGGCAGGATAGACTCTTCTTGAACCGTCTGCATATTCAGATGCATGATTATCTTGCTCTAGCAGAAGAGTATAAAAATTGGGTTGGAGTACACACCAACGATTATTACTAGAAAAAGACCTTTGTCTCCCTCCTTCAGTATCTCTTAAAGACATCAAGTAGTTACACCACGCACGCACATGCTGTAAAATAAATAATAAATAAAAATTAAAATTTATTTCTGCATAGTTACATCGGTATATTTTACTGGATTCATAACGTACCGTCTTTTGAATAAAACCATTTACGTAATAACCTAAAAGACTAGCCCACCACTCTTTGCTTAACGGTGTTCTGTCCATATAGGTTGAAAAGCAACACGAGCTATCACCTTCGTAATAAAATTCCAGAACATTTGTCGACCAAAAACTTGATTTGTCTGTTCGATGTAACCAATTTGTGTTTTCTACTGGATTAGGTATGTTGGTCATTATGGTGGTGGTGGTTCAAGTAATGACAACATTGTTTGCACATAGTAGTTGGTATTTAAAGATGGGTAAAATGACCAAGATGGCCCGTTGACAGTGTTATTTGACAGTCCGTTTGACAGCCATTCAAGTGGGTCAAGTACTGTGTTGCGTCTCTGTAGTCTACAAGATACCTACAAAAGCAAAAGACGTCTCCCAAAACGGCATGGGGTCCTAGTGAGACGTCTAACCATGACGTATTGTGTGTCCCAGACAGTATGAACCGATTCAAGCAGCACAAAAAATTCAACCATGTACTGTTTAGAAATATAAAATTAATATAATATATATAATTATATAATTAATATAATTTATTACATTACAATTTGCCCCAATATTACAACAACTTTGATTTTCAAAGCACAACAAATATTTACTATTCAATAACAAACATTTGGCCAACAACTAAACACAAGGTCAAATATAACCCAATATAAAATGCATTATTATAAGGCGCCTCTTATTTGCACCTGTTTAAAACATATTTCCACCGGTCTACAGCTCGTAGAGAACTCTCCTTCTAGATCTCCTTCAGAAACAGCTAACCTCTTTAACAATTAAAGCTAGCTGGGGCCAACGTAAAGTAACTCGTTGCACACGTCGACCACCGATAGTTATCCGTGCAGTGGGATATGCATTTGCTTGAATGCCTCTTGTGCTCTTCATAGACAAAGAAGCGAACTAGCAAATGCAAAAAGACCACCACATCATAGAGGCAATCTACACGGTTCTAACCACGTGCAGATGCAACAACGATCCAAGTATCTGTAAGCAGATGTAACAACGATCCGAGTATAATCGGGCAATATTTTCGTAAGCCGGTAGGCTTCGTTGAAAAAGTGGGTGGGGTTTTAAAACCCGCATGAATTGGAAAGCTCCAAGGGATGATAAAGTTTTAATAAACATGATAGAGTGTGTGTACAATTTCTGAAGCTATGTGGGGCATTTATATACGTAGGTGACGACTTTGAATCGTCTCACGGCTCCCGAGACGACTTTTAGTTGTCTCACGGTTACCGAAATGCCTTGGGAAACCGTGTTTTCTTAACGTCATTTTTTTTAATATAAATTGAAAATACCGTATCAGCTCAAAACGGTGAAGGACGATTCGGAACTGATGAGTTGCGTATCGAAAATTATTAACCGCAAATGCAAAAATCTTAAAACGCAATTGAAAAAATAGACTTACACACGCAGGTGTAAAAATAAAAATGTTAATAATATTCTCCATAAATATTTTAAATAAATTATTCTTGTAATATGGTGTTTTTTTAGATGTTTAAACTTAAATAAAAATTTAATAAATGTTCACATCATTCTAACATCATCTTTTGTCTCCCGACTCGGAGAGGCCACCGGAACATCATCTTCATTCAAAATGTTATCACGAAACAACAGTGCAAGCCTACGTCTCATATGTTCTGCAGCTTGGCAGTCTTCATCTTGATTAATTTGTTGTTGATTAATCAACCTTTCAAGAAAGATGCAGACCCAAACCCCACAATCACCTTGTCTTCCGTCCTGTTGAGGTACTACAGGCGGATAAACATTTTCGAACGGGTACCAGGAGTGATTTGGTTCCTGCTGTTCTGTGTAATAATTGTTCTTCCGTAACCATCTGTCAAATGCAAAATTAATATGACAGGTAGACTCTCTGGAATCCAATGCAATTCCAGGCGGCGCACTCGAATAACTGAAATTCCCAGAATATGATAAATAATTAGAAAATGGACGTATACAACATCAATAATACCAAATTAGAAACGTGACATACCTGTCGTATACGGTTAGAGTTTTCCGTAGTAGGTTGAATACTACAAGCACCCAATGTATACCTTTAACGTTTAAAGGAATGTACACCTGCAAAAAAAAAAATACAATATTTTACTACAAGCACCCAATGTATACCTTTAACGTTTAAAGGAATGTACCCTTGCGTTTTAGATTGTGTTAGATATATTCAACTTGCGTTTAAAAAATAAATTTATTATTAATGTCAACACTTATTTTCTTTAATAAGTAAGTTTTTAATAATTATTATCGTTCTATTATTAATAAAACTTGGTTTATATCACTATTTTGCGTTTTGACGTTGAATGTATTTGCGTTTTATATATCGATGAAATAAAGCACAATTTATACCACAATTTATAATAAAAAAAAATTATTATTAAATATTTAGAATACCTCCTCAACATCTCGGATGCATGGATACGGTGCAGAGCCGTGAAAATAATCCCCAAAGGTCGTTGTTGAGAGCTGCTTAATCAAACCCTGGTGAAAAGATGGAGGAAGAATGCTCCAGCGGTCGGTTTCCTTCCTAGATTTATACAGGTGATTTATCCACCCGACAATATGCTGTTAAACAATGCCAATTTCAGTTACTACGTTGTATTTATAAAATTACAAACAAATCAAAGTATCTACAAATAATATTTTATTGGTTACCTCGTCGCTCAACCAACCATCACCATCATCACCAAGCAAGGTACTCCAAAAATCATGTGGTAGCCGATTTCCTCCGGTCAAGACGCATTTTCTAGATCCATTGTTTGGATACCAAGCTTTGATTTCTGTTATCCTATCTTCATCCTCTTTCGAAGTTTGTCTTCTTCTCTTTTGGATTTTTATCGGACCTACATACGGGTAAAGCGTTTTAGGCCCCGGCCTTGTTAACCGTTCTGACCTTCTCAACTCGACATGTTGGGCCTTATCACTCTGTAATTAAAAAAAATTAATAATTAATATATAAATTTACACGTTTAAACAATAAAACTATAATGTGGCTTTAAGTTACATCATTGGCTTCACCCACTTTTTCCATGTTGGTGATCTCTTCGTTGTAACCATTGGGATTTAAATACTGATTAACCTACAAAACAAATAATCAGTTAAAATGAACCTGGTTTATTTATTTATATTACCTTTGTTCAGCAATGTAATATAAAAAAATTATCATATAAACCTCATCGTCCTGTTGTTTTTCATCCTCTACTTGTTTTCGTTTAGACGACTTCGCAGAGATTGACTTTTGTGCCTAAGAGCAAAGATATCGTTAAATTATTTAAAATGTTCAGTTAGCTATGTTTACATAAAATAAGATGATGTCAGTAAACGATACCTCCCTAAACAAGTCACGCAACGTGTTGGTTTGTTCATCCAACAACCGTTTAATTATTGATTTTAAATCACTCTGCGAATCATCAACATTATTCGACTGATGATAATGATAAACCCCATCATTAACTTGAAGCATATCACCTGCAGGATTGCCCTAGTGATTGTGTGTAACATTATCAATCCGCAGTTGTTGATTTCGCATTGCCATCTGGGCATCCAGGAAAGCGGAACTTGAAATGTACCAATCGGATTGCATCTCCGACTCGGTCGCCACCAAATATTCGAGAGGTTTATAATCAACATGCTGAGTGATAAGTTTGCCATTAATATTCCGGTACCCTAAATAAATTTTTGTAAAACTGTGAGCATCGAAACTTACCTTAGCTGCATCCGCTATGATGGTCTCAACACTACCCTTAGTTAATCTTCTACATTTTCCCCATCCTAGAAATCTAGGAATTTGTTGTCTAATAAAAAAATTGTTTCGCCCAATCTTAAATTCCGGAAAAATTTCAAAGATCCAAATCTGCATACAGAACTTGTAAGACAAACAATCGAATTGGAATAAACGAAAACATTTATTATTGTAAACAAATACCTTGAATGCCCAAACAAATCCGTTTACGCTGACAGTCTTTTTGTCTTTCTTTTTTTTTCGGTGCAAATTATACAACTGTGGCCACAGCTCATCCCAAAAATAACTCCCCCAAGGATAGTTGTTACAAACTTGTAAATCATCAACCAAATCTATGAGTTTCTGATCAACTTGCCCATTCTTTTGGCTTCCTTTAAAACACTCCGCTATCATCATCAAAATACAAATTCTAACACAATCATCTTCCCCTAAGGTAGTCCAATCAGACGTAAAAAGGGACACGACCTCATGAACACCCACTCTACGCGATTCGTTATGTCCAAAAAATCTTCTTCTGAAAGACTGGGGATGGTGATGCGGTACCCAGTCAGTTACCCCCAGCCGGAGACCGGTTACTAGACAGAACTGTTTAGGGCTAAAGAATATTTTTTGTTCCCCTATTCTATAATAAATACCGTCTTGTGGGTTATTTGTATCAACCTGATGTTGAAGAACACCGTATAAGACGTTGCTACAGCATACCCTCGCCTCAACATCAAGAAAGCGGCCAAAACATGTTTCCCTAAATTTGGATTCTATGGAGCGGCCGCGATCTTCTAATGTTGAAATTTTTTCTTTGAATTTGTCTAAAAATGTCCAAGCAATTCGGACCCTAACACTACCATCCTCCTATGCAGTAGCCAATGTTTAAACACAGTCAATCAACAGAACAACCGAACATAAAATTTTAAAAAATGAAGAAAATGTAAAAAATAATAACTTACCACCGGAACCTCGTCGTCGTTGGGAAATTGTTGCTGGTAACAAATGGGTTGCGTGTTAACATTCTGATTCTGGACCAAATTTGTTTGGTGGCACATTAAATTAGCTGTCTGTTGCACACAAATAGATGGTGGGTTAATATTATAATTGGCTGGCTGGTAGTTCAACGTGTTTTGCGGCATATAATCGATTCTCGCTTGCTGGTTACAAATCTGTTGTTCGATATAATTCTGTTGCTGGAAATAAATAGGTTGTTGTTGGGTATAATTCTGTTGCAGATTCAGATCAGTGGGATCTGCAAGGTCATCTAAGTCATCTAACTGTGGGAAAAACAGTAAACTCGGGTCAACGGGTTGATTTGGATCCATTTGACTTGTCAAACGGGTCGGGTATTACTATTTAAACCGGGTCGGGTACAAATGCGGTTGGTTGGATAAACTTTGTTTTGACGTAGCACCGAAACGTGTTGTGGTCGTTACCTGTGGGACCGGAGTTGAAGGATTTGCCGGAATTGGGATTGGTCGGCGGAGTTGAAAGAGTCCCGGAGTTAAAGGAGTTGCCGGAATTGTGATTGGTCGCCGGAGTTGAAGGACTTGCCGGAATTGCCTTCGGACAGCGATGTGGTCCAGGGATTTTTCGGATGGGTTGTCGGTGTGGTCCCGAGATGGTTTGGGACAAGACTTTTGAATTTAGAAAAAATAATTTCGGGAACCGTATTTGTGTCTAGTCATAGTGGGAAAGAAATCTTTGACAGCTCGGCAAAGGAACTCGTATACGTGTGAGAAGACGTCTCGGAATGTGTGACACGAATTTAATTCTTATCGAAAAATGTGAGACGTCTTTGACTTATTGGGATGGGGGACCACTTTACCCAACCAAACCCCTTTAAATTTTATATAGTAAAAACATAGTTTTTTGAACAAGTCTGTTTTTAATAACATTTATATCCAAATGTTCAAAAAATAAACTAAGTCATTTGGTTGGGTAATTAAATGATTAGAAAATATGTGGGTATGAGAAACAAAAAAAAATTATTTAGAAAAAAAAAACAATTTGCCAATCAAACATTGACAAGTGTCATTTCTCGTTGTTCACGATGTTGGTCCACCAGAACATGTTTGCGAACTTATAACTTATTTTTTATCTTTGTAATTGAACTAGCGGTAA
Source organism: Ambrosia artemisiifolia (assembly GCA_032199755.1). NCBI lineage: Eukaryota > Viridiplantae > Streptophyta > Magnoliopsida > Asterales > Asteraceae > Ambrosia > Ambrosia artemisiifolia. Next base: position 16,729,328 of record CM063523.1, read on the forward strand.
TTGTTCACCAGTGGGGATGGTGTGACAATCTTTATAAATAACTTTACAAAGAATTGTTATATGGAAGCAAGTGTTTCACATAAAGAAATGTCCAACGAAATGTCTGACAGACGACTAAAGAACTTACCGCCTGCGGAATACTCTTCTCTACTAGCAGAGAAATCATCCAATTGGATCTTAGAACAATGGAGGCAACCCAAAAATAGGGCGGAAACTTCTAAGTCCGCAAAGAATACTGAAGAAAGAAAATATGTACACAATCGACAAAGCTTACACCAACACAATACTGGAAAATGGGCTATTCCAGACGATGAAACAGATAAGTGGTCCAAAGATGTTTTTGAGTTTTACCGTAGAGGTGACGCACCATTTTGTTATTCGGCAGCGTTTTCAAGAATAGTGGCGTTGGATAAAACATTTTGGGGAACTTTGTTAGGAGTCAATTCTACCCGATCACTCTCAGTAACAGTTAGTTATTAAATGTTTTGATATTTCCTTTTTTTTATGTTTAAAATCTAAAACGTTGTTGACGTTTATTTACAGCATATAGAAGGATGGGTTGGAAGACTAATGAACTGGAGGAGTAGAAAGATTCAAGAAAATGGTTCGCTAAATATGCGGTGGACGATAATGCCACCACAATTTTATGATTGTTTATTGCAATCTGTTCCTAAAAACGTGGTCAACTATTGCAATGGTAAGGTAAAACCGTTTCCGTCATTCTTTGATGTAGATTATGTCTTTTTCCCGCTTCCACTTGAAAATAATGAATGGTTACTCGTGCGACTCGAATTGTTGTCCCAAGAGCTAGTCATGTATGCTCATCAAGATGTTTGTATCGGTGGAAGATACAGAAACAATATTCACCCAAGGTTGACGAAGGTACAAATATATTTAGGAGCTACGTTAGTGCACATGCGATACTGGAAAAAGTCAAGGCATCAGGAAAAATGTATGACATTTAACCTAATGAAGAATATGTTGCGGCATCCAATTCTCTATCTGGTAACGATGCGGTGTATCTTTGTATGCTAATGGAACATTTAGTCACTGATAAACCCATTGCCGTGGATGGTGATCTAAATCAAGCATGTTTGTCATACAGACGGTTTATGGCCGAAAAATTGTATTTTTGGCAGTGTTTACCCCGTCCGAACGTTGCTTAACTTATTGTAATTCTATTGTAATTTTAAGACATATTTTTCGTTAAACAAACATGATGAAACAACAATTGGTTACATCAATGTTCCGTTGATTAAGTTATTGTTCCTCGCGTTTAAAAATTTTCTATACCCGATCAAATAGTATCTGTAATTTTAAAAAATAGTATCTGTACTTGCGACTGAAATTTAAACACTTGCGTTTATAAATAACATACTTGTTACAATATAAACGCAATTGTCTAACATTCAGCCGCAAGTCCTATAAACGCAGCAAATTTTTAAAAAGTACAAATATTACTTGAACATAGAAATTTTTAAACGCAAATAATAAATTAAGGTGTTTACATTTATACTCAATATGGTATGGAAAACTTAAGCTGTAATTTTTTATTAAAGTACATATATTACTTGAATATGGTATTTTTTTATTAAAATACCTGTTACAATTTAAACAATATTATAAACGCAATTGTTCAAAATTCAGACGCAAGTACTATCAACGCAGCTAATTTTTAAAAACTACGTATATTACTTGATCTTAGAAATTTTTACACGCAAGTAATAAATAAGGTGTTTACATATAGACGCAATATGGTATGGAAAAGTTATGTTGTAATTTTTTATTAAAATACCTGTTACAATTTGTACAATATTAACAGTTTCTACCATAAAGTTTCTCATGATATAATATGCAATATAATATATACGTACATGTAACATTAATTTTACAATCGATAATGATACAATTCTTAATGCTATTACAATAATGAAAACAGATATGCGGTTGTTGCACGAATTGTTTTCCCTAGGCTGTTGACGACGCCGTTGAAAACTGCAATACACCACGTCCGTATAGTAACTTTCAGTGTGGTATACAGCCTTTGCAATAATGAGGTCTCCAGTAACAAGTGACTTTGTGAACTAGTTCCAACTGGAATGGTGTACCGGATATGACACCTTGCCTCATGACTTGATGATTGCAAACAACCACGTCCTTGTTTCCTGCAGATGTAACATCGACCCAATGTAAAAAAATTACCAACAGAGGCAAGATGGCCATTGAATTGCCAAATGAGCTATATTGGTAATTTGTTTCGCGGTCAATGGTGAACGGGTTTTATAAACATGACTTGGTGGTAACCGGTAACGGCTGAGACCATAAGTCAAGTTTGAAATGATTCCCTTCTCTTCCTGAACCACAACACGAACATGTTGCGTTTTTGGAAGGATATACAAACGGATGTTTACAAACCCTGTATAATGAAGGGAATCATAAAACCGAATTCCCCCATATCCTATCGTCAATAATGATTACCGTTACACCAAGTGTGATCAAGGAACTCATCGGGATCCACTACTCCAAACAAATCCACCGATGTCCTTACATACTTGGTGTACGGTCATTTTAACGCTCAACGACATAGAAATGGGAGGTTCACCATCGTTGCAATGTTATAAAACTACCAGACTAAAGTTGCAGTCTACATGGGTTATACCACATGCAAATGCAGCAACGTCAAAGTAGTTTTATGCAGATGTAACAACGATCCAAAAAATTTCGTGGAATGTGGATGTATTTTGCTAGTATTAGGTTTGATAATTCGAATAAACATACATTTTATGTGAACCGAAAAATTATCGGAAAACATTTTTTTGGTTAGTATAATGCAAATTTGGGGAGCAATTTATAAACAACATTGAAAATCGCGACTCCTCTTTTTGACATCTTGGAGTCTGTAAGACAACACAGAGACGGATCACTTCTCTGACGTCTCGGGAGTAGTCCCTTCTCTGACAGAAGACAATCAAATACGCTCGATCCTTAACACGTGTCCCGTCTCTATGACGTCTTAGACAGTTTGAAACGACATAAAGTCCGAACAGCCGTTGTCCATTTAAATATATAAATTATTTTATTTTAATATACTATTATTTTAACTACATAATTTTTTACACCTATTCTTCAGATAAAAACGTTTCTAACATATCACACACACAAAAGAACAAAGAAGGCCTCCTGGACCAAAGAAGAAATTCTTGGAATTACATCCGATTTATGTTGGACTACGATGAAGACTTCATATATGTTTCGGCGTGGCAGTTGTTACGTCCATATTTATGTTTAACTTTAAGAATGTAATGGATGTAATTTCGAAGTTTTTAAATGAAGGTTAATGTTTTAATTTTCTATAGATATCTAAATTTTAATACGTCAAGAAGACAATTGCACGCAAGTTGGTGAAGTTTTGTCTATCTTGCTGAAGAAGCTTCACTGTGTGTCAGTCTCGCCGACGTAGAACGGGCGGGCAATGCTGCGCCGACGTAGAACGGGCGCTCAAGTCTGCGTCATCCGTTGTCTATGCGCCGACGTAGAACGGGCGGGTGACGCTGCGTCATCCCTACACCTAATATATGAAGTTAATGTGAATTCACTCTTTACAACAGGCGCTAGCTTTACTTGTCAAAGTTGATTCATTAACGAACTCCAATCTCTATACATTATATTCATCCAACAAAAGGGGAAAACATGACAAGAATGTTATGTCCTATTTCATAAGATAAGCATCTTTACATATATAAAAGACAGTTAGATTCACCATTCTAACCTACCGAAACTACCATTCTAACCTATCCAAACTACTGGGGAGGCTCATGGGCCGTCCCCGAACTACCGAAGCCAATGGCCTTCGCGGCAGCATCAGCAGCTTCTTTTTCAGCCCGCTCGCGGCCAGCACGTTCGCAATCCTGCACCCACCTTTTGAATCGCGCAATAGGGTCAGGATCAGCCAGGCACTGCCTAACAACTTGGAGCACAGGAAACTCCATCCGCTCAAGCTTATCGAGCTCCGCCATCAGCGCCTGCTCAGTATTATAATCCTGGAAAGGTTGGTGTTTCACAGGAGCTCCGTCTGTAGCACACAGGTACCCTTCCAACCAGCCACTATGAAGGCCCGTTATACGGGCAGCCTCCACAATCTGAGCAACCTGTTCACCCATCTGTGGCTCGTTCCAACAACGATCAAAGACCTACAACACAAAGAAAAGTCAGAAAAAGAAATACCAATTAGATGAGCAAAACAGAAGAACAGGACTTACGGCGGAGATCCCATCCGACATGATCCACAAAGCATTCTCGCAATAAGACTTATGAGTATCAAGCATTGAAGCTCTCTCCAGCTCCCAGGCTTCCTTCTCTCTCAACAAGGCACCGACCTGCTCTTCCAACTCCGACACGCGGCTGGTCACCTTCACCACCTCATCATCTTTCTTTTTCATCTGCCCCGTGGCATCAGCATATTTTGAGGATAAAACCTCCAGTTCTTTATCCTTTGCGGCGACAATCTTCTGTTGCTCAGCCAAAGCAGATTCAGCTTTTTGCACCGCCAGTCGTCGGCGCTCAAGCTCCTTATTGATACTCTGAGAAGATGCCTCCCAGGCCTTCTGCTTTTCAGCCGCCTCTACATCCTTCTGACGCAAGCCAGACTCCAGTTGCCTGACCTGGTCAACCAACCTCTGCTGGGCACCCTCAAAAACCTCCTTCTCCTTCGCCAAGCGATCCGTTTCGGCTTTCACAGCAGAAGACTGATCCACAAAATCATCCTCCTCTCGACGCAACGCATATAAGTTTCCCAGAGATTGTGCCAAGTTCATGCACAGCTCTGAGAACAGTGTTGCGCGGTCCTGCGAACGTTGATATATTCGCTCAGCCGGAGGAAGACAGTAGTTCACAAATTCCTCAGCCACGAATGGGCTGAGGAAACGACAGCTGTCAGTTATACGCCAAGTTGGCGTATACACTGGAGCGTCCAGTTTAAAGCCAGGCTCACTTGTAGACGCCTTGGCACGTTCTACATTCTGAACTTGTGGGCCAGTAGAGCCACCAGCCACGCTAACAACCAACCTATCAACCGGGACGTCACCCCCGTCCAAATCTACCACAACTGGCTCCGCATGCGACCCACCAGCACCTGAAGATGACGGCAGCCTACTTTCCTCTCTCTTCATGGCCACCACCGCCGCATGCTTACTGAGCAACTCTTGACGCTGGTACTCCTCCTCCTTCAGCCTTTTCAACTCAGCTTGACGCTGGTCCTCCTCCTCCTTCAGCTTTTCCTCACGCTGCCTTTTAATGGCAGCCTCCCTAACACGTGCATCCTCCTCATCCTTCTTCTTTAGAGCGGCAGCAGCATCACGATTATCTTCCTCAAGCTTCTTTTTAGCCTCAGCATCAGGCGCCACACCACCTTGAGCCGAAGCAGTTTCAGCCTTCAACCGCTCTACCTCCAAAAGCTTCCTCCTCTTCTCTTCCTGAGACTGCTTAACAGAAGCTGCAACAGAACCTACAAAGAGCAACAATAATAAGAGAAGATCAATCATATTCAAAAGTATTGCTCAAATAGACAATCACTCACCACTCAGATTACGAAGAGTCTTCTTGCCAAACGGCTCACGTACTGGCGGAGGAGTAAGATCTAAACCCATCGGATCTGATGGCCTAATCTCAACACCCTTGGACGGGGCGGTTTTCTTCTGAACGGGCTGATCAACGTCACCCTCCCCCGTCATCACCAGACGACGCCGCTTAAGCTCCCCCTCTGCAAAAATGAACAGACAAGGTAAGTAGGACTCACGCGAAATTACAACTTAACAAGTATAGATTACTACTTACCCTTCTCCTTCCCTTTGGAATCCTTCGCCGTGCCACCTACAGAGTGACGTGAACGGGGAATCAAGTTAGAAGACGAGCCGCTAGACTCGTCATCAGACAAAACAACCCTGTCAACCCCTTCCGCAGTTCGCGCAGAAAGAGGTTCGGGATCAAGTAACAAACCAAGAGCTAAAGGATTCTCAGGCGCACCTTCTATCCGCGCAGGGAAAATAAAATTGGCGCGCTTCAGGTCGACACCGGCAACTTCACCCTGTGGGACGGGCGTAAACATGGTTCGCGACACCCTCTTCGCCCAAAAGTCAAACAGACATTCACCTACATAATAAGACAACAATATACATCGTCCAATGATTACAAGATAAGTAAAAAAAGATACACAAATAAAGTACGACCTACCTGCCACTAGATCCATACCTCCGTCGCCATAGGGAAGGACATCCATGCCCTCCCTCATACCCACACGGCTCAGGCCCACCAACCTTAGCATTCCTTCATCACAATGTTCCAAGTTGTCCAACCGTGTAGCATGAGACACCAGGATCTTACACCATTCCTGCTGTTGGAAATGCCTGTCAAACTCAAAAGAAGGAGGCTGCTGCCCAGACCGGAGAGTGAACCAGCCCATATTCACAGGGATCACCTCCTTTCTAACGTAAAAGAAACACCTCTTCCAGTCCCGAAAGCTTTTCGGTGAGCTTCCCTTTATCACAAACGACACCGACTTCGACCGCTCAGCAAAGGAGACCCACCCACTATCTTTCACCTCCAGCTTGTAGAAGCAATTAAAATGGTCAAAAACAGGCTCCCTTCTCATCGCACGACAGGTACCCTCATAGTGCATCACCCTCGCCATTCCGAACGGGCTCAATTGGGTTATATGCACGCCATATTTTTGTAAGACATCAATCAGAAACCGACTCGTCGGAATCCTAAAACATGCATACTTGAAGAACGCCTCATACAGGCAGATCTTGCCTGGAGGGGCATCGATAGGCGTTTTCCCCTTTTGTGGAAATTCAGGCTCCCACTCTCTCAGAATCTCATAATTTTCAAGAAGAGTTGTGTATTTGTCAGGAGACCAATTGATCTGGGCCTCTACCATGGCCAACTCGGGCTTAGCAGGTTTATCTTCAGACATTTTTATCTAAGGAGAAGAAAGAAAACAATTTATTTTTCGGAGTTAAAAAACTCGAAGGATTGCAAAGATGGCCGGAGAAGAAAAGCAATTAGTTGGAAATGTGAAGTGATAAATTAAAAGAAAACAATTCAAGGAAGATGCATATATATAGGTATAGGTACTGCAATGAATGTAGCGAAAAAGGTGGAAGAAACGTGGTTGACGTTTCAGAGCCCAAAACGTGACCTTAGGCGACACGTGTCCCACCTCCAGGAAAGTGACAGTCCACTTCTGATCGTGGGGGACACGCCCCTGACACAAGACGAAATTTGCCGAAATTTTCAAGGATTTCATCCGCCTTTCAACCGTCACACGACTCCTCGAAAACTTCATGACTTTTCATTTAAATGCACCTCAGGAATTTAATACATGTAATCATAATTTCATAAATATTAGAGCTTAATTGTATACCATTAAATAACTAATTTCTTAAAAATTAGGGTTTTTTAATTCTCATAAATTGTTCGCATATATATGTAAATCCAATAGACCAACACTGATGATACACATTTGTCTAAATTTATCACAACTTAAAGTAAAATAGAACTTGAGAATTAAGTAACAGCAATAGTATTTGCGTCCTTCTTTAGTTTGTATGTATTTTTTTTGTTTTGCGTCTGTCATAAGTTGCGTTTTAATTGTTTTGCATTTGCGTGTAAATTTTTTATCAATTGCGTTTAAGTTTTATTTCTTGCCTTAATCACACTTCATATAAGTGACTTGAAATTGAATCATAAAGCATACAAAAAAACATTAATATTAATATCATATTAATATTACCAAAAAAGTTGTTCAGTTACATTAATAAGAAACGAAACATTTAAAAAAAAAACTTAAAAAAAAACTTAAAAAAAAACTAAGGAGAGAAATTAGTCATGTCCTCATGAACAACCTCCATTAGCTCTGGGTCATACAACTTGTAGTCATCAAGGTCTCCTTCTTCCTCTTCGTAGTCTGATTCCGGGTCCATACCAGACCACAATTCAACCTGTGCCCTGACCATCGAAACAAGTTTTGAACCAAACCCTAATCCACTTTGGTCTATGAGTGGCTTCTCCGACAGGTTTTTCAGAAAACCCATATCAGTGGAGAAAGATATCTCCTTAGGCTGGAATTCTTCAACTCTTCCGTCATCAAACGTCACATCCACCTCAAATCTGTCTTCAAAAAATTCCCATCTGCTCACTCCCCTCAGCTCACAATTCTTAAACATTTTCTTCAAAACGTGAAAGAGTTTGTCCACCTCTATTGAATGGCTTAGATATGGAATACCTAAAGCCAACATTCTTTTGAGTACCTCCTTGCTACAATTTCGTAGCACACTTTCTTTACATTTGTACACATGTTTTTTATTATCACTCATGAGCAGATAGAAAGTAGTCTGCTCATACCACCATATGCTTAGGCTTGCGTTGGCTGCCATTTTTTGTTTAGAGTTTGAAGTGACTTTAGTTTTTGGGGGTTTTCTAGAGAGATTGATGGTGTAGATGTGTGTTAAAATGTGTACAATTGATGGTTATTTTATAGTGTTTAGGTTATACTACCTCAAAAGACTTTTGCCGTTTCAATGATCACAAGGGCTAATAACTTCAACAGTCTGCAGTTATGATAACTATCCACGTTTCAAAAAATTAATTTTGTGAAATCACATGTATTTACGGGTGTATGTTAATTTTGTTACTTTTTATAATACATTAATTTATTCTTTCTTTTTTTTTTGTACAAACTTTTAAACTTTAAAAAAGTAATTTACACTTTAATACTTATAAAAAATGTGATTCTTAACGTGTGGTTTTTTTTTTTGTACAAACTTTTATACTGAAAAAACATCAGCCTTGCAAGATTTTGATCAATTTTAATTGTAATCTTACCACTTGCGTTTAACTACATTACCACTTGCGTATTACAAAATCACCCAATTTACATAACAAATGTTAAATACAGCGTCGGATGATCATGTGCTAACTAAGGGATTCTAACACTTCTTCTGGAGTGTGCCACACATCATAGATTATGTTGTTGTCCCCTTCTTGTTGTTCTTCCATATTCACATTTTGTTGTTCTTGTTCTTGAACATTATTATTGATTTCAATAACAGCTTCATTTTGTAAATCCGGTGCAGCTTCAACATCTCCTTCTTGAGCAGGAACTAAATGGTTTCTATTCCTACGATGATACACCAAACCATATCGACCCTGAACTTGATCTTGGTTGTTTTTGTTATTAAGTGCGTCTAAAACGTCATTATCTATTGCTTGTTGTATATGATCATCAACAACACCACTTTTTTTTTCAATAATAGTAGGGCATCAGCAGCGTCTACTTCATCTTGGTGCTCTTGGAGAGAGATATAACGTTTTGACATTGTAATTTAATTTTTTATTTTTTGATATAGCAGACGCAAGTGAAAATGGTATGATTGTTCATATTCTTTTATTATATATAAAGGTTAATTGTGGAGATTAGGTTAGGGTTCTTTATTAGTGTGTACTTATTATAATTTTTTTACTGCAAAAGCCGACTGATTTACAATGACAGTAGGTAATGCTAGTACAAATAATATTGAATACAAATTTACATGGATCGTCATTACAAAACCCCTAAGAACATAATACATTGAAAGACGCAATAAAAATGTATATGTTAAAAAAATATATAAAATCAAAATATGAAAACTTATTAACGCTTATAATTGTTCAGCGAAACTGATCTTGAAGTTTTATCCGGCCTGTCATGGTTTCCCTTTGCTTGCCTTTAATATTCAACTCCTGTATAGTATGATGTTGGTTTGTTAACTCTAACAACTAATTAAATAGAATATTATCACAAATTTTGTATATAAATACCTGGTTTTTCCTTCGATGCCATTTTTTTTGTGGTTTATCGTTCTGTTTCTCTGATTTTAGAGAGTAGATAAAAACCGTAGTTGTGTTGATTAGAATCTAGTGTTGATTTGAATTTAGCGAACGGTTCTGAACTTTCTTTGTAATTTTAGAAACTGAAAGTGGGTTGAGTGATGTCTGTAATTTGCCGCTCTTTTATTGTTTTGGTCCAATTACTATTTTGCCCTTTCGCATTTTAGTATAAAAAGTATTATATTAGAGATAAATCAAAGATTTTATGATATTGGACATAAATTGTTGGGATTGTTTTTCTTTTTTTAAACTCACTCTCCGAACTTCTCCAACACAACTGGGATATTTACATGTGGATAACCTAAACCAATACAGTATTATATTAGGTAAATATGATGCTTTCTATTTAGAAAATAAATCAAATTATAAGATTTATTTACAAATGATGTCTTAGAGTAACTAAAACGAAAGAGAGACGGATCCTCCCAGTCTAAGACGTATCTGGCTTGTCACATCTCTGTTCACGTGTCCCAATATCATGTCTTATACCAAGTAAGACGAAACAGAGACGGATACCAGTCTGTGTCGTCTCTACCATGTCCAATCTCTAACTTAATGCTTACACGTCTACCGAAATGAGGTACTTTAAAATAATTATTTATAATAATATATAAAAAAACATTAAAATGTACAGTAAGTTTAAAAAAAATTAAACTTCTCCCACACGTCTCCCAAAATGTGAAAATACAAAACTAATTAAACTTTTCCATTTGCGTATAATGTTAATTGTATTTGCGTATAAATTGAAAAGTTATTTAATAAATTTAATTTTTATCTTCAGAAGAGGAAAGAATTTAAAGTTTAAAAAGAAAATAATTTATCCTAATAAATGAAACACAATCATAATTCTTCTAAAGTTGTTACATAAGTGAAATAGTTATCAAACAAACTAAACACAATAACACCAATTGTGTTGTAATACTAAATGTCTAACCAACTATTGAAGAATAGATCCTGATGTTCGAAGTTTCCTCCATTGCGCCGTCTAATCCATCCATCGTCTCTTTTTGTTGTAATACTAAATGTCTAACAAACTATTGAAGACTAGATCCTGATGTTCGAAGAGGAGAATGGAAATGCCACTAATGTAGGAAAACACACATCATAGATGATATTTCTCCGGGTTAACCCACGCGCAGATGCAACAAGGATCCAACTATCTTTACGCATATGTAACAATGATCCAAGAATAACCGGACAACTTTTAAATAAGGTAGCAGGCTTCGGTTGGAAAAGTGGAGGATTTAAAAACGTCATGGATTGGAAAGCTGAAAGGTGAGATGTATTGTAAGAAAAATATAAGAAATTCTATTCTATAAGATACATAATGCAAAAGGGTTAGATTTTTTTAAAAGGGGTTACAAATCTGGGGGAAATAATTATGCAAATTTATAATAGCCCCGTCTGACGTCTAAGATTAAGTAAGACGACACAGAGACGGAACCAACTCTGTGACGTCTCTAACGTGTGCCATCTGACGTGACACACTGACACAAGACGAGATTTTCAACAGTCACACTAATCCTCGAAAACAACAAGACTTTTCAAATACACCTGATTTAATACATGTAATAAGAATAATTTTTTAATTTGTTAATGAATTTTTTATAATCGCGTCTAGAAAACACGATATTAAAAGAAGAATTTATTTAAAATATTAATGGATAATATTTAATATGTTATTTATTTTTTGCACCTGCGTGTAAGTCTCTTTTATAAAAATATAGTTCTATTTTTTGCATTTGTGTTAACAAGTTACCATAATAATATATACTTGCGTTTTGTTAAATAATCGTAGTTGCGTCTTTGTTTTGTTATACATCATAAGTTGCATTTAGTTTGTTGTGCATTAATAATGTTAGTTGCGTTTAACTTATATTTTAAAATAGAAAATATAATTAACAGAAAAAGAATAATAGCATAAAGAGTTTGACATTAAGAAAAATATAATAAGTCAAACACATGATAATAATTCTTAGAATTTTTTACATATGTCACATAGTAATCAAAGAAACTAAAGACAATAACAACTCTCGTGTTGTTATAATAAATGTCTAAAACTATTGAAGACTAGATCCTGATGTTCGCAGTTTCCTAGTTGTTTCAACACACATCTTCAGCCCATTCCGAATGGTTAATCCCTCAACACAAGCTTTGTAATCATCGTTTAGAACCCCTACTGGATTTTTTATCCACGCATGTGAGGATAGATCCGTTGACGATGTGTAAGTTGGCAAGGGTATGGCTATCATCGAGGGCAATAGGAGACGAAAAAACTAACATTAGGAACTAGTCATAAATAGTAGGTTAGACATGTAGTATTACTACTGAAAGATACGTTGAGCAAAAAGTAGTGTTTGAAGCCTAGTTCTTTGGGCCACAGTTACAGAAAGGTTTTAAATGTTCATGGGATTTCTGTACCTGTCGCCAAAAGAAATAGGCTTGAAACAACTTTTTTGCTCAACGTATCTTTCAGCAGTAATAACTACAAGTATAACATACTATTGATGACTAGTTCCTAATGTTAGATGTTTCGTCCCCTGCTGCTATTTAATGATATTGTCCTCGACGATAGCGATACCCTTGCCGACTTACACATCGTCAACGGATCTACCCTCACAGGCGTTGATAGAGAATCCAGTAGGGGACGTGATTTACACCGATTGTCCTATCTCATCTTCATCAACGGATGATGAAGAAATATAGGTAAGGACAGATGTTTACAATCGGTGAAAATCACACCGGCAAGTACTCCCTAATAGATGAGCAGAAGTTTATTCATGTGAAGGGACTTTGCTGAGGAGAATGAAGTAGATTAGGGAGGAGAATGAACTTGCCAGTAATGTAGAACAACAAAAATCGAAGATGACATCTACACGGGGGGTTAACCCACGTGCAGATGCAGCAACGATCCAAGTATCTTTACGCAGATGTAACAACGATCCAAGTATAATCGGACAACATTTACATAAGGCGGTAGGCTTCGGTTGGAAAAGTGGAGTATTTAAAAACGCCATGGATTGAAAAGCAAAAGCTGAGATGTATTAAAAAAAAGAATATTATATATATTATTCTATATAATACAAAATGCAAAGGAGTTGCAAATTTAGGAATTATGTATAATAATGTATAATAATACAATATGGAAAGGAGTTGCAAATTTTGGAAACGAGTTGAAAATCTAGAGGACGTATGGTGCAATTTTATATACAAACGTCTGACGATTAAGACTCAGTAAGAGGACACAGAGACGAAACCGAATCTGTGACCTCTCTGACGTGTCCCGTCCGACGTGCCTCTGACACAAGACGAGATTTTCAACCGTCAGACTACTCCTCGAAAACATTATTGACTTTTCAAATACACCTCATGATGATTTAATACAGTACCTTTAATACATGTAATAATAATATTTTTTTAATATTTTAATGAATTTTATAAGTTGGATATTTTACTTTTAATTTATAAATAAATAAAATATCAAATCTTAATTCTATATTCTATATAATACAAAATGCAAAGGAGTTGCAAATTTTGGAAAACTGTATAATACAGAATAGAAAGGAGTTGCAAATTTTGGAAAACTATCAAATCTTAATTCTAAAAAAAATGAAATATAATATCCCTTTCTAAAAAAATATATTACGAACTTTATTGTTGGGTTTTTTATTTCAAATTTCAAAGTAGAAGTTGCACATTTATTTATCTCTATCATTCTGTTTTATATATAGTTGTTTTTTTACAATTTGTGTCCGAAGATGTTTGTATTTTCGACTTTAGTCTGAAGACTACTAAACCTTTTCTTTAGAATATCTATTTTGTAGATATGTTAATTGCGTCTGAATTTATTTTTACTTGCGTCTAGATAATACCATAATACAAGTAAAATTTCTTTAATAAATTTATGAGGAATATTAATATAATTTTTTTTGTACCTGCGTGTAAGTTTGTTTTTGTAAAAATTTTGAATTTGCGTATAATAAGTTACCCTAATAATTTATAATTGCGTTCTGTTAAAACTAGTAGTGGCGTCTTTGTTTTGTTTTATCTCATGAGTTGCGTCCTTTTTTTACAAATTAACTTATATTTTAAAATTGTAAATATAATAAACAGAAAAAGAACAATAATATAAATAGTTTGACATTAAAAAAATTATTAAAAAAATTATTTGGAGATTAAATTACTTTCATTTTTCACTTTCAATTATTTATACTTTCTATTAACAAATTAAATTATTTACAAATTAAATTAAATTATGTCTAGCTAAATGCATGCTTACACGTGTCGCATTTATGATGTCTTAGACTCAGTAAGATGACACAGAGACGGATTCCACTCTGTGACGTCTTTCACCCGTCAGACGACACAGTGACGGATCACTCTCTATGACATCGACGTGTCCCATCCGAAATGCTTACACGTGTCCCATCCTAAAAGCTTCCCAAGATGACTTTTATCGAATTCAAATTCCATCCATAAGTATATAGATGTACCACCTAGTCCAATCACCGTAAAAATTTCGACGGAAATTTTTGTAACGATCCGATCCGATCCGAAGTGCCCAATCCGGTTAAAAACAACACAAAATAAATGGCACCAGCTCGTTGGACTGAAGAGGAAGAAATCGCCCTTGTAGTCGGATGGCAACTCGTTGAAGACAGCAGTAATGATATTAAGAAGTGGTACCGTATCCTAAACGAGTTCAATAGCTTGGTAGGGGGTTCCAACAGAACAATCGATTCGATAAACCGTAAATGGACCGATTTGAATGCCAAGTGTCAAATCTTCAACGCGTACCACAATCAAACACTGCGAGACTTTTCAGACACATCAGAAGACGTGGCCATCGCAATAACCAAAGTCGAGTATCAGTGCAAGCAAAAGAAAGAGTTTAAACACATCTCTGCTTGGCAAATGATGAGGGAAAGGCTTAACGGGTAGCTTTCGCAGGTGTTCGTTTTCATTCTAGTGATATTTGCTTTGGCAAATGATTACGTATGTGGTGGTGATGATTGTGGTGTAAAATGTTTGTTTATGTTTTTTTTTTAATGGACTGAAAGGTTAATCTTAAATATGCTTTTTGTTATTGTTTCTTATGTTTTTAATCGTAAATAATGTTGGATTTGAAATAATATTTAATTTTTATAAAATAAATATAAAACAAGAAGATAGTGTAAAACATAATTATATGTTGCTATCATGGACAAAAATAAATAAACACATTTTGACGTGGCTCTAAAATAACAAAAGGCTAGTTCTCCAATTTCCATATATCTGATAGCTTACTTACGGCATCCGGTTTCCTCTTTCTCCCGCTCATTATTCCTGAAACTCCCATTTCCCTATATCTGATAGCTTAGTTATGGCAAAGGTATACATGGCTATTGTGGTTGCGTTTAACTTGGTTTGTAATTGCGTTTATCATGGTTTGTGGTTGCGTTTAACATGGTTTTATAGTTGCGATCTCAACTAATGCCATGTTGTTGCGTTTAACTTGCTTTGTAATTGCGTTTTACATGGTTTGTGGTTGCGTTTAACATAGTTTATGGTTGCGATCTCAACTAATGCCATGACGTAGATATGGGAGGTGGATGGATGATCGTTCGGATATTGTAATTACATTTTACACATCTTATACAACGTGCAAATGTAACTACGATCCAACCCTTTTGATAAGTTGTATAACAAAATAATGTAAAAACACATGTGAGGACATAATAATATAAAAAAATTTAAACCAAGATTTATACATAAAAAAATATAAAAACACTGTTCGGTTGAGACGTCTCCGACTCGGTTCCTACTCTGTGTGGTCTTACTATGTCAGCTGTGTCAGACGTAATATATCTTAAAATTAAAAAAATAGTGGCTAAAGACGTATCCGAAAAACTAGTCGAGCCGTTTGGTAGTCGGCTCAAGCCATGAGCCGAAATGTGCTGGAGCCGTCTCCAAGATATTCGGATAGGACACGACGGCGTCAATAGGTCTCAAAGACGTTTCGGAGGATTTGGGACACGTGGCCACGTCTTAGTGGCTCTTTTTATCAAAGGTCATGGGAATCGGTTAAGGTGACTAGAACATCTCACAGAGACGGTTCCACTGGCTATTTTCGTAAAGTGGGGGTGGTCAACGGCTATTTTCGTGATTTTCCCATTTAAAGAAACTATGTCCAACATGTAGCTTGAGATTCTTCATTCTAAATTAAGTATATTACTTTTCATATATCTGTATAAGGCGATGAAGTATACTCTAATCATATTTCCAG
Organism: Ambrosia artemisiifolia; assembly: GCA_032199755.1. Classification (NCBI taxonomy): domain Eukaryota; kingdom Viridiplantae; phylum Streptophyta; class Magnoliopsida; order Asterales; family Asteraceae; genus Ambrosia; species Ambrosia artemisiifolia. Next base: position 16,745,517 of record CM063523.1, read on the forward strand.
AGTTTTTTTCCAAATAAGTGTTCTTTGAAAACTTATTTACCAAAGTGGGTACTTTTTGAAATGTTACTCTTTTCTCACTCCTATCACTCCTAATGTTATTGGATTAAAATTATTTTATGGAAAGCTTATTTAATACTTTCTAGATTCTCGTATAAACCTTTTCTCCGAAAAAATTAAAATATTATTTTAACATAAACCTTTTTATTATCTGAAATATTTAAAATATTATTTTAACAAAGACCTTTTTATACTTTCACATAGAGGTGTACAAACCGGGTAACCGGTTTTAAAAAAAACCGGTTTTAACCGGTTTTTTTAAAACCGGTTTTTTTACTCCTTAAAAAATTGGTTTTTTTTTAAAACCGGTTCGGTTTTAAAACCGGTTTTTAGTGATTAAAACCCAAACCGGTGAAACCGGTTAGGGTCGGTTTTTAAACCGGTTTAACCTAAAAAACCGGTTTTTTTATTTAAAAAATCGTTTTTTTTTTTTTTAAAAATCGGTTTTAAAACCGGTTGTTCCTTGGTGATGAAAAACTGAAAAAAAAAACCGGTTTTTTTTAAATAGGTTTTTTTTTAAACCGGTTTCGATTCCAATATAGGTTTTTTTTTAAAAACCGGTTTTTTTGTACACCTCTACTTTCACATATCTCGTGTTTTATTTTTGAATATTTAAATACGTTTTGTTATAATCTCAAATTTGTAAAAAGAAAACAAATGCACTTTTTTTAAAAACACAATCAACCTGAATGTGTCTTATATGGTATATTTAATAATCTTGCGAACATTATCTTAACTAGTAGGTTGCCCAGGTTGCGCGTTGCGCAACCGTTGGGCATGGTTGTTATTGTATTGTCAAGCGCAAATTAAAGCAGCATGATAAGTAGTCTTAATTTGTTTTGCTGCATTAATGTAACAGCCTACAAAAAAGAAAGTTTTGCAGTTGCAGTTTTTATGATTAACCAAAAAAAATGGCATCAAATGTGGCCGGTAAAGCCGGCATGATGTTACTAACAGTCATAATAAACAAAGTTGCGCAAAAGCAATGCGCTACAGCAGTCCTACGTTGTTGAGTTGAACAAAAACAGACACAGGAAGCCAGTATTCAGACAAAACAAAAGACGATACAATTGTTATAGTATTTGCATCGCATTCATGAAACAGTTTGAAACCAACAGCTTGTATAGTAAACCAAGAAGCATAGTGTGGTTGCTAGTTTGTGTTATTCATCAGTTGGTTGTCGGTTTCTTTGCGGGATTCCCAGGTGTTGTTATTAAAAAAAATGTTGTTAAGAAAGACAGTGAGAAAAAGGTCTTGTTGAAGGTTGGAAAAAGGGCTATACCTTCTTTGTCAAACAATTTGCGTCTCTCACTTGCATCCCTTTTTTACTCGTTCACAGAAGCGGTTATAGGAGCGGGAGTGGTTGGTGTTGGAGTTGATTTGCGCTAACTAAAACCTTCAGCACAGAAAGTAAATGTAAACAAATTAACAAATAAAAAAAATTATGTGCAACCTTAAAAGTTTAGCTACAGCTTACAAAAAGTTAATATACATCCTAAACAACCTCACAAGTCAGTTGCCAAAGTAATTGGTCAAAAGTTTTTGAGTTGTAAAAGTATGAAATCAAATGATACTGCAACACAAGTTCCATCATAAATATCAATGGTCAGACTTAAGATTATCACTTTAAACAAAAAGATGCCTGGTGGTTCCTTTATCATTTACAATTTCATTTTTAGTCAAGCCTACATTTAGTCAACTCTACAAAGAAAGTATAGTAATTTGCTAAAAAAAGGTGAATAAACTCCTTTTGAATGGTCTCACCTGGTCATATCTTTTTAACTGAATTCTTAATTCAACCCAAACAAAAACGTTTAATACAGAACCAAAGGTCTGAGATACCAGTTTAGGCGAGGTGACGGCATCAAGTATAAATCACCACTTCGGCAACTCATTTAAAACCAAACCAACATGTTTGTTAGTCAAACCAAACCAACATTTGTGTGCATCTATACGTTGTGTATCTATATATTCAGTGAAGTTCTCATAAGTCTATGCATTAACAGCTGTGATAAATCTTTGACCTTCCCTTTTTTTTCCAGCCATTAACACGTACTTAATGTTGCATAATATTCAAAGCAAAAACACTATATAAACAATCAAATACCCAAACACATGAACCACATTGCTGAAATTCCTTTTTCTTAAATAACCTAAACTAACATACATGTCGCAAATGTCGCCTAACGCCTAAAATCAGCTGCATATACTAATTTCAAATTCCAATTCCACATATCGCCTAACACTCATTTAATCAACTCAACATACAGATACTTTCCACATCTCGCCTAATGCATATAGTCAATTACAATCGCTTCGACATAAAAACAATAATGTCGCCTACACACTCCAATAACCCGGAAACATGAAATGACAATCTCTAATGCTTAACATCAGCTGCATATACTAATTTCAAATTGCCTTTACACATATCGCATTTTTCCACATTTCGGCTAATGCATATAGTCAGGTACAATCGGTCCGATATAAAAACAATAATGTCGCCTACATACTCCAATAACCCGAAAACATGGAATGATAATGTTTTCGCAGACTCTCACTCTTTTGTGACTTCTCAAAATACCAAGGACAACAGGCCAATTAAATTTCGACAACCTAACTCTTTAACCAACTTTACTAAAAACACAAAAAGGAACACACAATTGCCACAAACAGCCATCTTAGTTAGAGCACATTATTCATGTTGCTCGTTGAATTAAATACGAATCATTTTTAAAGTTTACAATACATGGAGAGCCTAGAAAGATCACAACTCTACACTACAATTGCAACAATTTAAATACCATGTAAACACCATCAACTAAATTGCGACAACTTAACTACCATATGAACACCAGAAGACTAAATATAATCCTAAAGGCAATGAGGCAACCTAGTAGACAAAACATAAGCAGTAGGAAAAAATCAACCCAAAATTTTTATTAAGGCATTTAAGCAAATACTTGTTGTAATTCAACAGACCCAAAAACAGAGAAGCAGGAAAAAATTTAAGTCAACAAAAAGGCATGCAACAACAATTTGTATTTATAATAGCGTAAACGAACGCCTCAAAACTCAACCACAAATTTCAATCCCAAACTAATTCAACAAAAACATAAAGAAACTGACTTACATATCTTATTTATTTACGATTCACCCTTATCAACACTCCATTAATCAGCACACAACCCACACTCCCAACGATCAATCCCAAACTAATTCCACCAAAAAAACCCTTTTACAAAAACCTTCCAAATCACAACTAAACTAAAAACCACTCCAATAACAACCATCATGATGACGAAAATATTCGGCCAACAATACAACCAGCATCAAAAGGTTTAAACCTCACAGTCACGACCAACACAACCAACACATCAATCTCACAAAATGAAAAAAAATAAAAACCAAATAATCAAATACTAATCGACTCAGATCTGAAAAGATCATCATCATCGTTGAAAAAGCAGGAAAAATACTAATCGACTAAGATCTGAAAAGATCATCATCGTCGTTGAAAAGGCAGAAAAGAGCGACGAACAAAAATCCTCATCATCGTCACCAACAACAGACCGCTCAATGGCACTACGGTTGCAACAGGAGCTGCTATACCAAGTAGCAAACCAACATCATTTTCGGGTAGGTAGACGGTTCGATGGTTGACAGCATGCGAGAACCGACCTTAAAAACATTCGATTCTACACCGACCATGATAAATCAGGAACATCTCAGATGAAATAAACCAACAAAAACAACCCCCCCCCCCCCCAAAAAAAAACCACCGCCGCCGTTGACGGGAAGCCGGCAACAACCCTTTTTCTATTTCTCTTTCTCTCTCTCTAGATACCCATATGTTTCTCTCTCTCGGAAACGACCGACGGTCGAAAAAATCCCAATAAAATCACCAATAAATTTGATGTTAAAGAGAGAAAGGAGAAAGATGAGAATGCTTCGAGAGAGAGAGAGAGAGAGAGAGAGAGATAGAGAGAGGGAGAGCTTTGAAGCCCGAGAAAGAAAGAAAGAGTGAGTAAATAAAATCAACACACGTGAAACGTGGACAGGCTACTAACAGAACACCTGTAAACCACCTTCCTAAAACAACTTAAAAAAAAGGAAGAAAAACCGTGCCTCAGAGGAATCGAACCGGAACAACAAAGCAGACAAAGCCTCACCCAAACCAGCTGCACTACATCATCCTTTGTTACAACATATCAAAACCATTAGTATATAACACCTTAATCATAATGTAGGGGGCACTATTCATGGCCATTGATAAATTAACATATAGGATAATTTTACTTTTTTTTAATAAAGTGCTTACTTAGAAACACATTAAAAAAGATTTTATGGCTCATATAAAAATATGTAGCTATGTTTAAAATAATTTACAAATATTCATTTTTCATGTAGCTGATCAAGAAATAATTTACGGATATTTTCTTTTGTCATATACAGTTATTCGTTATTTTATTTGATCTTGGTTTAAAATAATTATTTACTTTAGTATCAAGTTTTCTAATTTCCTCTGCTAATTTATAAAAACGATGTAGGGTTTTATTACTAAAAAATGTAACATTTTAATATAAATTTCTACCTTTTTTTGTAAAAATGTATAATCAGAGATTTAGTATGCAAAAAGTTACATTCGGATTAAAATGAGTTGCGTTCTTGTAAACCCGTAAATTTTCGTGTTGTGTTCAGATTCGTATACCTAACAAGACTTTTGGGTTTAGGTCATGTTTGAAACATACCTGTAACTTTTTATAAAGGTGTAAAACAAAAAAAAGTTTATAAAAATACTATTTTTATGAAAGTAAAAAATATTAAAAAAACGCCCTATAATTGCTCACGAAGCAATTTTTAAGTTTACGGTAGCTTTTTTTATCACTTGTTAAATAACATACTATTAGATAAAATAAGAACACCAAATCTAAAAAATAAAACGTGGAACATATTTTACCTTATCACTTAAAAAATTATGGAATAAATAATATTAGGATTAAGGAGTGAGAAAATTATTTTTATCTAATAAGATTGAGAGAGTATAAAAGATAACTTTAAAAAGTACCCATTTTGGTAAATACTTTTAAAAGTACCCATTTTGTTAAATAAGTTTTTTAACTACACATATTTAGAGGTCATATTCTCTACTTTATCTCTTTTTACGGTAACTCACTTTAAGGAAATGATTTAATGTCCCTTAACTCTACCTCATTCCTTTAACTTTCTCTCTTTTGACTCATGTTAACATGTTAACTTAGTGCCACTTTAATGCCCCTTAACATGGGAAGTGAGTTGGGTACAATAAAAGTTAAAATGTCACGTCATCATTAACACCCTTGATGTGAAGGTACACCCCATGGCCTAATTATTCATATTGTAGATTTGTATCCTGCTTTATACAAATGGTAATATCTTGTTTCATTTAATTTATTGAAAATTGAGAATTAGATAATAGAGGGATACAAAGTATCCTTAATGTACAAAGTATAAGAAGCCATGAGAAATTGCCACTTGTCAACCTAACCAAACCATGATTAACCTAATTAAACTATATTTAAACTCAATTGTAGTTAAACCAAGGACAAATCAGTAACCTAGACTCCTTCAACACCACTACCAGATCCAAAGCCCTTAAACGCCCCAACACAGATCCAAATCGTAGACGACATTTCTCCGACCATTCCTTCACTTCCGGTCATCTTCTCCGGTTGAGTTCTCCCCGCCGACACAATTCCGGTCATCACTTTCTCAAACCCAAAAAAGAATTGGTTCCAAGACCTTGAATAATTGTGCAAGCATGAAGCTGTTTCAAAGAATGAATATCTTGACAGTACTCAAATGAATGAGCCAATTTTTGTGGTGAAAAAGAAGGGTCTGAAGGTATTGTTTCTGCCCCGACACCACGACCACCCACGATCCTCACCTTCCTGTTTCATTACCAATTACTGTACTGGCTTATAAAGTGAATACTGTACCGGTCAACTTCATCCTTGTCAAAACCGGCTTCACACCCAAACCAGGCACATCTCCTTTGGTTTGCAAAGCACTGATAATGACAGGAAGAGGAAAGCTGGTTGTATGAGGTTTGAATAGGGAAAAAGTGAGGAAAATGTGAGTTTTAATTATACTAAATGCGTTTTACAAAACCAAGTGCGTTTAACAAAAAAAACAAGTGCGTTTTACAAAAACCAAAGGCGTTTTACAAAAACCAAGTGCGTTTTACAAAAACCAAATGCGTTTTACAAAAACCATGTGTGTTTTACAAAAACCAAGTGCGTTTTATAAAAAACCAAGTGCGTTTTGTAAAAACTAGTTTAAATGGTGTTTAAAAAACCAAATGCGTTTTATAAAAAAACCAAGTGCGTTTTATGATTTTCTGTTTAACAGTTTCTGATGTTCATTGTCTGAAACTTTTTTGAAAGCCATTTTTTTTCTTTAATTCTTCTTCTATTATCAACATCGTTCGTTTCTGTGAATAATACATGCGTTGATAGTGATTTTTGAATATGATTCGACTAATTTTATCAATTGAATTATCATACTCTGTTTTTTTCTATTTTTTGCAAATACGTTTTGATTTTGTTTGTAATCGAATTGTTTAATCATTCTGAACGTTTAATCGAGTTGAAAACGATGAAAAATCAGGTTCAATCGATGAAAATTTTTGCATCGATTATGTCTGTTGTTATGATTTCATAGAAATTTAAACGTATTTTTCCTAATTTACCCTTGGTTAGATTAACCCGAATATGATTAGGATTGTTAATTACCATCTTGCCACCGCCTAAATCTAATGGCTGAGAATGCTTCTTACACTTTGTATGTTAAGAAACTTTGTACATTAGCCTCTCTCTAGATAATATTAATAAGCCTTAGTATTTAAATAGTGATGTTTTAGGTTTTTTCATTTGACTACTTTTTTTTTCTCATTTTAACCACCAATTTTTTTATTAAGTATTTTTTCCCTCATTTTGATCACACAATGTTTTTTTACTTTTTGTTTAAATTTTTTTTCCCGTTTTGGCCACCAGCTTTTTTATTAATTTTTTTTCCATTTTGGCCCTTTTCTCTTTTTGTTAACATTTTTTTTATTTTTAGCACCAAATTTTTTGTTAAGTTTTTTTTCCCTCATTTTGGCCACACAATGTTTTATTACTTTTTGTGTAAGTTTTTTTTACCCCGTTTTGGCCACCGACTTTCTTATTAAGTTTTTTTTCCGTTTTGGCCCCTACATAATGCGTTTTTTACCCAATTTCGCACGTTTCGTTAACTTTTTTTTTCTCATTTTGACAACTAAATTTTTTGTTAAGTTTTTTCCCCTCATTTTGGCCACACAATGTTTTTTTACTTTTTGTTTAAGTTTTTATTTCCCGTTTTGGTCACCAACTTTTTTATTAAGTTTTTTTTTCCCATTTTGGCCCCCGACATAATGCATTTTTTTACCCAATTTCGCCCGGGTTCAGTTTTTGTTCGTTTATTATCTATATATTTAACGACCACGAAATGAATAGCTGCTTCATTCTAACGTACGCAGCCGGCCACCGACCACGTCTATCGTGTGCCATGTCCACCATGTGTCGCGGACCGCAGGAGATTCCCGGTATTCTCCGCGTAGCCGCTGCCACTTTTGTATTTTCTCATTGTCCAAGGTTAGTCTCTATGCCTTTATCGGTTACCAAAATCCACATTAACACGTCATGTGAAAAACGCGCAACGCGCATATTAATACACCTAGTTTTCTTTAACAACATCAAATCTACATCGTAGATAAAAAATAATAAATAAATGGAATCCACAACAATGCTATTAAAGATGTAATAGGTCATCTACCTTACTTTAAATCTCTAAAAAAAAGCTAAACAAAAAAGAATCATTCTAGCATTAAACTCATAATAAATTAAATAAAAAATGTCGTTATTTCTAAATATTTTCTAGTAAACTTTTTGTTTGATTTCATCTTCTTATTTGCCTCTAAATTCATGTATCCACTCGTGTTCGTGATCAATTGGTCAATAAATTCTTTATAGCTACTCTCTATCCATGTGCACTAGATGTATCACGGGTCATATCACAAGATATCCAAATCAAAGGTTCACGGGTAGCTCTTCATCATCTTTGACTTGTCAACCAACTTGAACCCAAACCCCCTCACTTGGAATTTGTTGGTGAACCACAAACAAAAGGTAATAGTTCGCTGGAGCAATGTAGCACGACGGTGGCGCCACCACCGTCACTTTGTACTTTCCCTTGCCGACAGGCACGGTGGTGTTCCCGCCTTCGAGGATCAACAACCTTTGATTCATAGAAAACGAGTGTGTGTTAAAAGAAGGCGCCACCATTGTCACCAATACTTGTTTTGGGTCAACGTGACCCAAAACCTTGAACCGGACGATTACTTGGTCCCCGTACCCAAACCGGATTGGGGTACCAAGTAATATCATGGGTCGTAAGTAGGATAATCTTGGATCCAAATATGAAGGTGAAAACGCCTCTAATCTTAGTTCTGTAGGATAAAGTACGTTTGTGAAATTATAATATATGTGAGGGTTACTTCCGCCAACGAGCACCCGACCATCACGAATCAAAATTGCGGTAGAGTGATACATCCGTGGTATAGTGCTTGGGGTTTCAATCTTGAACCGGCGCCCTAACATGTTATCGGGCTTGTACACCACCGGGTAAAGAACCGGGTTCATCCCGTACTCCCATCCCGCAGTACCCTTCGATGCACCATTAATGATCAAAACATCACCATTCGGTAATAGCAACATGTCACCCATCACGCGAGCCAACGGCATCATCTCCATAACCCATTTCGGATTTGGGTCGGATATCTTTATCCTACCACAAGTTTTTAGTGCTCCATCAAACACCCCCTTTTGAGCATTTACAAACGCCCCTTTCGGGGCCCCACCGCACACCAACACCTCAACCTCAGCTACATTCCGTTGCACAATACGCAACGGAAGTAGTACAGCCGACCCGGTACTCGGGTAATTCCTCGGGTCCCCACCCGGAATTTCCGGGTAATTTTTAACCACCCGGTTCCGCAAATAATCAAACATAATCGCACGATTATTCGCGAAAATAAACAAGTTTCCATCCGGATTCAAAAACACAAAAGGATATAAATTATTTTCAAGATTCAGATCATTCGTTTGTACCAAAAATGGCATACTATACGCCTTCTCCAACATCGAAACCTTCGGGTAAAACTCATAATTATACTGCCTACGGCCGCCAATAATAATCTGGCGGCCGCCAGGCAGTAAATGATTAGTAGCATACCATCTCCTATTAATCAACCCCTCTTTAAACTCCTTCCAATCACATTCATCACACGATTTATAAACTCTAACAACATGATCACCATCGTTAAACCCTCCGGTTTGAACGATGGTGCCATCGGGGACCAAAGACCCCGAAGAACACCACACGTCCGTTTGCACCATAAGCGGACGAAAACTATTCGAATCAATATCATATTCGATAGAATGGGCCGTGCAATCCTTCTTCAACACGACTTCGTGTCTATCTTCGCGGCATTTACCGTCGGCCAACGAGAGATTTGAGGCCCCGAAATCGGTACGGTCGTATATTAGGACACGGTCAGTAGGGAGGAGTTGCATGTGCATGGCTGTAATGCCAATGTTGGGTTGAAGGAGGGTCCATTTGCTGGTGGTGATGGAGGCGGTTATGGTGGTTGTAAGGAGGAGATAGAGGAGGAAGGTTGTTAGGGTTAAGGCCATGACGATGGTGGGGGTTTATGGTGGTGAGTATAGTCAAGATTTATAGAGTGTTAGTTGGTGGAGATGGAATAGAAATCTACGGGGGATCTGTCACACTTAGATTGACTATGTAACAAGTCTCCTAAAACTACTGAACTTATGTTTTTTTTTTTAAGTGAAAAATATAAGGATATAAATGTATCTATATATTTATAAATCTGTTTTACTATAGCTAACAAATAACTAAATGAAATGAATGTGAATAGATAGATTTATATGTATCACGTCTAACAATCATATAACACAACAATGGTAAGGGGTTGTTTGTTTGATAGCCTCTTAATCAACCTCTTAACCATTCAGGTCTGAATCATTCAGCATTCAGACTGTTTGTTTCAACATCTGAATGGAATGATTAAGTGCTGAACTATTAAGCTAATAAGGGATGCTGAATGATTTAGTTCTTAATCATTCAAAGTCTCTTAACTATTCAGACCAAATGTATAGATAGATTTATTTAAGTAAACATCATTAGCAGTGTAAGTTACTTTTTTATCAATTATATTAAATAAGATTAAAAAAATTAAAACAAACCTTGAACTGGAATGAAAATAAACATATTATATATACTAAATTATATCCCGAAAGCTTTTCGGGATAGATAAATCTAGGGAAAAATGACGAGAATGACCCGTTGATCAACGCATTTACGAGAATAGCCTCCGGAGAAGTCTCGTTGGAGACGGTTCACGATTCCCAAGCCGTCTGAGGCGTCTCCTGAGACGGCTTGGGCCCAGCCAATAGAAAACCGCCCCGTCTACCCATGACGTCGAAAAAACGCCACGTTTACCCATTACATCTCTGGAGCCGTCTCGTGAGTCCCGAGACGTCTCGGATGTCTTCGTCTCCGGTGAGTCCCGAACGTCTCCGGTTTCTTGTCTGACTGTTCAGTTTTCCACCTCCCCCCTATATATACCATTCTCCGTCCGACTCCTCCACTACCACTACCACCGTCTCATTCATACAAAAGAAAATAGCACCCCAACGTTGGACAGAGGAACAAGAAATCGCACTAGTATCAACGTGGCAACATGTCGAAGATAGCCCACACCCAACAAACAAGTGGTACCGTATCTTACATGAATACAATCGGTTGGTGGGAGGCTTAGACCGAACCATCGACTCACTTAGCCGTAAGTGGAACGACTTGAACACGAAGTGTCAGCTCTTCAACGGGTACCACTATCGAACACTTCGATCGGTACCTTCAGACATGCCCGAAGACGAGGCCATCAGATATACCAAAAAACAGTATCAATCCAAACAGCACAAAAAATTCAAACATGTGTCTGCCTAACAAATGATGAGGGACCGTCTTAACGTGTAGCTTATTTAACTTTTGTAGTAATTTATATATTTATTTTATGTTTTTATTAATAGAATGAATCTTATGTTTATTATGTTTTATGCACGTTTATTTTATTTTTTCATGGCTTTTTTGATGATTTGCTAAAAAAACGTCGCCGGAGACGGCTCCGGAGACGTCATGGGTAGACGTGGCATTTTTCTGATGTCATGGGTAGACGGGGACGTTTTCTCTTGGCTGGGCCAAGCCGTCTCGGGAGACGCCTCAGACGCCTTGGGAATCATGAACCGTCTCCAACGAGACGTCTCTGGGAGCTATTCTTGTAAATGCGTTGGTCAACGGGCTATTCTCGTCATTTTCCCTAAATCTAATATGATATGATAAAATATGTGTTATGATGTAACATACAAAATAATTTACAATAATATGAAAAAACAACAATTTTAATCATGTGAATAAAAATGAAAATATATATTAAAAAGAAGATGTATGTTTGGATGAAGAGCAGAGCTAGAAACAACAATTGCAGGGCATGATTGAGGCTATAGTCTTGAAGGTGTGACTTTTTTTGGAAAGGAATAGTTTTAACCTATTCTGCTCTTGTTGAAAATAGAATTCCTAGTTTGAATATTATTAGTGACTTTGTAGACATGATTAATAAATTACCCAAACACATTGTTTTTTTTTTCTGTATAAACAAATACCGACAAAAAAATCATTTTTTTTTTCGTTTTTTGTATAGCACTATGGTACTCGTTAGGAAGATAATAAAACGTTCGTTAATTTGGTGTAATTTTTTTTATAAAAATCTCGTATATAAAAGTTATTAACTTTTTAAAATTATGAGAAAAACATGAGAGACAAAGAGATTGTTTGATGGAAATAAAGAGGATGCTACATGACACACTCAAGGAGGAAAGATGACCTCTTTGAGCGCCATATAGGATTTCATGCTTTGAAATATTAATATACTAGCTTATACCCCGAAAGCGTCTCGGGGTTGAAAATTTTAATATGACATGATAAACATAAGTTTTATTACTAAGAATCATTTCTAAAGAATCAATTATATAGAGCAAAACCCCATATCATATCGATTCATCAATTACAAATCCATATTAAACCTACCATTCTAATAATACTAATACTAATAGTAATATTATCATCGTAATCATGGGATTGACTTTGTTAGTGACTGCGTAATGTTTCAAAGTATCAAACTACAACCTAAATAAGCATCATAGTCTTAGAGATAGGCTTTACTAAGGTTTTTTTATAAATATATTTTATAAATATTAAACATAGAGCATATATATCACAAAGTCAACTGATAAATAACTGAAACTATAAACGGAAACTCAAGTATTTAACGGACATAAACTGAAACCTAACTAAGTCGTTAACTTATTATCAGTAGTTCATGTTATCAGAAATTTAGTCATTAGAAGTGTTCCTTTCCTCATCAGTAGTTCATTATCAGAGGTTTTTTCATCAGGAGTTAAACCATCAGTAGTTAAGCTTTCAGAGGTTGTAACTTCTTCTTCAGTAGTTTTATTATGGATTTGGCCCATTAATGTTTATATGCCTCAATTTGTTTTTGGACTTCTTTTGGATTTAGCCCAATAATGTTTATTAGGCCCGAATTACTTTTGGGATTTTATTTCTTATTAGGCTCAATTATTGGTATTAGGCCCAACAATTTATATGGATACATACATATACATATATATGATATACATATATACACACACAAAGACACATGTGTGTGTTGATCGAATTATGAAATAATACACGTAATTAAGAGTTTTAACAAGCGATTGGCTTAAAGTTGTTCTTGGACATTTGTTTTTGGTCTTTTTTTTTAGATTTTGGCCCAACAATGTGTATTAGGCCCGTATTAATTATTGCATTTTATTTTTTATTAGGCCCAATAATTGTTATTAGGCATGAATTAGTTTGTGACTTTATTTGTATTAGTCGAATAATGTGTGATATAATTTTTCAACCCCGTGTGTTACACGGGCCGTTAGATTAGTGTCCTCTATAAAGGAGGTCACCCCTCCCTTGTAGAGGACCATGTTATGTTGCTATAAGCAATCCAACACCATTATTTATGTCTGCTATCACGAGTAATATTACTCTAGGCGGTCGCCTCCCTTCACTTGGCCCTATCCTCCTTTTCTTGTAGATTCGGTTGAAGTCACGAAGTGGTACAAATGATTATAATCTGCAGCAACACGAGTGTCAAACGGTCAAACCATACTTATCTTCCGTTTAAGGTAAGTAACATTCGTTGTTTCTTCAGTCGGTGAGGTACTGACTAGCGATTAATTGGGATTAGTAGGGATTAATCGAATTGGGATTTTATATGTAATTTCAGTTTTATATATATACACACACATTTTATATGTAGTTTATTTTATGTAGGCATGTCTCAACCCCTTCCTCAACTCATATTTTTAAGTATATAGGATTAATCGACATAATTTATAAGTTATGGTCCGAATCTAGCTAAAATTCGCAGATTAATTTTAGCCGGAATTTAGCTGGAATCACTAGATTAATCGGTTTTTACTCGGTAACCCTCCGACTAACAATTAATCCGAGGCTAGACAAGATTTTTACAACATAGCACATAATCATATTCAAAACTCATCCAAGAATAACTTGATATATCTAAAACTAAAGTACAATCCTATCAATTTTAAACTTTTTTATAATCATAAACCTCTAAATTTATAGAAATCTTAAAATATGACAAATTTCATACATGTCAGCATTATTAACTAGCTAAAAAAATACAAATATCCCAATTATTTATAGTTGGGTTGAAGTCACTTGCTTCAAAATTAGTGAGAAATAGTGTATTCTTATTAATGACAAATACTTGTACTTGCTAACCAAATGACAAAGAAAGATTTACAAAATTGATGAACCCTTGATGTCGTTTATATAGTGGATTCTTCACTTGTCCTTTACATTGGTTTAATTGGAGTTATATCGAAAGCAGGTATACTATATGTCTCTTTACATTAGTCTAATTGGAGTTCTATCAAAAGCACCTATACTATATGTCTCTTTTTCCTTATTGTAAGTCTTTGGGTCTTCGTTCTTTTCTAATCAAATATAGGTTTGACTCTCTTTCTCTGATGTACAATGTCATATTTTGTTTGTGGGTCCCAAAGTTTACCAGGAGTAGATCGTTCATCCTTCCCTCTTGCCTTTAGGATGTGATGCGTTGTGAATTTCGATTTTCAAGAGAGGTGAAGTTGGCATCTTCTATCTTTTAAGGGGAAGTGGCTTTCAACCTAACCCCGCCTTCGAAGACCCAAGGGAAAACTAAAAAAATGCATATTTTTTACATTGTAATTATTTATCAAACTTTTAATTTGTATGATAATATAATAACATTAAAATATTTTGATTTATGTGCGGGAAACAACATTGGTATCATGTCACTATCACCTACTATCATCCACATACCTAAATGGCTAAACCCAATAAAAAACTTACAAGTATGCTATTAACACTTTAGTTTCCGATCCAAATATATCGGATTTTAGATTTTCAATTTGTTTAAGTGTTTATTTTCTCCATGCACCAATGGGCTTATAGCCTAGTGGTACCCACTACCAATGATAAGTGTTGGGCATGAGAGGAGACAAGTTCGAATCTTGTGGGCATCACTTTGAGGTATTTTGCCGGGATCATAACCCTTGTGGGGTGGGATGATCGGTATCCATTATGGATACCAGAAGCCAGAGGGTCTCCTCCACATACCCTTTTTTTTATTTTCTCCATGCATGTTCTTAAGTATTACTTATCTCAACTAACTATACTACATGTACAAATAGTTTGGGTTCTTAAACATTACTACATACGTTGACTAACCATAAGTGCCTCTTGTGAACTGGTCGGTCTTTTGCTTTTCTTGTTGAATCGTATACCATAATACCAAATCGGATTTGTAAGCCGCTCGGGCCTAACTAGGTTAAAGAGACATGTCTCCTAATTGATATGTGGAATGGATGAAACTTCTTAGCTTGAGAAGGTATGGGACAAGTAATCACTTTATAAATGGGAATTGTGATAAAAACTTGTAACTTTGAGTAAGAAATTGTTTTAGAGTTGAAACTAATACTTCAAATTATTTTAACAAATTTCCAGACATAAAGCGACAAAAAGATATGCATAAATTATTAACGGTGTACTATTGGCCCATTGATTGTGGGCTACGGCTCACGAGTCATGCATGCATAAAGTTAAATCACGGACCATCTTGTTTCTTAAGGGGGGTTGCAACCAACCACGGTTTTTTTTTTCGAACTTCACTGATATACACCAATCCTGTATTGTTACATCACATCACTAATTTACTTTACTAAAACAGAATTTTAAAGGTAACGCTTCACTAAAATGTTTTTTTTTTATTTTTTGTTAAATAAACATCAATTAAACATATTATTCGTCTTCAACTCGCTTGACAAGATCCATGAAAAATTCAAGGCAACTATCGGTTGGGTTTAAAATCGGTTGCACTACGAGTAGGGGAATGCAAATTTGATCTTCTTCAACGTCACTTATTTTTTTAAAAGTAAAAAGGAAAAATAAAAAAAAAAATATGAGATAATTTGTGTTTTACCATAGAAATTTTTTTATGTAAACTACTTTTAAAACGGTCAATTGAAGAAAAAATTGTCAAAAAATAGTACTGTTGCAATTAAAAAAATATTTTTTAATGGTTAAAATTGGACCATTGAATTTAAAAATACTGGTTCAAAGCCATTAAAAATAAGCGGTAAAAAGGTCTACGGGACCCCTACCACTACTAGTGGCAGCAGTACTACCATGCTAGTAGTAAGGTACAGGGTACCTATGAGTAATTCTGTTTGTGCCCCATAAGGCATTTCAGACCATTGTTTCGATTGTAGTAAGCTTTCTTTAATCAAAAGTCGAATGCTTAAAAAGAAAGAAATTCATGTGGATGTGAAGCATTTTTATTAAGCATAACTATATTAAATTTTTATCAAACTGATTTGATTAAATGAAGTTCTAAAATTGATCAAGGTCAAAAGTTTGCTTGGTAAAACAGATAATGTAAATTTTTGACGACAGCGTTAACCAAACATTTTTTGTAATGGTTTTTTTAATAATACGTAGTAATGTTAATTTTTTCGTGATAATCTAAAGTCCACCTTGACTTATTTACAGTCCTACCACCGCACTATTTGAAAATCGAAAATATATATGTTCATAATACTAGCGTTCTTTGTATACGCTTGCAGAACAAAACATATTTAATGTGAAATGAATTTAAATATTAAGTTAAAAAGTATAGTGAAAAAAATGCTCCCTAGTGTGTGAGAAAGTGAAAATCTTGATACAACTTGAGAACCTCCGTCAAAAACATCATTGATGGGTGATTATTGAAGCTCATGGATGCAAAGACAGAAATGGAAAAACAAAGTGATTAGGATACCAGAGTGACGCAAGAGCTCTTTAACAGCTGGGGTAGCTTTGAAAATTAGTCATCTACTAAAGCTTACAACTACTCACCACCATTGACAAAGCTCCACTCACAGAAACCGTCTTTACAGCCACGCCACGCCTCATCCAATTGATATGGTTCACATCATTACAGCCACGCCACACCAATTGATATGGTTCACAGAGCTGCAGTAAGGTGGCAAGGGCCCCTTATAGAGCAATCCCAAGAATATCCCATATAATTACAATGTGAGAAGCTACTTGATCTAACTAGATTTCTCCAAGAAACCAGATCTAGTTTTCTGGAACCAAATTATATATACTTTCATACAAGCCAAGCCAATCTCTAACAGTTAACGAGCACAACTACATTCAGCTGGTCCGATTCCAACACTCTTTGATGTTGGAAAGATTGGTATAGTATGCTGGACAAATCAAACAGAGCCAACAGTTGAGCACCATCATCAGCACAAACACAATTCAAGATTTAGAAAAACACCACATTAATATCCACATACAGCCAAATCTTACACAACTTATCAGTTGTATAGCATCATTTACATCCTAAAATAGAAGGGTTCTTCAAGTTTCATCCCCAAAACATTACCAACGGAATCTAGGAAAAGTAATAACGATGCAGAAGAAGGCAACACGAACCTTCATCTGCAACAAGCATTCAAACAAACAAACTAAGCACGCTCTCCACGGATACGCCTTGCGAGCTGGATGTCCTTTGGCATGATTGTGACCCTCTTGGCATGAATGGCACACAGGTTGGTGTCCTCAAAGAGTCCAACAAGGTAGGCCTCAGCTGCCTCCTGAAGAGCAAGCACAGCATGGCTCTGGAACCTCAGATCAGTCTACAAGAACACATTTTGGAAATCAGTTCACCATAAGAACAAATATAATCAACTTATAACCCAGAAACTGAATAAATATAATTAGCTTATGACTTAAAAATTGAACAAATGTAATTAGACTTAAACATAGCTGTTGAGCACATACACTCAGCATTTATCAAAGAAATTGAACGAACAAGTATAATTAGCTTTTCACATAGAAACTGAACATATATTATTTGCTTTTCACATAAAAATTCAACAAACGCAACTAGCATGTCATCAAAATTGAACAAAAACTAGCTTGTCATAGAAATTGAACATTTAACAAATTTTGACAATGAAAAGGTCTAATAACCTATATATTGAACAACTACAAATAACTAAGGGGCTTTTTAGTAGCCTCTTAATGATTCATAACCTCTTAATTAAGAGGTAACCTTAAGTCTAAGTGGTTAGAAGGTAGCCTCAAAGATGTTACCTCTTAACCATTCAAACTTTAGGTTATCTTTTAACCATTAAGAGGCTATCAAAAGGCCCCTTGGTTAAAAAAATATACAACTACTGACATATATACTGAACATATATAATAAACTTTTAACATATAAATTAAACAAATTAAAAGTTAACCAAATATAATTTACTTTTTTTTTACAATTTATCATCTAACCTTGTAATTGAACAAAAATAACATAAATAACTTCAACTTTTACCGTAGAGATTGAACACAAACAATTAACTTTTAATATAGATTTAAACAAACATAATCAACTTAACCTAAAATTGAACGCATATAACTAACTTTTAACAGTGTAATTGAACATCTATAATCAACACAAAACCTTAAAAAAACTTCTCCTACAATTAACATTAACCTATAAATTCCACAAACGTTAACATTTAACCTAATTATTAGACACAAACCTTGAAATCCTGAGCAATTTCACGAACAAGCCTCTGGAACGGCAATTTCCTGATCAACAGCTCAGTACTCTTCTGATACTTACGGATCTCACTATAATCCATAAAAAACATCATTAATTCACATAAAAACACACAAATTCAAATCTCAACCAAAAAAAAACATTTTAAATCAACAAACTCACCGAAGAGCAACGGTTCCAGGACGGTAACGATGCGGCTTCTTCACTCCTCCAGTAGTCGGTGCAGATTTCCTAGCCGCCTAATTAATTCATCAAAAAACTTTTAAAAAAAATTAAAAAAAATAAAAAGATTTAATGAATAAAATATATAATATTAACCTTAGTAGCGAGTTGCTTCCTTGGAGCCTTTCCTCCAGTTGATTTACGAGCAGTCTGCTTGGTACGAGCCATTGTTATTCAACAGAATTGATGGATATGAAATTAGGGTTTGGAATAATATTTGGGGAAAAGGTGTGAAGGTTAATAATGCGTGGGTATATATATACACGGGGACACGTGGATATTATTAATTTATTATCTTCCCAACTGCTTTTCAGAGAGGAATATGGGATCCGTGTGGTTGTGTTTGATTGGTTGAGATTAGAAATGGACGGTTGTGATTGGTTGGGATGGATTGACTCGGATTGGGAAGGTTGTGTTAGTTTTGACTCGGTGGATTTGTGTTTCTTTTGGGTCTGGAAAGATGTTAGGTCTGAGTCAGCTCGGTAGTTCGGAGTCGTGACTCGTTTTTGTTAGATTTAAATTGAACGGTTCAATGATAGAAAAAGTAATTGGTAATGTTGGAGTAACTTTTTTTTTTTTTTTTTTTTAGGAATAATGGAAATAAATAATCTTGACTATTGGCAATAACAGTTCCAACTACGAAAATTACAAATATTGGTCCTAACTTTCGACATGTTGGAATATAATGGACCTTTACTAATGGAAGCTTAACATCGTTACCCCCTGATTACGTGGCATGATGAGGTGTTTAAAAACTTGATTATGTTGCAAAAAAACTTATATATATGTTACACATAGACTATCCCCATTGGTGTGCAAATGGGATGGTTGTTCATCAAAAAAAGCCAAAAAAAAAGGAAAAATGCTAAAATACCCACAACCCGGTTGGTGCACCAACCAAGGGTTGCAACCGAACTTCACCCCCACTAACTTAATTACTCAAATAACTTGTTATATTTAAACTTAAAATTAAAACTAAATACACGGTATTTCTTAACTTTTTTTTGTGAACATCATGATATAAATTTTATTAAAAACCGAGTCCGTTTAAAAAAATTATTTTTAGGATGATTTAGGTTGTGAATGGGTGTTAAATTTTGAGTATGGTTGGGTTGTGTATTTGTAAAAGAGAGAAATTAGTTTTTTATTTAAAAGTTGGGTTGTGTTGGTTGTGAATGAGGATAGTCATAGATCTGATTATAAAATAAAAATAAAAACCCTGCATAACACACCACCAACATAGCAGCCACCACCACCACTCACTCCCTTATCACCATTGCACCACCACCGTCACCAACATTGCAACCACCACCACCAATATTTCAGCCACCACCACCATCTTCTTCCTCCAAAAAAAACGTTTTCGAAAAAATAAACTTGTTCGAAAAAAACGTGTTAGAAAAAAACGTTTTTGAAAAAACGAGTTCGAAAAAAAACGTGTTCGAAAAAAATATGTGTTCGAAAAAAAAAACGTGTTTGGAAAAAAAACGTGTTCGAAAAAAAAGTGTTCGAAAAAACGTGTTCGAAAAAAAAGCGTGTTCGAAAAAAAACGTGTTCGAAAAAACGTGTTTGAATTTTATTTTTTTATAACTTTCCATTAATTGTTATTTTGGCCCCTGATGACATAAATGACGAAATTTCCCCTGGACTTAACTGACTTTCATTACTTAGTTAAAAACTCAGTTAAATACTGACCATTTTGGCAATTTATGATCTCTGGGGGCTCCAGTGATAAAAATCAAGTTTGGTGACTAGTCAAGCAATTTGGGGAAAACCCCACGGCCATTTTGGCAATTTGAGGTACACATCACGTTTTCATTTAACCGAATATAGTTGGATTTTGGTCGAAACCCAAAACCAACAACTTGAGCTTACATATTTTTTTCTGTTACTTTTATCTATTAGACTATGTGGTGTGGTAGAGGCTCATCTTAGGAAGCCTTGTCGTCACGTCACCAAAAAGTGGGTTACCCTTGTGTTTAGACAACTTAAGAACTATCCAAGAGTGTGTGGTAGTCTTCGTTAGGTAGTCCTCCACTCTTATTGGCTACCATTTATTTTTTATTTTCTAATTTTAAATAAGTAAATAATTAAAATAAATAACATAAAAAGTCACATAATATTAAAAAAAAATTACAATAGAAGTAGACATAAAAAAACACCGAAACCTAAAAATTAAAAAAAAAACTTACCGAAACCTAAAGTTAAAAAAACCAAACCTAAATTTTTTTAAAAAACCGAAATCTTAAAAACCACTGACATTAAAAAACGTATCAATTGCAGTGTGAACAGCACGAACAGCTGCTGAACATAGGGCTGTACACGAGCCGAGTCGAGCCGAGCCAGGCCCAGCTCGAGCTCGAGCTCGAACCTAAACCGAGCCAGCTCGGCTCGTTTTTCTGATCGAGCTGAAGAGTCGAGCTCGAGCTCGGCTCGTAAATGTTCGAGCCGAGCTCGAGCTGGCTCGAGCCAGCTCGATATATATATTTTTTTATTTTTTTATTTTTTTTATTTTTTTACAAATATTTATTAAATAAAAAACAATAAAATTAAATAAAATTACACATAATCATGTATATTTTTTTTATTTTTCTAAATAAAATTACACATACACAAGCCTAAGTCGAGCCATACGTCGAGCCATCGAGCCGAGCCACGAGTCGAGCCATCGAGCCGAGCCACGAGCTGAACACCCCTGGCTAAACGAGCCAGCTCGGCTCGGCTCGAAAACAAAACGAGCCTCTTCGAGCCGAGCTTTTTTCGAGCTTTTTTCGAGCGAGTTTCGAGCGAGCCTCGAGTCGCGAGCTTTTTGTACACCCCTAGCTGAACAACAGCGCGAACTGTGCAAACAACTACAGAACAATGCCAACGCTGGTTTGTTTTTATGGTGTTTTCAACTAATTATAATAACCGGTTGTTATGGTTTTTAGTGGATCCACGATCCAACACATTATTGTAAGCAATCAACACAATATTTCAAATTACTATTAAATTGGAAATGGGTTAATTAAAATAAAAAAAGATTATTAAAAGTTGAACTTAAATAAATAAACTTGGATCATACGTTCAACATTAAAAAAAAACTTCAAATCATGAAACATAATGCAAAAAACAAAAGTTGCTGAAAATAGTCTAACATGCTAGGAGGTTTGTTAATGAAAAACACTAAAAATTGCGCTACTTTGGAGTTGGTTCTACATAAGAATGTGTACGCCTGTCATGCTCCTCGGATCCACATATACCACATGTTCTTTTCTTCCTAGGAGGTTTGTTAGCGACTTTCTCAAAAGTTGACTTAATCCGCTTCCTGGAATCGCAACCCTTTGTTCCAATACCAACTGGAGCATGAACAGTGTCTTTCTCCGGTTGCTTAAATCCGAGCAATTGAGCAATTTTGTCATTCTTGGGTATAGGTTGAGGAACCCTAAACAACTCATCTACTTCTGCCATATCGAGTCTAACCTTCTCTCGATGTATCGATAGTTTCTCCATGTTGTTTGACAATTTATCAACAATATATTCAGTGCCAAACATAATATAACGTACAACCTTATTAATACCTTCAACGTTTTCATCAGAATCTGGTTTGCCCTACACGCGGATAGTTTGCTTACGTGGGACCGCATCTCTCGTCCATCTCTTCATAACATAATTTTTAGGAAATACCGTGACCTGGCACAACTTTAACACCAAAAATATGTGCCTACATAGCACACCATACTGCTCATACCTACCAAAACTACATGTTAAAACCTTGTCAGACTCTCTGAATAGCACCTATAATGGTCAAAACAATGAAAAAAGAAACATCAGTGTGATTAATATTTTAAACGACTAAAACAATTTAGAAATTTTAAAGCACAAACTTCGCGCAATCCCGATACTGCAATATCTGTATCTTTTATTGAAAACTTAAAAAAGTCATCACCAACTTCATCAAAATTCATAGAACTTGAGTGTTCAGCACTAAGGCGTAACTCCTCCTGAAGATCATTAAAAATATTCCTAGTATATATGCCGTTGGCTTCTCTCTCTATTTTTAAGTTAGTAGCCCAGTCTGGAATGGTATTCCTCGTATCATGGTCGTTTTTTCGGTGTTTGTACCTTTGGGACTCAATTGCATTTTCAAAGTGGCTAAAAAATGATAATCATTCTCTTCGACAAGTGTATGATTATGTTCTTCAAAAAACCCATAAACCTTGTAGACATTCTTATCTAATTGAATCTTTAAACTTGCAAGACAATCTGTACGTATAGAAGGCCTTCTACGAGATTGTTTATCTTTTGCATTAACATCATTCAAATCATTAACAGTGTCGATTTTCGGGTATGTTTTTTCCCTTCTTTAGAGCATACAAAGTATTTTCAGGTAACCAAACCATGACTGACTTTTTGAGTGTTCTTACGAAACGTAAACCCACCAAACTTAGCATGTGTCTCATAAAAAGAATACGCTTCATCAATATATTTAAAGGACATACCAATCTGAGGTCTTTTTGATAAAGCAACATCGGGTATATAACTTACTTTACCTGTTCTTGGTGATTTTCGCACAAAACCAACACCATATGTCACCCATGTATTTGACACGTCATGCAAACAAAAAAGTAACATAATATAACATAATATAACATCATTTCTGAAGGTCTTTAACATCATCAAAAACTAAAAAAATGATTAATAGATTGCACAACATGTAACACACATTTAACATAAACATCGAAACGATAAAACATTACATTTTTTTTTACTAATATCAGCACAACATAAGTTTTGACAATAATATCAAACAAACCGAACCAACATATTACATAAACTTCAGCACGGTAAAAAATTACATAATAACTAATATCGACACAATGTAAGTTTTGTCAATTTTCACCAACACAACCAAACCCTAATTAACGTTCTCGTCGACACATCATGAATTTGCAAGTGAATATGTTCCATTGATTTTAAATCATTGTTTTTTACACTAACGATCAATCGTCACAATATGGATGTTGATTGAAAAATTACATAAACAGAATATACTTAAACAACAACATATTCTTAAACAATATCTTATGGCTTTCGGTTATGAACAAAAAACTAATGATACCTGGGTCTGATTCCATTGGCGCGGGCGATTCGGGATTCATTGTTGATTACTTTCTATGCTGAGCAAACTAAATTTCTGATGAACACAAATATTAGCGATGAACTTGAATTAATAAAAGGAATAATGGAAATAAATAATCCCAACTATTGACTATTGGCCAATAACAATCCCAACTACGAAAATTACCAATAGTGGTCCCAACTTTCGACATATTAGTATATATATATATTAAACCATAACTGTCGGCGCAACAGCCACTTCTCTGCTTTTCAACTTTCTTCCACAAAAGTTTTTGCTTTCCGATTCGGCCACAGTTACATGTTGTCTGCTCATTGGACCAAATTTTCAAACTAACAAATAAGATTCACCTACATGTTAGTAACTCGGTGGATCCAATTTTCCACCGGAAATGGTAGCCTACCGTCTCTAACGTGCGCAGGCTATTTGATACAACTATCACCGGTGGTCGCCGTTGTGGTGCTGACAGGCCAGTGGTCCTACCAGGGTTTTACAGAAGCGACAGAGACTCCGTAAACGGATGCTTGCAGTTAACGAGGTTAACATCGGCGACATTGGTACATAGTCACTTTCAGGTGACTCTCGGCTTTGGCATGCAACGTCCGCTACCTCCACACCGCCACCGGGAACCACGGTGCATCATGTGAACATACGTCGTCACACTCCTGTTGACTTTGACACTGAAGCAAAGACTTTCGCCCACATATCAACGACCAACCGAACAATCCAGCTCAATTTGGTGGTCATTTCCAGCGGCTATGCCATCTTCGTAACACGGGACTGATGACTTGGTTGGCCACCTTGTGTCTCCATGCCGAAGTCCGCGACTGTCTTTTATCTTCGCCTCTCTCATGTTAATGTGAAATAGACACATATAATGG
The DNA here is from genome assembly GCA_032199755.1 of Ambrosia artemisiifolia. Taxonomy (NCBI): domain Eukaryota; kingdom Viridiplantae; phylum Streptophyta; class Magnoliopsida; order Asterales; family Asteraceae; genus Ambrosia; species Ambrosia artemisiifolia. The sequence continues at coordinate 16,770,163 of CM063523.1, forward strand.
TTTTAAGTATACTGACCAGATGGTGGTTTTTAGAAAACTGGTCTTTGATAACCACAGATGGTTTTGAGAAAACAATGGGCCATTTCATACTTATTTTATCTTTCCTTGAAAACCTAAATGACAATACGTCGACGTTTAATTGGTCATAAACTATTTACAGCCACACGATTTGTTTTGTTGTCAGCCAGTGGCTTCATCCACGGTATGTAGTTTTACTTGGTAGTGGTTATTAATTAACGTTTTCTCAACCACAATATTGGATACATTCACTTAAAAAAAGGTAAAATATTTGGTTCCACTTAGAGAATTCACAACCCCTTCATCAAATTCTTGAGATTTTACTCAAATTATATGGGGTGAGTGTGAGTGGAAGGGAGAGAAAATATTTGGTGAAAATACTGTTCACCCCTATATTTGAAAAGCTACTGTTCACCCATATATGTATTTTAATATTTTTGTAAGTTGTTGTGAGTGAGGAGATAGAAAACATATTAATAAAAGTATGAAAAAATATTATTATTTTAATTAGGAGAGAGAAGATTTAGGGGTGGATTAGTGATTTTTAGTATAATTTGATGAATGAGATTTGGTGGACGGGCTGTGAATGCTCTTAGATCATTAAACATTACATATTTACATACAACACACGAAATAAAATGTAATTCGAAATCGAGCATTAGTATCTTTTACAATAAATTACAGGTGGTGACGTTTTGTTTTTGTACTATGAAGAATCAAGCCGCGTATGAACGAATAACATCGTTGTCAGTACGTGTACATTTTACATCACATGAGACACTTGATTTTAGATTTTCTGTTTTTTATCCCAGTTTTGTTTGTTGTTTGTTTGGCACAATTTTACGGCCTCCTACATTTGTAGAACATTTTTACACCCTCTGCCCCGCAACGCGGGGGGTTCACATTAGTTGGAATATAATGGACCCAAACTAACGGAGTCTAACTCCGTTAGTGTGATGCTGACGTGGCATGCCACGTAGAATGCCATGTAGGATCATTTTTCCACGTAGGATCAAGTTGCCACCCAATCATGCCACGTCAGCATCATACTAACGGAGTTAGACTCCGTTAGTTTAGGTCCATTGTATTCCAATATGTCGAAAGATGGGACCACTATTGGTAATTTTCATAGTTGGGACTGTTATTGGCCAATTGTAACATTTGTACTTTTCGTATTTTCCATTCTAGTCCTTGTATTCTTGTATCTTGTCATTTTACACCCTTGTAGTCCCGAGCTTATGATCAATGGAAAAGTATTTTTATCAATTGCATTTAATCTTAATCTATTTCATTTATTCTATAAATTCTATATAACGCAAACTTTATACTTTACGCTTAAAAACGAGACTCTAATGCGAAACCGAAGCATAAACGAACCCATACAAGTTGGAAATCAAGCCCAACCCAAAAACATGTCAAAATGGGCCTAAACCTTAAGTTTTAACCCAAAAACACGTCCACAATCGAGTCTGTTGGGCCAAGCCCAACGAAAACCAACTTTGGGCTGAACCCCCTCTCCCCCGTGTACCTTGGGGAGAAGAGCCCATCCCCTCATGGTGCTCGGGGAGGCATCAGATCAGTTAACTCTTTAACAACTCGTAATTAACCCCATTTTCTCACCTAAACACCTCCCAACCACCCTAATTACTGCATTAAACACCCAACCAACCCACCTCACCTATAAATACAACTCCTCTCCACCCTTTAACCCCTTGTTCATTCTTAATCTCTCCACAATCACTCTCTAATCCTCCAAGTTTTGAGCAAACTTCCTGATTACACATCAGTAAGTTTTCCAAGCTCAAACCTTCTTTCTTTTCTGTTTTTCTTCCTCTTTTCCATCTAAAACTCCTTGGAGGAACCTCTAGGATCTTCCCCATATTTATCCACAGAAGTGTGATAAGGGTAGAGCACCTAAAAGAGGACCCAAAGGTGTTTGTTTTTCTGAATTGTTTTTATGCCCTAAGATAGTTTGTTGTGAAAGAACCAACCAAGTCTACTAACAATCTAATGTTAGAAAGATTTGTGCTATGGTATTGGGTGACAAAGGAGAGTCAAGACTCATCCAAATTAGTCCCCAAACTTTACTTAAACTTCTTAGCTATACTATATAATAATATAAACATATACTTTCAAGTTTCTATCTTACTAGCTTATTAATCTTTGGAAGGTTTGTGGTTACACCCTACCTTACCAACTCTCTTGACCCTTCTTGTGCTACGAATTTATCCACACTAGAAAGGGGAAATCCCGTGTCCAAAACCCACGTTTATTCCATAAGCGAAGTGGTTATGACATGAACCTATCAAATGGATTCACATTCCTAACTTTATACCATCCGAATCATCTATGATGATTTTGTGCTTGGTCTAACTTAATCTCATGACCATCCGGATTGCCCTAAAGGCAATTTGTGCTTGGTTTCCTAAAAGGCTTGCATGACTCTCGTGAATCTATAATCTAAAACTCGAACCTAAGACTTTAATTCTTAATTCTAGTTAATCGGAGCTAAAGCTTAATCTTCCAAGACTTATCTTTGGAACTATATCAAGACGCACCCAAAGGTGAGTCATACTTGTCCCCTTTTTCTTTTATCACTTTTGGGACCAACATGTATCGTATGCAAAACACACTAATTCTTTCTTAAATACACATGCTCAATCTATTAAACATACTTATATGCTATTTGACATGCTTACGATTCTTGATACTTAAACATAATTCATTAACTATTATTAGCCCACTTAACATGTATAGCGCTATAGGAGTAGCACCCCGCCCCCTTTATGGGTCATTGTTAAGAATCAAACGGACCTAGCATGAATATGTTAGGTATATGCAGTGGAACTCGCGGGTTTGAGTTATGTTCTTTGTATGGTTTGTATGTGCGATGCTATAGTATGAGATTCGAGTAAATCATTCTAATTACTACGTATGTAAACCAAAACTAGTATGCTCACCAATGCTTTATGTGTTGACGGATATTTTATACATGTTGCAGGAAATGTTTGATGCGGGATATTCAAGAAATCTACTTAGGATTGGACTAGAAACACACGCTAGTTTAAATTCTATAATTTGATGTTGTGCTTTCCATTCTATGAAACAATTTGTATTTTGTTTTAGACAATGATTATGCTATGAATGAAATTTTATCTTTAAATTATATTGTCATGAATTCTAGTGTCATGAAGTCTTTGAACAATCTATCCCAAGTCTCGCCCCGATGTATTCCGCCATCGGTTGGGGTGTGACACCAATAGTCAATAGTTGGGATTATTTATTTTCATTGTTCCTTAATAAAACAATTATGATATTTGACTTGCTTGAATATCGGAACTTATCATAAATTTTTAACGGAAAAATCTATTTACAAATCTGACTGAATAACAAATTTGAATTTTGAAATTCATGATTACAGGATTAGGGTTCATCAGGAAGAAGAAGAAAACGTAATTCTGGGTTAAACATAAATGGATTTTTTTATTAAAAACAAATGGTTAGCAAAAGACTATTATACCCTTCTTAATAATCTATACTACATTATAAAGGAGGAGACATGGACAAATATGTCTAAATTGTCCAAAGTTAAGATAGCATATGAAAAGTTCCTAACTTCACACCTATGATGTCACACCCCGCCAGGGAAGAAACACGGGATGTAACTCGAAAGGTTTTCCAAGCACAAGATTCAAGCAAACAACTATATAAAACATAAGTTTTGATTTCAGCTCGTCAAAAGTTACAATTCGTGGAATTGTTGTTTTTGAAATCTAAGGAGTTTACATTCAAACTTTGAAATACTTGCTAGTTTAAATAAAAATCCCCGTGAAAATAGTATCGTGTAATGCATGCTTGAATCCCAAGTTCCATTCATGAAAGACTATGACCTGAAAAACATGCATAAAAGATTTGTCAACATAAAGTTGGTGAGTTCACAGGTTTTGTTGACTCGCTGTGAGTTGTTCTTGGAAATTCGTTGGTGATTCTCGTAAATTGTTGAGAATTATTGTATATTATTCGAGTTGGAAAGTTAGCGAAAACACATACATGATTAGTGAATCCGTGTTTGACCAATCATTGCCTAGCTAGGGCAAGATTTATGTACCAACATGAGCCCGTAACCAAACCTCTCACATGTAGTGCCTCGCGCATTGTACAATAAAGACAACGTGAATATGGTAGAATACTAGCACTCTTTTGCATGTGGCAGGTTAGTGTGACTAACGAAGAGTAGGGGTGTCAACCCAATAGATCTATTTGAGTGTTCCATGGCTAACTGTTTAGCTAATGGTTACAGTGTAATGTATGTACGAGGACTATTGAGATCTCATGAACCGATTGTCTCATGTTTACAATTGCAGTCATGCTAGAATTCACTCTAAATGAAAGTAACTTGTATAGATGCATGTTTTCCCCCAAAAATATGAAAACAGTAAAAATGGGTTGTGAAACTCACCTGAGAGAGATGTATGTGGTCTAGTGAAGCCGAAATATGTAGCAACTGTCACATGGACAGAGATTGCCCTATGATTATTGAGGACATAGTGAGTCATGTGTTCTTGTTTATCGTGCAAGTTGGGCATTCATTGTTTGTGAACCATGTCTTTTAATGTGGGCGGTGTTTTATGTACGGGAGTCTTACCGTAGATCATGGAGTAGACCCATATGGGCCCCATGTAGAGTCATGGGCCACATACTTGTCTTAAATCTATTATCCATGGTTGATTTATTGTAAAAACGGGCGTTCCACCAAAAGTTAGGCCTTAGATACGTTTGATTATGAACTAATATGTGTTAATAATAGATGGCCGATTATATCACAAAAGGTATTGTCGTGTATGCTTAGCTAGGGCTAATCTAGCTTTATCAATGTTCCCACGGCTTATCACAAAACACGTGAGTGTGTGATTTTGTACTAGAAGCCGATTGTATACTTTGATTAGGAGTATTTACGAGTTGAACTTGTTTTGACTATGTATAAGTAAAACACAATGTTTATGACCATGATCTAGGAGGGTGGCTAGGCCGATCACTTAACACAATCAAATGTTCGATTGCTATGACTAATGGATCGGGTTTGGGTTCACAATAGGGCCGTGTACTAGTGATTATAGAGGGTTAGTACTTACCTCAAGACTTGGTGCCTATGTGCGAACCTTAGGACCTCTTGATGCTTTTCTTGAGCTCGGCGGTTAAGATTTAGAGAGGGTGGGTAGTAGCCGAAGCTTGTGAGGAGTTTTGGATGAGTGTTGGTGCAAGTTGGATGATCATGGAACTCCCCTTTTATAGTGGTAGATTGGTGTGAAGACAAGAACATAAGAGGGTAGGTCTAATCATCTAGGAACTAGTTAATGAATAAGGTGTTAGTTAAATTGGTGTAAGTTTTGTGATAGTGATGGCTCATCCATGCTCCTATTTGGCCGATTAGGGTGTAGAGGTTATGTGTGGAGGTTCTAGCTTCATGGGAAGGTGTTTAGTATAGTTGTCAGGTGCCATTTTGATGTAAAAGCTTGACAAGTCATAGTTTTGTTGTGTTGTGTTGTGCTTGAGATTTCGGCCAAAGGACAAGAAAAATCAAGCTAGTTTTGGATGGTATCAAGCATAGGGGTGATCTTGGTTGGCTGAATAAGGCCTATTATGGTATAAGAAGGTGTCTTTTTGTGTCATGCATGTGAGGTATGGACAAGGTTAATTAATGAGTGTTGATGTGTTGTAAAACACATCACTTTTTCTATGTATTTTGTATATTATTTGGTCAAGTTTTTAATCGTTTTGTGTCGTTTTTATTATGTGTTTATGTATTTTATTGTTTAATAGGTGTTTGGAGAAAATGGGCTTAAAAAGAAAGAATTTTAATCGAGACACCAACACTCGAGAGGAGGTGCTCATGGACGTTGGAGCGTAGACGAGGAATTTTGGTCGAGCCAAGAACACCCGAGATGCGAGCTTGGAGTATTACTAATATTACTACCACTACTAGTAATAATAATAATAATAATAATAATTAAAAAAGAAAAGTAAAATATGAATTTTGGTGGGCTCGTGGCCCAAACCGTTTGGTAGTCAACAAAAGAAAAAAAACCCAAAATACATATATTATTTTGAAGGGCATATTAATCTCGGGAGAAGCGGCAGACATGAATTTTAGAGAATACGGTGAACAGCCGCCAATTGGACGGCACAATAATTCCTTCGAAGATTGACAATAGCCGCCACATATTATAATATTATCGAAAGAAGGCTATCAAAGAACAACAGCCGTAAAGGGACGATCACAGAAGCAGCAGCCTTTGGCGAGAGGAACAAGCGAAGGGTAGAAGGCACGGGTTCAAGATTGAAGGCTCGGGTTCGATCACTAAACGTTATAGCTTTCATATTTATTTACTTTGTGTTATAAATATTGAGACCATGACTATATGTTATTTTGAACCTATGTTTTTATCTTTTTCCCTGTTAATGAGTAGCTAAATATTTAGGCTACCTAGGTCGTTATGATGAATACTTAGCATTTTTATGACTTTCGGATTCGTTTAATTTTATGATTGGCTTATGTTTTGGTAAAGATTTAATTGTGTTTGGTTATGATGCGTATGCGTATTTAAGTCTAATTTATGATCTTTGATAGTTCCACGCGTGTCTTGTTGAATGTCTTTCAGTTATAGATGCATGTTAGGTTGCCTGCTTTGTGCTTGTAACTAGTTTATGGTTTTTGACGTCTAATTCCATAGGAACTTGATTTGAGAGTTTAGAGGACTTAAGTATTCTGCCATTCCTTGAGACCGGGAGGTGATAGGGTGTCGGGTTGTCTAGATCTTTAGGTATCGGGTAGAGGTGAGACCGGGAGGTGATCCTTGCCTAGTGTGTCTTTAGATTCCTGTAATTCCGAATATTTCCAGGCCAATTAGCTTACTCCTTCGCATTTTTGGATGTGTTGTGACAAGCGAGACCGGGAGGTGAGCGAGTCTTTCGAGTACCTTAGCATTCCCTAGTGAGGTGAGACCGGGAGGTGATCCGAACTAGTAACCAGTGATTTACACGTCCCTTAGGATTTTCTGAGAGGTGTTAGTGAGACCGGGAGGTGATCTAGCATGCTTTAGGGGTTTCCTGGGTCGGGCGTATCTTTAGAAAACCTGGTAGCCAATCCATTATTCGATTCCGAGAGTTGTGAGTCTGCGGGTATGATTCTAGACCTAGGTAGTTGTTTTCCATAATATCTGAGTTTCTCTCTAGTTTTCAAGCTGTCTGTTCTGCTTCCTGTTCCTGTTTGTGTTTCTGTCTTAGTAGATTTAATTGCTTTACTTATTTATTTAATTTAAAAATATAATTTTCTCAAAAACCAAATTATTAGGCTAGGAGTCGATAGAGGTCTAGTACCGAGAGTCGCTATATTGTGTCCACGGTTCGATATTCCGGACTTACTTGCTCTGCTACACTACGACCGGTACACTTGCCGTTTATGTGTGGTTTTATAGGTTTTTCCATTTTAAAACTTGACCGATTTATTTACTGCACATTTCACACATCAAGTGTCATAGTGTCCTTGTGTTTTGTAGCTTTCTAAATCCCTATAATAAGTTGACTTGTGTAGTTGGCATGCATCCTATAGTAGCCGATTTCTAGGGTGGTGATTTTAGGCAAGTCAACCCTCATGAGAAGTGGCTTAGAATAGTGTAGATGCTAAACCCATGAAATCTCCTAGTGTTTTGGTTGTTAGTGTATGATGGGGACTTGACAAGAGACTAAAATTGTGCTCATTTATTTATGTGAAATCGTGTGTGTGTATGGTCATCATTGGCAAATTATGTGGAAGGGCATATGATCATACCTTGGAAAGTGTTCATGTGAATGTTAAGAATCCATTTTGGTGTAACATCTGGACAACACACTTGAAAACGACTTGTGATTGTGGTGATAGGTGATTAGTCGACATATATACAAAGGAATAGAAATATATTTTAGGCACATGTTCAAGGCAAAAAGGGTAGTGAAGCATGTATGGAAAGAGTTCTAGAAGGTGGTTAAGGCCTAAATTGGTATAAACTAGATTAGGGTAGGTGTTTTGTCTTTAGTAGCATGCATGCCATACATGTCCCTTTTGTCCTCATCTTGTCCCTCCCATGTGTATATATATATATATATATAGGTGGTTTAATTCATCACATGTGTATATGTATAAGCAATGATCTATGGGTGTGTGTGTGTACATATGATTGGTAGTGTGTGTTGTCACTTTCAAGGTATATAATATATGTAGTCTATGTATATAGATTTAGTTGTCAAGTTGTCACTTTCACATATGTGTGTAGAGTGTGTGTGTGTGTGTGTCGTGTATGTTCATGTATGTATGTATGTATGCTAGTTGTCTTTGATCACACACATATTAATATATCTATATATATTTCATATGAGTATACATGAATACATATGAGGTTTGTTTGGTCTTGATTATATATACATATATATGTATTTATGTGTATATATAATATGTATCTCGTAATCCAACAAGTTTAAACATATATAAAATTCGATTGGTATATGTTTATAATTAAAATGGATCAATGGTAAAACTAAATGTTTTGACACGTCGAATATTCATAAAAGTGGATTTATAAATATTCGTTTTCCATGTGGAATTGTATAGTGTTCCAATTGGAAATTGTAGTCTTGTTTCGTTTGTACTTAATGATTGGACGTTTTGTTGCTCTCTGTTGAGCGTGTGATCGGCTTGATTGTTCAATGCCAATTGTTTCGGATATTTCGGGTGTTGTATGCGTAAACAGTTGATCTATTGAATTTCTGCAATAGTTCGGGCTTTACTAGACTCGGGATGACATAGTTACTATAATAATGCACAAATGAAACGTTGTGAATCTAACTAAGTGTACAGATATTGTTGTAACACCCCGAAAACCCACTTCATTTAAAGACATTGATAGGCGGGATTAATAGATATGATATTGAGTCAAGAGGTTATAAGTTGGAGGGTGGAATATGTCAATTACCCAAAGTCCATATTATCATTGTTAAATATGATAAAAACACCAAAAACACACACTTTGTGTGTGTTTTGATCAACATCAGGAGAAGGAGAAAAGGGGCTCCAACCCTAACCCAACTACCAAGCTCAATCTAGTAAGAAAACAAGGGGAAATCGATGCATGAGCAAGAAAGGGGCCATTTAAGGTCAATCAAACCCAAAGGTACCTTTTATTTGGTAGATTTTGATGTTATGATTAATTTTGGATTTGATGAAAACCTAGGGTGTATGTAAAAACGTGAATCAAGGATGAATGGAGGTGTCTAGATGTTGATAGACACTAAAGGAACCATAATTCAGGATACTACATAAGGCTATGCTTGATTCATGTGCTAATTAGATTGTTTTGCACCTATGTTGGAAGTGGGTGTTGGTCTTGGTGTAAATCCAAGACCATTCTTAGTTAATTATTGAATGCATTGAAAAGAAAGTGATGATTTGCTATGTTGATAACTATTGAATGAATGGTATGTAATGTAGGGAAGAAATATGATGATTTATGTTATGAGCTATGAAAGTATGCATGAAATGCTTGTACATTGTGTTTTAAATGTTGTATGCACACCAAGTGTTTGATGAAATGTCTAGATTAGTCTAACTTGTGAAATTGTAGGCAAGATTGGACAAGTATGAAAGTAGTGTGATAATTGATGCAATTGATAGTAGGTTAACACGAGGATTGCGTCTTAGAGAGTAATCATGTGGGGATTTAGTTGATTATATGATGTGGTAAGGAGTATGCATTAGTAGTATGTACACTATGCTTAAATACTACGATGCACGCCATTGTTTGTTAATTGGTATGACGAGTGATCTCGTATGTTAATGAGATAGGAACATGACGCTTAGGATGAATTTCATAAAACCTAGTATGCTAATATAGACATATGTTTGTAAAAAGGAAAGTTTGTATGATTGAAAGTTGACTTTCTGGAAAGTCAACTGACATGGAAATAATGTGGTATGTTTCCTAGCATGATTGTGAGATTGAGGATTTCTTGTGAGACACGTTAGCTTGGTTATGTGACACATACGATGTTGAGTTTAATTACTTGTATGGTAAATCAAAAAGGGTGGGAAGCTATGTTATATGCATGTTAGAAATTGACCTATGCAAGTCAATGTGATACATGAGTTGGGTATGATCGCTTATGAATGAACATGTATGCTAACAATGATGTGAACATGATGATATGAAAGGATAGAAATGATGGACTCAAGCATGGGAAGCTAATGGGTCAAGATGAGGCAAGTAAACAAGCATGAACTTAGAGAACCTAAGGTAAGTGATTCCCGAACTTAACTCGCATCTATGATATTGAATTATGTTCAAATAGAATGGGAATGATGTAGTAGTATATGCGTATGAAAACCACCCTCGTGAAGTGGGGGCGTTAAATTGGTAGTTATTTGTAAAACTACGTCCAATGCGCGCTAATGCGCCTAAGAATGACCAATAGTAATGTAATACTGAAAATGATAGAAAACTAAGTCCATGAGGGCTTAGATATTTCCAAATAAGTTAGTCAGTTAAAAACAATGGAATTAAACCAAGTAGTGTCACCCAAGGGTGACTAGTTTGTAAAATAAGCCGATGAGGGTGTTCTGGGAATTCCAAGGAATTATCAAAGGATAAACCTATAAACTGGGTCATAATTAAATAATTGGACGATGATTTTTAGTTTAACAAGAGTTAGATGGGTTAACAAAATGATGGTTATGCCCTTTGGATGATCAAATAAGGTTTTGTATAACAAAGACCTTAACGGGTCGATTTGGGTGAGAATCGGATGGATTGTAGTTAAACCGAAAGGGGTTATAAACCACCATAAATGGACATCTTTAAAGCATGATTAAATGGTGTTAAACAAGTCCCCAAGTGCCCTTTAGGAATGGCCTTGAACATGAGTTTAAAGGCGTTCAAAGATTGAGGGAAAGCGGCCAAGGAAATGAAGAAAATAAGCCAAATTTGTAGAAGCTACCGTACCTTACGGTAGCCAGAGTAAGGTACGGTGGACATCAGAAAGCTTACGGTGGACCTCTACTGCCTTACGGTGGAAACTGAAACAGGGGCTACCGTAACTTACGGTGGCCAGAGTAAGTTACGGTGGACCCCTGAATCTTTTGTTTTGTTTCTTCTTTCTAACATGGTTTATCATGTGTCATTATGTGGGAATGTAAGGATTCTTAAGGTTACTCTAAGCTCCATAATTGGTCTTAGTAAGAATGTTTAAGATTAAAGGATGGTGGGACATTGAAATGAAATCGTGGAGGTCGTGTTTATGTATGTATTGTTAATGTTATTAACCGTATTGTTATGTGAATTACAACAAAGGCACAGGATAGATGAGGATGAATGCATGGAATTTCAAGGCTACAATCCCAAGATCGGATTCAAGCTCGTATCTTGTATTAGTCCAAGTTTGCGGAGACAAGTCAAAGGGATTATCTAGCTTCCTTGGGATGCTATTACTATGTTGTAAAAATACTGACTATAGTCACTTACCGAACTAATGATATGGTTATGTGGTGATTGTAGGATGTATTGTCTACCTCTTAAAGCAAGGAAAGGATGGCGATCGAGCGAGGAGGCGGATTGTACGTGGTCACGGTCACTTAACCAAATAAAGATGAGTTTTGTTGAAGGCAATAAGAAATAATAGAAGATGTAACACTTAAAATACTTAGTAGAATTGATTTCTAGTCATTCAAGGTTGTTATTAAAGAAATGAATTTTTCGGTTGGTATTTCCGCTGCGTATTTTCTGCATTACGGTTTAGGGTGTTACAAGTTGGTAGCAGAGCCCTGGTTTGAGTGAAATCTCGTACAAGGAAGTAAGTACTTGAACTCAAACTTGTGTGCTCTTGAAATCAGTGACCCATACAATCCAAGACTCGATGGAGCAAACTTATGTATTCTAATAGACAAGTTTGACTCATCCCCAAGTTAGGTACAACCAAGAGGGAGCAAACGGGTCAAACGGATGCAAGGCGAATACTTATGGAAACAAGAATGGATGCGAGGTAAGTTTTACTTACACCAATATACTATAACATAGCTTAAATTGTTATAAACATTAGTTTTAAATCTTGAGTGTGAGATAAAGATAAACCCCAAGGGGTAGAATCTATTAAGTGGGTTGCCTTATGTGCACTCAATACAAAATGTGGTTTATGACCTTAATCGAGATAATGAGTTATGACTAAATGGAGAAATCCATCAAACGGGTCAACTAATAAAGATATGTGAGAAATGATGTTTTAATCCAATTTAAATAAATTGAATGGAGTCGTTAAGCATGATGTTAAATGGGTCAAGTTTGTGTCACTTGAACCATAGATAAAAACTTGGGTAACATAGCATTATGAACTATGAGTCTAAACGGGTCAAATGGTGATGTCCTCACCATGTGAGTCCAACACTTGATGCTTGTATTCCAAGCATTAAGATTCATAAAGTTAAACGGGTCAAATGGCAAGTTATTGCCATTTGAGTTCCGAGAAATTAATGTTGTCTATTTAGAAAGCATACAGGTAAATGCAATTGCGCGTGCATTCTTGATGTTAAGAATCATGGAGGATAAACACAAGGTATGGATATGGGTCAAGGCCACCCGGTAAGTCCGTAGTCAAATAAACGCCTTCGTGCAAAGCAACATAGGTGATAAAGTACCCACATGAAGTGTGGGTGCAAATCAAGTAAGTTATTTCCACAACTATGTCTAATGCGCGCTAATGCGCTTAGAATTCACTAAACAAGTGAAAACTTGAGAAAGGATGAAAATCTAAGTCCGGAAGGACTTAGAGGTTTTTAAACAAGTCAATGAGTCAAAAACATTGGAATTGGAACAAGAAGTTTCGCCACGAATGGCTAAATTGAAATATTTGACCATGAAGGGCATTTTGGGAATTCAAAAGATTTCTAAAGGTTGAATCTAAGAAACTAAATCATAATGAGACAAATCGGATAAACGCTTTTGTTGATCATGTGTATAATGACTTGACAACTTAATCGGTAGGCATTTGGTGTGGTCAGAAAGTGCCTTGTTTGATTCAAGGTCTTAGCGGGTCGATATGGGTAAAAATCAACATAAACACTTAAAACTTTGAACCGGGTCATAGCATCATGAACCGGACTATAATTTTAGTCAAAAAAAGGTTTATTTAGTCGGCAAGTCAATACTTAGGCTTCGGGAATCATCAAATGCGGTTGAGACATGATTCCCATGCTTAAAAATCACCAAAAAATGATCAGAAGCTGTGCGCGGCCGCGCACTTAGACCGACCGGCCGCGCACAGAGACCTGCATGTCAGCGCGATCTTTAAAATTCCATATAAAATCGTAGAAAAATCGTTAGTAGGTGTTCTTTATATGCCTGGAACGCTCTCGGAGCGTAGAACAATTCTCATTTGAAAGTCGAAGTCGGGTTTTGGGTTTTAGAAGGGGTAAAAGCGATCCGAACAGCGGCTGCGCATAAGTTGCAGCCGTTTGTTCTCCTGAAAAAGGGCCGTTTGGCCTGGTTCGTTCCGTTTCGACGTGTAATGACTATAGTACTAGTTTAAATGTTTCATTTGACCACTCACTAACCATTCTTTGTGTAATGGTTCTAGGTAAACATGTGATGGAAGTCCCAGAGCAAGGATCAAGTCGCGATAAGAGCCGAACACACCCGATCACTCATTCAAGCTTCCGCACTAGAATCTAAGGAACTCCCGTTAAAACGCAACATCGTAAAATATGTTCTAACTATTAAAATGTAAAAAAAAAATTGTGTGAATCAAACATATATTTGATCTTAATGGGTTAACTTATAACAAATTTCAAGGTTTTAATCGGGAGTGGTTTAAGTAAGGTCAATACCCGTATGATTTGGGCGTTGATCGCGTGATTACGGGTTAGGGTCTTACAGGTACGTAGTATTAATACCTTGGTACCGGTGGGAGAGAATTCTCAGGGATGATAAAATTAGATGGAAAAAAAAACAACCATGTTGTTAGGAAAGGAAATTGAAAATGTAGCACGAAGCTGAAAACCAGTCCCCAGGCATAAGGTAATGATTATATGAAGGCACGTGGATAGCATGTGGACTGTGCGCCTGGCCAGTGCACAAGAAGCATGCGATGCACGTGAGACTGTGAGAATCATCACAGGTATGCCTGGTAAAATTGGAAAGTAGGTGGTCATGTGGGTGAATGGGTGGAATGAAACTTCTATAAAAGTGTGAATGTGAAGGGGGGGGATTCCCTTAGAAGGTATCAAACTAAACGTATGTATATTGTGCCTATAAATTAATTATGGCAATGAATGAATAAGTAACTAGGCGTCAGTTGTGGGTAAAGTAGACGACTCTCAAGTGATAGAGAGCAGTCTATATGAATGAAAGGTTTGAGTCCGTAGGTAAGTACGGATCAAACCTAAATGAATGAAAGGTTGGAATGAAAGGTTTGAGTTCGTAGGTAAGTACGGATCAAACCTACATGAATGAAAGGTTGGAATGAAAGGTTTGAGTCCGTAGGTAAGTACGGATCAAACCTATATGAATGAAAGGTTGGAATGAAAGGTTTGAGTCCGTAGGTAAGTACGAATCAAACCTACATGAATGAAAGGTTGGGAATGAAAGGTTTGAATTCGTAAGTAAGCATGGATCAAACTTATATGAATGAAAAGTAGACATAAAAGATTTGAACCCGTAGGTAAATACGGATCCAATATATATAAATTAAAGGTAGGAATTAAATATATGAATCCATATGTAAGCCCCTTCATTTACTCATTAGTCGGCTCATCCTTGATAACATGAGAATGTCGAATGACCATAAAGGGGCAAATGGGTGAAATTATAGAAATTGTAGAAATGACCTTGAACGGGTCAAATGGTGGAGATGTAAGATTATAGAATAATCCAAGTAATGGGTCAAATTGAGTAGGATGTTGTAGAAATATTGAATGACCCATGAAACATGTCATTTGGATAGGAATGGAGAAGATAATACATTTTTTTCTCCAACCAAGGTAAGACACAACGTTAGTTAAATATGCATGTTGCGTGGCATATAAAAATGCATATATATATGTAATGGAAGATAGTAAGACGATATTGATGTGAGTTTATTTTCAGAGACCTGTGGAAACGAATGAATGATATTATGAATTGCAAGAATGCAATGTAGAAATTATTATAAAGTAGTAGAATATGGCGCAATTACTTTGAAAAGTCAAATTGTAGAAATTTGCTGGATAGTGAATAAAACGTAAGGATCTTGCGTAGGAGAATGCAATAAGTAATGTAGTATAGCACGTAAACGGGAGATCAGGAAGGAAATGTATATAGTTAGACATTTCAGGTGAAAGAAAACTTGCATGGACCAATGAAGGTCAACTTTCATGAATGTAAGGTATATGTCTAACCAATGATTTTGTAGATACGAATGGTCGAATTTATGGGTATGATGAAATCCATAAGATAGGTGATATGATGTTGACGAGTTGGAACTCATTGTGAATGAACTAAAGCAGGCTAAGTATGGTGAAATCCATAAGATAGGTGATATGATGTTGACGAGTTGGAACTCCTTCACAAGTCCACGCTATACTTAGCTTGGTTTAGTTCATTCACAGCGAGTTCCAACTCGTTAACATCATATCACCTATCTTGTAGATTCCATCATATGCAAAAATTCGACCATTCGTATCCACAAAATCATTGGTTAGACATATACCATACATTCATGAAAATTGACCTTCAATGGCCCATGCAAGTTTTCTTTCACCTGTAATGTCTAATTATATACATTCCCTTCTTGATCTCCCGTTTACGTGCTATACTACATTACTTATTTCATTTTCTTACGCAAGATCCTTACATTTTATTCACTATCTTGCAAATTTTCTACAATTTGAATTTTCAAGGTAAATGCGCTATATTCTACTACTTTATTATAATTTCTACATTACATTCTTGCATCTCATAACATCATTCATTTCCTGCATATAGAGGTACAAATCCTTCAAAAGATCAACCATTCATTTGTTTCCATAGGTTTCTGAAATAAACTCACATTAATACCATGCCTTACCATCTTCCATTACATATACATGCATTTTTATATGTCACGCAACATGCATATATAAACTAAGTTACTAACAGTGTGCTTTATCTTGGTTAGAGAAAAATGTATTCTCTTCTTCATTCCTATCCAAATGACCCGCTCCATAGACTATTCTATATTTCTACAACATTCCAACTAATCTGACCCATTACTCGGGTTATTCTACATTCTTACATTTTCACCATTTGACACGTTCAGGGTCATTTCTACAATTTCTACAATTCCACCCATTGACCCATTAAGGCCATTCGACATTTTTATGCTATCAAGGATGAGCCGACTAATGAGTAAGTGGAGGGACTTACATATGGATTCATATATTTAATTCCTACCTTAATTTATACAGGTTTGATCCGTATTTACCTACGGATGCAAATCTTTTATTTCTACCTTTCATTCATACAAGTTTAATCCGTGCTTACTTACGGATTTAAACCTTTCATTCCAACCTTTCATTCCAACCTTTCATTCATACGGGTTTGATCCGTGCTTACCTACGGATGTGAACCTTTCATTCCAACCTTTCATTCATACAGGTTTGATCCATACTTACCTATGGACTCAAACTTTTCATTCATACCTTTCATTCATATAGGTTTGATCCATACTTACCTATGGACTCAAACTTTTCATTCATACCTTTCATTCATATAGGTTTGATCCATACTTACCTATGGACTCAAACTTTTCATTCCCACCTTTCATTCATATTGGTTTGATCCATACTTACCTATGGACTCAAACTTTTCATTCCCACCTTTCATTCATATTGGTTTGGTCCATACTTACCTATGGACTAAAACCTTTCATTCCCACCTTTCATTCATTTAGAGACTACTCTCTATCACTTGAGAGTCATCTACCATGACCCACAACTATTGTCTAGTTACTTATCTATTCATTACATAATTAGTTCATAGGCACCAATTCTCATACGTTTGGTTTAATACCTTTTGAGGGAACCACTTCCCATTTACCCCTTAAATAAGGTTTATTCCACCCATGTATCCTCACGATCGCTTACTTTCCAATTTACCAGGCATACCTGTGATGATTCTCATGGTCTCACGTGTGTCGCATGCTTCTTGTGCACTGGCCAGGTGCGCAATCCACATGCTATCCACGTGTCTTCATGTAATCATTACCTTATGCCTGGGGACTGGTTTTAAGCTTCGTGCTACACTTTTCCTTCCTAACAACAAGGTTATTTTTTTCCTTCTAAGTTTTACCATCCCTGAAGATTTTCCTCCCACGGGTACCAATAGTTAATTATTGCGTACCTGTGATTATTCCATCTTATCCACAGTTTCCGCGATCTATCTTGAATCGTGTCCTTGAGACCTCTTCATTATCCACAAAAGCTCACCTTAACATAAACACCGCAATTAGCTTTTAGCATGTCATGTGAGTCAATATTAAATTCTACCTTTGGGCCTTGATCGAGTCTTGGATTGTACTGGTCACTGATTTCAAGAGCACACAAGTTTGAGTTCAAGTACTTACTTCCTTGTACAAGATTTCACTCAAACCAGGGCTCTGATACCAACTTGTAACACCCTAAACCGTTTTACAGACAATATGCAGCGGAAAATACGGACTAGAAAATTTCTTGCTTACAGAACATTCTCAAATGTTTTGAAAACACATCTAAGAGATATTTTTGGTGTTACATCTTTTAATACTTCTTATTACATTCAACGCGACTCATCTTTATTAGGTTATGTGACCGTGACCACGTACAATCCGCTCCCTCGCTCGATCTCCATCCTTTCCTTACTTCATTAGGTAGACAAGACAACCTGCAATCACCACATAACCGTTTCGTTAGTTCAGTAGGTGACTTCATGTAAATTACTCACAATGCGGAAATAACATCCAACAATACTTCGTGATCCTGTTCAAATGCCTTCTTGCAAGTTCGGGTGTGATACCCCGATCCGAACCTCCAAGTCCCATGCATTCATACTTACATACCTGCATCTTCATTTCCATTCTCATAATAAAAGGTTAATAACTTTACAATACATACAAGCGTACAATTCCTATACACAACTTACCTTGACCCGTTATATTACTCTTCCTTCATGTATTCTCTAGGACCAATATGACGTTTCCAATCCTATACTCAATCTACACATAATGACCAACCTTTACATACATAAAACTCTCACTCAAACCCGGGTATAAGTACCCATACATACATCACATTATCAACTTACAAAAGCATAACAAATCTACTTACCGTATTTGTTACTATGTATACGCACATATCAATTTAATTACATACTCACGCATCATTCCGTACTTGAGTCATATTTGCAAATCCGACATTCCTATTACTTGCTACACCCATACCTAGCATTCACGAAGTCCAACGATGTTATTCGATGCGTTAAACGCGAATACGGGTTACGCATATAAGCGAAACATCAAAATACGATAAAAACAGTCAAATAACCAGTGGGGGGCGCAAGCTTGCGCCCCTAGTGGGCGCAAATCAGCCAAAATTTTCCATCAGAGTCAGGTTGCGCCCCTTTGGGTCACCTTGCGCCCAGACCTGATGTGAGGTTGCGCCCACTATGCACTTTTCATGCTTTAATGGCATATTTTAAAACCCAAACCTCAAAAGGTTCTAAGATCATTCCCCATAATTTTCCTAGGCGTTAAACTACCCGGATTACGTGATATCATCACGAATGGCGTAACATTTCCTTGATGACCCGTTTGTCTCCTCTATATGCAACCAAACATGGGTAAATCTATTGTGAAACCCATCACCAAGTTTCTTACCTTGGCATAACCATTAATTATTTGTTTCATTCAAGATTCTCATACTACATTAACATATAAATTCAATATCATAATGCAAGTTAAGTTCGGGAATCACTTACCTTAAGTCCTCCAAGTTCATGCTTGTTTACTTGCCTCATCTTGACCCATTAGTTTCCCATGCTTGAGTCCATCATTCCTATCCTTTCAAGTCATCATGTTCACATGATTGTTAGCATACACGTTTATTCATAAACCAATCATATCCAAGTCATATACTACATTGACTTGCATAGGTCAATTTATAACATGCATAAGACATAGCTTCACACCCTTTTTGATTCATCATTCAAACAATTAAACTTAACATCGTATATGTCACATAACCAAGCTAACGTGTCTCACCCGGAATCCCCAATCTCATAATCATGCTAGAAAACTTACCATGTTATTTTAACATTATTGACTTTCCAGAAAGTCAACTTCCAACTATACAAACTTCCTACTTAGAAACATATGTCCATATTGATGCACTAGATCATATGAGATTCACCATAAACATCATATTCATATCTCATTAACATACAAGATCATTCATCATACCAATTAACCAACACATGGTGTGCATCATAATATTTAAGCATAGTGTGCACACTTCTTACAAAATGCTACAATCAACTAAATCCCCACATGATTACTCTCAAAGACGCAATCCTCATGTTAACCTACTATCAATTGGATCAATTATCACATTACTTTCATACTTGTCAAGTCTTGCATACAAATTCATACATCATACTCATCTAGACATTTCATCAAACACATGGTGTGCGTACAACATTTAAAACACAATATACAAGCATTTTTTTGCCTACTTCCATAACTCATAACATAAATCATCATATTTCTTCCCTACATTACATACCCTTCATTCAATAGTTATCAAACATAGCAAATCATCACTTTCTTTTCAATGCATTCAACAATTTAACTAAGAATGATCTTGGATTACACCAAGATCAACACCCACTTCCATCATAGGTATAGAACAACCTAATTAGCACATAAATCAAGCATGGCCTTATGTATTTCCACGAATTATGGTTCCTTTAGTGTCTATCAACATCTAGAAACCTTCATCCATCCTTGATTCACGTCTTCACATAAACCCTAGATTTTCATCACATTCAAAAACAAACATAACATCATAATTAGCCAAATTAAAGGTACCTTGGTGTATATAAGACCTTAGATGACCCATAATTGGCTTCATGCACCATCTTCGCTTCTACTTTCTCTTGATTTGGAACTAGAGGTGAAGAAGCAAGGGTTTGGTCTTGGGTTGTTCTTGATGATCGACATACACAAGAATGTGTATGTTGACATCTTACTTCCCTTATCTATAACCCATTGCTTTGCTCCTTGTCCAATTCTAGTCCCTCTAGTTCATCTAAATGCCTTTTGTTATCAAAACTTAACTAACCAAGTTAGTTCCTAGTGTTTATTTCCCATTATATAGATACTAACATTCAATAGGTTATTTCCATATTAGAACATAGCCATCACTCTTATCATCGAAACTCCGTTTTAATATTTGTTAATCACACCTAATGGCGTAACTAAATAAAACGGATTTTTGGGGCGTTACAAGAAATGGATTAATTTCACATACATCGTTTAGCATTTAAAGACAATTTCATATACATCGTTTTGCATTCAAAGACAATGGAAGGACGACAATATATTTTTACACTTTTCCTACAACTTCGTAGGCTAACACGACTACGCTTGTGCATTGTTAAAAAAAATACATTTATCTTAATCGTCCCACAACAACGCGCGGGTTTCCTACTAGTTTTAATGAAAGACAAGTGTCATTGTTGGTTCTCACACTTTTTATGGAGCAAGGAGTTTTTATATGATCCTACACCTATCATATAATGTTTCAATTAATGTTTGAATTTTGATGATATTTTAAAGTATCATACGAATTTTGCGAAAAAAACAAACTTTTTTTTTTGCATATTACATCTGAACCGGAAAACCGAACAATCCAGCCCAAACTAATTTGAACCCGAATAAACCAACCAAAATTTAAACGGTTTGATTATCGGATCACTTTTTTAAAACCAAAAATTCAAACAACCCAAACCTGAAAAACCCGAAACCCAACTGGTGATTATTATCACTCCACTTGATCCGACTACCTTTGGGTCCATGACAAAGGTTCAATGGCGGTGAGTGGTATTAACAAGAAGAAAGGGTACGGTTGGGCGATTTCAGCAGGACTCAACGCAGCCTTTGCCGCCATTTCTGCAAAGTTCATCGCCCCACAGGTTTATTCTTCATTTATATTATTATTCCCCTCTTGTTATTATCCCCATACTTAATCGGAACCCTAAATCTATAAGTTATATATTTCAATACTTTTTGCTTTTTTTTTTTTTAATAATATTAAAAACTGGTAGTTACTTAGTTTAGGTCTTATACGCTTCTTCAATGACTGACTGACCTGGCTATTAAGTATGAACATTTAACAGTTAATTTAGGATATGCAATTTCTGTTGTATAATTTAATTCATAGGTGTAAGTGGGTTGGTTTTAGAAGGTGCGAGGCGCACCGAGGCGATAGGATCTAAAACCTACGTGCAAGGCGTCAAAGCATACCGATTTTAGTACGTGAGACAGCAAAATAAATTAATAAACTTTTCTGTTAATTCTCATTAGTCATTACCTAGCATTACTTTCCCAAAATCTCGACTAAATAAGCACTGTGTATGGTTTAATATTTAAATAATCTATAGGTACCAACGAAAAAAATACACGGGCAGCGTTCTGATGCACAAAACCTTCCCCGTACGAAAGGCGTGCCACAAGACTGTGCCTTATGTCGATTTTCTGTGCGTTTTTGAGCCTCGAGTAAATTTTCTTTACACCCCTCGCTTTTTGTAGTCTGTCAGCGCAAGCCTATGAGCGTCGCCCTACGCCTCATGTGTGCTTTTTAAACCAAGAAACAGGTTCATCGGTTAGTTGAAAAAACACTGAATATCCGCCTATCCGGCTCCTGTATAACATCGATAAATATATTTTTTTTGTTTAGGGTTAGGGTTTGTCACCGTGTTTGACAATAAGTATGCGCTTATGTTTATTTCCATTCTTATCTCCATTGTCCATTATAAGTCCATGAGATTAAAGCATAATAGCATATAATATGGTTGAAAAATGAATGTATGTTTGTGTGAAACTAATACACATTGTTTTTTCATTTAACAGCTTATTAGGTATGGTATGGTTATATTATTCAATGTGATGATGTGGGGATGCTATGTGAATAGCTTGAAAGCTCTCTCATCTCTGCAAGCTACTGTGACCAACTTTGCAACCAACTTTCTTTCTTCCGGTTTAGCTGGATTTTTCCTCTTTGAGGAACCATTGTCACCCAAGGTACATATATCATGATTCGTGTATCTTAGTTACTATCTTTGCACTTTCCTTATCACACATGAACTTTTCTCTGCGTGTGTCTGAGATAATACGACACCATTTTAACTTTAAGTGAACCGGACATGATTCATTTTCCTTTCAAAGTTTTAAACATGGTTTAAAAAGGTTGTTTGAGGCGCGCCTCGAGGCTTATGTGGGGTCAACTGAAACCTAAGCCTCAACCTATCCGAGGTGGCTTGAGGCTTTCCGAGGCGGTGAGGCGAGGCATTGAGCCGTTGAGGCTTAAGCCTCACCAGACCTTGTAAAGTTGCGTAAGTTTTTATTTTGTAGATTTTTTGGGCCCATTTAGTGCTTAGTAGGCTTAATTGGTGGGCCAACCCAACATTTAGTGTGTGGACTTTAACAACATCGTTTAATCTCTAACCTTGGTTCTTGTTGAAACCTAATCGGTCAACACATACGCAATCATGCAAGCCTCACTCCGAATTTCAATCTCCGATCTAGGTCTCAGTCTTCTCAGTTCTTCTATGGTGCTTTTGCTATTCACGTAATCCTTTCGGTTTTGAATTATGGGCTTTGATTGTGTTCTTGTCTTCTTAAATGCCATAGTAGCATTACTAATTTAGGTTGTTGAGTTTTTTATGATGTTTGTTTTATATTAAATTAGGTTGTTAAACTATTTTATGATGTTTGTTTTATTACTAAATTAGGTTTTATAATATTCATGATGCATATTTTTTATTAAATTGTGATTTTGATGAAAGAAATTTTTTTTTTTTTTAATAAAGTCTTGAGGCTTACGCCTCGGCCCGCCTCGAGGCTTACAGAAAACGCCTCGAGGCTCGTTTCTGTTTTTCTAAACCTTGGTTTTGAGGACATTTTTGGTTGATAGTTGACATATGGGTGATTTGATGTATTATGTATATAACTTCACCTTCTTGGTTAACATACAAAGTACGCATCGCACTATCATGAAAAGCATAGCGTTTTTGTGATGAGATGTCAGATGTCCCTAAAATTTCGAACATTTTCGGTTTTTGATTAGAAGTCCAAGTTGATGACTTGTTTTTTTTTTTTTTTTTGCTAATTTGCTATTACAAAGTACAAATCAACTATAGTCCATAGGTGGCAAAATGAGCAATTTTTGGTAACGGGTCAAAGCTGGCTGGATTTGTTTAACATGTACTCCTTTTGTCTTTCTTTTTTTAGTTTTGTTAGCAAATAACCGGCTTATTAAATGTAATCATGAAAACTAGTATTTAGTATTAAACCTTATTAAAAAGTTAAAAAATCCCTAAAAGAAAACTATAATCTCTATCCCAGGTATGTTTACATAGATATTCTAAGCTGTAAGTAAAATGAATTACAAAACAGAATTAATGCTAGTAAGATAAAACCTTTATCAGTAGCAAAATTTAAGAAGTCAATATATGTAAATTATGAAATAAAAAGAAAATCAATTAATAACTTAAAAAATCAACACAGCCTGAAAATGGAAAGGAGAAAGGCTTGGAAGCAAAAGTGTTTCATCTAGGGGTGTTAATCGTGTCGGGTTGATGGGTTGGTGGATTGTAGTTGTTGTACCCGCACATAGAGGTGCACAAAAATCCGGAACCTGACCCATACCTGGTAAAAAACCCGGAACCGTTTTGTTTGGAGCCGAGTATTAACTGATCGTACCTATAGGGTATGCATATGATTTACATTTGGGCCTTAATACCTGGAACCGGAACCGTTATCACCGATATATCGGGCGGGTTTATTACTGTTGCTAGTGTGTTTTTCGAAGATCTGCATGTTTCCAACGGCTATAGAGCCGTTAGAATCTCAAACATGACCTTTTTTTTCGCTTTTTAATGTAATTCTTCCCCCCTGGACTTGGTATAAATAGTTGGTTGATGTTTGGCAGTTTGGGTTTAGTAACCATGCTTGAAAAGGATAAAAAACGCAAAAAAAAAAAAACCCCGCTCTAAGTAACAACCAAAATTACTTTTGAAAGTGCTACCTCTTCCGTTGGTATGGGTCCCACCCTTGAAAATAGTTTATATAATATCTGGTACTTGAAGAACCGGTCCCATACCTGAACCGGGCACACAAGGTATGGTTTTTTTGGCCAATAACTGGAACTGGAACCGTACCCGGTTATGCAAATTTGCAATACCAATAACCTGATTATTTTCCTGTCGTTTCCTGGTTGTCGGAAATTGCTACCCCTAGAGTTTCTTCATAGCTGGAAATCATTGTCTCTAACTTCCTTCAGTGTGTTACTCTTAAACCGATTAGTGTCTTTTAGATCCATTTTTTTTTTTGACTGAAACCATCAGTTATCATTCAAAGTGGTCCTTTGCATTCCCTCTTGAACTCATTCAGATAATCTACACAGCCCAAACTAGCCTAAAGCACAAGAGTAAATGATCTAGTTCAACCCAATCTTCTGCTTACAGGTCAACAGCTTCTGGGACATTTTGATGGTAATGATTTGGTTCCACAATATTGTTGTATTTTATTTTAATAAAGGGTGTTTTAGGTATCGTAGAAATAGTCATACGTTTTACTTCTACTATATGTCAAATCAAACATTGCTATTTATGGGACCGATGAAAGTGTTTCTTCTTTTTTGCCCAAATGACTAGATCGCAGCTAGTAGTGACAATCATGTCGGCTTGACAGGATGAATTAACATTCAACACATTTTAATTATATCATATTTCATCAGTGGTTTGCAGGTGCCTTGCTCATTGTACTTGGTGTATTCATTCTTAGCAAGTCAAGTGTAGAAGAGAAAACAAACAAGGATTAAAAACTTCTTTTTGTTGTCCATTAGCCTCAGAAGATCAACGGCAGGTTAATTAAAATCTAGTGCAGTTGACATCTACTGCGCAGGCTGTTTTGCAGGTGAACCAACAATTGTTCCTCATACGTCGTATTTGCATTGCTTCAAAACTAGCGCTTGTCATTTAAGTCGAACTTGATTTCTTTAATTTGTTTTTTTTTTTGGCCGGGATGGCACATATCTTTTAGTTATACCTGTAAATGTGTGGGTAATTCGGGTCAGTTCACTCATTGATATACTTGCAACATGGTCGTTTAGTTCGAGTAATTCAAGTTCGGATTCTCAAGCCCAACCTACCACAACATTTAGAACCTGGTTAATAATATTAAGCCAAAGCTTTAATCGATGATACTAGTAGTGTTAATTTTAAGGGCTCTTTATTTTTTTTTAAGTTCAGGGGTTGTATGTGTTCAATCATTTTGAATGCTATCTGTCACAAATTTTGGTATTGATCATTAGGAGGGTGTTTGGGATTGCGTTTTGAATCTGATTTTTAGATTATTGTGTTTTGAAAACGCAGATAATCAATTTTTAGTGTTTGGATTGCGGTTTGAAAACGCAGATAATCAGTTTTTTAGACTATCAAAACGCAATAATCTATAAGCAGCTCCACCCCTGCTTTTCCAAAACGCATAATCTGTTTTGAATAATCAATCCCAAACACCCCCTAAGTAGAAATGTAGAATTACTTTTGTAGCTGTTGGTACTAAAATATATTTGTCATACACGAATTCTTTTTTAAACATTTTTTTTTTATACTTAAATGCTAGAGAACTCACACAACTTTTGTGTGTGCGTGGAGGGGAGGTACATCATACAACTAGAAAATTAGGTCGTGGGTGTTAGATGTACGAGTTTAAAAACCTAAAAATAAAAATAATTGCAATGCTTTGTAATCTAACGGGATTGAATTGCCCGCGCTTGTTAGAATGGGCTATACGGTGTAAATCTTTGGTGTTTGTACTTTGTGCGAGCTCCTTACTAGTATCTTTTCTACAATTTTATACAATCTTCGTCATTAATTTCTTTTCCTATGCTGGTCAAGTTATGGTTAAGTTGCAAATGCATTGACAATTGTATTAAGTTGGTAATTTGTAATTACAGTGGACATCTTCCTATGCCAATCAAGTGAAAGAAGAATAAGTTAATCATGTTCAAATTTTACAATTCCGGTGCCTCATTATGTGTTTACGCCCACCATAGGCTGAACAGTGTGTGCTAGTGCCCTCGTCCAGCTCGGATCCTTGACACCCCCACACCACCCCTTGCTAGCCCATAGGGTCCGCTAAGGCTTGGTGTCGTTATTGCATTAGCAAGTGTTAGATGGGGAGAGAGTGAAAACCACCTTGAGGTAACAAATTAGATTTTTTTTAAGGGGGCGCTAAACTACAACATGGATGTTAAGGGGGGGGGGGGGGGGGTTGTTGCCCCACAACCTAGCGTTGCGTAACGCAATAACTAGTATTGAAGCTTTATTCTACATCACCCAACCTTATCTTACTCTGAACTACTTTTATGTATCATAAATAATTACAATAATCAAACCTATATTAATTTGAAATTTTGAATTTTTGTTCATTGTAGCTCCTGTTTAAGTATTATAAATAACTACAATAATCAAACCTATATTAATTAGAAATTTTGAATTATTGTTCAAGGTAGCTCTTTATATATATATATATATATATATATATATATGTGTGTGTGTGTGTGTGTGTGTTTTTGTTTAATTAATGTACCCGAGTAACTTGTGTTGGATATCAGCTGTACCTGTTTTTGTTTTTGTGTCAAATCAAATTTTTGAATGTAGGATATGGGTGTTAATCATGATGTAATAATGAACAAGAAGATGTAGAAGTCAATTCATCATAGATCTCATCTCACCCCCCATGGATTTTGTATCCATAGGGTATTACATCAAGTACCATGAAAATGAAATGGCACACATATTCCCAATGAGGGAGGTGACACTCATAGCGCTAGACTTGAAAATTCTAAAATGTGAATTATAAAGACTGATACAAAACAACTAGTGAACGTAATAAAGTAGTTTTCTACTGTCAGTTGTAGCTCGGGTCTTAAGTCTTTGATCCTCACGGTCTTGATTTAAGTGGCAATATGGATATTTCTGTGTTGTTTTTCAACCATTTTTTATTTAACCAAATATAGTTGGTATTTGGTCCAAACCCAAAACCCAACAACTTGAGCTTACATATTCTTTTCTGTTAATTTTATCTATTAAGTTACTCAATTTTATTTATTTAGTTGTTTCGAAGAAAGAACTTTGTAAATCATACTTGTTTTTATGTTTAATAATGTTGCATAGCCTAGTCTTGTTATTTTGTTTCCATGTGTCTTAAACATTCACTACTAAGACCATCCGGAGTGGGGCGGAAGGGGGGGGGGGGGGAATTCTACCGCGTGGGGGCTTTCACTTTGCCACATGGCATGATTTGATTGGTTCAGCTTCTTTTTTTTTTAAATTTAACACACATTAATAATAATAATAATAATAATAATAAATTAATAATCTTCCCCCCCTCCACTCCCCACAATTTTCCCACTTCACGTGGGACCCAAAAGTGCCATAAGGCGCTTCATCCCCATCTTTCCCCCCACAGCTCCTTATGGTCTAAGTATCTATTTATGGGATAGAATGTCACACTTTAGGCACATCTAGCTCTACTTCATCGATACCCAAGCTTTCATAGGTCAGAATGGTTTACATTAATATGTCAGTTCTCGTATTGTAGTTATTTGTCTTATTAGCATATATATGCACATATGTAGATGTTCTTAGAACTATCGTCGATCTATGGCTTAACCTAAAAAAACCTCACGCCATGCAATTGTCAGGTTAAAATCTTATCTAATGTTTGATTTTTCGGTTTGTTAGACCCTGTAAAAGAGTTACTAACCATTATATATATGATTAATTGTAGACCCACCCATTGTGGTGTACTGGTGTGGTGGTAAAGGTGTTGGGGTTGTAAAGGAAATGTTGGGAGTTTAAGCCTCATAAGAGGGAAAAAAGGTGTAATAAAAAGGGTGAGGAAATTTGCCGTTCAAAAAAAAAAAAAAAAAAAAAAAAAAACTTTGTACAAGAGCATGATCAATGCATGGTTCAAACATGGATCGACGAAGCAATTAATGCCAATTTGTTGAATCACTCTTTCACGTGTCCAAGTCCCATCTAACACTTAAGACACTCGCATCCTAAAATAACACATAACTATGAATACATTATCAAATTATTCTTTCATAACACCTTTAAGAAGTTAAACTCAATACTGTAGCAAAAGAAGAAATAGCTATACTAAAACTTATAAATAGTCACTCTCGGTTCTTAATTGATGACGTAGGTAGGTGAAACCAACCAAAGTGTTTAGATGATATTTCAAAGCTTAAGTGCTTAAACTGTTAAATTTGACAAGACGTCTACAGTGACGTCCCTAGAATATGCGCATCGAATGTAACTCTCCATGTGTATTGTTGTACGTGGGGGAGCGGGGTCAGGTCTTTTGTTCGGAAGGCAAAGGCCTTGAACCCTAAAACAGTTAAAGTCTCATTTGCGAACAAAGAAATACAAGTCCTCCCTTACTCCTTTAAGCCTCCGAGTTGGCACCTTGGTCTAGCTGCCTTTGACTGCCCTTTTTCTATAAATAGCCACATTTATCCCTGCTCTATTTCTTTTACTCTCGGACTTGCTTATATTTCTTAAACTCCCTTTGAGCATACTGATTGATTCTCACGTTGGAGTCCAAACACAGTGGACCCCCTCCTGCGTTAAGACTAACGGTTTTTGTTTTGCAAAAACCCTTGAAGCCTCGAAGCCCTGGATATATCCTTACTAAACCCCTCCCATTATTTGTTCTAGCAACATTAATCCTTGGATGATGATCACTTCTTTGAATAGTTATAATTTAGCGGTGACCCATTCCAAAGAGTAAATCAGGTAAAATTGTGGTAATCTCTATCATCTTAGAGAGAACTTGTATACGGTAACCTTAGTGTTTCTAAGAAATGATGGTAAAAAACAACTTATGGTGTAAAGCAAGAAGTGGACGTAAGATGGAGTCTTTTATACTATTTATAGAAACAATATTGAGTTTTCATAAGTACTTGCAGATAATGAGCACATCCTATAGGTTATAGTAAGTAAATCTTAAATATTGTTTAGCATGTCCATGGGTGAAGGATATAAAGGGCCAAGGGTGCCCAACCCCCCTGGTTTTTTTATTTTATTTTATTTTATTTTTATTTTTTTATCAGTAGTGTAAATTTATGTGTAGTTCATCCGAAAACTTTGAACGTATTGAGTCTAACTCCCTCTAAATTGGGTCGGGTCATATGACTTTCGGCCCCTTCTATATTTTTGTTCAAGCTTCACCACATTTCAATTTTTCTAGCTTAAAAAAGTTAGGTACTCATACTCATTAGTGAGTGTCATGCTCTATGTTGTGGTTTATCTAGCATCTATGAACTATATCTATGTTACCTTATTAAGGAGGAAGCATGTCCAAAAAGGTAATTTCAACCAAGTTTTAAGATGGGAGTTTAAGAGTCCCTTCACAAATGTTTCATCTTTGGTTATTTTATTCCCTTTATGCCCCTCATGTACAACATATAATGCTAATTGTATATGTGTATAATGCACACTTTAGATCCTTCTCAACATGTAACCTCCTTCATAACTCTCAATAAAATCCAAATCAATTTCAATAAAACCCAAAATGCTAACTCACTCCTTTATTGCCATTCACATTAGAAAATGAAACGAAGCTATAACCCATAGTTGTTCAAACACAAATCAAGCAATGAATGCTCCTAATCTCTTTTTGTTTTTTTAATGGTTCTTCTTGTCTTCTACACGTACATCAGAAAACCAAACGGTGGTAATTGAATGGTAGTCTTCAATTCTCTTCAAACATGAAATCAATGTTGAGAAGGTCTTGCCAATGAATGCTCCCAATCAGTTACCAAGCTAGGTTTTATTTATAATGGTGAATCATCCACATCAATTACCCTTCATCACATCCATAACTAGGTACGTGTTTTGTTCTTCTATTGATTCTGTTACCTTTTGTCAATGTTATTCATATTCATAATTGTTCATATATATGTTCTCATAGTGGAGTCCGTTTCTGTTTATTAATGTTCCATTCACTTGTTTTAATGGATGTTTTATTTATTTTTATTTTTGGTTATGTTGGTTAGGTTAACACTTGGCGTTTAGATGATCATCACCTTTAACGCTTGCTATTGTTCTGCCCATATTTGGGATCCGAGAAGGTACCTGAATTAGTGAATTAGTGAACCTTTTGATTTTGGAATGTAATATCTATATGTACCTGAATATATTTCTTTTCAAATATTGATAGGAAAACACTTTTGTGTTATTTATTTGTGTTAGTTTCTCATATGTTTGTTTAATTTTCAAAATATCGAGGCTGTAAACTTATATAACTTTTTTTTTGTTGCAAATAGACTAAAGTGGTCATACAACTAAATGTCAAAAGTTTATGGAAGATTTAAAAGATTTAAGTTTGTGAAATTCCACCACAAAGGTTTAACAAAATTGAAAAGATAACTATAGTAATATAGAAATAAAAATACAATTATTATTGTATGGTAATTTATAAATTTTTAAAGCTTGTAAATTACAAAATAAAAGGCTCCTTTCTGTTTCGAAAGCTTAATATAATAATATCTATTAAACTTGGCAAGTAAAATAACCATAAAGAATGCAAATAAAGATTTAGGAAGGTGCCGGAGTGACAATATACTATTAGGCCGTAAGGTACAGAAGCAGGAAGCTGGAGGGGGAAGCCATACACCCCTCTTGGTTTTTCATAAAATGTTTGCACTCGGTGGTTTCTTCCCGCCGATGGCTTCTTTCATTTCTTCCTCATAGCATTAGTAAAGTTTTATTGAAATGCTTGTTGATACTAAGATGCTTTACTATGTTGCTTGCAGAACTCGATTGAAAAGAAAGATCGCGTGATCCTAGAATTAGTTCCTCCACCCACAAACGTTAACAACTTAATATTTGGAAGAAGGTGGATTGTGATTCTCTCGGGGAGATGGTTTTGACCACATAAGATAAAGTTGTCCTGTATTTTCAACCTGCGGTTGGTTTGGGCATCTTAAAGTTTTTACTTTTTTTTTTTTGTAAATTGGTATGCTAATGAGAAGAATCTAGATGTTTAACATCGAAATGATATCTAATTTGTGTACTTAAAACAATATGAAGCTTTGGTTGTTATGAAGTGGATGGCTATGAGTTATCAACCTTGTTGTTTGGAAGTGGAACCGCTTCCAAAAATTGAACTTAAAGAAGTAAGCTTCCAATATAACAAATATCACTAAACACAAAAACCATGTTGATTTGATCTTCGTGTTCGATGATTATGGCCCAATACTATATTCATATCTCATTCGACATAGTAACTGTGATACCCTGGTTTAAAAAGATTTGGAAGTTCATATACAATGAACTCTTGTTCATTACTTTTAGACTGTTGGTACATTTTTTGGCGGAATTCGAAGGATGAAATTTATATAAAACTAATCGGAAATTTCATATTACAAACATAAAAGAAGCTCCCCTACTAAATTATTTTTACCATATTAATAACTATAGGAACAAAAACTTGATATGCAACTTTGTAATGATTTATGTATCCATAATGTCTACCATTTCTTATATTGTTGTTTTTGTATTAATTATTTGGTTTATACTTGATTGCTTTTTGTGAATTGATATATTGCCACACAACTTACGCCTAAAAAACAAAACTACCCGCAGCAACGCGCGGGTATTCCCACTAGTAGTAAATAATGGCTTGAAATTTAGGAATTAGGTGTGCATATTTGAAAAAAACCAACCACAATTAAACGACACATTTATGAACTTCACATTAAATAATGCCTTTGAATTTAGGTGTAACATTTTTTTTATCGGCAATTTAGGTGCCACATATTTGAAGAAAACCTCACACAATCCATGAGGTTGACATAAATAGTAATAGCTGGCTAGACCCAATATCTAATGTATTGGGTTTTCTCTAAGCGAAATTTATTGCAATTTGTTGGAAATTTAGTGAAAATGCTATTTTCACAAAATATAGGAAAATGAGTTTTTCCTAACTTTGGACTAAAATATATATTTGAAACAGATGTTTATTTATATATTTCTTTGTGGGTTTATGTTCTATGTTGTGAGAGCTTCGCAACGAACCAAACCATGTCCAAAACGAAGCTAAGATGAAGGAGATATTGATGCTCAAAGATTGGTGAATAATGCACTTGATGCTGAAATGAAACAAAGTGGAACTTGTCCCACATAGGAGGAGTGATGATACCATGAGTGGTATATAAGGAGAAACACTCCTTCCTAATTGTTTCATGGGAGCTCACATTGTGGAACTCGCGAAGGGTGCGGAGCACCCCAACTCGCACACGCGCGTGGCGTGGGCGATGGGCGCAATGTGGCGCTTTGATGGCGCACTTTGCACTGTCCAGTCAAACAGTTTCGTCTGAAACTTTAAGAAGTGTAACTGTCCAGTCAAAACTGTCCAGTCAAACAGTTTCGTCTGAAACTTTAAGAACATAATAAATGCCATTGAAGACGTTCAATGACATTTATTTTCGTTTTTAATGCATTCCGAAACTGATGAAGCATTGGACTCCTATAAATACCAAAGAGACCCTTGGTTGGAGACACACCTTAGACACATACTGTTCTGAAAATTCACTTTTCTTCTCCAGCAATCTTCCTCTGTTTCTTCTTGTTTCAGGTACATATTTTCGGGTCAGAGCCAACTCCGACAGCACTCTTGCTGTTCCAGCTGTTGTACCCTGGGAAACAAAACGAGTTCTCGATAATAGACTCGGAATTTGTTTTAAGGGCCCCGTGTTCAACACGATTCTCAGCTTTTTCATTTTTCTGCTTCTACTCATTTCTTGTATTTTGTTTCTTTAAGTTGTAATCGTATTTAGTTTCTGCATTCGTTTATTTATTTAGTTGTAATCGTAATATTTATCTTGTTTATTTCATTTTATATACGAGCGGTTCCTACAATCTTAAAACAAATTTTTAAAACACTGTTCGTGTATAATAAAAACCATTCTAATTGTGATTCAAACCAGTTTTGTCTCACTTAGTTTGTGTTTTAAAAAACAGATTTTTTTGGTTTTTCGAATCAATATAACTTACTGTTCGGTCTTCAAAGTTGGACTTAGAAGCCTACGGTTTGTTATTTTGTTAGAAAACATTATCGGTTACATCTAAAACCTTTGTCTAAAAACGAAATAAAAAAACTTTCTGTTGGACTTCTAAGTTGGACTTAGAAGCCACAGTTTGTTTTTATTTTGTCTTAAAAGTTGACATTTTTTTTGTATAAACGTGTAGAGGTTTTATAAACTGAAAATAGTAACGTATTTTTGGTTAAAATTTTCAGAATGTCGACTAGTGACAACAACAACAACGTAAACCAAGCTGTTCTTGGTACCCCTTTGCCTGCCAATACAGTGGGAGCATCCACTGTGGCAAATCATGCTGAAAAACCCGAATAGTTTTCGGGCTTGCACTTCAAGAGGTGGCAACAGAAGATGTTCTTCTACTTG
This sequence comes from Ambrosia artemisiifolia, assembly GCA_032199755.1. Taxonomy (NCBI): domain Eukaryota; kingdom Viridiplantae; phylum Streptophyta; class Magnoliopsida; order Asterales; family Asteraceae; genus Ambrosia; species Ambrosia artemisiifolia. The sequence continues at coordinate 16,804,004 of CM063523.1, forward strand.
ACCACCTTGAACCTTGCGAGGTTCTTAACGGAATCCGCTCCCCAACCTACGGAAGGGCAGAACGACGTTCAATTTCAGAGCGTGTTAGATGCTTGGAAGCATTCGGATTTCTTGTGTCGTAACTATGTGTTAAACGGCCTAGTAGATGGTTTGTATAATGTTTATTATACAATAAAGACTGCCAAAGAATTATGGGAGTCTTTAGACAAGAAGTATAAAGCAGAGGATGCTGGAACGAAGAAATTCGTTGTAGCCCGCTTCTTGGACTACAAAATGCTTGACTCTAAAACGGTCATGAACCAAGTCCAAGAATTACAAATTATACTTCATGAAATCTACGCGGAGGGCATGATACTTTGTGAGACATTTCAAGTGGCAGCAATGATTGAAAAGTTACCTCCTTCGTGGACTGACTTTAAGAATTATCTTAAGCATAAACGAAAGGAGATGACTGTGGAGGAACTTGTTGTTCGTCTTCGGATTGAAGAGGACAATAGAATTGCTCAAAAAGGTAGCCTTGTTCAAGCTTCGGCTAAGGCTAATGTTGTGGAAATTGGGCAATCCTCCAAGGGCAACAAGAATAAGGGGAAAAAAGACAAAGGGAAAGCGAAGGTGGATCTTGGACCTAAAAAGGGGGCTGTGAAAAAGAAGCCTGCGCCTTTTTCTGGTATTTGTTACAACTGTGAAAAGACAGGACACCGCGCCAACCAATGCAAGAAGCCTAAGCGTGAGCGCACGCATATGGTGGATGAGGATGGCATGCCTCTCGTAGCAATGATAACTGAGCAAGGTGCTATGGTTGAAGATGAAGTCAACGTGGTGGGCGACAACCCACCTGGATGGTTCGTTGACACTGGTGCAACCCGCCATGTTTGTGGAGACAAGGCTCTTTTCTCTACATTCAAGGAACTTGCGGGTGATGACAAGCTTTACATGGGGAATAAAGCTACTGCCGACATCAAGGGTGAAGGCGATGTGATCTTGAGGATGACTTCAGGGAAGGACCTCACGTTGAGCAAGGTGTTGTATGTGCCAGACATATGCAAGAATCTCGTCTCGGGATGGATGCTCAACAAGTTTGGATTTCGTCTAGTGTTTGAATCGGACAAGTTTGTTCTTTCTAGGCGTGGAATGTTTGTAGGAAAGGGCTATGCCCTTAATGGTATGTTTAAAATGAATATAATGGTTGTCAACAATTCAATTAATAAAACTCCTACTACTTCTATTTATATGCTTGAGTCTTCAAATGTTTGGCATGGTAGACTAGGACATGTAAATTTTAATTCAATGCGTCGTTTGATTAAATTGAATGGCATACCAACATTCCATATTGAATCCGATTCTAAATGCGAAGCATGTGTTGAATCCAAACTAACACGATCACCTTTCAAATCGCTTGAACGAATAACCGAACCTCTTGATTTAATTCACACCGATGTTTGTGATTTAAAGGCAATTCCTACAATAAGTGGGAATAAATATTTCATCACGTTTATTGATGATTGCACCAAGTATTGCTACGTATACTTACTCAAAAGTAAGGATGAGGCAATAGATAAGTTTACCTTATACAAAAATGAAGTTGAGAATCAACTTAAAAAGAAAATTAAGGCCATAAGAAGCGACCGAGGTGGTGAATATGTTGCACCTTTTGCGGATTTATGCGCAAAAAGTGGCATAATACATGAGTGTACACCACCTTATTCCCCACAATCAAATGGCATCGCGGAACGAAAAAACCGCACATTGAAAGAAATGATGAATGCTATGTTGATAAGTTCGGGAGTGAACCGTGAAATGTGGGGGGATGCCATTCTTTCGGCTAATTATCTTTTGAATAGGATACCTCTAAAGACTAGGGACGAGACTCCCTATGAGTTATGGAAAGGTAGAAAACCTTCATACATATACTTGAAAGTGTGGGGGTGCCTAGCCAAGGTGACTGTACCACCTCCTAAGGCTCTTAGGATAGGCCCCAAAACTGTTGATTGCATATTTATTGGTTATGCACATCAAAGTACTGCACATCGTTTTCTTGTACATGAATCCAAGAATCCCGATGTACTAAAAAACACTTTCATGGGGTAAATCCTAATTTTGTCGAGTACTTTGAACATGTCTTTCCCATGCTAGGACAAGCACTTGTTAGATCATCAACACCAATTAACGATGACCAAGCAGGTCCATCAACATTGGTTGACAATGAATTTCAAGAAGAAATACATGAACGACTTGATGTTGAGGAGGGTGACCTTAGAAGAAGCAAAAGACCAAGGGTTGCAAAATCATTTGGTCCAAACTTCTTGAGTTACATGGTTGAGGGTGAGCCCAACACCTACCGCGAAGCGGTCTCCTCATCAGAAGGACCTCAATGGAAAGAAGCAATTAAGAATGAAATTGATTCTATATTGCAAAATCATACTTGGGAGTTAGTAGATCTTCCACCGGGTTGCAAACCCCTTGGATATCGTTGGATATTCAAGAAGAAGATGAAAACTGATGGAAGTATTGATAAATACAAGGCAAGGTTAGTGATCAAAGGATTTAGACAAAAGGAAGGTCTAGATTATTTTGATACTTACTCGCCTGTAACTCGAATAACCTCTATAAGATTGGTTCTTGCTATTGCGGCTTTGAGAAATTTGGATGTTCACCAAATGGATGTAAAGACCGCTTTTCTAAATGGTGATTTAGAAGAAGAAATTTACATGCAGCAACCCGAGGGTTCCAGGTCAAGAGGGCAAAGTATGTAAATTAGTCAAGTCTTTGTATGGCTTGAAGCAAGCTCCAAAACAGTGGCATCATAAATTTGATCAAGTCATGCTTGACAATGGTTTCAAAATAAATGAGTGCGATAATGAAACACGCCAATTTTTTTTTTATAATAAAAACATTTACATAGTATATCAGAGTCGGTCCCAATTCACATCCAAAGTTAGTCGCTCCAGCGACTTTTTATATTATAACATATCTTTTACAAACCACCGTTTCAAAAGATATTACATAAGTACTAATTATACAAAGGTTAGTTTCTGTATTCGATCCGATCCTGGTCTCTAGTCCTCGTCCACTTTCTTTCCTGAAAGTATACATGAATATCATATTAGCCATAGCTAAGTAAGTACACATGACAGGTTGAAGGGGTAGGGACCCAAATCCACATGGGCCCTACCCCAAAAACCGAGCCCAAAAGCCGAAACAGGCCCACGAGGCCCAAACGTAACATCGGGAATGATCTAAGCGGGTAAATAATACGCGGGTGCGGAGCATCACGCGGAACAAGTAACCGCCTAACCGTGTCCTTCTAAAGTACAACAAGACAAAGCAGCGACGGACACGTGGCATCAAACCAGAGGATAGTACAGGCATGTACGAACCAATCAAGACATGAGGACGTGTGGCAGGGAGCATGTTGCACAATCTACTTCTCAGAGGGTGACACCTGTCTCCAGAAGGACCCGCAGGAGACAAACAGTTTATACCCTGCACGTGCCCACCAACCAGAATGCATGGGACCACCTCAGCAAGGTTCTCCACTAACTCGGAGGGCTGCAGGGGGGACAAGGACCCACCTGGCAGCCAATCACGTCAAGACAGACCTGAGACTACTCACGGGACGCCACGTCACCAAGACGGTACGATCTCTCTCTTTGATATAACACGTGTCTTACTTCATCTTATTGGGCCTAACTTTGGGCCGATGTGGAGGCAAGCCCTTAACTTGGGCCTTGGCCCTTTGGGTGAGTTAAGGGTAGATGTTGAGGCCCGTGTGGAACCTATTTAAGGAGCACTTGGTCTCCTTGGATAGGCCATTCAGAAATTCCCTGAAGAACACACCAAGGCCGATTACGTTTTTGTGTCTGCTAAGTAGATTCCTTCGGGTTTCGAGGCAGTCGCCCCACATCGGTGTAGTGTGTGTTTGCAGGAACCATCAATCTCATAGCCAGTTGGATAGCGAAGGATCACATCTGTAGAGACGAGCTTAACCATTGGATCCGGGTTAGACTTTTGTTTCTTCACAGGTCTTTAATATATTTTCAAAGAACACCAGTCCCCCCTTTTTTTTTATTCTCCGAGACCACCGGTCCCTACTTTTATATTTTGAGATCCTGTCTCTATTTTATTCCTTGAGACCACCGGTCTCTATTTTCTTTCCTGAGACCACCGGTCTCTATTTTATTTCCCGAGACCACCGGTCTCTATTTTATTCCTTGAGACCACCGGTCTCTATTTTATTCCTTGAGACCACCGGTCTCTAATTTATTCCTTGAGACCACTGGTCTCTATTTTATTCTTTGAGACCACCGGTCTCTATTTTATTTCTTGTATATATTTATTTCAAATATATATCAAACAGGTAGTAATATAATTCACTAAATTCTTATATTACCACTAACAATCATATATGTACTTTTAAGATCACTGGCCTCTATTTGATCCAAACTAATATCAAGCACACAATGATATATTATTCATATACTGAATCACAGCTAATAATCATGTATACTTTTAAGGGTTTGTGTACTTACTTCTCAACTTTAGTATGATGAGTAACCGAGTCCGAGTTCGTCACTCGTCAACTACCCCGTTGATTACCGCTACTAGGCGACCACCACTAATATTGTTAATCGCCACTCTTTAATTTTTGCCACCAATATTAATTGTCTCCACAAACTAACCAAATCGATTGCTATTATTTTTCTGACTCACTTTATAACACACCACTTCATAATATTTCTCACTATTTGGTAATGATACTAAACGAGTCCTTTTGTTTGTTGCTTGACTACAACACCCGCTGGACAGCCTCTATTATTCAGATCTAACTCTCAGCTCACGAACGTAGAATACTATTTTTTTTTCAATTAGCCATTTAACTCCAAGCAGATGTCAACCACATATAAATGGTGGCATGTAACTAAAACATGGTATTCTACTTTCTCAAACGTGGCACATGATGGCAACTACATAATATATAATTATATATAGAGAGATATTGACCTTATCGTTTTACCGAGGTTCAATATAAAAATCTTTTTACAAAATGATGTTTAGGAATTAATTACACATCTATGTGTAATGTAATAATTAGATATTATGTGATCAAATTACATGGCTCCTACGACCACTTTTAGTATCAATCTATCTATATAATAATTGAGGTCACTTGGGTTGAATCAAGGCCTTAGAGATGGTTTGAGATATCCAACAACTAATATGGAGCTCCAAATTATGACTATAAAAACTTTTTTTTTCATTCTCCATATCAAAACTCTCATATTCTTCCTAATTCCTAATAAATCTTTCAATCTTTCTTCTTCACCTTGCATCATTTGTTGATTATCCCCAACTGATTAAAGGTAAACATCCAAACTACTCTTCTAGTGTTGATTCCTATTATTATTTTGACTTTTTTTTATTGTTAACATTATTAAGAACAAATCAAACCGAATGAAATTTCTTATTCTTTTACGTGGAAATCATTCTTCTTAAACACATGTTCTAATGAAACGGATTTGTGATAAATGGATTTTTGATAAACGGATTTGTGATAAACACATATTCAATCGGATTTATTATAAAGTGATAACAAAGATACTATCAATTCCTATTGTTATTTTTTTTATTCTTTTTAAGATTTCCTAATCTAATAACCATTTGAAATCAGTCTGGTGTTTACCACATGTTCTAATGAAACGGATTTGTGATAAACAAAATATTCAATCGAATTTGTGATAAAGGGATAACAAAGATACTATCGATTCCTGTTGTTACTTTTTTTTATTCTTTTTAATATTTCATAATCTAATTACGATTTGAAATCATTCTTGTGTTTATCACATGTACTAATGAAATGGATTTGTGATGAACGTATTTGTGATAAACACATATTCAATCGGATTTGTGATAAAGGGATAATAAGGATTGCGCTCAATCAGATTTATGTTAATTTTATTATTGTCATCACGGTTTTTTAGACATATATTGAATCGGATTTACTATTCGATCGGATTTAGTAATGTTATGTTTTAACATTTGAAAAACAGGATTTGATCCGAAGACACAAACGCTATTATGTGTTATCATAATGGTTCTCAATTCTTCAAGGTATTGCATGACCCTTCTGCAACAGTTTTGGTATATTTGTTATTTTCATGTACATATGCCTATTTAATTTTCAAAAATAATTCTTTATTTTTTAATGTTGTTTTTTAACGTGTCAATTCAGAATGTGCTAAAGGCCATGAACAAATTTCTGTTGTCCAAAACATACACAACAGGAACGTTACAGTTAATCACATTTATTTATATTGCTGTTTTTCGAAATTATGTTTAATATTATTGTAATATTAGACCGAATTTAATATCATTAATTCTGAATTATTGTTATTTATTTACATTAATAATAATTGACCGAATTTAATGTCATTTAATCTAAAATTTGAATCTGAATTATTGTTATTTATTTACATTAATAATAATTGACTGAATTTAATGTTATTTATTACTATCTTTTAATAATTGACCGAATTTATATTAATATTAATATGAATTTCAGTTTACCATAATAAGCCTCATTTATTTTTGATTATGAATGATTGATTATTAATCAATTTAACATTTATTTATGAATGAAATAACTCTCATTTATTTTTAATATTATGATTTTAGTTTTACTATTCGTAAAAATAGTATTGTTGACCGAATATATTACTAACTAATACTAATTGACATTAATAATAATTGACCGAATTGAAATGTTATTTATTACGATTTTTAATCATATTTATTTATATTAATATTAGTACGAAATTATGTTTAAACCATCTTTATGAATTATTATTGGTCTTGCCTGCAATTAATAGGATTTATTTTATTTTTTAATGTTATTTACTATGAGTTTAATGACATTAATAATAATTGACCAAATTTAGTGTTATATGTTACGATTTTTAAGCTCATTTATTTATTATTGACCGAATTAAATTACGAATATACTACTAATACTAAAACTAATATTACGAATTATTATTGGTCTTGCCTGCAATTAATAGAATTTATTCATTTTTTAATGTTATTCAGTATGAGTTTTAATGACATTAATAATAATTGACCGAATTTAGTGTTATATATTGCGTTTTTTAAGCTCATTTGTTTATTACTAATACTAATACTAATATTACGATTTTTAATTTTAATCTGATTTATTTATTATTGACCGAATTAATTTACGAATATATTACTAATACTAATACTAATATTACGTTTTTTAATTTTAATCTGATTTATTTATTATTGACCGAATTAAATTATGAATATATTACTAATACTAAAACTAATATTACAATTTTTAATTTTAATCTCATTTATATCTTATTGACCGAATTAAAATTTTCTATTACTATTTTTATGAATATATTACTAATTACTAATACTAACTAATACTAATACTAATATTACGATTTTAGTTTGCTTCAATTAGAAGATATTTCCATTGGCACATATTGTGCCTTCAAATGGTGTTCAATCCAGCACAGGCTGTTTGTTACAAAGGTTCCACCACAAGAAGTAATTGATTTTCAAATTAAAATTACGATTTTTTATGTTTGTAATGTAATTTGTTTGAATTATTGATTACGATTTTGAGTTTATTTATTAAGATTTATAATCTCATTTATTTATATTACTATGTTTATAAATTATGATTAGTCTTGATTGCAATTAATAAGATTTATTCATTTTTACTGTTATTTATTAAGATGTTTAATATTATTTATTGACATTAATAATAATTGACAGAATTTAATGTTATTTATTAAAATTATTAATCTCATTTATTTATATTACTTTTTTCGAATTTATGTTAAATAAGATTTAATTATTTTTAATGTATTTTTAGTATGTTAGAATTAATGTTATTTATTGACATTAATAATAATTTACCGAGTTGATTGTTATTTATTATGAGTTTTTAATCTCATTTATTTATATAAATATTACTATGAAATTATGTTTAATCTATCTTTATGAAATTATGTTTAATATTATTTATATTACTATTCATTCGAATTATTATTGGTCTTGCCTGCAATTAATAGGATTTATTTATTTTTTAATGATATTTATTATGAGTTTTAATGACATTAATAACACTTGACCGAATTTAATGTTATATATTACGATTTTTAAGCTCATTTATTTATTATTGACCGAATTAATTTACGAATATATTACTAATACTAATACTAATATTACGATTTTTAATTTTAATCTGATTTATTTATTATTGACCGAATTAAATTATGAATATATTACTAATACTAAAACTAATATTGATTTTTAATTTTAATCTCATTTCTATCTTATTGACCGAATTAAAATTTTCTATTACTATTTTTACGAATATATTACTAATACTAACTAATACTAATACTAATATTATGATTTTAGTTTGCTTCAATTAGAAGATATTTCCATTGGCGAATATTGTGTCTTTAAATGGTGTTAAATCCAGCACAGGTTGTTTGTTACAAAGGTTCCACCACAAGAAGTCATTGATTTTCAAATTAAAATTACGATCTTATATGTTTGTAATGTAATTTATTTGAATTAATGATTACGATTTTGTGTTTATTTATAAAGATTTATAATCTCATTTATTTATATTATTATGTTTATGAATTATGATTAGTCTTGATTGCAATTAATAAGATTTATTCATTTTTACTGTTATTTATTAAGATGTTTAATATTATTTATTGACATTAATAATAATTGACCGAATTTAATGTTATTTATTAAAATTATTAATCTAATTTATTTATATTACTTTTTTCGAATTTATGTTTAATAAGATTTAATTATTTTTAATGTATTTTTAGTATGTTAGAATTAATGTTATTTATTGACATTAATAATAATTGACCGAATTGAATGTTATTTATTATGATTTTTTAACCTCATTTATTTATATTAATATTACTACGAAATTATGTTTAATCTATCTTTATGAAATTGTGTTTAATATTATTTATATTACTATTCATTCAAATTATTATTGGTCTTGCCTGCAATTAATAGGATTTATTTTTTTTAATGATATTTATTATTAGTTTTAATGACATTAATAATAGTTGACCGAATTTAATGTTATATATTACGATTTTTAAGCTCATTTATTTATTATTGACCGAATTGACCGAATTAATTTACGAATATGTTACTAATACAAATACTAATATTACGATTTTTAATTTTAATCTGAATTATTTATTATTGACCGAATTAAATTAGGAATATATTAGTAATACTAAAACTAATATTACGATTTTAATTTTACGTTTTTGTTAAAATGATGGAGGTCAATTCTTTGACTATATATTTTTGAATTTGATTGTGCTAATTTTAAGCGTTGTTGACCAATTCACGTCAATTACCAATCCTTCCCTTTTTTATAATTCAAAGACATTCCTTTAATCAATTGTCATGAAACGATATTCTTTTAAACATATACGACTTTCCTTTAAACATTTATTTAAATCTATTTAACAATGTTAAATCTATTTAACAGTTTATAATTTAAATATAATCCGAAGATGGGAGTGTACATTTATTTTCCTACACTTTTATTGTTCTTTTATTAATAAATATAATTTAAATCTATTTAACAGTTTCCTAAAATGTACAATATATTCAAGATAATTTTCATTGCTATTACTAATATTACGACCTTAATTTTAATATTGTTGACTAAATCTGAGTAAAAACTTTTTACGTTTTTGTTAATTTGATGGAGGTTAATTCTTTGACTTTATGTCTTTGAGTTTGATTGTGCTAATTTTAAGCGTTGTTGACCAATTCCCGTCAGTATTCCTACTCGATCTCGTCAATCGAGGCACAGTATATCCAATTTTGTAGAATTGTTCGAGACACAACAATACTATATAAACCTTAACAAATAATAAAATCATTTAATCGTCATACCAAATTTAACAACGAAATTAAATGATAATATAGATTTTCAAAATGTTACTTTCTGTACAACTAATAATGATTACTAAAGATGTCAATAATAAATTGTATATAATGGGTAAGGCAATTTGAGACGCGGATGATTTTAATGTCATTTATTTGAAAGATTGATTACGATTTTGATGTTATTTATTAAGATTTTTAATCTTATTTATTGATGTTACTAATATTACGAATTTCATTTTAACATTATTGACCGACTTTCATTTTGATATTACGACTTTCCTTTAATCAATTGTAACTAAACGATAATCATCATCTTGATTTCAATAAGTATGCTAATTTTAAGTGTGCTAATTTTAAAATGTTAATAATAATTTGTATATAATGGGTAAGTCAATTTCAGACACGGATTATTTTAATGTCATTGATTTGAATGATTGATTATGATTTTGATGTTATTTATTAAGATTTTTAATTGTTAAGTACTATATTTACACAGTTTAAATAATGACATTTTTTGGTGGCTTTTTGTAACATGTCAAAAGTTGCCTAAAGTGTGTGTACAATGGGTCCTTTTGGCTACATGTTGAAATGGGTCTGGGTTGATCCTTTTGGTGTCTATTTTTTAATAAAATATAGGAAATTTATATTACAGCATGTGACATTGGACCCATTTTCTTATTAGTTGTTTTTTAGCTATGTAATCGGTTTGAACCATTGGAGAGATAACATGAAAATTTAAGCTACCCAATCAAGTAAGTGGGTTAAGGATTGTTTCTTGATTTACTTATCACCGTATCCATATCTTTACAACAACTATATTTTATGTAGAACACAAATATGGAATACAAGAGTTATGCATCCAATACGGTTTCTTTCAAGGAGGCTTTTATGGGAGTGTCTAAATAGAAAACCATTTCAGTTGATGATAATATCAACGCATTTGAAAATTTGCATGGGAGATCTGTTGTGGTAAGGGTTGCTTCGTTGGAAGTGTTAAGGAGAAGTCGTTTCATTCTGAAGAAGATAGGGTTAGGAGAAGGAACTATTACATGCATGGGATGGCTGGTTATTTGAACGTATTGCATGGCTAAGGGTGACTGGGATTCCTTTGTGTGTCTTATCATGTGTCTTGGATGATAACGTGTTAAGGAGCATCGGTAGTATCTATGGGTTAGTGGTCAAACAGCCGGAACTAGAGGTCTTGGATGAGGATATGTCGTTTCATTATGTGGGGGTGGTCGTTACTCAGGGTGATCGGATACACGATACCATTTTTCTGAAGTGGAGAGGTAAAACATTTAAAATATGGATTGAGGAGGAACACAAAGAATGGTTGGCAAGTTTCGTTGAGGAGGAAGAATCCAAGGAAGGGAGTGGACCGGAAGCGGAGGAGGAGGGTTCCGACGACAAGGTTTTTTCTCCGGTGGATGTTACGAATTCTCCGATGAATGTATTTTTGGAAACAGAGAAAGATCCGGGAATTTTTAATGAGGCCATTAATGCAAATTCAAATGATGAGATGTATGAGAGGTGTCCGGATGAAGTTTTGGAAGGTCAAAATGACACAGTAAAGGAGGTCAAAGATGTCCATAACTGCTCGGCGGTTAAAAATAATAAAAGAAAAAAAGGCAGGATTTTTAAAAAGGAGATGGGCCTGGACTCTGGTGGATCGTATATGAGCAGTAACGACAGGCCCCATAAGGAGCCCAAATCAGTTGAAGACCCATTTAACCTGGACCCAATTATATTGGGCCTAGATATTACCCAAATGATGTAATGTGTGATATTGTGATAGTATGCTATGTAGTTTGCACTTGTCAAATTAAACTTAACTTACTCGATATATCCATCATTTCGTTACATTAAACTGTTAGATGACATTTTGCATTTAACATCAAAATTCATACATATTGCATTATCGAACATTTAGTAACCAAAACAAATTGCATAATACAATTCTTATTTTCCTACTTTTTTTTCATTTTACTTTCGGGTGAACCGTGGGTCCCCACGGGACTCTAACCTAGTAATCAATAAACTAAATATAATAATTAGATATTATAAGTATCTACGTATATTTTTAGAAACTACCCATATATGTAAACACATATATACGCTTATTTAAACGCCTCATCATTTTAATTGAAGGCTTTATAAGTTACTTACTCATTTAACAATATTTGACATAACACGGGATGTTACAGATAAGTGTGTCTATTCCAAAGACACGCCAGGAGGTTATGTGATCTTATGTCTATATGTGGATGATATGCTTATCGTTGGGAGTAATGATAAGATGGTTAAATCTACTAAAGACATGTTGAAAGGGAAATTTGACATGAAAGACATGGGTCTAGCGGATGTTATTCTAGGAGTAAAAATCCTTACAACCCAATATGGTCTTGTTCTAACTCAATCTCATTATGTGGACAAAATCCTTGAAAAATTCAATTCAGGAGATAAGGCTGTAGCTCGTTCTCCAATTGATACCACCCACCATCTAGTTAAAAATAGAGGAAAGGGTGTTGCTCAGGTAGAGTATTCAAGGATCATTGGCAGTCTAATGTATATAATGACATGTACTAGACCCGACTTAGCATACGCTGTGAGTAAGCTAAGTAGATATACAAGTAATCCAAGTGATGAACATTGGAAAAGTATAATAAGGGTGCTTAGATACATAAGATTCACATGGGACTATGGACTGCATTATACCCGTCATCCAGCAGTGGTTGAAGGATACACTGATGCGAACTGGATTTCGGATATAAAAGATTCCAAATCAACAAGTGGTTATGTGTTTACACTTGCGGGTGCTGCTATATCTTGGAAGTCTTCGAAGCAAACTGTTATAGCAAGATCCACGATGGAATCTGAATTTATCGCCTTAGATAAGTGTGGAGAAGAGGCGGAGTGGACACGTCAATTTGTGGAGGATATTCCAAGATGGAGTAAACCTTTACCAGCTATTTGCATACATTGTGACAGCCAGTCGGCAATTGGTAGAGCCCAAAGCACAATGTATAATGGCAAATCGAGGCACATAAGACGTAGACACAAAACAAAACAATACGACAACTACTCTCAACGGGTGTTATCACGATTGACTATGTGAAGTCAATGGATAATATTGCGGACCCGTTAACAAAAGGCTTAAGCAAAGAGATAGTATATATGTCGTCAAGAGGAATGGGACTCCGCCTCTTCATGGGAATCACCTATGTTAGAGAGAAGTAGGGTCGCTTCGAATGGATTTGTGGGGAGGCGCAAATCCTTGAGCTCTCGCAGAACCAGGAGTGTCCATGACCATAAAGGACACGACAATGAGGGGTTGGCTAAACCAAGTGGGGTGTTGTGTGAAGTGTATTGTCGTTTACACAAACGGGGGTCAGTTCAAAGACATCAAGTTCTACTGACCGCTAGTAAGCTAAGTATGCTTCACAAAGGAAGGTTCAAAGGCAAAACCTACCTATCCTGCAACATTCTACTGTCGAATTGTATCGTTGAAACTTGTAAGGACGGATCGATCTCCATTCATGTGGGGGATTGTTGGAAATTTAGTGAAAATGCTATTTTCACAAAATATAGGAAAATGAGTTTTTCCTAACTTTGGACTAAAATATATATTTGAAACAGATGTTTATTTATATATTTCTTTTTGGGTTTATGTTCTATGTTGTGAGAGCTTCGCAACGAACCAAACCATGTCCAAAACGGAGCTAAGATGAATGAGATATCGATGCTCAAAGATTGGTGAATAATGCACTTGATGCTGAAATGAAACAAAGTGGAACTTGGCCCACATAGGAGGAGTGATGATACCATGAGTGGTATATAAGGAGGAACACTCCTTCCTAATTGTTTCATGGGAGCTCACATTGTGGAACTCGCGAAGGGTGCGGAGCACCCCAACTCGCACCCGCACTCGCACACGCGCGTGGCGTGGGCGATGGGCGCAATGTGGCGCTTTGATGGCGCACTTTGCACTTCGCATCACCGCGAGCCGCTTGAGAGCCGCCTTAGTATTTTTGAACACAGGCTCGTGGTCCTTTGCATAGGACTAGTGGCAGGTGATGCGCGCGAGTACAAGCTGAGCACCAGGTAGGCAGGTAGCGCCCTGGTCTGCGCGGATGTTTCCGCGCAGGCGCTCGAGTGACGTAGAACGTAAAAGACGTTCTCCGCAGTAGCGCAGGTGGACGCGCGCGCGCGCGGTGTTTCCAGCTCCTCAGCAGCATCAGATCAGAAGTGTAACTGTCCAGTCAAACAGTTTCGTCTGAAACTTTAAGAACGTAATAAATGCCATTGAAGACGTTAAATGACATTTATTTTCGTTTTTAATGCATTCCGAAACTGATGAAGCATTGGACTCCTATAAATACCAACGAGACCCTTGGTTGGAGATACACCTCAGACACATACTGTTCTGAAAATTCACCTTTCTTCTTCTCCAGCAATCTTCCTCTGTTTCTTCTTGTTTCAGGTACATATTTTCGGGTCAGAGCCAACTCCGGCAGCACTCTTGCTGTTTCCGCTGTTGTACCCTGGGAAACAAAACGAGTTCTCGATAATAGACTCGGAATTTGTTTTAAGGGCCCCGTGTTCAACAAAGATCCTCAGCTTTTTCATTTTTCCGCTTCTACTCATTTCTTGTATTTTGTTTCTTTAAGTTGTAATCGTATTTAATTTCTGCATTCGTTTATTTATTTAGTTGTAATCGTAATATTTATCTTGTTTATTTCATTTTATATAAGAGCGGTTCCTACACAATTGAGCGAGTCTCGATTAATTGCCAAGATCTCTGTGTTTCGACTTCTAAGAAATAGTTTATTTGTCTCTTCATTGCGAACTTATGTTTTAATTTGAACTTTTCAAAGTCATTAAGAAAGCATATTAACCCTTTAGCCATGTGGATACTAAGACAAACATACAAAAAAAACCAACATTAGCGTAAAATATAGAAAACAACAATAACCATACCCGATAGAATCACACCAAAAAATAAAATACAGAAAACAACAATATCCATACCCGATAGAATCACAATAAAAATCAATCTATTGGACACATAAACAATACCTTTACCCTATACAATAGAAGAGACTTCTTCCAAAGAAACTCTCAGCTCCAAATGAAACATAACACATAACAAAAAAAACCAATTTAAACTAACGATGAGCTCGTTACCATACCTTCCCGAACCGATACCGGTAGTGAAAATCGCAAAAAAAGGTATCGATACCGGTACCAAAAGTACTCGGTACAATACGGTACCAGTTCGGTACAATATATACAATTATACAAAATCCAAAAATATCTCGGTATCGGTATTTTTCAGTACCCAGCACAAAATTGTTCAAATATATACAAAATCCAAAAAAGGGTAGTGGGCCATATCCATCAAGATTGAAGATACATACCTGGAGAAGGGAACCCATAAATAGTTAAACCCTAATTCTAACAAAAGAAAAAGTTGGGGGGAAAACAAAATCTTGATGACACTGACTTCAAAAGAATAGAAATTAAAAAGATAATAAAGAACCAAAAAAAAAAAAAAAAAAATACAAACCCCTGATTTGGCCAATCCATTCACTCACTCTCTCTCCTTCTTTCCCCAATTGTTTTTCCAATTTATTATTATTATTATTATAAGTTTATAATAAAATCATAACCTCATTTTCAAGACACACAAATCTACCTTTATTATTATTATTCAACAACAAGAAGTAGGGTTTCAGTTTCAGTTTCAGTTTCACCAACCAATAGTTTGAATATTTTTGAGGCGTTGGATCAATTGGAGATGTCGACAGAGATGGAGAAGAAAGAGGAGAAGGAGGTGAAGAAGGGTGGTGGTGAGTTGTTGTTCTGTGGAACGACGGCGTGGGATACCATTGGTCGCCGGAAAGGTTTGCCGGATAATAACTTGGTTTCTCCGACTAGACTCCGACCACTTGTTGGTGTTGACATTCGCTTTGTTGCTTCTGGCTGTGGTCAGTGTTGTTTACTAATACGTCGTCGTTTTGTCTTTTGAACTTTTTTTTTGGGGGTTGGTGTTATGGATTTGGAATGGGTTAGTGTAGCATCTTGTCATTGTGTTCTAACTTTTAAATGATTATTATTTTATTTATTTATTTATTTTTAAGGTTGTTATGGGTTTGGAATTGATTAGTGTAGCATCTTGTCATAGTGTTCTCAGTTCTGAATGTTTTTTTATCATTTTTTTTTGAAATTTTTTTCAAGGTTGTTGTTGGTTTGGAATGATTTTGTGTAGCATCTTGATCTAATTATTGTGTTACGAATGGTTTTTATTTTTTTTTAAAGGTTGTTGTTATGGGTTTGAAATGTTGTTGTGTAGCATCTTGTCACTGTGTTGCTCTGGATGTTGATGGACGTTGCTATACTTGGGGACGGAATGACGTAAGTCTGTTGCAGTGTTGCTTATTGTTATTGTGGTGTCAAGATTCAGTTTTTATTGTTTAAAGATTACATTTTTTTGCAAATTGATTGGTGTTTTGCAGAAGGGGCAGCTTGGACATGGTGATCAGATTCAACGCGATAGGCCAACGATAGTCTCTGCACTTGCTTCGTGAGTATTTACGATTTTGTGTTGTTTTTTTGGATTATGGGTTTGTTTTATGAGATTTGTTTTAATCATTAGTGGGTTGAGTTTTGAAAGTCATTATGTGATGTCGAATCATCTAAAGGTGCAAGACACTTAAAAAGAACAATGTGTTCCAGACCATTTTTAGCTGTTTTACTTCTAGACTTGTTTTAGGCTGTTTTAGATTGTTGTTTTAGACTGTTCCAGGCCATATGTAGCTGTTTCGGACCTGTTCATACAGTTTTTTTAGCTCTGGCCGTTTTTTTACCAGTTAAGTGAGCCTCTGCGTCTTGCTGCATTAAAGGCGGTTTGGCTAAGCCTCACCTTGTCTGGGCGCCTAGGTGTGCCATCTTTAACCACAATGATCAGAGCTAGATGATAAAAACGGTTGCAGAAGATGATGTCTGCTTCAAGTTGTAATAATCAGAAGTTTGAATGCTTGGCAACTTCTGTAGGATCATTTTCTTTCGTGAAAAAGAAGTCATATGAGATGGGAGTTGTAGCCGACAAAATGGGTGAAATTGATTTTCGAAAACCAATTATTTGACCCCTAATTTGTTGTATGATCCGAAGCATACGTTTGTTCATTTAAACATTATAGCCTGATTAGTTCGATTTTAAATCTCAATCTCAATAATTAATAATCTAAAACTAGGCTAGTAACACGTGATATTATTTCTACATATATAAGGAGATGATACAATATCATTTAAGGAGGTGCAATTGTCAAAGTTGTACTATTCAATATTCAAAAGTGCCGGTTACCCATGCATTTACTTCAGTAGAATGGTTTTGGTTATTACTTTATTATCAAACATTTTTTAATTTCAGGTACAAAATTGTTAAAGCAGCGAGTGGGAGAGCCCATACAGTTGTTGTGACCGAAGATGGCCTCTCTTTGGCTTTTGGTTGGAATAAACATGGGCAGCTTGGTTCAGGTTCAGCGAAAAATGGTGAGTTAATCATGCCATATAATGTATGAATGTGTTTTTGTTGTTTAAAGTTGTAAGAACGAGATAATCATTTTGTTGGAGTTTTTGACAATTCTGAGAAATTAATATATAAAATTATGAAAAGACATGTGGGTAAAGAAAATGAGATACATCTTGTGAGGCGGGAGTAAGTATAAGATGAATTTAAAAAGGGTACATATGTAATTTATCCTTTGGTTAAGTTGATCGTTTTTTGTTATGTAGAAATTGAGTTTTATCCGGTACGTTGTGTGGTAACCGAAGTCACAAATGTTGCATGCGGAGCTGATTTTACCGTATGGTTGACTTCTGTTGAAGGCGCTTCTATACTGTATGGTCAATGCATTTTATTTAATACTTGCTTTTTTTTTTTATTTTTTATGATGTGTAATTCGGTGGTTTTGTTTGTGTTTGGTATATAGAACTGCCGGACTTCCACAGTATGGACAACTTGGACATGGAACCGACAATGAGGTACGCTCAATAACATATCTATCACATTTTTCTTTCTAATTTTATTTTTATTTAAAGATTTAAAAGAACATACATGTACATCTTGTAAGATCTATAATCTTTATGTTTGCAGTATAATACTAAAGATAGCTCTGTACGTCTTGCTTATGAGGCTCAACCACGCCCCAAGGCAATTGCTGCTTTTGCTAATGAAACCATAGTAAAAGTTGCTTGTGGATCCAACCATACAGGTTATTTTCCGTTCTTTTTAATTATTTTTATTCGATTCTTCTATTTCTAATACATGATTGTATATTTAGTTGCTGTGGATTCAAACGGCTATGTTTACACGTAAGTTTTTCTGCACTATTGTTATTATTTTTTGATAAACAATTAACAAAAGCATTAATATTTAAATTGTGTTTTCGTTATTAAATACTAGGTGGGGCTTTGGAGGATACGGAAGGTTAGTACTTTCTAGTTGTTACCCACACCGATTTGTACTAAGATTATCTTGTTTTGACACGAACCCGTACTATGATGACAGGCTTGGGCATAGAGAGCAAAAGGACGAATTTAGCCCTCGCCGCCTTGATGTTTTCACAAAACATAATCTTGTACCTCCTCATGCAGTTGTTTCTGCTGGTTCCGTTAATTCTTCTGTTACTGCTGGTATGAGAGTTTTGCTCGTGTTGGTAAAAGAATAAACGTTCTTTTGCACATGTTAAATATGATTAATATACAGCCTGTTCTAAACTGGCAAACTTGCATTTTAAACAATTAGATCATCAGCAATATTTGTGACAATGGCTTTCCGGTTCTCATGAAATCGTGAATGATAAAATTGTTTGTTCAGGTGGAGGGCAGCTGTACATGTGGGGCAAGATTAAGAACACTGGTGATGATTGGATGTACCCTAAACCTCTCATGGATCTTAGGTTTCTATCTTCTTCCCAACTATTTTTAACACCACACAAAAATTATCAAGTTTTTAGTTGTCATTGTGTAACTCGTTTATCTCCATTTGATAAGCGTGTCACGTTCGGGTTGACATGTGCAATTAAATTGGTCATGTGCAGGTTGACCTGATTAACCCGTTCAATTCTAGAGGTTACCGGCTAACACGTTTAATTAAACAGGTCGACACATTATTACAACTCACCAATCCGTTTTACATGTTTACAAGCCGTCAACCTCTTTGAGTCGTTAAGATAAATGGGTTGTTGTCTTAGACATAGATAAATATGTGGGTCGTTTTCGGCTTGAACAGTTCAACCCGTCAACCCGACAGGATTGACACCTCTAGTATATTGATTAAAAAAAACTATGAAATTGGTTGGTTGATGTTCGAGAATAGATTCGCTCTTCCGGTTGGTAGTTACCAAACTTATTTCTCAACATTAATTAAGTATAATAAACTGACTGTAATACTTGCAAGACAAGTAACTTGATCCACAAGACCTCAAGTATCTTTAAAGGCGGCTTATCACATAATCATGGGTAATCAATGTGGCTTTTGTGTGTGTAGCGGTTGGAACTTACGTTGCATGGATTCAGGCAGTATGCACCATTTCGTCGGTGCAGATAGCTCATGCATAAGTTGGGGCCACGCCCAATCCGGTGAACTTGGATATGGACCCCACCAGCAGAAGTATGTTTATTATTTCACTGTGTGTGTGTCACTCCCATCTTCGATTTGCGGTAACTTAATATTGTGTTTTGCAGATCGTCTTCTATCCCAAAGAAGGTAGATGCCCTTGAAGGAATGCATGTTATAAGGCAAGTACTTAATTTAATTATTTGATGATCGCATTCCGGTTATGATTATATTTTAATTTGAGATACTTTTTATTTCTTAAAGATTTGAAATTTGCCCAATACTATTTATTAATTCTGATTATTTAATATCACATAACCATTTTTAAAACACACATCCTAACACCTCCCTTGTTGTATTGCAGTGTTGCATGTGGTTTTGCTCATTCTTTGGTGGTGGTTGATCGAACGAATGTCAGCGATCAACTTGATCAGGTAATCCGATATTGCATTCTTGTAGTTCTATTCTGTGTATTTTCATTCAGTGAAGCTATTAATATATGTTTGTGAATGTCAGTTTATACTCTATTTATTCACGGTTCCAACTTCCATATAGGTGGTGTTTTATCACCAACCAGTAAAAGTAAAAAAGAATTAATTGAAAGATGGATGGGTCAAAACAGGATGAAAGTCGTCCCGAATCTGACCCATTGGCTTGTTTTGACGATATTTTTGGCTGAACCGCTGACTACAGTCTCTCCAACGACAGAACACATCGGCCGGTTCGGTTGGGTTGGCTGAACCAACCGTGTAGTAGTCTTTTTATTTCATAAAATCGTTAGTTTGCGTTGGAAGTGTTTTTTTTTTGGGCTAATGGTGACAATGGTTCATGAAAATATACATACATAGCTCATATTATGAATATGAAAAAATTACAAAAATAAATAAATTTAACGACCTATTCCGTATACATCGCCAGTGTTTAGGCTCCAAACAGCTGGCCGTAACATTTAAGGGCCAAACCGTCAAAACAGAACTTTATAAATCTCAGGGGCTGAACCAATGAACTTGTTTCTGTTTACACGGACCATTCGTTTTTAACGATTTATGAACACCACTAACCCTTGGTTCTTCACAGCTTGAAATTTATGATGGAAAACCTGCGGGTGAAGGGGTTGAAGAACCTAGTTCTGAACCGCCAGCCGCCAAACAAACATCCAACCGAAAGGCGGCTGCTGCTGCGAAAACACCCAACAAAAGGAAGAAGACATCCAAAGATTCTTCAGATTCAGAATCTGAAGAAAACGCCTATGAAGAAGATGATGGTAGCGACTCAGACGCTAATGGTTTTGCTGAAAAAAAGAGTAAAAGGGGCGGGAAGTCTTCCGGCAGAGGCCGTGGCAGGGGCCGCCCACCTTCCGCCGCAAAGGATGGCGGAGCCGCACCGGTAAAGAGAGGTAGAGGAAGGCCAAGGAAGGCTTGAGCTTGTACTTTTAATTGTTTTCACTAACTTGTATTCGGATAATCTGATTTGGCTAGCATTTGGAGCAAAGGTGAGCAATGTAACGGTTAGAGGATGATTTGTTTATTTGTATTCTGTTTTGTTTTGAACTTTAATGTATTTTTAATTTTGGATTTTTTTTTTTAAATTTTGTTTTTGGAAGTTCTCACAGCAAGTTTAAAATCTTTACAATTAAAACAGAGATATAAAATGATAAACCGTTTCGTGAATGACATTGTTTAAAGAGAGTTATGATTAAATGCACACAGAAAAATAAAAACATATTCATTGAATATGGAGCTTTCTGGGATAGACAAATTTAATACGAAGTGACTAAATATTTTTACGATATACATAAAATCAATGTAATATAATACATGTTAATAAGAACAAAAATCTATCTATATAATAATTGAGGTCACTTGGGTTGAATTAAGGCCTTAGAGAGGGCTTCTAGGATCCAACAACCAATATGGAGCTCCGAATCTATGACTATAAAAACCTCTTTTCTTTTTTTTTTTCATTCTCCATATCAAAACTCTCATACTACTCTTCTAATTCCTATTGATACTACTTCATATCAAAGCTCCGAATCTAATTCCTAACAAATCTTAGAGGCTTTCTTCTTCATCTTTCATCATTTCTTGATTATCCACAACCGATTAAAGGTAAACATCCATACTACTCTTCTAATGTTGATTATCCTCACATATTCAATCGGATTGTGATAAACAGATTTGTAATATAGAAATATTCAATTGGAATATTTTTTTAAAAGCACATTTTCTTTCATTTGAAGCGTATTTTGATTCATTTGAAAGCATATTTTTTTAAAAGCATATTTTCATTCAGATTTGTGATAACCGGATTTGTGCTAAACACATTATCAATCGGATTGTTTTAAACAGATTTGTAATATACCCATGTATTCAATCGAAATTTTTTTAAAAAACATATTTTCATTCATTTGAAGCGTATTTTCATTCATTTGAAATCATTTGAACCCATATTTTTTTAAAAGCATATTTTCATTCAGATTTGTGATAACCGAATTTGTGCTAAACACGTATTCAATTGGATTGTGATAAACAGATTTGTAATATACCCATGTATTCAATCGGAAATTTTTTAAAAACAGATTTGTAATGAATGAAAATATGCAACCCGGTTAAACGGAATGTGATAAACAGATTTGTAATATACCCATGTATTAAAACGGAATAAAAACATATTTTTAAAAACAGATTAAACGGAATCGTGATAAACACATATTCAATCAGGTTTATTATAAAGTGATAACAAGGATACTAATGAAATTTCTTATTAGTTTAAATGGAAATCATTCTTCTTAAACACATGTTATAATGAAACGGATTTTTATAGTCAGATTTGTTATAACCGGATTTGTGCTAAACACATATTCAATCTGATTATGATAAACGGATTTGTAATATACAAATATTCAATCAGAATTTTTTTTAAAGGGATAATAAGGATTTTTTTCATTCGGATTTTTGTTAATTTTATTACTATTCAATCGGTTTTACTAATGCTATGTTTTAACATTTGAAAAACAGGATTTGATCCGAAAACACAAATTCTATTATGTCTTATCATAATGGTTCTCAATTCTTCAAGGTATTGCATGACCCTTTGGCAACAGTTTTTGTATGTTTGTTATTTTCATGTACATATGCCTATTTAATTTTCAAAAATGATTCTTTATTTTTTAATGTTGTTTTTTAACGTGTCAATCCAGACTGTGCCGAAGGCCATGAACAAATTTAGGTTGTCTAAAAACATACACAACAAGACTGTTACAGTTGCCACATACGAAGGACAATCTTGGTTGGTACGATTTTTAATGTTTTTAATGTAATTTATTTGAATTACTGTTTTTCGAATTTATGTTTAATATTATTGTAATAATTGACTGTTTTTCGAAATTTTGGTTAATCATATTTATTTGTATTACTGTTTTTCGAAATTATGTTTAATATTATTGTAATATTAGACCGAATTTAATGTCATTAATTTTGAATTATTGTTATTTATTTACATTAATAATAATTGACCGAATTTAATGTCATTTAATCTGAAATTTGAATCTGAATGATTGTTATTTATTTACATAATTGACCGAATTTAATGTTATTTATTACTATCTTTTAATAATTGACCGAATTTATATTAATATTAATACGAATTTTAATTTACCGTAATAAACCTCATTTATTTTTTATTATGAATGATTGATTATTAATAAATTTAACCTCCATTTATGAGTGAAATAACTCTCATTTGTTTTTAATCTTTGGATTTTAGATGTCATTGAATCTGAATTTGAAATTTAATGATTAATAACGTCATTTATTTTCGAAATAACCCTCATTTATTTTTAATTTTTAATGTCATTGATTATTAGTCAGTTTAACCCTTATTTATTTTCGAAATAACTCCCATTTATTTTTTATTTTTTATTTTTAATTTAACCCTCATTTATTCTCGAAATAACTCTCATTTATGTACCGTAATAACTCTCATTTATATTTGATTATGAATAATTGACTGTTAATCAATTTAACCCTCATTTATTTTCTAAATAACTCTCATAGATTTTTTATTTTTAATCTCATTAATTTATATTAATATTAATATTAATATGAATTTCAGTTTACCATAATAACTCTCATTTAGTACGAAATTAATTTATATTCATTGAAAGAATTTAATGTCATTTGATCTGAATAATTGTTATTTATTTACATTAATAACAATTGACCGAATTTAAAGTCATTGAATCTGAAATTTGAATCTCAATGATTGTTATTTATTTACATTAATAAATAATTGACCGAATTTAATGTTATTTATTACTATCTTTTAATTTTTAATCTCATTAATTTATATTAATATTAATATGAATTTCAGTTTACCATAATAACTCTCATTTATTTTTTTATTATGAATGATTGATTATTAATCAATTTAACCTTCATTTATTTTCGAAATAACTCTCATTTATTTTTAATCATTAGATGTCATTGAATCTGAATGATTATTAACGTCATTAATAATAATTGACCGAATTGAATGTTATTTATTACGATTTTTTAATTTCATTTATTTATATTAATATTACTACGAAATTATATTTAATATATCTTTATAAATTATTATTGGTCTTGCCTGCAATTAATAGGATTTATTCATTTTTTTAATGTTATTTAGTATGAGTTTTTATGACATTAATAATAATTGACCGAATTTAATGTTATATATTACGCTTTTTAAGCTCATTGATTTATTATTGACCGAATTAAATTATGAATATATTGTTAATAATACTTAAACTAATATTACGATTTTTAATTTTAATTCCATTTATATTTTATTGACCGAATTAAATTTTTCTATTACTATTTTTACGAATATATTACTAATTACTAATACTAACTAATACTAATACTAATATTACAATTTTAGTTTGCTTCAATTAGAAGATATTTCCATTGGCGAATATTGTATCTTTAAATGGTGTTCAATCCAGCACAGGCTGTTTGTTACTAAGGTTCCACCACAAAAAGTCATTGATTTTCAAATTTAAATGAAGATTTTTTATGTTTGTAATGTAATTTATTTGAATTATTGATTACGATTTTGAGGTTATTTATTAAGATTTATAATTAAAATCTAATTTATTTATATTACTATGTTTACGAATTATGATTAGTCTTGATTGCAATTAATAAGATCTATTCATTTTTAATATTATTTATTAAGTTGTTTAATATTATTTATTGACATTAATAATAAATGACCGAATTTAATGTTATTTATTAAAATTATTAATCTCATTTGTTTATGTTACTTTTTTCGAATTTTTGTTTAATAAGATTTAATCATTTTTAGAATTAATGTTATTTATTGACATTAATAACAATTGACCGAATTGAATATTATTTATTACAATTTATTAATCTCATTTATTAATATTAATAACTACGAAATTATGTTTAATCTATATTTTTGAAATTATGTTTAATATTATTTATATTACTATTCGTTTGAATTATTATTGGTCTTGCCTGCAATTAATAAGACTTACTTATTTTTTAATGATATTTATTATGAGTTTTAATGACATTAATAATAATTGACCGAATTTAATGTTATATATTACGATTTTTAAGCTCATTTATTTATTATTGACCGAATTGACCGAATTAATTTACGACTATATTACTAATACTAATACTAATATTATGATTTTTAATTTGAATCTCATTTATTTCTTATTAACCGAATTAAATTACGAATATATTACTAATACTAAAACTAATATTATGATTTTTAATTTTAATCCCATTTATATCTTATTGACCGAATTAAAATCTTCTATTACTATTTTTACGAAGATACTAATTACTAATACTAACTAATACTAATACTAATATTACAATTTTAGTTTGCTTCAATTAGAAGATATTTCCATTGGCGAATATTGTGTCTTTAAATGGTGTTCAATCCAGCACAGGATGTTTGTTACTAAGGTTCCACCACAAGAAGTCATTGATTTACAAATTTGAATTACGATTTTTATGTTTGTAATGTAATTTATTTGAATTATTGGTTACGATTTTGAGGTTATTTATTAAGATTTATAATTAAAATCTAATTTATTTATATTACTATGTTTACGAATTATGATTAGTCTTGATTGCAATTAATAAGATATATTCATTTTTAATATTATTTATTAAGATGTTTAATATTGTTTATTGACATTAATAATAAATGACCGAATTTAATGTTATTTATTAAAATTATTAATCTCATTTGTTTATGTTACTTTTTTCGAATTTTCGTTTAATAAGATTTAATCATTTTTAGAATTAATGTTATTTATTGACATTAATAACAATTGACCGAATTGAATATTATTTATTACAATTTATTAATCTCAGTTATTTATATTAATAACTACGAAATTATGTTTAATCTATCTTTTTGAAATTATGTTTAATATTATTTATATTACTATTCGTTCGAATTATTATTGGTCTTGCCTGCAATTAATAAGACTTACTCATTTTTAATGATATTTATTATGAGTTTTAATGAAATTAATAATAATTGACCGAATTTAATGTTATATATTACGATTTTTAAGCTCATTTATTTATTATTGACCGAATTGACCGAATTAATTTACGACTATATTACTAATACTAATACTAATATTACGATTTTTAATTTGAATCTCATTTATTTCTTATTGACCGAATTAAATTACGAATATATTACTAATACTAAAACTAATATTACGATTTTTAATTTTAATCCCATTTATATCTTATTGACCGAATTAAAATTTTCTATTACTATTTTTATGAATATACTAATTACTAATACTAACTAATACTAATACTAATATTACAATTTTAGTTTGCTTCAATTAGAAGATATTTCTATTGGCGAATATTGTATCTTTAAATGGTGTTCAATCCAGCACAGGATGTTTGTTACTAAGGTTCCACCACAAGAAGTCATTGATTTACAAATTTAAATTACGATTTTTATGTTTGTAATGTAATTTATTTGAATTATTGCTTACGATTTTGAGGTTATTTATTAAGATTTATAATCTCATTTATTTATATTACTATGTTTACGAATTATGATTAATTTTTATTGCAATTAACAAGATTTATTCATTTTTAATGTTATTTATTAAGATGTTTAATATTATTTATTGACATTAATAATAATTGACCAAGTTTAATATTATTTATTAAAATTATTAATCTCATTTATTTATATTATTTTTTTCGAATTTATGTTTAATAAGATTTAATCATTTTTAATGTATTTTTAGTATGTTAGAATTAATGTTATTTATTGACATTAATAATAATTGACCGAATTGAAAGTTATTTATTACGATTTTTTAATCTCATTTATTTCTATTAATATTACTACAAAATTATGTTTAATCTATCTTTATGAAATTATGTTTAATATTATTTATATTACTATTCGTTCGAATTATTACTGGTCGTGCTTGCAATTAATAGGATTTATTCATTTTTTTAATGATAATTATTATGAGTTTTAATCACATTAATAAGAATTAATCGAATTTAATGTTATATATTACGATTTTTAAGCTCATTTATTTATTATTGACCAAATTGACCGAATTAATTTATGAATATATTACTAATACTAATACTAATATTATGATTTTTTTTAATTTCATTTATTTCTTATCGACCGAATTAAATTACAAATATATTACTAATACTAAAACTAATATTACGATTTTTAATTTTAATCTCATTTATATCTTATTGACCGAATTAAAATTTTCTATTACTATTTTTACGAATATATTACTAATTACTAATAACACTAATACTAATACTAATATTACGATTTTAGTTTTACTATTGGTAAAAATAGTATTGTTGACCGAATATATTACTAATACTAATTGACATTAATAATAATTGACCGAATTGAATGTTATTTATTACGATTTTAATCTCATTTATTTATATTAATATTAATACGAAATTGTGTTTAATCTATCTTTATGAATTATTATTGGTCTTGCCTGCAATTAATAGGATTTATTCATTTTTTAATGTTATTTATTATGAGTTTTAATGACATTAATAATAATTGATCGAATTTAATGTTATATATTACGATTTTTAAGCTCATTTATTTATTATTGACCGAATTAAGTTACGAATATATTACTAATAATAAAACTAATATTACGATTTTTAATTTTAATCCCATTTATATCTTATTGACCGAATTAAAATTTCTATTACTATTTTTACGAATATATTAGTAATTACTAATAATTACTAATGCTAACTAATATTAATACTAATATTACATGTAGAAATTGTTTCTCAAGTCGCTAGGTTTGTTATTTGCATATTCAACATTTATGTTTACAATATTTTATTTTATAATTAGTTACACATTCTAAATTTTGTATACATAATGCTTTTGTAAAGGTTTACTGTGATTAGATGGCCTGGTTTGCTTCAATCAAAAGATACTTCCATTGGCGAATATTGTGTCTTCAAATGATTTTCTATCCAGCACAAAATGTTTGTTACTAATGGTGCACCACAAGATGTCATTGATTTTGAAATTTAAATTATGATTTTGATGTTATTTATGAAGAGTTTTAATGTTATTTATGATGATTTTAATGTCATTTTATGATTTGGTTGTTATTTATTAAGATTTTTAATCTTATTTATTGATATTACTAATATTACGAAATTCATTTTAATATTGTTGACCGACTTTATTTTGATATACAACTTTCCTTTAATCAATTGTCATGAAACGATATTTTTTTAAACATGTATGACTTTCTTTCAAACATTTATTTAAATCTATTTAACAATGTTAAATCTATTTAATAGTTTATAATTTAAATATAATATGAAGATAACAATGTACATTTATTTTCCTACACTTTTATTATTCTTTTAATAATAAATATAATTTAAATATATTTAACAGTTTCCTAAAGTATATATATAATGTATTCAAAATAATTTTCAATGCTATTTAGGAGTGTTCAGAATTCGATTCGGATTCGAAAAATTCGAAATTCGACTTAGTTCAATTCGATTACTAAGAATTCGATTCCATTATTACGAATTCGATTCAATTCGAATTCGAGTTCAGTAAATCGAATACGAATTTATGATTTTAAATTCGATTCGATTCGAAATTCGAATAAAAACTATACATGTATAGTTTTTTAAAAAAATATACACACATGTACATTATTATATACACAAATATACATATTGAGACAAAGAACCTCTAAATTTTGGTCAAAATCTAAGAACCCATAGTCTCTACAACTTTTACCATAATTATATTTTACATATTTAACTTATACATCACAAAACTTTAATAGACTATACTCTCTATTATTTTTACTATTCCCGTATATGACATATTGTTGTTTATCAATTTCGTAGGTCACTATTTTATATGTTAAAAATAATGAGTTTGTATTAGTTGTAAAACTAAAAGAACAACAATTTATTATTTATGGTGAATTTGAACTAAAACGAATTTATTCGAATTCGAGTTTCTTATTCGAATCGAATACGAATCGAATAAATTATATTTTAAGCGAATACGAATCGAATACGAGTTCAGGTAAAAATATTAAAAATTAGAGAAATTCGATTCGAATAATTCGAAAATTCGTTATTCGATTCGTTGAACACCCCTAATGCTATTTTACTAATATTACGACCTTAATTTTAATATTGTTGACCGAATCTGAGTAAAAACTTTTTATGTTTTTGTTAAATTGATGGAGGTCAATTCTTTGACTATATGTCTTTGAGTTTGATTGTGCTAATTTTAAGCGTTGTTGACTAATTCACGTCAATTACCAATCATTCCATTTTTTATAATTCAAAGATTTTCCTTTAATCAATTGTCATGAAACGATATTCTTTTAAACATATACGACTTTCCTTTAAACATTTATTTAAATCTATTTAACAATGTTAAATCTATTTAACAGTTTATAATTTAAATATAATCCGAATATAGGAGTGTACATTTATTTTCCTACACTATTATTATTCTTTTAATAATAAATATAATTTAAATCTATTTAACAGTTTCCTAAAATATATAATGTATTCAAGATAATTTTCAATGCTACTACTAATATTACGACCTTAATTTTAATATTGTTGACCTAATTTGAGGAAAACTTTTTACGTTTTTGTTAATTTGATGGAGGTCAATTCTTTGACTTTATGTCTTTGACTTTGATTGTGCTAATTTTAAGCGTTGTTGATTAATTCACGTCAATTACCAATCCTTCCATTTTTTATAATTCAATTATAAAAATAAATATTCCTACTCGATCACGTCAATCGAGGCACAATATTTCCGATTTTGCAGAATTGTTCGAGACACGGCAATACTATATAAACTTAACAAATAATAAAATCATTTAATCATTTAATCGTCATACCAATTTAACAACGAAATTAAATGATAATATAAATTTTCAAAATGTTACTTTCTGTTAAAGAATAATATTACTTCAATCACAACTAATAATGATTACTAAAGATGTCAATAATAAATTGTATATAATGGGTAAGGCAATTTGAGACGCGGATGATTTTTAATTGATTATGATTTTGATGTTAAATAATGACGTTTTTTTTGTAACATGTCAAAAGTTGCCTAAAGTGTGTGTACAATGGGTCCTTTTGGCTACATGTTGAAATGGGTCTACGGTTGATCCTTTTGGTGTCTATTTTTTAATAAAATATAGGAATTTTATATTGCAGCATGTGATATTGGACCCATTTTCTTATTAGTTGTTTTTTAGCTATGTAATCGGTTTGAACCATTGGAGAGATAACAATTAAAATTTAAGCTACCCATTCAAGTAAGTGGGTTAAGGATTGTTTCTTGATTTACTTATCACCGTATCCATATCTTTACAATGACTATATTTTATGTAGAACACAAATATGGAATACAATGGTGGAGGTTTTCATAAGTTATTGAAAATGAGCCGCACTCCGAGGATCGTGATGACAATGATAACAACTTCGAAGGTGAAAAATCAATTATCAACGAGCAAGACTTGGAAGATTTTGATTGAAGTAATGAAAATGGACCATTGGTTGAAGTTCGTTAAGCCCCAACTAAATAAGAAGTGTTTTATGCTTAAGTTTAGTTATGATTATAATATAGATATTACCCAAATGATGTAATGTGTGATATTGGTTGAAGTTCGTTAAGCCCCAACTAAATTATAAATGTTCTATGCTTAAGCTTAGTTATGATTAGAATATAGATATTACTCAAATAATGTAATGTGTGATATTGTGATAGTATGCTATGTAGTTTGCAGTTGTCAAATTAAACTTTACTTACTCGATATATCCATCATTTCGTTACATTAAACTGTTAGATGACATTTTGCATTTAACATCAAAATTCATACATATTGCATTATCAAACATTTAGTAACCAAAACAAATTGCATAATACAATTCTTATTTTCCTACTTTTTTTTCATTTTACTTTCGGGTGAACCGTGGGTCCCCACGGGACTCTAACCTAGTGTATATTAAAGAAAGAATGTATGTTTGGATGAGAAGCGAAGGCAAAAGCAACAATTGTAGAACGTGATTGAGACGGTGGTCTTGAAGGTCTAACTTTTTTATAAACGACTGATTTTAACCTATTATGCTCTTTAAGAAACAATGAGAACGTAGCATATCAAGCTTTATTTTTTGTGTTATATAAGATAACGTCTGTGTATCTATCACGACTTTATTTTTTGTGTTATATAAGAAACTTTTACGTAACTAAATTTATTTTTGTAAGGCAATTTTTGTAATGCACATGTATCCATATTACTTTTTATTTTTTCTGTTTCATTACACGTCAGTTTTAATATTCCTAGCATTTTTCTTCTATATGTACTTTCTATCTTGTCTTTGATCAAGTCAAGAGTATTATTAACATCTTTACATCTTATATAGAGTGTAAAAAAAACAGTTCTCATACCAGAACCGGTATATTCCAACCTAGTTTCAATTTGTTTCAGACGGACAGTTCAGCATCGATTCTCTTCCCGGCATGAGCGAAGGATATTAAGGCCTGGGGGTGCCCCGACCCCCACCCTTTTTTATGCAGTAGTGTAAATTTATGTGTTTTCATCTGAAAATTTTATACGTATTGAGTCGGCCCCCACCGTTTAAGGGACTGACTCGTGACTTTCAGCCCCCTCAATTTTTTTTTTTCAAGGTCTGCCACTGCTTCCCGGGCCGAAGAAACATACCCGAACCGTGTTTTCGTTTTGCCATTTAAAAAAACCCGGTTCAAATGGAAATGTTCACCTCTAATCTTTACACACACCGAATTCCAGCCAGAAACATAGTAAACGGGCTTCAAGAATCTAGCAAGCTGTGAACCTTTTAGGCCCAACCCATCATCTTACCAGCCCATACATAACCAAACCCTAAAATTTATAAAACCACATTTTTCATATAACCAGAAAAAAAAAAAAGAACCCTTTACTTCACAGCCGTTTCCATACCTTCAATCTCAACCTTTCAGACATTATGGTGAGTCCCCAATTAAATTAAATTGTTATTTCAATTTGATTTGATTGATTATAACTTTTTAAATTGTGATGATATTATTTGAAGGCCCCAAAGAAGAAGATTGTAGCAACCAAGAAAAAAACGGTACCCTTTCCTACTTTCCTATCGTTTTTGCTTTCTGCTGTGTAAACGACCCGACCCGAGCCGAGCCTGAACTTGTTTTTATATAACTTATGTTTTTTTTTTTAGAGCTTATTTTTCTGCTATAAATATTCGTCCAATTTTGTTTTCAGACAAAGAAAATTACATTAAGATAACGGGCAGGCGGGCAACAAGCTGCGCCGCTAACCCTTTCTGAATAGCAAATCCTAATCTACTAAAAACGTAACCCTGCCCACCCGAAGCCGAGACACTACTATGAATAACCCGCTGTACCCTGGTCAGGAAACGGGTAGCCTCTGGTGCCAATGAGCCAAAGGTATCAAAAGCCAATGGTATAAAAACGTGTTGGTTCTCCTCGCAGGCTTTAGCATGTTTTTCTACCTTCTTTGCCTCTGCTTTCCGCACTGCTTGCCCTGCTACGAAGCCACTATCCCTTAACCCAACTAGGGGAGATACACCCGTCAGGTCAACACAAGCATGCTTCCCCCCGGCCCACCCAAAGACAAGGAGATCTGCTGGTCGTAGGGTGGATCTCCCTTCTGCTGGATCCGAGAGGAAGTTCACAGGGGCCTCCTTTTTGGCTGAGATCCCAGCACGTCTTAAAATGTCCCACAAAATGTCTCTAACCCAATCATGCCGATATTTGAAACCGGGTAACTCCTTACAATGAACCGCATGTTCCCCGTATTCATCCAGGCAGGCCTTACGACAAATCGGACAAATTTCATCCTCCTGGTACATGGGGATCATCAGACGATATTTAAGAATGGCCCTGTATTCAATAGCGGACATGCTTTGGCCTAGACCTTCAATCGGGATAACAGTCAGGAAATCTTGGGCGTGGGGGCTTTGCAAGCATTCAATAACTTATGTTAATTTTAATTATTCTTTTTATAAACTTTATATATATAGAACATTACATGTGTACATATATGTTACTTATTTTTTCCTAGATTTATAAATATTAGTTATTGTTTAGTGTATTGAAAACTTATAGCCGGCTCGTTTACTAAACAAGCTTATTGTTAGGTTCGGGCTTGAACTTGTTTAAATTTGGCTTGTTTTTAGCCGTGCTTCAGTAGCTTGTGAGCGGCTTGGCTGGTTTACGCCCTTTGTTTATAATGATGGATAATTGATTTGAACAGTTTTTTAAATGATGTTTGTTTGTGTTATAGGAGAAGGTAGTGAATCCGTTGTTCGAAAAGAGGCCGAAGCAGTTTGGGATCGGAGGAGCGTTGCCGCCGAAGAAAGATGTGCATAGGTTTGTGAGATGGCCGCAAGTTGTTCGGATTCAGAGGAAGAGGAGGATCCTTAAGCAGCGGTTGAAGGTGCCTCCTGCTTTGAACCAGTTCACCAAAACACTCGACAAAAATCTTGGTAATTGTGTTTAAGTTTTTGTTTTGTTTGTTATTGTAGAGTTGTGTTATTAACTTATTGTTTATGTTGTTTAAGTTTTAGTTATGATATATTTAAATGATTTTGTGAAATGAGGTTATTTTGGGTGTATATTTTGTAACCAATGAATATGTAATTATTGGAATAAGCAACTTTATGGTTCAATTGCACTTAGAGATAATTAGATATACAGTTTGGATAAGTAACTCCACACACCGTCAGAAAACTGTTTGACAATTTAGGGGCGTGCTTATGCTCGTCGGTTATGAGGCTATGTGTTATGGATGGGTGTTGTACCTCAGGGTTTAATTGAGAGAAGTTTTGCCACGTAGGCGCACACATATTTTTTTTTATCCTTCAACACTAAGGGGGTGTTGGGGAGTTATGTGAAATGTGGTACTGGTTGAGGTGCCGAGATATGATTGGGTGGGTATATTATTAAATATTAACAAGGTTTAAAAGTACGGAATCGTGCCTCGAGGCGTTTCCCTTCGCCTCACAAGGCATACGCCTCAAGGCGAACCGAGGCGTAAGCCCGAGGCGGAAATAAAAAATAAATATAAATATTATATATCTTATAAAAAATAAAATACTAACTTTCATCCTCAGATTCATCAAAAACACACATTAGTCGAACATGAAATGCTTGAAATTGACACAAATAGTCCAAAACATCAAAAATGAACATCAAAAACCCCTGAGGCGCACCTGAGGCGCAGTTTTTGTTACCGCCTCAGCTCTGTGAGGCGCACGTACAAAAGAACACCCTGAGGCGCCGCCTCAGATTCGTTTTCTTACAAGATCGCCTTGAGGCGCGCCTCGAGACGCACGCCTCACCCGTTTTTTAAAACCATGAATATTCAAAAAAATAAATAATTATCTTCCCCATGCCCGTGAGTTGCTTCAAGCCCCCGCCCCGCTCTCTGGTTTGCATCACCATGTGACAGACAGTGTTCGCGCCCCTTGATTTGCAAATCTGGCTTGGATGCTGCCCCTTTCGAACCCCATAACACATGTTCTAACTGTATTTTGGAGTAACCATTTCTAAGGTGCAATTCCACTGTCAAATAATCAGATAAACAGTTCAGATAATTAACTCAAACACAGTTTAAGCCGTTCATTTATTGTACCATAATGCAATAAACTGATAATCAGTTCTAGTAAACAATCCTGCACAACCCTATCATGATTTGTTTCGTTGAATCTTGTTGTCTTTGTAGTGTGTTTCTGTCAGATTACGTGTGTTATGATCATGTTTTGAAAACTGTTGTAAAGTACTAAATCACGTTATGCCTTCGTTTTTAGTTTTATATGCATTAGTGGGTTACTTTTGAATTGTTATGTGAAAGTTTTGTTTTTATGATATGTAGCAACCACTTTGTTCAAGATGCTTCTCAAGTACAGGCCAGAGGACAAGGCCGCAAAAAAAGAACGCCTTAAAAAACGAGCTGAGGCTGAGGTTGATGGAAAAACAGTTGAAACAAAGAAGCCTATCGTTGTGAAGTATGGTCTAAATCATGTCACTTATCTCATCGAGCAGGTGGGCTGTCTCTTCTATTTTTTGAACCGCATCTGTTATTTTTACCAAAACTAATAAACCTTTTATATCATTACAGAACAAGGCTCAGTTGGTTATCATTGCTCATGATGTGGACCCGATTGAGTTGGTTGTTTGGCTACCTGCATTGTGCAGAAAGATGGAAATTCCTTACTGCATTGTGAAGGGAAAGTCTCGACTCGGAGCTGTAAGTTCCTTCAAATTTTATCTTAGACAGTTGTGCGCCTTGCCGGAAAGGTAGTAGCACGGGTTTGACCGTTTTCTATGGGTAACACCAAGGTTGTAAAAATCCCGATTAATCACCGATTTATCGGTGATTAATCGCTAGTCCCCACTTTACTGATTAATTTTGGGCTAATCACTAAATTAATCGGTGGTGATCCAGCGTTGTAAAAATCGCGATTAATCACCGATTAGTCTGACCAAATTGGTCCTTGTCGGACCTAAAAAACTCAAAATTAGGTCAAAAATGAATTCGAACGGGTCAAAACTGGAGCAAATCGATCAAATCAAATAAGTTCTTAGCTCAAAATTGGATGACAATCCATGATTTAGCACCAAAATCGATGAAACTCCAAAAACCCTAGCTGTGTCTGATGGTTCCGTACAATGAAAGAAGGAATGGGAAGAAAAAACGGGGTATGGTGAACGATGAAGGTGATTACGGTTATTTAAGTTCAGGTATTTTAATATTTAACCCCCATCCATATTCACTAGTTTATATTTGGCCCCTAAACTTCAAAATTTATACATATAAGGTATAAAATTAACATTATATATGTATAAATTTGGAAAAATACATATATAAATCCAATCCGATTAATCCCGATTAATCTTGATTAATCCCGATTAATCCCTAGTCGGTACCCCCACCGGCCGACTAGCGCCTAGCGAGTTCTACAACCTTGGGTAACACAGAATTGCCTCGGTGCCTTGGGGTAGTGCTTCATGAACATATATGTCAAAATTGGTCAAATTTAGGGTATCTAGGAACTAGTATACTTGGTAAAAGGCTGAAGTTTTTGTATCGGCATTTGGCATTTAATCGCCTTATAGTAGTGCCTCACGTTTGCTAAAACACACTTTTAACGATAGGAGCTAACCTCTTTCTTTTTGGATTGTTTCAGATTGTTCATCAAAAAACCGCATCCGCTCTGTGTTTGACCACAGTGAAGAACGAAGATAAAATGGAATTCAGCAGAATTTTGGAAGCCATCAAGGTTTGTTTGCTTGCGTGCTGTTAGATCTGTTTTCATTGTAATTAATTGATTGATCTGTGCTTATAATGTGTTGCGTTTTTTTTTTGTTATTTAGGCTAACTTCAATGACAAGTATGACGAGTACAGGAAGAAATGGGGTGGTGGGATAATGGGTTCCAAATCTCAGGCAAAAACAAAGGCAAAGGAAAGGGTTTTGGCGAAGGAAGCCGCTCAGAGGATGAATTAGACAGACCATTTCTTGATCATCATGTATTGTCTGCATTTGAATTCATGGAGAGATTTTGTTTTAGGTCATTTTTATTTGTTTGTTTTATACTTTTTGAAGTTAAATTTACTCGAGTATCTTAATGTCAACATCTCTCAGTTTTTATTCAGTAGTTGGTAGCTATGTTATTTTTTTTCCATGCAGATGTTAAAACTTAAATCTACCGCTTGAGCCCACTTTAGTTTCTACCAGACCTATTGACTTCTAATTCACCAAGTAAATCGAGATGATAGGTTGTGATGTAATTAATTCTATGTTTACCGTTTAGTTGATCCAAACATGACCTATTTAAACGTCAGAGTTCTTTGTTCGGCTTAGGTTCGATCCCATTGCATACACTTTGGAGGGGCATGGCAATGATGGGGTTCATGGGAGAGCTTGCCTTCCATGTGGAGGGAGTTTGAACCTGAGTTAACCCGGTTTCATCCGGCCGTTACTCCAGCAGGCGACGGTTAAACTGAGCTCGCGTGGAGGCGGTACGGTTTCCAGGCAGAAGCCCTTAACAACCCACACAACCTCCAGCGTGGACAAAAAGCTACTGTTGCACCTAACATGTTTACAATAACCCCCTAATACTATACAATTACACTTCAAGTCCTATTATTTGTCACCTAACAATACTTCCCCCTTAAAGATTATTGTCTCCAGATCCAGAATCACCTACAACAAAAGTACAACCTAGTTTTAAAGTCTGGAGTTTCATTTGTAACTCATCATCAGGATGATGGTCCTTCCAAAAAATCAAAACTTGAATTGTTATCACATGTATTGTTCCAATTAGAATCTTCTCCAGATAAGGAATAAATTCCCATAACTGCAATGCATTACTACCCTCTTCCTTCGGAATGAAATCTATATAGAAGAAGTTGATACCTGGTTCCAAATTTTGCACGAATTGCAATTTGCTCGGCTGGAACATATAGATCCCCAACAATCTTCATTGCTACTACATGCACATAGAACTCAAGATTTGGAAACTTCTTCATAATACCATTTTCCTGTCACTGTCCAAAGTGTCTGTTAGATTAAGCATATAAGAAATATATATCCCATGTGCACTAGTATATAATCCCTTTAGATGACCTATAACTCCATAATCCTTCATTTGAAATTCATTTGTACATAGCATGTGGGTAACTTTAGAAACCTCTTTTCCAACATGATAAGAAGTTTGCATAATCACCATTTCACCATGTAAGTGCAGCCCTTTTTTTTAATATCCCAATGGATTTTCCTATTAGCGATTACACGTTGAGTTGTTAACTCAACTCATTCTGGAACAAGACAAGTTAAGATGGATAACAAGTTGTGGCTATGGCGTTTCTCTCTTTCTTCAGCATTTTTTTTAAAGCTTGGTATATTAAACTTGCAACCTCGGTTATGTTCCTCTGTTTAACAGTTCAGAATGTTAACAAACTATCAACACCACAAGAAACAAACTAAGTAATAAATTGAATTATGAACATGCAGGTTGTGCAACCTTCAATTGTTTTAAAACATGAAACATTAGGACTTGTATATGTAGTATGTGAAAGAATAAACCAAATGAATGACATGAACCAACTTGCTTTAAACAAAAAACCCATCTCTAACACATATTCCCAACCAGGTTTCCATTCAAACATTTCTACCCTCACCAACTCAAACTTATTCAGTTTACTTCTAAACCTTTACACATTTTATCCAGCACCTTAAGGGCATCCTTTATTTCTTCTGTAGTTAACCGAGATGAAAACCGAAATCTAAGGACTTCACCAAAATGCAACTTCCCATACCCTTGTTTCCTTACGTGAATTTTTTCCACAATCACATCTTAAATTTACATCTAATAGGTCAATTAGAACATCTTCGTGGCTTTTCTACACCATATTAAAACTCTCAATAGTGCTAATTAAACCAACATCTATACTATTTGGAAGTTGGTTTACACAAGTGTTAGCATTACCCAGTGAACCATTTGCAAATTTGCTAAAATTTGTTACTAAACTCATCTTCGTATCTTTAGTTTACAAGTAACCTTATTGGGGTTGTATTATGTGATTTCAGAACTTCGGGCCATCAGGTTTGGATTTCCACTTATGCCAAATATATCCTTGTTGATTTGTAAATATAACTTATCTATGTTTATTATTAGTATTTCAGACTTGTGTTATTAAACATATGTATGTTGTGTTAGTAAATGTATGTATTAGTATATTAAGTCATAAGAAACATTAGTATAGATTGAATAGAATAGTATTTGGAATGACTCGGACACAAACAAAGCTGCATCAAAGGAATCATACAAAGTCATCAGGCTGCAACAATTGTATGTTGGAACTGATCAGGAAGGGCTGCACATATTAGAAAATGAAATGGGTCAAAACAGTTCGAACAAGAGACAACAACACATTACAAATTAAGGCGGGACACATTGTGAAATTACCACAATAACCTTACAGTTATTTGGCGGGAAAATACAACCGGTGGCAACAACAGAAACATCACAACGGTTCATCAAAACTGTCACAAACTCACAACTATTCGTAACATATATATAGATATGTTCGAACATCATTTCAGATTACCAAGAATTATTTCCAAAAATTCTCTCATTCTTGTAAACTTTCTGTTCAGAATTCTGTCCGAAACATTCGAATAATACAATTCAGTTTCTATTTGTTTGTTATATTATCTGTCGTTTGATTCTTGTGTATGTTATCATAATTATTTCCGCTGCAAATTAGTATCTGGGCCAACAAAACTGGTATCAGAGCCATATTTGAATCTGATCCAACAGTTTCTGTTCTAGAAAATCTGATCGTTTTCTAACTGTCTTTGTTTCTAGTCTGTCCTATTAGTATCTGTCGAAAGAATTGTAATCGTTCATCATTTTCTGTCCAATTCATAAATACAAGTCTGTTATCAAATCATACAATATTTCTGTTAGAGTCATAAGTCGAATTCTGGAACTAAAAGTTTTTTTTGTGTCTGTGTCTGTTTTTATTACATATCAGTAAAACTTTCATTCGGTTTGTACTTCTTTGTTCTTTATAAATCAAACTCTGAAACAACAATAATGTCTGAATCAACCGGAATTTCTTATTCGGGTTCAAGGCCTCAATATTTGGCACGGTTTAGACGAAGGAAAGAAAGACAAGCCGCACTAAGAAGAAGGGGGAATTGAAACAAGAAAATTTTTTTATTGCAAACAACCGGGTCATCTAATTGGTGTTTGTGGCATAAGAGAAAGAAATGAAGGCGCACAATTGATAAGAGATGCCATAAACACGGGGATTTCATACTATCCCGAGAAGTTTTTTGGAAATGGTGAAGATTATATTCTTCAAGGATTCGATCATGGTTTGTGGAAAGACATGTGGTACGTTAGTCCAAACATACAAAATCATATTTCGGGTAACACAGATTTCTTTCTTAAATTAAAAAAAATCGTTTGGGGTGGAAAGTAGAATCAAGAAAGAATTTGTGTTTGTTAGAGGGGTTGGTATTGTTAATATATTGGTTGAAGATCAAAATTTGGTGATACCAAATGTGTTTTATTCAACCGATTTGGAGGACAATATATTAAGTCTTCCACAACTTAAACTACAAGGCTTTGTAGTAAAAATTGTGGGAAACTTTTGTATTGTTGAAAATATGTTCAAGGACAAAAGCATGCAAGTTCGATTCATTGAACACACTAGTGAATCAAGAGAAGCAATATCAAAAGAGTTGGAAGATGATAGTGATCACATAAGATCAAAAGAAAATTACTTAAATGATTATTTTGAACATATTTCGGCTGAAGCCGAAGATGTTATAAATAATATGGATGATATTGTAAACAACATATATATAGATTCTCTTGAAAAATGCATTGAGTTCTTGGATATCATACATGATATGGAATTTCCTTGGGCACATAGAAACATTCTTAAAGGACCATTCATACAAATGGTTTCTTGGTTTCTAGGAATTCCTAGGGATAACAAATAGACCAATTCCTCCAAGGTTTGAAAATGGAAAGTATGTTGAGTTGTATGACTTGTACATAATGGTGCAAAAGGAAGGTGGACATAAACGGGTATCTATGTATAATATATGGGTTGTGATAGCAAAGGAATTGGGATTTGACTATGAGGACAAGGACAAGGACATGATGAGAATCTTGTATGCACAATATCTTGATGTCTTAGATTGGCAATACCTTGTCCATAAGAATGCCCGCAAAACAGCCGAAAATATGGTAAAAGAAAGGCATGAAAGTAGTCAAGTTAGAAGGGTAAACATAACACCAAACATGTCTATGAATGCATCATCATCAAACAAAGAATTGAAGCCAAATGAAGAGGACTATGCATTATACATGGGTGGTGATTGGAGGGCAGCAAAAAGGTTCATGAAAAGAAGAAATTTCGACTTCACACAAGCCGAAATAGCCCTCAAAGAAGCCATTGAAACTCTACCAACAAGTCCCATGAGCCCTAGTTATATTTAGGGGCGAGTGTTGATTTGTAAATATAACTTATCTATGTTTATTATTAGTATTTTAGACTTGTGTTATTAAACATATGTATCTTGTGTTAGTAAATGTATGTATTAGTATATTAAGTCATAAGAAACATTAGTATAGATTGAATAGAATAGTATTTGGAATGACTCGGACACAAACAAAGCTGCATCAAAGGAATCATACAAAGTCATCAGGCTGCAACAATTGTATGTTGGAACTGATCAGGAAGGGCTGCACATATTAGAAAATGAAATGGGTCAAAACAGTTCGAACAAGAGACAACAATACATTACAAATTAAGGCGGGACACATTGTGAAATTACCACAATAACCTTACAGTTATTTGGCGGGAAAATACAACCGGTGGCAACAACAGAAACATCACAACGGTTCATCAAAACTGTCACAAACTCACAACTATTCGTAACATATATATAGATATGTTTGAACATCATTTCAGATTACCAAGAATTATTCCAAAAATTCTCTCATTCTTGTAAACTTTCTGTTCAGAATTCTGTCCGAAACATTCGAATAATACAATTCAGTTTCTATTTGTTTGTTATATTATCTGTCGTTTGATTCTTGTGTATGTTATCTTAATTATTTCCGCTGCAAATTAGTATCTGGGCCAACAATCCTCCTTCAACCATTTTTATTGCCTTAAATTCAAATTCTCCCACACATGAAATTTTCCCAGGTTGTTCATAAACATATATAGAAAAGAGAGAAGCCAATACATATGCAATGTTATTACCTAAAGAATCTTTTTCATTTGTTTTAGTAGCCTCAAAATGTTTATATAAACCATACCATCTTTTATAGTCTCGTTTTCCAACTCCTTGGTCATAGTATTTCCTATTGCAACTATAGTTTTTGGCATGATAATGGAATCTCATTACCCATTTTATCATCGGTCACAATCAGTGAAGTTTCACTATCCAATTGATCATGAGATGAATATACCTCAGGTTAGGGGTGTAAACGAGCCGAGCCGAGCCCGAGCCTGACTGGGCTCGGCTCGGGCTCGTTAAGGTTTTGTGAAGCTCGAGCTCGGCTCGGTTCGAGCCTACAATCTTGAGCTTGAGCTCGGCTCGCTAGCAAAATCCAAAGCTCGAGCTCGGCTCGGCTCGAGCTCGCAAAAGCTCGGCTATAACTTAGGCTCACGAGCCCAGTCGTTAAGGCTATAACTTAGGCTCGGCTGTAACTTAAGCTCGGGCTCGGGTTCGGGCTCTAGCTCGTTAAGGCTCGATTAGGCTCGCGAGCCCAATCGAGCTTTGTATCTAGGGCTCGAGCTCGGGCTCGATAACTAAACGAGCCATATTTCAGGCTCGGGCTCGGGCTCGTTAAGGCTCGGCTCGTTCGAGCTTTTTACCGAGCCGATCCCGAGCCGCTAGGTGTCATTTACACCCCTACCTCAGGTATCTCAACTTGGTTTGTGTCAAGTTCTTTTTCACCTCTTCTTGAATCGTTACCCATATAGGCATTCTTTTTACTATTAAATCTTTGAGGCATTTCATCGAACACCTTAGAGGCATACTCAAACTTAGTAAATTGAGATAAGTATGGTGATTCTAAACCATCTTCACCGACTTTAGAAGGAACATAATTGCTTTTGTGTTGGGAAGTACAAGTGTTTACCTTAGATTCTTCTTGATTTGAATCTAAATTGAGAGCTCTTTCTCGTAATCTAGAAATAAAAAACGCCTGCTCCAACTTTAGACCTTGGCCGATATTTTGATACCCTAGAGGCGCAACTTCATAGGGGCGAGAGGGGGCACCCGACCCCCTGAAATTTTCAGTTAGAAGTTCCGCTTATATAGTATCCGTATAGAATTTTTTTGGTATATACGGTTTCGACCCCCCGTAACCGGTGACTTCCGACCCCCCGAGATTTTCCCTCAAGCTTCACCACTGGATACCCCATAAGAATATCACTAATTTCTGAGTTAAGATTGAAAATGAAGAGATATGTTGCATAATTTCTAGACATTTATTCTGAATTTTTGACTTGATTGTACATAAATTGAAACTCATCACAATACTCGTTAACCGTACCTTCTTGTCATGTTGACATAGTCTTTTCCAAATCCATTTCCATGTTGTTTGATGATTTCTTGATTGTTGGACGCTGCTGTGAATCACCTGAATTGATGGTTGAACCTGTTTCTTGCCCTAATTTTGATTGTTGCTGTTGCAGTAGAACCCGTTCTTGAATCGTGATGTTAGTATCGCTGCCCTAAACCAAGGTCAGAGGAAAGAATGCTCTGATACCAATGTTATGATACAAATTGGTAGTCAAGAGTAAAGGGCTAAGAATTAGAGAAGAAGGAGATTAATCTCAAATCATTAGCTACCCGTCTCATTCATCTAAAGGTTATTTAAGTACAATTAGAGATGTTTACAATAACCCCATATACTATTACACAATTACACTTCAAGTCCTTATATTATTTTTCACCTAACAGTTCCACACATGATTGTTAAAAATTATTTGATCAAGACAACACAACATAACCGGATCTATGGCCAAAGTCAGCCACAACCCTAAGCTAACTTAAATTCCTAGCAATGGATATCCCCTATAAATCTTTATTTATCCGACTCCTTTTCTTGTTTACCACCCCACTTACCCTTGTAACATGTGAACTGTCATACCCCGCCTAGGCGGAAACACGAGATGTAACTTTGAGGGGTTTTCAAGCACACAAGTCACGCAATCATCAAAATCATAATTTGGAGATATATTAAAAGACACAAATGTTTAACACTTAAATAGAAATTATTGTCTTAAAAACCATACTTCCAATGACATTGTTATAAATCATTTAACAAAAGACCGGTTTATAATATCCCCAGATGCCAGTGCGCGACTCCAAGTTCCATGCTCCATGATTAATTGCCTAAAAAACATGGATATAAAATATGTCAACAATAAAGCTGGTGAGTTCACGGGTTTTGGTGTATGTATAAACCATGGGTGACCAGACCATTGCCTAGCTAAGACAATGATCGTTATCTGAGTGACATGAGCTTGCAACCAAACCTTGACGAATGTTGTGCCTCACCCATTGTACACTAAAGTCAATGATAAATGTGAAATACAAGCACTCTCTTGATGACTGTAATCTGGTTAGAGCGACTAACCAAGAGTGGGGGTGTCAACTCATTAGATCTATTCCGGTGTTCCATGGCTAAGTCCGTAGCTAATGGTGACAGTAAAATAAATGGCACCATGGCGCTTATGAGTACTCTGAATCGTATTGTCACATGTTCACATAACAATCAAAATGTAACTAAACTTGTATGCATGTCCCCCCCCCCCCCCAGAATGAAAACAATAAAAAGGGGCCGTGAGAACTCACCTGATGTCTGACACTAAGATGGGACTGAATCCGATGTGGGAATGTCCGTACAAGGATGCCATAGATTAATCATGATAACTTAAGTCCGTGTATTGGATTATATTATTTACCATGCAAGTTGTTCACCCGATTTGTATGTCTTTGGACTGTGTGTATTGTAGGGTTGTCCGTACATGTGACGATTATTACGTATTATGGTTTGTACTTTAAAAAAATGTACAAGTTAAGCTTGTGTATCTTGGAAACTCTCGTTTTTGTTGTTATTTGTGACTTTAAATAACCATTGGTGTCAAAACTGATGTCTT
Organism: Ambrosia artemisiifolia; assembly: GCA_032199755.1. NCBI lineage: Eukaryota > Viridiplantae > Streptophyta > Magnoliopsida > Asterales > Asteraceae > Ambrosia > Ambrosia artemisiifolia. The sequence continues at coordinate 16,848,950 of CM063523.1, forward strand.
GGTTTACTGCATGTTACCATATGATACATATGCTAAATATTTGCACAAAATATGATATGTTAACATATGTTTTAGGACTTTTTGTGTGAAAAATGCCATTAACACATGTTTACTACTATTAATACATGTTCTTCGGACTATTAACACATGTGTTCCAATTCCTGTGTTAAAGCATGTTTAACATATGTTTCTCAGCTTTTAACATATGTTCTTTAAAATCGTCATTTTATGTATGTTATATCTTGGGTCCAAAAACGACATTTGTGGCCTTTGTCAGGTTCTTTACACGCACGTACATACTCGTGGGCATGTGTACGAGTATGTAGGTGTCCATAGTCATGCTTTCATGCGTGTGTATGCACACTATGTATGAATGTATATACGTATAGTTTGTTATCATTTTCGAGTGTCTTGGTCGATTATTAACACTAGGTGCTTGTGTTTATAGTGTGTACAAGTGTTAGGAGGGACCGGGTAAACATAGTTTGGTTGATATCAATGATATTTGAAGGAGACATGTATAAGTGGGCTTACCAAGTGTGTCAACCGATTAGAACAAGAAAATGGATCGAGATTTGCGTCTATCTTCTACTATGCAGCTTCCACACCTTTGTTTACACTTGATTGTGGCTTGGTAGATGGGTAGCGATCTTGAATGAGGTCTAATGGACCTGTTTTGGGTCTTGGCCGAAGGGAACAAGGAAGGAAGGAGTGTTTTGGGTGAGTTGATGTGTTGTGTGGTGTGGTGTGGTGTGTGATCATGTTTGAGGCCGGTTATATACACGCTGAGGGAGGGAAGGAGAGGTGGTTGATTGGTTGTTTGGTTTAGGATGGTCATCCTTTTTGGGTGGTGGTGTTGATAAAGTTCATTTCCTTTTTTATTAAAGGATTTGACCTAGTGTTCTTGTGTGTAGGTAGGGCGGCACTAAATCCGATTCTAGGGAGCATGGACATTTTTGGATGGTCAAAATATGTTGGAAGGTGTTGTGGGATGATCAAGGTCCATGTTAGTATAATACATAGGTTTGTGTGGGTGTTTGGATAAGAACATTGAGGTGTATGCGTGTGTATCTATGCGTATGTATGTTGTGTGTGTATGTATGTATGTTATGTGTGTATAATATATCTTGTTTTTGATGTCCAAATCAAAGCCTATAAGTGTGTGGGTGGCCGTGTATATGTACATAAATTTGTATTTAGTTTGTTTGATTCCATCATTCACACACATTTGTATATGTATCACACGCACACACACACACACACATATATATATACATAAACATATACATATGGTCTTAGAATTTGATTAACACTCACTTGTCTATGTGTGTAAATGTATATATATCGAATGGATGTGATTTTATAATACTGAATGAGGTTTAATCATATACACACATGTCACACCCTCAAATTTCCACATGCGGAGTTCTACCGCGAGGCGTGTGACACACCAGGATCCAAGTCAACGGTCACAATAAACGACGTCTAAATGTAAAACATACGTAAACCAAAAACCATGCATAAGTTTAAAAACCAACATTCAATAGTGCGGAAGCATTTAAAGTTTTCAAAAGTCATGCAGAATTAAAACATAAGTTCAAAAGTTTAACAATTCCAAAACATGCCATGGGACCCTAGACGCGAGACGACTCCAGTGCGACTCCGTGCGCCTATCTGACAGCTGCTACCTTAGCGACCTGAGAAAACATGCTAAAAGAGTCAACATATAATGCTGGTGAGTTCACAGGTTTCATTTAAACGTTTAAAGTGATCCTTCGAAAACCGTTACCATCACAGTTACTACTATGCTTGTAAGAACGCTAGCTAGGCGCAGAATAAGATACTCATACGGGTGAAACCATTGCTGACTAAGCCGTGTAGTGACCCTTAGTTTCCTATGGGCTACCGTCATCACCGGTAGACCTTGTTTTATTAGAGACAATATGCACCCGCCCGGTCCGACCGTCGAGTGGGGCTTGTCAGTTCCCAATAGCGCTATCCATATTTCCCCGCCATATACCTATGTTAGTGGTTTCTAAGGGACTTTTTGATGAACCGTATAGTACGATAAGTAAGCCATAGTATAATGTGATAAAGAGTCATGAGCCATAAAAGTGTTAAATAAGTCATAAGTCATAAAAGCGTTTTAAGCATGTTTCTCCCCCGAAAACATAAACCATAAAATGTGGGGCCGTGAACTCACCTTGGGTTGCGTATTCCGTTTATGAGTAAACCGTATGTGTGATATGAGTAAACCGTTTGTAAGATATGATAGCCCCAACTAGTGGCGACCTATCATAAGATATGTGTTAAGTTAGACTAATAACCCACAGAGTTCATTAGTCCCTAAGTCCAGTCCATGACCATTATGTGTCCGAAAAGCGTGTTTGACCGACAACCAGACTACGTAAGACAAGACTCGACATCCCATTGGTGACCCGACATTCCACGTGTTCATCTCATACACAAACATACACAAATCATGCAACTTAGTACTTAACATGCGTTAAAGTTCAACGATTCTAACACATAGGTCAAATAACGTACAAACAAGTCCAAACACGTGTTACTATGTTACTAGGCATGTCACGGGGTTCCTATCATGTTCCTAGGTGTCAAATCGGGTTCCGGAATGTCAAAATACACTTATAATAGCATTACACGCGATTAGGAACTTAGCATGCAATTAGGAAAGTCAACATGTGATTAGGGATGGTCAACAGGTAATTACAGAGGCTAATCGCCCCCTATTATATGCGATTAGGGCTATCCACATGCATTTCAGGCGATTATGGTCATAAGGTATGCAATTCAGGGCTTAACTAGTGATTAGGATCACAATTGCATGAAATGAAGGCAATTAGGATCACAATTGCATGAAATGAAGGCAATTATGATCCCAATCGCCTATATATACACGATTAGGCCCTCTATTCAGGCGATTGGGCTCCCAATCGCCTATAGCATAGGCGATTAGGATCCCCAATCGCCTATAGCACAACTGATATGGTTTTTCGCGCGTTTAACCCTCCAAATCAGATCCGAAACGTGTGAAAACACCCCATAACAATCCTAACACATTAACAAACATATTTCAAGCAAAACCCCTAAGTTTTCATCGTTCTAACAGTCCCGAATGCGAGCGTTTTCCCAAAATAGTAACTTAACATGTAAACATCACATCAACATGCAAGAACTTGCCCTAAATAGCAAATATCCGGATTTAATCACATAACCACGTTGTCCGATAGCATCCTACTGTTCTAACTTCATCCTAGAGCAAACCCTAACATCAAACAATCAACAACATACCTCATATCATCCTTAACCATTCATAATCTTTCAAATGGGTCAAAACATCAAGTATCAACAATACACAACCAAAACCATTCAAACTCCTAGAACATCAACCTACTAACTTGTAACAGCCATAAACATCATAACAACACAAAAACAATCATGATTCAATCCTAAAAATCCTACCTTTAAACACAAATAACACATATAACACATGTAAAGGTGTGGGTTTGTTTAAAAACGGTTTTAAATGGATTTTCAAAGACAAAAACATTTATAAGTCAGGTCTGGACATTTAGGGAGTAAAATATAATCATTTAAAGGTTTGGGTTTGAAGAACACACCTTGGATTTAAGAGGAGATGATGGAATAAGCTTGGAAATGGTTGTTTTGATGTAAAAATAGGTTCCAGAGGGTGTTTGTGGGTTGAGATAGGTTATGGGACGGCTGGGGTTGCATAAATGGTGTTTTGGAGGTCAAGGATGGTATTTATAGGCGTTTCTAGTCGTCAGGTACCTTATAGGCGATTATGCAGCTTTATCAGGCGATTAGGGCTGCTAATCGCCTTCACTATAGGCGATTAGCCCCATAATCGCCTATAACAAGCCCCAATCGCCTATAATATCAGGCTAATCGCCCTCGTGAAGGCAATTAGGTCATCCTAATCGCCTTCAGGGTCTGATGTTGTGCATTTGGCGCGTTAAACTCCATTTTAACATATGTTAACACGTTTTCATATACCGACAAGTCACATAATGATTATAAACACATAATACATGAAAGTAAACACGTTCACACTCGTTCACCAATTCCCGGGACTCGAGACTTGCGTATGTTAAAACCCCAATGGTGTGCGACTCGACCGACCTTGTTATGTGTAACGTATGCGCGACTCGCTAAGGTAGACTTACTAAGTTTTCAAAAAGTTAGTTACCGGAATTTGCCGGGTGTCACAACACACATACGACCAGATGTTTGTTTGTTCATATGATAGGTTTATTGAAATCCATTAACTCATGGTGGTGGGTTCATGGGGTCAAGTTCAATTATTGATATCATATGTGTGGATCGTTAAATATCAATAAGATGGCGTTAGTCAAATAAAATGTCACGTGTTAACTTTCATTTAAACATATGTTGGTCTTGTGTATTAACTTACGTAACATATGTTTTTGAGACTTGAATCCATAAATTGTAAAATTCCATGATCTTATGTGTTGAATATATACAATTATCTTATGGATGCTTATAGATTGAATAGTTTCCCAATTAGGCAGTGTTACGTGTAATCTTGTTTTGTTTGCGCATAATAATCGGGCATTCGGTTGCTCTTTATTGAGCATGTGATTGACTTTAATGTCATTGTCAGTTGTTCCAGATTAATTGGGTGTTGCATGCGCAAATGGAAAATGTAATGAATTCCTGGACTATCTTGGGTTTTGCTAGACTCGGGGTGACACATTTATTGTAAAAAATGTCTAATGCATGACTGAAAATGACAAAATTGTGTGAGTGTGTACGGATCTTGACCTGGGAATTTGGCAGGTGTCACATTTTGATCATATTTTGATTTACCAGGATCTTGACCTGACAAAATTGCCCAAGTTGTCATAATCCTTAGAGGAACATTTATTCCCCCCCGATTTTGCATCTCCACGAGTCTTGTGGTCGTATTTTGATTTACCGGGATTTATATTGGTTTCTGTATAAATAGAAAGAACAAGTCTTTTGTTAACAACAGACAGAAGCATCACTTCAGAACAAGTTGCACGCCTCATTTTCTTCTTCTTTTTTTCCTTTTGGGTACATGAAGTAACTTATAACATGTACAACACGCCACAAATGGAGAACCGCCAGCCACAGTGCTGCAACGCCTCACTCTGGTGGCTAAGATTCCCCTTGGAGGATGGCAAATTTCAGTGACTATCTTGTGTGGGGTTCAGAACTATGCTTGTTCATAGAAAGATTGGAGTACGAGTGATTGTAATTATGGTGGTAGAGAACCAAATCGTTTTGTAAACCAGGAGGTGCTATCGGTGGCAGAGGCAACGGTGTTGGTGGAGGAGGTCATGACGGTGGAGCTTGCTGGTGTTTATTGTAACAAGCTAAACAAGAACAAGATGGATGGTGAAACATTCGATTATCAGTCATAATGTTGCTAGCATATTGCCCAGAATAATAGGGATAATACGGGCTCTATTCAAAAGGTTCCATTAGATTTCTTCTGTGATTGTGCGACCCAAACGGGTCGCTAAAGACTTGAACTTGATTCAAGTTAGCCATCAAAGGATGGATTTTACGATGCATATGAGGTGGGATAATATGATGAAGCAAGCAAACTTTTTGTTGAGGTTTATTACACGATCGTACAATTTCGTATCTTGTGTATAAGTACCTTTGCTATTATTGAGGTGTATTCATTTATATGGTTGTTCATTAATTTTTGCGCAACTTTGTCTTGAAAGAAAAATTTCAAAGTCTTCTACCATTAAAATTTTAAGTGTTGATCATCAGCCTTTTGGAGATCAAATTCCATGAAAATTTTGTCAACAATTTCAAGATAAAGACTTTCCAAGTCTTTGTCTTTCTGGTCCAAGAATCGTATGCACTGCTACACATATTAATGCAATGAAGGTATCTCCATTCAGCTCACTTCCTTTTCATAACTTTAAGTGCAACATATTGTATTTAAATTTTGCTCCAAGTGTGAATGATTGCAATCTCATTGTGTATTGCAGCTTGGATATAGTTCAACAGCCATAGAATTGCTAGCAAGGTAGTATATAATGTTTTTTTTTGCATTTTTATATTGTGGTTTTTTGTAGGGGTGTTCATCGGTTCGATTTACGGTTTATTTGGTTTATTCGATTCGGTTTATTCGGTTTTCAAAATTTTTTACCTCAAACCAAAAACCAAACCAAACCAAATTAGGAATATGAAAACCAAACTAAATTCATCCAAATTGAATTCGGTTTGGTTTCGGTTTAAAACCAAACAAACCAATTTCAACCAAACAAACCAAATTGAAACAAAGTTTTTTTTTTCTCTAACTTATCTACCTCTATGCTCCAAAATTCGAAAAGAAAGTTTGCAATTAACATAAACAAAAAAATCAAACCACGCAAACACAAACATCATAAAAATTAGAAATAGTAAATAAGTCTTTGCCAATTCCACAAAATATAAATAAACTTCAAACTTAAATATTTCTCCAACTCTAGTGAACCTACTGCCTGCATACGAAAAATAAAGAGATAATAATACTAATCATATACTTGGGTATTAGACTTAATAAGCAGACCCTAGTTTACTAGTTTATACTCAGATTATTACCTATAAATTGGTGGGCTTTATTTATTTTAGGTTGGGTTTAATATTTTGGGCTTATATGTTATATATGATTTATTAAATAATATTATTTTTTATTTAATAATTAATTATTTTACCGGTTTATTCGGTTATCCAAATAAACCAAATAACCCAAATAAAAAAAATGTAGAACCAAAAACCAAACCAAACACCGAATAAGCAATTAGGTTTCGGTTAAAACCAAACCAAACACCAAATTCGTAGTTCAAATTGGTTTTTTCGGTTACGGTTACGGTTCGGTTTTCGGTTTTTATTTGGTTTGCGGTTTTTATTTGGTTTGCGGTTTTTCTGAACACCCCTAGTTTTTTGTAATGTACATCTCAAATAAACATGTAACAACAGAAATATTAATTTACTTTGTTTATGTATTTTGTCATAGATAATTTGAAAATCAATTCACTCCTAACTCTGTAGTAGATGTCGAGAATGATGAGCAACATTTACCTCTCAAATACTTAAGCAGTTGAGAAAGTATGACATTATTAATGATATATTTTTTTTATTTCTTTACATTTGTTGTTTCCTTCACATCTGACAAACATTTTTTTTGTAGTAATACAAGTGTCATTGCTTTAGTTTTCTTGAATTTATTTTATCCTGAAGTGCAAAATTTGCTTGAATGATGCAGGCTCATAGCATGCTTTTATGAGAAGATTTTATAAATCTTGAAATAAAGATAATAGTTTTCATTTGCCTTTGCTTTTTCGGTATAAAATTCAATCTTATTGATTTTAGGCTATAAGTTTATGATTCAATATGAGCTACATATAGTATATTGACTATAATAAGCATAAAATAACTTCAGAGGATTTGAGTGTATCTTGCTTTAGATGCTTTTTTTTATTGTTTCCAAAGATTATCAAATTGAAACATAGAATTTTAAATGAACTACAACATTTAAAGCAACTCAAGTGCTCATGGCAAGTTGATGATATGACTTTTAACAAAGCAACTTCTTTGTTAGTATGGGATTAATTCCCAGCTTGGAGAGAGTAATAACCAAAGTAAATGAAATCTAAAAAAAAACACATGGGTAAATCTACCATCAACCTCCAATCAAATTCCAATAGAACAACCGGTGAATACCAAACAGAAGCAAGTCAAAAAAATATATCAAAGGCACGGAATCATGCACCTTCCATATTCGATTTCAAAACACTAACATGGTAAAAAAAAGCTCATGAGAGGATTGATAAACTAACGAAAACGAGTATCGCGTTGCAAATTGTCGTTCCCGAAGCAAGGTGCGGGTTCCCCACTAGTTTTCTATAAAGTGGATTCTATATGTTCGCGCAAAGTCATATTGATCAATATTAGGACCCGTATTCTGTATTATATTTGAGAAGCTTATGTTCAATTTTACCATGTATCTACTACTTTCAGATCCTTTTACCATAGGTATTTCCGTCCAAGTAAAATAACTATCTAAGCTATGGCCACAAATCTCAACATAGAAGCTTAACACCATATTTTCACAACTTGAAGTTGTGATTAAGATAAATATAATATACTACAATCTACAACATACAAGTAGAACTTTAAAAACAACACTCTTATAAGGGAAGATTGACACTAATCAATAGTCTTCCTTCATCCTTTATTTAACTTGGTTGTCCTCCTCACTTATCATTTTTACTTTGAGCAACTCCATCATGATCAATATCAAATCACATTTTCAAACAAGACTTTACCAATGTGGCAATTTATTAATTTAGGATCGAAGTATGCTCTGTAGTAGAATGTTTTGGCAACAGTTAAAAACATCTGCTTCAAATTAGGATCAATATCGTCCGGTGAGTCACAAAGCACCACTTGTACAAGTTCTTGCATTTTGTACTCGATATGATAACCTATTGTTTGATCCTCCTAAATACATATGAATATATAAATTTCAGTATAGAATGAAATATAAACTCAGATGTGTACATTGTGTTTGTTCTCTGTGTACCTTAAGAGAGAGTTTGTGACACGCATCATTTGTGATAGAGGATAGTTTATGGTATTGAGGATGAGATAGTATTTCCTTAGGTAACCATCGACCACTGGTCATGTATATCGTTTGAACTAGAAGCTCGGCTTCTCCTCCAACTACATCCACCTTCTTTTGCCAGTTGAGCAGCCATGATGTCCACTTATATTTGTAAAAACAAAGTAAAATGAGAGAACAATGATGAACTAAATAATTGCATTATACATGAATATGTTAATAAAGAACTTACAACATGATGGAGGTGTGGATGGATGTCTATTCCATGGGCTATTGATGTTTCTGATGAGATTTGGTTGAGTGTATTATGCAGTGCATTCAAGACCATGTGCCAAGGTTTTCTATCTTTTTCATGGCATTTAGGATTTGAAAATTTGTCTGCAAACTCTTCCATGTCAGCATTGGTGAACTGAGGTCTACCAAAGAAGGAGTTAATGATGTTGAGTATGACCACCGTTTTGGTCCAAGCGACTCGCTCGTTGCGTCTTTCTGGCTCAAATATGCTAGCCGTTGCCTCATAATATGACCATAGAACTTTAGCGTTTAAACTCTCCTTGATTTTTAGAAATCCATACCATCTGTTTGGAAATTAGGGAAATTACAAAACTTTTCCTATCACATAATCTTTTGTTTGTCAAAGCATTCCTAAGCAGCTAGGAAGAAATCCAATTCAGTAGTATGGAATAGTTTTCATGCATTTGTTATATTGTCACAATATACTAATAATTAGTTTGATGTTCATAATTTGCTGCTTGTAGAAGGTGTTGGAAATGTTGTCTTCCTCAGCCCACATATAGGCCCGGCCCAGTATGATTAACTTGGTGATTAAGTTTAGCATATGGTTTAACCTAATTAGGAGCCTATAAATATATATCTTGTACTTGTAATCTATTATCACTAAATAAGAAGAAACCCTAGTTGCCCCCGTGGACGTAGGTCAGTTTAGACCGAACCACGTAAAACTTTGTGTTCGTGTGTGCATGTGTGTTCTCCGATCCTAACAACTGGTATCAGAGCCTAGCGCTCAAGAAGATCGCCTCCGCCGGCAGGTGTGTGGGGTCGGCGGAGGGCAGACGTAAAAGAAGAAAACACACCCATTCCATCACCCTAGCCACCGAGTAACCCAACCACAGCCACCCTAGCAGCCTGCTAGGGCCTCGCCACTGCTTAACCCTCCGACTAATAGTCGCGTCCTCCTCGTCGAACCAAAAGACCACTGCAAACCAGAAAGGTTTCTGGTGAATCACTTGTGAATCAAAGAAACCAGAGGTTTATTTTTTCTAAAGAATATTGGGGTTAGTTTGGTTTCAAGTATTTGGTCAAGCGTGGAGTTTGAGGACAGCTTTCTTCACGTGAAGGAGCAAATAGTGAAAGGAGGATTTTTTTTTGTTAATAAAAAGGGTGGTGCACTTTGGATAATCACGTGAAGACAAAAAGGTTGGTATTTTTTTGTTGGGTGATTTATCTTTTATTTGACTTTATCTGTCAAAGAAGTGGTAATTTTGGGGGTTTTGAGGATAAATTTAACCAACTTATTTTTGGAGAGCCGTTTGTGAAAGCCAGAGAACAAGATTATAGACCAGTGATTATTAATCAGGTGCTATTATTCTCAGTTGGTTTGTTTGTTCGATTTGGTTTCGTTAGTCGTGTTATTGTGTTATCATGGCAGAAGACGGAAGGTGCAAAATCGACAAGTTTAATGGTACAGATTTTAGTTGGTGAACCGGGGTGTAAAGTTCAACCAGGTTACAGAAAAACGAACAAAAGGAAATCGAGCAGGTGGCTTTGGATTTGGTTCGTTTTGGCATGGTGAAAGAAAACGGTATAGGCTAGTCGGTAGCTTTGTTTTTCTTTTACTGGTAAAACTTGGAGATAATGGAAATAGCAGGGGTGCTAGCTATGAGATAAGTGAAAAAAAAAAGTTAGTGGCAAGTCATGTGGACTATTGCCAGTTGGATGATCTTTCGGTTAGGGTTTGCGTTAACTGATCGTGTGTACGGTCATAGAACCCTTGGTACCGCTTGATTTCATTAAATCTCTGCTGCGTTATAACCGTTTGCTTGTTAGCTGGTTGGGATAACAGGGACAGTGGGAGCTTGGCATAGTTGACTTGTTGGGGCTGCATTGAGGTGGACATTTGTTAGAGTCGATGTCATATATATGAAATTCTGCTTCTGGGAATGTGTCTGGGATTGATGCATTGGGATTCAGTGGAAGGCAATGAGACTCTTGGGTCATGAATTCTGGTGCTTCATTTCACGCTACCCACAGCAGTGAAGCATTGCAGAATTTGAAGAAATGTGACTTTGGTAAGGTAAGACTGGCGAACGATGAGATTCTTGTTGTTACGAGCATGGATGACTTAGATTTGAAGACTTCAGCTGGTTCATAGACTTTGAAGGATGTCAGGGTGATTCCAAGCTTAAAGAAAAGTTGATTTCTATTGGGCAGTTGGATGAACAGGGACATGAGGTCAAATTCGGGAACAGGCAGTGGAAATTTGTTAAGGGAAATCTTCTCATAGCTCGAGGAAGAAAGCGAGGTTCGCTTACATGGTCAGTTTGCCGCCTGAGGGAGTGACCGTCCCAGTTCAGAAGAGAAACAAAGTCGGGTTCACATAATCTCGTGGGCAGAAAAAGGTTGTCTTTGCAAGTGAGAAACATAGAGTCACAGGTCAGATTCGGGATGAATGAGCGAGGAAAGGTTCAGGTAGACCAGTCAGAGGTTTTCGTGGCAGTGGGAGCACTGGTTGTGCTTCAGTCGGAATTCCTAGACGACATTGGGTTAGGAGAACCAGTATTCCAGCTGATAAAATCTCTCCAGTGGATTACTTGCTGAATATGGAGAGTGTTTATTCTCAGGGTGTTTCAGGATCCGAAAGTTCATGTCAGTGGGAGCCGGTAGAGACAGAGAACGGGTCAATGGTAAAAACAACCATGACTGATGAGTTGGAGCTCGGGGGAGCTTCAGCTAGTCTCTAGGAATAGCGTTGAGGAGATCGGGGTAACTGGAAGTGCATTAAAGATCAGATGGGAGATCTTATTTACAGAAGTACAGAAGAGATGGTGCAGTTCGTAGTCCGAAGATACCAAGTGGGAGATTGTTGGAGATGTTGTCTTCGTCAGCACACATATAAGCCCGGCCCAGTATGATTAACTTGGTGATTAAGTTTAGCATAATGTTTAACCTAATTAGGAGCCTATAAATATATCTCTTGTACTTGCAATCTATTATCACTAAATAATAAGAAACCCCAGTTGCCCCCGTGGACGTAGGTCAGTTTAGACCGAACCACGTAAAACTTTGTGTTCGTGTGTGCGTGTATGTTCTCCGATCCTAACAGAAGGATGGACAAGCTTCAAATGGAGTTGGAAGCTGACCCATAAACTTTAAAGCAACCGTAAACTTTACCCTACCCTTGATTTTTTTTTTCAAACATTATATTTTTTACTTAGGGATGCAAAAAATTAAAAAATAAAATAAATAAAAATAATAAAAAATAAAAATAAATAAATAACAAAACAAATAAAAAGTAAAATAAAATCTGTATGCATTTTTTTACGCTTATGTTTTTTGGTTTTTACATAAGTAACTTTGACGCTGTTTTAATTACGTAATTTTTTTTACACTTATGTAAGACCAAAGAATACAAGCGTAAAAAAACGCAAACCATTTTTTTACAATAGTAAAAAATATTAGGTTTGGATTTTTTTGAAAAATAGTTCGGAGAGGTAGAAGTTCTCATGGTTCATAATTGGAGTTTTTTTGACCCACGTTTCAATTTTTTTAATAATTTCGAAGTTTATTTTTATTTTAAAATAAAACTCCAAATATATTTAATAATAATTTATTAAAATACAAATTTTAAAGAAATATAATTCTCTCTCATTTGGAAGTTCCTTAAAAAAACTAATGAAATATTAAATTATCACTTCCGTGGATTATGTATTGCTAAAGTAGTCCCTCGATAACATTAGTGTGATAGGTACATTTAATCATAATCAAACATGGTAGTTCAAATAAAAGATAACATACTCTTGAATTTGTATCCATTCCAACTGATGAATTTCTTGACAATTATTGTAGTCCAATTTGGCCATCTCAAGATATTTGTCATTGCAAATATTTTCCATCCTGTATATAATTACATTTGAATTATATGTAATTAAGTAGAAAATTATGTTTTTTAATTAATCAACTAATAGGATGACATATAACAATACCTATAAAGGGTTTTGGCGATCCAAACATCATTTTCACCTCCATATTGTTCCAAATAATATCTTGCCTCGAGTCGAGGCAAACTAGCATACCATGGGACATCAAGCACATATTCAACCTGTGCACCAAGTTTAAAAGTCACATTAGAACAAACTTTTGGTCACACGACTATATATTGCGCGCTTACATATTTTATTTGGTAGTTTTTTTTACCTCACCAGCCAAGTCTTTTGTGATGATCCATCTATCCAAAAGCTGGTTGTTCAATCGTTTTTCTGTCAAGAATTTATGAGAAAAGTTCTTGGCGTCGTTGAGGATTTTCTCTCCAGGAAAAAGAACTTGTGATGCTCTATATAGATTGAACATTACGGTCACAGTTTCTGTTGACTGTCCAGGATAACACCCGAATCGTCCATCTTTCTTAAAGTGTAGAAATGCATCTATCACAAAACAAAATGGTTAATATTGATCAATTTATAAGACAACGCGTAACATCTATTTTGAGCTATTACTGTTAATGAAACTAACCCGTAGAAATTTGATAACCATTAGTTCTTAAAACCCGAAAAGCCATTGCAGTGTCATCAAGGTCTGGTACATTGCAATTTCTAGCAAAACCGATTCCTTGATCATCCCAGTACCTTAAAACATTCACACAAGGATATTAGTAGGTCATTATTTTGAACTCAATATGTTGGCATCTTTGTTAAATTTGCTGTTTTGAACTCAAAGTTTAATACACCTGTAGATATAGGTTAGACAATCCTTGATCTCAGGACCAAAATAGCGTGCAATTCCAAGGCGTTGTAGGCGATCTACGCTCCAAATTCGTTCATACATGTCTACAGGGTACGCATTTGGAACTGCATTAAACAAGTTATCAAATTATTATATTGTATGATATGAGATGAGCTTAGATCAGGAATTCATTGTAATCTATTCCATGAATATCAGGTAATGTATATTAGGAAACACGAGAATGAGTGTTTGACCATCCATTAAAGCAAGAATGAACATCAATGACGTCTAAATGTTAGGGACTTCACTCAAAACATATTTTGGCATCTAGAGGTACGATCCCCTAAGTTGATGTCTAAAGATGAGCCCCTAACGGAGGATACGTCTGAGGTATGATCTCCTACCAAAGTTGACGTCTAGAGTTATGATTCCTTAACAGAGTTGACGTCTAGAGTTATGATTCCTTAACAGAGTTGGCATCTAGAGTTATGATTCCTTAACAATGTTGGCGTCTAGAGTTATGATTCCTTAACAGGGTTGGCTTCTAGAGATATGATTCCCCAAAGGAGTTGGCGTCTAGAGGTATGATCCCTTAAGGTTCTAAAAGAGCTGGCTTCTAAAGATGAGCCCTTAATAGAGAATGCGGCTAGAGGTATGATCACAACAGAGTTGGCGTTTAGAGGTATGATCCCTTAAGGGTCTAAAAGAGTTGGCTTCTAAAAGATGATCCCCTAATAGAGGATGCATCTAGAGGTATGATCCCAATATAGTTGGCGTCTAGAAGTATGGTCTCTTAACAAAGTTGGCGTCTAGAGGTATGATCCCTTAAGGTCTAAAAGAGTTGCCGATATGAGACCTTAGCAGAGGATGCGTCTAGAGGTATTATCCCAAATGTTAGCGGCTACATGTTAGGGATTTGGTGTGGGGTTTAGACGCTATAGATGTTTATTCTGGCTTTAATGGATGATCAAACGTTCATTCTCGTGATATTCCCTAAATATTGTTGTTACCTCCTCCCTGGAACTTGGCAACAAGATTGGTTAAATATGCAAGACACTTTTGATCTTTAGTTTGCATGAATGCAAAAGCAGTTGCTGCTGGAGAGAAAAGGAATGATCCATTTTCGGACTGCAATTTTAAAAGTTTATCCCATTCCAAATCTTTCATCCCTTCCAAGCTATAAAGCATGATTGTTGGGATCTTGTGAACTATGTCTTTGGGTATCCTATTATCACCACATAAATAGTGATTATAGATTATTATGAATTTCTTGTATATTTGAATTGTGATTTATAAAAGAAGCACATGTTTGGAAATCACTCAAGCCAAATACAATATAAGGTTTCTACTGACTTTGCGAGCTTCATGTCTCGTCTTGCATAGATCATTTTCATGACGGGAGAATCGATTGTCACTTTGATTCCTAGTTTACTTGCGAGTTCAATGAGCGAAGGGAAGACTAATTCAAAACCAGGTGTCATGTGTTCTTCTTTTTCGTTTCCAAGCTTGTTCATGTTTTCATTCACAAATTCCGTTCCTGTATAATATCAAATTAATATTAACATGATAAAGTGGTATAGAAAGATAGATGTTGGTACCTTTTCCACATTTATCAGGATGAATCTTCCAATAAGTTAGCGCGATCACACACGCCAACGTGTTAAGGAGCCTATCAAAAGCTGAAAACGTCAATGGTTCGCCCCACGAGCCATCAGGGAGTTGATGGTTCGCGACCCATTGTAGACATAACGGGAATTGAGGACAACCACGTTGTCCATCCATATTATCTATAAGTGCAACCCAAGCTGTGTCGTAAGCTGATGGACTTATCTTCCCATCGTCCATGGAAACGAATATTGACTTGATGGATTCGGCATACCTCTTTACTACATGTTGTTTCTCAACAATTGGCAATTCACTATGTTGCATTACATCTGCACCACCTAAAAACTTTGATCAAAAGGTGCCTCAGGCACATACTTTGTGTTTATACAATTATACGTAATTGCAAGGCCATCCTTAAGAACCCTAAAAAGAATTGAGCATCGAGCAACATAAAAAACTGGGCCCAAAATTTTAGTTAAGGAGATTGAATTAAAAAAAAAAAAAATTAAGATCTTAATGCTAGATACTATACTTAAAATTTTAGTAAAGGAGATTGAATTAAAAAAAATTAAGATCTTAATGCTAGATACTATACTTGAACGTGAGACATCTATATTATATTAAGGTGGTTTTTTCAACTCTACTAACAAAATTTTTGTTTACAGTATACAAATATAAACACTAAATATACAATATTCGGTCCATTAGGAGAGCGGGCCCCGAGCCGTTCTTCATGGCGGGGCCCGCACGCTTGTTTGTTTTAGTTAATTTGTTAGTAATAACACGGACAATTGCCATTTGCCAATTTATATATGAAAAAGATACATCTGTTGATCGTTGTCACGAGAAATATATTACTTAGATGCTATTTACAACAGTTTTTGGTTGCAGACAGACATGGTAGTGCACCTATTATTAATCTCATAATCAGAGCCAATCCAACGTTTTTGAAGGCCCTAAGCAAAATACAAGTCAGGGGCCCTGTAAATTTGTATAATTCACAAAAAAACACATTACACTAGATGAACATTACAATCTCCTTTCTGGAAACTATTAATCAGTTAAAGTATTCCGTATTCATTTTATGTACTTACTCACATTAGGTATATTGCAAATTAAAGACATTTTCCCATTTAAAATTTTGAACCTATTTTGTGGATCTACAATTTACTATGTATTTCTTTTGGGGTTTGATTTAATGGTTTTCTCAGGATCTACTTTGGTTGAGAAAGTAGATTAACTTCATATCGTCCAATCCCTCTTGTAAGACTTCAATCCTTGATAACCAAAAAATTATCAATGACAATCGGCAATAGCAAATGAAAATCGCAAATTTTAGAGATTCAATCATTCAATACTTGTTTGTTTTTTACTTGGGCCAAGACAAATGTAATACACGAAAAAAAATAAACTTTTGGGGCCCTTAGTTTTTGGAGGACCTAGGCCTTAACCTAGGTTGCTAACACAGTAGGGCCGACCTGCTTATAATATACCGCTGTTCAAATACCTTTGTTGCTAAGCTCGTAGAAGGCTTTGCACCCTAAATTGAAAAACTTTATACCACCTAAAAATAGAAAACAAAGATTTATACATTTACCAAAATAATAATAATAATAATAGGAGTCATAAAAATATGCATGTAAATAAATGAAGCGTAATTCAGACCGCGAGGGGGAAAGGGAGAAGTGATCGCGGGAGAGAATCGCCGATGAAAAGTGGTGGCAGTGGCGATGGAAGGAGGAGGTGAGATGATAATCTTCATGTTGAGATTAATCATGTTCTAGTTTGCTACGTTCTTGCAAGGAGTATGCCATGCACCACAACATTTTATAGGTCTCCAATCAATTGAATTAAATATGACACATAACCTGATTAATAAACTTTTGATTTCATGGTAATCATATCTTAGTTCGCCCTTTATACGAAACTTAAAAAAATATATTAAACCTTAACCAAAGTTACTAAATATAGCATATACATGAGATTTTACCTTAAAGAATTATAAGGATACTTGATAATGTAAATAAACGTGCTTTAAACTATACATTAAAAAAACAATCTTTCAATATCACCACAGATTTGTAATTGCTTAAATAATTCAATTATTTTATTAAAATATGTTGAAATATATGATAAACGTTACATTTTAATATTCAAAAAGTGTGTTTTATTTGTGTTTGAATATTTTGCATTAGACTTTTGCCCGCGTTGACACGCGGTTCAACAACTTACAATTATTTTGAGCGGTAAAACGTATAAAAAAATATAGTAGAAATATTTTATTAAAATTTAAAAGCAAGCAATACATATTTTATTCAAATATCACTAAATATTTCCTTACACACCACATTTTTTTTAGTCTTGACATTCCCATCACCATCAAGTATAAGTAATCTCATGCCATTGCACAAGCCATTTTGTGACAAATGGATTGTAAAACGTAATTGTGATAATCTTAGTTTTAAAAAGCACGTAGTTGAGAGACACATTTTGAGGAGTGGTCTATACCGACATCCACACATGTTTTTTACTCTATTGTTTAGTTCTTATGTTTTGCTTATTTGTATATTAGTTCATGAATATACTGAAGTACAAGAACATACAAACCAATAATCATTATACCTATACCTAGTCTATAGACCACATTTAAGCTTCATCCAAGAAAAACCAAAAGAGAAATTTTCTTACCGGTAAAAGTTAACCTAAAGTGTCCCCATGGTCCAAAAAAAAAAAAAATTAGAGCAGAAACTTCACTTCCATGCTTTCTTTCATGACTATGTGCTCATCCAAAGAAAAAACCAGATCCTATCCTTTTAGTATCAAGTGAGCACAAAACTTGAAAGATTAATTCAAAAGGACAGGAAAAAAGTATGACCTTATTACCAAGATACTGTTCCCAAATAGCTTTTATTTGTGGTTGCAAAGATTGCATGGCCATTGTAGATTCCACCTGCATTATGGTTGGAAAATGTTAAAGCAGACATTTATAAAGATGTATCTTGTTTGCTGTTTTTTATGAAGAAAAATATGGAAAATGGTTGTCTTTCTCTATTAACCATAAACATTAATTACACATGGTAGAAACAAACAAACATTATATTAACTACATGATAAATAGCAAAGAAGAGTCCTCTTTTAAGGTATGGAGAATGGAGATTATCTATATCTGGGTGACTTGCTTGAAAAATCTTGGCTTAATCATCCTAATGCAAACTTTCTTTCTAATCTAGGCTTGTAATCTTATATAAACCCTTAAATTTTATGGTTAATAGATCGAATAGATAATACTCGATCTTTTATACTAAGCCACATCTATTTCTTTTGTTTGTTTAGAAAACTCATTCCCTTGAATAGTTGAATTTAAACCTTACCAAGCTCTAAAGGTTTGAGATTGATCTCAATGCTTTCTTCTTACTGTCTGATCCTCAAAATAACCTGATACATCCACCAACCATTTTAACCTTGACCCACTTTATCAAACTTGAATGAATTTCATTGAGTTCTAAAGTTAGGTATACTTACAAACTAAGATTGATGGTTAAATATCCACAACTTAAATGACTACCTCTAGCTTTTTAAAACTACCTATTAACATAACTGACTCGTTTGTATGCAAAAAAGAAAACAAAAATTGAAGATGAGCCCAAAATTCTATACTGATAATATTAATCATAACATTAAAGTTGTTTACCTTGAAGTATGAAAGACATAGATTGGCTCCTTTTGGCATGTAATAACAAAGCTTAAAACAAACTGAACATAATATATTCGAAGCTGAGAAACCCGAAACGGAAAAGTAACCTGTAGCTGCAACACCTGCTATAGCTACGACTTCTATCATGTCTAGGAACCCTATGCGCCTTGAGTTCGCCTGACACCTTTGATAAGTATGGCATCATTATAAATTCATCTAGTACTTCCAACAATTAAGGATATGATTTGGGTTGTATTTTATCTTAAAAGGGTAAAAAAAGACCCAAAAGGATAAGAATTCTGTCAAAAAGCATCATAAGTCCATTTTAATGCATACAACATTTTATATTATTTATTTACAGCCTCATATTACTATCTGTGACAACATTGTTTTTGTAATTTCAACTAATGAATAATTGTTTTGATAAAAAGTAATGAACCATCCTGTTCCAAGCTAAATCCACCAAGAAAAAGAACAAACTGACCGAGGCTATAGCTGGAGTTTATTGGTAACAACCCCGACCCTCAACATCCTTCGCCCCTGAGCTCTAGGGACTCTAGTGACTGTGCGAGAACAAACAATGGACAAGTTAGCCTTTCGAATTATCTGCTAACTCATATATTAGTATTACAATTAAAAAGGTGGATTATTATCTCGCATCATAAGCATTATCCAGATTGTATATACGTTTACTGTTTACAACACCTTCCTCAACAATCGACATTCAAGATAATAATCCACTTCAAAAACATTACCTAAATCAATAACTGGAATAAGATAAACCCAATAACAATACCCAAGAACATTAAAACTAACAACTGAAAATTTGTTAACATTATTTTTAACCAGAACAAAATAATTTAATAGCCTAAAGGATGAATAAGAATCACAATCCCAAATCAAAAATCAGAAAACCATCAGCATAAAGAATTTAACATGTTTCTTCAAGCTAATGATTGATACTTGAGGAGTTCCTTTGCAAGCATTGCAAAATAACTTGCTAACATGAGCCCACTGACCTAAAGAGTACAAAAAACAAAAATTGTATTGTTTCATTCCTTCTTATGTGATATCTCCTGATACATGTATATGATTAGTTCATCATTACACCCATCAATAATACTAATATAGATTAAAAAATGTAGTAATTTTCCCAGGATTTATCGAATGTCTTACCCTGTTGGCAGTTTGAACATAGGGAGACTTTCTTGAGAGAACAACCCGTTTCACATATGATGGCAAAATATAAATTTAAACTAAAAGAAAAGGATATTAGTATGCTATTGTAGTTAGAGTGCTATTAAAGACGTAACTGAATGCTAGAAGTAAGAATACATATCAAGTTTGGTTATTATAAACAACTCATAATCTCTACATCCCTTTGGTTGATTTTATGTACTCACCAGGTGACGCCTGAATAAAAATACAAAAAAAAATTAGGATATTAGAAACTGATTATTGTATAAAACCTATACATTAAAACCATGTTAGATATCTTACCAAACAAACTCGGCTGTTACTTTCCGCCTTTACCCAAAATCCATAAACTATTGTCACACGAATGTATATGAACCTGCACGTGTAACAAAACAGAGAATTTTTATCAGTAATCTAAACTTGAAACCTAAATCTAAAGATTTACTAAAAACCATACACAATGATTGCACCAAAACAAAAAATTTATATCAGTAATCTAAACTTGAAACATAAATCTAAAGATTTACTAAAAACCATACAGTATCATTCATAATTACGATTTCTTACTTTTTAAAGATGAAGCATAAAATTGCATCCATGATAGAAAGTTGAGGCAATATGAAAACATAGTCGGTAACAGAAACATACATACATGGTTTACCATAATCCAAAAGTAACAAACGGCAGATTCAAACAACCCTTCAAACACATTTTATCAAGCAAGAAATCAAAGACCCATTATTGTCAAGCAAGCAATCAAAGACCCATTAACTGAAACAGCGCGTACGAATCAGATCTGTACACAAAACCTGAAAACACACAAAACACATAAAAAGTCAATTAAAGTTTAGATTTAGATCCATACCTCTAAGTTAGGGTTTCACATAGAAATTAATGTCTGTTAAATGGATGAACGTGAATAAGATAAAACATTAGATTTAGATTGATAGAAGAAAAACTAAAAAAAAAAAGATTCAAGAACAGATTCTGGAACGATACATTGGGAAGATGAACACGAATAAGATAATATGGTATTATAAAACATTATTCGAATGATATCAGACACAAACAAACACGAATAAAAAAGAAACAGAGGAGTGGCGATTGATGGTTTGATTGGTTTAGGGTTTGAAAGAGACGATAATGATGGATGGTGTTATGATTGAGAATGTTTTAGGAAAGTTAATTAATATTGGTAAACGATTATTGACCAAAATTAATTGAATGATTTTTGATTTTTAGAAAAAAGAAAATTTTTATAAATCCTCACATATTGCCGTGTGGCACAATGTGGGAGGAGAGATAATTGCTAGTGGGGTGAGAGATTGCCATGTGTCCAAAATGGCTTTAGAATATTATATGTATAGATAAGGTTCTTGCAGGTTTACTCGTCTTTGTTCGTGGTCTCCTGTTGATAATTGGGCTCAACTAAATGAGGCGA
Source organism: Ambrosia artemisiifolia (assembly GCA_032199755.1). NCBI lineage: Eukaryota > Viridiplantae > Streptophyta > Magnoliopsida > Asterales > Asteraceae > Ambrosia > Ambrosia artemisiifolia. The sequence continues at coordinate 16,870,499 of CM063523.1, forward strand.
TATTTGCAGGCGTTTATAAACTAAGTTGATGGGATTAAAAGTTAGTAAGCAGCTGGGCTCGGACTTAGGAAGCATCTGTTTGGACTTGTTGTTTAATTGGGCTTGCATAACGAGTTGGGCTGCTGAATGATTAAATAATGGAATGGGCTTGCTAGCCCGGTCATTGAAGTCTTGACTGGTCAACAAAGGTTCCTATACAAAGTCTTTATATCACAAACCTATGGCTGAAGTTTTTCCTCCAGACTTATTATTTGTTTCGTTCAATTCATATGTAAACAAAAAAGGCACAGAGGCAAAAGACACAGAGACTCAGATTTCGTCTGGTTCTTTATTTTTTGTTTCTTTTATTCAAGTCTAGGGTTTTGATCTAATGTGTATTAGGGTTGTTGATTCCTGTTAGATCTTGTTATAATTGTATAGATCGTTTAGTTAATGATCTGTATTTATAGAGTCTGAGGGTTTTTTAGAGTTGTTCTTGATTTTCTATTCAGTATTTGACAAAGTTGTTTCTTAATAAATCGTTTCAGTGTTTTGTCCATAGAATTCTGACAAAATAAAGTATATTCTAACAAGTAACAACGGAAGGGTCAAATGCAGTTTCGTCAAAAAGACGATATTGATAACACTGAATGTTGAGAAAATATGTTCTCCAAATTGGTAGAGGTGTTTGGAATTGTTACAATGTTTAGTTGACTTTTTAGTGGAAATAATGGAGAAGACGGGTATGTGTTTGTAGCATCTATCATATATACAAACAAATTAAAGAGTTTGATATCGCTTCACTTTCGCTCACTACTCGTATATTCTTGAAACTTGGTTAGAAACCTGTAAACTTCACTGTTAAACAAAATATAAAATGAAAAGTGATATAATACGTAAAAAAAACTATAGTTGGTTTTTAATATATTTTTTAGTATTAACAATAATAATAATAATAATAAAGTTATTAAAGTAACATTATTAAATTGTAATGAAACTAAGAGTGTCATTATAGTTTTACGCATATATACGTACTATTTCTAAATTTATGGTACTTTTTGGATTTTAGATAAACTAACAATAACATGCGATTTACAACATAACGTAATCTCTATTTATTTTATTTAATACTAGATTATATCCCGAGAGCGTCCCGGGTTAACAAATCTAATATGACGCATCAACTTTATATATGAAATAGACTGATGAACTTCATATTTACATGCAGAAAAGTTTCGGGCACACCTAATCTAAAAAAATTAACAATGTATAACTCCAATGTTAACACTTGTAGAAATTTAGGGTTTGATATTTAAACAAAAACTGAGCCAACACGAACTTAGATACAAGATCAACAACAAATGTAGGCAACAAAACGTGACTGAAAATCTTATTAACCCAAACAAAAAAATACCCCCAATGCCCTGATTCTCACCAATAAGTAAGATTCTAAAGAACAATAGAAATCAACTGATTGATTAGATCAGTTGATTCTATCAAATGTTTACAATAACAAGGAAAGTACAACTTACAAACCAGAAGACACTCGATCAAACTGATGATCGATAATACAGTGGTTATCAAGAACGAATAACCACCAAAACCAGACAAACCTTAACTATGGAGCAATCCAGAAGGGGAAAGAGTGAGTACAGAGAACTAATAACAATAATACTGAAACCCTAGTAAATCAGCCCTTATATACACGAGCTCATCATCAGCTGGGTTTCTTCACTTGTGGGCCAGACTTCTTTAAGATATGATAAGCCCAAGTATAAACAAGCCCAAAGTAATACCTGATTTCTTAGACAAATATAATAAGCCAAAATATTAATAAGTGTGCAACATATTATAACATAACACAAGATAACAAATTTATAACACTTGAATTATTTATATAATATACATAAGTATATGACAAATTTCACAAGGTTGATTGTTTGGTATATCAATTTTTAATTTTCCTTTTAACACAGCCAGTACCTGATCAGATGGGTGCCCTAATCTACTATGCCATAAATTGGCATCATCAACACTATTAAAACATACATTGTGCACACTCACATTTGAACCAACAAAGTATATCCATCACTTTGCCTACCAGTCACCAGGATTCTCATGGACTTGGAATCCTGGATAAAACAATTTTTCTCATCAAGCAATACAGACAACTGATTATCCCTAGCTAAATATGCACAGAAACTAGGTTTACACAATAATCATGAACAAGAAATACATCTTTTAAAACCACATTTTCAGCAAGTTTAACATCTCCTATCTTGGTAACTTTGGCACTAGTACCATTGGGATGTTTAACTTGAACATTAAAATCAGACACATCAACACAATTGAACATTTCTTGTTCATTTTTCGCCATGTGTTGATTAGAACCATAATCAGTAATCCAACAATTACTAATAATGGTTTTAACAAAACTTGAACAACTTGAAAATATTTCTAAGACTCTTTCTAAGTTTTGCAAAGTAGACATACTACAAAAACCATTGACCGCATTACCTCCGCTGTTAGAAGATTGTGGATCACTGGAAGCCTTATCACTGATCAGACTCATCAACTTGGAAATCTGCTCAGCAGAGAAAGGAAAACTAACAGTACCAGTAGAACTATTTGACCCATTAGACCTAGTACCAAAAGCACTATTTGACATACCAGATTTCTGACTAACATTTGTTTTTTAGAATTTGGAGGATAACCAACCAGTTCATAACACATGTCAATGGTATGTCCTGTCATATTACAATGAGTACACTTCAAGTTAGGATTAGGACCCCTATTAAATCTATTTTTATTTTCAAACCTTTGATTAGTTTTAGAAACAAAAGCTACATTTTGTCCTTTTGTAGTCCCACCAGAACCTCTGTGGGACTCTTCCCTTGATACAATTGAAAAAGAAACTTTAATACTGGGTAAAGGTTCTCTAGTTAATAGGGTTGTCCTAACTGGTTGGTAGATATCATCCAAACCCATCAGAAATTGCATCAGTTTTATTAAAGCATTAAAATCATTGAAGTCCTTAGATGATCTACAGGTACAAGGGGGTAACTGTAAGATAGCATATAATTTCTTCCACATAGTGTTCAACTTATGATAGTACTCAGACATAGTACTACCATTTTGTTTAACACTGTTAATCTTTTGATACAAGTTAAACACAACGACCCATCAACTTTATCATAAGTTTCTTTTAGATCAGACCATACTTCTTTAGCATATTTGGAAAACACTTGCCCTAAATATAATTCTTCACTAACAGAATTCAACAACCAAGATAAGATCACTGAATTACACCTATTCCATTGTCTAGTAAGCATATCATCATCCTCAGACCTTTCACAAGAACCATCAATAAACCCAAACTTATTTTTTGCTTCTAATGCAAGTTTCATTGAACTAGACCATACAGAGTAGTTTTCAGACCCTTTAAGTTTGATACTGGTAATAGACAGATTGCTGGTATCACTAGGATGTAAGTAAGGTGGATCACTAATGTCCAGTTTACTTATCAGTGTACCAGTAGGTGCAACAGGATCAATATGACCTGACCCTTGCACCCCTTGTCCAGCACCAGGAACTTGTCCCACAACAGGACCAGAAGTAACATCAGACATGATAACAACAGACTAAGAAAGAAAAAACACTCAGCAAGAACAGAATACAAAAGAATAAGATCAAACACAATATAACAACTCCTAATAAGGCGAAGCTGCGTCAGTGTTCAGATAGTGGATTCATCACTCAAGGTGTCCACCCAGATCTTAACACAAGAGCCCCTTATTAGCTAGTTATATATATGTATATATATTTAATAACAATAGTATATAACACAGAGACCACACAATAAGCCAGATAGACAAGAACAATCTCAAACAATCAAATAGATCACACTAAGAAAGTTAACAATCAATAAACCAAGACAAGATCAATATGTCAGTCCACCCTAATCCAGACAAGGACTCCTAGACACAAGAGACAAAGGCAAGAGATACTTACAGAGTACTCCAGCAGCTCAAGCAACAATACAGACTAACAAAGAAAGGATAGAAACACTTGCTAGTTTCACAGCTTCATTTCCAAAACCAAGAATCAATACCTCAACAGGTGTCAACAGTCCGTTGACTCCAAACCACAGATCTAACTTGATCCTTACAAGATAATAGCAAACAAATGAGAATACACAGAATTGAGATCTAGAACTCAAGATCTCAGATCAGAAGTAACAGATCTGGGTAAATAACCCTAGATCTGAGACATGCAGCGGAAATAACCAGGATAAGAAAAAACTCAATGATAAAAGAGCCTAAGGCTCTGATACCATGTAGAAATTTAGGGTTTGATATTCAAACAACAACTGAGCTAATATGAAATCAGATACAAGATTAACAACAAATGTAGGCGACAAAACGTGACTGGAAATCTTATTAACCCAAACCATAAAATACCCCCAATGCCCCGAATCTCACCAATAAGTGAGATTCTAAAGAACAATAGAAATCAATTGATTGATTAGATCAGTTGATTCTATCAAATGTTTACAATAACAAGTAAAGTACAACTTACAAACCAAAAGACATTTGATCAAACAGATGATCGATAATACAATGGTTATTAAGAATGAATAACCACCAAAACCAGACAAACCCTAACTATGGAACAATCCAGAAGGGGAAAGAGAAAGTACAAAGAACTTATAACAATAATACTGAAACCCTAGAAAATATCTAAGGGTTTTAGCCCTTATATACACGAGCTCATCATCAGCTGGGTTTCTTCACTTGTGGGCCAGACTTCCTTAAGATATGTTAAGCCCAAGTATAAACAAGCCCAAAGTAATACCAGATTTCTTAGACAAATATAATAAGCCCAGATATTAATAAGTATGCAACATATTATAACATAACATAAGATAACAAACTTATAATACTTGAATTATTTATATAATATACATAAGTATATTTTTAACAACACCTAACCTAAAATAGTGTATAACTCCATTGTTAACACTTAACGTTAAAAAATGTATAATTCTAATGTTAACATCTAACCTAAAACAATGTATAACTCTAGTATTAATACCTAACCTAAAACAGTGTACAACTTCAATGCTAACACCTAAATTAAAACAATGTATAACTCTAATATTAACACATATCCTAAAGGCTAAAAAAAATGTAAAACTCCAACATAGTAATATTGATACCTAACCTAAAACTATAACTCTAATATTGACATCTATCATAAAGCCTAAAAAATGCGTAACCCTTATATTAATATTCAATACCTAACCTAAAATTGCAAACATGTGAATATTTGACATTTACAATGTGTTATTTTTTAGTTAGAATATTATATAGATAACAACAGTCTCATTTAGCCATTTCAGATACAGAAAATTAGCACAAACACAACACATATAATTATGAAGTTACATACCTGAAGAGCATTATTAAGATTATTCGACAGCTGCGAAAGCGAGATAGCAACAGAATCAAACCCCCTCAACAACAACAACAAATCTTATAATAATACCTCAAAATCACTCCTATGAGCGCCAGGAACCTCAAGAGCCTCGACACCAAACGAATCGTTCCTCGGACCTGTCTGAACCAACTTTTGGTACAAACTATCCTCCCCTGAATCAGTATTATAATGAATATTAAAATCACCCCCGACAGTGTTATCATTATCCTCGAAATCGATCTCTGAATCGTCATCCTCGTCCTGAAAGACTAGCGGTGTGATTTTATTGAATCCATTGAGCTTAAGCCCCCGTTTTCTTTGCTTGTGCTTCCTCAATCCGGTACGCTTGACGCCATTGGTATTAGTAGGGCATTACAGTGAAAAGCTTCTTTATCTCCATTGCAAGAAAATATGAAGATAATAATAATAATAATAATAATAATAACAGGGAAGAAAGAGGGTTTGAGAATTAGGAAGAAGATAAAAAAAAGTAAGTAGGGTTAAAGATTTAAAAGAATGAATTGAAAATAATAATAATAATAATAATGATGATGATGATGATGATGATGATGATGATGATGATGATGATGATGATAATAATAACAACAACAAGATTGATGTGCGTGGTTTTAATAATTTAGAAAGGTGTCATTTCGCCGGTGCCAAAAACTTGATGTTTTAAGTCCAAAACTTAGGTTTTGGGATAAAGGACTGATTTTTACTAAACCGGTTTTACCAAGTTTTAAATTTATAAAGTAAACAATAATTACTTTAGAAACTAAAACCAACACATAGGCAGAGAACCTGACGTGCATAGTATAGCCTCTAGGGTAAGTATTCAGTATCGTATTCCAGAGTTCACACTTTCCCTTACTCAACCTTTCATCAATTAACTGATCGGGTTTTAAAAGAAAAATAAAACGGAGGGGTTCTTTAATAAAAATAGTTTTTGAAAAGGGTTTTGGGTTTTATAAAAGAAAAAGATAAAATAGTAGAGAGGTCAAATATGCACATATCGGGACCCTCCGAATAAGTAGTTAAGTTTATTATTACAGTTAATAGTTAAGTTCAATTATTAGTGAGGAGGAAAAGAATGATCTTGAAATGTTGACTCCTTGATAGAGAAGCGGGGCCACTACTGAGTAGAATGCAAAACCTCTCCAATGTGCGTCCACACGAGGGTACTCCGCCCGATCCTCGCATTTAGTGGGCTTCCCTAACCGCGGTCAAGTCTCAGATCCTCAGACTTATCTTCTTCTTGAATTGGAGGCTTCACTTCCGACCTGGAACACCATACACCTCCCTTAGCTCTTGTTTTCCTTACTAAAGGATCTCTCCTTGGGGTCAAACCCGAGGTTTACCAACAGCGTATCCCCTAAGTAGGTTAACGATCATAAAGACCGAAGGATCTCTCTTACAGTTGACTCAGGCGATTCGTATCCCCATTGGTTAACGGCTTTGTACTAACGAGACCTAGAAATATAATCTTTATTTTATATATCTTTAAGGTGACACTTTAATATTTAGTGATCAATTAAATATAAAGTTTGTTTGATGATTGATAACTTAATTATCCCAACCCATAACCTCCCGAGATGAATGAAATCCTTAACAAAGGTGGAACATAATCCTAAAATTGTGCAATCTGAAGATCACAAGTGCACCCGTAAGGAATCTGCCCTTTGCCAAGAAAGTCGCTCATTTGCTGAATGAAAACCTTGATAAAGGTGGAACATAATCCTAAATGCGTGTAATCCGAAGAATCACTGGTGCGCCCGTAGGGAATCCTCCTTTTACCAAGAAGATCATTAAGCCATCTGGTAAGTACCAGAAATGTGTCACTCAGATCTGGTCCACTTCAGAAACCATTGTTTAGAATCTGGTTTGGATATCAGAAGCCCGAAGGATCTGTCTCACTACCAGTTTCCTCACCTTAGATCTAGCTCGGGACTACCGGAAGCTGATTAAACCTCTAGTTAGTTTATTAAGTTAGAGTTGATTTTAGGGTTATTAAGTTAATCATCACTGGAAACCTGTCACAAGATAAACAAACAAAGATTAGGAGAAGATAACACAACAAATAACTAAAGATAAACTACTACTAATAATAATAAAAGTCTACATATCGAATGTGGATTCATGATAATAGATAGATACAACCATATCGAATGATCAACCCAAGAACATGGCTGCTCATAGACAAGCTCTCCATCTTCAAGTGCTATGCATCTAACAACTTCATGACCCTCGATGTTTTATTTCATATGAACTACTCTACGATCCTCTTCTTGGCCAAGCTAATCAAGGTAGGACGAAGCTTGCTATTTATAAACCTCCAGGGCAAGCACGGGCGTGCCAGGGTAGTGGCACGAGCGTGCCAGCAGACACACGTACGTTCTGTTGCTGCAGTTCTGTCTTAACTGTAGTTCTTGTCTGAGCACGGGCGTGCAAGGGATCTTTCCTTAGATTTCTTGTTCCCTAAGCTTGCTGCTCTGTCTTCTAGTGTGCAGGGCCTCCATGCAAGTGTGCGTGGGCGTGCTGAATCTATCTCGGGCCGTTTTTATCACCATTTAAGTCCCGGAAGGCCCTTTAAACATACGTGGAACATGCTGCTACGTCCCGTGTCCCCAGGAAACTCTAGATTTTGCCTGTTTTTGCCTGAAAATCTCTTGTTTTTGGCTTGTAGCTGCAGTTTCCTTCCTGCTAAACACAAATAGGAACGAATTAAGTACCTAAAATACCCAAATTAATATTTTAAGTCTAATTCTTACCTATAATGGGTCTGTTTATGCATGTTTTATATGTTAATTATGTGATACATCAAAGATCTAGAAGTGATGGGGTTAATTTTGAAAATATGTGTATTATTTTTATGTTATATCATAATTTGCGAAAGTATGTATGTTATTTTTATGAATTATGTTACCAAAATGATCATTTACCCGATCAAAAAAGAAACATAAAAATGGTTTTTTATTATTCTAACATCACTTATAAAAAATACTAACAAAATATGTTCAATTCAAACGTATACTGTTGGTGTAATTTTAGCAACAAGTAAACTGCCAAAATGGACCCTGAGGTTTGCCCAAAAATGCTTATTTAGAGACCAAACTTGATTTTTATTGCTGGTAACCCTGAGGTTTAATTTTGTTGCCATTTTGGACACTTTTTTTTAAACTCAGATAGAAAAGTAAGTTAACTCTAGGGGCAATTTGGTCATTTTATGTTCTTAGGGGCCAAAATGGCAGTTAATGAAAAGTTACAAAAAAAATAACATTCAAACCCCTTTCCCTCCTCTCTTTTCCGGTAAGAAAAACCGGCTAACTCCGGTACGTTTCCGGCGAGAATAAAACCCGGATTTTAATGTTTTTTATGATCAGATTTTGAATCCCATACGTTTTGTCATCAAGTTTTAATTAAAACTTGTTTAATTAAATGTTGGAAATAATTAAATGAAGACTTCATTAGAGGGAAACCACATCTTTTAAGAAACATTCAAAGAAAAAAGCCAGTTCACAGTCATTCAATTCAGAACTTCCATATCCATGGAGGTACTTCATCTTCTCCTATGACTGAATCCGAAAAAGTTCAATATAGAACCGAGTGCAGGTTGCGTTACAAGAAAGAATCACTGTCTTTAGAGCTTCAAACACACTAGCAAGAACAAGAAGATATTGGATTGGCAGCAAACGCGTTAACAGAACGTTTAAAGATTGTTTGAGACAGAAGGATATTTTGCGCGTATTAGATAGTAATTTGCATAAACCAGCTCAAATATTGGACACAAATGATCGAAAGAGACGGTTTCTAGCTGATTAATGACCAGGTTTCCTTATTTGATGTCCCGATTGATGAAAAGTTAACTGTAGATGCCTTATTTGCTTTGGATGTGGAATTAGTTGAACAGTTAGAGTCTTCAGTTATGTTTTGGGAGGATATATTGGCCGAATTTCGTGAAAAATGGTCACCCGAGTTGGATAACGAGTCGCTGATAAACATTGAAGTGGTGACAAAACAAGTTTTAATTAAAACTTGATGACAAAACGTATGAGATTCGAAATCGGATCATAAAAAGAATTTAAAATCCGGGTTTTATTCTCGCCAGAAACGTACCGGAGTTGGCCGGTTTTTTCTTACCGGAAAAGAGAGAAGGGAAAGGAGTTTGAATTTTATTTTTAATAACTTTTCATTAACTGGCATTTTGGCTCCTGATGACATAAAATGACCAAATTGCCCCTGGAGTTAACTGTCATTTTCTAACTTAGTTAAAAAAAGTGTCCAAAATGAAACCTCAAGGTTACTAGTGATAAATATCAAGTTTGGTGTCTAAATAAGCATTTTTTGGCAAACCTCAGGGGCAATTTTGGCAGTTTACTCTTTTAGCAACCTAATCTTTAGATATAATGATATATTTAATTTTGTTTTTAATTTTTTTCGTTAAAATCATCTAAACTTGGTGTAATTTTAGCAACCGTATCTTTAGATATAATGATATCTCTAATTTTGTTTTTAAATTTTTTAACCTAATCTATAGATATAATGATATCTCCAATTTTGTTTTTAATTTTTTTTAAATAACCTAATGCCGCATGGCACATTCAAGGGGAGGTTGACCTCTTTAGGTACCATGTGAGATTTTAAGCTTTGGTTTATTTTAAGCAGGGCGTCCAATTGTCTCCACCACAAAAGTGGTGACAGTTTTTCAGTTGTAGTTGGATGTCTTGTGTTAGACCATCCGTACTCGAGTGCTATTGGGGGCTTTTTATCGGTTTTCGCGCCCCACGCACCATTACAGTAGGGCACTATGTTTTCAAAACCGGCCACCGCGTGATCTTTATAACGCTGGTTAACAAACTCACAAACCAATAATAAAGTGCCACGTGTCCCTAGTCTTAACTTTGCAAACGGTCAAAAAACTTCGAAGGCCTCCAACGTTTCTATAACGTTTTTTTTAACTTTATATATGTATATACAACACAAACAAACACACTACAAACTACACAAACACACTTTAACAACACTTTGCAAAACATATTTTACAAAAATGTTTCTATTTTGTCCACCTTTTGGGGTCTCGTCTCGCACGCGGGCAACCCCAATGCTACGCGGCCAAACACAACCCAACCGCCACCCACTTTTAATTGGGGCGATTTCGAGCGATCACAATGGGATACGCACAATTACTTGGCATGCCGGGTCAATATTTTAAAGGGCCAATGGGGTTTGCGTAGAACATGAACGTAAACTATGGCCAAGGTTCTCAAGACGAACCCGAGCTTGTGCCTAAAACTCAAGGCGAGCCCGAACCGGAACCCGAACAACCACGTTAACCTAAGGGTTCTCAATGGGGAGCGGGGGAGGGCGAGACGCTCGCACAAAAAAAAGAAGCTAACGCGCCTCATCAATATCAGGTAATGTATATTAGGAAAAATCACGAGAATGAATGTTTGACCATCCATTAAAGCAAGAATAAACATCAATGACGTCTAAATGTTAGGGATTTCACACAAAACAGATTTTGGCATCTAGATGTACGATCCCCTAAGTTGATGTCTAAAGATGAGCCCCTAACGGAGGATACATCTGAGGTATGATCTCCTACCAAAGTTGACGTCTAGAGTTATGATTCCTTAACAGAGTTGGCATCTAGAGTCATGATTCCTTAACAGCGTTGGCGTCTAGAGTTATGATTCCTTAACAGGGTTGGCTTCTAGAGATATGATTCCCTAACGGAGTTGGCGTCTAGAGGTATGATCCCTTAAGGGTCTAAAAGAGTTGGCTTCTAAAGATGAGCCCCTAATAGAGAATGCGGCTAGAGGTATGACCCCAACAGAGTTGGCGTCTAGAGGTATGATCCCTTAAGGGTCTAAAAGAGTTGGCTTCTAAAAGATGATCCTCTAATAAAGGATGCATCTAGAGGTATGATCCCAATATAGTTGGCGTCTAGAGGTATGGTCTCTTAACAAAGTTGGCGTCTAGAAGTATGATCCCTTAAGGTCTAAAAGAGTTTGCGATATGATAACTTAGCAGAGGATGTGTCTAGAGGTATTATCCCAAATGTTAGCGGCGACATGTTAGGGATTTGGTGTGGGGTATAGACGCCACGGATGTTTATTCTGGCTTTGATGGATGATCAAACGTTCATTCTCGTGATATTCCCTAAATATTGTTGTTACCTCCTCCCTGGAACTTGGCAACAAGATTAGTTAAATATGCAAGACACTTTTGATCTTTAGTTTGCATGAATGCAAAAGCAGTTGCTGCTGGAGAGAAAAGGAAGGATCCATTTTCGGATTGCAGTTTTAAAAGTTTATCCCATTCCAAATCTTTCATCCCTTCCAAGCTATAAAGCATGATTGTTGGGATCTTGTGAACTATGTCTTTGGGTATCCTATTATCACCACATAAATAGTGATTATAGATTATTATGAATTTCTTGTATATTTGAATTGTGATTTATAAAAGAAGCACATGTTTGGAAATCACTCAAGCCAAATACAATATAAGGTAACTACGTACTGACTTTGCGAGCTTCATGTCTCGTCTTGCATAGATCATTTTCATGACGGGAGAATCGATTGTCACTTTGATTCCTAGTTTACTTGCGAATTCAATGAGCGAAGGGAAGACTAATTCAAAACCAGGTGTCATGTGTTCTTCTTTTTCGTTTCCAAGCTTGTTCATGTTTTCATTCACAAATTTCGTTCCTGTATAATATCAAATTAATATTAACATGATAAAGTGGTATAGAAAGATAGATGTTGGTACCTTTTCCACATTTATCAGGATGAATCTTCCAATAAGTTAGCGCGATCACACAAGCCAACGTGTTAAGGAGCCTATCAAAAGCTGAAAACATCAAAGGTTCGCCCCACGAGCCATCAGGGAGTTGATGGTTCGCGACCCATTGTAGACATAACGGGAATTGAGGACAACCACGTTGTCCATCCATATTATCTATAAGTGCAACCCAAGCTATGTCGTAAGCTGATGGACTTATCTTCCCATCGTCCATGGAAACGAATATTGACTTGATGGATTTGACATACCTCTTTACTACATGTTGTTTCTCAACACTTGGCAATTCACTATGTTGCATTACATCTGCACCACCTAAAAACTTTGATCAAAAGGTGCCCCAGGCACATACTTTGTGTTTATACAATTATACGTAATTGCAAGGCCATTCTTAAGAACCCTAAAAAGAATTGAGCATCGAGCAACATAAAAAACTGGGCCCAAAATTTTAGTTAAGGAGATTGAATTAAAAAAAATTAAGATCTTAATGCTAGATACTATACTTAAAATTTTAGTAAAGGAGATTGAATTAAAAAAAATTAAGATCTTAATGCTAGATACTATACTTGAACGTGAGACATCTATATTATATTAAGGTGGTTTTTTCAGCTCTACTAACAAAATTTTTGTTTACAGTATACAAATATAAACACTAAATACACAATATTCGGTCCATCAGGAGAGCGGGCCCCGAGCCGTTCTTCATGGCGGGGCCCGCACGCTTGTTTGGTTTAGTTAATTTGTTAGTAATAACACGGACAATTGCCATTTGCCAATTTATATATGAAAAAGATACATCTGTTGATCGTTGTCACGAGAAATATATTACTTAGATGCTATTTACAACAGTTTTTGGTTGCAGACAGACATGGTAGTGCACCTATTATTAATCTCATAATCAGAGCCAATTCAACGCTTTTGGAGGCCCTAAGCACCTATATTACAATCTCCTTTCTGGTAACTATTAAATAGTTAAAAGTATTCCGTATTCATTTTATCTACTTACTCACATTAGGTATATTGCAAATTAAAGACATTTTCCCATTTAAATTTTGAACCTATTTTGTGGATCTACAATTTACTATGTATTTCTTTTGGGGTTTGATTTAATGTTTTCTTAGGATCTACTTTGGTTGAGAAAGTAGATTAACTTCATATCGTTCAATCCCTCTTGTAAGACTTCAATCCTTGATAACCAAAAAAATTATCAATGACAATCGGCAATAGCAAATAAAAGTCGCAAATTTTAAAGATTCAATGATTCAATACTTGTTTGTTTTTTACATGGGCCAAGGCAAATGTAATACACGAAAAAAAAAAATTAAACTTCCAGGGCCCTAGGCCTTAGCCTAGGTTGCTAACAGGCCTGCTTATAATATACCGCTGTTCAAATACCTTTGTTGCTAAGCTCGTAGAAGGCTTTGCACCCTAAATTGAAAAACTTTATACCACCTAAAAATAGAAAACAAATATTTGTACATTTACCAAAATAATAATAATAATAGAAGTCATAAAAATATGCTTGTAAATAAATGAAGCATAGTTCAGACCGCGAGGGGGAAAGGGAGAAGTGATCGCGGGAGAGAATCGTCGATGAAAAGTGGTGACAGTGTCGATGGAAGGAGGAGGTGAGATGATAATCTTCATGCTGAGATTAATCATGTTCTAGTTTGCTACGTTCTGGCAAGGAGTATGCCATGCACGACAACATTTTATAGGACCCCAATCAATTGAATTAAATATGACACATAACCTGATTAATAAACTTTTGATTTCATGGTAATCATATCTTAGTTCGCCCTTTATACGAAACTTAAAAAAATATATTAAACCTTAACCAAAGTTACTAAATATAGCATATACATGAGATTTTACCTTAAAGAATTATAAGGATACTTGATAATGTAAATAAACGTGCTTTAAACTATACATTAAAAACACAATCTTTCAATATCACCACAGATTTGTAATTGCTTAAATAATTCAATTATTTTATTAAAATATGTTGAAATATATGATAAACGTTACATTTTAATATCCAAAAAGAGTGTTTTATTTGTGTTTGAATATTTTGTACTAGACTTTTGCCCGCGTTGACACGCGGTTTAACAACTTACAATTATTTTGAGCGGTAAAACGTATAAAAAAATATAGTAGAAATATTTTATTAAAATTTAAAAGCAAGCAATACATATTTTATTCAAATATCACTAAATATTTCCTTACACACCACATTTTTTGTTTTAGTCTTGACATTCCCATCACCATCAAGTATAAGTAATCTCATGCTGTTGCACAAGCCATTTTGTGACAAATGGATTGTAAAACATAATCGTGATAATCTTAGGGTACGTTTGGTTCGCATGAATTGAATGAAATTTAATGGAATTGGAATTTGATTTCCAACTCTTTAGGTGTTTGGTTCATTGAATTTGTTGGAATTGAAATTTCAATTCCAATCTTGTGTGTTTGGTTGACAAAGGAATTTGAATTGGAATTTGGTATGAATTCCTTCAAATTCCTTTACCTAAGGGAATTCAAAATCCTTCCAATATTAGAAGGAATTCAAGTCAATTTATTGGAATCTTCGAACGATTGGCACCATTTTGACTAAAATCGATTCGAATCGTACCATTTCAACGCGAACCGCTTAGATCCGAACCAATTCGGACCGTACCAGTTTCGACCCCATACCGTTTCGTACTGTACCAGTTTCGACCGGTACCGTTACCAGTTTCGACCGGTACCGTTTCGGACCGTACCAGTTTCGACCGGTACCGTTTCAAACCGAACCGTCTCGGTCCGTACCAGTTTCGACCGGTACCGTTTTGGACCGAACCGTTTCGGACCAGTTTCGACCGATACCATTCCGGCCGGTATCGTTTTGACCTGTACCGTTCTGCCTGTTACGTTTCGGACCGAATCGAA
Source organism: Ambrosia artemisiifolia (assembly GCA_032199755.1). NCBI lineage: Eukaryota > Viridiplantae > Streptophyta > Magnoliopsida > Asterales > Asteraceae > Ambrosia > Ambrosia artemisiifolia. Next base: position 16,885,685 of record CM063523.1, read on the forward strand.
CCATTTCGGACCGTGCGAGTTTCAACCGTTGCCGTTTCGGACCGAACCATTTTGACCTGTACTTTTTCAGACCGTACCAGTTTCGATCGGTACCATTTTGACCGGTACCGTTTCGCCCCGTACCAGTTTCGACCGGTACCGTTTTCGACCCGAACCGGTACGGGTCGAAAAGGTACCGGTCGAAACTGGTACAGTCCGAAACGATAGAGGTACCAATAGTTCGGGTCAAAACGGTACGGGCCGGTACGGGACGAAACGGTTCGGGCCGGTACGGGTCACAACGATGCGGGTCGTGGGGGCAAGGGTGATAGATTCCAATTTATTAACCAACCAAACACAATAATATAGGATTTGAGAATCCACCTCCAACAATTTCCAATTCCTTTTGGAATGTTTGAATTCCAAATCCAATTCATTCCAATTCCATTTCCTTCACAAATTCTAATTCCAAACAATTCCGCGAACCAAACGCACTCTTAGTTTTAAAAAGCACGTAGTTGCGAGGCACATTTTGAGGAGTGGTCTATACCGATATCACACATGTTTTTTACTCTACTGTTTAGTGCTTATGTTTTGCTTATTTGTATAGTATTTCATGAATATACTGAAGTACAAGAACATACAAACCAATAGTCATTATACCTATACCTAGTCTATAGACCACATTTAAGCTTCATCCAAGAAAAACCAAAAGGTAAATTTTCTTACTGGTAAAAGTTAAGCTAAAGTGTCCCCATGGTCCAAAAAAAAATTAGAGCAGAAACTTCACTTCCATGCTTTCTTTCATGACTATGTGCTCATCCAAAGAAAAAACCAGATCATATCCTTTTAGTATCAAGTGAGCACAAAACTTGAAAGATTAGTTCAAAAGGACAGGAAAAAAGTATGACCTTATTACCAACATACTGTTCCCAAATAGTTTTTATTTGTGGTTGCAAAGATTGCATGGCCATTGTAGATTCCACCTGCATTATGGTTGGAAAATGTTAAAGCAGACATTTATAAAGATGTATCTTGTTTGCTATTTTTTATGAAGAAAAATATGGAAAATGGTTGTCTTTCTCTATTAACCATAAACATTAATTACACATGGTAGAAACAAACAAACATTATATTAACTACATGATAAATAGCAAAGAAGAGTCCTCTTTTAAGGTATGGAGAATGGAGATTAACTATATCTGGGTGACTTGCTTAAAAAATCTTGGCTTAATCATCCTAATGCAAACTTTCTTTCTAATCTAGGCTTGTAATCTTATATAAACCCTTAAATTTTATGGTTAATAGATCGAATAGATAATACTCGATCTTTTATACTAAGCCACATCTATTTCTTTTGTTTGTTTAGAAAACTCATTCTCTTGAATAGTTGAATTTAAACCTTACCAAGCTCTAAAGGTTTGAGATTGATCTCAATGCTTTCTTCTTACCGTCTGATCCTTAAAATAACCTGATACATCCACCAACCATTTTAACCTTGACCCACTTTATCAAACTTGAATGAATTTCATTGAGTTCTAAAGTTAGGTATACTTACAAACTAAGATTAATGGTTAAATATCCACAACTTAAATGACTACCTCTAGCTTTTTAAAACTACCTATTAACATAACTGACTCGTTTGTATGCAAAAAAGAAAACAAAAATTGAAGATGAGCCCAAAATTCTATACTGATAATATTAATCATAACATTAAAGTTGTTTACCTTGAAGTATGAAAGACATAGATTGGCTCCTTTTGGCATGTAATAACAAAGCTTAAAACAAACTAAACATAATATATTCGAAGCTGAGAAACCCGAAATGGAAAAGTAACCTGTAGCTGCAACACCTGCTATAGCTACGACTTCTACCATGTCTAGGAACCCTATGCGCCTTGAGTTCGCCTGACACCTTTGATAAGTATGGCATCATTATAAATTCATCCAGTACTTCCAACAATTAAGGATGTGATTTGGGTTGTGTTTTATCTTAAAAGGGTAAAAAAAGACCCAAAAGGATAAGAATTCTGTCAAAAAGCATCATAAGTCCATTTTAATGCATACAACATTTTATATTATTTATTTACAGCCTCATATTACTATCTGTGAACATTATTTTTGTAATTTCAACTAATGAATAATTGTTTTGATAAAAAGTAATGAACCATCCTGTTCCAAGCTAAATCCACCAAGAAAAAGAACAAACTTACCGAGGCTATAGCTGGAGTTTATTGGTAACAACCCCGGCCCTCAACATCCTTCGCCCCTGAGCTCTAGGGACTCTAGTGACTGTGCGAGAACAAACAATGGACAAGTTAGCCTTTCGAATTATCTGCCAACTCATATATTAGTATTACAATTAAAAAGGTGGATTATTATCTCGCATCATAAGCATTATCCAGATTGTATATACGTTTACTGTTTACAGCACCTTCCTCAACAATCGACATTCAAGATAATAATCCACTTCAAAAACATTACCTAAATCAATAACTGGAATAAGATAAACCCAATAACAATACCCAAGAACATTAAAACTAACAACTGAAAATTTGTTAACATTATTTTTAACATTATTTTTAACCAGAACAAAATCATTTAATAGCCTAAAGGATGAATAAGAATCATAATCCCAAATCAAAAATCAGAAAACCATCAGCATAAAGAATTTAACATGTTTCTTCAAGCTAATGATTGATACTTGAGGAGTTCCTTTGCAAGCATTGCAAAATAACTTGCTAACATGAGCCCACTGACCTAAAGAGTACAAAAAACAAAAATTGTACTGTTTTATTCCTTCTTATGTGATATCTTTTGATACATGTATATGATTAGTTCATCATTACACCCATCAATAATACTAATATAGATTAAGAAATGTAGTAATTTTCCCAGGATTTATCGAATGTCTTACCCTGTTGGCAGTTTGAACATAGGGAGACTTTCTTGAGAGAACAACCTGTTTCACATATGATGGCAAAATATAAATTTAAACTAAAAGAAAAGGATATTAGTATGCTATTGTAGTTAGAGTGCTATTAAAGACGTAACTGAATGCTAGAAGTAAGAATACATATCAAGTTTGGTTATTATAAACAACTCATAGTCTCTACATCCCTTTGGTTGATTTTATGTACTCACCAGGTGACGCGTGAATAAAAATACAAAAAAAATTAGGATATTAGAAACTGATTATTGTATAAAACCTATACATTAAAACCATGTTAGATATCTTACCAAACAAACTCGGCTGTTACTTTCCGCCTTTACCCAAAATCCATAAACTATTGTCACACGAATGTATATGAACCTGCACGTGTAACAAAACAAAGAATTTTTATTAGTAATCTAAACTTGAAACCTAAATCTAAAGATTTACTAAAAACCATACACAATGATTGCACCAAAACAGAAAATTTATATCAGTAATCTAAACTTGAAACATAAATCTAAAGATTTACTAAACACCATACAGTATCATTCATAATTACGATTTCTTACTTTTTAAAGATGAAGCATAAAATTGCATCCATGATAGAAAGTTGAGACAATATGAAAACATAGTCGGTAACAGAAACATACATACATGGTTTACCATAATCCAAAAGTAACAAACGGCAGATTAAAACAACCCTGCAAACACAGTTTATCAAGCAAGAAATCAAAGACCCATTATTGTCAAGCAAGCAATCAAAGACCCATTAATTGAAACAGCGCGTACGAATCAGATCTGTACACAAAACCTGAAAACACACAAAACACATAAAAAGTCAATTAAAGTTTAGATTTAGATCCATACCTCTAAGTTAGGGTTTCACATAGAAATTAATGTCTGTTAAATGGATGAACGTGAATAAGATAAAACATTAGATTTAGATTGATAGAAGAAAAACTAAAAAAAAAGATTCAAGAACAGATTATGGAACGATACATTGGGAAGATGAACACGAATAAGATAATATGGTATTATAAAACATTATTCGAATGATATCAGACACAAACAAACACGAATAAAAAAGAAACAGAGGAGTGGCGATTGATGGTTTGATTGGTTTAGGGCTTGAAAGAGACGATAATGATGGATGGTGTTATGATATTGGTAATGTTTTAGGGTTTAAAAGAGACGATAATGTTTTAGGAAAGTTAATTAATATTGGTAAACGATTATTGACCAAAATTAATTGAATGATTTTTAGAAAAAGAAAATTTTTATAAATCCTCACATATTGCCATGTGGCACAATGTGGGAGGAGAGATAATTGCTAGTGGGGTGAGAGATTGCCATGTGTCCAAAATGGCTTTAGAATATTATATGTATAGATAAGGTTCTTGCAGCTTTACTCGCCTTTGTTCGTGGTCTCCTGTTGATAATTGGGCTCAACTAAATGAGGCGATATTTGCAGGCGTTTATAAACTAAGTTGATGGGCTTAAAAGTTAGTAAGCAGATGGGCTCGGACTTAGGAAGCATTTGTTTGGACTTGTTGTTTAATTGGGCTTGCATAACGAGTTGGGCTGCTGAATGATTAAATAATGGAATGGGCTTGCTAGCCCGGTCATTGAAGTCTTGACTGGTCAACAAAGGTTCCTATACAAAGTCTTTATATCACAAACCTATGGCTGAAGTTTTTCCTCTAGACTTATTATTTGTTTCATTCAATCCATATGTAAACAAAAAAGGCACAGAGGCAAAAGACACAGAGACTCAGATTTCGTCTGGTTCTTTATTTTTTGTTTCTTTTATTCAAGTCTAGGGTTTTGATCAAATGTGTATTAGGGTTGTTGATTCCTGTTAGATCTTGTTATAATTGTATAGATCGTTTAGTTAATGATCTGTATTTATAGAGTCTGAGGGTTTTTTAGAGTTGTTCTTGATTTTCTATTCAGTATTTGACAAAGTTATTTCTTAATAAATCGTTTCAGTGTTTTGTCCATAGAATTCTGACATAATAAAGTATATTCTAACAAGTAACAACGGAAGGGTCAAATGCAGTTTCGTCAAAAAGACGATATTGAAAACACTGAATGTTGAGAAAATATGTTCTCCAAATTGGTATAGGTGTTTGGAATTGTTACAATGTTTAGTTGACTTTTTAGTGGAAATAATGGAGAAGACGGGTATGTGTTTGTAGCATCTATCATATATACAAACAAATTAAAGAGTTTGATATCGCTTCACTTTCGCTCACTACTCGTATATTCTTGAAACTTGGTTAGAAACCTGTAAACTTCACTGTTAAACAAAATATAAAATGAAAAGTGATATAATACGTAAAAAAACTATAGTTGGTTTTTAATATATTTTTTAGTATTAACAATAATAATAATAAAGTTATTAAAGTAACATTATTAAATTGTAATGAAACTAAGAGTGTCATTATAGTTTTACGCTTATATACGTACTATTTCTAAATTTATGGTTCTATTTGGATTTTAGATAAACTAACAATAACATGTGATTTACAACATAACGTAATCTCTATTTATTTTATTTAATACTAGATTATATCTCGGGAGCGTCCCGGGTTAACAAATCTAATATGACGCATCAACTTTATATATGAAATAGACTGATGAACTTCATATTTACATGCAGAAAAGTTTCGGGCACACCTAATCTAAAAAAATTAACAATGTATAACTCCAATGTTAACACTTGTAGAAATTTAGGGTTTGATATTTAAACAACAACTGGTCCAACACGAACTTAGATACAAGATCAACAACAAATGTAGGCAACAAAACGTGCCTGAAAATCTTATTAACCCAAACAAAAAAAAACCCCCCAATGCCCTGATTCTCACCAATAAGTACGATTCTAAAGAACAATAGAAATCAACTGATTGATTAGATCAGTTGATTCTATCAAATGTTTACAATAACAAGGAAAGTACAACTTACAAACCAGAAGACACTCGATCAAACTGATGATCGATAATACAGTGGTTATCAAGAACGAATAACCACCAAAACCAGACAAACCTTAACTATGGAGCAATCCAGAAGGGGAAAGAGTGAGTACAGAGAACTAATAACAATAATACTGAAACCCTAGTAAATATCTAAGGGTTTCAGCCCTTATATACACGAGCTCATCATCAGCTGGGTTTCTTCACTTGTGGGCCAGACTTCTTTAAGATATGATAAGCCCAAGTATAAACAAGCCAAAAGTAATACTTGATTTCTTAGACAAATATAATAAGCCAAAATATTAATAAGTGTGCAACATATTATAACATAACACAAGATAACAAATTTATAATACTTGAATTATTTATATAATATACATAAGTATATGACAAATTTCACAAGGTTGATTGTTTGGTATATCAATTTTTAATTTTCCTTTTTACACAACCAATACCTGATCAGATGGGCGCCCTAATCTACTATGCCATAAACTGGCATCATCAACACTATTAAAACATACATTGTGCACACTCACATTTGAACCAACAAAGTATATCCATCACTTTGCCTACCGGTCACCAGGATTCTCATGGACTTGGAATCCTGGATAAAACAATTTTTCTCATCAAACAATACAGACAACTGATTATCCCTAGCTAAATATGCACAGAAACTAGGTTTACACAATAATCATGAACAAGAAATACATCTTTTAAAACCACATTTTCAGCAAGTTTAACATCTCCTATCTTGGTAACTTTGGCACTAGTACCATTGGGATGTTTAACTTGAACATTAAAATCAGACACATCAACACAATTGAACATTTCTTGTTCATTTTTTGCCATGTGTTGATTAGAACCAGAATCAGTAAATAGTAATCCAACAATTACTAATAATGGTTTTAACAAAACTTGAACAACTTGAAAATATTTCTAAGACTCTTCCTAAGTTTTGCAAAGTAGACATACTACAAAAACCATTGACCACATTACCTCTGCTGTTAGAAGATTGTGGATCACTGGAAGCCTTATCACTGATCAGACTCATCAACTTGGAAATCTGCTCAGCAGAGAAAGGAAAACTAACAGTACAGGTAGAACTATTTGACCCATTAGACCTAGTACAAAAAGCACTATTTGACATACCAGATTTCTGACTAACATTTGTTTTTTAGAATTTGGAGGATAACCAACCAGTTCATAACACCTGTCAATGGTATGTCCTATCATATTATAATGAGTACACTTCAAGTTAGGATTAGGACCCCTATTAAATCTATTTTTATTTTCAAACCTTTGATTAGTTTTAGAAACAAAAGCTACATTTTGTCCTTTTGTAGTCCCACCAGAACCTCTGTGGGATTCTTCCCTTGATACAATTGAAAAAGAAACTTTAATACTGGGTAAAGGTTCTCTAGTTAATAGGGTTGTCCTAACTGGTTGGTAGATATCATCCAAACCCATCAGAAATTGCATCAGTTTTATTAAAGCATTAAAATCATTGAAGTCCTTAGATGATCTACAGGTACAAGGGGGTAACTGTAAGATAGCATCTAATTTCTTCCACATAGTGTTCAACTTATGATAGTACTCAGACATAGTACTACCATTTTGTTTAACACTGTTAATCTTTTGATACAAGTTAAACACAACGACCCATCAACTTTATCATAAGTTTCTTTTAGATCAGACCATACTTCTTTAGCATATTTGGAAAACACTTGCCCTAAATATAATTCTTCACTAACAGAATTCAACAACCAAGATAAGATCACTGAATTACACCTATTCCATTGTCTAGTAAGCATATCATCATCCTCAGACCTTTCACAAGAACCATCAATAAACCCAAACTTATTTTTTGCTTCTAATGCAAGTTTCATTGAACTAGACCAGACAGAGTAGTTTTCAGACCCTTTAAGTTTGATACTGGTAATAGACAGATTCCTGGTATCACTAGGTTGTAAGTAAGGTGGATCACTAATGTCCAGTTTACTTATCAGTGTACCAGTAGGTGCAACAAGATCAATATGACCTGACCCTTGCACCCCCTGTCCAGCACCTGGAACTTGTCCCACAACAGGACCAGAAGTAACATCAGACGTGATAACAACAGACTAAGAAAGAAAAAACACTCAGCAAGAACAGAATACAAAAGAATAAGATCAAACACAATATAATAACTCCTAATAAGGCGAAGCTGCGTCAGTGTTCAGATAGTGGATTCATCACTCAAGGTATCCACCCAGATCTTAACACAAGAGCCCCTTATTAGCTAGTTATATATATGTATATATATTTAATAACAACAGTATATAACACAGAGACCACACAATAAGCCAGATAGACAAGAACAATCTCAAACAATCAAATAGATCACACTAAGAAAGTTAACAATCAATAAACCAAGACAAGATCAATATGTCAGTCCACCCTAATCCAGACAAGGACTCCTAGACACAAGAGACAAAGGCAAGAGATACTTACGGAGTACTCCAGCAGCTCAAGCAACAATACAGACTAACAAAGAAATGATAGAAACACTTGCTAGTTTCACAGCTTCATATCCAAAACCAAGAATCAATACCTCAACAGGTGTCAACAGTCCGTTGACTCCAAACCACAGATCGTTACAAGATAATAGCAAACAAATGAGAATACACAGAATTGAGATCTAGAACTCAAAATCTCACATCAGAAGTAACAGATCTGGGTAAATAACCCTAGATCTGAGACATGCAGCGGAAATAACCAGGATAAGAAAAAACTCAATGATAAAAGAGCCTAAGGCTCTGATACCATGTAGAAATTTAGGGTTTGATATTCAAACAACAACTGAGCTAATATGAAATCAGATACAAGATTAACAATAAATGTAGGCGACAAAACGTGACTGGAAATCTTATTAACCCAAACCATAAAATACCCCCAATGCCCCGAATCTCACCAATAAGTGAGATTCTAAAGAACAATAGAAATCAATTGATTGATTAGATCAGTTGATTCTATCAAATGTTTACAATAACAAGGAAAGTACAACTTACAAACCAAAAGACATTCGATCAAATAGATGATCGATAATACAATGGTTATTAAGAATGAATAAACACCAAAACCAGACAAACCCTAACTATGGAACAATCCAGAAGGGGAAAGAGAAAGTACAAAGAACTTATAACAATAATACTGAAACCCTAGAAAATATCTAAGGGTTTTAGCCCTTATATACACGAGCTTATCATCAGCTGGGTTTCTTCACTTGTGGGCCTGACTTCCTTAAGATATGTTAAGCCCAAGTATAAACAAGCCCAAAGTAATACCAGATTTCTTAGACAAATATAATAAGCCCATATATTAATAAGTATGCAACATATTATAACATAACATAAGATAACAAACTTATAATACTTGAATTATTTATATAATATACATAAGTATATTTTTAACAACACCTAACCTAAAATAGTGTATAACTCCATTGTTAACACTTAACGTTAAAAAATGTATAATTCTAATGTTAGCATCTAACCTAAAACAATGTATAACTCTAATATTAATACCTAACCTAAAACAGTGTACAACTTCAATGCTAACACCTAAATTAAAACAATGTACAACTCTAATATTAACACATATCCTAAAGGCTAAAAAAATGTAAAACTCCAACATAGTAATATTGATACCTAACCTAAAACTATAACTCTAATATTAACATCTATCATAAAGCCTAAAAAATGCGTAACCCTTATATTAATATTCAATACCTAACCTAAAATTGCAAACATGTGAATATTTGACATTTACAATGTGTTATTTTTTAGTTAGAATATTATATAGATAACAACAGTCTCATTTAGCCATTTCAGATACAGAAAATTAGCACAAACACAACACATATATAATTATGAAGTTACATACCTGAAGAGCATTATTAAGATTATTCGACAGCTGCGAAAGCGAGATAGCAACAGAATCAAACCCCCTCAACAACAGCAACAAATCTTATAATAATACCTCAAAATCACTCCTATGAGCGCCAGGAACCTCAAGAGCCTCGACACCAAACGAATCGTTCCTCGGACCGGTCTGAACCAACTTTTGGTACAAACTATCCTCCTCCCCTGAATCAATATTATAATGAATATTAAAACCACCCCCGACAGTGTTATCATTATCCTCGAAATCGATCTCTGAATCGTCATCCTCGTCCTGAAACACTAGCGGTGTGATTTTATTGAATCCATTGAGCTTAAGCCCCCATTTTCTTTGCTTGTGCTTCCTCAATCCGGTACGCTTGACGCCATTGGTATTAGTAGGGCATTACAATGAAAAGCTTCTTTATCTCCATTGCAAGAAAATATGAAGATAATAATAATAATAATAATAATAATAATAATAATAATAATAATAACAGGGAAGAAAGAGGGTTTGAGAATTAGGAAGAAGATAAAAAAAGTAAGTAGGGTTAAAGATTTAAAAGAATGAATTGAAAATAATAATAATAATAATAATAATAATAATAATCATGATGATGATGATGATGATGATGAGGACGACGAGGACGACGACAACGACGATAATAATAATAATAATAACAAGATTGATGTGCGTGGTTTTAATAATTTAGGAAGGTGTCATTTCGCCGGTGCCAAAAACTTGATGTTTTAAGTCCAAAACTTTGGTTTTGGAATAAACGACTGATTTTTACTAAACCGGTTTTACCAAGTTTTAAATTTATAAAGTAAACAATAATTACTTTAGAAACTAAAACCAACACATAGGCAGAGAACCTGATGTGCATAGTATAGCCTCTAGGGTAAGTATTCAGTATCGTATTCCAGAGTTCACACTTTCCCTTACTCAACCTTTCATCAATTAACTGATCGGGTTTTAAAAGAAAAATAAAACGGAGGGGTTCTTTAATAAAAATAGTTTTTGAAAAGGGTTTTGGGTTTTATAAAAGAAAAAGATAAAATAGTAGAGATGTCAAATATGCACATATCGGGACCCTCCGAATAAGTAGTTAAGTTTATTATTACAGTTAATAGTTAAGTTCAATTATTAGCGAGGAGGAAAAGAATGATCTTGAAATGTTGACTCCTTGATAGAGAAGCGGGGCCACTACTGAGTAGAATGCAAAACCTCTCCAATGTGCGTCCACACGAGGGTACTCCGCCCGAGCCTCGCATATAGCGGGCTTCCCTAACCGCGGTCAAGTCTCAGATCCTCAGACTTATCTTCTTCTTGAATCGGAGGCTTCACTTCCGACCTGGAACACCATACACCTCCCTTAGCTCTTATTTTCCTTAACAAAGGATCTCTCCTTGGGGTCAAACCCGAGGTTTACCAACAGCGTATCCCCTAAGTAGGTTAACGATCATAAAGACCGAAGGATCTCTCTTACAGTTGACTCAGGCGATTCATATCCCCATTGGTTAACGGCTTTGTACTAACGAGACCTAGAAATATAATCTTTATTTTATTTATCTTTAAGGTGACACTTTAATATTTAGTGATCAATTAAATATAAAGTTGTTTTGATGATTGATAACTTAATTATCCCAACCCATAACCTCCCGAGATGAATGAAATCCTTAACAAAGGTGGAACATAATCCTAAAATTGTGCAATCTGAAGATCACAAGTGCACCCGTAAGGAATCCGCCCTTTGCCAAGAAAGTCGCTCATTTGCTGAATGAATCTAGCTCGGGACTACCAGAAGCTGATCAAACCTCTAGTTAGTTTATTAAGTTAGAGTTGATTTTAGGGTTATTAAGTTAATCATCACTGGAAACCTGTCACAAGATAAACTAACAAAGATTAGGAGAAGATAACACAACAAATAACTAAAGATAAACTACTACTACTAATAATAAAAGTCTACATATCGAATGTGGATTCATGATAATAGATAGATACAACCATATCGAATGATCAACCCAAGAACATGGCTGCTCATAGACAAGCTCTCCATCTTCAAGTGCTATGCATCTAACAACTTCATGACCCTCGATGTTTTATTTCATATGAACTAATCTACGATCCTCTTCTTGGCCAAGCTAATCAAGGTAGGACGAGGCCTAACCTTGTTGGGATGTTAGGAGGGCCATAAGACCCCAAGAGCTGTGCAAGACTCCTAAAAGTCGGTCAAAGAAAGCACAACAAGGGATGAACAAATGGTGAGGGGTAGCTTGCTATTTATAGACCTCCAGGGCAAGCACGGGCGTGCTAGCAGACACACGTACGTTCTGTTGCTGCAGTTTTGTCTTAACTGTAGTTCTTGTCTGAGCACGGGCATGCCAGGGTATGAGCACGGGCGTGCAAGGGATCTTTCTTTAGATTTCTTGTTCCCTAAGCTTGCTGCTTTGTCTTCTAGTGTGCAGGGCCTCCATGCAAGTGTGCATGGGCGTGCTGAATCTATCTCGGGCCGTTTTATCACCATTTAAGTCCCGGAAGGCCCTTTAAACATACGTGGAACATGCTGTTACGTCCCGTGTCCCCATGAAACTCCAGATTTTGCCTGTTTTTGCCTAAAAATCTCTTGTTTTTGGCTTGTAGCTCCGGTTTCCTTCATGCTAAACACAAATAGGAACGAATTAAGTACTTAAAATACCTAAATTAATATTTTAAGTCTAATTCTTACCTATTATGGGTCTGTTTATGCATGTTTTATATGTTAATTATGTGATACATCAAAGATCTAGAAGTGATGGGGTCAATTTTGAAAATATGTGTATTATTTTTATGTTATATCATAATTTGCGAAAGTTGTATGTTATTTTTATGAATTATGTTACCAAAATGATCATTTACCCGATCAAAAAAGAAAGATAAAAATGGTTTTTTTATTATTCTAACATCACTTATAAAAAATACTAACAAAATATGTTCAATTCAAACGTATACTGTTGGTAAGGTCTGTCTACATCCCACCCTCCCCAGACCCTACCAATAGTTCGCGATTTGTGGGATTTTTACTGGGTATGGTTGTTGTTGTTGTACTGTTGGTGTAATTTTAGCAACAAGTAAACTGCCAAAATGGACCCTGAGGTTTGCCCAAAAATGTTTATTTAGAGACCAAACTTGATTTTTATCACTGGTAACCCTGAGGTTTAATTTTGTTGCCATTTTGGACACTTTTTTTTTAACTCAGATAGAAAAGTAAGTTAACTCTAGGGGCAATTTGGTCATTTTATGTTCTTAGGGGCCAAAATGGCAGTTAATGAAAAGTTACAAAAAAATAACATTCAAACCCCTTTCTCTCCTCTCTTTTCCGGTAAGAAAAACCGGCCAACTCCGGTACGTTTCCGGCGAGAATAAAACCCGGATTTTAATGCTTTTTATGATCAGATTTTGAATCCCGTACGTTTTGTCATCAAGTTTTAATTAAAACTTGTTTAATTAAATGTTGGAAATAATTAAATGAAGACTTCATTAGAGGGAAACCACATCTTTTAAGAAACATTCAAAGAAAAAAGCCAGTTCACAGTCATTCAATTCAGAACTTCCATATCCATGGAGGTACTTCATCTTCTCCTAGGACTGAATCCGAAAAAGTTCAATATAGAACCGAGTGCAGGCTGCGTTACAAGAAAGAATCACTGTCTTTAGAGCTTCAAACACACTAGGAAGAACAAGAAGATATTGGATTGGCAGCAAATGCGTTAACAGAACGTTTAAAGATTGTTTGAGACAGAAGGATATTTTGCGCGTATTAGATAGTAATTTGCATAAACCAGCTCAAATATTGGACACAAATGATCGAAAGAGACGGTTTCTAGCTGATTAATGATCAGGTTTCCTTATTTGATGTCCCGATTGATGAAAAGTTAACTGTAGATGCCTTATTTGCTTTGGATGTGGAATTAGTTGAACAGTTAGAGTCTTCAGTTACGTTTTGGGAAGATATATTGGCCGAATTTCGTGAAAAATGGTCACCCGAGTTGGATAACGAGTCGCTGATAAACATTGAAGTGGTGACAAAACAAGTTTTAATTAAAACTTGATGACAAAACGTATGAGATTCGAAATCGGATCATAAAAAGAATTTAAAATCCGGGTTTTATTCTCGCCAGAAACGTACCGGAGTTGGCCGGTTTTTCTTACCGGAAAAGAGAGAAGGGAAAGGAGTTTGAATTTTATTTTTAATAACTTTTCATTAACTGGCATTTTGGCTCCTGATGACATAAAATGACCAAATTGCCCCTGGAGTTAACTGTCATTTTCTAACTTAGTTAAAAAAAAGTGTCCAAAATGAAACCTCAAGGTTACTAGTGATAAATATCAAGTTTGGTGTCTAAACAAGCATTTTTTGGCAAACCTCAGGGGCAATTTTGGCAGTTTACTCTTTTAGCAACCTAATCTTTAGATATAATGATATATCTAATTTTGTTTTTAATTTTTTTCCTTAAAATCATCTAAACTTGGTGTAATTTTAGCAACCGTATCTTTAGATATAATGATATCTCTAATTTTGTTTTTAAATTTTTTAACCTAATCTATAGATATAATGATATCTCCAATTTTGTTTTTAATTTTTTTTAAATAACCTAATGCCGCATGGCACATTCAAGGGGAGGTTGACCTCTTTAGGTACCATGTGAGATTTTAAGCTTTGGTTTATTATATATAGATATAGACGTAGATAATTAGTAATTTCCTAAGTAGTTGGATATAAGGTAGCAGGGCGTCCAATTGTCTCCACCACAAAAGTGGTGACAGTTTTTCAGTTGTAGTTGGATGTCTTGTGTTAGACCATCCATACTCGAGCGCTATTGGGGGCTTTTTATCGGTTTTCGCGCCCCACGCACCATTACAGTGGGGCGCTATGTTTTCAAAACTGGCCACCGCGTGATCTTTATAACGCTGGTTAACAAACTCACAAACCAATAATAAAGTGCCACGTGTCCCTGGTCTTAACTTTGCAAACGGTCAAAAAATTTCGAAGGCCTCCAACGTTTCTATAACGTTTTTTTTAACTTTATATATGTATAGAGAGAGGCTATTATACAAAGTCTCCTTAAAATACAAATTGTAAGAAGGGATCCTGGCACTCCATCTCCCACCTTCTGCGTTTTATAACAACAACCTCGTACATTAATTACACGCGTTCTCATTAATGGCAGTTATCAAGTTGAGGGTAAATCAGACAAATTACAACTCTAGTAATTTGAATTTTTTTAATATTAGCGCCCAAATCACTCTCATTTATGGACGGTTATAATAAAAAAATTAAACACACACAATCAAACAATTTGCCCTAATAACTCACACAAACATCATTCTCTGTTAACAAAAAAACAGAGCACTCGAAAATAACACTGATCAGAGAAGACTTATGGCTCCAAAACGCAAATCAAGTAAGGAATTGATCATGTTTTTAGTTTATTTTTGATAGTATGTCAATAATCAAACAATAATTGTTGCTAATCGTTGGTTTTAAAACCCTAAAACAGGTGAAGCACGAGAAAGAAGAAGTAAGTTGTGTCATGACAGGGCTTCAAAACCAACTAATACAGGTATGATTTACATGAAGATGATAGGTTTTATGCTATTTTGTTAGTCGTTTACATGAATGTTGAAGAAGATGGTTTAGTGGTCTGATTTAATGATGGCGTTCTTAATTGTTAGTAAAGGTGTTTTTGTATGATATGATATGTTGTTGATATGATATGGTCTGATTTGAAAAACGCCATCACTGATCCATTGCATTAGAGATGGCGTTTTTAAGTTTTAAAGAAGGCGTTTTTTTGATGTGATTCATTATAGTGCAAAAATCGAATGCGTTTTGCTAAAGTTATAAAACGCGTTTTTGTTAATATGATGAATAAGGTTGTTGATGAGTTGTATTGAAATGCATCATGTTTTTTTTTGTCTTAAAACAGAACCACCAAATGAAACATGGTCTGATGAAAAAAATATAGTAAAACGCATGCATAATGAGTAAAACGCATGTTATGTTTTCTGCAGGTTTGGATGAAAAAAATGGACAAAATCAGTGTAAAATGGTTTGCTCATCAGAAGTTAGGTCATCAGTGGTTTGCTCGTCAAGAAAAAGTAAAACGCATGTGTATCAATGTTCAAAAAAGTAAAACGCATTTGTAAATGTTCATCAGTAGTTTGCTCATTAGAAGTTAGGCCATCAGTGGTTTGATTCAGCAGTAGTTATTAACTTCTTCTTCAGTAGTTACAAACACTTCATCAGAAGTTATCAAATAACGCATTTGTTTATCCATAAAACGCATTTGGTAATACTTAAAACGCATGTATTTATTTTTTGACAGTGTGTAAATGTCGAAGATGCTACATCAAACATACTTGATGAGTATGTTGCTTGGGACAATGTTATTGATGAAATTGTTGGAGACAATACATCAAATAGGGTTGACGAGAATGTTGCGGGGGATACATCAAGGTTGGTAAAGATGATGGAAAATGTTTACACGAAGGTGCTAAAGCGAGTAGATAATATGAGCTAAAAGTTTTAAGATTGATAAGTTTGTTAATTTTGCATCTTTACATTGCTGAATGTTACAGTGTTAGACCTGAATGTCTCTTTTGGTATTAAAAATGCATGTTTCATTTGATGTTTTGTATGAATCATATTAAAACGCATTCAATAAATACTAAAACGCATTTGATATATGGAAATCTATTTAACTGGTGATGTAAAACCAATACATAAATACCACTGTCTACCAAAGGTCTGAAGATACAAGGTCTGTTGGAGTCAACAACACTTAGGCTCCAACAGATGATTCAAGCAAACATAGTTTATTCCATCAGCTGTTACACATCAGAGGTTTAGTCATCAGAGTTTTCAATGTATGTAAAAGCTTGAAAAAGCTTTTGTTTTGATGTGGAATGAAATATATATGGATAATGTATGTAAAAGCTTGAAAAAGCTTTTGTTTTGATGTGAAATGAAATATATATGTGATGTATTAGTAAAACGCATTCGATATGATCATAAAACGCATTCGTAAAAAACAGAGAAGATGTGCAAACTATTCAGTATATACCAAAACGCATGCATAAAAACATAAAACGCATTACTGAAAAAAAAATCACTCATCAACAACTTGTTCTTCATCCACCTGGTGTTCATTTCCATGGTCTTCAGCACTTTCAACTTCTTTGTTTTCGTCTTGTAACAATGTATTTTTCATCTCGTTTTCATCTTCATTGCATCTTCTGGTTTCAATGAAGATGCAACAGCAGGTTTGTATATTGGAGTTTGATCATCAATGGGGACATATTTCTTAGAAAGATCTGTCATAAAACACAAAACATACAACTATAAAATCTAATTTTAATGACAAAATGACATGTTCATACTATAAAAAGGCACATAATAGTAAGCATTCACATGCACATGTAAGGATTTATCTAACAAATCTCAAAACGCATGTTAAAACATCATAAAACGCATTTGAATAAAAACAAATTCTATAAAACCAAGCAGTTGCCTCAAAACGCATGTGAAACATAATAAAACGCATTTGAATAAAAATCATTTCTATAAACCAAGCAGTTACCTCAAAACGCATGTTAAACATAATAAAACGCATGTTAAACCAAGCAGTAAGCTCAAAACTCTGTTCATCTCTGTTTTTTGTGATCTGCTAATATAAATCAAAATAGTATAAACTAACCTTCAAAATTCAGACTATGAGCATCGACAACATCATCTTCTTCTCCGATTAAGATTTCATGTTCGTTGTTTAGGATCAACAACTTCATCTTCTTCATCGATTAAGAATTCAGGTTCATTGTTTAGATCTGAAAACACAATTAAGAGTAAGATCACGATTAATTGAAACAATATAAACAGAGTACATACTGAACATGATGAAGAACTCGGCAAATTGATTATGATTTTCGTAAAAATTTTGAAGCAGTGATCGAATATGATTGTAGTTTTTTGAATATGGTAAGAATTGATAATCATATATTATGGAATCAGTTATGAAATTTAAATATTGTATCACGATAAAACAGGGATTTGATAATGAACGTGATTAATTGATATATGCAATTGACTATACTACCCCTCTAATCAGTTATAGTGTTATCACAGACAACTTCCACGTGGCATCATTTTGTGGCTTCCTACACTTTGTAGGATAAGAGACTTTGTACCCTACACTTTCTCTATATGTATATACAACACAAACAAACACACTACAAACTACACAAACACACTTTAACAACACTTTGCAAAACATATTTTACAAAAATGTTTCCATTCCGTCCACCTTTTGGGGTCCCGTCTCGCACGCGGGCAACCCCAATGCTACGCGGCCAAACACAACCCAACTGCCACCTACTTTTAATTGGGGCGATTTCGAGCGATCACAATGGGATACGCACAATTACTTGGCATGCCGGGTCAATATTTTAAAGGGCCAATGGGGTTTGCGTAGAACATGAACGTAAACTATGGCCAAGGTTCTCAAGACGAACCCGAGCTCGTGCCTAAAACTCAAGGCGAGCCCGAACCGGAACCCGAACAACCACGTCAAGCTAAGGGTTCTCAATGGGGAGCGGGGGAGGGCGAGACGCTCGCACAAAAAAAGAAGCTAACGCGCCTCATCAAAAAAAGAAGTATGAGCGTTGGACGAAAGACGAGGAGTTTGCACTGGCGCGGGCTTGGCTCGACATATCGGAGGATCCCAAAGTTGGTTAGTATTTTTAATCGTATTTTTTTAATATAATTTTTTTATTGATCGGCTCATTTTGTTTAATATAATTATTTTGTTGCGAACTATCAAGACAAACCTTTGTTTTGGATAAGAATTCGAGAGCTATTTTTTACTGCCATGGGTCGAGGGGTGTATCGGGACAATGATTCGATATCGGGAAATTGGATCGATATAAATAGTAGATGTCATGCTTTTGCGGAAGTTTACCAACGTTGTAGCGACAACAGGGGCAATGGGGAAGGTGATGATGGGGTGTTAGCAAGAGCATTGGAGGAATTCAACGCAACCCGTGGGTCATTCTCATATTTGAGGATTTGGGAGATGTTGAAAAAAAATTCTAAGTGGCGACCGGTACCGCTCATGGGGTCCGGTATTAGGCGCAAAGGAAGGAGAGCAAAACGAAGCAAAACCTCATCGTCGCGAAATCCGGATACACCATCATCCGATGCTCGCTTTGTGAGCTTAAATGATCCTATTAACGTGGAAGAGGAAGACGAGGACGAGGAAGAGGAGGACGAGGACGAGGAAGAGGAAGAGGAGGAGGATTTGGCTAGACCACCCGGTAGAAGAGTGCGAAAAGGTGGAAAGGCGGAGTCGTCTTCGGGAGGTGGTGAGTTGAAGGAAGATTTTGAAGAAATGAATCGACAACTACAAGATATTCGTGACCTTGGCCAAAGACGTTTGGAAACTATGCAGCAAAGAGTGGCCGAGAATAAAAGGTTCGTGGAGATCCAAGAGGCGAGGAAAAGGGAAAAGGATATTAAGTTTTTGTCCAGATCGATTGACCACCTCGAAGGAGACGCCCTACGGCTAACACAACTTCATAGGCAACAAATTCTTGCTAAATATGACCTGTAGTGTAGTTCACTTTTTTTTTATGTTGCGTTATTTTTTTAATTTGCTATTTTATTTTTTAAGCGTTTTAGTTGTATGATTTTAATTAATATTAGTTGTGTGTTTTTAATATTATTTGTAACTTTTTTTTAATATTATTTGTCTTTTGTTTTTTACTTTTAGTTGATTAATTTAAAAATAATAATTAAATAAACAACCAATAAAAAACCAGGGGCTTTATGTTTTTCCCACACCCACTACACCCATTTTGAATTCAAGCCCCATACTAACTCAACTGCCACATAGACCAATCAGAAGAAAGGGCCTTATGTTTATCAAGCCCCATTATACATGATCTTAGTCCAGTGTATCCTTGCTCTTGATCATGATGAAAATTCCCTAAAAAACCCTACAGATTATTGTTCATTTCTGTCATACCAAAAAAATAGCATGTTTCACTTTTTTAGAAATAGGTATTTAGGAATTACACACCCATTAATTAGGAAGTATACAATTGTTCAATTTGCATAAAAAACTGTACGGTTTGACTTTTGATGTAAATTATGTTTCAATCTTAAACCGGGTGTAGTGCAGCGTGATTTGGGTGTGTTTTAGTAACATAGCGCCCCCCACACCGTTACAGGGGACGCCATGTAGTAAAAAAAATTGAAGGCGTTATATTTATAACGCTGTGTAAGAAAATTGTTAACCAATCAATATGTGCCACGTGGAGAGGGACGTTTGAAGTTTAAAAATTCAACCGTTCCTTTAAATTTTCAACGGTTAATTTTTTTTAATATATATATATATATATATATATATATATATATATATATATATATATATATATATATATACACAAACTACACAAACAAACACACTACAACACAAATTTTTAAAAACTACACTACAAACCCAACTACAAACCAGATATGGGTGGTGGATTTAATAACGAGCCTGCGGGACCTTTTAATCTCCGGCGATATACTCACCGGAGACGTCGTCTACCAGTGTTCGCTTCTGCTCCTCCTCAACCAATATTCTCTTCTCCTCCTCCTAGTCAACCACTGTTCTCTCCTCCTCCTCCTCCTCCTCCTCCTCAACCACTGTTCTCTTCTACTCCTTCTCCTCAACCAGTGTTCTCTTCTCCTACACCTACTTAACCAGTGTCCACTCCTCATCCTTGGAACTTTCCCATTCCTCCACTCCCAGGATACACTCCCCCACACCCAAATGTTGATTTCACTGATGAGGAGCTTGTATGGTGTTTAGAATATGTTATGGCTGTTAGGGGAATGGGCCAGCTACGGTTGGTGGAGACCCAACCGAACCCCAACCCCAATTCCACCCCAAACCCTCCTGCTCAGGAGCCAACTGAGGAGGAGTACGAAGCAGCTATGGCTGCTATAGATGAGGAACGATACTATGTATCAACTCCTGAGTATTGCCGCATCTGCTGGGACGAAAGATCCGACGGTCGTGATAGCGATCGTTCCGTGTCTTCACCGGAGTACACTTTAGAGGACTGGGATAATTATTCTCTGTAGGGGAGAAAATTAGGATTATTTATGTAATGTTTAAATAAGTAGTTTAGGATTATGTAGTGTTTAAATAAGTAATTTAGGATTATGTAATGTTTAAATTAATATTAGTTGTGTGTTTTAATATTCTTTGTAACTTTTTTTTAATATTATTTGTGTGTTTTTAATATTATTTGTAATTTTTTTAATATTATTTGTGTTTTCTTTTAATTATTTTTAATATTATTTGTGTTTAAACTTCAACATGTCTTACTAGGCGTTAAGATGATGTGTTAGCATATGTGGAAAATCTGGATAGATTATGTGAATCTATGTGATACGTGACTCCTGAGTTGATTACTTGAATGATTTCCATAAAGTCTAGGCATTCTTTGTCACACCCCGACAGCGCACAGCGAAAGGCAAGTCATGAGGTAACGGAAGTTGTTACCACAAAGTTTAGCAACGCACATGAAGATACATATGGACATCTTGCAACCACCCTCTAGTCCAACATATTTACGTTTCCGGTCTTAAGAAAGTTTATAAAAACGTGTCATAACCAAGGTGAAGCGAAATTACACAATTATTGTTTTACAAATTATTAGAAATTAAACATAGTTTCCCAGTTTTATGGTCCCAACATCATGTCCATAGTAGTGCCCTGCCAAACCCACTCTCAATCCCCTAAGCACCAGTACCTGACAAACATGCTTAAAAACATCAACAAAATGTTGGCGAGTTCACAGCTTTTATGACAATAAACAATATTTATTATTCATTATATGTATATATTCGTATGATCAAGTACAACTCGAAGAGAACCAAGTAGACTCGCGAAAATCTAACAAGGATGATAGCAACCTAAGGCTCTTAATCAAACCACAACTTTGTCTTCCCGGTGTTCAACCCTACTTAAAGAGGAACGTTTTGGGTTATGTTTTTCCATTAGACACACTCTAATGGTCTGAAAAGGGGCGTCAACCCAATAGATCTACTAACATAAACCATGGCTCTATACAAGAATTAATGATTAAGAAGTGCAGGGAAGTGTCCGTCCGGCGGGACTGACGAGGTACTCGCAGTAACAACTCGTACACCTACCTAAGGCCATCAATTGTCCTACAATTCTAGTCCTACTAATCATACAACATGTTAATCCCCCCGATGTTAAAAACGTTCAAAAACATTTTAAAGAAAAATGGCCGTGAAACTCACCTCAAGCATTTCCCTAGTCCAAGCCACAATCCATTACTAACAATACCATATAATTCATAAGGCTATTTTAGAAACCATTCTAAGTCTAATAAATTTATTCACCAAACTTCCTCGACGTAGTTTAACCAAAAACAATTAAATTTTCCATTAACCCTTATCCTATCAACCCATTGGTGATTTCGGTATCCGATTTAGTTTTAGTCCTTACACACATATATGTCAAATTAAATCACCCATTCCTTAGGTCCACACTTACGTATTCACACATATAATCAATCCATGTTAAAACCACATAACTTATCATAATAAACTTATCATAATGTAGTCACACTCCTGTAGGTAGCACATAGTCTTATACCGTCACTACATCAAGACTCATGTTCATGTAGGGCCGTTCTTATCAAAACGTAGCCACTACTAGTAAATACAAATTACACATAGACAGTCTAGGCTTCATGATAATATTCTCAAGAAATCATCTCACGTATAAATCATCATATAATTTATCTTACGCTACTAGTCCTAGTTAACATACCGTTAGAACGCATAATAAGGCCTAACCTAGCAATTTTCATATTAAACAAGTTCCCAAATTTATCGTATCAACTTATGAACGTCTTATAAACTTAATTCAAGTTCTAGGACCTGCATATAAACCACGAAACACCAATTTGCTGTTCTAATTCAGCCACAAAACCTATCCGTTATGCGCCTTAAAAGTCACGTTTTGGCGACTTTTATCGCATAGTTTTGCACTGTAAACATTGTTCGAATCTGTCCCTATTTAGCGAATCATAATTGGTTTATAAGATGAATGATTGTAGGAGTATGCACATGTAAGACCCGTCCTGAATTACCAAGCTTAACGCCCTAAACCACGGGATTAGTTGTCTAAATAAAAACGGGGTTAACTTAAACTTTGAGAAAATAATCATGTACTCAAAAGTTTTGTCGTGATCCATAGGGTCAATCAAATTAAAACGATGCTCACATCTCATGAAAGGGTTTACAATCCCATTATATCGTTTACGTGTATTTATTTTCCAATTAAAGTGTAACCCCATATTGTTCGAAACTCAAAATCGAATGTGTGGAAGCGTGTTAATAATCTTGTGCACGTTCGGTCCTCGTAAACGGCTTGATATCTTACCATGCTCCTTAAGATTGGTACCTAGGGTTACACACGATTAAATAACCCGATTAGTATTGACAAACGTGAGTTTAAATCAGATTAACATATTCTTATAATCGTTACACGTGGAAACGGAACAAACTAGGCCAAACGGCCCCATATCAAGAGAATAAACTGTTGCACTATTTGCGCAGCAGCTGTTCGGGTCGCTTTTTCGCCTTCTAAAACCCATAATCTGGATTCGACTTTCAAATAAGAGATGTCCTTCATTCAAATACCTTTCCAGTCATATAAAGAACACCTCCTAACGATTTTTCAATGATTTTATACGAATTTTTGAAAATCAGCCTATCTGCATGTTGATGCTGGCTTGCAGCTCGCGTACCCTACGGCCGTCAGGCTAGGGGTTACGGCCAGCAGTGGCTGGTCATTTTGGCTTGTTTGGCTTACTGCTCGCAGTAACCTACGACCATCAGGCCAGGGGTTACGGCCAGCAGGCTCTGAATGGCTCGTTTTCGTACAACTTTCTAGCACCCATTTGACCCGGATGCACCCGACCATTCATGGGAGTCCAATGCTCACCCTTGGTGATTTGTTTGATCAAATTTTCATGGTTTAACACTTATTTACCTTCATCCTTTATCAAGATTAACGTGGTCCATTAAGAGTTAGATTAGCAAAAGGATTCTTTCGTGGAAACGACAAGTGCACGGATTCAACACCCATAGCACCTTGATCGTTCTATGTCTCAACATCTTTCCTTTTTGCACTCTTGTCCTATGTGGTACCAAAACCAACGAGATGAGCGGTTTTTATTTGGTCGAGTCTTGTCCTTGTCACCATTGCGGCGAGGATCCCATAACTATGATTCTTTCAATCGTTTTCCTTGGTTTTTCCCTCGCCCGGTCAACTCCCGGCAAGACTCGATTATAGATAATCACATCCACACATCTCATGGTGTTGAAACCTTAATGCCACCATTCTAATTTAACAAGCTACAACGTATCTATATGACTCTAAGTCGTAGGGCGACTTACCTGGCATGCTTCCAACCTTCGACCAAGGTTGATTCTATCGAGTTGCATTCGAATACAAGCTTCCTATAGTGAAGCTCTTGTGATATTGTTCAAGCATGGGCAAATACATCTAAAAGTATATAACTTGATTTTTTTTAAAGAAGCATAAGCTATTGAGTAACTTACCTTACTCGCGGCCTTTCCAACTTCATTCCTTTTACCTCCCTTGGTTCCCGAGCTTTCCGACTTCACACCTATTTCATGCTATATACGCATAGGTGTTTATTATTCATTCATTGTGTGTCCATTTCATGGTTCCACATAAACCGAGTTTAACACATATAACAATTATATCATTATCATATGTTTTCATGAAATTTCATTCATTCAAGCATTTTATCGAACACCTTGAGTGCATAATTTTATAAGTAGCTTTTCTAAGCTTTTTAGATTTCATGACTTTACCATAGCCTTACTTACACAATCAAATATTGATTTCACCATCAAATCATGTTTATATATGTAACAAAACATCAACATTTATACATGATTCCCAAGTCTCTAAGTGTGGTTCTTGTCTAGCACTAAAAACCCACTTCTTACATACTTGAAGTTTCAATTAAATCACATGAATCAAGCAATATATAACTTTTTATCACATATGATAGTTTCTTTGATGTCAGTAAACACATAGAAACCTATATATGCTAAGAAATCACACTTTTGTATAAACTTTAGAAGCACCATCTTCCAAATACCATAGTTTTGGATGAAATAAAAATGTCTAGAGTACCTTAGGATGAATAGAGCACTAGATGATAATAATTTTCATCATGCATATGTAGGAACTCTTGATTTTGGCAAGATTTGGGGCTGATTTCTTGAGAGCTTTTCAAGTGTGTGATCAACCCCCTTACTAGTGATTCATTGTAATAATTCATTAACACATAACTTCTAGTATTAATTTAACATATGTTCGGTATTGACGGGGCAACCGAGATTATTTATGATCTAGCTACGTGTTTCATTGATCCATTTGTTAAGCCACCTCATATTTCATATAGTTTACTAACTACAAAGTTTTACGAGGTTTGGGGCGTTACAGCACATATGTGCAGGGACTCACGAGAGAGAACAGGGGGTGGAGGAAATTATATTATACACACTAATAATGTTTCCACACAATACAAATGATACAATACATGGGTATTTATACCCTTAGACTTGGCGGTTATTTAACTACCATTCTTAACCGACACATCTATTTTAAACCGACACGACTGTTCACATTTGGCACCTTTTCTTGCTGCTTTGACGTTTCTAGTTGACTTCTAATATTAACTAAGTTTGATTAAGATTGTCTTGATTATTTACTTCTAACATTCACGCCCCTAATCAAGATATTCTTCAACTCGTTTTTCTCTGTTCTTGTTCATCTATTCCTGCCATCTTTCTTGAACTTTACTGGCGTATGATTGAAAGTCTTGTTTCCTTCCATTGCTTGTATTCGAATGATCCTTCTGATCACCTTTACATCTTCTTCTGGCCACCTGCCTATGGGATGCGCCTTTGGGAATACACTTCTGCAATAATCTGGATGAAACATACCATTGGCTTCTTCTTCAATCTCCTTTTTCGCCGCTATCTTTTCTGACTTATAATGATCAATTCTTTGCACTCCATCGTCTTCTTTCTTTTTTTGGTGAGAACCTTCTTGTCTTTCGACCACCGCTGGATTTGATAAATTCTCTGCTAGACTGCTATTTATCAATTTCTTCCTTGATCGAATTCCTTTATTTCTGCGAATAGTACGGGGTCTTTCAGTCATTTGTAACGAATCAAAACCATCAATACTTACTATCACAACAATAACGGGGTCTTTCGGTTGTAAGACGAATCAATACCTACTAACTGGGTCTTTCGGTCGTCTAACAAATCAAAACAATTTTTGCGCACCGAGAACAGTAACGGGACTTTCGGTTGCAGGACAAATCAAAACCAATAACGGGGTTCTTCGGTTGTCAAGCAAATCAAACCAACTGTTGTTGATGTTTTTCTAAAACATATTTTTCTTAAAAATTTGGTTCTCTTTTCTCCTTTTAAAAAACGTCCTTTTGGGAAACCAAAACAAGTTTCTGTGATTTTTTTAAATCGATATATTGACTTTCCAAAAAGAAGTCAAAGTTGCCCACGAAATCAATTAACCCAATATTCCCTTTTATTTTAAAAAAGAATCGAATACATA
Organism: Ambrosia artemisiifolia; assembly: GCA_032199755.1. Lineage (NCBI taxonomy): Eukaryota > Viridiplantae > Streptophyta > Magnoliopsida > Asterales > Asteraceae > Ambrosia > Ambrosia artemisiifolia. The sequence goes on from CM063523.1 coordinate 16,912,245, forward strand.
ACAGTACACAAACTGTTTTTTTTTCTTTCGGAATTCAAAATCCAAATCTTTGTTGTTCTTTCTTATTTGTTTTCTTGAAAACTGTTCTGTTTTTTTTTTGAAACACAATCGTTCATTTGAAAAGAAAAACTTTGAAAGGTTCTGAGATTTTTTATTATAAGAATATTAGTTTCAAAATTTGTTTGAAAAACAGAGTACTACTAATTTTTGAAGATATGAATTATTTAACAACACTAATTGTATTCGATTAACAAAATATGATTAGGGAGAGGGTATAAAACCGTTATATGATGATCTGTGATTAAAATGGTTCATTTATGAGAACACCGGAGTCTCACCGGAATTATCTGTTTCTCCGATGAGTCCTTTATAACGGGTTATGGGCTTTAATTCTTTTACTAAACGATGAGGGCTATGATCTCTAAGTCGAAGTTCAAGTTTCTTATCAACAATTCTTGTTCCAAAACATTTCTGTGTTTGATCGGCCAAAACAGGGTACAATTTTTCTCTTCATGGGTTTCTTCTTTGTCTTCTTCCAGGATTTCTTAACCGTGTGCTCTGATGCCATGTTTGAATATGTCCCTGTTTAGCGAATCATACTTGGTTTATAAGATGAACGATTATAGGAGTATGCACATATGTGCAGGGACTCACGAGAGAGAACAGAGGGTGGAGGAAATTATATTATACACACTAATAATGTTTCCACACAATACAAATGATACAATACATGGGTATTTATACCCTTAGACTCGGCGGTTATTTAACTACCATTCTTAACCGACACATCTATTCTAAACCGACACGACTGTTCACATTTGGCACCTTTTCTTGCTGCTTTGACTTTTCTACGTGACTTCTAATATTAACTAAGTTTGATTAAGATTGTCTTGATTATTTACTTCTAACAAACATTTGTTACTATGGTAAACATTATATACATCCTAAATAATGACTTTTATACACATTTTGACATCAAATAGTCTGTTTTACATCAGACCTGGAAATAAGTGTCCTAGACGCCTTAAACTTGTCGAAAACACGCGTTTTTGCGCATCATTTGCAAACATACCTAGATTTTTAACTTGAGTATTTTATATATACCTTATTATGATTTATTTTATATCAATATAAGTTGTAAAAACCTGTTCTAAATCAGTTTTAGAATATTCACTTCAAAAGTTCATATTTTGGCTTTTTAAGCCGAAAAACACGTTTTGATCGTACATGCAAGGTCTCCCAAGCGTGTAGATCTTACTTTTATTTAATATTATCCATTTTATACTCAAAATATCCTTTAAAACTTGTTTGTTTTCAGATTTAAAAAAATCCATTAAACAAGCACAATAACCATCAAAATAATCAACTCTCATGTTCATACTCATCTTCAAAGTCACATAACAACTATCAAACTTGAAAATCCATTAACTTAGTTGACTAAATAGACAAAATCCAAATAAAACTCAGATTCAAAACATCATCAAAAACCCTCTTGCATGTATCATCAATCACTAGATCTAAGCATCTACCAAGTAACAGAAACAATCATACATATATATGCATATACACGATTTCGCACATTTTTCACCTACTTTTCTATCTCCATTGTTTATCTTATAAAACCCTTTGTCAAAATCCATTTAGTTTGGTTAAAGACTTGAAAAATCAAACCAAATCAGTAATCTAAACTAGTTTTTATAAAGATTCTTACCCTTGAAGAACACTTGATAAAAAGATGGGTTTTGATGCTTCCTAACACTTTCTTTCTCTAAAATCTTGTGTTTTCTTGAAGGATTATTTCTTCAAATCATAAAATAAATTGAAATATCCAGATTTAAACCTTAGATATTGATGGTTTACTGATTACAAGAAAAGGAATATGAGAGAGGGAGAGGTATACGGTTTTGAGGAGGAAGAATATGGAGGATTTGGTGTGTAGGGTAAGGAACAATGAAGATTGATGCTTTTAAAGGCCCTATGCTCATGTGATTGGCTTGTGTGGGAGCTGGGAGGTGAGAATACAAGGGATGCTCGTTTTGAGCAGAATTTCATGAGTGGGGGGTGGGGTTTATAATGGGTTGGGTAAATTTTATAAATATTGGATATTTTAGGTGATTTATGGGTATAAAAATTCACCCTAAATTAGTTTGTTTTTACCCAATAAATTATAAATCATTATTATACACTAAATCCTATAATTTTTAGTGCATAACAATTATATTAGGTGTTCGACGCTTCATTAGTTTGTAATTTCCGACTAAAAGCCCACATACGCGCTGTACTAATCATTGCGCGATAAAAACCTCAAATCAGCGTTTTTGTATGTTTCGACTAACTTTTCACCTATAGAATATTATTTTATGCTATTTTAATTAATTCATGGGTTTCCCTAGTGTATCGGGTCTCGCATACACATTTAAATGACAAAACACGCAAGTATTCGCCAATTGCGACACGAAAACTACCAACTATAGCTTTTATTGTTTTAACTAATATTTTCACTCTTAAAGTATTATTCCATGTTAAACCAAGCATTACGGGTCAAAACTAGACTTTTTAAATTTATCCGGGTCGTCACCAACATCCAATACGTGTATTTTATCGCCCCGCGATATGATAACTCCTAGAATTACTAATAAAAATCCATTTAACACCTTGGACTTTCCTAATATTTTTAATGAATCTAATTATCACAAATTAAGTATGTTGGATTAGTGGTCTCTTTTAACAGTTTATATACTCAAGAACACTTATGTGTTGTATATGTATCAAAGTAAATTGCACAGCGGAATAGTAAGTGTTCAAGGTTAAAGTATCACTTTTAACAGGAGTTATTACTCCCCCTTAACAATAGCAGTTAATGAGAATCAAATCAATTCAAAGTATAAAGCAGTAAATGCAAGTATTGAATGATTCTCAGATGTGAAAATAGATTATATATAATAAAAGCTTTTGAAAGATTCAGTTAAAATCAAGTATCTAAAATAGTGGGATTAACCCATCTATTTATAGACGAATACATACAGGTGTACTAAGTAATCTAAGGATTATAATACACCAAGATAATGCTACAACATGCTGTAGCATTGGTACTTGTTCAAAGACTTTAACAAAACAATATTATATAAACTACTGAAGTAACTATGTCGGTTAGAAGTTTCCATAAAAAACTGTTGATGAGTGACAAAACTACGACAAAACTACTGATGAGTAGTTTAGTAGTTTTGTCTTCAGTAGTTCTTCAGTGAACTTGTCTGGTTAGACTTCAAAATTTATGATCATTTACTCTTCAGCATTTTAACTTTTTCTTCTTCAGTACTTTACTTCTGGTCTTCAGCAGTTCATTATACTTAGAATATTTAGCAGAAATAAGATTTAGACTAAGATAACAAAAGTGGTTTCTTCAATGTTTTTTGTCCTTAAAAAGTCTAATATGCATTTAGATATTAATATTCCATGTTTAATAGCTTAGTATGGATAATGTCCTAAAAATCCGGATGTCACATTCTTTATGTAATATGAGGTTTACTAAGAATGGCCATGTTTTGGTAGAAAATGACTATTTATGGAAAGCGAGTCTTAAATGTAGTAGCTATGTGAAGTTATGTGCTACATGTATATTTGATTATAATGGATTGATAGTTTTACTAAGTCGAGTTACGTGGAATTTGACTTGAAATGATATATATGTGAATATATTAGTTGTAAACCTAAGGGTCGGGTAATTAGACGCGATAAGCATGTATGTGAGGTCTAAAATTTAACCATTCGTCAAGGTCACCAATGGGTCCATGGGGTAAGGGTTTATGAAAATTCAAATCCTTTGGGTTAAACTAAGTCGAGGGAAGTTTGGTGAATAACTTGGACATACTTAGAATTTTTACTAAAATAGCCCTTTGGATGATAGGGTATTGTTAGAAACGGATGTTGGTTTGGAATAGGAATTGCTTATTGCTACGCTTGAGGTGAGTTTTACGGCCCTTTTTTTAAATGTTTTTAAACGTTTTATAATCGGGGGATTAACATGCTTGTATGATGGGTAGACTAGAACTATATATATTACATATGATGGCCTTTGGTAGATGCACGACGTGTGCGTTGGACGCCCATATATCCCTTCGAAGAGATACTTCCCTGCAGTTCTTAATCATTAGTTCTTGGTTTAGAGTCGTGGATTATGTTAGTAGATCTATAGGGTTTGACGCCCCCTCTCAAGACAGTCGTGTTGCGCCTTAATGGGAGTACATATTATTAAAAGTTCCTCCATGAGGTCAATCTGGGGAAGAAATGTTGTGGTTTGATTAAGAGCCTTAGGTTGCGATCATACTTGTATGACCTAGCTAGTCTACTTGGTTCTCAGTTTAGTCGGTACTCGATCATACGTTTTGAACAAGGAAATATGTGTATTTGCCTTACAACCTGTGAACTCACCAACTTTTTTGTTGATATTTTTAAGCATGTTTTTCAAGTACTGATGCATAAGAGTCCAGAGTATTAATTTAGCACGCACTACTTATGGACATGATTATAGGACCATAAGAAAAAACTTTTACAGCTATGCCTTTGTTTTGTAAAACAATACTTACTTTTATTTTCGGTTAATCTTGGTTGAACATGTTTTTAAACTTCTTTGACCTTGGAACTAAAATATGTTTAACTAGAGGATGATTGCAAGTAGGCCTGTAAACGAACCGAACGTTCATGAGCTGTTCATGAACTATTCGGCGGGAAGCTCGTTTATGTTCGTTTATTTAAATAAATGAGCGAACACGAACACAATTTTTTGTTCGTTTAATAAAATGAACGAACATGAACGCATGTTTTGTTCGTTCATTTATGTTCATGAACGAGCATTTTTTTATCTTTAATATGAGTACCACATTGCTACATTAAAATTGAAAAAAAAATCGTGTTAAATGGGTTTTCTTCTCCGTTTTGTCTTCTGCTCGTTCATTGTGTTATAGTATGCACGCATGCTTTATAAATATGTTATTTATGTTTTTTAGTCTACACATGATTTAACTTTGTCCATTGTGTTTTTAGTATGCTTTTGTTGGATCAGTGGCCTCTTTATAACAGTTCAGAACACTTATGTGTTTGCAGTTTATATCAAAGTTATTTGCACAGCGGAATAGTAAATGTTCTAAGGTTAAAGTATCACTTTTAACAGGAGTTATTACTCCCCCTTTACTGAGCAGTTAATGAGAATCAATAAGCAATTGAAAGTATAAAGCAATAAATACAAGTTATGATTCTCAGATGTGAAATGGATAATAAGTTTAAAAGCCTTGAAGGATTTTCAATTAAAATCAAAGTAAATCACATATGTAAAATAGATGAATAAACTCATCTATTTTACAGACAAAGTTACAAGACTGTTGTACTAAGTAATCTAAGATATTTAGCTAAGATATTATACTTAGGATAATGCTTACAACAGGCTGTAGCATTGAAACTTGATCCAAGACTTTAACAAAACACTATAATACTAAACTACTGAAGTCTGAGTCAGTTCTGAAGATAAGATCAGCAAACTACTGATGAATAGACAAACTACTGATGAGTAGTTTTGTCTTCAGTAGTTCTGAAGTGAAGTGTCTGGTTAGACCTCAGAACTACTGATCAGTTTCTTCTTCAGTACTTTGTTCTTCTCTTCTTCAGTACTTGTGTTTTCTTCTTCAGCAGTTTCTTCTATACTTAGCAGAATTATTATTTGGACTAAGGTTATCAAAAGTGGTTTCTTCAATCCTCTTTGTCCCAACAATCTCCCCTAGATTGATGAAGCCAAAACCTTATCCAATCTTTATTTCTCTTCATTCTTTCTCTCTTCTAATATCCTCCAGACTTCTGCTGTCATCTTGGTAGTAAAAGTATCTTTTTGTTGCTTTGTTAGAGATCCTTGTTCAGGTTCAAGATGTTGAATGGTGAGAAGGTCTTTAGTTGACAGTATGCTCAACTCCTTTGAATTCTTGTAGACCTTGCTTGAACGATCTCTTCTGGTCACTAACACTGAGTTGGAATCAGTGAATGACCATTTGACAATGTTTACCTTAGACCTGTCAAAGTCTGAGGCATAGGAAACCAAGCTAGTTCCCTGGGTTTGTCCTGAAGAAGATTGGGGTATGTCTTCTATTTCAGTGACCTTCAGGTGAGAATCTCTGCTAGCTTGAAGATCAAAACCACCTTAGATAGCAAAGTTGGGTAGGTGATGTGTTGTTACAACCTTGGTATGAGATTTGTCTTTGATAGACTGTAGTATTTGGTAAGCATATGTAGCAGGATCTCTGAATTGTGTTAACAGAGGTTTTTCTTCAATGTCAAAGTCACCATGTACTAACTGACTTCCTTCTAACAACACCATCTTGAAATCAGTCTTTACATTCTCCTCTGCCTTTCTCTTTCTTGTAGCTGGTCTTTGTAGTGCACCAGATGATCTTCTCATGACTAAAGTTTTTTGAGCTTTAGGAGTTTTAAATCTATCTGGATTTGCAGCTTTGCTGGCCTTGAACTTTTTGTAAGTGTCATATAATGTTTCTTCTTTCCATCTTGACACTAAGGCCCTTGAAGCAAAATCATTTGCTACAAGTTCATTAATAATTTCAGCTCTTTTAGCTTTTCTCTCCTTCTTAGTTGCCAACTTATCAGCTATAAGTTGAGCTCTTCTGGTTAGTTCTTCTGTGGAGAGTCTGTTTAGAGAGACTTGTTTTGCTTTGGAGTTCTTTGTAATCATTATAATCAGCTGTGCTCTCTTGTCTTCTTCAGCAGCAGCCTCAAGTGCTCTCTCTTCAGCTTCTAATTCATCAAGTTTTTCTTGATACTTGATTAGCTTTTCTTCATAGCTCAGATCATCCCTTGCTTCCAGGCTATTCCATACTTTGTCTTCCTTATCCTTCTTCTGAGCCTCTTTCAAACTCTTCTCTAGGTATTCCTTGGATACTAAAGATTGGAGAAGGGTTTAAAACAGTTGTTGTTGTATGCACAGGCTTTGGAATTGAAGTTGGTTCTTGTTCTTTTGCCTTGGAAAACTGTCCTTGATCAGTCTTGGAAGTTGAAACTTCTGAAAGGTTTATTGCAGCAGTTCTTGTCACAACTACTAAAGGATTGTCTTCAGCAGTTTGAATAATAACTTCAGTAGTTTCTTCAGGTTGCCTTGGTGATGGTCTGAACTGTTGAATGATCTCTTTTCCAGGTCTTTGAGTTGTCTTCTCAGCATCAAGAGATTCTTCAACTGTTGGTTCCTTATTCTTCTCCCCCTTTTTGGCTTCATCCACTTCTAGAAGCTTCAAGGTTGAAGAAGTTGCAGCAGATAATCTTGCAAGCTGTCTTTGATTGTCATCCATTTTCTTGTTCAGCTCTGCAAGTTTTGTGTTAATCAACTCAAATTGAGTGTTGGTCTTCAACTCCCAAGCAGTTGTGAATGTATTGAGTTGATCAGCTATAGCATCCTTGATTATCTGGTACAGGGGACCATCTGGGCTGCATAGTTGGTTCAAGTCTATGCTTGTAAGCCCAGAGAATTGGGTAGGCTGTTTTTGTGAAGGGGGTTTTTTGGGTGATCTTCAGAGTGTTCTGAAGATGCCACTTTAGGGGAATCAGGGTTTAAGTGGTCTTTAACCTGATCCTTTGTGACCGGCTCTTTGAGCTTAGAGACATTAGATTCAGGATCTTCAACATCAGCCGTCAATTCATTTTGTGGAACTTGTGATTCATCATCCAAACTAATGGAATCATCTGAATCCCTGATAGTGTCCTCAATGAGGGCAGCATCAGTTAAATCATGAGCTAGCTCCAAACTAGTCTTCTTATGAACCTCTTTTTCTTGGAACTGAGGATTTCCTACTTCAGGCAATAAGCCTTCATTAGTAGTTGCCAAATTTGAGGTCTTAGCAATATTACTACTGTCCTCATGTTCACCACTGGGTGATAAATGAGTAGTCAGCCTCAAAAGTACCTAGAGTTTCTAAGTTTGGGCTTAGATACTCTGGTTCATCCTCATCTCCCTGGTTAGGGCTAATAAGGTCCACATCCATGTCAACTTCTGAAGGCATCTCCCCTGTTTGATGTGTTGCTTGGGGAGTGACATGTGTTGGATGGGATCCTTTTAGTCCTGAGAGAAGTTGGGCAATTTCTATGGTTGTGTGTGAGGGTTCAGGTTCAGTAGTTGTTAAGGGTTGTTGTTCAGTAGTTGGTATGGGTTCTGGTTCAGTAGTTTGGAAGGATTGGTCAGTAGTTACAGTCTTTTTGAGTCTTTTTCTTTGAAAAATGACTGTAACCGGTTTTCTTTTGGGTAGTGGAGATGGTGTGGCCTGAGAGAATGTTTCAGCCACATCCTTTTCAAGTGCAGATTGCACATCAGTAGTTTCAGGGATCTCCACTTCCTAAACTACCTTTTTCTTTGGGTTGGTTGGTTTTTGTTTTAGCTGTTTTGGCTTTTTGGTTTTCTTTGTTTTGGGTTTTGAAGATGTGGGTTCCTCAGGGATTGGTTTTTCTTCCCTTTGGTCATCTTCTGGCAAAAGTGCCGGTTTGTTATGCCTCGAGAATACTTGTGAAGTCAATGGATTTAAAGTTTTTGACTCACCCACAAGTACTCCCTCACCAAGTTCTTTGATTATGCATTGCATAACAAATCTTGGGTACAGTAAAAACTTTTTCTTATCATTTTGATGGTGTGATACCAACTCATTGAAAAATAATGAAGATGCCTTAAAAGATGTTTCATTTATTATTGAATGAAAGATAGGTTGAAAAGTTGAAGGCATCTGATCATATGATCCAGTTTTAGGACTTAAGCACATAATAATATAATGAAATAGCAGTTTATATTGTGGATCAAAAAATTTCTTATAAACTGTTGCTTGTGCTAAAGTACCTTGGTAACCACATTCAGTCATGGTTAGATGAATATCAGCAGTGGGAATATGCTCAGGAGCATCAGAATCATTAAGGCCAAGCCTTATTCCCAGTGACTCTTGTGTGATTGCCATATGTTTCCCTTGAATGGTTTAGTTGAGTGAAAATACTTTATTGTTTACTGTCACTGCCTCTGCATTTGCCTAGAACTCATTGAGAGTTTCTACATGTATAGGAGGATCAATGGTGAAAGCTTGATAATACTGGGATTTGACGACTAAATATATGATTTCATCGTATTGGGACCAAGCATCATCTTTCTCGAAGTAGCCTCTTTGATTATGTCCCTGTTTTATAACAAGAGCCATGGATTCTTTGATCAAACAGTAAATTTAGGTTAGAGAGGGGGTTTTGGTTTTGCTTTGAGAAAGAAAGAGGGAATTTTGCTTTATGAATGGATAAGTGTTTGAAAAAGGTATTTATCAGAAGTTTTTAACCAACTAGGTCAAACTTCTGATGAGTGAAATGTCAGTTTTACCCTTTTTACTGAAACTACTGATGAAGCAGGTTTCTTCATCAGTGGTTTTAGTCATCTCTTCAGTAGTTTGAAACAGCTGATGAGAATGACTTTCAAAACACTTGAATAACTTCTGATTATCATCAGTAGTTACTTCTTTTTCTAAAATTTCCCATTTTGATGTTTTTCAAATTATCAGTAGTTTCTCTCTCTTTAATTTGTTCATCAGAGGTTTTGTGACAGATAAGTATGTAAGTGAAATAAAATATGTGCAGAACTAAAAAGTGAAAACACTTACAGACTTTCTTCCAAATTTAACATCCCAAGCATGGATACTAACCTCTGAAATGTTGTTGAGTCAAGGGGTTTGGTGAAAACATCAGCTATTTGATTAGCAGTTGTGTCATGTTTCACCTCAATCTTGCCTTTTTCATAGCAATCTCTTATGAAATGATACCTGATTTCAATATGTTTAATCTTTGAGAACTGAACAGGATTTTGAATGATGCTAATGGCAGATTTACTGTCTACTAAGAGTGGAGTCTTGGTCTCTTTGATTCCATAATCAAGAAGTTGATATTGGAGCCATTGTATCTGTGATGTACAGCTTGCAGCAGTAATGTATTCAGCTTCAGCTATTGAAGTTGCCACAGATGTTTGTTTCTTTGATTGCCAGGACACCAGACAGTTTCCCAAGAATTGACAACCACCAGATGTTGATTTTCTTGACATTTTACACCCTGCATAGTCACTATCTGAAAAAGCTGTTAACTTGGTATTGCTTGAAGCAGGATACTAAATTCCTAAAGTAGGAGTTCCTTTCAGATATCTGAAGATTCTTTTGACTGCAATTAGGTGTGATTATCTTGGTGCAGATTGGTATCTAGCACAGACACAAGTTGAGAACATAATATCTGGTCTAGAAGCAGTTAAATATAAAAGAGAACCTATCATACATCTATACATGGTTTGATCAATCTGTTTTCCTTGATCATCTGGTTCAACTTGTGTGGTTGGTGTCATGGGAGTGGAACATGATTTACAGTCTTGTAAAGAAAATTTGTTTAATAATTCTTTAACATATTTTGATTGATGTATAAATGTTCCATTTGATTGTTACTTGATTTGCAGTCCCAAAAAGTACTGCAATTCTCCCATAGTACTCATTTCAAATTTTGATTGCATGAGTTTCTTAAAATCTTCACACAGTTTTGAATTTGTTGAACCAAAAATGATATCATCAACATAAATTTGAACAAGTAAGACATGATTTTCAACATGTTTTATGAAAAGCGTTTTATCAATGGAGCCTCTTGTGAAGTGATTCTTAAGTAAAAAGTTAGAAAGTGTTTCATACCAGGCTCTTGGAGCCTGTTTTAGCCCATAAAGAGCTTTGTCAAGTCTGTATACCCAGTCAGGATGAGAAGGATACTCAAACCCTGGAGGTTGACAGACATACACTTCCTCTTTTATTTTTCCATACAAAAATACACTCTTGACATCCATTTGATAAACTTTTATGTTGTTGGAAATTGCATAAGCTAAAAATAATCTGATAGCTTCAAGTCTTGCAACTGGTGCAAAGGTTTCATCATAGTTAATCCCTTCCTCTTGAGAATAACCTTGTACCACCAATCTTGCCTTGTTCTTGATGATCATACCAGCTTCATCTGATTTGTTTCTGAAGACCCATCTTGTACCAATTGGTTACTTGTTTGGAGGTAAGGGACAGATTTCCCAAACCTGTTGCTTCTTGAATTGAAGCAATTCTTCTTGCATGGCTTGCAACCAATTGTTATCTTTGAGGGCTTCTTGATATTTCTTTGGTTCCAACTGAGAAATAAAGGCTGAGAAAAAGCAAAAGTTGGAGAGCTGGTTTCTTGTAAGCACCCCTGAAGCAATATCACCCATGATTTGATCCAATGGATGATCCTTGTGTTCAATCAATTGTTATAGACCTGTACTAGAGGATGGCTCTGTCATTTCTTCAAATAAACCATTGAGATTGATAATATCTGGTTCAGCTGTTGTTTGAGGTTCAGGAGTTTTAGGTTCAACTGAATCAGTACTTTCAAGTTGTTCATCAGTAGTTCCCGAAGTAGAAGCTTTTGAAACTTCTGAAGGTTTAAAAGTTGATCTTCTGACTGTGTTTGGAGTCCATGGTGTAGGACTATCATCTTCAAATCCTTGAAAACCATTTTGAGGAGGTTTGGATGATTCAACAGTCTTTTCAGGTCCGAAATGATAATTGTCAAGGTCAAATAGTTCAGCAGGATTTGCTGTAATAAGAGTGTGTTTTGATTCATTGAACTTGACATTCAGTGTTTCTTCAACAATCTTGGTTCTTGAATTAAAAACTTTGTAAGCTTTTCTCATTGGAGAGTAACCAAGAAAGTAACCTATATCAACTTTAGCAGCAAATTTTGAGATAGAGTCTTTGATGTTGAGGATAAAACATTGACATCCAAAAGCCCTGAAGAAGGAGATAAGGGGCTTTATGCCATGAAGAATTTCATAGTCAGTCTTGGTATGTCTCTTGTTGATAAGAACTCTATTCTGAACATAACAAGCTGTGTTGACTGCTTCAGCCCAAAAGTACAAAGGTAGGCCTGAATCAGCTAACATTGTTCTGGCTGCTTCTATTAAAGTTCTGTTCTTCCTTTCTACCACACCATTTTGTTCAGGAGTTATGGGAATGCTGAATTGTCTAACAATCCCTTTAGACAAACAGAATTCATCCAGAGTTTTGTTCCTGAACTCTGTCCCATTGTCACTCCCGATGACTTTGACAGAGAGAGAATATTGCTTCTCTACGTGTAGAATGAAGAACTTGATTATTTCAGCTGCCTCATACTTGGAATATAAGAAGAAGACCCATGTGAATCTTGAGTAGTCATCAATGATGACCAAGCAGTACTTCTTCTTACCAAGGCTCATAATTTTGACTGGTCTAAATAAGTCCATACGGAGTAGTTGAAGACATGCAGTTGTTTTTTATTCTTCAATAGACTTATAGGAGGACTTATGCTGTTTACCTTTAAGACAGGAAACACAGTGTTCTTTACACTGGTATTCTTTCAAAGGTAGACCCCTGACCAAGCCCATTTTTGTGACTTTATTGATGGTTTTAAAGTTCACATGGCCAAGTCTCCTATGCCAGAGATCATTTTCTGAAGTTGATGCCTTTGAGAAGAAACAGGCAGTGTTGTTCAATACTTTGTCTTTTTCAATGTCCACTGCATAGACATTGCCACATCTTTTAGCAATCAGCAAAGTATGATCTTCAATGATCTTCTCTATCAACTTCTGGCCTTCTGGTGATATGATCTTGCATGCTGTCTTTGTGAAAAAGGAAGAATATCCTTTATCACACATTTGAGAGACACTCAGCAAGTTGTACTCAAGGTTTTCAACCAGATTGACCTTGTCAAACTGCATTTTGCCTGAGGATACATTGCCATATCCTAGCATATATCCCTTTGCATTGTTCCCGAAGGACACGGATCCTTCTCTTTGACTGATAAAATTGTTTATCAGGTATCAGGTATCTGCATCCAGTCATGTGCATTGAGCCTCCACTATCAACATACCATATGCTATTCAAACCTCTTGAGACCCTCTGCACAAAATAGCAAATTAGTTAGATTTGGCAACCCAAGCCAATTTGGCTTTGGGTTTGCTCTTGAGAACAGGTGCAGCTTGTTGAGGACCAATTTTTGAAATCCATGTCTTTTTGGCAATGGATTTGTCATTAAGAACAATGGTGGTATCTTTTTGGTGACCACTATCAACTTTGGTCATCAGAAGTTTAACCAAATTTATCAAATCTTTATCTTTAGTAGTTTGTGAAACTACTGATGAGTTAGGTGTAACTTCTGAAGATGAACTTTGAGAAAAAGACTTTTGTTGAGATAAAAATCTTTTTCTGAGAAAGGTTTTTACTTGATTGTTGTTTGTTGGGAAAGAAAGTGTTTTCAAAATCTTGTTTTATTTGTTTTCCCGCAATCAGTTGTTGATTTTTCTTATTAAACTGATTTCCCTTTCTATATCTACAACGTTCAGTTATGTGGTTAAACAGACCACATATTTCACATGCTTTTGCCTTCTCTTTCCTTTTAGATACAGCAAGAGAGTTCTGCAGTACTTTCATTTTTGAGAAAGTTCTGAGGTCTAACCAGAAACTTCACTTCAGAACTACTGAAGACAAAACTACTCATCAGTAGTTTGTCTATTCATCAGTAGTTTTCAGGGTCTCAACTCCTGATGTAGATGAAACTACTGATGGCTTTTTGTCAGTGGTTTTAACTTCTGCAGTACTTTCATTTTTGAGAAAGTTCTGATGGTAGGATGTGCATTCCTCCATATCAGAAGTTTGAATCAATTTCATCCCATCATTATCAGTTTTGTGGGTGAAATCTGTTGGTGATTCAGTGTGGGTATACCCTATGCCAAACTTAACATTTGCTGCAGTTTGTTTGTTAAGCAGCATTTGGTACCCTTTACAAGACTCAACCCATTTTCCACAATCAACCTTAGTGTCAGCAAGCTCTTTTCTGACATTACCTAGGTTGTCTATCATGCTTTTAATTTGTGCCTGGGTTTCTATGGATTTATCAGTTAATTTAGAAATTTCTTTATTTTTCAAAGCAATTTTTCTTTCTAAATCACACTTCATTTGAGTATATTTTCTCTCTATATCATTAGATTTGCCTTGTAAATTCACATTGGTCTCCCTTATTAAAGCAAAAGATTCTTTGCAAGATTTTGAGCAAAGCTTTAAAAGAGATTGTTGTGATACCCGAGTGAGTGCAGAATTCGAGGAGTATCCCTCAAAAGCCATTAAGGCAAATTTCTTTCTGCCATTGTCAGGTTCTCCCCAGTTGACATCATAGACTTTGTTGTCTGCATCCTGACTGCATTCAGATGTGTCAAAAGGAAGACTGCTCCAGTCAACATACCCTGATGTAAATAAACTTTGTTGTTAAGGGGGTTATTGAGTTTGTGCAGGTTGTTGAGCAGTTGGAAAAGGAGGCATTTGCTGCTGTTGGTGAGCAGGCATTTGAACATATTGTACTTGTGGCACATATTGGACTTGTGGAGCTTGTGCCTGTACAAAATGAGCACTCCTTTGAGTTCCATTATTCCTATTATAAGTGGGGTTAAATTGATTTCCAGACATGGGTTGGTTATAGCTAGAGCTTCTACACTCTCTAGCAAAGTGTCCCAACTTTTGACACTTATGACATCTCAGTTTAGATTTGTCAAAACCAACTTTTGTTGAGTTGTTTAAACCTGGAAATTTCCTTCCTGGCCTTTTTTAAAATTTGTTAGTTTTAATGCTTAACAAGGCAAGTTGGTGTAAAATGTCCATTTCTTCTAAGTCATCAATGCTAAAATATTTGAAGTCATCCATGATAAAACACATGTTATCAGCAGTTTGACTTAGGTCTTCATTGTCATAAGCAGGGAAAGATCCATCTGATGAGATCCCAGCAGTTATGTCAATGTGATCAAAAGATCCAAAATTATTAGAACAAGATGGTGAGTCATGTCCTAATAAGGCTGTACTACCTAGAGTATAGTCATCAGCAGTTTTACCAGATTCTTGTAACTTTTTCTTTTGATTGATTTCTCTTTCAAAAGTTAGTAATTTTCCATGTAACCTAGTTAGGTTCAGGGTGTTAAAATCTGTACTTGATCTGAGGACTATTGAATAAGTTTCCCATTTTGAAGGCAAAGACCTTAAAAATCTATGTAACATAGATGCATTTGAATAGGTCTGATTGTTAATTTTTAACTCAGAGATGAGTGAAGAAAATCTTTCAAACTGTTGTGTTAATGTTTCACCATCTATGTGAGTAAAAGTTTCATATTGTTGGGCTAGGATTTCTCTAGTGTTGGCTATCACCTCTTCAGTTCCTGCAAACTGTTCTTTTAGGAAATCCCACAGCTCTTTGGCACTTTCACAATGTTAAAGTCCAGCATAAATTTCATTTGGGAGAGCCATAGCCAACATAGAAAAAGCTTTTGCATCTAGCTCAAATTTTTGGAAATCTTCTTCAGTGTAGTCTTTTGGGTCTTTTGGTCTCTCAGTTTTACCTTCTGGATCAGTAACTACTGGTTTGTGAGATCCAAACATTACAGACCTCCAGCAACCAGTGTTGGTCTGAGAAATTGTATGTGCCAACCTTCTTTGCCAGATATTATATTCATTTCTGACTAGCATAGGAGGTTTATTGGCAGATCCAGTATTGTAAGGGTCCATTTTTAAGAAGTTTGGATTTGTCAATACTTCTTTAAAGTGATGGATGAAAAAGTGAACCTTTTAATCCTTTATTGGATATCAATAAGAGCCTGTGTCTGATTCTCAATTTGTTAGATTGATATTTGATCAGATAAACCAGAGCTCTGATACCAATTGTTGGATCAGTGGCCTCTTTATAACAGTTCAGAACACTTATGTGTTTGCAGTTTATATCAAAGTTATTTGCACAGCGGAATAGTAAATGTTCTAAGGTTAAAGTATCACTTTTAACAGGAGTTATTACTCCCCCTTTACTGAGCAGTTAATGAGAATCAATAAGCAATTGAAAGTATAAAGCAATAAATACAAGTTATGATTCTCAGATGTGAAATGGATAATAAGTTTAAAAGCCTTGAAGGATTTTCAATTAAAATCAAAGTAAATCACATATGTAAAATAGATGAATAAACTCATCTATTTATAGACAAAGTTACAAGACTGTTGTACTAAGTAATATATCTAAGATATTTAGCTAAGATATTATACTTAGGATAATGCTTACAACAGGCTGTAGCATTGAAACTTGATCTAAGACTTTAACAAAACATTATAATACTAAACTACTGAAGTATGAGTCGGTTCTGAAGATAAGATCAGCAAACTACTGATGAATAGACAAACTACTGATGAGTAGTTTTGTCTTCAGTAGTTCTGAAGTGAAGTGTCTGGTTAGACCTCAGAACTACTGATCAGTTTCTTCTTCAGTACTTTGTTCTTCTCTTCTTCAGTACTTGTGTTTTCCTCTTCAGCAGTTTCTTCTATACTTAGCAGAATTATGATTTGGACGAAGGTTATCAAAAGTGGTTTCTTCAATCCTCTTTGTCCCAACAGCTTTTCATTGTGTTTTTACGCAAATGAGTTTTGTATTTAGGTGTACATTGTGTTTTATTATGTTGTTCATTGTGTTTAAATCTATTATTCATTTTGTTTTAGTCTTCTCTTCATTATGTCTTTAGTGTCGTCCATTGTGTTTTATTAGATTGTTCATTGTGTTTTATAGCCTATTGTTCATTGCATATTTAATTGGTGCTCATTGTGTTTTATGTTATCTCCATTGTGTCTTACACAACTGGGTTTTCAACTTTTTTTTTTCAAAAGTATTCATTGTCTTTTAGTCTTTTATTCATTGTGTCCTTATTATGTCATCCATTGTGTTTTACACAACTGGGTTTTTGACTTTTTTTTCAAAAGTATTCATTGTGTTTTAGTTTTCTTTTCGTTTGGTCTTTAATATGTCGTCCATTGTGTCTTACGCAACTGGGTTTTCAACTTTTTTTTTCAAAAGTATTCAGTGTGTTTTAGTCTTCTATTCATTGTGTCTTTAGTATGTCATCCATTGTGTGTTTATTAGATTGTTGATTATGGTTTATACCCTATATTTAATTGGTGTTCATTGTGTTTTACATCCATTATGTCTTACGCAAGTGGGTTTTTGATTTTTTTTTCGAAAGTATAACAATATGGTACTCATGTTAAAGATAAAAAGACGCTCGATTTTATTGTATAATTTTTTTAAAAAAACGATGACGTATAAAAAAGTTACGGACATTTAAAAATGAAGGCGGAAATGGCATGTGACTTACACGTGCATATTTTTTTAACCAAATTACCCCTCCCACTTGTTTAATCCTTTAACACATGTCATTTTTAGTGGCTACTCACCCTTCTCATTTTTTGTAACCTTTGTAGAATAACCCAACCCTTTATATATAATATATTGGATATGAAACTTAACCCTAACCCTAACATTCTAAACATATCAACCTTCTAAACATATCAGCCGTCTCACACTTTACAGCCCCACCTCCCTTCTTCTCCACAACAACACCTCTAGCCTCCACAGCTCCGCAAGTATGACCACCTTTCTTATCGTTTTTTTTTTCACTATAGCTTTTTGGGTTTTTTTCTCTATAACTTGGTTGAATTGTGATGAATCATTATTAACTTGTTTTTTTTTGTGTTCATTAATGTTCGTTTATGTTCATTTGTGTTCGTTTATATTGATCATTTGTGTTCGTTTATGTTCATGAACTGTTTGTTTAGGTTTTAAATGAACGAACATAAACGAACACGACAAATTTCTTATTGAACGAACACGAACACAAAAATGTGTTCGATTATGTGTTTGTGTTCGTGTTCGGTTAAAGTTAAATGAACAAATACAAACATGCATGTGTTCGTTCAGTTCGTTTACAGGCCTAGTTGCAAGATGTCAATACGTAATATTTGTGTGATTTGCTAAACTATTGTGGTAACAACTTCCGTTACCTCATGACTTGCTTTCCGTTGTGCACTATCGGGGTGTGACAAATCAGGCGTATGAAGGCTTCATGCGCCTAGCATGTGTGCGTGTATGAGCTTCATATGCCTATCTGTCTAGGCGTATGAAGCCAGACCTATAAATACACCAAGTGTTGAACCATTTTGTAACTTTTGCCATTTCTATTCAAGTGCAGCGCAATTTGTATGTGTTTTTGTGTGTGTGCTCTCATATTATTATTATCTTCAAAACACTCACCTATAACAATTTTAACCATTTTGTGTGTGCGCTCTCATATTCAAGTGCAGCCCATTCTGGGGGACCAACATCTGAAGTTGGATCATCAAGAAGACGTGATCTTGGGAAAGAAATAGCTGAAGATGTCCCAGTTACTAAAGCAGCACCTGCAAGAGGTAATGAGTTTGACAGTGAGGATATAGAAGAAGAAGATCCTGAAGCCAGAGCTCTTGGCAAGATTGCTAACGAAGGAAAAGAGATGGAGAGAATCAGGCAGGCCTGCGAACTTGCGACACTACAGGAACGTGAGGTGCTGCGAAAACAAACAGAAGAGCAAATTGATTCCTAAGATACGGTGAGTATCGATGATTTGGATGCTGAACTAGAGGAAGAAAGACCTTCCCATAAACGTGTTGCTGCTAGTTCGAGCGGATCCTTGATGGCTCGACTGCCAAAGAAGAGAAAGAAAGCTTGCTAAAGAAAAATCTGTCACCATCGAAGAATAACTGCATCAACCACCCAACCCGAACAAACCAAAGCAACCAGAAATCTAAATCCAGAAAAACCAAAGCTACCAAATCAACAACCAAAACCTATGAAACCGCAACATCCACTCCCACACCATATATTGGAAGAACTGCAATCTTCACTGAGTTCGTCTCAGTTGCAGCTTTTATTCCAGCTACTACTACTACAACTGAACCATCCATCGAATCTGAGCTTCAGTGATTATTATCTGAAATCAAAGTCCCTCAATTTCAAACCTCCTAACCTACTGAACAACCTCCCTTCATGCTTTCCATATCAGTTGTTCCAGCCACATCAGCTGGTCCATCACTCCAGTCTCAGATTAACAACCTGGTGAGCATGTTGCACATGCAGGTTGCACAAAATCTAGAGAACCAACGTCGGATAGCCGAATCTGAACAACGAGATCGCCAGTTCCTGACCATCATCAATGAAACAAGGTCAGAAAATAGAAGATTATTAGCAACACTTGATGCGGTGATGCTCAAGCTATCCAACAATGAGCAAGGGATTTACTTGTTAACTGATTCTCGTGATGAAACAAGGAATCGTCTAGCCATTATCGAGTCAGAAAACCAGAAGTTGAAGTAGCGACTTGACAAATATCTCAACAAGCACAAGAGATTAACGTCTGGTAATGGAGATGATGGTGATGACAGTGATGATGAGGGAGATGATGATGAAGAGGAAAAGGAAGATGAGGAGGATCCCAGTGGGAGTGGTGGTGCTAAAGCTAGACAGACAAAAACGGCTGAGGCACAGTTCAGGGAGAGAAGAGCAAAGAAGGATTAGGATGAAGGTGGTGCATCTGGTACAGGAGAATCTTCCTCGCATCCAGGTCCAACAGAAGAGGATCTTCAGGTATTTAGGGAAGTCGTAGCATCCAAGCATTTGCCACTTGAATGGACGCAGGCTTTCTACAACATGTTTTTCACTAATGATAACAGGAACCCTGTAACAAAGCCGTATATGGATCTGGAGGAAGGTGAAATACCTTCATAGCCATCAAGAGAGGAGGTTGCCCAGATATTCAGTCTAACTTATGAACAGGTGGTTCCAACTGATAGTTCTAAAAAATTTAATGAAGATGACCCGTTGGACGATATCCAGATCGAAGACATCATAGAAGAAGAATACCCGGAGTATGTCCAAGAAAATGAAGAGATTCGTGTTGAGATCCCTATGCCTACCTGCCAAGATTTTGATGTGATCGATAGATGGTTGAAGTCACAGCCACTTGAAGATGAACCAGAGACAAATGAAGAAAGAAAGAAAAGGGTTCAAGCGGCATGTGAGGCGTGGTACTCAAGAAGAAAGCCCGAGCTAACTCAAGCTAAGAAGGTTAGCCAGGAATGGAATATCATGTCTGGTAACATTGTCAGCTGAATGTTTCTAGGCGTATGAAGCCTCATACGCCTGGCAAAGGTACGCGTATGAAGCTCATACGCCTGAAGGCTTAGGCGTATGATGCTGAACTATAAATATCCTCATGCCTTAGTCATTTTGAAAATGTTGCCATTTATATTCAAGTGCAGCCCATTTTTTTGTGTGTTTTTGTGTGTATGCTCTCATATTATTATTATCTTCAAAACACTCACTTATAATAACTAACCGGATTGTTGATTCCACCTTCAATCCGATACGTGCGTGATACTAATATCTTGTCTGAATCCAATCTTACAAATCTAATAATTCAAGGGTTGTGATTTACATTGTCCCCAAAGAATTTAAATTACGTTAAAAACAAGTGAGGAAATGACAAAACTCGAAGAACTACTATTGCTGACTTTTAAGCCCATTTGCCTCACGATTTTTGCACCCGTCGTAACCTTTTCATGCATTAATATTTTCTAAAAAAGTGAAACCATAAAAATGAGCTGTTGATTCTCTTTGATTTAAGTAGGTTAATTTTTACTAGAGTTTTTAAAAAAAAAATTAAAATCTTTATTTTACAAACTACATGATTGTGTAATTTTGTATAATGTTACGTTATATTTGTCAGTACGTAATTACGTATGCATTTATCTTTGAAACAAGAATATATAATAATAGAATGATATTACATTATTTTGTACCGTTAAGTGATTATGTATTTATACGTAATTACGTAACACTACGTCATCACGTATTATTCTTGTATATTTTGATAGACCAATATACCACTAAAAGTACATATGTCAACTTTTTATGATCTTCTATACTCCACACAAATTTTATATCTTCTGCAACAACCTTCCCGTCTATATTTACACACCATCTTACATCATGCAATAGAACTTAAATGTCAAAATGACAAATAAAGTCAACAGTCGGTAACAAAACTTGAAGTCAATGAAATTAATTCATTAAAAAAATGAGTCATGCACGAATGCCACATGTACAACTTTATTTGATACAAGTATAACGTCTAAGAGTACATGTATATTATGTAATAATAATAGTTTTGTACCATAGAATACTATTCTACACTATTAATCAAGTCCCGAGCATTAGAAGTGATTTATTATAAGCAAATACGAACGAAAAAAAAACATTACTCTTTAAATGAATAATTCGTATGCTAATTGCTTGTTAACACATTGTAGTATTTTTTTTTTTTTTTTCTAAAACAACCGTATGATTATTTGCAATAGGAACCATCCGCTATCGGTTTTACTTAGACATCACAAAAAATGATGCGATGTTAACTGTTACAATATAGTTTTCAGGAATTTTCCATGTTTTTAACGGTAGATTAATTATATACTAAAAGGGAATATAGTTTTAATTTAATCCACATATCTAATTTGGGTCAAGATAATGACAAAATAGTTGAAAATATTACATGTTACAATAAATGTTTAGAGTGAGCACAATATTACATATTACATCACTACATTACGAGGTCTTCAACAATAAAAAGAAGTTGCCCATCCCCATATGTTCGATCAACCTTTTCTTCTTCCTTCCTTGGATCATAAGAGTTCTGTCGTTAATTGCGAGTAGGAGACACTTGACTTGTATTAGTTTATGTTCATTCAATATATACACATTTTGCGGTTTTATCATACGTTATTTGTTGTGCAGAAATGGATGAGATGCTTGTTATTGTTGTGGATGGTTCATTAAATCTATCTTCTCATTGGGATACCGTAAACACAGTACTTGAGAGCATTGTCAGGTATAAAACTTTGCTAACAATTTTATTTCATGTCGACGTTATAGAAGATTACTATGTGAAACTATTTATTTTTTATTGAAACATCCGTACAAGTTTTTTGCTACAAGTCTTTGTTTATTTTATTGTATGCATTTGTTTAATCCTTTTTGGATTCAAAATTCCCGAAAGCATAGTTTACTATCGATAAAATTACAACTAAAGATCTAACACACACTTGTTTAACAGTTATCCATTTACATGATAATATCTTTTTTATATATCACATCTCTCTATCTCTCAACGACATTTGATTTTGCTAGTTTTTTTTCTTTTATAATTTAGTTTATAGTTTCATTTTATAATACAATGCAAATCTCGCAAATTAACATCAGTTTATAAATTTCTAAATTAATTA
This sequence comes from Ambrosia artemisiifolia, assembly GCA_032199755.1. Lineage (NCBI taxonomy): Eukaryota > Viridiplantae > Streptophyta > Magnoliopsida > Asterales > Asteraceae > Ambrosia > Ambrosia artemisiifolia. Next base: position 16,934,495 of record CM063523.1, read on the forward strand.
ATAATTAAAAAAAATAGTAATACACACATACATTTTTATTGATCAAAGGGCGTAAATGTATCATTTTTTTGTGATTATAATATAAAGTCATTCTTTTTCTAAAAATAGTAAATACCTTTTGTATTTTATAAAATCAAAATAATACAGCAGTTAAAAAAAAAAAGAAGAAGAAGAAGATAGCTAGGGTGTACAAGAGGGATTCCAAATTGTGTTGACTTTTGTCATTAAATTCTAGTTTCACTTTTTGAAATCCACACAAAAACAACTTTTCTACCCGTAATCATTTTAAAAAAAATTGTATATAATTAACTAGTATTTTGCTCGTGTTCACGTAAGTCTCGCTCGACTGATAGTTAGAGGGTATAAGAGGATTCCACTTTTTGCCCCATGTGTCTATGACGTATCAAGTAGACATAAATCCAACTCGATTGATTATACATTATTTTTATGCAAAATTTGCAATCGTTAAGTTTAGCTAACATCACTTCAAAAAACTTTGAACCCTATGCGTACGTTGTGGCGTGTTAACACACAATATTTAAAACGAAACATAAAACGAAAAACTTGCGAAAGATAAAAAATATGAGGGACTAAATTTAAAAGTAAAAAGTATTGAGGTTAAATTACAAAAGATAAAAAACTTTGGGTTAAAAGCAAAATATGAAAAGGGTTAAATTGCAAAAGATGGAAACTTTGGAGTTAGAAATGAAAATGATTTTAAAGAGGTTACGTTACTAATGATGAAAACTTTGAAGTTAGAATCGAAAATTTAAATTTTTTTAAAAAAACTCCCAATCCAAAAAATACAACACAAAGATGCACAAACAAACTTGCTTGTTACAGTTTTCATTTTCATAATAAAACCATATATATTCTCTTTATTATGAGGTGACAATTCTATAGTAGCGTTTAGTATGACGAAATGAAAGGGGAATGGAATGAATCATTACGAGGTAATGAAAAATAGTGTGTTTGGTTGGTTAAAGAAATGGAATCACTCATTCCACAAGGCATTCCATTCCCTCAAAACCATTCCATCCACCCCCTATGTTTTTTTTTCATTCCATCATTCATTCACCCTTTACTAACAACACCAGAACCCACCACCACCCACCACTATCGTCACTACCCACCACCACCACCCACCACCATCGTCACCATCCACCACCACCGCCGTCACAACCCATCACCGTCGCCCACCACTCAACACCCTGCCGCCACCAACCACCGCCACCCACTACCTTCACCCACCTACCACCACTGCCATCCAACACCACCCAACGCCGCCCACCACCGTCACCCACCCACCGCCGCCACCCACCACCACTCATCACCGCCGCAGTTGCTACCCACCACCGCCACTACTCACCATCGTCACCATCCACCCACCATCACCGCCATCCACCTCCACCCATCACAACCGTTGACACCACCCACCACCGTCGTCGCCACCTACCACCACGCTACCCGCCACACACCACCGTCTACACCACACACCACCACCTACCATCATCGCCACCAACCACCAACCACCTACCACCACGCTACCGCCAAACACCACCACCTATCCAACAACACAAAGTAATGTTTTGTTTCATTCCTACATGGCAACCAAACAAGACATGGAATGATAATGATCCATTCCATTACCTTGTCCATTCCATTAACTCGTCCATTCCATTCCTTTATCCATTCCATTACCCTCATACCAAACTGACCCTAAGGGTAATAAAGAATTGTGTGATACACAAAATGGCTAATTTTTCTTTTGCTTGAAAAACTTCATTCATTTAGCTAGACTTTCAAAGACAGTAGCAATGGCAATGAGACTAATCCCGATATTTTTTCCCTAGAAATTGGAGGATTCTATTGATCCAAGACCTGTGTATATGTTGAGCTAGGCCTCCCCCGCATTCACTTAAGGCCAGAAAGAATTATCTTACCTTTTTCTTCTGTCAGTTCCTTTCTTTGAAAATCAAGGATGAAGCTAGAATGTGGAGTACGGACTTATCATGCTTCCCAATTCCACTAACATAAAAAGGGTTTACTTAACACCTGAGAGATTTCATAGTTTTTGAGCTACACCAAATTATCACTAAAATATTTACAATCAGATTGTATCCAATGGGGTACTGATATAATACACACCTACACCCAACTTTGCACCCTTAGTTTTTACATTACAAATTCGAAAATGTAAACGACACCCAATTCTCCCAACCCAAATTATTCTTTTTAGATCTATTTTTTACCCAGAAAAACACCCTCTCTTGTACTTCATCAAATAACCTGTCAAGTGGTGTTCTTTTGCCAGCAAAGACGAGTTCTTTCACACTTTCCAAATAACCCAACATGTGACCAAAATTATCGCATGCACCACACTCTTCTTAAACTCAGCCACGGCCAAATGGTTATCGAGCTACATCAAGTCCCTCACTTTAAAAGCAAAAATCTACTGAATATTGCCCCAATTACTTACCATTTGCCACATGATAGTTGCTACATAACATTAAATAAACAAATGGTCAGCATCTTCTTCTAGCTCAAAGTCTGCAAAGTTTTGATCCTCCGTGTATGTTTCGGTTCTTCAGCCCAATCAACGTAGACAATCGATCTTGTTCTGCTCCAACCAAAGACTCTAATCTTTTATGGTAGCATGGAACCGCCTTTTTAACCATCAAATTCCTACATGAGGCAACCAAAAATAGCCGATCTGCACATAATTCCCAACCCCAATTGTCTTGTTGAGACCTGGCTAACTAGTTGCTCACACAAATTCAAATCCCCTCGCTCCTTGTTGCTGCAAGGTTCTCATTTACGCCATGCGTTGATCTCCCTTTATATTCAAATGATTAGAATGAGGATATTTGATGTGAGAAGGATTATGAATTGACATGTAGCAATCATGTTTTGGATTTAGGAATGATGTTTTGGGTTGTTTTGGCTTAAAAAACACTAAACACAACAAGTTACAACAATTTAAAACACAATTCAATGTATTATAGTCATTAAATTTAAAGCATAACTAAAACACACTAGTAAACACTTAAAACACATTGCTTAATGTTCTTCGCATAGTGTTTTTAAGTTTTAAGCCTAAAATACTTTGTTTTTGGTTTTTAATTGTTATGGTTGGTGTTTTTCTAGTCAAAACAATCCAAAACATCATGAATTAGTCTAAAAATGATGCATATTGATCCTTCTCACACTTCTCACAAAAACCTATTTTTCTACAAGACCCCTACCCTAAATATATGTATTACACACACACACACACACCTAAACCTATATTCCATGACTATAATATATTGCATTGTGTTTTAAATGTTGTGTCTTGTGTTTTTCAAACCAAAACCACCCAAAATATCATTCCTAAATCTAAAACATGATACCTGTATGTCAATTCTTAATCCTTCTCAAACTTCTCAAGATATATGCCCTTTCTACACAAACCTAAACATACACACACACACCTAAGCCTAGGCCGAGTACTCGGTGAGTCATCTCCAAGTACTCCGCAACTATAGCCGAGTACTCACAACTCCCAAGTCATCCGAGTTGGCACCGCCTAACGTGTGTATATACATTAAGGTTTAGGTATATGTAACATAAGAAATACGTATGGGGTTAGCTATATATATATATATATAGGTTTGTACACTATGCATGTCTGATATACACAAACACACACACATGTGTGTGTACATAGTTACTAGGAAGTCTATTGTACTTACTTGTGAATACCCGTCAATGCGTTTTTATAGTAGTTAAAAAGTTCCCCCACATACAAAATAAATCAAGTATATTTTGTGATAAGTTACAACAATTGCGGCGGAACTTTGCATTAACACAAAAACACGTTGCATTAACATGCATGCACACACACTTATTCATATTAACATGTATGCATGCACTGACACACACACACATGCATGTGCACGCAAACACACATATACTAGGAATGATTATATATATTGTACTTATATGTGACTACCCTACAACGTGTTTTTACGTTAGTTAAAAAGTTCCCCCACATAAAGAATAAATCAAATAGATTTTACGATATCTTATAACAATTGCGACGGAATTTTGCATCCTGCTATATTTGGGGAAATTTATTGTTTTCGTTAGTCCGCCACACATGGTTTGCCTCGTAGTATAGCTGGTAGTATTACTGTATATGGATATTAGTCCGAATCCCATCGCTAAATTGGAATGGGAACAATTTACGACGGATTCTTTCAATCACAAGACCGTTGTGGATTTTCGACGAATTTAGTTTGTCAAAGTCCATCGCAATACATTGATGTAGTGAGTCCAACTTGGCCACATGTGGGTATGGGAGAATACTATTAATAGGTTACATGACCATGTATATATAGCTTGTTAGATCTTTTCATGTGTAGTTTAAATTTCGAATGTAGAACTTCGGTTTCAATTTGGAAGAAAATGTAAAAGTTTATGCAAAAGATAAATTAACTAAATCACATACTATATTGTGTAGTTAAGAAAAAAAGGAAAAACCTTATTTAATCTTAATTTTGATTTAAGATTGATAAATGACAAGTCATAGCACTTTTTCAACTACACTTTTACCAAATGTACAAACTCATGTAATCTAAGTATCCAACCCAGTATAAAAACTGTTTAGGCTGACTTAGTTTGCATATAAAATCTATCACTTGACCATCAATTAGAGTTCATGTTACCAAAATGGATCTTGTGTATGTCTAGACTGTTCGCCATCAATAGTTTAACCAAGTTTCAATCAAAGTATTGGGTCATTTATGTATAGTTAGTTTGGTGTCGAAATTGTGTTATTTAGGAGTCAAGAGGGTCAAGATGACGCTTAGTAAAACTTGTAGAAGGTTGCGTCGGTTCATTTAAAGAACATGATGTTACCTCAAGGTCTATGTATGCGATGCTTGTAACATTGAACAACCGAAGGAAACGTAGTAAAATTCAATTAATGGTTGTGTTTTTGATTGATTGATATCATTCCTGGATATTGTAATCTTGTGTTATACATAGAATCCAACTTCTAAATACTTGTGTTCTACATAGACTCCGGGTTTATTAATATCTTAACTGATAATTTGTAATACCAATAGGTTACTCTATCCACTTTACAGTAAGTGTTTATGTTAATTAAAAATATTCAAAGGGATAAATTCTAGCTTTAGAGTTTAGACCATGAGACATTCCTGTTACAAAAGTAGAAGACAGTATATATATAATTCTAAATCCTTGAGTTTATATAGTAAGATTCTACATTGAATCTAAATTGGTGTAACTGTGATATTAATGTAGGAGGTTTTGCACGAACGAGGCATCAACTTCTTCGGTATAGTTATTCTCTTTTATCCCAGTTAAATGTAACCATTTTGTTAATTTAATCGCTTCTAAGCATGTTCAAAAAACCTTTTAGGCTCCGTCGGTCAAGAAATATAATCTAAGTCTCATCGTTAATGCTGGCATATATGATTTTGCTCAATCTGATGGAAAGATAAGACTGGATTCATTTCTACATTCTATGTCAACTTTAAACCTTGAAGAAGATAGTCCTCTAAGTAATTATGGAGTCAGTGAAGGGCTCTCTTTAGCATTGGAGGCAAGTATAATAGTGCTTATGTTTCTAATTAAAGCCATGTGTTTCACATGCTTACCATGATTAGTTTTGGTTTGCAGTTGTTCCAACTTGCAAAATATGAACAACAAACACATTTCTCTTGGAAACAGCATTGTGTGCTTGTGACGGCAAATCATCCCTCTCCGGATGCTAAGAATCTAGCACGTTCATTCATTGAGGTCATCGTTCAGACGCCATTTATTCCTTCGTTTTTCTTTTCATCACAATGTACTAATGTTGTGTTATATGTAACCAGTCTTCTGTCTCATTGTCTATCATTTGCCCAAAAGATTTGTCGTCGGCTGATAATTCTATTGATGATGCGGTATGTAGGAATCAATGGCTTTGTGGTTTGTGGCACTTGTAAGTTTTTTTCGTACACTGGACTTAGAAACTTTTGTCATTAATTGCAGGATAACATAGTTCAATATCCATTGACCATTGCCCTCGAACATCCTCGGATTCTTCTTTTCATTTCTGAAAAATTCCCAGAGGCTCGGGATGCGCTTGATAATTTTACAACAGACAACAATTCCTATGCTACTTTTTTTGGTAATTATGTCTATTGTTTTTGCAGCATGTTTATCTTACATATACTTGCATATATCTTGCTTCCAAAGGACATGATCATTAGCTTATTTTCACAGATGAGGAGGTTAGTCTCCTTGAAAAATTTTTATCCCAAACACAGATGATACAGCAGAATGAAGATGAGAACATGCAGATCCTATATGATTCTATGCTAGACTCAAGTATTAGTGGTGAAATGTTGCCGTTGGAGCCGATCTCACATGTCCATGATGGTAAAAGCTTCATTAACAATCCATTGCATATTTTTGTTTATGAACAAACTCAAAACTCTTCGCCTTTGTTCCAAATGCGAACGATCATTTCATTGACTGGAAAACTCAAAACCTCTACGCCTAAGTACTGTCTTTTTACTGATTTTGCATCATATCTATATGTATGCATGTCAGCCAAGAATCTCATAATCAACAAATGTCATCATTTGATACAAGGAGGGATAAATAAAGTTTCTTAATCAGGAACCAGCATGTTAAATGTCTTCTTTTTCCATGATCTAAAAACATTTTATTAATATTTTCAGGATAAAATTTTTAAACTAGGAAGTTATTATGCCCATGCTTAGCTCCTCATCAAGATACATTCTTGTTCAGATTTATTTAATAACATAAAAAGAAATAAAATAATGTCAGTTTAATAGAAAGAAACTTAATATTATTTAGTTCTAGACAACAACCTAAAGCTTTGTGTTTGTCGATATCAGTCTTAGGTGACAATTTCATTAACCAACAAGGAATGCAGACTGAGTTTTTGCAAGATGAACTGAATATATTCGGAGAATCATTTCAATTCAGTCCTGATGAAATGGTAAGTATATGACTCGATCTTATGTTGATTTTAATTGTTTCCAAATCAGTAGAACTGTAACTTGGTTACCACTCTTGATCAGGAGGTAAACAATTTGATTTCAAGAGATATATGCCCTTTTCAAGATCCACAATCAAATTCCGTTGCGCAATCCAATGATTTTAGTATGAATGAGCAGATTGACATGGATAGACTCTTAAGTTCTCAAGTGTGTATTAATGAAGAAATGTTTATTTCTTCAGCAAACCACCCCTCTCAAAGCAGTATTCTGAAACCGAATAACTCATTTCATCCGTCGACCTCTTTGTTATTACAAAATAATCCAGAATACATGCTTAACTCATCGAACTCTACGATGTGGACACCTAGAACAGATGCTATCAGATCAGATAATGTACCATGGTCCAGCAGTTTAACAACCAGCAACAGTACTAGCGGCACGAAATCTGTGTTCTCAACAAATATGCAAAGACCTAGCGTTAATACTAGCTGTGGAAATATGGTGGTTTTAGGCGAGATGAATCGAATTCCTAGTATGTGTTACCCTACTACTAACATATACAATAAAGGCAAGAAGGAGCTTCTAAGCACCAAAGCACCAGGATCCAGAACCAATCATATTGTGACTTCAAGGACCACCAACGTTTCATCGTCTAGAACTTCATGTCATTTGAATCTGTCCCAGATCGCAGCAAGCCCACTGTTGTCTTCTAGTCGTATATCGCCTACAATGTTTTCATCAGACGTGGTGTCCGGAAATATCAAGGCTTGGGAGGTAATTGATTTGACCTTGCTCAAATTAGTTATATTCAGCCTGTTCTTTTCGCAATGTCTATGATCTACTTAATACGCGTTTTGGTTAAATTATAGGGATCCATAGCTTCAAGGGGATCCGGAGTCACCATTTTCATGAGCAAACTTGTGGTAAGCACATCGATCAGGGTCTACCGTTTATAAAAATAGGTTCTAAACGAAACGGTTTATGAATTTTCTTTTCCTTGATACAGGCATACAAGAATAATACAATCTCCGAAAAGTAAGAATGTAACGATAGTCATGATCAACATTCTATATAATTATATAAATACATTGACAAATATTTGAATACTAATCGTTTTTCTAGGATCTTCGCAAACTGGCCAAAGATGATGCAACTTGACCATCTTGTACCTCGCACACAACGCCATAACAGGTTCCAGATCTATGCACAATAAATAGGTTCATATTAAAACTTAGCATTAATGTTAATTGGTTTTTGTTGATTAGTCCAACTCAGGCAAACAAAATACCTCTTTTGTTCAAAGTGCTAGATTCATCCCCAATATGGGATCACATGAAACAGAAAAATCTGGTAAGCAAACTAATTGTTTCACCTAGCATTATTCCTTATAAGATCTGCCAAGTGTTACTGTTTTAAGACCTTGTAATCTTTTGATGCCAGTGTGGCTATGTCGCCTTGCCTGGACAAATGCTTAAACTTTGGATTTCTGAGGACAAGAGTGGTCTTATGGGCACATTATATTACTTGAAAGGGTGAGTCATTGGTTTAACTATACGATATTCTTCTCTTTTTTGTGTTTGTTTCGCTAACTAAAGGTGTTGTTTTGTTTAATTATTTGTATGTTTAGTTGAAGACTGATTCAAATCATCAGTAGCCGTTACAAGTTGTCGAAAGGAGCTGGTTCAAAGTTGTGTGTCTTTAGTTTGTGCATGTATTTAGTAGTATTTCTGGAAAAATGGAGTCTGTTTTTGCTTTCTTTTTTCGTTTTCTGTTTCCTTTCGTTTGATTGTCTGTTTAAGCAGTATGTTGTTGTGAATGAACTAACTTGTTCTGGAATTATCAACTATCAAGTGTGTTTGTGTGTAATCTTTGATATTCCAAAATTGTGGCATTTGGAGCTTACCAATCTATTCAATCAATCAACACAACTGGTGACCGGTAATCAAGAACCGGCTTCTGATAAGGCAATTCGTTTACTTTGATTTTCCTTTTTGGTCTTGGAACCAACTGGGGCGATTTCTGTTTTCACTTTACTTCCTAATCCAGGCGATCTTTCTGGCTTAAATTCTAATCTCTGCAACCTTTCTTTCGAATCTGAATTTTCGCTAATTACTTCGTCAATTGCGACCTTCTTGCACTGCCTTAATCGGAACACTAATTACACCTCAATCTCGTCTGATCCTCGTCTTCCTCCTATTAACACTTCTGATTGCCTTTTGTCCATCGATTCTTACATTTGATTTCAGTCTTCAAGAGCCTTAGGCTTTGATACCAGTCGTTGCCCAAAATTATTCAAACAAGTAATAGAATAACAACCTATGATTAACGAATTGTCTCCATGTAGGGTTACACCGATTCGATTAAGTACACAACTAAACATAGTTTTAACTACGAGGGTGTTTGGGATTGATATTTCAGAACAACTTCTGCGTTTTGGAAAAGCAGGGGTGAAGCTGCTTTTATATTATTACGTTTTGGTAGCCTAAAAATTCATTTCAAAACTCAACCCCAAACACTAAAAACTGATTATTTGCGATTTCAAAACACAATAATCTAAAAATCCATTTAAAAACGCAACCTCAAACACCCCCTACATAAAATATATTTGACATGAGCTGTACAACCAAACAGCTTTAGGTGTTCTAAATTAGGTTTCTTTTCAAAGATTTTGTTGGTGTTCGGATCAGGATGTATGCTTAATGTCGTACACTTTCTCCCTACACAGCCATCGAGATAGCTTCATAGCCTTTAGAATTGATTTATTCGCACCAATGGTTTGGTTTAGGCATTCAACAGCACCATTGTGTTATGGCTCTTAGAAACCGATTTTTTTCATTCTTGTTGCAGCCCTACAGCCTTGTTTGGTGGTGTTTCTATATATACATGGCTGAATTTGGGAGAGGGCCAGGTGGACGATGGCCCAAGGGATGTAGTAGAGTGATTATCTTGATAATAGTAGAGTGAGCCTGCTATTGGATAATACTGAAGCTGCTGTTGTTTATGTCCCTGTTTGGTGAGTACCATGCTGATAAAAGCTTCCCTGAGCTACTCAAACAATCCGTTCGGATACAAACTGCTGTACACGATCGAATAACCAGACAACAGCTTGCTGCGGTCAACTGCAGACCTGCTGCTGCACTTGGTCATCGCTGCTGATGAGGATCGGCGCATGATCTGATCTGACTGATTTTATCACTTGTATAGATACAGTACAAAAGAGTTACAGAAATCTCACAATCGCTCTAGTTGATCTCACACGTAAAAAAATAAAAATAATAAATAAATAAAATAAAAAAATAAAAAATAGACATAGTTTTATCTAAAAAAGAGCATGATAATATTGAATGGAATCAAAATTTACTGGATGTTGGGTATCTTGGGTCAGATCAGAACTGGAAGTATTCATGTTATGACCTATATGCTGAAGTGTGTGGGGTTATTATTGCTGCATAAAGGGTGATTCATGTTTTTGGCTTCTGTTGACAGAAGACATGTCAACTTAAGTCAATAGTCATATGCATTTACAAGAATATGGATCTTAAGTTTGGTCAACAGAAGTCAACAAGATAACAACTGGGAGTTGCTGATGTGTTGTTAGGCTGCTGATATTAATAGTGTGAAATTGGTCAACAAGCACGAATTTAGAATTAATTCTTGTGAATTAATATCCATAAAAGAGAGACGTCGTAAGGTGATCTGTACGACTGTATCCTATAAGTATTGATATGATTTGCCTTATGCTAACGAAAAGACAAGATAAATAATAAAAGTTCTAAGACAATGAAATAATAAAATGGACTATAGTTATAAGATTTGTATACAAAAACAATGAAATGTCAAATTCTTAGATATGCTATTAAAACATTTGTACTCATATATTTTTCTTTTGCTCAACAAAATATAGCAAAAAGATTTTATAATACTAGCTACTATCTATGCATCATGTACAAGTAACCGCTCATCGATATTAACACGACAAATAGGGCATTTTTTACACTTCTGAGAACATTTACTGCACAAATAGAGGTCATAATAAATCATGATAATAATTAGAAAAAAAAAAGTAAATAAATAAAAGTAAGGAGAATGAAGAGTACCTGCAAAGGACCCAATGGCGGCATGGAAGGAGTACTACGCTTAATTCTCTATCAAAGCAGACCCGACACAAAACTTTTTCCTGGCATGAGTTATTTAAATCAGATTCAAAATGCCACGATATTCATATTACAAAACTAAACAAATGAATATATATATATATATTTTTTTTTACATTTTGGATTCTTTCATACTCTTGTTGGCTGATATTTGTGATTTCGGTCTGCTCACAAAGTGCAGCTTGAAGTCTACAAACCTGAAAGGATGAATAAACAGTTGGTCAATTAAAGAATAACTTTTTAACCGCTAATCACCATGCCTATATATTGTTGTAAATGATAAAAATAGAAGACTTTGCTGATGAATAAAGAGAATAAAAAGCTGGTTTTACCTCTTCAGCGAGATCCTTTTTCGGCAGTTTCTTTACTACTTCAGGTGGATATCCACTGAAAGTGTTATAACTGTGCAGAAATTAACATATTGAGAAGCTATATCAAAGCATGTTAAAATAGTCACTTACGTAATTGTGCCACATCAGCAGCCCAGTTGCTATTTACAGGTTTTGCGTCAATCTCTATTTGTATTAGTGTCAAGTCAAAAAGGTTTTAGTAAAAACATTGAACAGGTCAAATAGTCGAAAGGGTCAAACAGGGTGAAACTCGTACAAAGTATATTATTAATGCATATAACCTCTAAACTTGATTTTGTATTATTGTGTACTATTGTTTGGGTAATCATAAAAACATACTAGTTTTTGAAAGAAAATTATACGGGTTTAAAGGTTCACCCGACCCGTTAAGACACATTCTGAATTATGACCCGTTTCAGCACAAGCCCATTTTTACCCATTACCAAACCATTTGTGTTCTTGAAATTTTATTTTACTCGAACGTATTTTTTTAAGTATTACAGTGTTAATAATACCTACCCGGATGCGCCAGCATGGTAAAGCCGTGCTTGTTCTTCTCGACTTTCTTCATCAATGGACCACCAACCAAGCAACCTATGCATAAAATATATCATAAAGAAAACACAACTTGATAAGTGACTTTGACTAAGGTTTGGTCAACACTCTATAATATAAATTCTTCTGATGCCACATTGTTTACCTAGAGCCACCGTACCAAAACCCTAAGCAGTCATGAGCTTCAGCAGATAAGTCTAAAGATCGTCGCCCTGTTTGGGGCCCAGTATTTAGTAAGTTGATATATTCGTCCACCAATTTAGTTGCTGAAAAGATAACTCCGGTTCCTTGCAGTACAAGTAAAGGAGAGAAGACAATGGGTAGAGAGATAAAACTAGCAGCACCAGGTTTTCTCTGAAACTCGAAATGACTATAACTTACATTCAAGGGTATTTTTCAAGGAATTTAAAGAAACTAGATTCTTGAAAACAGTTTATTGCATATAAAGGTGAAAGTTTGGTCTAATTTGCATATAACTTACAAGTAACCAACTTTCTCTCACACATCCAAAAACTTGGTCTAATTTTGTATTAGGAGTAATGGAAATAAATAATCCCCCCAACTACTGACTATTGGCCAATAACAGTCCCAACTACGAAAATAACCACTAGCGGTCCCAACTTTTGACATATTGGCCACCAATGGTCCCAAACTAACTAAGGCTAACACCGTTAGTGTGATGCTGACGTGGCATGCTTAGGTGGCAAAATTATCCTACGTGGCATCCTACATGGTATCTTAGGTGGCAAAATGATCCTACGTGGCAAAAATGATCATACGTGGCATCCTACGTGGCATGCCACGTCAGCATCACACTAACGGAGTTAGTGATCAGACTAACGGGGACCATTGGTGGCCAATACGTCGAAAGTTGGGACCGCTAGTGGTTATTTTTGTAGTTGGGACTGTTATTGGCCAATAGTCAATAGTTGGGATTATTTATTTCCATTACTCCTTTGTATTACAAGTAACCAACTTTCTCTCACACATCCAAAAACTAACAACGAAAAAAAGAGAATATTTTTCTGAAGGATTTATGAGTGTGAGGCTTTTAATCAAAATTATTGAAACGTAATGGTTTTTTTTTCGAGGCAAAAAGATGATGGTTACCTAAGATAGAAATAGAACAAAAGTTGGTAAGCCTTTTTATAAATTTACCCATCCTAAAGTGGTACAAAATTAAACAATTTTTGAACATACCTCTAAGTGCATACAAAGAAGTATTTGAAACACAATAATGGGAACTTTTGTTATGTGACCACCGAGATATTGCAATCGGTGTATTCTATCCTCAGGGATATTATTTGAAGAATCCAATAGGTCACTATTCCAGTAATGGTATCTAATATCTGATGATGAGGTGGCATAATGTGATTGGTGATTTCTATGAATAGCTGGATTAGACCACTTTTTGCAAACAAGAAATGCAAAGCACTCTGCAATTCTGTGGAGAACAAAATGCAGCAAATGAAAACATGCAAGTAAGCTAACAAGGTAACCCACTCGGGTCTCATTTCTGTTTCAGGTAACATTTCATAAAAAACATTATTTTGCTGAATTCACACAAGGGAAAACTGCACAAAATAGTAACAACTTTAAAAAGTGTTCCAATTGGGTCACTCGTACGTTTTTTGTCACAATTAAGTCACTTAACATTCAGATCGAGCGTTGTTGGAGTCTTTAATTGGAACACATTTGAAGCTTGGTTACTATTCTACAAAGTTACCCCTAAAAATTACCCTGATGAGAACATCTTTAATGTTTCAAGTCTTTTTGTGGATGTGAATCAAACTGTTATACCCAAAACAGAATGCAGACCAAAGTTTGTTACCTTTTTATACCATTTGTCAATTAAAAAAGAACAGAAATTTTGCCAACATAAGGACAATACCCGAAATTTATGAACAAGTCCCACCAGCCTAACGCGCCTATATCACCTGCTAAATAAAAGTAATCTAATCAGAATGTTGTAAAGCATTCATTTCTTTCTCAAATATAAAGGGATGTCTTGTAGGTACAATGACGGCTATTCTAAACAACAATTTAAGTAGATAATGTGGGAACCGCATAAACACTTGTAGATAGTGTTTTAACTGTGGTACATAAGCAGATTATGTAACCGCATAATCCACTCTTTCCTCACTCATTATATGTGTTAAGCACTAACTAGTAATAAGTAGAGAACAACATAAGAACTTGTAGTTAGCTAAGCAGTTAATGCGGTGGGAAATCGAATATCGGTCAAGGGCCGATATTTGATATATAGGTTCTAAGCAGTCAATATCGGTGGGATATCGGTTATCGGACCCTCACCGATATTCGGTGGCAAATATCGGTACCGATATTATAGGTGATATTTGCCGATATGCCACCGATATTTTGATTCTCATATATCGGTTATAGCGCCGCATTTCCAGGTTTTGCTTTTTTATAGGCCAAATCTTGGTTTAAAAAAGCGCGCCTGGGGCGCACTTTAAGCGTTTGAGGCGCGAGGCTCCATGAAAAACGTTTTTTTTTTTGCCAAAAAGCGCTGAACTACATGAGGCGCCGCCTCGAGCGCTTGAGGCGCGCGCTACAGTAGCGCCTCAGCCCAAAAACCCTTTTAAACTGCTTTATTTGGCCCGCTACAGTAGTGCCTCGTCGTTTTTATGTTTTGAATATGCTTTTTAAGTGTTCAAGGGTGTTTTATAATCATGTTTTTGTGCTTATGATTGATTAACGTGTAGAAAATGTCATATTGACATATATAAATATTTTTTTATAATTTTTTTAATATTATACGTGAAGCTCTCGCCTCACGCTTTAAGCCCCGCGCTTCGGATTTTGGACCCAAAACGCCTCGGAGCGCCTCGCGCTTTTTTAAACCAAGGGCCAAATTACAATAAAAGCCAATAATAATCATTTTTTCGGAATAAGCCCATAAATATTAAGAGTCCAACTACCCAAAAACACTTCCAAAACCCTAAACTGGACAAATTTGTCTCTCCTACGTCTTTTACCATTCGTCTGTGACTGCCATCAAATCTGTAACTATTATATAGTATTATGTTTTAGGTTATATATAGATAACATTTCAAATATTGACACTTTGGAGTCTTGACTTTTGATATTACTATTAATAATTTAGTATTATATATGACTATGTTTAGGTTTTATATTATGTTAATATATAAATATTAAAATTCTACATGATATTAAAATTACCAATATCCCGCCGCAATAACCTATATATCAAATATCGGCCCTTGACCGATATTCGATTTCCCACCGCATCAACTGCTTAGCTAACTACAAGTTCTTATGTTGTTCTCCACTTATTACTGATTTTGTATTGAATGCGGCCCTATATATATTACGTAGTAATATAGTCATTTGAGAATATTACCACATAGCTTCAAAAGCGTGAACAAGGTAGCGGCAATGAAGAAGATCATGGAAATACATATCCAAAAATGCTAAAAAGAAAGATCAAAATGCTAGTTAGTAGTAGTATTCAATAATTACGAGCAAGATTCATGCTAACATAAATATCCATTACAAGAAAAATGCACAACTTCATTAATTTTATTTTTTAGCACATTGAGTGTAATTTATGAAAGCGATACTAGCAAAAGCAGTGTGACTTACAGGAAGAGTCTCCCATATCGCTTCATCAGTCAAATGTTCTTCATTTACTGGTAGTAAGGCCTTGCACATTCTGTACATATTACAAATCTTGTTTTCAAATTATAGGGTTATTTATGTCAATATACATTTAAGTAGCACAATCTAATAATCTAAAAAATAAAGCACCTCACATTGTCGACAAGAATTATTATCTCAAACGCCAACAAAGGAAGAAAGACAATCTTCAAGCTTACAGCCGGAACTTTCATAACTGCAAAACTAAAATTAATAAGCTCCTCGGAATGTTAACAGGCACACTATAACCAAAGCTAACATTTTGTTTTATTTACATAATATACTAAGAATGATATAGCTAAATCGAACGCAAAGCTTTATAGAGAAATATAAAGGGGTCTTTGGTTTGCCTGAATTTAATAGAATAGGAATTTGAATTTTATTCTCAACATTTATAGTCCGCATAATTCATTGGAACTGAAATATGAATAATTATGTAAAAAGTTGCATTAAAAACTAATACCTAATATAAAAATATTAAGGAGCCAAACGCCCCCTAACAGTTTAACTAATGAACAACTTAGATATCAAACAACCAACAAGAACCGTGGATTGAAAACTTCAAAAACCTAAGGAAACTAAACAAATATATTCATTACCTACCATAGACACTCTCCAAAAAGACGCAAAGAAGCAGTTCAAATGCAACAAGCAAAGCCATGCCCACAACTGCATGACATGGTGCCCACTGCACAAACAGAGATAACAATACATGCTAAATATCAAGAATTAACATAATTAGAATTAAAATAAACGCCATACATGACGGTTTCGGGGAGTTGATGGTGCCGGCAAAGAGAATCTCCCTCGAGCTACAACAAAATGAAATACAAAAAGCGGAGAGAATACAATCCTGCATAATAATAAAACACAAGTTGCAATTTACTCTTTCAAAAATCCCCATTCTGTCACGATTCACGAACATACATCATTGTATACCATTGTAAGCAGATTACAATGTTCCCCACAACAAAACAAATAAAAAAAATACAACAACAAAAACAACAACCTTACCCAGTAAATCCCACAATTAGCAAAGCTAAGAGTAGGGTCTGGGGAGGGTGGGATGTAGACAGACCTTACCCCTATCCTTGCGGATAGAGAGGCTGCTTCCAGAGAGACCCCCGGCTCGACAACACACAATCGACAAGCAAGCAACACTAAAAAAACAAAATAAAGAGCTACGGAATTTATAGAAACATTAAAAACGCCACGTAGTAAAACAAAGGTATATATGCCATCACAAAACAACATAATCTATAGACACTCAAAAAACAAGTCAACCATACCTACCTCCTACCAATGTAAGAAAAAGTCTAAGCTCCTAGAACCACGCTACGATACAACCCTACCCTCCCTAATAATCCTTGACCTTAATCTTGTGCCTCCACGAACTCCTATCCTCGACCATGTCCTCAGAGAACAAATTACTGTTTCTATTAATTCAATAAAAAGGAGCATTTGATTATTATCTCAATTCTCAAATCAATATGGATAATGATTATAATGCTAACCAAGGTGTTAACTTTAAGGTAACTTAACCTTAAATAAAAAATGGAAGAACATGAATTAAATTAAATTAATTAAAAATAATAAAAGAACCATAAACATAAAAGAAGCAGAAGTTGCAATTTACTTTGTTTCACAAATCCCCATTCTATCAAGAAACCTCATTGTTGATTATATCAGTTTGTCAGCAGAATGGGATGTCAATTTCAGATACGGACACGAACCGACACAACCTCAACAAGTTTCGTGTTTGACCTTAACAACAGGTTTCGTGTCTTAAACAAGTCGGACGATAAGACCTTTTAAATTCCGTGTCTAAACATGTTGAATACATGTTAACATGTTAAGCACCCATTAGGACATGTTAAATAACTTTTACTTAAAAGAAATAGGATGTGGGGTGGGGGTTTTATTCACATTCGCGGCTTCCCAATTGAAAAAGCCTTAATTTTGAAATCGCACTCACATTCTCCCTCTTTCAGTCTCTCTTAGCCTCACCGTCAATCACATTCACGGCCCTGACAACCTCACTGTCACTCACCGTTATCGTGTCTTATCGCGTTAACATGTTATAAACAGGTTCATGTTTTGAAACAAAAAAATGACACAGAAAAGTTATCATGTCGTGTTCGTGTCTGGCCCCTCAAGTCATCGTGTCTTAACGTCTTGGGTCTGACACGATAGGCTAACCCTTCAGCAGATAACATTCTTGCCCATAACAACAAAAATAAAAATAAAAATAAAAAATAAATAAATAAGCCCATCATTAATCAACTAAACAATACCCAGTTTTCAGTTCAAACATACAATAGAATAGTACAAATTAATCCTTCAATTAATTCAACAAAAAGTGGGCATTCAATTACCATATCAAATCAAGAACATTACAATTGCAAAACCAATATGGATAAAGATTGCAATACTAACAAAGATGCTAATTTAAGTTAACATAACCCTAAAGAGAATTAAATATCTTGTGTTCATGGAAATACATGAAGTAGATAATAAATTAATTTAAAAAAAAAAAGAAACAAAAACTAACCACCAAGAAGAGAAGATATGATGATTCAATTTAAGAAGCAACAAAAGGGTGAAGGAGAAGAGTAAAGTATGAGCAGAGAACGCTTGTAAAGATTTTGCTATCCTGCGCCACCTCATTAATCTTGTTGCAGAATATTAACGATGATTGGTTGTATTTATGGGATTTTGTTTATAGATTGCGATGATCGCATAGAAGGGTGAAAGGTAATGAAATAACTTTTGGAGATTTTTTATTATTTTTTTTTCAATTTGAAAAAAAATTGAGAAAATTGTTAAAAACAATATACAAGTTTAATCGGACTTAATTTGATACTTTTTCTGCGACTTCCTATTTTGTTCCCATGCAAGATGTTGTGAACTGCTCACTAAATATTTGGTTTGGGAGTGTCATGTGGCATTAACTAATTTTAGAGAAAAAAAAAAGTTTAAAAACAAAATTGGATTTTTCACTCTCATGTTTCCTCCTATAATTTTTAAACGTTAATATCTTTTATCTACGAGATTTTTTAAAGAAAAAAAATTAGACCAAATTAACGAGCATTTTATTATCTTTCCAACGAGCACCATAGTGCTATATAAAAAACGGAGAAAAAACGACTATTTTTTGTGGGGTATTGTTCATACAGATAAAAAACGGAGAAAAAAAATTAGACCAAATTAACGAGCATTTTAAGGTTTGCTTGAAGCAGGTTGTACAAGGGATGAACTTGAATAAGCTTTTCTTGATAAAACATATGATTTTAAAGACTAAAATGGTGTTTAGCTAGTGTGTGTATGGGCCGAAAATTGGTGATGGGTGTGTATTGATTCTTGTAGTTTTATTAAGTCCATAAATACTTGAAGAAAATGGTGATTTGAGTATAGCTTGTTAATAGAACTTGAATGAACTTAAAATTGATTTTAATCATCTTAACATAAGGAAATAAGACTTGTTAAAGAGATATTTTTGTTAGAAAACTAGTATTGTAAAAATTACATCATCAAAGTCTACTAACTTGAAAAATGTAATTTGGACTTGTTGGACAAAATACACAAACAACACATATTAGTAGCCTTATTAAGAATATATGAGACAACTAAAAGTGTTAAAATGTGAAAATCAACTAACATTGCAAAAATGATCCATTAAAGTCTACTAGTTTAGTAGGAAAATGCTAATCTTGAAAGTTAGTATGGAAAAATGCAACTTTTATAAGTTAAGGGACTAATGTTGTAACTTTAAAAGTTGAGGGACTAAAATGGATATTTTAGAAACTTGAGTCTAAAAAATACAACTATGGAAATTTTGGTGTCAAAAGTGTAAATAATAATTTTCCAAGGTAGATTTGGTAAATACTAGTAAACATGCACATGTATTTTGTATAAAAGTGTATTTTTATAAAATGGAGTTTTATAAAAATATGGATTTTTTTTCTAACATATGGATTTATATAAAAACAAAGGTTTTTATAAAAATGTTAGACAAATTAAAAACTTGGGAGAACTTATATGAAAATGAACACTTTTATATAAATGGGAATATAAAAGTGTTGGAAACATTTTTGTATATAAGTTGTCAAGTTTTGTATAAAAAAAATACAAAAGTATTTTAAAACCTCCAAGTAATATGTGTAGGAAATTAGAAAGTTGAATAATATTTCTAGAAAACACACATTGGAAGACTTGGGAAAAATTAACTATACGAACTAGGACGTAAAAGCGGACAAACAAGAAAAATATCATTACGTCGAGATAAGAAAAATATATTTTAAGGAGTTTAAATATATAACTTGGGTGAAAAATTACATAACACTTTTCTAAGTGTTGGAAAATATTCTTGGTAGAAAATATAACGTAAATAATCTAAAGATTAAAAACGTTAAACGAACGTATGGACTTAACGAGGAATATATATATATATATATATATATATAGGGAATGGATATAAAGAAAACCCTCCTTATTTGGTAAACTCTGGAAACTCTGACTTCCCAATATTTTTTTTTTTTGAAAAAAATAGGGCAAGTAATATACATGATTTTAAGCATTTTGGGCTAAAAAAATTAAAAAAGCGCCGAGTATTTTTTTTAAAAATAAAAAATAAAATTTTGACTAACACATGTTAAGCGCTAATAACAGGTGTTAACAATGTGTTAACTATATGTAAACAGTAGACGTTTTTTATTTTTTAAAAAAAAACCGTTCGGCGCTTTTTCGATTTTTTTGGCTCAAAATGCTTAAAAAATGTATATTACATACCCTATTTTTTTCAAAAAAAAAAAAATGTTGGGAAGTCAGAGTTTCCAGAGTTTACAAAATAAGGAGGGTTTCCTCCATATACTTTACCTATATATATATATATATATATATATAGGGGATGGTTCAATAGAAAACTCATTTTATTGAGAGAACTCGAGAACTTTATATTACATATGTGCAATATATCATATATTGCATATGTGTAATATATATTGCACATGTGTAATATATCATATGTTACACATGTGTAATATATATTGCACATGTGTAATATATCATATGTTACACATGTGGAATATATATTACACATGTGTAATATATGACATATTGCACATGTTAATATATATTACATATGTGCAATATATCATATATTGCACATGTGTAATATATATTACACATGTGTAACATATGATATATTACGTATGTGCAATATATGATATATTGAGTGTAATTAATTAGAAGTTAATTTAATTATTTATTTTAATCAGGGGTATTCTAGTACTTTTGTTATCCACTAAATACGTAGGTTTCACATTATACAAAACCCTAAAATGAAACTGCCATTATACACTTATTAAGTATCTGACCAAGACTTTTGTTGATCCTTTTGTGATTGCGATCGATCATCTAAGATAGGTGTGTAAAATTACTCAATCTTTTTAAGTTGTTGTGATCTTCTCAAAATGGGTTTCTTTTTTATTGTGGTCATGGACAATCAATCAATTATGTGGTTGTAATGTGTGTATCTGGTCATTTAGGGTGGGAGTGTTTTGTATTGAGTTCAAATTTGTTAATTAAAGATTTTAATGTAGTTGACGTTGAAAATTATTGAATGTGCAGGGAGATTTGGTTGAATTTTGCAATCGACAGTTTAGGTTTAATGTTTTTTTATTGTACACTAGCGTATAATTCTGAGTAGTTCAAATGAAAAGATTTATTAATTTACGTGATGAAGCATACGAAACATATGGTTAGTACACCTATGTATATACAAGTGTACATGTGATCACTAAAATTCAAAATATACATAGGTCTGTACACCTATGTATATACAAAAGTACAATCACTGCAAAACAAAATGCAAGTACATTAATACATTAGTATACATTAATGTATATCCTTATTGTACATCTATGTATATTAACATACACTAGTTTTACTGTATAGTTACTAACATCATACATTTATACATTAGTATACATTAATGTATAACCTATTTGTACATCTATGTATATTAACATACACTAATAATACTATATATTTTCTATCAGTACATTAATACATCAGTACATCCTTATTGTACATCTATGTATACTAACATACACTAGTTTTACTGTATATTTACTAACAGTAGACATTTATACATTAGTATATATTAATGTATAACCTTAAGGTGCATTTGTATATACTAACATACATTAATTTTGACTTTTTTGTGCAGGTTACTCGTGTTGGATATCATTGTTTGCATGTGTTTTGTGCTTGCATGGCCCCTGATGTACATGTTATATATACACACATGTACATATAAATAAATTCCTAGTTTACTACATTTATGTATATGAACGTATGTTATATTTTTTTAGTTCAATACATTTTCTTATTATATATGTATTAATGGTTGGATTTCTTTTTATGGTTAATATACAAATGTGAAAAACATTGATTTAAGTTTTGTATTTTGATTGAAATATATTGGCAATAATAATAATGCTCGACTAAACTAACGTGTATAATAATGTATGTTTGATTTTGTTTAGGTTTTGGATACAAAGGTGATGTTGGTTACGGTAAATGTGTGTACATGTATATTAGTGTATATGTAAAAAGTACATTAGTGTACATAAAAGCATTACACGTGTTAATACAATGTTGTTGTATATATGTATTCATAACTAAACAGCAACTTTGGTTCCATTTCGGTGACTACATTATCATGCCAAGATATAGACAAACATTAACATTAAATCCATCCGGTACATGTGGCGTCCAATATCTTGTGGGATACAATGGTGTACTAACTACGTTTTCACAAGGCGTTGCTGCAATTGAATCGTTCGATGATTGAAAAACACCTTCTCGATAGTTTTGGTACATTATAATAGCTTTATCCAAAGATCTAACCCTGGAGCCTACATAGGGTTTAACTTCATCTGGTACACTTGGCGTCCAATATCTCGTCCCGCTGGGAGATTCATATACATTGCTGGCAACGAAACCTACAATGTAAATAATGTAAAAAAAACATTACGATATACAAACAACGGTTATACAAAATACCAACTCATATATGATACACCTGTGTATATTCATTACCCAATTTAAATTATAGACTACTGTATTGACATTTAACTAATATGATACACCTGTGTATACAACAGCCGTCTTCCAGTATATAAAAACCATTATAGTTGAACATTAGACTACTGTACAATCATTTAACTACTATGATACACCTGTGTATACAACAGCTGTTAAAAAAATACCAACTCACATATGATACACTTATGTATTTTCATTACCACAGTTGAACATTAGACTACTGTACAATCATTTAACTATTATGATACACCTGTATATACAACATCTGTGCGAAAAATACCAACTCACATATGATACACCTGTGTATATTCATTACCATAGTTGAACATTAGACTACTGTACAATCTTTTAAGTACTATGATACACCTGTGTATCAGACCCTAAAAGAAAACGTTAAAACAAACGTAAAAACTCCATATGATACACACATTTACATTCTTTAGTGTTTACTACTTCTACTTTATCCCCTTTTTAATAATCCATTTTTTTATAAACCTAAAAAAATATTAAATTAAGCAATCAAAGAAACAACTGAAAATTAGAGACAGGAAACGAAAATTTTACCTTTTGGTCCGCCGATGATTAATTAATTAATATTGAAAACCTAGTTTATCTGTTGAAGGATTGAGCGTGGATTAGGTCTGGATTGAGATGGAAAAAATTTAAAACCCACGAACCTAAGATGTGATCGTTCATGAACCCTAGACACCACCTACAAAAACTCCACCAAAATTGTGAGCATTAACCCCAAGAATGGATGCAACAGACAATTTGATATATACAATTATATATAATCATGTAGAATAGTTAAAAGGAAGAATCGATTATAGCCTTCTAGGAATTGATTTTATAATTCAAAGTGGAAGAGAGTTTTTAGGAATAGATTACAAAATGATTCATAACTGTTAGGGATATTAATATGATTAAAAGAAAAAGATAATTATTTAAATGTACATTTACACATATACCCTTTTAGATCAAAATATAAATAGATGGCTAGGATTGGTTCCTAAGGTTCCTAACTATACCTTAGGTTCCTATTTGATCCCAATCCTATATATATATATATATATATATATATATATATATATATGTTCGGCTCGACGAAATTTTAGTATATTTACTTAATGGGAAAGTAAATATGTGGGAAGGAAAACCGAGACCAGTAAATAATATATATATATATATGTATACCGAATCGACGAGATCCTAGTATATTTACTTAGGGGCTGTTTGGTTGATTAAGTGTTGAATCATTAAGCTGATCTGAATGGTTAAGAAGCTCTGAATGGTTAAGAGCTGAATCATTCAGCATCCCTTATTAGCTTAATGGTTCAGCACTTAATCATTCCATTCAGATGCTCAAACAAACAGTGTGAATGCTGAATGATTCAGAGTTGAATGGTTAAGAGGGCATATTAAGAGGCTACCAAGCAGGCCCTTAATGGGAAAGTAAATATACGGTGTGGTGAGTCGCGTCGGGCGTTAAAAATATATTATCGAATGACAAGACCCTAGTATATTTATTTGAATGGGAAAATAAATAGGCGGTAAAGTGAGTCGGGTCGAGAGTCAAAAATATTATATCGAACGATACGATCTTAAGTATAATTATTTAATGGGAAAGTAATTATACGTTAAGTGAAGTCGAGTCGAGGATAATATTATACAAGTTAAAGAAATATTAATGAGAATATAAATAACTTGTAAGATAGGGTAATCCATCACCAACGGACCTAGGATACACGATTAATTAAACGGGGAATTGGAATAAATCGTGGTTTGGGAGTTGGGTGTACAACTTGCCGAAGCACATGCACTATAGGTATAGTGGCTTATACGTCTAAGACGTTTGTAGGTGTTTGAGCTCGAGCATACTATTCTCTATTTGAGCCGAGCACTTATTCAGGTGAGTTTCACGGCCCCATTTTAAACTGTTTTTACGTTTTTCGGGGGAAAGATATGTTAGGGAAAATGTTTGATGGATAATTACTTGAGCTGTGATCGCCACTCGGGGTTGAGTCCTCTCTACTATAACCATTAATTAAGGGAAATGAAACTGAAGGATTATTTGGATAGTACTATTGGTGCCTGACAAGGCCCACCCCTAATCGATAGCGTCGATTATGCATCGGCGTATGCCAGGGGTGCACGTATTCTGAAAATCAAGTCGTTGGATACCGAGTAACGACTTGGAGCAGGGCATTATTATTAGTCTTGGTTTGGTTATAGGCCCAAGTAGATTGTAGGAATTTGCAACTCCTATAATGGTCATAACATGGTATTTCCCAAGAAGTAAAGTTTTGAAAACTAAAACCTGTGAACTCACCAATATTTATATATTGACGATTGTTAAACATATCTTTCAGGTAATTGAGGAATGGCAGGCAAAGTGGCTAGCGGGACGGGGGAATCTCATACTTTTTACGTCAAATAAATTTGGCAGGGTTTCATTATTATTTCCCAAGTATTGGGATATATTTTGGAAACCTCATGTGATGTATTAAAACAAGTTGGTTTGAATATGTTAACTCTAAACTTGTTTCCGACGTAATAATAAATGAGCCTTTTGATTAATTACTTATAGTTTGCGTTAATCTTGACTTTATATCATTGAACCGTCGCGCCACGTGTTTCCGCCATTGGCGTGGTGTGACAGAAAGTTGTATCGGAGCCAAGGTTATAGCGAACTAGTAGTAGATTCCGACCAAAGCTAGCCAGAGGTGTCAATATATGTTACGTTAGTATTAGAAGTTAGGAAGGTTGTGGTAGATTTACGCCTTAACTTTCTAATTAAAAATTCACATATATTAATACGGTTCTTTTTGCCAGGAATGTCTGACGCATGTAGCATAGCACCCGATCATAGTTACGACAGTAATATCCAGATAGTCGCTGCGCCACCGGCCGCGCCTGCCGAGATCGTAGTTCTCGACCCGGATGACGACCCCATGGATATAGAGGCCGCCACAGAGGGTGCGGGCGGCGAGAGCTCTGAGGAGACTGACCCGGGCGAGGACCTGGAGCATGAACCCACTAGAGAGGATGCTGTCATACCCCTGGCCGTCGGCGAAGCGTTGGCTGAGGCGCCACCTGCCGACTTGCCTGTGGTACCCCTCCCCGCAGCCCCACTACCACCTCACCCGGTTCTAGTTGTCAGGAATTTCCCTGCGGGTTGCGCAGGCCCTTCTCACCCAGCCCCTGTCCCATCCCAGACCGTCGAGTCCCCCTTCGATCGGCACGCCCACGTCGATCACGAGCCTCTCCCCGCCCCACACATCCCCGTCCTGCAGGGATGAGGATTGTGCCTCATGTTCGGGAACGGAATTTTGGATGGATACCTAACGATTCTGACGATGAGTCATCAGTGGCCTCTGTGGATCATGTGGTACTACCCGTGGATGTGCCACTGACTGGTTTCTGGGCTAGTAGCACTCACCCTCACCCTGTTGTATGTGGACTACCAGCCGCCCCTGTCGAGCCCGATGTGTCTATAGCCCCTATCCCATCTACGGACCATGAGGAACCCGCTGCTCCAGTATCTGAGGCTGCCCCTGCTACACCTACAGCCCCTCTTGCCCTCCCTGAGTCTCTACCACATGATGTGCCAGCATCTACCGGGCACATACTAGAGGGTAGCTCTGCCCGCAGCTCCGAGTTGCGTAGAGCGGGCATGACCGCCTTCGCCACAGCGATCCTTGCCACCCCCACCGTGGTAGTGTCCACTCCAGAGTGGGCCACCACCCCCAGCCTCTTATAGCTCCTTTAGCCGAGCCGATGTTACCACCCCCATCACCTATGGATTTACCCCTCCCCACCATGCCCATGTTACCCCCACTACTCGACGTACCCGTGATGCCACCCCTCGCACCAGATACTTGGGGTGCAGTGGACCCCTACCTGATGCCACCCTCCTTTACCCTCGAGATGTTAGGTTTTCCCCAGCCTTTTGCACCGCTACCACCCCTCGTACCGGACATTGTCGGCCCCTCTCAGCTGACATACCCTGATATACCCAGGCCGTCGCAGCCCTTCGGGATGGCCCCTCTCCCGGACCTGCCTGGTCTACCCTGATTTCTCTGGAGAGTGATTTCCAGACTCTTGCGGACACGGTGCAGCGCACCGTGACACATATGGACCACCAGGCACGCCTCATGTGGGCGAGGATCATTGACGCCAGGGATGCGCTGGTGCACTATGCGGAGGAGTTGCTTAGCATGGATGCTCTTTGTGGCATCACCGGTGACACACACTTCGCTCACCGACAGTTCATGTACAACCGTATTATGGCTATCAGTATGTCCATCAGCATCAGCGCCCCCCAGTACCAGTACCCCCCACCACTACCTCAGTGATGCCACGGTCACAGGGACACCACGATGACTGTACAGCAGCAGGCAGGATGTAGTGATAGCTTTCTTTTGCATTTTACCTATCCTGGCGGGTTGTGCCAGTAAGTAGTATGATCTTTTGGTTATATTTCAAAAACGATGTAAGTGGGATGATGTTACCCACCATTTTTGTTGTCATTGAACACTTAATGTTCTCGTGGTTGAAATTAATGAAAAATCATGTTATTATTATGGTAAAATATGTTGTTATTACATTATACATCTTGTGATTGTCTTGGTTATTATTCATTCTATATTGTGTGGATTGTGGTTTGTGTTGTGATGTCATGTTGATGATTATGTTCATGTGTTGAGTTGTTACTTATGCGTTGTGTATGACAATATTTGTATAAACGTTCGCCAAAATTAACCTTTGATAATTATTATTGAAGAATAATGGCACCAGCCACGCGAAGTAACACCGGCAATGATGGATTGCCCACTACTCCTGCTGAGCTGGAGCAACTAATCTTGGAGCGCATTGCCCGAGCCATTGCGGAACATGATGCCGCACGTACTGAACGATCCAGAGATCGAACCGGGAGCGAACGTCGCGAAAGCTCCGCCACTGGTAAGAGGTTTATAAAAATGTGAAATGTTGGGAGATTATCGCGATACTCCTATTCCATAGTAACATATTATTCTATTACAGAAACCGCCTCACGAGAACGTGGTTGCACGTTCAAGGCTTTCGTGGATTGTAAGCCGATAAATTTCAGTGGTACCGAAGGTTCGGTTGGTTTGGTTAAGTGGTTCGAAAAGACAGAAGTGGTGATCCGCATCAGCAGCTGTACTCCTCGCCAGTCAGTAATGTACTCGACAAACCTGTTTCTGGATCAGACACTAACTTGGTGGAATAGCCAGGTTCAGTCATTGGGAGATGATGCTGCATACTCTCTCTCTTGGCTGGAACTGAAAGAACTTATGATCGCTGAGTACTGCCCAGCGAGCGAAGTGCAAAAGCTTGAGTCTGAATTCTGGAATCTCACTATGGTAGGTGCGGACGTAACAGGTTATACATCCAGATTCCATGACCTATCTCGGTTGGTTCCCCTGCTGGTCACGCCGGAGAATAAGAAGATTGAACGGTACCTATTCGGGTTGGCACCCCAGATACGCAGCATGGTCACCTCTTCTAAGCCCACGACTATGCGTGAGGCAATTGACCTTGCCCTAAGCCTTACCGAGGATGCCATACGGATGGGCACCCTTATTCGAAAGGTATCGGGATTGAAGATTTCGGAATCTAGCAGTGTGGAGGGAAAGAATCTGGGTTCAAGTTCTGGTGTTGGGTCAACTGAGCAGGTGAATAGGTCAAAATTTGGGAAGCGGAAGAGGAGTGAGGGGAAGAAGGAAGGGTCAACTGGGAGTTCTAACAAGAAGGGAAAGCGTTATGTGGCAACCGGGCGTGGGAATGATAGGAAGACAGGTTTTCAGGGGAAGAATAATGAAGTTATTTGTGGAAAGTGCCGACGTGTGGGGCACAAGACAGAAGAATGTAGGTCGGGAGCACCCAAGGCTGGTGGAGCGAGGCCATGCTTCGCGTGTGGGTCGCCCGATCACTGGAAGAGGGACTGCCCGAAACTAAACAATCAGGCACGCGGAAGGGCGTTTGTGATTGGTGCTGGTGACGCACGAAAGGACCTTCATGTGGTCACCGGTACGTTCCCTCTAAACAACCATTATGCTTCTGTTTTATTTGATACTGGTGCCGATTTTAGCTTCGTATCTGTTGATTTTAAACAATTACTTGGGTTGAGAACTAGTAAGCTAGGTATCTGTTGATTTTAAACAATTACTTGGGTTGAGAACTAGTAAGCTAGATACACCTTATTCTATAGAACTGGCAAATGGTAAAACTATAGAAACTAGTGAAGTGGCGAAGGATTGTAGATTGAATCTTTGTGGGCACGAGTTTAGTATTAATCTCTTACCGGTAATATTGGGTAGTTTTGACATAGTCGTTGGCATGGATTGGTTATCTACACACCGTGCAGTCGTTGTTTGTGACGATAAAATAATTCAAGTTCCTCTCGCGAATGGTGAAACTCTTTCGATACAAGGGGAAAGGCGTGGGACACCATTGAGAATTATTACGAGCATGAAGGCTCAGAAGTGCTTGCGAAAGGGTCTTATCGCATTCTTGGCACATGTAGTAGATAAGAAAGCCGACGAGCGAAAGCTTGAAGATATTCCGATAGTGAGAGATTTTTCTGATGTATTCCCTGAAGATTTGTCGGGGTTGCCACCACCTCGACAAGTCGAGTTCCGTATCGACCTTGTTCCTGGAGCTTCTCTTGTAGCGCGATCACCATATCGCTTAGCTCCATCCGAAATGCAGGAACTATCCAATCAATTGCAGGAATTATTGGATAAAGGTTTCATAAGACCGAGTTTCTCACCTTGGGGAGCTCCTGTCTTATTTGTGAAAAAGAAAGATGGCACTTTTCGCATGTGCATCGATTATCAGGAATTGAACAAGTTAACCATTAAGAACCGTTATCCCCTCCCTAGGATTGATGATTTGTTCGATCAACTCCAAGGATCCATTTTTTACTCCAAGATCGATCTACGATCCGGTTACCATCAACTTCGTATCCAAGAGGAAGATGTACCAAAAACAGCTTTTAGGACTCGTTATGGTCATTATGAGTTCTTAGTGATGCCGTTTGGTTTAACTAACGCACCGGCAGTTTTCATGGATTTGATGAATTGCGTGTGCAAGCCTTACTTGGATAAGTTCGTTATCGTATTTATTGATGATATATTGATCTATTCTCGCACAAAGAATGATCATGAAAATCACCTTCGCTTGATTTTGGAATTGTTGCGCAAGGAGAAGCTCTATGCCAAATTCTCAAAATGTGACTTCTGGATCCGAGAGGTTCATTTCTTAGGCCACGTGGTGAACGAAAAAGGCATACATGTCGATCCCGCCAAGATCGAAGCAATCAAAAATTGGGAAGCGCCCAAAACTCCTACTGAAATACGACAATTTCTTGGCCTTGCTGGTTACTATAGAAGATTCATTGAGAATTTTTCTAAGATAGCACAGTCCTTGACTATGCTCACCTAAAAGGATAAAAAGTTCGAGTGGACCGAGAAACAAGAGTTGGCTTTTCAATTGTTGAAGGAGAAATTATGCGGCGCTCCAATCCTATCACTACCCGATGGTACCGAAGATTTTGTGGTTTATTGTGATGCTTCGCATCAAGGTTTGGGTTGCGTGTTGATGCAACGGGAAAATGTGATTGCATATGCTTCCAGACAATTGAAGATTCATGAGAAGAACTACCCTACGCACGATTTGGAATTGGGTGCAGTAGTGTTCGCTCTCAAAATTTGGAGGCATTATCTTTATGGCACCAGGTGCACGATCTTCACCGATCATAAGAGTTTGCAACACATTTTTGATCAAAAGGATTTGAATGCGCGACAACGGAGATGGGTTAAATTGTTGAATGATTATGATTGTGAAAACAAATATCATCCCGGAAAGGCAAACGTCGTAGCGGATGCCTTAAGTCGTAAGGAACGGGTTAAGCCATTACGTGTTCGCTCTTTGGGCCTAACTATTCACACGAACTTAGCGGATCGGATCCGTGAGGCCCAAATTAATGCGCTTAAGCCCGAGAATGTTAGAAATGAAAGGCTGCAAAAAATGGTTGATTCATTGGAGCCTAAAGCGGATCAAACTCTATATTTCATGAAGAGAGTTTGGGTACCTTTATATGGTGGTTTACGTGAGCTGGTTTTGGCTGAAGCTCACAGCTCTCGATATTCTGTCCACCCGGGCGCAGATAAAATGTTTCATGATTTAAAAGAACATTATTGGTGGCCGAATTTCAAGAGGGACATAGCGGCGTATGTTGCACGGTGTTTAACTTGTGCAAAGGTTAAAGCCGAACACCAAAGGCCGTCCGGTTTGCTTCAGCAACCGGAAATACCGGAATGGAAATGGGAACGAATTACCATGGATTTCATTACCAAATTACCCAGGACAACAAGCGGCCATAATATGATTTGGGTAATTGTTGATCGATTGACAAAATCCGCACACTTTCTTCCAATCCGCGAAATGGATGGGTTGGAAAAATTGACCCGTTTGTATATCAAGGAGGTGGTGTCTAAACATGGTGTACCTATATCTATCATCTCCGATCGAGATAGTCGTTTCACCTCAGGTTTTGGGAAAGATTGAACGATGCCCTCGGTACTCGCCTAGACATGAGTACCGCATATCATCCCCAAACCGATGGTCAAAGTGAACGAACCATCCAAACCTTGGAAGATATGTTTCGAGCGTGCGCAATCGATTTCGCTGGTAATTGGGACACGTACTTGCCACTAGTGGAATTGTCGTATAATAATATCTACCATACGAGTATTCAAGCCCCACCTTTTGAAGCTCTGTACGGACGTAAGTGTAGATCTCCGCTATGTTGGGCTGAAGTCATAGAGAAACAACTTACGGGGCCCGAAATTGTTCAAGAGACGACGGATAAAATCTTTTTGATAAAAGAACGTCTCAAGGCGGCCCGCGACCGACAGAAAAGTTATGCGGATATGAGGCGTAAGCCTTTGGAATTTCAAGTCAGAGACAGGGTCCTACTGAAGGTGTCACCTTGGAAAGGTGTCGCACGTTTTGGAAAGCGTGGAAAGTTGAATCCTCGATATATTGGTCCTTTCGTGATTCTGTCAAGAGTAGGCCCTGTGGCATATAAGCTCAAGCTACCTCAAGAGCTTAGCGGGATACATGACACATTCCACGTGTCAAATCTGAAAAAGTGTCTATCCGATGAGACCCTTATTATCCCTGCTAACGAAATCCACATTGACGATAAGCTACATTTTGTCGAGGAACCAATCGAAGTGACTGATTGGAAGGTCCGGAAAATTAGACGCAGCAAGATCAGATTGGTCAAAGTGCGTTGGAATGCCAAGCGTGGACCGGAGTTCACGTGGGAAAGGCTGGACCAGATGAAGCAGAAATATCCTGCTCTATTCAAGAAGACCCCTATACCGGAGAACTCAAAGTGAATTCCAGGATGGAATTCTCTTAATGGGGGGGGGGGGGGGGGTGTAACAAACGGCAAAAATAAGGTAAATCCGTACTAATTAATTAAAGTATAATTAACGTAATTATGTGCAAATACGTGTTGATTGTTAACTGAGGCCTTAGAGAATAGGAAATTTCCATAGGATGCATAGGAATGCACACGTTTAATGGTAGAACATGATAGGATCATGTGCGAATAAACTTATCCGGTATGGACGTTGGCGATTACCCGATAAAAATTAAATAAATGAAAAGGATCCCGGACACCCAGGATATAAGATAAAGGGTATTTTAACATAATATAATGTGTTTTGGAACTCCAAAACCATAAGTGAAAACTTTACATAAAAATCTCCCGGTAACGAATAAAGTGCGCGTACCGGGTGTTATAAATTTCACCCGACCAGAGACTAAATAACCAATCAACACTTAAACTAGGCTATGTTTAAGGGTTATTAGAGGCACTTTTAATGTCCGAATAACACGCGATTAAAGTCCGAAAAATACCCGAACGACACCCAAATGTTAAAGGATTAAACTTAACAAATTATTAGCAAATATTTTGTGTTGTGGACCCCACCAAACCACCCCCAAGAACCGGCCTAACCCCCCCCCCCCCATTCCTTAAAATCTTCTTTTGTGTACCATGTAATCTTACTTGGATATGGCAAGGTATTGTATGCAATATATGATATGATTGTGTGTCCTTAACAAAATCCATACAATTCCTTTCCTTTCTTTTAAAACTTACGGCCAACACACTAGAAACAATCCACCTAAGATTCATGTGGTACAAGAAAACCCATATTTTAAGGAATTAAAATCCAAACTAGATCATGTGTATCCTTGGAAGATCATGTAAGGGATTATAAGAGTTCTTAGGAGATTATACTTGTGAAAACAAAAACAAAACTCCTCTTTTCCTTTCCTTTTGGCCGTGAGGTTCCAAGGCACATCCATACACTTTTCTTCAACTTTAAACTCTTCAATTTAATCACTAACATCCACCATCCAAACCCCATTGTGTGTTTCAAGCTTGGAGCTTAACCACTAAGGAAGAACACACTAAACCCCATCATAATCAAGCATTGAAAGCTTCCCTAGCCTTGTGCTAGTTGTAAGTATTCTTGATCTTTTTTTGTCTTTAAAAAGTTTATGTTTATTAGCTTGAAGCAAGTTGTACAAGGGATGAACTTGAATAAGCTTTTCTTGATAAAACATATGATTTTAAAGACTAAAATGGTGTTTAGCTAGTGTGTGTATGGGCCGAAAATTGGTGATGGGTGTGTATTGATTCTTGTAGTTTTATTAAGTCCATAAATACTTGAAGAAAATGGTGATTTGAGTATAGCTTGTTAATAGAACTTGAATGAACTTAAAATTGATTTTAATCATCTTAACATAAGGAAATAAGACTTGTTAAAGAGATATTTTTGTTAGAAAACTAGTATTGTAAAAATTACATCATCAAAGTCTACTAACTTGAAAAATGTAATTTGGACTTGTTGGACAAAATACACAAACAACACATATTAGTAGCCTTATTAAGAATATATGAGACAACTAAAAGTGTTAAAATGTGAAAATCAACTAACATTGCAAAAATGATCCATTAAAGTCTACTAGTTTAGTAGGATAATGCTAATCTTGAAAGTTAGTATGGAAAAATGCAACTTTTATAAGTTAAGGGACTAATGTTGTAACTTTAAAAGTTGAGGGACTAAAATGGATATTTTAGAAACTTGAGTCTAAAAAATACAACTATGGAAATTTTGGTGTCAAAAGTGTAAATAATAATTTTCCAAGGTAGATTTGGTAAATACTAGTAAACATGCACATGTATTTTGTATAAAAGTGTATTTTTATAAAATGGAGTTTTATAAAAATATGGATTTTTTTTCTAACATATGGATTTATATAAAAACAAAGGTTTTTATAAAAATGTTAGACAAATTAAAAACTTGGGAGAACTTATATGAAAATGAACACTTTTA
The DNA here is from genome assembly GCA_032199755.1 of Ambrosia artemisiifolia. Classification (NCBI taxonomy): domain Eukaryota; kingdom Viridiplantae; phylum Streptophyta; class Magnoliopsida; order Asterales; family Asteraceae; genus Ambrosia; species Ambrosia artemisiifolia. Next base: position 16,968,811 of record CM063523.1, read on the forward strand.
TATAAATGGGAATATAAAAGTGTTGGTCAGTTGGAATCCAGGAAGTAAGTTGAATTACAATGGAAGCATAATAATTTTTTTTTGAAAGGTGTAGATCAGTTGGAAACCCATTAGCTTGCTTCAACCCTTTTTTGCGGAAGTCAAGCCACCCGGGTTCGAATCGGCACCCCACCGAAGCAGAGCTGGAATAACACATCCATAGGCCACACCCACATGGCGTATTTATGCCACCAGTGGGATTCGAACTCGGGACCCCGTGCGGGAACCTCCCTTAGGGAGTAAACCCTCACATCCTCAACCAGCTGGCTTGACTTTCGCAAAAAAGGGTTGAAGCAAGCTAATGGGTTTCCAACTGATCTACACCTTTCAAAAAAAAATTATTATGCTTCCATTGTAATTCAACTTACTTCCTGGATTCCAACTGATTAATGAATATTATTTTTTAGTGCTTTTGTTGCCGTCTCTTCTTGATACGCCATCAAGCCACAAGCTCGCGGGGCAACGCCCGCGGGCAAAATACTAGTTACATTATAAAATACCAAATTTGAGTACAAAAGTAATTTCATCTACATTTTAAGATGGCATATGAAAGGTTTTATGCTTTACACTCTAAATGTACATGAAAATTTTCTAATACTGCCCTTGTATGCAAAAACCACTTGTACATCCCTCATCCAAAGCAACTGACAAGAATCCAATGATGGTTCAAGAATTCAATGTTGATTTAATTGTACTCAATTAGTTTATACTCATTGTGTATAGTCTTAAAGGTGGTTATGAATACTCATTTTATCAAATTCAATTCATTAAACTGTTTTGGTTTTCAATTCACTCGTCGTGCATTCAACCGTCTGTCTCTCTCTCTTCTACTCACGCTTCCACCGTCTGTCGTTTGTGATTCTTCAATGGTGGTACATAAACTGAGTTTCATGACTAGAGTACTCATCGATATTTTGTGATTATTTGCTGGCCTACCCGTTTCCTACTATCTACCGAAACAAATTGTGAACCCTAAATAATTTTTTTTTGTTTAGTTTACAATTAGAGGCTTACAAAAATTGTTGTTAATTTGGGCTTTATTCATGTTTTATGTGGGTTTTGCTTCTATTCAAGAATTTATCAATTTATTTTGTCGTAGCCGAGTCGATCTTCTCAACGCACACAGACAACCCTTCAACTGTTAGGCTGTCACACCCCGAATTTTCCCCTCGTCGGTTGTGACGTTTGGTGCCTTTGCCAACGCAGCGGAAAGATGCATTTAAGACTCCGGTCCTCTGAACGCCAATTCTAACCCTCTAGGATCCCCGGTCCCAACTGCTACCTACTTCAACCGAGCCGTTACCATAGTTTAAACCTGAAAGACATACTTAAAAAGTCAACATAAAGCTGGTGAGTTCATAAGTTTTGCAAAAATGTTACCAAGTTCCAAAAGTGTTACCCTGTTCACCCTGTCAATACTATGCAAAATGTATACCAAAGTACGTTAGCTAGGCGTATGTTTTTGTTACTACTACGATTGGAAAACCATTACTAACACGCATACCAGAAGTGTTTATGCCCGAATAGTGTACCGTTCCTGTTTGAGACAATATGCACCCGCCCGGCCTCCAACCGACGAGTGGGGCAGGTCACGCCCAATAGATCTATCCACATTTCCCCGTTGTGCTACCCCGCACATTCATGGTTTCCCCCGGGACTTTCAAAGATCGTATAGTAACCCAAAATAACCCATAGTATGACAGTAGTTACCAAACACAAGTTTAACGCATGTTTTCTCCCCCAAAAGTAAAACCAGTTAAAGTGGGGCCGTGAACTCACGCAACCCGTTTCATTTTCCAAAACTTTGTTTTGCTTTAAATTCCTCAGTTTTTTATAAAAGAAGCATGTCTTCCCCCCGAAAACATTTACAAAAACAGTAAAGAGTGGGGTTATGAACTCACCTTAATGTCCATGCTAAGCTAGCAAACAAAGCCTGAAACCTCGACCGACTTCCTCATGCCCTAATTACCAACAAAGGACACCTTAACAGTCTATCACACATAAGCCTAGCTTATTAATCGCTCAAAAGGTAGTCTATCCGACTGTCTAGACTCGTGTGTACCAACACGAGTCTCAAAACGTTTCAACTCGACGAACCGATCATGACTTACCTTAATTCACAAGTTACATACAACATAGTACCCAAGTTTCACACTTGTCACTATTCGTGTGTAAACCTTGTTGGACTATAACCCCGAAACGTATAACTATCCTGAGCCGAAGATCATCTCGTAAATCATTTTAGAAAATACTCTTTGAGGAAAAACAAATTTAATTATTAAAAACCGATTGATAACATTTGTTACTTTTTCTCAAATATCGCTTGAAAATCAGCTTTACTGTTATAAATAGTTAGTCTTTGAAAAAACCTTGATTTGTATATAATAAATCATTTGTCCAAAACACTGAAGGGGATTTATTTAATAGAAATAGTAGTTTGTTACGTTTTGGTTTTTATAAAAATTTGGGCAGAGTTTCCTCTGTTTTTGTACAAACCAGACAACACCCGTTGTCTACAATTTTCCCCGAAAACAACTTTCAAACACAATTCAACAAGTTCTTTTTATCCACAATTCCGATTCACGAGATTATACGTTTCGACACCTAAATACACTTAATTATATAAATATATATATATACACCAACATATATATATATATATATATATATATAATATAGTCCGACAATATAGTCCAATTATATTTAGTCCGATGCTCGATATCATAAGTCACGCCAAGTTAACCATTTACCAAATCGTCCGATTAATATATAGTTACCGTTTAATATTATTCGGTCCGTTCGTGAGTCAAAACTATTTCATCCATATTAATATATTTATAAATATATAATATTCATAAATATAGAATATTTACAAATATACAATATTTATAAATACATAATATCTACAAATAAATAATAAATACGAACATAAGTTATACCAAATCATCGCGCGTAACCCGAAGCCGCCTCGAACTACGTGTAGACCGGAACCAAAGTTTGACAAGTTCTGACCCGTTTGACCCGGGTTGACCGGATCCGACAGGATGCAAAACGAAACCCGGACCACCACGAACTTGCACCAAATCTGACCCGTGTTGAACCCGACTCGAACCCAGACCCGATCCACCAGAACGAACTCGAACCGACTGCAGCACGAGAACCAAAACCTTCGAGATAACCCAATAACCCCCAAACCAAACCACCTCGAGCCACAATCGAACCGAACCACCTGTTGCTCCCCTCGTGAACCCTTCACCATCACGTACCACCACCTCTACTTGACCACCGGACCACCATGGAATCCCGACCAAGACAACCCCCACTGAGAACCCATCGAACCAGACCCGAACCCGAACCACAACTGTAACCCGAACCACAAACCCACCATCGAAGATCCAGATCTGAGCCAAACCCAAACGACCCTCTGACCAGACCACCACAGCCGAGCCACCATTAACCGCTCCACCACCAACAACCCCATCGGACCGCCTGAGAGCCACCACGATCAAGACCATCACCATCGGACCACAACTGAAACAAAACCCCTACCTCTCAAACTCACCATCGGACCACCACTTGACACCATTAGAATCGTACTCCACCACCACCCCCCGTCCCTTCACAGCCGAGATTCAAAACCTACATAAACTTACCTCGAACCAAAAAGCAAGGCCACCACCAGACCGCCACCAATCGTCATCTGTCGTTACCACCTCTGTTGAACAACCCTTGTCCAAACCCCCGCCGTCGATCTCCTTTCTGTGAGCCATAACCCCACCGAGCCACCCTTCTGCTGCTCTTTTTGCACGTTTTTTCGGGCCACAGACCTGCGCCGCCACCACCTAAGCTTGGTGGTGGCCGGTTGTCATTGTCACAGGGACGAGAGGGAGGGTTATCGGGAAGGAGAGGCATAGATTGAAGAGAGAGAGAGATGGACTGTGGTTTTAGAGAGAGAGAGTAGAGAGAGAGAGGGAGGCGGGTATGGTAGCTGCACAATTTAGGAAGAAGATAAGAAATGAGATCTTTTATAGTTAGGGTTAGGTTATGTGGGTTATTACCGTGTATTCGAACCCGTTTTAACGTAACAAGTCTCGGTTTATATTTAGGATCCATAACTTATCACGAAGATTAGTTAGTCTTATTCGAAACTAAAAATATAACAAGACCGAGTGAATATAAGATACATTTCATCACCCGACGTGTACGTTCGATACACGCGTTTAAATCGCGTTAATTAAACAAATCATGTTTTCCATTGTTAAAACGACCAATTAACCTCCGAAACTTAATAATTAATATTATTTAAAGGAAATATTTACTTAAAAATTTCATTGATATTGATCGGAAGATGCCGGTTGTCACATTCTCCCCATGTTACAGAACTTTTGTCCTCAAAATTTGAGGTAGGACATCTTCGTAGAACCAATGGGAGTACAACAAAAGAGGCAACGAGCGTGTTAGTAAAAATGGCACAAGACAAAGTTTCCGAATCAACTGAATCCAAAGTGTAGACAATGACTTTGTCAACAAATACCATTGGCGCACCTCAAACGAAGCAACTAGTACACCAACTTTTCATTACACACCGCAAGGCGTGTTTGGATTTAAGACAATAACAAACAAACTGATGAAGATGAGGCAAGCCAAATAAAATCATCCACTAACACTAGTCGAATGGAGGTTCACCACAAGGTGCTGTATCAAATTCCAACAATTCGATTTAACTGAAGTGTCGACTTTAAAGAAACTCATCGACGAAGTATCAAAAGATTCATTGCCCACAACGGCCTGACATATCAAGACTAGAAAACAAGCATTACGAGCAACGTAATGATAAACAAATCATTAATGAGACGGTTGTTCGATGTGAAGCCCTACAATGGACCTTCACAAAGTTAGAGAATTCAAACATACAATAGTTGACACGTGCGTACAAAAGACGTGTCTAGTTCTGTGAAAAGGATAAGGAATCAACAAAAATTAGATTCCTTTACGATTGAATGTTGAAGGCCATAAACACACAAGAAGAGAGAAGTGAATCATACTCAAAAGATATAACTAGGTTCTAAAACAGGAACCTTAGAAGCTCAAGAAACAAGATCCTCAAGATCTTAAACTGGTTCAAGAAAGCAAAGTCACAATGGCACGAACAGGGGAGAATCGACAATCACGTCCGCAACAACAAAATGAATAACCCTTATCCACCATTTTTTATATATACAACAACACATAACAATATAGATACCCTCACGATAGATGTTCTTAGAACTATCGAGTGCCTGTAAATTTGCAATAACGTGATGTCTACGTTATCGAAAATTTACCTCACAAGATCATCCTATTAACCTCCATCATGAGTTGTATCACAAGCACACGTCACACTTACATAATATCACGTATATATCACATAATATATTGTTTGCCGTGTGTGCCACCTTTCCGAGTGCTTCTCCCGACTGCATTCCAGCTTCGCAACATCATCGGCAAAACGAGGTGTCTCATCAAGACGTTTCTGACCCAAGTCGACCTTGACGACATAGCATACTCCGAACCAGGGATGCGAGACCGCAAATGCTGCAACAATCCATTTGCCAACTCGTCCAGCAAACGTGACACATGTGTGCGTTCCCAATACGTCCAGAATTGAGTCGACAACCATTGGTGATACGTACTATATATACTTTAAGTAAATGCACACAGTATGTAAACAAGCAAATTGTTTCTCATACCAAGAAACAATGACTCAGCTAACTCTATGTGAATAACCACTCTGATATCTAAAGCAATGACTCACCAGTCACCAGTGAAGTATACCTAGCCATCACGTGCTATTACCCTTTCTATATACCATTATAGAAAATTCTGACTTCCTATTCACATAAGAAAACAAATGTTCCTTTCGACAAAGGAACGTACGCTGAGCTAGTGTAATTAAATACACTAATAGTCATGTAACACACTTGGCAACGGTTGGAATTTCAGTTCCTAGGCGTTCGTGCTAAATACTTTGTCTTAGAAATTTTGGTCCCTATCTCGAAATAACCTCAGGTTAAAGCCTAGATATCTACCTAGATACCTAATACGCTAAAACCTATGGCTCTGATACCAAACTGTCACACCCCGACTTTTCCCCTCGTCGGTTGTGACGTTTGGTGCCTTTGCCAACGCAGCGGAAAGATGCATCTAAGACTCTGGTCCTCTGAACGCCAATTCTAACCCTCTAGGATCCCCGGTCCCAACTGCTACCTACTCCAACCGAGCCGTTACCATAGTTTAAACCTGAAAGACATACTTAAAAAGTCAACATAAAGCTGGTGAGTTCATAAGTTTTGCAAAAATGTTACCAAGTTCCAATAGTGTTACCCTGTTCACCCTATCAATACTATGCAAAATGTATACCAAAGTACGCTAGCTAGGCGTATGTTTTTGTTACTACTACGATTGGAAAACCATTACTAACACGCATACCAAAAGTGTTTATGCCTGAATAGTGTACCGTTCCTGTTTGAGACAATATGGACCCGCCCGGCCTCCAACCGACGAGTGGGGCAGGTCACGCCCAATAGATCTATCCACATTTCCCCGTTGTGCTACCCCGCACATTCATGGTTTCCCCCGGGACTTTCAAAGATCGTATAGTAACCCAAAATAACCCATAGTATGACAGTAGTTACCAAACACAAGTTTAACGAATGTTTTCTCCCCCAAAAGTAAAACCAGTTAAAGTGGGGCCGTGAACTCACGCAACCCGTTTCATTTTCCAAAACTTTGTTTCGCTTTAAATTCCTCAGTTTTTCATAAAAGAAGCATGTCTTCCCCCCGAAAACATTTACAAAAACAGCAAAGAGTGGGGTTATGAACTCACCTTAATGTCCATGCTAAGCTAGCAAACAAAGCCTGAAACCTCGACCGACTTCCTCGTGCCCTAATTACCAACAAAGGACACCTTAACAGTCTATCACACATAAGCCTAGCTTATTAATCGCTCAAAAGGTAGTCTATCCGACTGTCTAGACTCGTGTGTACCAACACGAGTCTCAAAACGTTTCAACTCGACGAACCGATCATGACTTACCTTAATTCACAAGTTACATACAACATAGTACCCAAGTTTCACACTTGTCACTATTCGTGTGTAAACCTTGTTGGACTATAACCCCGAAACGTATAACTATCCTGAGCCGAAGATCATCTCGTAAATCATTTTAGAAAATACTCTTTGAGGAAAAACAAATTTAATTATTAAAAACCGATTAATAACATTTGTTACTTTTTCTCAAATATCGCTTGAAAATCAGCTTTACTGTTATAAATAGTTAGTCTTTGAAAACACCTTGATTTGTATATAATAAATCATTTGTCCAAAACACTGAAGGGAATTTATTTAATAGAAATAGTAGTTCGTTACGTTTTGGTTTTTATAAAAATTTGGGCAGAGTTTCCTCTGTTTTTGTACAAACCAGACAACACCCGTTGTCTACAAATTTCCCCGAAAACAACTTTCAAACACAATTCAACAAGTTCTTTTTATCCACAATTCCGATTCACGAGATTATACGTTTCGACACCTAAATACACTTAATTATATAAATATATATATACCAACATATATATATATATAATATAGTCCGACAATATAGTCCAATTATATTTAGTCCGATGCTCGATATCATAAGTCACGCCAAGTTAACCATTTACCAAATCGTCCGATTAATATATAGTTACCGTTTATTATTATTCGGTCCGTTCGCGAGTCAAAACTATTTCATCCATATTAATATATTTATAAATATATAATATTCATAAATATAGAATATTTACAAATATACAATATTTATAAATACATAATATCTACAACTAAATAATAAATACGAACGTAAGTTATACCAAATCATCGCGCGTAACCCGAAGCCGCCTCGAACTACGTGTAGACCGGAACCAAAGTTTGACCAGTTCTGACCCGTTTGACCCGGGTTGACCGGATCCGACAGGATGCAAAACGAAACCCGGACCACCACGAACTTGCACCAAATCTGACCCGTGTTGAACCCGACACGAACCCAGACCCGATCCACCAGAACGAACTCGAACCGACTGCAGCACGAGAAACAAAACCTTCGAGATAACCCAATAACCCCCAAACCAAACCACCTCGAGCCACAATCGAACCAAACCACCTGTTGCTCCCCTCGTGAACCCTTGACCATCACGTACCACCACCTCTACTTGACCACCGGACCACCATGGAATCCCGACCAAGACAACCCCCACTGAGAACCCATCGAACCAGACCCGAACCACAACTGTAACCCGAACCACAAACCCACCATCGAAGATCCAGATCTGAGCCAAACCCAAACGACCCTCCGACCAGACCACCATAGCCGAGCCACCATTAACCGCTCCACCACCAACAACCCCATCGGACCGCCTGAGAGCCACCACGATCAAGACCATCACCATCGGACCACAACTGAAACAAAACCCCTACCTCTCAAACTCACCATCGGACCACCACTTGACACCACCAGAATCGTACTCCACCACCACCCCCCGTCCCTTCACAGCCGAGATTCAAAACCTACACAAACTTACCTCGAACCAAAAAGCAAGGCCACCACCAGACCGCCACCAATCGTCATCTGTCGTTACCACCTTTGTTGAACAACCCTTGTCCAAACCCCCGCCGTCGATCTCCTTTCTGTGAGCCATAACCCCACCGAGCCACCCTTCTGCTGCTCTTTTTGCACGTTTTTTCGGGCCACAGACCTGCGCCGCCACCACCCAAGCTTGGTGGTGGCCGGTTGTCGTTGTCACAGGGACGAGAGGGAGGGTTACCGGGAAGGAGAGGCAGAGATTGAAGAGAGAGAGAGATGGATTGCGGTTTTAGAGAGAGAGAGTAGAGAGAGGGAGGCGGGTATGGTAGCTGCACAATTTAGGAAGAAGATAAGAAATGAGATCTTTTATAGTTAGGGTTAGGTTAGGTGGGTTATTACCGCGTATTCAAACCCGTTTTAACGTAACAAGTCTCGGTTTATATCTAGGATCCATAACTTATCATGAAGATTAGTTAGTCTTATTCGAAACTAAAAATATAACAAGACCGAGTGAATATAAGATAGATTTCATCACCCGACGTGTACGTTCGATACACGCGTTTAAATCGCGTTAATTAAACAAATCATGTTTTCCATTGTTGAAACGACCAATTAACCTCCGAAACTTAATACTTAATATTATTTAAAGGAAATATTTACTTAAAAATTTCATCGATATTGATCGGAAGTTGCAGGTTGTCACATAGGCATGTTTGGATAAACTTATTTGAGACAAAAATGACTTTTGGTGAGAAGGACTTATTAACTTATGAGTTTCTGAAAAGGAGTTTTTAGAAAAGTGTTTGGATTAGCTTTTCAAAAAATAGTTTTTTGAAAAGTTTTTAAAAAAGTTTTTGAATTAGATTTTCAAGTAAAATGACCAAAAAGGATATAGGGAGGGTAGGTATAAGGATATAACGAGGGCATATAGGTAAATTTTCCCAAAATTATAAGTAGGTTTAAAAAGTCACACATTCCTTACTTTTTCAAAAGAACTTATTATACACAAATGAAATGTTAAAACAAAAAGGACTTTTGGCTTTGTCAAACTCTTTTTGTAGCTTATTGACTTTTTGGAAAAGTAATAAGTTATAAGTTGGTGGAAATAAGGAGAGCCAAACATGCTCTTAAGTATACGTGAAATAATCGAAGTTCTTGGTTGTCTTTTTTTATTTAATTAGTTTGAAGTATTTTGATTTGTAAACTGGGTGATTGATAAATTATCCTATATATTGATATATGGGTCTTTATTAATAGTGCCGCTGCCACGTGGCAGCAACTGGTTTGATTTTTTTATTCTTCTTTAGCTGTTTTAATTGTATTTATATTGTAAGTTATGGATATAATAACAAAAGTGTTTACAGTCCAGTTGGTTAGGCTGTTACTCCCTTATAAAAGGTGCCCTGGTTTGATTCTTTCAGTCGGTTTTTTATTTTTTGCACAAGGTTATAGTGGTATCTGCCACCAAGCTTTTCTTAAGCAACGCGTCACACAGTCCCACAACCATTTCAATGATAAAGTCTTCCATCTCTTTCTCTCTACTGTCACTGCACACTTAAAGTCACGAATTACCCGAATGCCGTCATGTTCCCTAAATTTATACTTCAATTAGGGTCGGAAGAAGAACATGCATGGTGGCAACGGAAAGTGATAATCGGAAACCACCTTCATCAGCTATAGAAAGGTAACAACTCTAACGTTGCAGGTCCTATGGTGGCCATGCCAGGCTATATATATGAAAGATAAAGCGAAAACGTATAGTTCAACCAAGCACTTTAAACGAACATGTCCCTCCATTGCAGGGAGAGTTCAGCTTGCCTCTACAACAGCAACATCTGTCTATCCTTACGAAGTCAATCACCACTGGGTAACCAACTTTTCGACTTCTATATTCGGTTGCTGGAATTTCTACGCTATAGATTTTAGTTTTGTTCATGTAAAATGCGTCATTCAGCTTCCGAGACCAGGATAGCAACAAATTGTCATCTTCCGTAGAATTCAGTCACGCCAAGGACGTGTTGAAAGAATCCCAAGGAGATCGAACAACCATCACAGATTTACTACGAGAAAAAACTGAACAAACCGCTCTTAAGTATGTCCTCTACCTACCAAATCTGAAGTGCTCTTATCTGCATTCATATTTATATACATGCCATCATGTAACTTTTTGAATTTATTACATGTGAATATATAATGTGTTGTAATTATTACTTAATGTGCTTGGTTTTGTTAATATAATGTGCTGTATTGTCTATATATTGATGATTTTATTCTTAAAATAAATAAATAGTTAACTTTGATTATTCTGATACTTTGGTTACTATAATGTTTATAAGCCATGGATACTATAGGATGATGGTACTCTGATTATATTGTAAATAACATGCTAAACAATCCTACACTTTATTGTGCCAAGCTATTGTTCGTGGATTAGCCGACTGGTTTTGCTCAGTTTTAGTTTTTGTGGTTCACAAACTTGTATGCTTATTCGCGTGAAGCGTTAGTGGCGACCAAACCAAAAGGCGCACAACGTGTCACACCCTCAAATTTCCACAAGCGGAGTTCTACCGCGAGGCGTGTGACACACCAAGATCCAAGTTAACAGTCACAATAAACGACAACTAAATGTAAAACATACGTAGTAAAGTCATGCATAAATGATCCTAGACGCGAGTACGACTCCAGTGCGACTCCGTGCGCCAAGATGACAGCTGCTACCTTAGCGACCTGAGAAAGCACGCTAAAAACGTCAGTATAAAATACTGGTGAGTTCACAGGTTTTTACGGAAAACGTTTCACGAGCTTTTGAAAGAACTATCATGTTACTACTGACTGAAGAAAATACTTGTTAGACGTTTAGACTCTGAGACGAACCAATCAACGAACTATCGTTAACACGACCAACACACTATGGTTTACAACGACTAACGAACTGCCCAAACGTGACCAACGAACTACCACTCCGTGGTCAACGAACTGTGCATTCATAATTAACGAACTACCGCCATAACGGACAACGAACTGTCAGAATGTGAACCACATGTATATATAACATAAATGAAACGTACAGCCAACCCAGTATAACATGATCCTTTATAAACCGAAGTACTAAGCATGTTTCTCCCCCGAAAACGAAAACAGTAAAGAGTGGGGCCGTGAAACTCACCTTCGGTTGCGTCTTCTGTTTATGAGTATACCGTTATGTGTATGATAGCCCCAACTAGTGGCGACCTATCATAAGATGCGTGTGTAATGTTAGACTAATAACCCGTTGGGTTCATTAGTGTCCAGTCCATGACCATTATACGTTTGAAAAATGTGTTTGGCTGACAATCAGACTACGTGAGACAAGACTCGACATCCCATTGGTGACCCGACATTCCACGTGTTAATCTCGTACACTAAAACATACAATTCATGCAAACAACACTTAACACGTGTTAAAGTTCAACAAGTCTAACATATAGTTCAATCAGTGCATAAATGAGTCCGAGCACGTGTCACCATGTGATTTGGTATGTTACGGGGTTCCTAGCATGTTCCTAGGTGTCAAATCGGGTCTCGGAATGTCAAAATACACTTACAACAACAGCACATTTAATTAGGAAAAGTCAACTAGTGATTAGGGGCTATAAGACATGCAATATAGGCGATTGGGGGCTATAAGACATGCAATTCAGTGTTTAATTAGTGATTAGGGCTATAAGACATGCATTATAGGCGATTGGGGGCTATAAGACATGCAATTCAGAGTTTAACTAGTGATTAGGGCTATAAGACATGCATTCTAGGCGATTGGGGGCCATAAGACATGCAATATAGGCGATTGGGCTCCTAATCCCCTTCAGCATAGGCGATTAGGATCCCTAATCGCCCCGTGCAGGTCTGTTCTGATTTTTCGCGCGTTTAACCCTCCAAATCAGATCCGGAACATGTGGAAACACCAAATATCAATCATAAAACATTAACAAACGTATTCCAAGCAAAACCCCTAATTTATCATCATTCTAACAGTCTCGAATGCGAGCGTTTTCCCAAAATAGCATACTTATCATGTAAACATCACATCAACATGCAAAAACTTACCCTAAATAGCAAATATCCAGATTTCATCAAGTAACAATGTTGTCCGATAATATCCTACTGTTCTAGCATCATCCTAAAGCAAACCCTAACATCATATAACCAACAAAACACATCATATCATCCTTAATCATTCAAAACCATTCAAATGGGTCAAAATACCAAATATCAACAATACACAACCATGGACCTCCAAACTCCTAAGTTAACATTATCATAATCCATTTAAGTCAGAAACACATTCATAACACAAGAATAACCATGTTTCAATCATAAAAATCCTACCTTTATACAAATACAACACATATAACATGCATAAAGGTTTGGGTTTGTTTAGAAACGGTTTTTAACAGATTTTCAAAGACACAATAGTTTAGAAGTCAGGTCTGGACCTTTAGGGAACAAAACATAATCATACAAAGGTTTGGGGTTGAAGAACACACCTTAGATTTATAGGAAAATGATGTGTAAGGCTTGGAAATGTGTGTTTTGATGCAAAAACGTGTTCCAGAGGGTGTTTGTGAGTTGGGATAGGTTATGGGACGGCTAGGGTAGCACAAATGATGTTTTACAAGTCAATGGTGGTATTTATAGGCGTTTCTAGTCGTTTAAAACACGTCAGGCAATTACGCCGCAGTGCATGCGATTAGGGCTCCTAATCGCCCTCAACAACAGGCGATTAGCCTGTAATCGCCCTCAGTCCTCTCCTAATCGCCCTCCCTATCAGGCAATTAGGATGCTAATCGCCCTCAGCCTGTTCTAAACACCTATAATGTCATGCAATCGCGTGTAATCACCGTTTTAAGACATATAAACACGTATACACATACCGACAAGTCACGTAAAGATTATAAACACATAATTCATGAAAACAAACACGTTCACACCCGTTCACCAATTCCCGGGACTCGAGACCTGTGTGTGTGTTAAAACCCCAATGATCCTCCGAATCATTGATCCCTGGACAGGTAGTTAACGCGACTTGACTCGACTGACTCTGTCATGTGTAACGTATGCACGACACGCTAAGGTAGACTTACTGAGTTTTCAAAAAGTTAATAACCGGAGTTTGCCGGGTGTCACATCATCCCCCTGTTGAAAGAATTTTTGTCCCGAAAATTTCCTAAAGTCGAAGAGAAAGAAACAAATAAGAAGAAAAATAAATTTTCCGGGGGTCGTCACATCATCCCCCTGTTGAAAGGAATCTCGTCCCGAGATTTTTTTTTCGGCTTCAACAGTGATGAGTGTCGACCTCTGTGTGTACGCAAGTAACATTTTCCCAAGATGCAATGAAATGAAGGTCGTGAACCAAAATGTGATACTAACAGCCCGGAAACCACTTCCCCGAATGTTAATACAAGATAAGAGACCCCACGATCGAAAGCCTACTGGAGACTACTATGATCGGTATAATTAACCTACCGGTACCGTCCAAGTAGCATCTCCAAAGGACCCCCGTCAGCCCACTGAATACGAAACAGTGACCAAAACCAATAACAAAACACTCAACGGATACGAAATGCACAACGATGTGGATAAAGGTAAAACCAAAGTGTAACGAAAGATAAGAGAGAATACATACGGGTAACAGTGTCTGGGTGCTCCTGGTTCTCTCTAGCACTGATAACATAAACACGAGCAGTCGGACCGCCACCCTCGTTGTTTCCATCGCAACCTGTAGCCCTAGCCTCAACCTGATTTATCTTCGGGCAGTTGCGCTTGAGATGTCCCAACTCCCCACAGTTATAGCACCCACGATTTCCCTGAGGAACAGGAGCAGGGACGATCGTTTGGCCTGGAGCCGTTTGAAGATTGACCCTGCAGTTTTTGGCAACATGACCCACCTGCTTACAACGGTTGCAACGAAACTTCTCACAATTTCCGAGATGATGGTACCCGCATTGGTTGCACTCTGGTAGTTTACCCGTGTACCCGTTTTGCCTCTGACCTGAGGACGATCCCAAGGCTTCAGTCTTTCTCGCCTGCTGATGTGGTTGACCCGAACTCGCGGTCTTTCCAGTACTATCCCACTTCCTCTTGTTGTCCCCTGGTGTCTTCACATCGGAGTCTCTGGGGGTAGAACACCCTCGGTTATCTTCATGTTGGTCATCTTTGTAGCTGACCGCACCGCCTCAGAAATAGTAGTAGGATCCCTTGCAGCCACCAACCCTGCAATCTCTGGCACCAATCCTGCGATGTACTGCTCTATCCTCCGGTACTATGGTGTCGATAAGCCTGGACACATGACCGCCAACTCGTTGTGTCTGATCGTGTACGCCTCAATCTCAGAACCCACCATCTTGAGATCCCCGTATTCCTCTCCAACCTCTTGATCTCCTCTCGCGGACAGTACTTGATGTGCTTAAACTGGTTTAATAAAAACTAACTAAATTAACATAAACTAGACACTCTAAGTTTTAAATTTATAAACTAAGACTCTCTAAACCTAAACCACACAACCGGCAAGTGTACCGGTCAGTGTAGTACAGCTAAAGTAAGTCCGAGTATCGAACCCACAAGACTCTACTGGAAAACGTAAACTAGACGCGACTACTTATCCTAAATATTGACTTAATAATATTTTGTTGCTTAAAGGGGGGTTTTCTAACAAACTAATGCAAATAAATAAAATAAAGCTTAAATAACTTAAAACACAAGCTGGAGAATGGAAATCGGATCAGATGATAGGAAGGCACTACCTAGGCTAGAATCCTACACATGAATGATAATCTTCTAACGGCTATGGAACTGGTGTGGAACCGGGATCTTAAAATACTAAACATCAAGAATAAACTAGACACCCTCGACCCTTCTCAAGGGGAAACCCTAGAATACTGTTGTGCTGTTAAACCACCGGTTGAAAGGTTACCCTCACAGGCTTACCTATTCGAATCTTAAAGTACCCGCTAGACAGTCTACCTCACAGCGCGAAAGTCACAATACACCTGAAAGTGCAAGGGGTAACTACAATATTTCTGATAAGACTTGGCCTACAAGGAATGCTAAGGAAACTAAGAAGATATTCTCACAAAGCCTCTAGATCTAGCAATTTAACACCCTAGACAGACCAACAATCTCGCACCTTACAGCTATTGAGAATTGGCAGAACACTTAGAATTATCTAACTAACAATTACAACTCCTATGGATAACCTGCAGAATTAACCATAAACTAGTTGCTAACACCTAGTCCGCAACCTAACCCGCATTCATACATGAAAGACATTCACAAAAACGCAAGTGGAGTTTATAAAAGTTAATTAAACAAAACTAAATATGCATACACATCAAACCAGAAAATAAAAAGTTCTTTACTTTAAAATTCACCCACAACCAAAAGTTCCAAAACCCGAAAGAAAAATAATCAAACAAGCGTATTCATCATCGCCTAGGTAGTATCAAGGTTTAGCCTCTAAAAGTCATGACACAATCAAAACAATAGAAACAAATAAAATTCATGGTGTTCACAACGGGTTAGAATAAATAAATAGTAAATACTTGAATTAGAAACAACCCGTGCTCGCACCAGTGCTTCAACCCTTGACCTCCGCTCCTACAATCGATGCAGAGGAAGTGATGTTGCTGTCGAGATCCCTCTGAAATAATACTTGCTGCCCCTGACCTCGATGTGACTCTCCACCTCGAAAGTTGTTGTGCGCTCCTGTTCTAATCTTTTTGTCCGCCGCTCTTCGAAGAAAATAATATATATTCGCTGCTGCTGTGATGTTCTTCGATTATAATAATATTCCCCTCAGAATCCTCTTATGCGGCACCTCCGCTTCCGATTTAATAATGGAGCCCTCAACCAAATTAATTCCTTTCTCTTTGGGCTTTTTTTTGGGCTGTGATTTCATGACATCAAAGTCATGGTTTATGTTTTATTTTATTTTTTCCTTTTATTATTATTATAACACAACGTATTATTATTATTATTATTATTATTATTATTATTATTATTATTATTATTATTATTATTATTATTATTATTATTATTATTATTATTCGGTGCTCTATACTCCGGTGTTCTTGACTCGATCAAAGTTGCTCGTTTACACTCCAACGTCCACACGAACACCTACCAAAATATAAAATAAATAAATAAGTACTAAAACTGATTCAAAACTAATAAAAATTTATAAAAACCTATACTAAATAAAATAGACCGGTACAAGCCTAAAACTAATAAAAGTACTATCTAAATGACTCAAAAACTATACAAAATATACACTGGAAATAGATGTATTTTACAATACATCAAATATCCCCACACTTACCTCTTTTTCGTCCCTGAAAAAGAATTATGCTATGGAATCACAATCAGGTTTACATCCGGTTTCAAAATATAGGCTACTTAATTAATAATCTACTAACGTGTTGACCGCGATTGTAGGTATACTGATCCACTTAAACCCAAACCGGTTTCCAAGCCCCTTTTCATTTATTTACATTTAGTTCATGTGAGTTAGTCTACCTAGGGTCTCACTCTAAAGAAGCCACAGTTCCTCCTAATCCCGCCTCAAGCTTATGAAGCTAAAGGAACGACCAATTGACCATTTCCAAACTGTTTTATGCAGAAAACCAAGAGAATTTAAAATCACTTTTTTTTTTCTTTTTTTTTCGGCATACTTAACTCAGAGGGTGTGACCAATCCAAGTCGCTATCCCAGTGGCCAGGCACCTTAAGCTTCAGCATTTTTGCTTTGATTTCTAATTTTTTTTTAGAGATTAGAAATTCTAACGGTTTTCTACTTATAACGGTGCTTCTTATACTATTTTTGGCGGTTTCGGTCTCCCCGTTTCTCCTAGATGAGAACCCACAAAATAGCCTAACATAATTAATTTATTACTTTTTAAAGGAAACCTTTCTACCGGCCGAGCCTACCCACATATCCCAAATCAGACACGTTTTCAATCAATTTTAATCTCTTATTATACATACTATTTGAAAACCGGACACCTAACTTTACCTATCATTTTCCATATTTTATATAATGCAAACTTCAAGATCAGGGACATTTTTTTTCAATTTTTTTTTAAACCAAAACGACTCTATATACAGACTAAACGACAGTTTCCCATACCCACACTTAAACTCTACATTGCCCTCAATGTAGGAATAGAAAACGACTCAAAACAAAAAATAAATTCCGAATACAAAAATTATAAAAATAAATAAAAAAAAACAAGGGCAAATTGGAAAAGACTTAGCTGGTTAATTTTTCTTCATAAGCTCTAGTCCAATCCAGCTCGATCGTATAGCATTTCATTCGCGATCGGCTCTGACACAATGTATACTCTCGGGTTGCTTCGACATAATGAACAACTCTGGAATCACCCGAATGGAGATTGAGTACGGGTGGTACAATCCAAACCTGCACAAGACAAAGCAAACACAAAAGACCGAGCATAATACCGAACAACACAAAAATAAAACGACTCAAACTACTAACTTAGACTCATAATATAACAACAAACAAGAAGACGTACCTGTTTGGCAAAATGGCGGTGAATGGTGGTAGAACCAAATGGGTAGAAAAAAAAAATTCTGGTTCTCGCTCAACGTGAAGGACACTGGTGATCACAACACGCGTTGCAAGCGAAAAAAAAATATAATTTTCCGGGGTAATAGCTGGTCGCATGAGGCGAACAGGTCAGCCCAGACTCCTCACATTACATGAAAAGTCTTTTTTCACAGAAAGTTAATTATTTTTTTTTTAAGAAAAATTATCTTTTATTACCCAAACCTCTACCAAAACTCCCACTCAAAAAATATATATAAAGATAAATAAATGGGATCCGCTCATGGTGAAATTTCCTCTACCTAAGCAAACACGCAAACCTGCTAACAGACTCAAAGACACAAAAACAAAGATAAAATAAAAAGATAAAAACCTATAAACCACTACCGAAGGACGGACCACAAATAAATAAAAAAATGAAAAGCTAGAAAAAAATAAATAAGTATAAATAAAATTTTACAAACTCTACAGAGCCTCCCCACACTTAAATTTAATCAGGGGGCTTCTCTTTTATCTGGACCCGATCCAACCCGTTTAATTCCACTCGGTCCTCATTAACAATTGAATATTTATTAGTGGAATTGAAAAATAATCTAAGCATTCTTAACGGGTCAGAA
Source organism: Ambrosia artemisiifolia (assembly GCA_032199755.1). Taxonomy (NCBI): domain Eukaryota; kingdom Viridiplantae; phylum Streptophyta; class Magnoliopsida; order Asterales; family Asteraceae; genus Ambrosia; species Ambrosia artemisiifolia. The sequence goes on from CM063523.1 coordinate 16,987,664, forward strand.
CACCAAAATTTAAACTTACCTGGATTGAACCGGATGCGTGGCATGTAGCAAGAAGACTGATCATGCTTGACTTTCACTGGCTTCTTCTTCTCCAACTCGTGCCAGCCATTGATCCTCTTCCGATTCCGATCCTTTCTTTTTCTCTTCCTTGCCCTCTCCCGTGGTGTTGTTGATTTTGAAGTTCCATCTATTACCACGGGCCAGCTATGGTGCGCTTCTTCTACCACCATTTCCATGGGATGATCCCCACACTTATTTCTTTCATCTGGTGCAGGTTCAGTCATGTCTATCGGTTCACCTTCGAGTAGAGCATCTAGGTATGCTATATCCCCCTTGGGATCAGACTCCCCTAAATCTTCATAAGCAGGCAAACCCTCTAACTCCACATCTAAAAGCTCATCCTCCTCAGACAACAACGCTTTACTAACCTCAATGTCTTCATCTGCACCAAACATCATACCTATGGAGTCACCCAACTCCACTTCTTCTTCAATTACTTCTCTCTTCTCTAATGACCTTCGATACGCCGCCCACTCTTCTTCGTCGTCCTCTTCATCAGAGTCGCTCCCAAAATCATATATCCTAACCTGTGGCACCGGAGGTGGGACTTCAACGTCCATTTTCGTCTCCGTGATTGGGATGATCTCCTCATCTGACTCATCAGCATATTGCATGATCGGCTCTTTTCCTTCTTCTGGAAACGTTGGAAACAACTCCCCCAGAGCATTCATGTAACCGAGGTAGTTGCCCTCCTCATCATATGTATAACCGACTTTCGGCGCCTGCTCTTGCTGAAACTTTTCTTTTTCTTCTTCTTCCTTTAATCTCCTAGCAATGTCTTCTACTGTTCGTTGAAGATCTAAAAGAGCAGCCTGTCGGTTTTTTATGAGGATGTCGTGGTTTTTTAGGAGGGTGTCCTGCTCTGCTAACATGTTCTGGGTATTGGCATCCTTAGCAACTAGTAATGTCAACAGACTCTCTATTTTACCCCAATCATTATCACTATGCTCATGAGAATTGCTTCCAGAAAATTGATCAGGATACTGATTAAAATGTGGTTGCTGATACGGGCAATCATAATAATCAGGATATCTCTGTGAATAACATGGTGGCGGCTGCACGAAGGAATTAGCATAATACTGTGCAGAGGACCCCGCATTTTGTGGAAATCTAACGGTAAAATAAGGTCCTCCACAAATTTCAAACATATTTACAGACTCGACAGAAATAAAATACACAAACGATTAGACTCCTACGACTCACTATACAAAAAGACAGACTCAACACAAAACACAAGTAGCACGGATATAGCAGATAAGTGTAATCAAAGCTAGTAAACGCAATCGCCTAAGAGTCCCCGGCAACGGCGCCAAAAACTTGATGTGCTTAAAGTGGTTTAATAAAAACTAACTAAATTAACATAAACTAGACACTCTAAGTTTTAAATTTATAAACTAAGACTCTCTAAACCTAAACCACACAACCGGCAAGTGTACCGGTCAGTGTAGTACAGCTAAAGTAAGTCCGAGTATCGAACCCACAAGACTCTACTGGAAAACGTAAACTAGACTCGACTACTTATCCTAAATATTGACTTAATAATATTTTGTTGCTTAAAGGGGGGTTTTCTAACAAACTAATGCAAATAAATAAAATAAAGCTTAAATAACTTAAAACACAAGCTGGAGAATGGAAATCGGATCAGATGATAGGAAGGCACTACCTAGGCTAGAATCCTACACATGAATGATAATCTTCTAACGGCTATGGAACTGGTGTGGAACCGGGATCTTAAAATACTAAACATCAAGAATAAACTAGACACCCTCGACCCTTCTCAAGGGGAAACCCTAGAATACTGTTGTGCTGTTAAACCACCGGTTGAGAGGTTACCCTCACAGGCTTACCTATTCGAATCTTAAAGTACCCGCTAGACAGTCTACCTCACAGCGCGAAAGTCACAATACACCTGAAAGTGCAAGGGGTAACTACAATATTTCTGATAAGACTTGGCCTACAAGGAATGCTAAGGAAACTAAGAAGATATTCTCACAAAGCCTCTAGATCTAGCAATTTAACACCCTAGACAGACCAACAATCTCGCACCTTACAGCTATTGAGAATTGGCAGAACACTTAGAATTATCTAACTAACAATTACAACTCCTATGGATAACCTGCAGAATTAACCATAAACTAGTTGCTAACACCTAGTCCGCAACCTAACCCGCATTCATACATGAAAGACATTCACAAAAACGCAAGTGGAGTTTATAAAAGTTAATTAAACAAAACTAAATATGCATACACATCAAACCAGAAAATAAAAAGTTCTTTACTTTAAAATTCACCCACAACCAAAAGTTCCAAAACCCGAAAGAAAAATAATCAAACAAGCGTATTCATCATCGCCTAGGTAGTATCAAGGTTTAGCCTCTAAAAGTCATGACACAATCAAAACAATAGAAACAAATAAAATTCATGGTGTTCACAACGGGTTAGAATAAATAAATAGTAAATACTTGAATTAGAAACAACCCGTGCTCGCACCAGTGCTTCAACCCTTGACCTCCGCTCCTACAATCGATGCAGAGAAAGTGATGTTGCTGTCGAGATCCCTCTGAAATAATACTTGCTGCCCCTGACCTCGATGTGACTCTCCACCTCGAAAGTTGTTGTGCGCTCCTGTTCTAATCTTTTTGTCCGCCGCTCTTCGAAGAAAATAATATATATTCGCTGCTGCTGTGATGTTCTTCGATTATAATAATATTCCCCTCAGAATCCTCTTATGCGGTACCTCCGCTTCCGATTTAATAATGGAGCCCTCAACCAAATTAATTCCTTCCTCTTTGGGCTTTTTTTTGGGCTGTGATTTCATGACATCAAAGTCATGGTTTATGTTTTATTTTATTTTTTCCTTTTATTATTATTATAACACAAGAAGCTGCTTGTCTTGAAAACCAACACGTCTTTGTGCCCTTCGCTTTTGACACATTTGGGGGCCTTGCTCCCGAAGCAATCCAGTTTTTAGATCGAGTGCAAAAGGTGGTGCAGAGTAACTCTCCTGCGGCCAAGGACACGAGCTTTATATTTAATAGAGTAGGCTTTACTATCCAAAAAGGGGTTGCGGCGCAGCTTGTTGCCCGTCTACCCGCGCCTGACTTGTAATTCTTGTTGGTATTGATTATAATATAAGGATCATGAATATCTGTATATTTGTTTAATTCAGAAAAAAAAAAAAAAAATAACACAACTTATTATTATTATTATTATTATTATTATTATTATTATTATTATTATTATTATTATTATTCGGTGCTCTATACTCCGGTGTTCTTGACTCGATCAAAGTTGCTCGTTTACACTCCAACGTCCACACGAACACCTACCAAAATATAAAATAAATAAATAAGTACTAAAACTGATTCAAAACTAATAAAAATTTATAAAAACCTATACTAAATAAAATAGACCGGTACAAGCCTAAAACTAATAAAAGTACTATCTAAATGACTCAAAAACTATACAAAATATACACTGGAAATAGATGTATTTTACAATACATCAGTACTCAGCCTTCAACCTACGCCCGAAATCTGCCCAAGGCATGGCGTTGGCCTCCCTAAGGCCAAGTGTCTGTGTGATGCAGTTCCACCATGTCAGGGCGGGTCCTACAAAAGTCCCCGAAGCAAACTTTACCCAATCCGCTGCTGGAGTCTCACATAAAGCAAACACCGACTCAGTCTTCTCCAACCACCTAAGCAACTCCACAGCTCCCTCCGTACCTCGGAAATTGAGGGGCTGACAATCCTTAAACCGTTTATAGGCAACTCCTGCCTGCACCGGAGGAGCGGTAGCACCCAAAAAGGCCTGCTGGGCAGCCTGGAAGGCCGCCAGTGCTACGCCCAACTGCTGCTGCATCATATCACTGAGTTCATCATGTGTCATGGTGATGTTACCACCATCTCTACCCCCGCCAGTGCGGCCTCCACGTCGTCCCCTAGTACGTCCTCCATTGCGTCCAGACATCTTCTGAGAAAGACAAGAAACAAACACTCAGACCCATCACCAACGCTAAACCGAGAGAATACGGAAAGTCTAGGATCGGGTCCAAATGTGACCATTAATCCCAACCCGAGATACACCAGGTCTTCCATGCATTTCAACTTATGATTTCGTGTGCACCCGAAATAATAAATTTCTCTACATGGTCCTCTAGGCGTGCCCCGAGCTCGAACCTCAAGTCACCCGGTACCCACATCTTAGAAAGAGACAGCCAACACAGAGGAACAACAAACAAGTTCCTTCGACTGCACACCCGAAGGAGAGAATAAAATGAAACTAGGAATGGCCAAGAATGAGATGGGTAATATGATACTGTGTGATAAGGATACCGACACCCCGACAAGGTTAGTATGTTTACCAAAAGATACGACTCAAATGTATGCGACCGTCTAGTGTGTGAGACTCGGCTATAGTCTAGACTCTACACGCACTCCTAGTTCACTATAACCATTGGCTCTGATACCAATCTGTCACACCCTCAAATTTCCACAAGCGGAGTTCTACCGCGAGGCGTGTGACACACCAGGATCCAAGTCAACGGTCACAATAAACGACAACTAAATATAAAACATACGTAGTAAAGTCCTGCATAAATGATCCTAGACGCGAGTACGACTCCAGTGCGACTCCGTGCGCCTAGATGACAGCTGCTACCTTAGCGACCTGAGAAAGCACGCTAAAAACGTCAGTATAAAATACTGGTGAGTTCACAGGTTTTTACGGAAAACGTTTCACGAGCTTTTGAAAGAACTATCATGTTACTACTGACTGAAGAAAATACCTGTTAGACGTTTAGACTCTAAGACGAACCAATCAACGAACTATCGTTAACACGACCAACGCACTATGGTTTACAACGACTAACGAACTGCCCAAACATGACCAACGAACTACCACTCCGTGGTCAACAAACTGTGCATTCACAATTAACGAACTACCGCCATAATGGACAACGAACTGTCAGAATGTGAACCACATGTATATATAACATAAATGAAACGTACAGCCAACCCAGTATAACATGATCCTTTATAAACCGAAGTACTAAGCATGTTTTTCCCCCCGAAAACAAAAACAGTAAAGAGTGGGGCCGTGAAACTCACCTTAGGTTGCGCCTTCTGTTTATGAGTATACCGTTATGTGTATGATAGCCCCAACTAGTGGCGACCTATCATAAGATGCGTGTGTAATGTTAGACTAATAACCCGTTGGGTTCATTAGTCCCTAATGTCCAGTCCATGACCATTATACGTTTGAAAAATGTGTTTGGCTGACAATCAGACTACGTGAGACAAGACAAGACTCGACATCCTATTGATGACCCGACATTCCATGTGTTAATCTCATACACTAAAACATACAATTCATGCAAACAGTACTTAACACGTGTTAAAGTTCAACAAGTCTAACATATAGTTCAATCAGTGCATAAATGAGTCCGAGCACGTGTCACCATGTTATTAGGTATGTTACGGGGTTCCTAGCATGTTCCTAGGTGTTAAATCGGGTCTCGGAATGTCAAAATACCCTTACAACAGCAGCACATGCGATTAGGAAAAGTCAACTAGCAATTTGGAAAAGTCAACTAGTGATTAGGAAAAGTCAACTAGTGATTAGGGGCTATAAGACATGCAATATAGGCGATTGGGGGCTATAAGACATGAAATTCAGGGTTTAACTAGTGATTAGGGCTATAAGACATGCATTATAGGCGATTGGGTGCTATAAGACATGCAATTCAGAGTTTAACTAGTGATTAGGGCTATAAGACATGCATTATAGGCGATTGGGGGCTATAAGACATGCAATATAGGCGATTGGACTCCTAATCACCTTCAGCATAGGCGATTAGGATCCCTAATCGCCCCCTGCAGGTCTGTTCCGATTTTTCGCGCGTTTAACCCTCCAAATCAGATCCGGAATGTGTGGAAACACCAAATATCAATCATAAAACATTAACAAATGTATTCCAAGCAAAACCCCTAAATTATCATCATTCTAACAGTCCCGAATGCGAGCGTTTTCCCAAAATAGCATACTTATCATGTAAACATCACATCAACATGCAAAAACTTACCCTAAATAGCAAATATCCAGATTTCATCAAGTAACAATGTTGTCCGATAATATCCTACTGTTCTAGCATCATCCTAAAGCAAACCCTAACATCATATAACCAACAAAACACATCATATCATCCTTAATCATTCAAAACCATTCAAATGGGTCAAAATACCAAACATCAACAATACACAACCATGGACCTCCAAACTCCTAAGTTAACATTATCATAATCCATTTAAGTCAGAAACACATTCATAACACAAGAACAACCATGTTTCAATCATAAAAATCCTACCTTTATACAAATACAACACATATAACATGCATAAAGGTTTGGGTTTGTTTAGAAACGGTTTTTAATAGATTTTCATAGACGCAATAGTTTATAAGTCAGGTCTGGACCTTTAGGGAACAAAACATAATCATACAAAGGTTTGGGGATGAAGAACACACCTTAGATTTATAGGAAAATGATGTGTAAGGCTTGGAAATGTGTGTTTTGATGCAAAAACGTGTTCCAGAGGGTGTTTGTGAGTTGGGATAGGTTATGGGACGGCTAGGGTTGCACAAATGATGTTTTACAAGTCAAGGGTGGTATTTATAGGCGTTTCTAGTCGTTTAAAACACGTCAGGCAATTACGCAGCAGTGCATGCGATTAGGGCTCCTAATCGCCTATAGCTATAGGCGATTAGGGCCTAATTGCCCTCAACAACAGGTGATTAGCCTGTAATCGCCCTCAGTCCTCTCCTAATCGCCCTCCCTATCAGGCAATTAGGATGCTAATCGCCCCCAGCCTGTTCTAAACACCTATAATTTCATGCAATCGCGTGTAATCACCGTTTTAACACATATAAACACGTATACACATACCGACAAGTCACATAAATATTATATAAACACATAATTCATGAAAACAAACACGTTCACACCCGTTCACCAATTCCCGGGACTCGAGACCTGTGTGTGTGTTAAAACCCCAATGATCCTCCGAATCATTGATCCCTGGACAGGTACTTAACGCGACTTGACTCGACTGACTCTGTCATGTGTAACGTATGCACGACTCGCTAAGGTAGACTTACTGAGTTTTCAAAAAGTTAATAACCGGAGTTTGCCGGGTGTCACACAACGCGCGCCTGTGAATCCTACTAGTTATACATTTGAGTTCATTTGATTGTTGCATAATGATTGAAGTGTTAGTAATTTGTTTTTAGTATTTTTAGTTTTTTAGCAAGAAATTTGTTTCTTTTATTTAAATGGTGACATATCTGGTGTCACGACTCAGATTAATGTAGTGAATCAACTTTTTAGTCACCTTACAATAATTGTACGTGACAGGTCGGGGCAATACTATAGTTGAATGTAGAAGTTCGGAAATATAACTAACTTTTGCTATTTTTGTTTTATCATTGATGGTGACGGTAGGACCAAGGCATACGATGGGCTCTCTGTTTGCTTTTATGCATTGCCTACACAATTAATTGGAGAAAAAAAATGAGGGTGTAAGTTGTGTTTTCTTTAATAATGATTCTTGGATCAATACTATAGTGGTCATGTAAACATGAATGAACTACTAATGTTGTGCTAGCGGCCGGACATCCAGGTAGTATAATGACCATGTATTTTAAATTGTTCTAAAACTTTTGTTGCTTTAGGTTGTTCATGTAGTAATTCCTCACCTTTATAATGGATAATATGTGGCAATCATCAAAGTACATCATCATTGTTTTGCTTAAACCTTTCTTATATGTCATGCACCCGTGTGTGTAATGTTAGTGTGCTTTTCTTGATGTTATAGATAGATTTCTATAATATTAGATGACGTTTATGCATGTGTTTTAGTTTGGATAAAACACCAGTTAATTTGGAAAACAAGTAAGATTTGGAAAAACATTCTTGAAAGCAGACTTCCTTCAAAGTAATCAATTGAGGCTACAAGTGGCTTGGCCATAAAAAAGTCTAAGAGTGCAAAACCTCAAGAGTAACGTAAGAAGGTAATTTCCTTTTTCATGTTTCAATTAGAGTAGCATAAGGATAATTTTTTCACCGTTTTTAACTTCCCCCCTTTATCGTTTTGAGTTATTTGATGCTGATGATGAGATTAGTATTGGGAGGCTCAATCGATAACGTCAATAACTATTCGAAATAGATCATTGTAAGGTAATGTTTCTTTGATTGATCGATTGCAAAGAGGTTCTCTTCATTGATCAAAGGGTGAACAACATGTTTAATTGCAAATTATAAATTCATATCAACATAAAACTTCTAAGAAAAAAGAGTTTTTTTTAGGTTCATAGTGGATTTGAAATGGTTACCTGGGTATGAGTCTATTTAGACGGAAAGCTCATGGTTGAATATGGCCTTTTGAGAACACTGCTCCTTGTGGCTACTCTCACTAGAGTTGAAGCATAATTACGGGTATTAGATGTTGTATTTTGTATTTCCACAGTAAGCTTCCTTTTAAGGTTCTATAAATCCGAGTGGTGTATTCATGAATTTTTGTCGTGGAGAGCAAAAGGTAGTTAATGGTAAACTGTAGGAATCAAAACAACAACATATCTATGCATGGTTTGGTTTTCCATCGTTTTTTATTGTGACTATTGCTTTATTTGTTACTTTTATTCAATTTGATCTTCTGTTTGGTGACTTGTATAAAACACGATTAAACTCGTTTATTGAAACCTTTACTGTTCGATTTTGTTACATTTTTTACAATAATTAAAATTAAGAGAAAGGATCAATCACTTCTCCTTGGTATATAAAACATACAACTGGTTTATATACGTCATATATAAAGTAGTTAAATGAGTAATGTTCATGTTTGATACTTGTTATTCGTCACATGTAATTTATAGATTGAACACAACTAAGGGGCTGTTTGGTAGCCTCTAAATATTCATTAGGAGGCTACATCTTAATGATTCATAGTTTCTTAATGGTTAAAATGTAATCTTAAATTTGAATGGTTAAAATGTAACATCTTAATGGCCATCCCCGCTCTTGCTTTGGTTCCTGAACAGCCCGTCGGCCCTGTTGCTCCCGGCAAGCCCGACCATCCTGCTGACCCCATACCGGAGGAGCCCGCAGCGGAGGCACCCGTGCCTGAGCTACCCCAACGATTGAGGAGGAGATCACAGGCCCGCAAGCAGCCCTACCTCCCACTCTCGTTGGTGACCTCGCACATCGGGACGAGGAGGACGACGAGGAGGCTATGACCCTAGGTAGATCTTCTGGCAGGCCATTGCACACGGAGCGAGGAGTCCTTCTGTCCCACGATTCGTAGTTGGTGAGCTTAGGTGTTCGCATTCGGGAGTTGGAGGACCGTACTTCGGAGGCTGAGCAGGGGAGGCTTGCAGCTACTGTAGGACGGGTAGAGGCGGAGTGACGTTTGGAGGCACTGGAGCAGAGGATGACCGAGTTGGACCAGCGCATGAGATCTGCAGTCGCTGCCCTTGCTGCCGCTTTTCCATCATCGTCTTCTTAGGAGGTTTCATGGATGTACTTTATGATGTTTTATTTTGTGGTTGTTGTTTAGACACATACGACTTATCTTTTGTAACAGAACAATCGATGTACTTATACTACGTTATGAAATGGAATGATTGTAATGGTATTTTAATTCATGATATGCCCTATTTATTCTTATGTCTTCTGGTTGTGATTGACTATGCTCATGGTTATATTTGGTTGTTATATTTGTATGCATGACAATATTTGTGAAGTATGTGTCTTATACTTTTGATATGTGATGAATTAGAAGGAAAACATGCAAACCCGACAATCTTCATTTACCAATGAAGGCGAGTCACTTCCGGCTACTCCTGCTGAGTTGGCTAGGGTGATTGCCGAAGCAATTGCTCGTCATGATGCAGCTCGAGCCGATTCTAGCTACGGTTCTGGAGGTACCGGTCGCCGACGGGGAAGCGATATGGATAATTGTAGGAATTTTGGGTCTAAATTCACTACTTACTAATCCTGCGTGAAACTTTATGTTAATAATATTTACTAATGTATATACAGAAGTTGAAAACCCTATTCGGGGATGTTCAAACAAAACTTTCATGGCTGGCAAACCATGGAATTTTCGTGGTACCGAAGGTGCCGTTGGGATTGTTCGTTGGATTGAAAAGACTGAGTCAGTTCTTGACATTAGCGGATATTCCGAGGAGCATAAACTGAAGTACTCTACTTGCACTTTCCAAGATGAAGCTCTTACCTGGTGGAATCTCCAAGTGCAAACTTGGGTAGAGACGCGGCCTACAGCCACACTTGTGCCGATCTGAAAACTCCACTTATGGAAAAGTATTGCCCTAGGATTGAACTGCAAAAACTTGATGCAAAATTCTGGAATCTGTCTATGGTGGATGCTAATGTGACTGCCTACACTATCCGTTTCCATGATTTCTCTTAGCTTGTACCTCATATGGTAACTTCTGAATTCAAGAGAGAAGGACCCCCCACTTCCTAAAAAACCACTTTACCCTGATGCTGAAGAAGATGAACACCCTCAACAGATCCTAACTCTTAAAAGTATGCTCTTAACATCTGATCTCACCATAGCTGCTAAGAAACAATATAAAAAGGCAGAAACAGATGTCCGAGAAAGACAATAAGAAGTTTGAAGATTCCTTTGTGAAGGAGGGCATAGTTTATTAAGTAAAGTTCGTCACAGATCCTGTGAGTGATGAACTTAAAAAGAATCATTGGCAGACGTCAATCACTAAACTCATCTCAAATAAAACTTCACCAAAAAAATCCCTCAGATTAAAAAATTCTACTGTAGAAGTTGTACAAAGACACCCACGAATGACTCTGCTCAAAACTGATGGGAATGTTCAAAGGCTTAGCATGGATGATGCTTATGGTTTGAATGCAAATGAACTCCAAGACTTGTTGGACCTTGAACTTGATAGGGATGCTGAAGATATGGTCTCCTTTAATTTTGAACTTTAATTCAAAGGTCAGATTTGGGATAGCCTGATGAGGAATAAAGATCAGCAATAAAGACCGAGTTTTGGCATCATCTGTTATAGGGGGAGATTGTTGGATTTATTGAACCTGAGAAGAACATATGAATTGGAAAGCCAAAACATGCTAACATTTGATCCCAATAAAACAATACTTAGAAGAACAAGATCCTCCCAAAAGATTGTTGACACAACAACTGCTGAGTAAATAGCTGCTGACACAACAACTACTGATCTAAACAATTGCTGATGAAGAATGTTAAAGTCTGTCAGAGTTAAAGTTTGCTGATGATGAAGACAAATGTTTTATATGTAACAAATGTTAGGCTAGCAGATGTTATCAATAGAAGAGTGATTAAGATGTAGCAGATGTTTAGAGTTTGTTAGAAGTTGTTAGTTGTCATTGCCTTAGGTGACGTCAGCTTAGGTCATCAGATGTTTGGTTTGTCTATAAATAGAACAGTGCATGTACTGTTCTATTCATCACTCTGCACCAAACATTCTCTTCACGAACAAACATTGAGTGATCAGGCTGAGCGGGATATTGTAATTCTTGTACTAAACTTAATATGTGATGATTGAATAGAAAGTACTTGATGAAAAAATTATCCTGTTTGTTATGATTTAAAGTTTAATTCTGTTGCCATTTCCATCTTTATTCTATCTTCATTAACTGTTTCATCACTTAACCTTCATAACAATCAAACTCAAATCCTAACATCAGGTCGTAATAACGCACAGTTTTCCGTTACTTAAGCGTTTTGTTACATTAAAATCGATCTCGACCTTTTGAGTCCGGTTACATGTCAACATATTCTTCTTTAATTATTGCACAAAGATAAATCATTATTTGATATACAAAACTTGTTTGGATGATTTTATTTTTCTAATTATCACCACAAAGAAACATCTAATCTCCATAATAAGGACAGGGAAACAAACCCGAAATAGATATTTGATACACATATATCCAAAGACAAGGTATATGACAAAATAGATTTCAATCAAATAAATCCAAAAGTCACAAGCCCTAAAAGTCATAAAAGTGTGCATGATCCATCAAACAAAGAATAATGATTTGAGTTTGATTTTGTGTGAAAAATTAATGAGTTGGTAAGAGGAGCATCAATTTCTTTTGTGACTAGTTTACAAATGAAAGGCACATGCTAAAGTAAAACCGAAAATGAAAGCACTCAATAAGTAGAGATGTATGATCTATTGTTTAATTTTCATCCACACATCCACCAATTAATGAAAATTATTGTTGGCCACCTAGCCAAGCCAAGCCAACCCAACCAACCCGAGTGGTTTGGTTTGTTTTTCCAAAAGCATAGTTAGCACTTCCGCCCAAATTGTTCGTCAAAACTGGTTGAGTCGGATCATGACCGCCTATTAAGGAGGTGAGGGCTTCCATGCATTCTTGCTTATCTTAAATGTTTGAAAGCAACCCTAGAACCAATCATGAATCATCCCTTGTGGTCCTTCTGGTATATGTATTTGGTCATGATGTTGATTTAAAAGGACGTGACAACTTTAAGTTTCTTGTAGATAGACCATAGAATAGTAGAGAGAAAAAGAATCTAGTTATTTATAGATTTATGCGGCATGTAAATATGGAAAATAAAATAGTGTATCACATGGTGTTTGAATGTAATATTGGCCACTTACATTTTTCAAGAAATTTGTACAGGTGCAAAACTAGCGCACGGCAATGTGTCTCCAATTAAGAACGTGTAATGATAATGCAGTAATTTTTATATAAAAAAGCTTTTGGATCTTTTCATCGGAAAAAGGAACAGTTAGATGAATGAAATGAGGTTCAATCTAAAGATAATTATAATAGGGGGATTTAACACGCATCAACGACACTACTAACCACTCCTACTGGTTTGAACGACTGACAATGAGATGAGGTGTGCATGCAGTGTACACCCCTATGCAGGTGGTGTCCGTACATAAACAACTTCATATTATCTCTATCAGTTGTCACCCATGACATAGTAGTCTATCTTCTAATTTAGTGCTTGCTACCTCATAAAAGTGATAGGGTTCAATATATTTTCCATGTGTAAGGTTATGTGGTATTGATATGTAAAGAAATTGTTATTCAGAAGAGAGTATCTCTAGTTAAATCAAAGTACAAAAAGTGTTAAATATATGGTTTTGATATACAAGTAAAATACACATGTTTAGACACGTTCTATTTATGAGTTTTTAAGTTTAAACCTATTATTGTTTGATTCATCCGTTTTAGTTATTAAAGTTGAACAAGAAGCCTTTAAGATTATTAGACCATATATGTAATGGTCTCACAATTTATAACATTACGTCATAATGTGTCTGCTACATTACTGACACATCATCAGACCACATTTTTAAACATTTTCTTACTTCACCTTGTAATGGTTTCATTGGTTTTAACCAAACGATGGTCATTTTTTACTCATGACGCGTATTTCGTTCGAAGTTATGTACGTATTGAGTCCGTTCTCCCAAATTTAACAGTCCTGTGACTTTCGGCTCCTTATATATTTGTTTAAATTCCGCCACAGCCAATAAATAAATAGGCTTTGCCTGACTCTTCTGACCCTTTTTACATATCATTCTACTTATAAAATGTGTAACTAACATATTTCAAAAGATGATGTGTTACATATCTTTTTGAACGTTCAAGAAAGCTCGCCCACCTCAGTATATATATATAGACTATAGTCAAAAGATAGCTCACGTTTGTGATTACAGAAATCGCCGGCAGAGGCGCCCCTAAAAATCCCTGAAAATTTATGGACCCTATCCAAGCGGTTAAAAAAATAGGCCCCTTAGGCTCAAGTTTAAGTGTTAAATCAGTTATATAAAAAAAATATATACATATATATAGGAAACTTTTTTTTTAAAAAAACATGCCCCCAAGATGTATGGACCCTGTTCGGTTGGCTTCCTCGAACCTCCTCAAAGACGGCCCTGATCTCCGGTAACAATTTACATTTATTCTATCAATTTTTTACTATTAAACTTTGTCATTACTTGTCAAATTTAGTTTTCCCAATAAAATAGGGTTTGATTTTAATTATGAAAATGTGTAAACTAATAGATTTCAAAAGTTGATGTGTTACCTATCTAGTTGAGTCTTGATTCTATCAATTTTCTAACTTTTAAAACTTGACATTACTTGTGAAACTTAATATTTCCTTATAAAAATAGGATTTGATTTGATGTTTCGGTCTTAAAATAATATTAAGTCAAAAAACACGAGCATCGATCAATTTTGTGCGTGGTTCCGTTTTCTTTGAATTTAATTTGTTAGCATTAACATATAAAGGTCTATCGACGATTCTAGAAGCCTTGTCTTTTTATTATATGGTTCTATTTTATTGTTTATACCTACACCTAAATAACATCATAACATGACATTACTAATTGTGAAGGCTAGTGTTATAGTCTCACGTTCTGTGCTAGGTCTAATTTTTAATGCTGGCTACACCGGTTGACGAGGTGTGAAGACTAGCATGAACGTGGGGTGTTGGGTTGGTCACAATGTGAAAGGGATGATTTGTGAGCGGGGCCCACAGTAACGGTCATGTGATTGTTAAACATATATATACGGCATGGTCTATTTCAACCACCCCACTTCTATTTTCACCCTCCTGAAAGCGCCTCGCTTAGGCGTAAACGAGGCGCTTTCTTTGCTTTTTAACTACCTCGGTACGTGTAACACCCCGACTGTTGGCGGAATCATCGAGGTGCCACGTAGTGACGATTGTTCAATAGCACATGGACTAGAATTGTAAATATGATAACAAACACAATTCATTCATTTCAAAAGTAAGTTACATAATGTCTCAAAAACTCCCAAAAACATGATAAATATAGTTCAATTTTTATTCAAGCACTAGGTCCAAAACCTAAGCGTGGAAAGCATAAACTTGTTCAAACTGCACCTGAAACATGTACAAAATAATTTCGTCAACACATATTATGTATTGGTGAGTATATCCATTTTAGTTTCAAGAATCGTTGTAATATTTGTGCCATGCTGTTTTCTAATATGTAATTAGTAGAATGAGTGTATCAAAACCAACCCTAAAAGTTTCAAGTATCAAGTATCACCCCCAAAGTTTCAAGTTTCACATAACAATGACCAAGGCTCAAATGAAACCATAATCACACAAGGGTATAAATCGTAGTACTACTCATTGTTATGCTCGGCCCTTCGGTTAATGATTTTGATTACGTTTCAATTCACACAAATCACATAAGCATCACATAAGGCACATTACGTTTCAAAGTCTACATAGTTTAATAGTATAATGGTACATGAATCACCCCAAAATAGTAAAACATGAAAAAGGGGAAAGATATACTCACAATTTTGCTAAGCGTAACAATTCCAACAAAACTTGTCTCACGATTAACTTGGGAATTCCGAAGAATTCAACCTATACGTATAAGCATACTAATGAGGAAAGTGTCTTAGAAAGTCTAAAGCCTCTAGAATCTAAGGCATTAGGGTTTGCTAGACTTATGTAGGGAAGATAAAATTTTATTATCTCTTGAATTTAATAAAATGTTTAAATAAAGTATATCGTGATGTAATATTTAATACGTGTCGAACAAATTATAATACTTACGTTTCCACACATAGAAATATTTTCTATTTTATAGAAAAAAATATTCATAAAACATATTTTAATGATTTACATTTAACTAAATATTTAATTATATCCAATTAAATGTAATTAAACTAAAAATACAAGATGTGATCCAAAAATGATATTTTTATGAAAAATAATTATTTTCTGATGTATAGTAATGAAAATAATTTTTCCATAATTTTTCTCAATTTATTTGTATTTAAAATAAATTAAATGAGTTAATTCATGTTTAAATGATTAAAAATAGGAAAATTAATAAAAATAAATATTTTCAGGGCCAATAATTTTTATTTCTGTTCATTTTGTTTAGAAATAATTTCCATAAATTTTGAGGTTAAAATCATTAAAAATGAATTTTTAATCAATTATTTATGATTAAAAATAGTTAAATTGGTAAAATTATGAAAATAATTTATTTTCCAGAAAATTTTCATGTGATAATTTTATTTATGGTGTCAAGATGTTACTCCTAAATTTTTATAATTTTTGGAGTAAAAATGGATTTTCTATGATTATTACAAGATTTAGGTGTTTTTATATAATAATAATACAAAAATATGAAATTATAAACAAACAATACCAAGAAAAAATGGTGGGGATGCGGTTCGAACCCCTGACCCTTGCTCTAGATCACCTGAGTCTTAACCACTAGACCATTCCAGATTTTTGTTGATTTATATGAATTCGTTTTATATTTAAACTATTAGCAAAAAGAGTCATCTTCCCCAATTCATCCAACCAAGAACCCTAACCCCAACTAAGATTCAATAAACTCGATTAAGGCTCAATTCACGATCTGTAATAGAGGGTTTTTGGTCTATATAGGCCGACTAACATATTACAAGAAAGAATTTGAACTTACAACACGTTTTAGGATCGAAAATAAAGGATTGTATGACCAAGCTTGTAGTCGCGATTAGAGGGCTTTTGGATGCGATTTCTAACAATTTTTTTGTGGGTTTATGATAGGGAACGATGCAGAGATCGATTTCAATCATTACTTTATATGATGAACGCTTAACAGATCGAGTTTAATGTCGATTCAAGTCTCGTCGGTTTCATAACGTTTTGGTCTTTAATAAGCTTGATTAATTCATGGTTATTGCGATTAAAAGCTTGGACCGGTTATAAAATCATAGGAGAAACGTATAGAACGCATTTAATCGTTGTATAGCACCATAAAAACTCGATTTATATCCGGCCGGAAGCTCGCCGGAGACTTGCCGGTTCCGGCTTCGACCTCGTCGGAGGTGGGCACCAGGAGGGAAAAGAATGATTTTTTTTTCTTTTAAAAAAAACTTTAAGGTTTGGCACTTTTAGTCCTTCCTTCCTTAACTTAGGTTAGTTCCCTCATAATCTAATTAATTTTTTTTTCTTTTATAAAAAGTAACCAAGTTAACTAATTTAACCTAAAAATGTTTTCTTTTCCTTTTTTTTAACTTTATCAAACTCGGAAATTATAATATCCCTTCCGAATAACGTTTCAACATGCGCTTTGATAAAACGTATACTCAATCCATAATGAATATAAATGGTGAATTATTTTAGTTTGCTCTAAAATTAATTTTGAAAACGTCAAAACTTATAGGGACTAAAATAAGAACATTTGAATACATGAAGGATTATAATTGCCAACTTGTTAAAAGATGAGGGCGTAGGTTGTTACAGTCTCCCCTACTTTAGAAAATTTCGTCTCGAAATTACCTTAAGTGGAGGATTCTGGAAAGAGATGAGGATACTTCGTCTTCATTTGGTCCTCTCGTTCCCAAGTGAACTCTGGACCTCGTTTAGACTCCCAACGAACCTTGACAATAGGTATACGACTGCGCTTGAGAATCTTGACATCACGATCCATAACTTCCACTGGTTTCTCAATGAAATGCATCGCTTCAACAATCTGGATGTCCTCGAGTGGAACATGTAGATTTTCATCAACTAAACACTTCTTCAAGTTCGATACGTGGAGGACTGGATGAACATTACTAAGCTCTGCAGGCAGGTCTAATTTGTAAGCCACGATTCCAACTCTTTCCAAGATTTTAAATGGTCCAACAAATCTTGGTGCAAGCTTTCCCTTTTTCCCAAACCGAAACACACCTTTCCAAGGTGAAACCTTGAGAAGTACCATGTCGCCAACTTGAAATTCCAAGGGTTTACGCCTTTGATCAGCGTAGCTCTTTTGCCTACTCTGAGCTGCCTGCAAGGATCCACGGATAATAGCAATTTTGTCCGTTGTCTCCTGGATAAGTTCGGGACGGGTAATCTGAGTGTCACCGACTTCGCTCCAGCACACAGGAGAACGACATTTGCGACCATAAAGGGCCTCAAAAGGTGCCATACGGATACTGGTATGATAACTATTGTTATATGAAAACTCAGCCAAAGGCAGATGTGAATCCCAATTACCACCAAAATCTATGACACAAGCTCGAAGCATATCTTCTAGCGTTTGAATAGTACGCTCCGTCTGACCATCTGTTTGAGGGTGGTATGCTGTGCTAAGATTTAGTTTGGTTCCCAGTGCGTCTTGAAAAGTTTGCCAACAACGAGATGTGAACCTACTGTCATGATCAGAAATAATGCTTAAAGGAGTTCCATGACGACTAATGATCTCAGCGATAAAAAGATTAGCCAATTTTTCAACCGAATAAGTCTCACGGATGGGCAAGAAGTGCGCAGATTTGGTTAAACGATCCACAATGACCCAAATACTATCATGACCTCGAGTGTGCGAGGTAATTTAGTAATAAAGTCCATAGAAATGTTCTCCCATTTCCATACAGGAATTTCTGGTTGTACGAGCAAACCAGATGGACGTTGATGCTCAGCCTTGACCTTCGCACAAGTAAGGCACTTAGCCACATAGTGAGCTATGTCCTTCTTCATACCAGGCCACCAATACAAAGGACGCAGATCCTGATACATCTTATCAGCACCAGGGTGAATGGAATAACGAGACTTATGAGCCTCGTCCATGATAAAGGTTCGAAGATTATCACGATCAGGAATCCAAAGACGATTTGAGAGGTAGAGTAAACCATGTTTCGTCTCCAAGTGATTTTCAGCTCCACAAGACATTTCACCATACATGTTGCCTCCCGTAACAGAGTCATGTTGGGCTTCATAGATTCGAATTTTAAGATCATGGGTTTGAATGCAATTAAGCTGAGTATACTCCTTGCGACTGAGAGCGTCAGCAACAACATTTGCTTTTCCAGGATGGTATCGAATCTCACAATCATAATCATTTAGAAATTCGACCCATCGACGTTGACGCATGTTTAGATCTTTTTGATTGAAAATATGTTGAAGACTTTTGTGATCAGTGAAAATCACACATTTAGTACCATAGAGGTAGTGTCTCCAAATTTTCAATGCGAAAACAACAGCACCGAGCTCAAGATCATGTGTGGTATAGTTTTTCTCTGATGTTTTAAGCTGTCGTGATGCGTAAGCAATAACTTTGCCCCGTTGCATAAGAACACAACCAAGACCCAAGTTTGAGGCATCACAATAACCCACAAAATCTTCAATACCATCAGGAAGAGAAAGAATAGGAGCATTGCACAACTTTTGCTTCAAGATTTGAAAGGCTTCTTCCTGACTGGGTCCCCACATGAAAGGTTTATCTTTATGAGTCAAAGAAGTGAGTGGGACTGCGATTTTAGAGAAATTCGCAATGAAACGACGATAATAACCAGCAAGACCAAGAAACGAACGAACTTCAGTAGGAGTCGTAGGTGCAACCCAACTTTTAATGGCTTCAATCTTAGCAGGATCTACATGTATTCCTTTGTCATTAATCACGTGACCAAGGAATTGAACTTCCTTAAGCCAGAATTCACATTTCGAGAATTTGGCATACAGTTGTTCATCACGACGAAGGCTCAAAACTTGACGAAGATGTTGCTCATGGGCGGTTTTGGTTTTAGAGTATATGAGAATATCATCGATGAAGACAATCACAAACTTGTCCAAGAATGGTTTACATACTCGATTCATTAGATCCATGAAAACAGCAGGTGCATTGGTCAAACCGAAAGGCATAACCATAAACTCGTAATGCCCATAACGAGTGCGAAAAGCGGTTTTGGGAATATCATCCTCATAAACTCGAAGTTGGTGATATCCCGAACGAAGGTCAATCTTCGAGAAACAAGCTGCGCCTTGGAGTTGGTCAAAGAGATCATCAATACGAGGCAAAGGATAACGATTCTTTATCGTAAGCTTATTAAGCTCACGATAATCAATACACATACGAAAAGTTCCATCCTTCTTCTTAACAAAAAGTACAGGAGCTCCCCATGGTGAAGAACTTGGACGAATAAAACCCTTGTCAGTCAATTCTTGAAGTTGACTAGCAAGTTCTTGCATTTCTGAAGGTGCAAGACGATATGGGGCTTTAGCAACAGGAGTGGCACCAGGAACTAGATCAATGCGAAAATCAACTGAACACACAGGAGGTAAACCAGATATATCATCAGGGAACACTTCTGGAAAGTCACGAACAACAGGAACATCTTGAATACTCTTGCCTTTATCTTTCTTTTCCACAATATAAGCTAAGAAAGACATGTACTTCTTACGAAGATACTTTTGGGCTTGAGTACAAGACATGAGCTTCAAACCCTTCGATGATCTTTCTCCAAAAACACGAAGAAAATCACCTGATGGAAGTGGAATTCGAATGAACTTCTCAAAGTAAACGACTTCAGCATGATGCTTAGCAAGCCAGTCCATACCTACTATAATATCGAAACTCCCCAACTTCATTGGTACAAGATCAATGGAGAAATCATGGTCATTCAAGTTCAACGTGCAATTTCGAATAACAGAATCTATGATAATAGGATTGCCATCAGCAACCTCCACAGTAATAGGATGAGCAAGATGAGAACGAGTTCGAGCAAGCAAAGGTTCAAACTCTAATGAGACAAAACTCTTATCCGCACCAGTATCAAACAAAATCGAAGCATATAAGTCATTAATAAGAAATGTACCATTAACCACATCGTTGTCAGCCTGAGCTTGGTTTGCATTAATGTTGAAAGCACGACCACGTGCTGGAGCTGCTTGAATAGCTGGAACTGCTGGAGCTGCTGGAGCTGGCTGACGAGACTGAATAAAAGCAGCAATATGTGGGCAATTGTATTGCTTATGGCTAGGATCACCACAAGCATAGCAGGCTCTGGGTTGACTGGTTCCCTGATTCGTGGTTCGATTGCCAGCACGGCAGTAACGAGCAGTGTGACCCATTCTTCCACACGTATCACACTTTCGGCAGGGTACACCAGTGGGATGATGGTAGTTGCAAGTAGCACAAAGAGGGTTGTTTCCAACATAAGGTTTTGGGGTTGTTTGGGTTTGAGGTGCAGCAGGTGGTTTTGTGACAGGAACCTGGTTAATGGGTGCAACCACAACATAATTCTGGTTCCTACCTTTACGCTTCTTGTTAGACCCAGAAGTAGTGGTAGAGGCAGCTTTGGAAGATCCAGTAGTAGGGGTTGAAGAGGTTTCAGCTGGTCGTTTGGTACCCTTACGAGTTAAAGTACCGTCCTTGACGTGCTTGTCAGTAAGAGCTGCTGCGAGGCGAATAGCTTCTTCCACACTAGCAGGCTTGCTTCCCATAACAGTATCATGAATTTGAGGTGGCAAACCCTCAATATACTTCTCAATAGCAAGAGAAACAGGAGTTACCATGCGAGGAATCAACAGGCTCAACTCATGGAAACGAGTATTATAGGGAACATTATTCCCACTATCCTGCTTGAGGAGATAGAATTCATCTTCCAACTTCTTCATCTCACTTCGAGGACAAAACTCAGTAGTCATAATAGTCTTGAAATCTTCCCAAGACATAGCCAAAGCGACTTCTGTCCCTCTGTTGTGTTTTTCACCATTCCACCAAGTAAGTGCTCTCTTTTGAAGAACGCTTGAGGCATGACGAACACGCAAGTGATCAGGACAGTCGCTGTTAATAAAGGTATTCTCCATGCTTTCAAACCACTCGAGCAATCCAGTGGCTCCTTCAGTACCATTAAACTTGTTAGGATGGCAGGAGTTAAAGTGCTTGAAAGTACACTTGTTTTCTTTAACTCCACCATTGTCATTATCATTCCCGTTAGAGTTTCCACTAGAGCTACCATTAAGGTTAAGGTTGGGGAGAATAGCATTAATGATATTAGGGACAAGTGTTTCCAACTTGTCGTTGAGCATGGTCACGATTCGCTCATCAGACTCCAACTTAGCCTGATGCTTAGAGATTTTCTTGCGAGATTCACGATCAGACATCTACAAAATAAAGCAACACTTATGACATAAGATGAATAAAACGTAAATAGTAGTCAAATGTGGAAAAATTTCAATGAAATGAATATTATAACCAATAATCATGATAATAATATATTGATTTATTAAGAATAAATCAATGTATTTGGGATTGTTTCTCAGGAAACTAGTGACTAGCCAAAGAAATTGAAGTATTCAGTGATTCGTGGGGGCGTACTTTAGCCTATAAGTGAATGCTCATCCCGATAATTCCCAGGTAGGTAAACGGGTCCCTCGTTTGATTGGGATTTATGCGAATTACCAGTCCTAGACAGAAAACTCAGAATACAGGCGCTCACCCTTCCAGATTGCACGTGCCCCATCACCATAATATTTCAAATCTTTTAGCAAGACTTTAAGATGAGATAAGTTCTTGAGATGTGGATTTCACTCCTAGCTCAAGGTTATATTTCAAAAACAAAACATGGTAGAATGAAACCAGTCACTAAGTTAAGGATATCACTCCCCGCTTAATGATTAGGTTTCTGTTGGAGGGATAAATTCCTTGAGATTTGGACGTCTCCTATCTCGAAAGGAAAATATTCCAAGAATAAATAAAACATGAAAATGAACGAAACTATTTACCAAGGTGAGGTGATCAATCCCATCTCGATAATTTCATTTCATTTAAAATAAAATTAAGATCTCCTTCGTGTATGATAGAATATAATAGATAGCTTAAAGAATCCATAAGATTAAGAGAGAACCATAGAGAATAAGAGATGGCACATAAAAGGATAGCTTAGTTATAGTCTAGGTCAAAAGTATTTACTAATAACCTAATTCCCTATAACCATGGCTCTGATACCAATCTGTAACACCCCGACCGTTGGCGGAATCATCGAGGTGCCACGTAGTGACGATTGTTCAATAGCACATGGACTAGAATTGTAAATATGATAACAAACACAATTCATTCATTTCAAAAGTAAGTTACATAATGTCTCAAAAACTCCCAAAAACATGATAAATATAGCTCAATTTTTATTCAAGCACTAGGTCCAAAACCTAAGCGTGGAAAGTATAAACTTGTTCTGATGATGCACTTTCTGTGGACGTCACTGTCGAATAGACTAGGGTTGAGTCTAGGTATAGTGTTACATGAGATTGTGGTGATCCATAAGGGCATTTTATGGATCTGACGCATTTGTAAAATATAGGGACAATACACTGAGCCAAGTTCGACCAATATACACATGGGGCGAATGTGGAAGTGATCCACATTCGACCAGTATAAATGGGCGAATGTGGAAATACTCCACATTCGACCAGTATAAATGGGCGAATGTGGAAATACTCCACATTCGACCAGTAAAAGTGGGCGAACGTGGAACTTGAGTTTTGGACTATAAATAGCAATCTCATGTGTTATTGTTCATTGGGTGATTTGAGTTGGTACTTTGAATGCTCTCAAGGGGGAGGTCATGCCCGACCTCCCCCGGCCACGAGATAGATCTTTATCCTACTGATGACAGTGTCTGTAACCGTTTCTGTAGTAATACGAATCTGTGATGACGTTGTTATCATTAATTTCTGTCTCGTCTCGAATTCCCCGTCTGAAACCGAGTTGTTTATGCGTAATCGATCCACGAGTTCGGTCCGTAACCGGATTCTCATGTTCAAACTGCACCTGAAACATGTACAAAATAATTTCGTAAACACATATTATGTATTGGTGAGTATATCCATTTTAGTTTCAAGAATCGTTGTAATATTTGTGCCATGCTGTTTGCTAATATGTAATTAGTAGAATGAGTGTATCAAAACCAACCCTAAAAGTTTCAAGTATCAAGTATCACCCCCAAAGTTTCAAGTTTCAAGTTTCACATAACAATGACCAAGGCTCAAATGAAACCATAATCACACAAGGGATATAAATCGTAGTACTACTCATTGTTATGCTCGGCCCTTCGGTTAATGATTTTGATTACGTTTCAATTCACACAAATCACATAAGCATCACATAAGGCACATTACGTTTCAAAGTCTACATAGTTTAATAGTATAATGGTACATGAATCACCCAAAAATAGTAAAACATGAAAAAGGGGAAAGATATACTCACAGTTTTGCTAAGCGTAACAATTCCAACAAAACTTGTCTCACGATTAACTTGGGAATTCCGAAGAATTCAACCTATACGTATAAGCATACTAATGAGGAAAGTGTCTTAGAAAGTCTAAAGCCTCTAGAATATAAGGCATTAGGGTTTGCTAGACTTATGTAGGGAAGATGAAATTTTATTATCTCTTGAATTTAATAAAATGTTTAAATAAAGTATATCGTGATGTAATATTTAATGCGTGTCGAAGAAATTATAATACTTACGTTTCCACACATAGAAATATTTTCTATTTTATAGAAAAAAATATTCATAAAACATATTTTAATGATTTACATTTAACTAAATATTTAATTATATCCAATTAAATGTAATTAAACTAAAAATACAAGATATGATCCAAAAATGATATTTTTGTGAAACATAATTATTTTCTGATGTATAGTAATGAAAATAATATTTCCATAATTTTTCTCAATTTATTTGTATTTAAAATAAATTAAATGAGTTAATTCATGTTTAAATGATTAAAAATAGGAAAATTAATAAAAATAAATATTTTCAGGGCCAATAATTTTTATTTCTGTTCATTTTGTTTAGAAATAATTTTCCATAAATTTTGAGGTTAAAATCATTAAAAATGAATTTTTAATCAATTATTTATGAATAAAACAAGTTAAATTGGTAAAATTATGAAAATAATTTATTTTCCAGAAAATTTTCATGTGATAATTTTATTTATGGGGTCAAGATGTTACTCCTAAATTTTTATAATTTTTGAAGTAAAAATGGATTTTCTATGATTATTACAAGATGTAGGTGTTTTTATATAATAATAATACAAAAATCTGAAATTATAAACAAACAATACCAAAAAAAAATGGTGGGGATGGGGTTCGAACCCCTGACCCTTTCTCTAGATCAGCTGAGTCTTAACCACTAGACCATTCCAGCTTTTTGTTGATTTATATGAATTCGTTTTATATTTAAACTATTAGCAAAAAGAGTCATCTTCCCCAATCCATCCAACCAAGAACCCTAACCCCAACTAAGATTCAATAAACTCGATTAAGGCTCAATTCACGATCTGTAATAGAGGGTTTTTGGTCTATATAGGCCTACTAACATATTACAAGAAAGAATTTGAACTTACAACACGTTTTAGGATCGAAAATAAAGGATTGTATGACCAAGCTTGTAGTCGCGATTAGAGGGCTTTTGGATGCGATTTCTACAATTTTTTGTGGGTTTATGATAGGGAACGATGCAGAGATCGATTTCAATCAATACTTTATATGATGAACGCTTAACAGATCGAGTTTAATGTCGATTCAAGTCTCGTCGGTTTCATAACGTTTTGGTCTTTAATAAGCTTGATTAATTCATGGTTATTGCGATTAAAAGCTTGGACCGGTTATAAAATCATAGGAGAAACGTATAGAACGCATTTAATCGTTGTATAGCGCTATAAAAACTTGATTTATATCCGGCCGGAAGCTCGCCGGAGACTTGCCGGTTCCGGCTTCGACCTCGTCGGAGGTGGGCACCAGGAGGGAAAAGAATGATTTTTTTTTCTTTTAAAAAAAACATTAAGGTTTGGCACTTTTAGTACTTCCTTCCTTAACTTAGGTTAGTTCCCTCATAATCTAATTAATTTTTTTTTCTTTTATAAAAAGTAACCAAGTTAACTAATTTAACCTAAAAATGTTTTCTTTTCCTTTTTTTTTTTAACTTTATCAAACTCGGAAATTATAATATCCCTTCCGAATAACGTTTCAACATGCGCTTTTGATAAAACGTATACTCAATCCATAATGAATATAAATGGTGAATTATTTTAGTTTGCTCTAAAATTAATTTTGAAAACGTCAAAACTTATAGGGACTAAAATAAGAACATTTGAATACATGAAGGATTATAATTGCCAACTTGTTAAAAGATGAGGGCGTAGGTTGTTACAGTACGAGGTCAGAAAAAGCTGAATTTTGACTCGAAGCGCCTCGCTTAGGCCTAAACGAGGCGCTTCGGATAAAATTTATTTATTTTTTTTTTGGTCTTTTGAGTTTAGGGTTTAACATTTTTTTTTATTTTTTTTGGTCTTTTGAGTTAGTTTTTTTTTTTTTTTTGCAGTTAGACGTTTTTCAAAAGAACATTTTTTATGTCAATGGGAGGGTAAACAAAATCGTTGATCCGACTGTTGATTTCTTTCTGCAACAAGGAACAAAATGTCAGCTCTTTCCTGCCACCTATCAATCTCACTGTCCGAACAACTGAATTTTACTTGCTTGCATGAAAAGTATATTTTAATTGTTCGTTTGACAAACATCTGGCTAACCTGTCCAGTTATCAATCTCACTGTCCAAACAACTGAATTTTACTTGCTTGCATGAAAAGTTTATTTTAATTGTTCGTTTGACAAACGTCTGGCTAGCCTGTCCAGTTATCAATCTCACTGTCCAACAACTGAATTTTACTTGCTTGCATGAAAAGTTTATTTTAATTGTTCGTTTTGACAAACGCCTGGCTAATGAATTTTACTGTAATGATCAGAAACATTCCAAATAACTGTTCAATTTCAGCTTTTGTTTAACTATTTTAGCAACTTCCATAGAGAAGTTATCAATCTTACTGTCCAGTTGTATTACTCACTGTCTCACTGTCCAACTAGTGATTGGATTAGCTATTAACACATGTTAGTATGTTTTACTGATGGGCCGAATGTAGAAGAAAGGGGCGAAGGAGAGAAGAATATGGGCGAAGGTGAATATTGCTGAACAAGAAGACACATTCGTACCTTGTATATGGGCGAATGTGCAGCTAGTATAAATAGTTTTTGATGTTTTGTAAGTTAGAGAGAGTTTTAGTTTGTGTGTGTTTGAAGGTCAGGTTCGTGTGAAGTTTGTAAAAGTGTGTGAAAGGTCTAGATTAACTAGGTGATCAATTGTAACAAGTTTTTATGAAAGTTAATCTATGAAAAAGTGTTTGAAATGATGTTTTACGTGTTTTGATCCGAGTATTATCATTTTGTTCATATCTAGGGTTTCCGCACCTAGATTTGTGACTTGTATGATCATATTATCCTGTTTTAGCTAAATTCTTTCAACTACACCAACAACTGAATTTTACTTGCTTGCATGAAAAAGTTGTTTTTAATTTTTTTGGGAATATATTTTCTGATAAAAAATATAAGGCCTAACTGTAATGATCAGGAACATTCCAAATAACCGTCCAATTTCAGCTTTTGTTTAACTCATGCAAGATCCACCAAATCATTTCTTCAAGTTCATTTCACCAAAAAAGCAAAACTGTAAATATCAGGAACATTCCAAATAACTGTTCAATTTCAGCTTTTGTTTAACTATTTTAGCAACTTCCATAGAGAAGTTATCAATCTCACTTCTCACTGTCCATGTTGACCTTCAACGGTAATGAGTAACCTACTAACCTCTATAATAGACTTCATTTATTCTTCTTCATCTTTTTCTACTTGAAGTAGCAGAGTAGTAACCCTTCATCTTCTCTTGTCGGAGAGATATCTGTCAACGATGAAAGAGGTATATGTACAATGATGTGATTTGTTTTTAGATAAGGAGGTATATGTACAATGAACTTTTTACGCTAAATAAAACTTACACACAACTTTTTGCCCTAGTGGTCAAAATTCATCTGTTTTTGATTGAAAATGGTTTTTGAGTGTTTTTGAATGATTTCGAGTTGAATTTGTGGATAAAATCAAGTTTTCCAAGAAATAAAGTTGTTCCAAATCAAATCCGAATCAAAACCTGCTAAAGATCATCCAAATCCATAAACTTTTGAAAATCAGAGATCAAAATAACCGTTTTTCAAAGTGTAACCGTTTTTAAATGTCAAAATGGTCGAATGTACATTGTTGTGGGCGAACCTGACCTAGAGTGGGCGAATCTGAGTGATTTTTGGTCGAATGTGTGTTTAGTTTGGTCGAACCTAGACCTTTGTGTTTGAGTTTTTCACTTTCGGGTAAAGATTTCCACCTTCGAAGGATCGGGCGGGCGAAAGTGGAATAGGATTGGTCGAATCTGAGTTTTAGTGGACGAAAGTGGAAAGGGTCTAGACTGATTTTACATTCTGTTCTTATTCTACATTCGGTTGTTATTCTTTGGACGAACGTGTAATCCAAGTGGACGAAAGTAGAATAATTTGGGGCGAACGTAGATCTGAGTTTGGAAAATTTTCTAAGTTTTGTGATTTTCGAAGTTCGTGAACATCATGTGTAATTTTCCGACTACCCCGAGACCAGCAACGACACAACCACAACAGCAAGTGATGGACCCATGGACAGTGGCAGCCCAAAAGACGAGCACACAGTCTTCGCAACCGATCAATTACATAGCGATGACTAGCTCGATGCCTCAGAGTGTTGCACCTCCAGTACCACAACCTGACTATTGGGGAGTAGCAGCAGCGGTGGTAAATACTCAAACTACCAATGCTATTTCTACACTAATAAATGACTTATCTTCAGGTAGCGGGAGTCGTCCACCTAAGCTCATGGAGATGCAAGAATATAATTAGTGGCAGAAAAAGTTTAAGATCCATCTGGAAGGCATGGGAGTGGAGGGTGCAGAGGCATGGAGGATGATAGCTAAAGGTTACACTGCACCGGTTCTGGAGAACACCGGTGAACCAGTTCCATTGGAGAGCATGTCAGAGGAGGAGAAAAAGAAGTTTGTTGTGGAGAAGAAAGCCTATTCCCAGTTGACTCAGGCCATCACAAACGACTTGCTACATCAGTGTTGGATCAGTGGCTTAGTTTATGAACACTTATGTGTTATCAGATTTATGTATGAGTTAATAAGCAGCGGAATGACAAGTGTTCAAAGGTCTAAAAGATCACTTTGAAGAGGAGTTATTACTCCCTCTTGACTGAACAATAAATGAGAAACAATAAATACAGTTAAGTGTAAAGCAGTAAAGCAATTTATGTTTCTCAGATGTGAAATGGAATTATAAGTTTAAAGCCCGAAGGATTTCAATTTAGATCAAAGATATTACACAAAATCACATATCTAAAATAGATGAACAAACTCATCTATTTATAGACTAATGTACTAAACTGTTGTCTGAAGTAATCTAAGATATTTAACAAAGATATTATACTAAGATAAGCTTATAACAGTCTGTACATTGAAACTTGAAATCTAGACTTTAACAAAACAATATAATAAGGAAACTGCTGATCTTCAGTCGGTTAGAAGCTTCTGATGCAAAGTGCTGATGAGTGACAAACTGCTGATGAGCAGTTTGTCTTCAGTAGTTCTTCAGTGAAATGTCTGGTTAGACTTCAGAACTTCTGATGAGTTACTCTTCAGTACTCTGGTGTTTGTTCTTCAGCACTTCTTCATTTGTTCTTCAGCAGTTCCATACTTAAGCAGATATGAATTGGACTAAGGTTATCAAAAGGTGGTTTCTTCAATCCTTTTTGTCCCAACAATCTCCCCCTGGATTGATGAAGCCAAAACCTTATCCAATCTTTATTGTTGTCCTTTTCTCTCTTCTAGTATCCTCCAGATCTCTGCTGTCATCCGGGTAGTAAGAGTACATCTCTGTTGCTCAGTGAGAGGTCCAAGTTCAGGTGTTAGATGTTGAATGGTAAGAAGGTCTTTTGAAGATAAAACACTCAACTCCTTTGAGTTTTTGTAGACCCTACTTGAACGATCTCTCCTGGTCACAAGTACTGAGTTGGATTCAGTAAAGGACCACTTGATGATATTTACCTTTGACCTGTCAAAGTCAGAGGCATAGGAAACCAAGCCTGTTTCCTTAGGTTGACCTGAGGATGATTGAGGAATGTCTTCTATTTCAGTGACTCTCAGGTGAGATTCTTGACTACCTTGAAGTTCAGCACCACTTTGGATAGGCATGTTGGGCAAGTGATGCTCTGTTACAACCCTTGTATGAGTCTTCTCTTGAATGGATTGTTGTAACTGATAAGCATAAGTAGCCTTGTCTCTGAATTGTGTTAAGAGGGGTTTCTCTTCAACATCAAAATCACCATGTACTAACTGATCTCCTTCCAAGAGTATCATCTTGAAATCAGTCTTGACAATGGGTTCACCCTCTGCTTTTCTCTTAGTGGCTGGCTTCCTTAGTGCACCAGATGATCTCCTTATAATAGAAGTTGGTTGGACTTCTGGAGTTTCAAATCTCTCTGGCTCTGCAGCTTTCTTGGCCTTGAATTTCTTGTAAGCCTCATAAAGTGTTTGTTCTTTCCATTTGGAGACTGAGGCCTTTGAACCATAGCCATTTGCCACTAACTCTTCTATTATCTCAGCTCTTTTGGCTTTCCTCTCATTCTCTGTTGCTATTCTGTCTGAAAGCATTTGAGCTCTTCTGGTCAGTTCTTGTGTTGAGAGTCTTTTGAGAGCCACTTGTTTAGATTTGGAGTTCTTTGTGATGAAGGTGATAAGCTGTGCTCTTTTATCTTCTTCTGCAGCAGCTTCAAGTGCTCTCTCTTCAGCCTCAAGCTCATCAAGTTTTTCTTGATATTTGATTAACTTTTCTTGAAAATTCAAATCATCTCTAGTCTCTAGGCTGTTCCATACTCTGTCTTCTTTTGCCTTCTTTGCAGCCTCTTTCAAACTCTTCTCCAGTAGATCTTTAGACATGCTGATGGGAGTAGGGTTTAAAATAGTTGTTGAAGTTGTTGTAGGCAAAGGAATGGAAGCAGGTTCTCTTTCATGTGCCTTAGAAACTTCTGATATTGTTTTTGGAGATGAAACTGCTGATGGTTTGTCAGTCTTCACAACTTCTGAAGGATTGTCTTCAGTAGTTTGATATGTCTCTTCAGCAGTTTTCTCTTGTGCCTTAGACAATTTGAACTCTTGTGCTACTTCTTTTCCTGGTCTTTGTTTTAGCATATCAGCTTCAGGATCAGGAGTTTGTCTTTGTGTAGCAACTTCAGTAGTTGGTTCCTTAGTCTTCTCCCCCTTTTTGGCTTCATCCACTTCTGAAAGCCTCATGGAGTGAGAAGTTGCAGCAGACAACCTTGCTAGTTGATCTTGTGTTTGGTCCATCTTCTTGTTCAACTCAGCAAGTCTTGAGTTTATCAACCCAAACTGATTGTTAGCTTTTAACTCCCAAGCAGTTGTGAAGGGTTTGAGTTGATCAGTGATTATCTGTTTGATTGCCTGGTACAGGGGACCATCTGGGCTGCATAGTTGGTTCAAGTCTATGCTTGTGAGCCCAGGGAATTGGGTAGGTTTTTTTCGTGAAGGGGTGCTTTTTGGGTGATCCTCAGATTGCTCTGAAGATGCCACTTGTGGGGATTTTTGGGTTAAGTGGTCTTTAACCTGATCTTTGGTGACCAGCTTCTTGAGCTTGGATACCTTAGATGCAGGACCTTCAATGTCAACCGTCAATTCAGTAGGTGGAATGTTTGATTCATCACCCAAGTTAATGGAATCATCTGAATCCCTGATAGTGTCCTCAGAGAGGGCAGGATCAGTTATATCATGAGCTAGACCCAAACTAGTAGTCTCATGAACCTCTTTGTCTTGGTACCGAGGTTTTCCTACTTCTGGCCTTAGGCCTTCATCAGTAGTTGCCAAATTTGAGGTCTTAGCAATGTTACTACTGTCCTCAGGTTCACCACTGGGTGATAAGTGAGTAGTAGCAGCCTCAAAAGTATCAAGAGTTTGTAAGTTTGGGCTTATAAACTCTTGTTCATCCTCATCTCTCTGGGTTGGGCTAATATGATCCACATCCATGTCAACTTCTGAAGGCATCTCCCCAATTTGATGTGTTGCTGGGGGAGTGACATGTGTTGGATGGGTTCCTTTTAGTCCTGAGAGAAGTTGGGCTATTTCTATTGTTGTATGGGAAGGTTCAGGTTCAGTAGTTGTGAAGGCTTGGTGTTCAGGAGTTTGGATGGGTTCAGGGTTAGTTTCAGCAGTTTCAAAGGTTGGGTCAACAGTTATTGGTTTCTTAAATCTTTTTCTTTGAAAAATAACTGTGACAGGTTTTCTTTTG
Source organism: Ambrosia artemisiifolia (assembly GCA_032199755.1). Taxonomy (NCBI): domain Eukaryota; kingdom Viridiplantae; phylum Streptophyta; class Magnoliopsida; order Asterales; family Asteraceae; genus Ambrosia; species Ambrosia artemisiifolia. The sequence goes on from CM063523.1 coordinate 17,019,808, forward strand.
GGAGGTGGAGAAGGAGTGTGCTGAGAGGATGTTTCAGCAACTTCCTTATCATGTGCAGATTGTACATCAGCAGTTTCAGGTTTCTCCTCTTCCTGAACTGTCTTTTTCAAGGTTTTGGTTTGTTTTTGTTTTTGTTGTTTAGGCTTTTTGGTTTTCTTTTTGGGTTTGGAAGATGTGGGTTCCTTGGGGATGGGTTGTTCTTCCCCTTGGTCATCTTCTAGCAGAAGTGCTGGTTTGTTGTGCCTAGAGAATACTTGAGAGGTCAAAGGGTTTAAAGTTGTTGCTTCACCCTCAAGTACTCCCTCTCCAAGCTCCTTTATTATGCATTGCATAACAAATCTTGGATACAACAAAAACTTCTTTTTATCATTTTCATGGTGTAAAACCAATTCATTGAAAAACAGTTTTGATGCCTTAAAAGGTGTTTCATTTATAATGGAATGAAAAATTGGTTGAAAAGTAGAAGGCATCTGATCTATTGACCCAGTTTTTGGACTTAGACACATAATAATATAATGAAATAACAGTTTATATTGTGGGTCAAAATATTTCTTATAAACTGTTGCTTGTGCCAAAGTACCTTGATAACCACACTCTGTCATGGTTAGATGGATGTCTGAGTTTGGAATATGTTCAGGAGCCTCAGAGTCCTTCAAACCAAGCCTGATGCTTAGTGTTTCCGGTGATATGGCCACCAGTTTCCCTTTTATTGAGGATTTGAGGGAGATCACTTCATTATTAACCGTCACCGTCTCTGTGTTTGCCCAGAATTCATTAAGAGTTTCTTCATGAATGGGTGGATCGATGGTGAAAGCTTCATAATATTGGGATTTCATGATGAGATCAATCATCTCATCATACTGGGACCAGGCTTCATCTTTAACAAAGTAGCCTCTTTGATTGTGTCCCTGTTTTAACACGAGAGCCATGGTTGTGTTGATCGAACAGTATTTTTAGGTTAGAGAAGGGGTTTTTGCTTTTGATTTGAGAGAGAGAGAGAGGGAATTTTGCTTTTTGAATGGATAAGTGTTTGAAAAAGGTATTTATCAGAAGTTTTTAACCGACTAGGTCAAACTTCTGATGAATGAAAAGTCTGTTTTACCCTTTTTAGTCAAACTGCTGATGAAGAAGGTTTCTTCATCAGTGGTTTTAGTCATCTCTTCAGCAGTTTCAACTGCTGATGCAAATGACTTCTAAAACACTTTACTAACTTCTGATTTTCATCAGTAGTTATATCCATTTTGAGAATATCCCATTTTTGATGTTTATCAGTAGTTTTCAAAAATTGTTCATCAGTACTTTCTCTTTCTCAAATCTTTGGTCTTCAGAGGTTTGTGACAGATAAGTATGTAAGTGAAAATAAAATATGTGCAGAACTAAAAAGTGAAACACTTACAGACTTTCTTCTAAGTTTAACATCCCAAGCATGGATACTAACCTCTGAAAAGTTGTTGAATCAAGGGGTTTGGTGAAAATGTCAGCTATTTGATTATCTGTTGTGACATGCTTCACCTCAATCTTGCCTTTCTCATAGCAATCTCTTATGAAATGATACCTGATTTCAATGTGTTTAGTCTTTGAAAACTGAACAGGATTTTGAATGATGCTAATGGCAGATTTGCTGTCTACTAAAAGTGGGGTCTTGGTCTCTTTGATTCCATAATCAAGCAGTTGATATTGGAGCCATTGTATCTGTGAAGTATAGCTTGCAGCAGCAATGTATTCAGCTTCAGCTGTTGAAGTAGCCACATATGTTTGTTTCTTTGATTGCCAGGACACCAGACAGTTTCCTAAGAATTGACAACCACCAGATGTTGATTTTCTTGACATCTTGCAGCCTGCATAGTCACTATCTGAAAAAGCAGTTAACTTGGTATTGCTTGAAGCAGGATACCAAATTCCTAAAGTAGGAGTTCCTTTCAGATATCTGAAGATTCTTTTGACTGCAATTAGGTGTGATTCTCTTGGTGCAGATTGGTATCTAGCACAGACACAAGTTGAAAACATGATATCTGGTCTAGAAGCAGTTAAGTACAAAAGAGAACCTATCATACATCTATACATGGTTTGATCAATATGTTTCCCTTGATCATCTGGTTCAACTTGTGTGATTGGTGTCATGGGAGTGGAACATGTTTTACAGTCTTGTAAAGAAAATTTGTTCAATAATTCTTTAACATATTTTGATTGATGTATAAATGTTCCATTTGACTGTTGCTTGATTTGCAGTCCCAAAAAGTACTGCAATTCTCCCATTGTACTCATTTCAAATTTTGATTGCATGAGTTTCTTAAATTCTTCACATAGTTTTGAATTTGTTGAACCAAATATGATATCATCAACATAGATTTGAACAAGTAAGACATGATTTCCAACATGTTTTATGAAAAGAGTTTTATCAATGGATCCCCTTGAGAAGTGATTCTTAAGTAAAAAGTTTGAAAGTGTTTCATACCAGGCTCTTGGAGCCTGTTTTAGCCCATAAAGAGCTTTGTCAAGTCTGTAAACCCAATCAGGATGAGAAGGATCCTTAAACCCTGGAGGTTGACAGACATACACTTCCTCTTTTATTTTTCCATACAAAAATGCACTCTTAACATCCATTTGATAAACTTTAATGTTGTTGGAAATTGCATAAGCTAAAAATAACCTGATAGCTTCAAGTCTTGCAACTGGTGCAAAGGTTTCATCATAATCAATTCCTTCCTCTTGGGAATATCCTTGTACCACCAGTCTTGCTTTGTTCTTGATGATCATACCAGCTTCATTTGATTTGTTTCTGAAGACCCATCTTGTTCCAATTGGTTGCTTGTCTTCAGGTAAGGGACAGATTTCCCAAACCTGTTGTTTCTTGAATTGAAGCAACTCTTCTTGCATTGCTTGCACCCAATTGTTGTCTTTGAGGGCTTCTTGATACTTCTTTGGTTCCAACTAAGAAATGAATGCTGAGAAGAAGCAAAAGTTGGAAAGCTGGTTTCTTGTGAGTACCCCTGATGCAATATCACCCATGATTTGATCCAATGGATGATCTTTGTGTTCAATCAGTTGTTGTAAACCTGTACTGGATGATGGCTCTATAGGTTCTTCAAATAAACCACTGAGATTGATAATATCTGGTTCAGCTGTTATTTGAACTTCAGGAGTTTTAGGTTCAGCTGAATCAGTAGTTTCAAAATGTTCATCAGTAGTTCCTGAAGTTGAAGCTATTTAAACTTCTGAAGGTTTGATAGTTGATCTTCTGACTGTGTTTGGAGTCCATGGTGCAGGACTATCATCTTCAAATCCTTGAAAACCATTTTGAGGAGGTTTGGATGATTCATCAGTCTTTTCAGGTCCGAAATGATAGTTGTCAAGATCAAATAATTCAGCAGGATTTGCTGGAATAAGAGTGTGTTTTGATTCATTGAACTTGACATTCAGTGTTTCTTCTACTATCTTGGTTCTTGAATTGAAAACTTTGTAAGCTTTTCTCAAAGGAGAATAACCAAGAAAATAACCTGTATCAACTTTTGCAGCAAACTTAGAGATAGAGTCTTTGATGTTGAGGATAAAACATTGACATCCAAAAGCCCTGAAGAAGGAGATAAGGGGCTTTATGCCATGAAGAATTTCATAGGCAGTCTTGGTATGTCTCTTGTTGATAAGAACTCTATTCTGAACATAACATGCAGTGTTGACTGCTTCAGCCCAAAAATACAAAGGTAGGCCTGAATCAGCTAACATTGTTCTGGCTGCTTCAATTAGTGTTCTGTTCTTCCTTTCTACCACACCATTTTGTTCAGGAGTTCTGGGAATGCTGAACTGTCTAACAATCCCTTTAGACAGACAGAATTCATCCAGAGTTTTGTTCCTGAACTCTGTCCCATTGTCACTCCTGATGACTTTGACAGATAGAGAGTATTGCTTCTCTACTTGTAGAATAAAGAACTTGATGATTTCAGCTGCCTCATCCTTGGAATATAAGAAGAAGACCCATGTGAATCTTGAGTAGTCATCAATGATGACCAAGCAGTACTTCTTCTTACCAAGGCTCATAATCTTGACTGGTCCAAATAAGTCCATATGGAGTAGTTGAAGACATGCAGTTGTTTTTGATTCTTCAATAGACTTATAGGAGGACTTATGCTGTTTACCTTTAAGACAGGAAACACAGTGTTCTTTGCACTGATATTCCTTCAAAGGTAGACCTCTGACCAATCCCATTTTTGTGACTTTATTGATGGTTTTAAAGTTCACATGGCCAAGTCTCCTGTGCCAGAGATCATTTTCTGAAGTTGATGCCTTTGAGAAGAAACAGGCAGTTTTGTTCAATACTTCATCTTTTTCAATGTCCACTGCATAGACATTGCCACACCTTTTGGCAATCAGCAAAGTATGATCTTCAATAATCTTCTCTATCAACTTCTGGCCTTCTGGTGATATGATCTTGCATGCTGTCTTGGTGAAAAAGGAAGAATATCCTTTGTCACACATTTGTGAGACACTCAGCAAGTTGTACTCAAGGTTTTCAACCAGATTGACCTTGTCAAACTGCATTTTGCCTGAGGATACATTGCCATATCCTAGCACATATCCCTTGGCATTGTTCCCAAAGGACACAGATCCTTCTCTTTGACTAATAAAATTGTTTATCAGGTATCTGCATCCAGTCATGTGCATTGAGCCTCCACTATCCACATACCATATGCTATTCAAACCTCTGGAGACCCTCTGCACAAGATAGCAAATTAGTTAGTTTTGGCAACCCAAGCCAATTTGGCTTTGGGTTTGCTCCTGAGAACAGGTGCAGCTTGTTGTGGACCAATTTTAGAAATCCATGTCTTTTTGGCAATGGATTTGTCATTAAGAACAATGGTGGGTTCTTTTTGGTTTCCACCATCAACTTTGGTCATCAGAAGTTTAACCAGGTTTATCAAATCTTTAACTTCAGCAGTTTGTGAAACTGCTGATGAGTTAGGTGAAACTTCTGAAGTTGAACTTTGAGAAGATGACCTTTGTTGAGATAAATGCTTCTTCTTAGAAAGGGTTTTGTTTGATTGTTGTTTGTTGGGAAAAAAGGTATTTTCAAAATTTTGTTTTATCTGTTTTCCCACAATCAGTTGTTGTCTTTGTTTGTTTAACTGATTTACCTTTCTAAATCTGCAAAGTTCAGTTATGTGGTTAAACAGACCACATATTTCACATGCTTTTGCCTTCTCTTTCTTTTTAGATAAATCAAGAGAGCTGGAAGGCAATTTACTGACAAAATCAGATTTTTGAAATAGGTCATCAGCAGTTTTCAGGGTCTCAACTCCTGATGTAGTTGAAACTGCTGATGGCTTTTTGTCAGTAGTTTTAACTTCTGCAGTACTTCCCTTTTTGAGGAAGTTCTGATGGTAGGATGTGCATTCCTCCATATCAGAAGTTTGAATCAATTTCATCCCATCATTATCAGTTTTGTGGGTGAAATCTGTTGGTGATTCAGTGTGGGTATACCCAATGCCAAACTTAACATTGGCTACAGTTTGTTTGTTAAGCAACATTTGATACCCTTTACAAGACTCAACCCATTTTTCACAATCAACCTTGGTGTCAGCAAGCTCTTGTCTGACATTTCCTAGGCTGTTTATCATTGTTTTAATTTGTGCTTCTGTTTCAATGGATTTATCATTCAGTTTAGAAATTTCTTTGTTTTTCAAAACAATTTTTCTTTCTAAATCACACTTCAGTTGTGTGTATTTTCTCTCCATATCATTGGATTTGCCTTGTAAATGCACATTTGTTTCTCTAATTAAAGCAAAAGATTCTTTGCAAGATTTGGTGCAAAGCTTTAACAGAGATTGTTGTGATACCTGTGTGAGAGCAGAATTTGAAGAGTATCCTTCAAAAGCCATTAAGGCAAAGTTCTTTCTGCCATTATCAGGTTCTCCCCAGTTGACATCATAGACCTTATTGTCTGCATCCTGACTGCATTCTGATGTGTCATAAGGAAGACTGCTCCAGTCAACATACCCTGAGGTAAATAAGCTTTGTTTGCTGAGGGGGTTGTTGAGTTTGTGCAGGTTGTTGAGCAGTTGAAAAAGGAGGCATTAGCTGCTGTTGTTGCTGAGCAGGCATCTGAACATATTGTACTTGTGGCACATATTGAACATGTGGAGCTTGTGCCTGTACAAAATGAGCACTCCCTTGAGTTCCATTATTCCTATTATATGAGGGATTAAATTGATTTCCAGACATTGGTTGGTTGTAGCTAGAGCTTCTACATTCTCTAGCAAAGTGTCCCAACTTTTGACACTTATGACATCTAAGTTTAGATTTGTCAAAACCAACTTTTGTTGAGTTGTTTAGTCCTGGAAATTTCCTTCCTGACCTTTTATAAAATTTGTTAGTTTTTAAGCTTAACAAGGCCAGTTGGTGCAATATTTCCATTTCTTCTAAGTCATCACTGCTGAAATATTTTAAATCATCCATGATGAAACACATGTTGTCAGCAGTTTGACTTAGTTCTTCATTGTCATAAGCTGGGGAAGGATCCATCTGATGAGATCCCAGCTGTTATGTCAATGTGGTCAAAAGAACCAAAATTATTAGAGCAGGATGGTGAGTCATGTCCTAATAAGGCTGTGCTACCCGGAGTATAGTCATCAGCAGTTTTACCAGATTCCTGCAACTTTTTCTTTTGATTGATTTCTCTCTCAAAAGTTAGTAATTTACCATGTAACCTAGTTAGGTTCAAGGTATTAAAATCTGAACTTGTTCTGAGGACTATAGAGTAAGTTTCCCATTTTGAAGGTAGAGACCTTAAAAATCTATGCAACATAGACTCATTTGAATAGGTCTGATTATTAATTTTTAACTCAGAGATGAGTGAAGAAAATCTTTCAAATTGTTGTGTTAAAGATTCACCCTCTATGTGAGTAAAAGTTTCATATTGTTGAGCCAATATTTCTCTAATGTTGGCTATCACCTCAGCAGTTCCTGCAAACTGCTCTTTTAGGCAATCCCACAGCTCTTTGGCACTTTCACAATGTAAAAGGCCAGCATATATTTCGTTTGGGAGAGCCATAGCCAACATGGAGAAAGCTTTTGCATCAAGCTCAAATTTTTGGAAATCTTCCTCCGTGTATTCTTTTGGATCTTTTGGTCTTTCAGTCTTTCCCTCTGGATCACTTACTACTGGTTTGTGAGGTCCAAAAACTACAGACCTCCAACATCCAGTATTGGTTTGGGAAATAGTGTGTGCCAACCTTTTAGACCATATGTTATATTCATTTCTGACTAACATAGGAGGTTTGTTGGCAGATCCAGTATTGTAGGGGTTCATTTTTAAGAAGTTTGGATTTGTCAATATTTCTTTTAAAGTGATGGATGAAAAAGTGAGCCTTTTATCCTTTATTGAATATCAATAATGAGCCTGTGTCTGAATCTCAATTTGTTAGATTGATTTTGATCAGATTAACCAGAAGCTCTGATACCAATTGTTGGATCAGTGGCTTAGTTTATGAACACTTATGTGTTATCAGATTTATGTATGAGTTAATAAGCAGAGGAGTTATTACTCCCTCTTGACTGAAAAATAAATGAGAAACAATAAATACAGTTAAGTGTAAAGCAGTAAAGCAATTTATGTTTCTCAGATGTGAAATGGAATTATAAGTTTAAAGCCCGAAGGATTTCAATTTAGATCAAAGATATTACACAAAATCACATATCTAAAATAGATGAACAAACTCATCTATTTATAGACTAATGTACTAAACTGTTGTCTGAAGTAATCTAAGATATTTAACAAAGATATTATACTAAGATAAGCTTATAACAGTCTGTACATTGAAACTTGAAATCTAGACTTTAACAAAACAATATAATAAGGAAACTGCTGATCTTCAGTCGGTTAGAAGCTTCTGATGCAAAGTGCTGATGAGTGACAAACTGCTGATGAGCAGTTTGTCTTCAGTAGTTCTTCAGTGAAATGTCTGGTTAGACTTCAGAACTTCTGATGAGTTACTCTTCACTACTTTGGTGTTTGTTCTTCAGCACTTCTTCATTTGTTCTTCAGCAGTTCCATACTTAAGCAGATATGAATTGGACTAAGGTTATCAAAAGGTGGTTTCTTCAATCCTTTTTGTCCCAACAATCAGTTTGGGACATGCACTACGTCTAAGCAAATATGGGATGTGCTTAAGAATAGGCATGATGGGAATGAAAAGACGAGAAGGTTGAGGATGGAGGAGTTGAGAAAAGAGTTTGAGAATTTTACTTATGTTGGAAATGAGACTCTAAAAGAATTAACTCCTAGATATTGTCATTTACTAACTGAGTTGTCTAGTTATGGTATACAGATTCCTATGACAGATTTGGTGTACAAGTTTGCAGATGCTCTACCACCTTACTGGGATCAGCATGTGGAAGTTCTCAAAGAGAAGGATGCTTATAAATTCTGGACTATCAATGAGTTTGTGCAGAAGCTGGAGAACAAAGAGCTAGAGGAAAAGAGGAAAGCTAAAAGATCACAGATTCCTCAGAATCCAAATTTATATTTTGGTGGTACTTCAGCAACAGTTGGAAATTCGAGTTCAGGAGGAAAAGTGGCACCACACGTTGCTTGTATTTCAAATGTCATGGAATCACCAAAACCAACCATCAACTACATTGCACAAACCTCATCCTACTCACAACCATCATATACACCACCACCACAACAATACACTAATTCTTACATTTCACCATTCTCTCCAATGCAGCAAGCAGCATTCTATACTGCAAGCCAATCACAACAACCACCTCAATAAACACAATACATGAATCCAATGACTCAACCCAGTCAACAACCGGTGGTTTTGGAGACTTCTAATTTGGGCAATGTGACTGTTGAAGTTTCTCAGCAACATATTGCATTAGTCTCTGCAATGGTTTCATCATATAACGGGTTGGTTGCAAGTCAAATTGGGAACACTAATTTGACAAATGAAGACTATGCACAGATTGATAAGGAAGAGATGGAACTAATTGATATCCAGTGGGCTTTTGCGAGTATAATGAGAAGGGCAACGGAGTTTATTGAAAAGACGGGTAGAACTGATTTGGGAACTTCTCCAAATACAACCTATGGGTTTAACAAGGAGAAGGTGACTTGTTTTAATTGTGGAGGGAAAGGTCACTTTAAACGGGAATGCACCCAGCCACCTAAACAAGGTAACAGCAACCCTTTCAATGCAAGCTACCAGAACCGTCAACAACAAAACCAAAACCAAGTTTCTTACCAAAGTAACAACAACTATCAAAATCAAAATAACTACCAAAACCGACAAAACACCTCTAACAACAACCTGAACAGACAACCAAACACAACAAACCAGACTCAAAACCAATCACCAAACAACACTAACCGAACAGTTATACCGATTACTACACCAAATGAAACCCAACAGAATACAAATCAGAATCAAGCATTGGTGATCCAGCAGGATGAACGGTTTGACTGGTCTGGGATGCAAATTGGTGTTGAGGAGATTACAACTGGTGGAAATGTGGCTTGTGTTGCCCGACAGGTTGATACTGAGGAGTCGGTGATAGTTGCTAAGAATGAAGAAACTGAGGTTGAAGTTGATGAATCTGTGGAAGAAGTGGAAGTGGAGACTGAGCCTGTGGAGGTTAAAGCTGAGGAGGCAAGTTCTGGAGTGGTGATTGACACAGTTTCTGATGTTCCTGAGGAGTGCGAATCAGTTTATTCAGATTCAGACAATGAATCAGATGCAGAAGCAAGTGTTACATCCTTGGATGATGATATTGACCAGCTGCTAGCAGAAGCAGATTTTCTGAAGACGAGGAAGTCGTGCATTGCTGATGATGCTTTCACCAGAATTGATTATTCCAAGTTTTTCGCTGGAAAGGAAGCTCATTTTGCTTTGATGGCCATGACAGATCCTCCTAAACCTGTAAGTTCTGAATCTAGCACTGATGTTACTAGTGATAAATACTGTGGAACTTGTGATAGATTGACAGAGGAAAACAAAGAACTTCGCGTTCAACGTGATAGTGCTATTATCAACTGTCAATCTACTCGCAAAGAATTGATTGCTTTCAATAAAGTGCTTGATGGATATAAAAAGGACATTTCCGACCTTAAAAATACTCTTTCATTAAAACAACTTGCAATTAATAACTATATCAATGAAATTGAGAACACTAAGTTGGAAATGGCCGCCATTAAGTGCTTTGCTGAAAAAGTCAATAAGAAGTTGGAAAGTTATAAGCACATTGCTTATGTTGTAGACCACATCATTGATGATCAAACCACTAACTATAAGTCTGTGCCATATCCGGTGCTCTTTGAAAATCACAACTGTCATCAAGTGACACCGGAGAGCTCGATAAAATCAGACTCATCATCGGAAAATGAATCTAATACCTCGAGTATTGGTGATCCACATTCCGATGTGAGGCCGATTTTAGGTTTGAATGATGAGGGTGTTACAGTTGAGAGTGTTGATTCAGACTCTGAGAGTGATGACTCTGGTAGTTACCAAAGTGCTAATGCATGTGAAATTCCAAAAGAAAATCACATCATTACTAATGAACCAGTGTCATCATCTCAGCATGTGCATCCGATGGCTAATGCGCATCGTGAGAAAAAGTCTGAAAAGAATGAGATTAAGAAAGAAATTAAGAAAGATGTTAAAAATGAACCTTGTGACAAACCAGTCAAGGTGTTCTATCGGATGGAAGGATCCGATAAGATCATCTCTGACGAGGAATTTCCAATTAAGAATGCTAACTATGCTAAGATTGATAAAATTTGGCAAGAAAGCACTATTTGGTTCCCAAAACATGAGAGAACAAATGAGATTCCAACGGCAATTTTAAAGAAATTGTTTTTGGATGTTCCTCAAGAACCAAAAGTTCATGTCACAGAGTTCATTAAACCCAAAAACAAAGCAAACGGTTTTCATGAGCCTACTTACTCAAAAGGGCCACTCCCTGAGAGTTTGAGGAACAAACAGTATAATGATCAATATCCTGTTCGATCATTTGCTCAACCGAATGCTCCTAATGTTTTTGAGGAATACCGTGCATGCTTTAAATGCGGGGAGAGAGGGCATTTACTTGCTCAATGCCCGTATGTAAGGCATAAGAGGCATGAAGTTGAAGTGAGGAATTCCATGAAGAAACCGATTGATCATTACGTTCCACCACATAGACGTGTTGTTCCTCAACAACAACAATTTTATAATCAAAACAATTTTTATCAAACAAGGAACAATCGTCCATTTCAGTATGATCGCAGAAATCGGATTGCTATGGAACATTCATGGAGAAAACCAGTGGTGAACACAACAAATGATAGGCAAAGGGTTCTACCAAAACCTATTGTCAAGTCAAATGTTGGACCTAAATCTGTTAAGTCGGATAAGGTAACCAAGAAAGTTTCCTTTGCAAACAATGTTCAGAAACCGACTGAGAACCCAAAATCTCAGATTCGTATCTTGAAAAGATCTGAACAATCTTGGACACCAAATGGTTCTCCAGGTGCTTCAACTTCAAAATCCAATGAGAAAAAGGAAAATGTTTTGAATAATCCTAAAAAGATTGATCCAAAACAAAGTGTTGATGAAAATGTTTCTTTGAACAATGATATTCCAAGACCCAAGACTCAGGCTTGGGTCCCCCGAAAGAACTAACTGCTTTACTTAACGTGTGCAGGGAGCTTCAGCTGGCCCTATTAGCAGTCTTTGGATTGTTGATAGTGGAGCTTCAGGCCACATGACCGGGGATCTTGCGTTACTGTTCGACGTGAAGAATATTAATGGTGGATATGTTGCATTCGCTGGGAATAAAGGCGGATATATCACTATGGAAGGGAGCGTGAGTAATGGGATTGTGAGCTTTGAAAGGATTTCATATGTGAAGCAGATAGACTATAATCTGTTGAGCGTCAGTCAAATCTGTGATAAACAATTCACTGTTCATTTTGATGACAAATCCTGCTACATTCTCAAACCAGGCTTCAAAATTCCAAAGGAGTGGGTAATGTTGAAGGCACCTCGCGTCAACAATCTTTATATTCTTGATATGTCCAAGGCAATGACATCCCAGGGGCAAATAACATGTTTTCTATCCAAGGCGACAGAGAAGGAATCGATAATGTGGCACCGAAGAATGGGGCACATTCATCTGAGAAAAATGAATCATCTTGTGAAGAATGGACTTGTCGATGGAGTAAACGTGAAACATTTCCATCTGAATGACAAGTGTGTAAGTTGTAAGAAGGGGAAGCAACACAGACAGTCCCACAAAGTGAAGAAAGTTAACTATGTTGAGATGCCACTTGAGCGATTGCACATGGACGTATTCGGACCTGTCAAGCGCAAAAGTCATCTTGGGGAGCTTTACTGTTTAGTTGTCACTGACGACTATTCACGTTTTTCATGGGTGATGTGTTTGCAGAATAAAAGTGACACCTTTACCAACTTGAAAGTTCTGTTCACTCGATTGGAGAATCTCTACAACTTGAAGATAAAGAGAATTCGGAGTGATAATGGGACGGAGTTCAAAAATGCCAAGATGGATGAACTTTGTGACAGCAAAGGAATTCATCATGAATATTCGGCTCCGTACACCCCACAACAGAACGGTGTTGCTGAACGCAAAAACAGGACTCTAATTGAAGCAGCTAGAACAATGCTCGCAGACTCGAATCTTCCAGTAATGTTCTGGAACGAGGCGATTTATGCAGCAAATTATACACTCAATCGGGTTTTAACGGTGAAGAAGTTTGGTAAAACTTCTTATGAACTGTTACACTGACGAAAGCCGAACTTAGAGTATCTAGAACCTTTTGGGGCACCATGCACGATGTTGAATCCAAGCGAGAAGTTTAGTCCTAAAGCTGAAGAGGGATACTTTGTTGGATATGCAACCCCGCTCAAACGGGTATACAACAAGCGAACTCGTCAAGTGGAGGATTGGGCTAACGTGGAAGTTCAACGGTATACACAAAATGTGCAAGGCATTGGTCCTGATTGGATGTTTGATTACAAAGATTTATTTGAATCATTCAATCTAGATAGCTTGGTTGAAGAAGCTGTTATCAGATTACTTTACGAGTGTGAAAACGCGGCGACTTCACCGTTGGTGCGTCCGATCACCGTGAACCCCCACCAGCTTCTAATGATACCAATGTTCCTGTACCGGAAGAAGAAGTGTTTCAAGAGGCTTCTACTACTTTAGATTCTTCAGAGTCTGAAGATGAACAATTTGAAGAAGTTATTCTTGAACATGCAGAAGAACCAGAGGCACCGCCAGTGAACCCAACTCCAACTTCAGATGTTGCTTCATCATCTAACACGGGTCATGATCTGGATGCTGTAGAGAACTTGACTATTCAGACGGGAGTTATTTTACCTGAACATCCGGAATCTTGGATTCATCGTATTCACCCGTTGGAGCAAGTTATCGGTGATCCTGGAAGCAGTGTGATGACAAGAGGGCAGCTGCGAAGTGTTAATTCGCCAGAAAGTTTTGGTGCTTTAGCTTTATATGCCAAAATACAAAAATCTGGTAGTCAAAATGATTGGTCGTTTGCGTGTTATGTGTCGTAGGTAGAGCCAAGGACATACAAGGACGCTTTGCTGGAGGACGCCTAGCTTGAAGCAATGCAGGAAGAGTTATTACAATTTCAGAAATTGGGGGTTTGGACGCTCACTGATTTACCGCCTGGAAGAAAGAAGATTGGCACTAAATGGGTGTTTAAGTGCAAGAAGGATGATCGTGGTGTTATAGTTCGTAACAAAGCCAGATTGGTTGTACAGGGATTCCATCAAATTGAAGGGATTGATTATAACGAAATCTATGCTCCTGTAGCACGCATTGAAGCTATTCGGATGTTTCTTGCGTTTGCTTCCTATAAGAAGTTCAAAGTTTATCAAATGGACGTCAAGAGCGCATTTCTGTACGGGAAAGTCAAAGAAGAGGTTTATGTCGGGCAGCCACCAGGCTTTGAGGACCCAATCCACCGGGATAAGGTCTATGTGCTAAACAAAGCTCTATATGGCTTGCACCAGGCTCCGAGACAGTGGTACGAAGAGTTAAGTACATACCTCATGGCAAAAGGATTTAAGCGCGGACTCGTCGATTGTACTCTATTCACAAAGAAATCAGGGGATGATTTGCTTCTGGTGCAGATATACGTTGATGATATAATATTTGGCTCAACTAACGAACTTTTATGCAGGGAGTTTGAAACTGTCATGCTGGAAAAGTTTGAGATGAGCGCAATGGGGGAGATGCAGTTTTTCCTAGGCTTGCAGGTGGACCAAAGACCCACGGGGATCTTCATTTACCAGACAAAATACGTATCCGAAGTCTTGAGCCGGTTCCAGATGGAGGATTCCAAGCCAATGGATACCCCGATACAACCCAATCACGGGATTGGAGTGGACGCTAAGGGGGAGCTGACGGACCCATTTACATACAGAGCAATCATCGGATCTCTGATGTATCTGACGGCCTCTCGACCAGATATTATGTTTGCAACGTGTCTCTGTGCCCGCTATCAATCGAAGCCGAAACAAAGTCATCTGACGGCGGTCAAGCGTATCCTTAGATATCTGAAGGGTTGTCCCTCGAAAGGACTTTGGTACCCTAATGATGATGATTTTGATTTCATTGCTTTTAGTGATGCAGATTGGGGCGGCTGTGACAAGGATAGCAAATCCACTACAGCTGGTTGCCAGTTTTTAGGGAGCAGGTTAGTCACCTGGCAATGTAAGAAGCAAACTTCCGTGGCACTGTCTACCTGTGAAGCCGAGTACATTGCAGCCTCGAGTTGCTGTTCGCAAGTGCTCTGGATCCAACAGCAGATGGTGGATTACGGTTTGCAGTTTCTTAAAACCCCTATTCACTGTGACAATGAAGCCGCTATCGCATTAACTAAAGATTCCGGAAATCATTCTAAAGCGAAACATATCCGGATCAAATACCATTTTATCCGTGATTGTTATGCTAAAGAATTGATAGATATGGTCAAAATCCATACTGACTATCAACGTGCAGATTTGTTTACTAAAGCTATTGACAGATCCCGCTTTGAATATCTTTTAAAAGTTAACAACATAAAGGAAAAACAGGACTAATCAGCACCTCGGTTTATCGCTTTTTAGTTTAAAATTTTCTTTAAAAGTTTTTATTGTTTTTCAGAAAAATTAAAAACCCAAAAATATGTTCTTTATTTTAGGGGGAGTCATTTTATCAGAAAAACCAAAAACATTGAAAAATCAAAAAGACCTAAAAATGAGAAAATCAAAAATGATTTCCAGGATAATAAGAGGAAATGATAGTACATCAGTGGGGATCTGACACAGGCTAAAGATTTGTATAGTATAAGGAGGCATGTGTTGATTACGTGTGATGTGCTGATAGGCTTCGTAGACTAAAAATTGCGTGCATTAGTGATACAAACATAACGAACTACGCGTTCGTGGCTGAACACCTCATGGGCATATGGTCTTAGTACCGTAATTTCGTTTGATAGGATTGCCAAAATCTGAGGTTTCGGGTCGTTATGTTATGGTTATCCGGGATATTCTGATTAAACTTTTGTCGTATTGATTTACGGACCTAGTTTCATCAGAATATTTGCTAAAAGAGCTTAAATGCCAAAACCGAAAGGTACCGAATTGAGGAACTTCATGTTTTATTGATCAAAGATCATAATTACATCGTATTGACTTATTGATGCAAATCAGTAGTTAATATCAGCCTCAACCTAGTATATATGCACATGTTACTCTGCTGCATTCATTTGCTGACCTGTACACCTCTGTGCTATAAACTTTGTAACTTTTACGGATAACTCTGGCATAATCACGCGTTACGACGAAGCTTTGTGCAATTACTTGATACGGGAGTATGTCGTGTGTGTGGGCACCACAATGTGTTAGTCTAATACACCTAACTCGTATCATTTTAAAGCATTGCGTAATAGTCTGCATGTGAGCTTAAGTGGACCACAATATCAGCAATTGCCGTGTCACATACTGTTTCTAATGATAATATTAAACAAAAAGATCAACGCTGTGATCAGATTTCTCAGAAAACTGATATGATCCTCTTACCGGACATCACAAAATGTTTACTGCTTTGATTTACTTTGTTGCATTTTACTTTTATTGTCAAAAAGATACAAAATCCAAAAAGATTTTAGGTGTGTTTTGATAAAAATTTCAGAAAAACCAAACATTTTTGCATTTCTGCTTTATTTTAGATAACCGACAGTGTTTGATGGTCAATTTCTGAGATTTGATGAAACCATCTGGGCTTTGTATCATTCTAAAAGTGAAATTATGAGTTTTGGAGACTTAACGGATTGAAAAATGTTGAACGGGATTCGAATTCGTGACTTGGCAAAATTTTCAGATTTTTTCCATTTCACATTCGCCCCTTAATTGGGTCGAATGTGGAAAAATCTTACATTCGTGCGTTTCTGGATTGGGCGAAAGTGGATCCTTTACAAATATTTCATCTTCTGGTGGTAGCTTTCCACCTTCGGGCCATTAAGTTGGTCGAATGTGGAAATAGCCCACATTCGTCCATCCTAAACGGGCGAATGTGCCTTCCTATATAAAGCCATATCTATCTTCGACCAGTTCATTACAACTTTTTCAATATTTTCTAAGTAAAGTGACCTTGTTGCTGAGATTTCTTTGATTATTGTTTATTGTTCCCTAGTGTTTTCTGATCATTTTGCACCATAATATACAGGTAATGGCTTTGGAAACAGATCAGAATTCGAGTTTTAGGGCTTTAAACCTAGGGTTTTATAATCTGTGGTTATTGGACGATTGTTAATGATTATTTTTGATAGCATTTCAATCTCCATCAGTTTTAGGGGGAGATATAACAAGGAATTAGGATTATAACACCATTAGATGAGTAATCGATTGATTAAGACATATAAACCCTAATTCCTCTTTAAAAACTGATGAAAATTGAATGTTAATAACAATTGATGGTACACGAGTGTTAATCGGCTATTTTAGAACAAGTATCAATCAAAATCAGAGTTGAAAAACAAGTTTGATAGAATTTTGAATTTTTGGGGTTTTTCAGATTACATTCGACCCATAACAAACGGGCGAATGTAGAAATAAATGGGCGAATGTGTTAATTTTTGGACGAATGTGATTCTTTATCTGAAAAATTCTACATTCGAACCAATACGTGTACATTTGTACCTAAAACTCCACCTTCGACCTTGTAAAATGGGGCGAATGTGGAATCTGTTAAATCTTAAAATTTTTGATTTTTGTCGTTTTTGAATTTTGACGTATTTTCTGATTTTGATATGCAGATGGCTGAGCAACCAGAACACGTTGAAGCACCAGTGGAAAATATTATACCAGATCCTGTCCAGCAAGCTGAAGCTGTTCCACGTGGTTGGCCGTTCGAACCGACACACAACTGTTGTGCTTTTGTCGGAGATGTTGAGAAGAACACTGAATTTGCTAGAATTGTGGAATTTTTAAGGCGAAGCAGAGTTATTCATGCCTTAGCTACACCAACAATCATTTACAAAGATATAGTGGAAGATTTTTACAGAAATGCTAAGTATGATTTCTGGGAAAATCAAACCATCATTCGCAGCAAGATTCAGGGGATGGAGATGTTTCTGACTGAATCAGATATTAGAGAAGCTTTGCAGATAAAGTTTGAAGTAAGTGAAGATCCTAGAGAGCTGTCATGGACTGAGCAGAAAGCATGCTTTTTGAGGATGAAGTACAAAGGTCCGATTACTGATGGTTCAATGCACAAAGGGAAATTAAGTGTGCAGTTCAAGTACCTTGCACACGTAATTATCCATGTCTTTGGGTGTGTGAGCGGTGGATATGATGTGATGAGAAAGAGTTTAAGTTCATTGATGGTTGCTTTAACACTTAACAAACCATTCAATGTATCTGGTATGATCTTAGACCACATGCTCGAGATGTTGAAGGGTTTGAAGAAGAAGCAATTTATGCTGTATCCGAGGTATCTCATGATGATCTTTGACCATAAGTATCCTGATTTGAAGAAGGATCCAACTATGATCCTAGGTCAAGATCACATGAATATTCGTACACTTGTGAGAATGAAAGGTTACAAAGGTGTGCCAGACAATGAAAAGCCACCTCACAGGAGATTGTTTGGGGCTTTGGCTAATCACGGTTACACTGATCCTGGTAAGAACAAAGCAAGACATGATAATAGTGATTCTGACAATGATGATCCATTAGTGTATGCTGATGCAAACACTAAGAGGAAAAGACAAGTCGTCAATGCTGGAGCCAAAGGGAAGGGTAAGGCAAGGACTGATCAGGGAAGTTCAAAGCAACAGGTTACTAGGAAGAAAACAACAGCAAAGAAGGGAACTGGTCTGGTTGATGAAGACTCAGTTGATTCAGAAGAAACTGAAGTTGATGAACAATGGGATTCTGAAGAGGAAAGAATAAAGACCACCAAACGTAAGGCCACTATGGTTGGTGAGTCTGAATCTTTGAACAAAACGATTGAAGAAGTTTCACAGAAAAAGAAGACTGGAGATGTTGATGAAGGTCTGAGTATAGATCTAGATGAGCTTGAAGTTGGTGAAACTGTTGTAGTGAATTTGCCAAAACCGAAGCACAAGTCTATGGTAAAGAAGTCTAGCACTAAGCAGTTGAGAGAGAAAGAGATTGCTCAGTTGCTGAAAGGGAAAAAGATACCTGATGCAGGTACATCATCGAAGCTATCTTCTCCAGTTGCTAAGAAACAGAAGAGGAGTAAAGAAGCTGAAGCATTACCAGTTGATGATTTTAATGCTGCTCTGGATATGTTTTGGACATGTTCAAGAATCCTCAGAAACAGAAGGCAAAAGAAGCTGAGCCATCCAAGTCGAAGAAAGTTACTGTTTCAGATGATGTTATGAAACAGGTTAACAAACGGATGGATGACATGATGAAGATGATTGTAGCACAACAAGCTGAGATTAGCAAGTTCAAACAGAATGAAGAAAAGATGCTACAGATCGTGGTTGCTTCTAAAACTAATCAAGATGAGATCGAGCAGAAAGTGAAGAAACTTGAATCAGATAATAAAGATCTTGAGATTAAGTGTAGCAGGAACCGAAGTATGATTAGAGTTATTGAGGCTGACAACAAAGAGCTTAAGACTGAAAACAAACGTCTTAGTGATTTGTTGGACAAGCTATATAATGAAGCACCGAAGCTGAAAGACGGTGAGGAAGATAAAGAAAAAGAGGAGGAACAAGTTGATTTTGAGCCTTTTGATGATGAAGAGGAAAAGGATGATGAGGAGGATGATGATTCTGAGAAGAGTTCTGATGAAGAAAGTAAGAAAAGTGATAAAGATGATGATGATGCGGAGGGATCAGGTAGTAAGGATGATGATGGTAGTGATGAAAGTGATGATGATGACGGGGGAGATGATTCTAGCAAGTTTACATTTGAGAAGAGAACACCACAGAAAGATGCTGGAGAGTCGAGTTCAAAGAAAAAGAAAGGTGAGAATGTAGACTCAGATGAAAGTATCTTCTGGAATGAAAAGGTGAGGTCTCTGAATGATGATGCTAAGAAGGTGTACAGAGATATGCTTGAGAAAAGAGAATGGACCATTGAGTTCACGGGCAAGTTTGCTGAGATTTTTCAAACAGATGATATGAGGTCTGAGCTTGAGTACAATGATCCTGACTTAGAGGAAGGTGAAGTACCTGCTGCTGTTGCCAAAGAAATTTTGGATGGTATTGCACAGCGAGTAGGGAAATCATTAGAGGAGATCATGATGGATCAGTCGATTCCAGATATTCCTGAAAAGGATATTGGAAATCATTCTGATGATAAGAATACACCTGAGATGGATGAAGTAGAGATTGAGGATATTACTCATGAGGAATATCCACAATATTTCAGACAAAATGATGAAGATGTGGTTTTCCCAAACTTCACAGAGATACCAAACAGGTTGGCTAAGAAGAAAGCTCAGAAAAGAAGTGAGGAGTTTGTTGAGACTGTGTTTGGTACTGATAATCAGCAACCTTCAGGTCAGAATGATGATTTGAAGACATTTTTACAGAAGTTGAAGGAAACTGATGAGAAACGACCAAAGCCTGAAGCTCAAGGTAGTTTTTACAGATATCACAACGAGAAGTTCAAAGGCAGAGCTCTCGGTTGGAAGTATCTGGGAAGACTGAAATGTTTGGCTGTCAAATGGGAATCAGGAATCTTGTACTTTTACAGATTCATTGATTTATTAACTCTACCGTACTGGGCGGTCAGAGACATTTGCAGATTTCCTATGTCTGGAGCTTCAGTGAATTGTACGGCTGTTGGTTGGTTTGCTGATAAGTTGGTTTGGGAGAGCAGAACGAAATGGAACAGGTTTAAGCCTCAATACCCTAGAAGAAAAGTTCACAGGGATATTGATCCAAAGACTAGAAGAAAGAGGGTGACTTTGATATATAAGGCACCTGAAGTGATGAAAAAGATACCTTTGATGCCTTTACCTCAACACTTCAGTGCTGATTTTATTTTCTGGTATTATGATTGAAGAAAAGCAGAAGCGGTGATAGTGCTGAGAGATGGAAAGGACAAATACAAACATGTTCATGTATTTGATCCTATGTGGTTGATAAACTGTACGTTTGAAGACATCATCATGCTTTTCTACAATCCGATTCATTATGATCCCAATGATGCAGATCAGGCTAAGAAGTATACACAAGTTGTCGGAGTTTGCTTTGCTTATGATATAAACTCCGGTAGCAACTTGGATGCTAAACTTGGTAAGATGGTGAAGATGGCCGATGTGCCTAAGCCGGTGAAACGAAAGCTGGAGCCTGAAATGACAAAAGAACAAAAGAAGCAACTGAGAATCTATCTGATGAACAAGGTTATGGACGAAGATCGAAGACAGTCCAATCAATAGTCGAGGGGGAGTTTGTAGATGCACTTATTGCGACTAGTGATTGGATTAGCTATTAACACATGTTAGTATGTTTTACTGATGGGCCGAATGTAGAAGAAAGGGGCGAATGAGAGAAGAATATGGGCGAAGGTGAATATTGCTGAACAAGAAGACACATTCGTACCTTGTATATGGGCGAATGTGGATATAGTCCACATTCGCACCATGAAAAGGGGCGAATGTGCAGCTAGTATAAATAGTTTTTGATGTTTTGTAAGTTAGAGAGAGTTTTAGTTTGTGTGTTTTTGAAGGTCAGGTTCGTGTGAAGTTTGTAAAAGTGTGTGAAAGGTCTAGATTAACTAGGTGATCAATTGTAACAAGTTTTTATGAAAGTTAATCTATGAAAAAGTGTTTGAAATGATGTTTTACGTGTTTTGATCCGAGTATTATCATTTTGTTCATATCTAGGGTTTCCGCACCTAGATTTGTGACTTGTATGATCATATTATCCTGTTTTAGCTAAATTCTTTCAACTACACCAACAACTGAATTTTACTTGCTTGCATGAAAAAGTTGTTTTTAATTTTTTTGGGAATATATTTTCTGATAAAAAATATAAGGCCTAACTGTAATGATCAGGAACATTCCAAATAACCGTCCAATTTCAGCTTTTGTTTAACTCATGCAAGATCCACCAAATCATTTCTTCAAGTTCATTTCACCAAAAAAAGCAAAACTGTAAATATCAGGAATATTCCAAATAACTGTTCAATTTCAGCTTTTGTTTAACTATTTTAGCAACTTCCATAGAGAAGTTATCAATCTCACTTCTCACTGTCCATGTTGACCTTCAACGGTAATGAGTAACCTACTAACCTCTATAATAGACTTCATTTATTCTTCTTCATCTTTTTCTACTTGAAGTAGCAGAGTAGTAACCCTTCATCTTCTCTTGTCGGAGAGATATCTGTCAACGATGAAAGACGTATATGTACAATGATGTGATTTGTTTTTAGATAAGGAGGTATATGTACAATGAACTTTTTACGCTAAATAAAACTTACACACAACTTTTTGCCCTAGTGGTGGACTTCTATTGTTTCGGGTTCCCTTTCATCATTGACAGATATCTCTCTGAGATGATAAAGGTAGATCATGGAAAGTTCAACCCAAGAAAACAAAGATGAAACCGATTAATGTTCTAGTGGTGTGCTCTACCTTTACGCAGGTTTGCCAGAGGGTCACTATTCATACACACAACTTTTTGCTCTAGTGGTGTGGTCTACCTTTTTGACAAACACCTGGCTAACCTGTCCAGTTATCAATCTCACTGGCTTTAGTCCTTTACGCAGGTTTGCCAGAGGGTCACTATTCATACACAACTTTTATGTTCTTTATATATGAATAGTGACCCTCTGGCAAACCTGTGTAAAGGACTATATGTGGCTTTAGTGCTTTACATTATTATTATTATTATTATTTACATTATTATCGTATTTGCAACTTAGTTCCTTTGTCTCGAAAAACAAAAACGAAGGTTTGCGCGTTAGCGCCGATCCGATTGTTTAAAGTATCAAGACTATGAAATTAGTAAAACAACTGAATTTTACTTGCTTGCATGAAAAGTTATTTTTAATTGTTTGGTAACAGTTCAATTCAGTTCAAACTTTTCAAACACCTGCAACAT
The DNA here is from genome assembly GCA_032199755.1 of Ambrosia artemisiifolia. Taxonomy (NCBI): domain Eukaryota; kingdom Viridiplantae; phylum Streptophyta; class Magnoliopsida; order Asterales; family Asteraceae; genus Ambrosia; species Ambrosia artemisiifolia. The sequence goes on from CM063523.1 coordinate 17,042,411, forward strand.
CTCAAGAGTCGAGGTCCTCTGAAAAAAGACATCGTACAATGATTTGGACTTGCAATATTTGAAAATTATCATTTCTTGACATGCTTGGTAACACCTTGATCTGCAATATTTGAAAACAGGAACATTCCAAATAACAGTTCAATTTCAGTTCAAACTTTTCAAACACCTGCAACATCTCAAGAGTCGAGGTCCTCTGAAAAAAGACATCGTACAATGATTTGGACTTGCAATATTTGAAAATTATCATTTCTTGACATGCTTGGTAACACCTCTGTAATATTTGAAAATTATCATTTCTCGAAAAGTAATTAAAAACACTTAAAAATGAATTAAAAACAATTGTTGCGAGTTAGGTTTAGTCGGAGGACCACTTACAATGATTCATCATAGTTGTACAAAGCTGGATGTTTTTACTGGAAAACCAAAACGAGCAATAAACGAAGCGAAACGAAGAGATATAATTTTCTTGGCTTGGAAACAACTTAAAAGAAGCAAAAATGAATTAAAATTATTTTTTGGTGATTAACAGATAATTTTAAAGAATTAAAAGAAATTCAAGTTTTTAAAAAAAAAAAGGCCAAAGCGCCTAGCTTTGGTCAAAGCGAGGCGCTTGAGTGCCTAGCTTTGGCCAAAGCTAGGCGCTTGACTGGTTTGATTAGACCACAAGCTCCTCGCTTTGACCAAATCGAGGCGCTTTGGGTTTTTTTTTTAAAAACTTGAATTTCTTTTAATTCTTTAAAATTATCTGTTAATCACCAAAAAATAATTTTAATTCATTTTTGCTTCTTTTAAGTTGTTTCCAAGCCAAGGAAATTATATCTCTCCGTTTCGCTTCGTTTATTGCTCGTTTTGGTTTTTCCAGTAAAAACATCCAGCTTTGTACAACTTTGATGAATCATTGTAAGTGGTCCTCCGACTATACATTCGATACCCATATTTTTTCAGAACATAATTTTTGCATGTTTAATTGATATGTTTGACTTCCGGACTATATTATAATTGATCGTTGGTGGTTTTCATAGCACCTTGTACATATACCGATAACAACTAACTCAGATCGACTCTCACACTTATGCGTAGATCAAGGAGATTGTTGAAGATATCTCTCCGATAACAACTGACTATTGCTTATGGAATCTTTGTACGAAAATCGAAACCATCTCATTCCATGTTCTCCATATACATACCTTGTTCCAACCACTAATACCAGATTGATGATACTCAATTTCGGTTGATTGTTGAAAACAGAGAGAGATTTAGTTGAAAGTGGATACAAAATGGATTCAGTTAAAATCCTTACCGACTCTAAAACTTATACATTACCTCAATTTTGAAGATAACTGTCAACGATGAAGGCAACCTGAAACTACATGAACATTTATAACCTTTCTGTACCTGTGGCCAAAAGAACTAGGCTTCAAACACAACTTTTTGCTCAACGTAAATATTATTGTAATATAACATTCATTGACTAGACAGTAAAATCATCTTCTTGTAATTACTTTTCAAGTTTCTTTATAATCATTGAAGACAACTTTTCAGTTGTTATCCGAGAGATAGCGGTCAACGATGAAGACAACCTGATAGTGGATACCATGGATCAGGGAGATTTAAGCTAATCAAACTCATATCTCAAGCCGGTGCAAGTTATGTTGTAGCATCCTTGATCATCTTCTTGTAATTACTTTCAAGTTTCTTAGAATCATTGAAGACAACTTTTCAGTTGTTATCCGAGAGATAACGGTCAACGATGAAGATAACCTGATAGTGCATACCATGGATCAGAGAGATTTAAGCTAATCAAACTCATAGCTCAAGCCGGTGCAAGTTATGTTGTAGCATCTTTGATCATCTTCTTGTAATTACTTTCAAGTTTCTTAGAATCATTGAAGACAACTTTTCAGTTGTTATCCGAGAGATAGCGGTCAACGATGAAGACAACCTGATAGTGGATACCATGGATCAGAGAGATTTAAGCTAATCAAACTCATATCTCAAGCCGGTGCAAGTTATGTTATAGCATCTTTGATCATCTTCTTGTAATTACTTTCAAGTTTCTTTATAATCATTGAAGACAACTTTTCAGTTGTTATCCGAGAGATAGCGGTCAACGATGAAGACAACCTGAAAGTGGATACCATGGATCAGAGAGATTTAAGCTAATCAAACTCATATCTCAAGCCGGTGCAAGTTATGTTGTAGCATCTTTGATCATCTTCTTGTAATTACTTTCAAGTTTCTTAGAATCATTGAAGACAACTTTTTCAGTTGTTATCCGAGAGATAGCGGTCAACGGTGAAGACAACCTGAAAGTGGATACCATGGATCAGAGATATTTAAGCTAATCAAACTCATATCTCAAGCCGGTGCAACACACACCTTCAACCCATTCCTGGTAAACCAAGGGGAAAAATGGCTATATTAAAAAACTTCAAGATTATTGTTTTGTTTTGTGGATCAGACGAGGACTTGCCTTTGTCTTGGAAACACAAGGATGACACACGAAGCTTTAGACTCCAAGCGGATCCCTTGATTGCCGCATTTAATGAAATTTAACGCGCATACCGCATTCGGAGTCTGATTGCACCGAATCCAGTCTTCAAGGTGGACTTAAGCACCTGAAAGGGAAGTTGAAATTTTGAATGATGTTCGTCGACTGCACCTTGACATGCCGCATTTAATGAAATTTAACGCGCATACCGCATTCGGAGTCTGATTGCACCGAATCCAGTCTTCAAGGTGGACTTAAGCACCTGAACGGGAAGTTGAAATTTTGAATGATGTTCGTCGACTGCACCGAATCTAGTCTTCAAGGTACCATGGATTAGAGAGAGTTAAGCTAATTAAAAAACAATTGGAAACACAAAGATGGAAAAACCCACTAAAAAGTCTAAAATTTCGGACCCTAACACACACAAGACGAATGTTGCAACATGAGTTCGACCAAGATGACACACGAAGCTTTAGACTCCAAGCGGATCCCTTGATTTGGTTGGAACAAGGTATCATCAATATGATATTAAGCACCTGAACGGGAAGTTGAAATTTTGAAGTTGGTTGATGATGTCAAGTTTAAGTCATTGACAATGATTAGGGTTATTACTTTGTTTTTAAAAAAAATTTTAACTTTTTATAATTATTAAATTAAAAAAAAATAAAAAAACCAACTCAAAATATCAAAACAACTACCAAAATAAATTACCCCCTCGAAGCGCCTCGCTTAGGCCTAAGCGAGGCGCTTCGAATTTAAAAATCAGCTTTTTCTGATCCTCGTACTGACCGTCTCGAATTTAGATCAAAGCGCCTCGCTTAGGCCTAAGCGATGCGCTTTGAGGGGGTGAAAATAGAAGGTGGGGGGTTTAAATAATATCACCCTATATATACACACCACCAATTTTTTTTACACACTCCGTACTTCTAAAATTTCCCTACTAGTTTTAAACACAAATTTTCATTATTGATTCGTCCATTTCAAACCTTGAAGATGAAATAATTTCAATCCTTCGGTTGACTCTATAACTTTTGTGTCATTTAACCCAAAGTTCACAACCATGTACAAGAGCAAAGGCTCCCAAGGGACCGTGAGGTACTCTTATAATTCTTTTTATAAAAGAATATTTTTCTGAAAATCCGGTCTATTCTTCTGATATTTTTCGCCGTCATCTTCGAATGAGCCACCAACTATTCACATTAATTGTAAATCATTAAAAGCATCGGTTTAAGATTTTTTTAACAGAGGGAAGAAGCGAGACATATACAAGGTTTAGTAGTCTACAAAAATGCACGTCGCAATTCATCAATTGGTGTACAGTATTTGGTCCGATATGTGGGACAAATATCACAAATGTCCGAAAAATGTAATCGAGATAGTCTCCACTATTTTTGTGAATGCAATGTTACAAGTATTATTTTTATTATATTATGTTATATTTTATTATATTGTTTTTAAAAATAATAATGTTATTTGTACTATTAATACATTTTTAAAGGTGTGATTGCTATATATAGCAAAAGATATTTGAGGAAGTTAACGCTTAGTGATATTCAAAAATATATACGACGTACATGAAAGTGTACACATCTGTCTAAGTTCTTGGCGAGGTCAACGTCATCGTGGTGATAATGATGGACCGACCATAATACTCGAGGCCGTGGCATCATATGATCAGTGGATATGACATGCATAGTTTCGAATGCCCGGTGCAAAAAATGATATTAATGTCAGAGAGTAATCGTTTATGTTTGATGACGTGCAGAACCGAGTTGCACCAAGCTCGTCTTTTTATGCTAAAGATACTTACTACGAGTATGAGTATAATCTAGTCGATTTAATTTATCCTGAATGGGCAACTTTAGTGAACTTATTTTCTTATTCCAATAATAATAAAAGACATTACTTAAAAGAAGAAGAAGAATCAGCTTGAAAGTATATTGAACGGCCATTTGAAATGTTGAAGAAAAAAAGGGGTATAGTCGCACAGCCATCACGATTGTGAAAAAAAGAATCTTTATCGGATATTATGTAAGCTTGCATCATACTACATAATATAATATTGGAGGATGAGGGGAGAAATATTTATCAAAATTATGAAGAGGTCGGTGAACCATCTAAAATCAGACTAACCTCAGATGAAAAATTTGTGGCGGAAAATATGCTCATTAGCAATAAATTAACACCTTCATGTGGGCATGGTAGAACATCTGTGGGCAGATCGTGTTCAGGAATCCGACGAAGGCAACGACGCCAAAGAAGGCGATGAAGGCAATGACGAAGACGATGCATCTAATGAAGATAGTGACATAGTGTATATTTAGATTAGGTTTTTAGGTTTCTATCTTTTAAATGTGTGTATGGTTTATATTCAGTTATAGTAATTTTCATTCAATGATTGTGAAAAAGTTACATCAAGATAGCGGGCAGGCGGGCAACATGCTGCGCCGCCACCCCTTCTGAATGGCAAACCCTAATCTACTAAAAAAAATCTTGCCCCCAGAGACGAGACATTACTAAAAACAAAATCGTGGCTATAAGACATTGCATTGTGTTTTAAATTGTTGTGCTTTGTGTTTTTCTACAAAAACAAACCCAAAACATCATACCTAAATCCAAAACATGACGCCTGCATGTCAATTCTTGATCCTTCTCACACTTCTTATGAAATATGGCCTTTGTACCTGAACTTTTACCTATATATATATATAGAGAGAGAGAGAGAGAGAGAGTTGTATTAATATGATTGGTTGAATGATAATATGATGACTACCTGTTATAACTGGTCCATAACTTTCGAACTCACCAGAAGTAACTAACTTCCGACGACTACTGAAATACACACTAATATGCCCCCTTAAGCTAAACAGGGCGATGCCATTATAATCTTGACCTGAAGAGTGTCAAAACGTGACGAAGACAACCCTTTGGTCAAGATAGCTGCAAGCCGAGCCATAATAGAAACATAACGAACCGTAAGAGAACCCACAATCACCATCTCTCACATAATGTCCAAGTCAATCTCAATGTGTTTCGTATGCTGATGAAACACGGGGTTGATTGTAAGATAAGGAGCCCAAGGGTTGTCACACCAAAAAGTGGGTGGACAAGGTGGTGTAATACGTAGCTCAGATAATGAAAAACAAATCCATCTAATCTCAGCTGCAGTGTGTGCTAAAGCCTAATACTCTAACTTAATACTTGATTGAGCAACATTATGTTGTTTCTTGGAACTCCAAAAGCTTGGGACCAAGAAACACATAATAACCAGTAGTGGAATAATGATCATCGAGGCAATTTGCCCAATCTGCATCAGAATATCCATGAATATAACATCAATCAAACCGCCGAATAGTCAGTCAATGAGTAGTAGTACCTCGTACGTATCTCAAAATATGCTTAATAACGCCCCAATGACGATCAGTAGGTGTTTGTAAGAACTGAGACACCTTACTGGCCGCATATGCAATCTTTGGTCGAGTTAACACCAAATACTATAAAGCCCCAAGAGTACTCATACAAAGTAGGATCTTGCAAAGGAGTACTTGTATGTCTAGATAGCGGACACCCAGATGCAACTGGAGTAGATAAAGAACGACAGTCAGATAGTCCGGTCCGCTGAAGCAGATAAACCAAGTAACGCTGCTAAGATAATTGTAACTCATCATAAGAGAATGTCCCCTCAATACCCAGAAAGTAGGATGAAGAAGCTAGATCCTTGAGTGCAAAGTGAGAATATAATATGGAATCAAATTGAACACAAACTCTGAAGAGCTCCAAGTGATGACAATATCATCCACATATACAAGAACATAACAAGTCACACTATTCTTATGATAAACAAAAAATGACCTGTCAAAATACACTGTAAGAATCCACTGGTAATTAGTGCAGAGGAAAGCTTGGAAAACTAAGCCTGAGGTGCCTGCTTTAGGCCATAAAGGGCCTTATGCAGAAGACATACATGATGAGGTGCCTACTTCAGGCCATAATGTTGCGTTTAAGCATCAGACTGAAAGTTTTTGTATAACCAACACCCTAAGTTTGTAGAAAGACCTTAGTAACAAGCGGGGCTTGATATCTACTCACAGTCCCATCAGGACAAGTCTTAATCCGATAAACCCACTTACAACCAACCATGTTGGCATCAGTGAGAGCCGAAACTAGACTCCACGTCTGGTTGGCATATAAAGCATACATCTTTGTACACAAAGCATCCCACCAAACAGACCAACACTGAGCTCCTAGTGAAAAGTGGAGGGCTCAGTGGTGGGAGAAATAAAAGCAAGAAAAGTGACATGATTAGAAAACTGTCTCAGATGACGAGTATGATCTTGTGATGAGTAGTCATAAGGTGAGTACGAAGAGGAGGTGGTGGGATAGGAATGGAGGAGGAAGGAATAGAAGCTGGAGAACGAATGGAAGAAGAAGAAGGAGGAGGAGGTGGAGGAGGAGGAGGAGGATGAGGAGAATGAATAGAAGAAGTAAAAGGAACAGAGGTGGAGGCCCAGAAGCAACAAAATAACTAGGTTGAGGAATGAAGAAAATGGGAAGAGAATCTGAAACTAAAGGATCAGATGAGCAAGAAAAGGAAGGAATATTAATGTCTGACTCATGAAATGTAACATGTCGAGAGGTGAATGTATGCGTAGTACATGGATCATAACAAAGATAACCATTGTGGCTAGGAGCATACTCGACAAAAATGCAAAGTGTAGATTTGGGTGAAAATTTATCCTCCTGGGTATCACCGAAAAAAGGATAACACAAACACCCAAAAGTACGAATAATAGAATTATCAGGTCAGGTACCAGAAAAGATTTCATATGGAGAGGAAATATGAAGAACGGGTGTAGGTAGCTGGATTATGAGAAACGTGGCTGCCGCAAATGCATCAAACCAAAAACGCTTTGGTAGACGCGCTTGAAATAATAAAGCACGAGTAACCTCAGAAAGGTATCGGTTTTGTTGGAAATCCTCGTATCAGTTTTAATTTTATTTATAAAATCATATCACATATTAATTAAGCGGAAGCATAAAACATAAATTGAATGATTTCCACCATAGAATCCAATTGCACAACATATAGAAATAATTAAATCACACCATAGGGTGTTTAGTGTTATACTTCAATGAAACACCAAGTTAAAGCACGATGGATTGATAAATAGTTCCGCTAGAAAGCAAAACACGAAAGTTCCTGAATCCTTGAATCAATACCTTGACTCGACACTTGCATGAAGCACGAGACAAGAAGGGAGTGGTGGGATGTGGTGGTGGTTTGCGACGGCCCAAAGGAACCCCTTGGTGGGTTCATGACCGCAAACAGAGGAAAGAGAAAGGGAGTTGTGTTGGTAGCCATGGTTTGCAATATTTATGATTAGTGTTTAATGTCTCAAAGTTAACGTGATTAAATACTCTAACTATTCATAAATCACCCCCTAATGTATTATCTTGTGCCACAAGAATATATTTTAATTATAACACATTTATAATTAGGTCCCTGCATGTTATTGTTATTATCTAATAATAACATTTCCACATTTTGTATATTATTAACCAAACACATATATTATTATTCTCTACTACTAATAAATATTTCTCAATTTATTATTCCTAATAATAATACCACATTTCGTGTCCTAAATATAACTATTTCAATATACATTTATTCCTTGTTTGTCTTCCAAAGTGTAACTTTTTGGTTCGTATCGAGATAGCCACGTTAATTGATGACTATCAGACATATTTTCCAACAAACTCCCACTTGGACGATTTTCAATCAACAGTGCTTAACGTAGACAACATGGGACATCTAGCTATGTCATGTTGCCCCAATCCCGATATGATGATTTACTTTAGTTGGCTAATTCTTGTGTTCAAGTAACCCTATATTTAACATAGTACGATAGTCATTAATAACAATATCTACTATCCTTTCTGTAATTTCTATTCAACTGAACACGAGACATGGATCAGTTTCAATCTCATATTGTCCAATCATTCTCTATTCTCCTTCTGTGCTACAAGGTGGTTAAAAAATCCCTAAGGTTGAGCATGGCTACGCATTTACACCAATTTGCATCAACGAGGGTGCCATGATGTGTAGCTTCTTCATTTTACTAAAGTAGAATAAAATTTCGTTTGACGACATACAACTCCCACTTAGCTTCAGATCTATTTCACTAGTGAGTAAGGCTGACTCATGTAAGGCCTGTACTGAAACGGTTTGGCTCTAGTAATGATGTGTCAGTAGGCTCAGTTCTATTGACTGTAAAAATAAGTTTATTCATGATGCACTTGAAGATAACGTATGGCTTCAGTAGGGAACGTCACTTAGAGTTAGTACCCTGCTATTTGACTACTTTTGTGATCTCCCAATATACACTATGTCCTAGGTTTGAGATCTTCTCTGAAAAACTCTGGTACTTACTTTGTTTTGTGTAAGTGAAGACTTGTATGTGCCTTACTGTATATCAAAGGTGACCAAATTTTTCGATGCAAAGGCCAAAGGCTTTAAATGAAATAAACACAAAAGAAGGCCATATGCATCCAAAAGAGGCCAATGTGCACATTAAAAGAACGCTCTAGAGTCCAAAACCCTAAAATCTATATCATTTGAAATCGTCACGAAATCATTTGGTTTGTGTATTATATCCAACTCTCTGTAAAAACATCTATTCTTTTCTTTTCTCAATCCTATCTTAGTTCAAATCTTAGATATTAGGACATACATTGTGAAAATATATGGTAGGAAAACTACTTGCTATATAACGTGTATAGCATATAACACTAGGATTTGATTATAACTTGTTGGGTGCTCATAAAGAATACACTTAAAACATGATAAATTAAATATCACGGGTGTTTATTCAATAATGTAGGAGGCATAAGGGTTTAAATGGATAAAAATGTTGGCAATTGCTCGGACCAGCTAAAATAAGTCCGTGTTGATAAGTGTAGTCGATCGGTGTGAGTCACAATGATTTGATCCCGTAAGCAATTTCTGTACAAATAGTGAATATTGTTGATCTAATTTTATTATTGTTATTTTTAAAATTATTTTCTTGTTAGTTTTGATATTTAAAAATCAAACCATTTTATGAGAAACATTTTAAAAATCTATAAAAGTGTTATAAAATTTACCAAGTTAAAAGCTTAAGACACGTTCTCAGTTTTCGAATGGGCCCAACATATAAAAGAGGTATGATGGGATCTCGGTTCTCATTTTTGAAAAGCCTAATTCCCACACAATACAAACCTATATCTTTATCTCTTATTAGTAAAACAAATCCGAAAACCCACTTGTTCTTGATCGGCTACGAAAACATATCACGTAATAATCTATTGTTTATATGAGAAAAAAAAGTTACAGGTTCATAGAATTAAATGGAAGGGCAGAGACGGTAGCCGACAATGGTAGTATTCGGTGGCAGACAGCGGAAAGTGATCGGAGATGATGGATTGTGGTGGAGATGCATCGGAGATGTTGGTGGTGAAGGTGTTTAACTATCGGTGGTGTAATGTTGTCAAGTGGTGGTGTGTCACACCCTGCCAAGGTGGAAACACGGGGATGTGATTCGAATGGTTTTCAAGAATAAGATTCGAGAAACACATAAGATGTAAATAGAATAGATATCATCCAATGAAAATTTAAGTCTTACATAGTTAAGATAAATGTAATGTTGTCTGAAATCATTGGACCAAATGTCAAAAACATAACATAACATAACATGACCATTGTTATTAAATCTTGACTGGTGAAGGTGATGATACGCGGTACTGATGTGGACAAGAGGGAGAGAGGGAAGGGGGAACACACCTTATAGCCTAATAGAACCTCACTCACTACATAAAATTAAAGAAAAGTTACAAATTAAAAAAATATACAAACTAAAAAAATAAATATTAAAAACTACTATTCTTCATCAATGGGATCCACATGGACATTGTGCCAAATGTGGTCGATTAAATCCGCACAAAGGTTGCTATGCGCAGTAGCATCGTGTAACGCTCATGTGTTTAATTCTTGTTGTTCCTCGTCAACCGGCCTGACATTCTCTTCAACTCCACGGAATCAATCGAGATGACCCAGTGTCGTAACGCAAGCAAAGTAGGGATACCATTGAGCGAAGCACGCCACATGAACACATTAACTTTGACCGGACGCCATTTACACCAATCAACAACATAGATTAAGGATAAGGTAGCTAGAAAGATAAGTTAAGGGTCGTTAGCTCGATTAATTGTTTGACCCGGGTTAGCTTGTACGATGGATCGGGTCATGCCATAATGGATAGAGCTGATGTTTGGTTTAATCAAGTTCAAGTGGATTGGAATGCAAGAGATTGAGTCGGTTGTTAACTGGATAAACCAAAGTTTGAAGTTTAGGTTGTTATTTTATCATTTATCTATTGAGTCTTATGTCCTTAGTCAAATAGGTTCCTTTTCTTTTGCTGCAAGGTTTTTATTGTTATCTATTAGTTTTCCTTTCCTTATACAAATAGGTTAGTCAAGTTTGGTGTTCTATAAAAGGATATAGCGTGTAGGTTTTTTAGTTATTGTCTTCTGTTTTGAGTCATAGAGTTTGATAGTTTTTGTTTGGTTTTGTTTGCTTTGTTTGAAGTCTAATAGAAAAATAGACTTCTGTTGATAAGTCTTTGATAATAAAAGTATCTTTGGGTTGAGTTTTGTTTTGTTTTGTTTTGTTTTGTTTGCTTTGATATCACAGAAGGTCTGAACCTGTGTTCTTTGAGTTTGTGTTCTGTTTTGATCCGATTGAAACCAACAATTGGTATCAGAGCTTCAAGGTTGAAGACGTGTAATCGGCTAACACTCGATTGCACAAGCTCTCGCATGTAACACCACGCCAATGGCGGAAGCATATCAAAGTCAAGATTAACACAAACTATGTTTAATTAGAAAAGATTATTTCATTAAGATGTCAAAAAGAGTACCTTGTTATAAACATTACATAAAACAACATACATGAAGTTCAAACATAGGGTTTTTCCGTCTTTGTCCCAACCCGATGGTAAATATAGTTGAAACCCTGAACAGTGTCCGACATCCCAAATCCCACCATACTAGCCGCTTACCTGTTCAGCACTTAGTTACCTCAAAGACGTCAATATATAAAATATTGATGAGTTCACAGGTTTTAGTTTCATAACAACAAAACATTTTAACCATAACATGTGCAGAACAAACCAAAGCAGTGACTTTTGTAGAGAGTAGCTAACTCCTACAAACTATGACGAGCAATCCCTTGAGCCCATAACCAAACCAAGACTGATAATAATGGCCCGCGAGCAGAAGTTGTTTCTTGGTAACTAACAACTTTGTTCAGAATACGTGCACCCCTGGCGTACACAGTTGCATAATCGATGCTATCGATTAGGGGTGAGCATTGTCATGCACCAATAACGCTATCCAAATATTCCTTCGGTTCTCGATTTCAACACACACACAACACACGAGTAAATGGTTACAGTAGCGAGGAATCGCCCCGAGTGGTGTATAAACAACAAAACCCAAGTACTCATCATGCCAATTATCACGTTTTAACTTTTGAAAACATTTTGTCATGTAAAACATTTAACCTTTAAACATTTGACATGTAAAAACATTTGACAAAACATATCTTTCCCCCAAACAAAAACAGTAAAAAGGAGCCATGAAACTCACCTTGATTTCCTTGCTTAGCTAGAAAACAAAGCCCGAAGCTTTGACCAGCTTCCTCGTGTCCTAATTAACAATGAAGGACACCTTAAAAATCTATCGTATATAAGCCTAGCTTATTTTCCGGTTATAAGACAGTTTATTCAACTATCTAGACTCGTGTGTACGACCCGAGTCTTTAAGTGTTTAACTCGACGAACCGATCGTGACTCCTCATAATTCATGTGTTCACATACGACATAGTACCCAAGTTGCGCACCTATTAGTATTTGTGTGTAAGCCATGTTGGACTACTGCTATTAAACGTATAACTCATCCTGAGCCGTAGCGCGAAGCGTATCCCAAGTGGTGAGGCCAAAGAAGGTTACCAAAACCGCTGGATAAATAACCTGTGTTAGTAGTGTTGTTGAGTAACATATGTTACTATTATTGTTTTTCAGATGACAGTAGAGCGCGTAAGGCGTTGAGCAAAAAAAAAAACAAAACTTGCTGGTGCGCACAAGGTAGCGGATGTTTCTAATGTTAGTGGTTTAGGGAAAAGGTCAGTAAGGCGTAAAGCAACGGGACTCCGCGGTGCAGACGACGGGGAAAAAGATGTTTTGAATGATGGATGGGCAGAACCTGTGTTAGATCTGGGCAGTCCAGGAGGAAAGCAAGAAGGGGGCAACGTTGCTACCAGTGAGGCAGGCAAGGCACAACCAATCGGTGATGTATTTATTTATAATTATTGTTAACATGGTTCCTTACACTTATTCTTTGCACCAATCGGTGACATGTGTTAAACCTACGCACATTTCAGAGGGGCTTATACGGAAGTAGTTGGGTTTAGGTAATATAATTATTACCAATTGAATATTTAGATAAAAATATGTTTGATTAATTAAGAAAAAATAATTTAATTAATTACTTTAACTAAATTAAAGAAATATAATAATCATAAATGTATAAATAAATAATTATGAGTTACACCATAAACGACAAATAATAACTAAGACTTAAACATAAGACTATCTCTATTTTATAAGAAAAGTATTTATAAAATAAATGTTAATAAATAAATAAATGATTAATTATGTCTAATTAAACATAAATAAGACTAAAAATATAAATTATGATCCAAAAATATTATTTTTATAGGAAATTAATGCATTCTGATGTAAGGTAATTAAAATAATTTTTCCATAATTTTTCTAAACTTATTTGTATTTAAAACTGATTTAATGAGATTAAATCATGTTTAAATGATTTAAAAATAGGAAAATTAATAAAAATAAAAGTTTTCTGAACCAATAATTTTTATTTCAGATTAGAATGCTTAGAAATAATTATCCTAAAATTTTGAGATCAAAATCATTAAAAACGAATTTTTAATCAATTAATTATGATTAAAACAATTTAAATTAATAAAATAACGAGAATTAAATAATTTTCAGAAAGTAAAAGCGTGATAATTTTCTTTATGGTGTCAAGATGTTACACCTAAATTTTCATAATTTTTGGATCAAAAATGAATTTATTATGAATATTCTAAGTTTATATAATATAATAATATTCTAAAATGAATAAACAATTAAATTAAAAAAGAAAACGAAAGTGAGATGGGGTTGCCTGGGCTAGAACCCGGGTCCTCAACCTCAAATGGTCCAACATAAACCACTACACTAGAGAACCTTATGTTTATTAATTTGAAAGTTAAATTTATTTAAACTATAGACCCATATACATCTCCTTCCCCAATTCAACCTCAAGAACCCTAACCCTATACCCAAATTCAATAATCACAACAAGACACGATTAGAGGTCTGTAATAAGGGGGTTTTATGGACGAACGATTATATAACAAAACGGCATCAAACTTTAGGACTTACAACGTTGTTTAAGTGTCGAAAAAGAAGGTATTGGCCCGTACAAAAGGTGAACCGATTGGAAGCTTACTGGACGCGATTAGGATGTTTTAAAAGTGGGTTTGAAGTATGAACAAGTGCAGAAAACAAATGGGACAAACGGCTTTTATAATGGTCGAGTAAAAGTCGTGTTTTAATGGGTTTAAAGATTCCGGCGGTTTCACTATAAAATCCGAATTAAAAGACCAATTAATACTCGATATTAATAGGTTTTTATGATAGAATTCAAGGTAAAATGATGGAGAAAACGTTTGGGAGCGATTAAAAGTCAAAATAGAGCATTAAAATCATGTTAATGGACTCGCCGGAGAGTCGCCGGATTCCGGCGAGTGGGTTTGCCGGAAAAACGTGAGGATGGAGTGAGGGAAGGAAAAATTTTGAATGTTTTGAGTTTTGACACTTCTCGTCCCTCAGAGTTAACCATGTTAGTTTTATTATGATTTTGTTTATTTTTTTTTTCTATATAAAACTTAACCAAGTTAAGTTAATTTAACCAAAAAGTTTCTAAAACTTTATAAAACTTGAAATTTTTATAGAATCCATTCCGAACAACGTTTCAACATACGCATTTAATTAAAACATATATCCGATCCATAATAAATGCAAATGGTAAATTTTGAGTTCGTTCTATTTGAAAACGACAAAACTTACTAGGACTAAAATTGAAACATATAAATACACGAAGGACTATAATTGAAAACTTGCTAAAATATGAGGGTGACGGTTGTCACATAGACGATTTTGGGAATGGAATCAACAACGAAGGTAGGTTTTCATGTGTTGGAATCGGTTAGTTGTTGGTCTTGTAGCTAATTTGATGTAAACATGGGTGTAGAAAATGTAGTTTTCAACCTTTGTCTTATCCATTTCATATATATACATAACCGCATATGTGTATGGGTATATAACCTCATGATTTTCGGTTGTAGTGGCAAATCGAGGTGGAAAGATGGAAACAATCTTGAGTATAGAAGAATGTTGGAAGGCCTGTTTTGGTGTAATAAGAATGAGTTGTGTTTTTTTTTTGTCTCTATATTGCCTGCATGGAGATTCTATTCTTGTCTTGTTCCTCTTATCCAATCAATCCATAGCATCTGTGTGCGTTTGTTTGTTTCTCGTCCGCAAGGAAGATGAGGGAAATGCAGAGTGCCATCCATGGGGGTTCATGACATCAAATGGTACATTCTATTTTGGTGAAATACAAGAAAGGGACTAGTGAATGCAAGACATGATTTGTTGTTTTCCTGTAGGTGTGGCCGTGAGTTTTTATACATCTATGTATGTGGTTTTTGTTTTGAGATCCTCATTCATACACACATACGGATATATATATATATATATATATATATATATATATATACACAATCATAGGTTTAGATGAATAGGTATGTGTTTCTTGATATGGTTTTGTCACATGTTTGCGTTTATATGATTGAACCTCCATATGGATATCTAGGCACATGATGTGTTATTAATCATGGTTTCAATACATATGTTACTTGTTGATGGGCATGTGTTGCCGGATATAATCTTAACTCATGTTAACACATGCTTGTTCCTTGGTAGTGTTTTGTGACATTGATGTGTGTTAATAGTTATAAACACATTGTGAGTTGTTCGGATTTAAGTGGAATTAGGAAATTTCCAGCTTTGGTAATGTCACGTGTATTGTTGTTGTGTCCGTACGTAGTAATTGGATATCTGGTTGCCCTCTGGTAAGCGTGTGATTGGTTTGATTGTTCAATGCCAATTGTTTCGGATAGTTAGGATGTTGTATGCGTAAACAGATAATGTATGGAATTTCTGCAATAGTTCGGGCTTTACTAGACTATAGGTGGTATAGTAAGTGCCAATTGTGTCATATATGCACATGAAATGACATGGTTAAATAGAAATGCGTACGGATCTCACTAGTTCGGTTTTGTGCAAAAATGGCTGAAAAGGCACTAAGAAGCGGATTTATTAGTGAACATAATATTGCTGGATATCTTTCAAATCCACCATAGAAGTACAAGAGTCTTTACAATTCAATGATCGTAGGGCTAAACTTGTGCAGTACACACGCGGTCAGAAAGAATCCACCAGTATGCAAGTCATGGATCAAAGATTTTTTTGGGAAATGGCAGAGTTATAAATAAAGGAAAGTTCAAGTGATTGTTTCCACCATCTAGAATAAAGATGTAGTAGTGTCAGAACAGATAATAAGAGAAGTCTTGTTATTTGGAGATTTTCCAGAACATCCAGTTGTTTATCCTGATGATTAGTCATAGAAGGATAAGTTATGAAGGAGGTTACCCTACTGTTCAGAAGAAGCTCAAGCACCGTTACCGGAGATTTTTGGTGCATGTGTACTTAATGGGTATTGCTGGTTACAAAGGAGAATCAGATTCTATGAACAGGAAGAAAGCTTCGGGTGTTGTTGCATTGGTAATGGATTGGGATTACAATTAGTCGAAGTTCCTGTTTATGATGTATCCATGATTTATTCAGATGATATTGGATACTAAACATAAGAACCTAGAGAGAAGTGTTGGAAGTTTTGATGTAAAGAGGATGGGTCCAAATGTGTTTGGTCTTATGGGTTAAGCAAGAGTTGGTGCAAAAGAGAAGTTTAGAGGTGACATTCCTTTAGAAAAATTTGGACACTTTGCCAAAGTTGCAGAAGCAGAAAACATGCGACAAAGAAATGTGAATGCCATCGTAGCTGAAGACCATGATGTGCAGATTATAGATCCACTTCCAGGTTCCAGCAGGGTGTAAATGACATGTAGCGGCTCAGGAGCTACTTGGGATCGGCACAGTAAAAAGCTGAAATGAGCCAAGCCTTAACTAGCCCGAGCCCGAGTTCGAGCCTGAAATATAACTTGTTTAGTTATCGAGCCCGAGCTCGAGCCTTATATACAAAGCTCATTTCGGTTTGTGAGACTAAATGAGCCTAAACAAATGTTATATTAGTTTTTTTAAGTATACGATTTTGTCATTTCAACATGTTTAATTTTAATTAATAATATTGGTGAGCCGAGATTTTGCTTTTTAAGCTATTGAAGCGAGCTCGAGCCGAGCTTTTAGATCGCTTAATTTTTTTAAGTTACCTCGAGCCGAGCTCGGGCTTAGAATAGTAGGCTCGAACGGACCTCGAGCCTACTAAAGCTCGGCCTCAGCTCGTTTACACCCCTAGGTTCCAGGGAGGAAACAATGATTGAAAACATTGAATTATTAGATGATGAGCTTTATGGAGATCTGGGTGAGAAGAAACCTGTCGAGGAAGTTAGTGAAGTTTTAGATCAAGGACAACAACCTGAGTTGGAACAACAAGCATCGGTGACAGGAACTTGAACTGGAAGTAATCCAGTCTTGTCAACCGAGCTACTAAATGCATTATTAGAGAAAGCAATGGCTGGTGTTGAGAATCCTCCTCTCACATTAGATATTCCACTTACTAAAGAAGAAGCTGATCCTAAGCCTGAGCCTTAAACACCACTTAAATGTATAAAAAGAGATCCAAGGCTAGGATTTTTTATTAATGAACCAGTTACAACCCAAGCTACTGAAGAGGTTCTAGTTGATATGCCCAAGTCAACTGAACCAAGTGTTAAGGAAAATGAGAAACAGAATCAGCCAGAAGTTACTCTTCAATCAAGTGCTGAGAAAGTCGTGGTAGTTGAATCACACATAATAAACACTTCAATTCTACATGAGATTCAATTTTCATCTTTTGTCCATACAAAAGCAGGAAGCTCAAGTGGAGCTGGTGGAAGTCCATTTATTTCAAACTTAAGAGGAAAATCACATATGCTTGAGGAGTTAGTTGATGAGTTTGAGGATGTTGATGTAGTGGATTTGAAAACAAGAGTGATTGTACTGGAACAAGAAAAAATTCTTAAAGATGTCAGAATTATAAATCTTGAAGAAACGGTTAAATAAAAGGACAAATAGATCAAAGAGCTTCAAGTGGATATAGGAAATGTTCTTGCCATTGTTACTGATATGAAGTAGAAGATTGAAAATTGTTTGAGTTCAGAATTTATAGAGAAGAACATTGCACAGTCTAGTCAAGGAGCAAATGGTCTACTAAGAATGACGAAGTTACTTTGGAAGATGAAAGTGGAAGTAACTTTGAAGATTCTAATGCTATTGCTGTAGAAGGGTTAAGGCAATATATTGATGATGAAATTTGACGAAACAGAAGCAAGAAGGTTGTTAATCCATGGAAAAAGATTGTATTGCCTAATAAAGTTAACGGAGACTCTCTTGATCAAAATCAACCTGACAAGTATTTGGTGCAAACTAGAAAGGATCGTTTCGATTTATATGGAGATAGGTCAATGTGCTAAGTCCGGACCCAAAAATTTTCGCGCTTCATTTGATTATAATCAATGTATATTCTAACACGAAATCGGATTAGTGAAATATTAATAATTATTATACAAGAGTACGTTAGACGAGTCTGAAAACAAAACGCCATATGAACTCAAACCCTATCCATGACTAATTAAGATTAGTCACCATGGGGACACATGGCACCCTTCATGTAAGACAACACACACATATACCCCACCCCCTTTATTATATAGCCTAATCCACACACACACACTTAGGTAGCGTTTGGTATGATGGAATGGAAGGTGGAATGGAATGGACCATTACGACGTAATGAAAAATAGTGTGTTTGGTTGGTTGAAGGAATGGAATCACCCGTTCCACAAGTTATTCCATTCCCTCAAAACCATTCCATCCACACCCTTGTTTTTTTCATTCCATCCCTCATTCATCCTTTATTAAGAACACCATAACCCACCACCCACCACCACCATCGTCACCACCCACCACCGTTGCAACCACCACCACCACTGCCGTGACCACCCACCACCGTCGTCACCACTACCCACTACCTTCACTTACCCACCACCACTGCCATCGAACACCACCCAACATCACCCACCATCGTCACCCACCCACCGTCGCCTCCACCACATGCCATCGTCACTCACCACAATTTCTTTACTCACCACTACGGCCGCCAGCCACCATCGTCGCCGTCTCAACCCACCATCGTTCCCGCCCCCACCCACCACCGCCACTACTCACTAGCGTCACCCACCTACCATCACCACCATCCACCTCCACCCTGCGCCACCGTTGCCACCACCCACCACCGTCGTCGCCACCACCCACCACCACCATCGTCGCCACCCACCACTACGCTATTGCCACACACCACCACCTACCATCGTCACCACCAACCACCGCCACTACTCACCATTATCGCCCACCCACCATCACAGTCATCCACCTCCACCTTCCACCGTCGCCGCCACCACCGCCGGCACCACCTACCACCGCCGCTATCGCCACATATCACCACCCACCACCACCCACCACAGCCACTCACCACCGATTTTATTCCTTCATATTTTCTTGCCTATCCAACAACACATAGTAATGTTTTGTTTCATTCCCACATGGCAACCGAAAAAGACATGGAATGGTAATGATCCATTCCATTGCCTTGTCCATTGCATTATATCGTTCATTCCATTCCCTCATACATTCCATTACCCCATACCAAACAGACCCTTACCCTCTCTTAACCCATAGGAAACACACATACACAGAAAGAAAGGGTTGTGGAGAGAGCAGAAAGAAAAGGAACCGGTAGTCTCCACCACCGATTCCGTCAGAGCTTGGCAAAGCCATAGTGATGCCTTTCCTCGTCGTCTGATGCTACTCCCGATCAACACACACCCACAACCACACCTATTTTTTAGAGAGAAAGGGAGAGATGGAACGGTGTTGGTATTCGGTGGCCGGTGGCTGAGCCACGATGGCATAATCCCTCCTCTACCGATGGTTAAGATTTTGATCGTGAGGTTAGAGGAAGAGAGGATAGTATTTATTCGTGAGCCAAGCTCACAGATGCCATCAGCAACCTTAGCAGTCACAGTATCACAACCACCACCACTTACAGGAACCAAGTTGGATGTTTGATTATGATTCTGTTTTTAAGTCCTTTAATGTTCCTCACACCTTTAATGCAGAACCAGAAGAAGAACTAGTGATTGTTTATGAGGATGATGACGACTTTGTTTCACCTTGATCAATAATCCCAATTTCTGTAGAAAAGGGAAGGACAGATGCAAGTACCAACTCTTAGGAAAACAAGCAGTCTTCATCTACAGACGAGGTTATTGTTACTGTTTGGATTAAATGGTATGGGGCCGGATGTTTTATTTTAAAAGTGAGAGAGGATTTGCTGCAATAAAGATTGATTAGACTGAATGTCGTTTCGATGAGTAATGCTAATTGGGAATGGAAGAAACTAAAACTATACACGTCAATGCGGTAAATTTTTGCAGAGAAATAGGGGAGTTATTTTTATTTCTCAATTTTTGGCAAAATTATTTAACGCATTGTTCTCTGAAAAATCAAATGTGCGAGGTTTTCTTGAAGTATTTTTGCAATGAAACTGGATGTTCGTTACTGATTAGTTGAAGATTGAGCCTTATCATATGCCGGTTACTTGGGTCCTTTATTAATTAGACGTAAATTCTTCATAGGAGGAAAGATGCAGATTATGGTGGATATAAAGTAATTTGGATAGACTTACATTGAAAGGGATATTGGATGCGAAAGGTTTTGGGTATTCAGTGGATTTGTGAAGATATCAGACAGAGTCAGACACAACTGATTTGGAGACGAAGATCAAGTCTTATCAGAGAAGACCTAAAATCATCAGTCAAGGGGGAGTTTGTTAGTGCATGTTTTGTGACTAATGATTATCAGTGTTTGTCAGAGTTGATAGCAACAGTCAAGGGGGAGTTTGTTGGTGCATTTGTGACCGTGGCTATGCAACTCGTATGGGCTTAGTCTAATAGAACTAGAATAGGGGCGATTGTGGTAGCCCAGGCAACATGCCTGAGGCCCAGCCCATGTTTAATTAATTAGTTAGCCTATATATATATATATATATATATATATATATATATATATATATATATATATATATATATATATATATATAGGGTAGGGATCATACGAGAACCAACTTTAGGGAGAGAACCAGAGAACCAAGGTGAACACAAACAAAAAAAAACCTAAAAACCCCAGCTCCACCCCCTAAAAACCTAAACCCACCCACCTCACTCTCTAAAAACCTAAACCCCTCATCCCCCACACCGCCCCAACCCCCCCCCCCCCCCCAATTATGAAATGCACATGTGCAACTAACCCCATACCCCCGAAAAACCAAAACGCTCCATCCCATCCCCCCAAAAAAGATACCCCCTCTTCCATCATACCCAAAAACTAAACCCTAAAGCTAAACCCATTAAAAAACTTAACTATAATAATGAAATGCACATGTGCATGTAATACAATTATCTTATTTTATAGTTTTATATAGAGGTTTTTTAAATTTATTCACCAACAACCTCAAAAAACCTAACCCCCTTCCCATCATACCTAAAAACTAAACCCTAAAGCTAAACCCATGAAAAAAAACCTAATTATAATAGTGAAATGCACTTCGCGTTTATTTAATGATCATTGAATAAATTATTTTCCACCTTATATATCATATCACGTCCATTTAATGACCATTTCATTATGGTAATTCATAATTTATTCAAAAGTGTGCTCTAATAGTGAAATGCACATGTGCATACGGTATATGTATGTATATATATAACAGCAAAATGCACATGTGCATAAACCTGACGTAAATATGACGTTAAAAAGCCATTTTTTTGTTTTTTTTTTTATTTTTTTGTAATTTTTTTTTTATTTTTTTCAGAAAGATTAACACTAAAAAAACATTTTGGTGTTTTTACTTTTTTTATTTTTTTATTTTTTTAGGTTATATAATTTTTTTATTATTTTTTGGTGGAGGGGTTTTTGTGTTCACACATGGTTCTTTGGTTCTCTCCCTAAATGGTGGTTCTCAAATGATCCAAATCCTATATATATATATATATATATATGTTTGTATGTATGAAGAATCTGTGCCGACTTGTTAAACATATATGAAACTAAGATTCTTGGTTTTACACATGTATTATTTATTGTTATTGTATATTCAGTTTGACGTCTTGTGGAGATAATCAGGGGCGATTGGTGATGTAGTATTGGTCCTACACGTTTTAACATAGATTTCGGGTAACACGTGTGGAATATAACGAGCCTAACAAACTAACCCAACGAACTCATATTACGCCTAATCTATAATCTATAACTTATAATAAAAGAATTGAACTATGATGATGTGGCATTCAATGAAGGCCTCAACCCCTCCTTGAATGTGCCACATGGCATCATGTAGGATTTTTTAATTTTTGAGTTTTTTAATAAATCTATATATATTATAATTATTTTAGGAAAAGATAAGAATTTAAAAACAAAATTAAATTCTCTCTAATGTTTCCTCCCATAACTTTTAAACGTTAATATATTTTATATACGAGTTTTTTAAAGAAAAAAATTACACCAAATTAACAAGCGTTTTATTATCTTTCCAACGAGTACCATAGTGCTATATAAAAAACGGAGAAAAAAAAACAACTATTTTTGTGGGGTTTTGTTTTCAAATATATTTTACTCTACTAATAAATCACAAACGATAAACATAACTTAATAGGCAGAGATTCTTTTTTTTTTTATATTTGAATATGATAACTTATGGCAGAAATTTGTTTAAAATAAATAATAATAATAATAATAATAATAATAATAATAATAATATTATTATCATTATTATTATTCATTAATCATGTATTGGCAAAGCATTAATTATGTTGTCATATTAGATATTTTATTATGTTATATTAGATATTTCAACCCCGGGACACTCCCGGGATAAAAGCTAGTAGTATATATATCTATATATATATATATAAAAAAAAGGTGTTTTGCTGACGTGGCGTCCATTGGTTGATTCAATGTCCTCTTGAAATCGCCACGTGGCATTGTATTTGAAAGCTTTTGGTGTTTTTCAATTATTTTGGTTTTATACGTAATAAAATTTAAAACAAAAAAAATTATTGAAACCCTACAACTCATCGTTCAATATCCGCCTCTTTCATAACAACGAAATTTTTCACCTCACCTTTCTCCCACCTCACGTCTCTTTCACCTCTCTATTATCGCATCTCATCTTCACTCACGTCTGTCTCACCTCTCAATTATCCGATCACTCTCTTCATCTTCTCATTCTCTGAAGTTTCCTTCACCTTTGTATGTTGTTGTTAACCTGTATAATCATATTTGTTGTTCTTCTTTGTTATACTTCTTTTATTAGCATTCGTCGTTGTTATTTGTTGTTATTCTTTGTTGTTATTCAATCGGTATATCTTCGTGGTTTTTTAACAGTTTTAAGGATTATTGATTGTTTAATTTTTTTATTAGAGTTAGATGTAATTGATTTGTTATATCTTCAAGGATTATTGATTGTTTAATTTTCTTATTATAGTCAGATCTAATTGATTTGTTATGTTAGATTCAGATGTATATAATGATTTATGTATTTATAGATTAGGGTCAGATTTAATTACTTCTTCAATCTGTATATCTTCGTGCTTTTAAGTATTATTGATTGTTTAATTTTGTTATCAGACTCAGATCTAATTGATTTGTTATGTGACATTCAGATCTATATAATGATTTCTGTATTTTTAGATTAGGCCAGATTTTGAATTTGGGGATATATTTATGTTAAGGTAATTTAAGGTGACTGTTAACAGATTATGAATTTTGTATAATTTAATTGATGAAGTTTGTATAATTTAATTGATTTAGGTCAGGTAATTTTAGTAAAGTAAGTTCAATTTGGGGATATATTTATGTTAAGGTCATTTAAGGTGAGTGTTTGATCTACTGAAGCTTATTTGAGGTTAGTGTTAACAGATGATTAGTTTTGATTATCTATTGAACTATGTTAAGATGAGTGTTTGATCTACTGAAGCTTATTTGAGGTTAGTGTTAACAGATGATTAGTTTTGATTATAATTGAGCTAAGTTCGTGAGTGTTAATAGATTTAGGTATGAACAAGACCTTTAGTAAAGTAAGTTCAATTTGGGGATATATTTATGTTAAGGTCTGTTAACAGACTATGAAGTTTGTATAATTTAATTGATTTAGGTCAGGTAGTTTTAGTAAAGTAAGTTCAATTTGGGGATATATTTATGTTAACGTCATTTAAGGTGAGTGTTCGATCTACTGAAGGTTATTTGAGGTTAGTGTTAACAGATGATTAGTTTTGATTATCTATTGAACTACATTTCATTTAAGGTTACTGTTAACAGATTACCAGGTTTGTTTAGAATTAAGTTGAAATTGTAATATAAATATTCTGATATTTTGGTCTGTAATATAGTTAGTTTTCGCTATATTCGGCTTCTTAAAATTACGAGTTTTGCCTGCATATTACGTGCATATTAGGTGCTGTTTTGGCAGCTAAGTTAGATTTAGGTTATGTATGACTACTTTGTTTAACTTTTTATAGAATTGCTATATGATTAATAGTTTAGTATTTATTTAAGGTATATTTGTTGTATAATTTTAAAAATATGTTAGTTTTTTACAGAAACAAAGATATGGTGAAATCATTTGTGAAGCTCATAATTCACTATGATTACAGTAAACAGGTATGAAATAACTTTGTAATTGTTATTTATTTATAATGGGAAAAATGTTTAATTTTAACATAATTATGTAACAATTTGTAGGAACTTCCAAGTTGCTACGACATATTACATAAGAAAGAAAGGTTCCCAATTGGTTCTGTTATCCTAACAAGCAAGAATCATATGATATGGGATGCAGAAATCATTGAGGAAGGTGAATCATATACCATTTGTAATGGCTGGAAGAAAATTGTAGATGAATTAAATATTGAAGAACACGATTTTTTGATATTTGAACTAACTGCAAAGAGTACATTCAAGTTGATACATTTAACTGCTAAAGATGTATCTGATCGTTTTCATTACTGGTTGATTACTGCAGCTACAGAAAAAATGGTATGAATTGTCATTGTTTATTCATTAAAAGTACTTATAATTGTTAATATTTAATATTTACATT
Organism: Ambrosia artemisiifolia; assembly: GCA_032199755.1. Lineage (NCBI taxonomy): Eukaryota > Viridiplantae > Streptophyta > Magnoliopsida > Asterales > Asteraceae > Ambrosia > Ambrosia artemisiifolia. Next base: position 17,067,564 of record CM063523.1, read on the forward strand.
GTTTGTTTTATAAATTTCAGAAACTTCCACTTGAGTATGTTAAACACCACTTGAAAGAAGAAGGTGAGAAACAAATGGTTTATAAATTGCAATTTGGTTCTGAAAATGAATGGAAAGTTGTTTTAGAAAAGAAAAGTAAAGGATTCTATTTTACCTACGGATGGAATAATGTTTTCAAAGATCTAAGTTTACATATTGGCGATGTGTTAACTTTTGAACATAATGGGAAAGATGCATTCAATGTTCGTCTTTTTGTTTACACTGGTTTCGAAGTACAGTCTATCAGAAAAAACAAAAATGAGGTAATTATTTTCTTTACTAATTATAAATAAATTGTTAATTAGTGTTATAATTGTAATAAAAAGTAAATGTGATTGTAAAGTGTTTACCTTTTGTTGTAGGTAATTCATGATAGTACTTGTGGATCAGATGTTAGTGAAATGAATTTCAATGTAAGTTAATATTATTATAACAATTCAGTTAAATTGTTATATTGTAAAATGAAAATTACATTCAGTGTATTAAATGTATTATTTAATTTTTTATAATTAGGTAAGTGATGAGTTTATAGATCGGTCTCTGAAAAGTGAGAATGGCTCAAAAGTTTGCAATGATTTCATTCTGCTAACACAGAAGTGGTTAAATAAAGTGAAGGTATGTTTATGAAATCTAATATATATTATGAAGAATAAATAAATGTCTGTTTTGTAAATAATGTTTTTAATATATATAATTTGTTTTTATTACAGAGCATAATGTCAACGAATGGTATTTCTTCTGATAGAAGTAGAAATGAGTTGAAAAGATTAGTTTTATCTGCTTTGGCGTTTCCAAATAACTTTACTGGCGTTGTTGACACACATGATGTATGACATTTGGTTTATCATATTGACATAAACATAATATGATTTATATTAATGTTTTACATACTATTATAATATTCAACACAATGCAATATACAGGTGATTACAAGTGGAATTCCTAACTTTTGTTCTGTTGCTCTGGCATTAAATGATTTGGGGTAAGCTTTTTAAAAGTTTATATATTTTAAAAATGAATGTTAATTATGATTAGTATTTAATTTTGTAAATTTATTAATTTTATTTGTACAGGTATAGAGCGAAGGGCATTAAAATTGAATCTGGTGAGCTTGGTTTGTTGTGGTGTGAAGCAAGGAAATTATTTTGCAAAATTGAGAAGGAATTTCATGTTCCTTATTTTGGTGTTTTGAAGATTACTACAGGCAATAAGGTAAATTGTCAAGTGACATGTGTTATGTTAATTTTGAGCATTATATATGACAGTAGCAATAGTAGATACACTTTACGCATATATGTTTTGATTTAATATATACAATGACATAATTGAACATGTCTAAGTTAATTAGTTTGTTTTATATGTTTGCAAATGGATTGCAAACCTTTTACTTATAAATGTTTTTGTTTAAATGGTATTTGCATTTGGTAAGATAGATTTCCTTTAGTTCCTTTTTGGTTGACGGTGATGCTAATTCACAAGTGTTATGTTACTTATGCCTGAAAATTGTGAAAAGTAAGTTATTAGTTAGCATGACTTTATTATGGAACTATACTATAGTAGGGAATTGAAATTTATACTTTAATTATTTTATTATAAAATTCAGATGAAAGGTGTGATTGATGAAAGAAAAGATGAAAAGGAGGATGCTAGACCATTGAAAAAACAGAAAGAAGTTGAAGCATTCCCAATTGATGGTGATGATATTGAAGTGATAAAGGTTGAAAGTAGTAAAAATGTTGAAAAAAAGGCAGAATTCAGTAAAGCAGTTTTTGTGAAGAAAATCACACATCGTTTTGTAAGAATCCCTTAATTTACTATTTACAAATTGATTATCATTAAATATATTATTAGGTTTCATATTTTTAATTAAATTTTGTGTTTCCAGCGTTTTCCATCAGATTTTGGTAGATATCATGAATTTAACAATTTGCAAGAAGTGAAAGTTAGGTTTGAAAATGGAGTACCTTCAATGCAGAAATTAAGAGTTGAGAAGTCAAGGAAGGATATCAGATTTGCTATCTGTGAATGGAGCAAATGTATGAAGTTGCTTGGATTACAAAATGGGAGAAATTACCGTGTGTCATATTTGAAAGAAGAAGGTATGTTGATCTTTTCAAATCCTTAGTTTAGAAGTATGAAGTGTGATATGGTAGAAAACAGAAAGTGAATGATGTTTAGTAGCTATATATCAGTAAAACTTGGTACTATGGTGGTATTATGAAGTGGTTACTTTAGAACTATGAAGGTTATGAAGGTTTTTAATGTAGAAATGTTGACTTGACTATGTTTGTTTATATCTGACAAAAATTTGGTAGTTTGTTTATATTAAAGCCTCATGAATGTAGAATTATGAATTGCTTTTCATAATGCCATTGATTATTAAAAGATTCCAGAAGGGTTTTATGAAATACTCGATCATGACATGTAGAAAGTCTTAGAATAAGTAGTCGAACTACGAGAAATTTATAACTAGAAATTGTTAGTTGATATCAATAATGACAAATATAAATGTGAAGGTTTTTAATGTACAAATTATGACTTTAAAATATTTGGTTGTTGGTTTAAAATAGGAATGTTTGTTTAATGTTAGATTCAATTATGAAGTAACAAAATCATTGGAAACTATAGAAGTTTACATCGTGTACATGTACGATTTTTATTTAATACATGATTGGAGGTTGAAACAATTATTATTTCATTAAAATTAAATTTATTGTAACATAATAAAAAATACACTCTTTAAAAAAATTATTGGTTATTATATTATATTGGATATATTGTTGTATTTGCAAATGCATTTGTATTTAGTTTAAACATAAACGTTCTAATTTTTTTAATAAGTTAATATAATTGAAAATAAAATTCTAAAATCTATAGAAATTTGAAATCTGAATTGTTATTATAATTTATACATAAATTATATTTATATATTTTATTTAAATTCATAATGTTGACAAGAAGTTTTGTAATATTCGTAAATTATTATATTGTTTCTAAATAAATGTTCACTTTTGTAATAATTACTTATAAATCTCAAATATCCGATAAAATTTAAACATTAATTAACGTTTTTTAAATATATTTCAAAAACATTATGGATACATGATAGATGATGAGTCATCTTCAAATATACTTTAGTTTATTTGATGGTAATTTTCTTTAACATTATTTTACATTTATCTTAAAATTTTAAACTCCAAATTATATTGAAATTCACTTTTGAATTAAAAGATATACATGTCTTAAAATATATTATAATTTATATAGTTCTGTATATTAAAATTAATTTTTAAATTAAAAGATATACATGTATTAAATGTTAAAAACAGATTATGTATATCTTATAAATTTAAATAGAAGATTTGTTTCTAAATTATGTACCTTGCCTTATTTGAAACACCATTATAAATACATGGTTTCATAAACACAATTACATTCATTGTTAAAGAAATCAGCTTCTGTATTCAAGACAAAGGTAACAACAATGTTTTAAATTCAATATTAATTTATCATTCATTGTTTTTTTTTGAACGGCAATCATTCATTGTTAGTTAACTTTTGCTTCTCTTATTTTGTTAAGTACATGCTTTTACAATTCAATAGAACTTTTCATATGTTAATTTAATATTTAAAAAAGCCTCTTTTTCGATTTTTACGGTCTAATATAAAGCACCTGTAATCTTAAAGGATTAGTAATTTACGATTTCAATAAATCGGTATGTTTTTATGTGTTTTTTATGCCTATTAGAAATTCTAATGTGTTTACCCTTTAATATAATAATGTATTTCACATGATTAGACAGGGGTGAAATCTTTTAGTCTTGCTGTCATGATTCCACTTAGCATACGTGGATTTTATAGTTATAGGTGGAATACTTCCAGCTTTTCAATCATGGTTTATTTTATACTTTCTTCAAAAACAAATATTAAAATTATAATTTAATAGATGTAATAATACATTAAGCCATTATTCACTTAGTATACATATTATGTCTTAAATTTCATATTACATTAAAATTGGGAACGTAAAATATTATTTCATTTATTAATATTTGAAAATTTGTAGGAAAAATTAATAAAATTTTATACATTATACTATTATTAATTCATTTAATATATTTATATTTTCACATTAGAAAACATTCATAAACGAAGGTTTTTTCTTTTGCAAACAGCAATAGAATGGCAACCAAGCAAGTGGTGTTAGTGAAAAATCTGAAAGCAAGGAAAAGTAACATGACTGTTAAAGTAAAAATAGCAAGTTTATGGAGATTGAAGATGAATGGTACAGAAAACCAAACTTATCGAATTGACATGATATTAATGGACCAAGAGGTAACAATTATTCATATATTTAAAACATGTATATTACAGTACATTAAATTAAAATTTCGCTAACTTTTGAACCTTTGTTGCTACAGGGATCTTTTATTTATGCAAATTGTCATCATAGGTTTTTGGATAAGTTTCAAGAGATGCTAAACGTTGATGGAACAATCTACATAACCAATCCATTTATTGCAAAAGATGATAATAAACAATATGTTGATAATGACTTAAAAATGTCTTTGAATGATAAAACAAGTATGGAAAAATGTCTAGATTGGGATGGGCCTAAATTTGGTTTCAATTTTGTGAATTTCAACACTGTTAATGATAAAAGTTTGAAACATGCTACAAAAGTTGGTATGGTTTTTTATACGTTACCAAATTTTTTTTTAAATTCAATTACTAATCATTTATTATTAGTATTTAACAAAAATATATTTTCCAGATTTCATATGTGACACCCGGCAACTTCCGGTAACTAACTTTTGAAAACTTAGTAAAGTCTACCTTAGCGAGTCGTGCATACGTTACACAAAACAAGGTCGGTTGAGTCGAGTCGCACATCATTAGGGTTTTAACGTACACAAGCCTCGAGTCCCGGGAATTGGTGAACGAGTGTGAACGTGTTTACTTTCATGCATTATGTGTTTATAATCATTATGTGACTTATCGGTATGTGAAAATGTGTTAACATATGTTAAAACGGAGTTTAACGCGCCAAATACACCATCTTGGACCCTGTAGGCGATTAGCCTGGCTAATTGCCAACAGGGGTGGCGATTAGCCACTCCCTGCAGGCGATTAGCATGGCTAATTGCCAACAGGGGTGGCGATTAGCACTTTCTGTAGGCGATTAGCAGGGCTAATCGCCTGCAACTGCTTCATAATCGCCTGCAACATGTTTGACGACTAAAAACACCTATAAATACCACCCTTGACCTCCAAAACATTATTTACACAACCCTAGCCGTCCCATAACATATCTTAACCCACAAACATCCTCTGGAACCCATTTTTACACACAAACAACCATTTCCAAGCTTATTCCATCATCTACTCTCAAATACAAGGTGTGTTCTTCAAACCCAAACCTTTAAATGATTATGTTTTACTCCCTAAATGTCCAGACCTGACTTTTAAAGGTTTTTGTCTTTGAAAATCCATTTAAAACCATTTCTAAACAAACCCACACCTTTACATGTGTTATATGTGTTGTATGTGATTAAAGATTGAGTTTTTGGGATTTAATCATGATTGTTTTTGTGTTATTTTGATGTTTATAGCTGTTACAAGTTAGTATGATGATGTCCTAGGAGTTTGGATGGTTTTGGTCGTGTATTATGGATACTTGATGTTTTGACCCGTTTGAATGATTTTGGATGATTTAGGATGATATGAGGTGTGTTGTTGATTGCTTGATGTTAGGGTTTGCTCTAGGATGATGTTAGAACAGTAGGATGCTTTCGGACAACGTGATTATGTGATTAGATCTGAATATTTGCTATTTAGGGCAAGTTATTGCATGTTGATGTGATGTTTTCATGTTAAATTGCTATTTTGGGAAAACGCTCGCATTCGGGACTGTTAGAATGATGAAAACTTAGGGGTTTTGCTTGAAATATGTTTGTTAATATGTTAGAATGATTATTGGGTGTTTGCGCACGTTTCGGATCTGATTTGGAGGGTTAAACGCGCGAAAAACCACAATTGCTGCACTGCAGGCGATTAGCAATCCTAATCGCCTATGTATCAGGCGATTAGGGGCATAATCGCCTGATGTATGGGCTACTCGTGTGATGTTGCATGCGATTAGCTCCCTAATTGCTAGCAAGTCATGCAATTGTGATCCTAATTGCTAGCAAGTCATGCAATTGTGACCCTAATCACTAGTTAAGCCCTGAATTGCATACCACATGACCATAATCGCCTGATATGCATGTGATTAGCCCTAATCACCTAACATAGGTGGCGATTAGCCCTGCTAATTGCCTGTTGACCATCCCTAATCACGTGTTGACTTTCCTAATTGCATGCTAAGTCCCTAATCGCGTGTAATGCTGTTATAAGTGTATTTTAACATCCCGAAACCCGATTTGACACCTAGGAACATGATAGGAACCCCGTGACATGCTTAGTAACATAGTAACACGTGTTCGGACTTGTTCGTACGTTAATTGACCTATGTGTTAGAATCATTGAACTTTAACGCATGTTAAGTGCTGAGTTGCATGTTTTGTGTATGTTTTGTGTATGTTTGTGTATGAGGTGAACATGTGGAATGTCGGGTCACCAATGGGAAGTCGAGTCTTGTCTTACGTAGTCTGGTTGTCGGTCAAACACGTTTTTTCAAACACACCATGGTCATGGACTGGACTTAGGGACTAATGAACCCTGTGGGTTGTTAGTCTAACTTAGCACATATCTTATGATAGGTCGCCACTAGTTGGGGCTATCATATCTTACAGACGGTTTACTCATATCACACAAACGGTTCGCTCATAAACGGTATACGCAACCCAAGGTGAGTTCACGGCCCCACATTTTACGGTTTATGTTTTCGGGGGAGAAACATGCTTAAAACACTCTTATGACTTATGACTTATTTACTCTTATGGCTCATGGCTCTTTATCACGTTTTACTATGGCTTATTTAACATACTATGCGGTTCATCAAAAAGTCCCTTAGAAACCACTAACATGGGTATATGGCGGGGAAATATGGATAGCGCTATTGGGGACTGACAAACCC